>HG992185.1:1810000-3275000 GCA_905220545.2 Melitaea athalia | reverse complement strand
AGTGCTTTATATAAAACGATTCATGATTTATAAACATAATTACCTACTTATTTGTTTCTAAGAACTCTTATCATATTTTTCTTTTCTCTGATTATTTATTAGGAGGTCGCTAGGTACATTTAAAATTTCCTTTCAAGCAAGGTTTCTTTTAACGCCAAATAAGTAAAAATTAAATCCAAACAAGAACAGAGCAACAATAATTGTGTTTGCTTGCAAAGGAAAAAAAAAACCGACTTCCCCGATCTCTTGAGTTCCGAACTTCTTAAAAAAAATTAAAAAATATTTTGTATTGAAAAGTAGCTTGTTTAATCTTACGTTTATTACATAGATACATATTATAATAATATAACGACGCATGACTTTAATATCTAATATCGAATATTTAATGCCATGTTTACTTAATAATGTAATTTTCTAATGGATCCAGATCCAATCACTTAATAAAGTCATATTATTTATTACAATAATAAGTTTAAATAAAAGTCATCGAACACCACGTATCGCTTGTCGTGTTGTAATAAAAAAGAAAATATTAAATAAATATGAGTATAGTGATACTAGAAACTACATATTATACTTCGGCATTTAAAACTTCATTTTCAAATATATTGAAAATATTCTTTGTCACTTTTCAAATCCTATTTGGTTATGATTTCGGTTTTATCAAATATAAATCTACTCGTCATAAAATAATTATTAAATTAAGTTCCGCTGCTTTTCACTTTGTTTTACGAATTATTTTCTTTTTATTAATATTTCCTGCCTTCGACATTAATATGAATTATATATGGATTTTCATATTAATTGTAGAGAATTATTCCCATATTCTAATATTACAACTAACTGGCGAGCATAATACATTCCAGAAATTTCTCAAACATTTACTGTGGATAGATTCCGAACTTAAAGTGGACAACTCTACCCACTATTTCGAACTTAAAATTATAATATATTGCTTTCTCGCACTTTTGTATGGAATTTCGTTTGGAATTTTTATCGTTCAATTCTTTAGTAGTTTCTATGCAAAGATTTTGTATTTCTTCATTTATCTACCTGAAGATATTTGTTTTGTAATACTCTTTTTTATTTTCCGTGTTACTCATATAAGATTAGCTGCGTTGAAAACAATTATAAACAACGAACCAAAAAAAGCGCAAGTTTTGTATAAGTCTCTCATAGATTCGATTGGAAATGTTAAAAAATCATTTGATTATATTGTAAGTAACTTATAAAACTGCTGAACTATATATGTGAGAAATATACGTAGACTTGTTTAATTTTTTTTTGTATTTCAGTTTGTTGTCACTGTATTTGCGAGTATACCCCTCGCGATGTCATTCATATATACAGTAGCAAGACATTTGAAATTAATGGGATTTGTAAGTGTTCTAGAAAAACTTTAATATAATGTTTTCTTATCTTCTCACACATTAAATTAGAATGTTAATAGTAAGTTAGTGAAAGTGTATTCAGTAAAAGTATAGTAATGCGTCATCACCGCGATGCTCGGCGACTACGATTCCTGGAAGGCAATGGTCTCCTTCTGTGAGACAGTAATGTCCCAGAAGGAGGCCGACGAGCGGATGAGGGAGGAGGCCACCGACGTGGCTTCCACCCGCGGTTGACGAATGGGGGTGCGTAGAAGGCGCTACTTAATGCGCTTCCAGTAACACCCCTGTGCCTATATCGGGCCGGGATGGGAACCCGGTCCTGCTAGACACGAGTCGTCGGGACTGTTCAGAGGTGAGCCGGACAGTCCCCATGGAGGAGAAGTCTGGCCTTTTCGCCGAGGCCAGCCTGTCGCTGGAGGGATCCTGTTGCCTGCAGATCCGGGACCCTCCAAATTAAGCGGCTTAAGGCTCCCGCAAGGGGTTTATTGCGGTAGTGGCACCCCAAATGCTGAGTCCGACATACGGTCTAGGACTGGAACTACTAGGAAAAAAAAAGTAAAAGTATAGTAATGAAGTAGCTTAGTTTTGAAGATGCGTTGGCTCAACGATCCCCGCACTGGTTTGTGGATATAATATATATATTCGTGATCGATCGTGATATTATAAATTACATAAGTAATTCTCAGAAAAAATACTTTAATTTTCACATAAATATTATCGTGTATGTGTCCCTTAATTAACTTGTCCCTTAATTTCTTTTTCTTGTTCACATAAAAGGTCTAGATATAGTGTTGTCTATCAATTTCTTTATTCTTATATAAAGAAAACAATATTCAGTAAGCATGTTAAGTTCATAGAAAATTTTGTAAGAAAACCGTTAACGCCAACTTGTGCCACTCTTAAGACTCTTAAGAAGAAGAATTTTAACAGTCTGCTTTACAGGAAAATTTCGATCACTACTTGGGGAACGTTATTGGTGCTGTCGTATTTCTATTAAGACTCTTCGCACCTGCAATAGCAGCAGAGACGTTATCAAATGAGGTAGAAAAACTGAAGATAGCTTTGCAAGATTTACTCCTTTTAGAAAATGGTGGGTAGAAAAATTGCGTGAGTACAAAGTACACATGTCAGAAGTGAAAATTCTTTCGCAATCTAATTAAAAAAAAAAAAAAAACTAATCGTTAACGCTGCAACTTACAATTATTTAAGTTTTTTTTTTAAGTTTTTTGTTCGAGGTTTACCACGTCTATGACTAGATGGCGATGGTAGTAGATTAAATCGCACCGGCAAAATTATTTCTTGTTAGTATGAGGCCACCATATAATTATTTGTGTAGGTAATTATTGAACAATTAAATATATTAAGGTGAAGCATCTATAGTACTGGTTCTATTTGTGCTTCTGGCTGTGTTGGACTGGACATGGCTTTCGGAATTAACACTAATTAAAAAAAACGAACATGAAATACAAAAAAAAACTGGTTAAAAAAAAACCTCACGCGGTGTTTCCAGGCGGTCACCTATCCAAGTTCTGAACCTCATGACGCTGCCGCGTTACCGGTCGGTCAAATTTTACCACTCATGCGCCTAAAGAAGGTTTACTTCAAAAAACGAGTGTGCTTTAGATAACGCGACTGAAGTAAAATTTCTGCACAATAGGCCTGCACTGTGTCTTAGATATAAACGAAACGTAACTGGCTATGAGAAAAAGAGAGAAAGAAAATGCGTGCTCGCACCTCTCTCTCTTGCTCCTTTTGCCTCGCCCGATCACACTTTTCATAACGCTTTCGTCACCCATTTGCCAGCTTACTCCCCAAGTCAAGCTTGCGTAAAGAAGTTTTACTTAAAAAATACTAAATCAAAATCTAATTATACTTTTAAGGATTAGCCTAAAATACTAAAACACATTGAATGACATATACGTGTAAACGCCCTATTACCACATCATTACGACTCTCCACACACTGCAAACGATAAAAATAGACTTCAATTTACACCGACAAATAATACAACTAATCGTAATCACAAAAAATTGTAAATTAAATACTTATTATTAGTAATAATTCAAAAAGTACCCGTCAAATTAATTAGTATAATCAAAAAATGGCTCAAATCGAAAAGCACCAGATTTCGATTTAAAAAAAACAATCATCAAAATCGGAACACAGTAAAAAGTGATAACGTCACGCTTAATAAAATATCAGTGTAATTGAGAAGCTGCTTATTTTTTGAAGTCGATTAAAAAGGTTGAAAACTGTCAATTTTGTACAAAAGTATCCGTTTTTACCATCATCTAAAAGTCATATTAGTCACAGTCTGTTACATAATAGCTGAAGCTTATATTTTAAAACTTTCCTTGGAGAAACCAATTGAGTAAATAAATGTAGCAAAGTTACCACAACAAATTATTTTAACTATATCACTTATTCTCTTATTTGTTCAGTTTCTGAGTTTCTGGAAAATGTCAAGAGCATATTTAATTTTCTTTTATTCTAAAATTATTATATTTTTAAGGTTTCGTACTTTTTACTTTCCAGATGAGAGCCGCGTCCAAGATATAAAACGGTTTGTAAGATACATTGAAGCTCGACCTTTTAAACTCAACGTGATTAAAATTATTCCTTTAGACACGTCATTTGTTGTCATGACATTAAATTTTTGTGTCACATATTTAATTGTAAGTCTACAACTAACTCATATTTTTTAAATCGGTTCATTATTATTTGTAAGGCCGACCGTGACATGTTAATTACAATTAAATCAATATACATTTTGTTATATTTTTGTCACAAGAGTTTGATAATAAACTTGTCAGAGGCGATATACATAAATATTAATAATATTGTAGCGGTATTAATACTAACACATGTAATTTACAGATATTTTATAAGATAAATGTTTAAATATTATGATGCACTACACATGTTCATTGATTAATCTAATTGAGTTTGTTAATTAGGAACACTGTAAACTTTTTTCGTCAATAAACTTACACAATTTAAAAGATACGATGTTGTTTGATTTAATGGTTTTACATCTACGTTAAAATACTTTAAGACTAGCTTTTCTATTGGTCTAAGAGACGTGGAAGAGCGACCTTCACCGATCTGATAACTCGATGAGACATATTTTTTATCAAATATAATTTATGAACAAATATGCCTATGATAATTTGCCTATCGTAAAGTGGTCATAGCTACTTTTAATTTAATTAATTTTAATCAATTTTCTAACCATATCATCATCAATCATATGATAACCGAATGAGTTTTATCTCAATTGATAGTTTTTAACACACAGAATATGCCTAGGTAGGTTTCCCTACTTATTTTTAGTCATGACTACCTGGCAAGTAAATGTGACCAAGTAGGTGAATATATACCTATATTCGATACTACATCGATCTGTTCGAATCGAAATTGATATTTTATTACAAAACCAATCATATAGCCTTGCCTGCAAAAACTAAAAAAAAAGAACTCTCACTCTCACTCAGAAATAATATTTCAGTCAGCAGATCATGTTATTTATAACACATATAACAAAAGGATACATTAACCATTAACAACATACATTTACATTGTTCTTTTAGAAGCGATTACAAGTATGGTGATAAATAATTCATATTC
The DNA here is from genome assembly GCA_905220545.2 of Melitaea athalia. Taxonomy (NCBI): domain Eukaryota; kingdom Metazoa; phylum Arthropoda; class Insecta; order Lepidoptera; family Nymphalidae; genus Melitaea; species Melitaea athalia. Next base: position 3,269,982 of record HG992185.1, on the reverse strand, counting down.
GAAGGTTATTTCAAACAAGCCCTAAGTGACGCTACGTGAGTGAAATGTTTCTATCGTTATTACAATAGATTTGTATGAATATAAGCAAAAATGTACTTTTTACGAAAGTTGATATAAATTATTTTTGACTTAATTAATTAGTTGAGATATTCGTTCAATGTATAATATTTTTATTTTATACTGAAAATTTTGTTTAATAATTATTATTTGTCAATCTGTTTATATTATACTAGTTACAAAAGAAGAAATATCAAGGTAATGGTATTATTAATGTAAATTGAGCAATTGTTTACACGTTAGAATAGTTTATTTCCCTGGCAAGAACCTGACCTTCTAAGCTTAGCCCGTATTCAATCGACATAATAATTTTACACCTATATACTACATTTCATAAACAGAGTACTATTCTTAGGTATATTCTCACGTTACTTCTGACTTCTACAAAAAAAAAGTGTGTATACTTATGTACGGACGTAAGAAGTTATACTTCATTGGATAGCAAAGTTCACGTTCCTAACTTCTTCTTCGTTGACTAGCTGACTTCAGGGTGTCAGATTCTTTAAAAAAAAAGACAATTAAAACTCACAAAAACGTTGAATAGTGCCATCAATTATCATGCAGAAAAAGCCTTCGCAGAACTAGTCCTTTGAAATAAAACCAACATCGCGTGATTCTTATTGCTTAACCTAGATGTCACTTTTAAGTACCTACTTTTTATAAAATACAACCTGAAAACAATTTACATGAGTATTATCATGCTAATTATTACTATTTCACCACTTAATTTTAATCGATCAGTTAGTTCTAAAAATTTACAATAAATTATATTCAATACTTACCTACCTATACTATCTTTTATAATAATAGTTTTAGGAAATAAATTTGACATTTGATTTTTAAATTTCTCACACAATTAATCAATACATTCAATCTTTACAAATTTTTATAATAATTATAATCATGTGTAATAATAATAACGATATTTACCAACCATCTATATCACAGTTACAATTAATAAGTAAAGCAATAACCATATTATAAACCACCTATACTATAAGTATCACTATTTTACCAATAAATTATGAAATTACCAATCAGTTCAAATTTACAATAAACTAGCCGACCCGTGCCCACTTCGTTGCGCGTTAATTATTTTCAATAATTACCTACTTCTAATGACGATATCTCAAAAACTATTCATCTGATTGATATAGTGTAAGGGCAATTTTAATCTGCATTTAATGCCTAAGCTAACTAACATATTCATTTGGATAACGATTAATACTGAACTAAAGGAAATAATAATAGTTTACTAATAATAGTTTCAGTAAATTAAGATGTTTAATTCTTATAAATTAGTTTATAACTAGCTTATGCGCGCGACTTCGTCGGCGTGGACTCCGCTCCTATTGGTCTTAGCGTGATGATATATAGCCTATAGCCTTCCTCGATAAATGGGCTGTCTAACACTGAAAGAATTTTTCAAATCGGACCAGTAAATCCGGAGATTAGCGCGTTCAAACAAACAAACAAACAATCAAACAAAAAAACTCTTCAGCATTATTATATTAGTATAGATGTAATTAAATAACCGCGTGTAGGTAAGTAATACCGTCAACTAACCTCAAATTCTACAAACTTACTCAAAGTAATATTATGTGAAAACAATTTTCATCACTTATAATCACAGTAAATTATCTTTAAATGAATATTAATCTACCCAGGTTGCCTGGAAGAGATCGCTTTTCAGCGATAAGGCCGCCCTTTGTACTTTATGATACTTTGTAAAAAAATCTGATATGTAGGTATTATTTCTGTTTTGGTGTACAATAAAGTGTATTATTATGTTATGTTAATCTATACTAATATAATAAAGCTGAAGAGTTTGTTTGTTTGTTTGAACGCGCTAATCTCAGGATCTACTGGACCGATTTGAAAAATTCTTTCAGTGTTAGATAGCCCATTTACCGAGGAAGGCTTAGGCTATATATATATATATATATATATATATATATATATATATATATATATATATATATATATATATATATATACTTACTTACTTCCAGTGGCGCTACAACCCTTTGTGGGTCTTGGCCTCCTCCACGATTTTCCTCCACATGTCACGATCTCTGGCGACCCTCCTCCAGTTCGTAAACTTGCCCATCGCCCTCAGATCCTCCTCTACGCAATCCTTCCATCTTTTCCTCGGTCTTCCTCTTGGTCTCTTCTGCTGCGGTGTCCACTTAGATATTATTTTGGATGGCCTGGTTTCCGGCATTCTTTCCAAGTGGCCTGCCCACCTCAGTCTTTGAGACTTGCAAAACCTGACAATATTTTCACCTTTTATGCGCGCGTCTATTTCGTGGTTCATTAGATGTCGGTATGTTCCATTAAAAGAAAGAAAGAAAGAAAGAAAAATATTTTATTGTTCACAATATGAAACTTAAAACAAGACAAAACAAATGTATTTTAACAGTGACTGCGAACAATAGAGGTAGCCACTCAGCATGTGCCACACCATTGCAACAATGGTGTGACGCTGATTTTCAGTGACTCCTCATGGTCACTCGTTTGGAGCGACAACAGCACTTAACTAAGTATACAATTTTACTAATTATAGCTTACTTAACTTAACTTAATACCAACACATAATTATTATTTGAGTTCTACGTGTACGTACCTACCTATATTGTATATATTTGAAAAACATTTAAATATTTATAATTATAATACGTTACTTATACCCATTAACAGAGAGCAGTAGCTACACTGACAAGTAAGATATTTATTTATATATCTCCAAATACAAATATATATATAGCATATACCTAAATACAAATACACACATATATGTTTACACATACACTTATCGAATACCTTCACAAAATTTCATTTTAACTTATTTTTGAGGCTAGAGATAAATTTATATAAAATCAATAAGTATTGACACTATTAATAGGCCAGCTAATAGTATACACCCATACAGTGAAATAAACGAGAGCAACCCATTATTAAGACGGAATGGTACAATATAACATATTTCTGAGTCGTTCGAAAAAACCTATCATTCACTTGATAAGAAACATTGAAACAAAAATATTTAAAAATGAATAGTTACACTGCAAAAATACACAAAAGCAAAATATAATAATGCTATATTTTTGGACAATTTATGAAGTAACTTACAGTAAAATCTTTTTGATATATTATTATTCAAATAGGTACTTCATAAAATGTAATATACAATGATCAAAAAGAATAGGTACATTTCTTAAGAATATAATTTGTCAAATTGTCACAGAGTTATAGTATAGGCTACAATGACACCGTTTCATAATACAACAAAAATGTAATAAATATCCCTACTATAAATTTTAAGAGTAATACTAACTGAAATACAAACAAGGGTTCCTGATTAATAATGTGACTTTTAATAATTAATACATAAATTAGTCTACACGAAAATATTATATATAAGGAGTATGCACACCTTGTGAAATTCGTTACATAACTTATTACTAAAATAACAAATAAGATATAATATACATTATATTATTATAAGAAGGGGAAAGTAGGTAATAAATAATTAACTTATTATTATATTCACATACTTGTCTCTCTTGCCACTTATAATATCACACATATATTTAAATAATACTTTTTTTTACAGATTCCTTGTAAGTTGGTAAGCAACAACCATGTAAAACAATCATGTAAAACCTGAAAGACGGAGCTTGGGTCGTTGTTAGGGCCAGCTTAATACATAATTTGCTGCAGTTCAAACATGATCGTTTCCAAAAATCTTCTGTAGATCACTTTCAGTGCGAATAGCGTGGGCTGTTGAACCCTGTTCACGCCGCACGTACACCCGTCCTCCTCGTGTCCATATGTAACGCCAATTTTCTTTGATACCCATTTGACGTGCCAGATAGAAAAGTTTTCGGTTTTCCCGTGTTAATCGCTCATTTACATAAAAACGAGACGGTTTAGCGGTCACACCCGCTGTGTCCGCGCCGCGGCGTACGCGCGCCGCGCGTATTATTTCGTCCCGAAGATGCCTGCGAGTCAACCGTACCACCAATGGACGCGGACGGAAGGGGTTCCCGCCCTCACCCCCACGACTGCTAGGATGTTGTTGCTGTACTCCAGTTCGTTGCGCACTAACAATATCACGCTCCTCGATGGTAATACCTATTTTCTTTATTAACGCTAAAGCTGTGTGAGTAGCATTTTCTCCCTGTTCTTCAAAAACACAGGTAATTTCGACATCATTCAAAAGATTTTCTTGCTCAGACTCATTTAAGCGTATTTGGAGACGCTCTATAGTTTTATTGATATCAACGCTTTGTGTCGGGTTTTCCAAGGGTTGCTGGTTCTCCAGCTTGGACAATCTCCCTTCTATGACCTCCAGCCTGTCCTTAAGTTCAGTATTCGTGGATGAGATTACGGACATTATGTCTTTGCGCAAAGAATTAATCTCTGACCGGAGATGCTTAATTTCTTCCGAAAGGGATGACGGATCCGCCAGCTGGGGGACATCCTTAGACGTTTCGCCGTTATCGGCATTAGTAGGCTTGCGTTTGCAAGTCTTACAATGCCATTTCGGACCAACCCGTGAGTTTGGGCTTACATTCACGCATAGTTTATGATGTACTGTATTGCATTTACCACACTTAACGCAATCTGACGATGCAACGTATTTACCACAGCTAGAACACTTATCTGTCATGATTATGTTGTTGTCAGAATCTCCTTCTAGATGGCGTTAGGGAATCAGATTAGAAAATAGTATTTTGAAACTTAACACAGATGAATGCTATTATTCAATTTCTAGAAATACTTTTCCACCACAGAGTTTTTAACGTTACAAGTTACTCCAACCTACGAGTCCTCAGCACGTGAACGTCTTAAATCTTTTGTTTACTTTATACTTTGCATTGAGGGTATATCAGTGAAACAGGTAATCGTCCGCTGTTTCTTAATTGCACAATATCACACTATTCACTGCACATATCACTCCAATAACAATTATGCATATAGTTTCAGAGTTATATTTGGATTAATTGCTCTTAAAATTATTAAAGAAACGATATATTATTTTTACGAAGTTAATTAACATAAGTGCGACTGTCAGCTGTCACTCCAAACGAACGAATCCCATCCATTGTCGTCTTTCACGGTTCCGAATATTCGGCGCAGCACCTTTCTTTCAAATATTGCCAGTCTTCGCTCATCTCTCTGCGTTAGCGTCCACGTTTCGCAGGCATAAGTAACTACGGGCCTGATAATGGTACGGTATATAGTCAGTTTTGATGTAACGCTAAGCAATTTCGAGGAAAAGATTTTGCTGCACGCATAAAAGCACTTGTTGCCGCTAACAATCCTTGCCTTTATCTCTTCGTCCATCCCATTTTGGCCAGTAAGCATTGATCCCAAGTACTTGAATCTCTCCACCCCTTCAATTTCACTATCGCCAACCTTGATGTTACTTGCTGGTTCTGGTAGTCTACTAGTTGCTAGATATTTCGTTTTGGATGCATTTATCTGCAATCCATACTTTGCAGACTTGGCTTCGAGGTTCGAGCAATGATTGATCATGCTGTTTTGAGACCTGCTTGATATGACTATATCGTCAGCGTATGCGGCTACTTGTGACGTATTATAGTCGATTAGTCCCCTGATGTTCAGTTTACGAATAACAGCTTCAATGGCAAGGTTGAATACGATGGACGAGAGTGCATCCCCCTGCTTGACTCCGGAATGTATGTCAAAAGGCTGTGACATTTCGTTTTGAATGGCTACCACAGCTTTGGAGTTCTCCAATACGGCTTCGACAAGTCTTACCAACTTACTTGGTATGCCCAGTTCCATCATACTAAAAAGCGCTCTCTTGCGTCGTATGCTGTCAAACGCCTGTCTGTAGTCGACAAATATGTGATGAAGGTTTATGTCAAATTCATAGGCCTTTTCCATTGTTTGACGCATAAGATGAATCTGGTCAGCAGTTGAGCGACCCGGTCTGAAGCCGCACTGGTATTCGCCTAATATTTCCTCAGCATAAGAGCGCAATCGTCTGTAAACAACTCCGGAAAACACTTTATAAGTTATAGGGAGAAGCGAAATTCCTCTATAGTTGCCACACTCCGTTTTATCGCCTTTCTTATATATGGGTGCAATAATGGCTAGATTCCACTCTTCTGGCATTCTCTCTACGTTCCAGATTGTTGTGACAAGGCGATGAAGTCTATCTTCAAGCGACGGTCCACCACTTTTCAGCATCTCAGCATTAATTGCATCAGTTCCTGGTGCTTTGTTTGTCTTAAGTTGGTTAAGAACTTCTTTTATTTCTAGTAGTGTGGGTGGTTCAAGCTGTTCTTCGACATTGTAGTACGTAGGTAGTACATCTGAGTCATCGTCGCTAACATTTAAGAGGTTTTATATTTATATATATATATATATATATATATATATATATATATATATATATATATATATATATATAGCCTAAGCCTTTTATTTTCTATTGACAATTATTCGCTTGTTTAATCTAACGTGTATTACATACATCTATACATATAATAAAATGGTAGGAAAGTCAAAACTGTACATTGAATATTTTTTTTAAAGAATACTTGGGGTGTGATCTACAATCGATACCGAAGCCAAAAATATAGTTTTTAGAATTTTTGTCTGTTTGTCTGTTTGTCTGTTTGTCTGTTTGTCTGTATGTATGTCCGGGATAAACTCAAAAAGTACTGCATGGATTTACTTCAAATTTGGCACGAATATTGTTAAGAAGTCGGGTCAGAACATAGGCTATATATTATCACGCTATCACCTACGGGGAACGAGCAGTGAACCTTTATTTCTTCAAATGTATGTCCAGGATAAACTCAAAAAGTACTGCATGGATTTACTTCAAATTTGGCACGAATATTATTAAGAAGTCGGGTCAGAACATAGGCTACATATTATCACGCTATCACCTACGGGGAACGAGCAGTGAACGCACGCAGACGACGTCGCGGGCAGCAGCTAGTATAATTTAAAAACGTACAACTCTACATACTGTCGAAGTAATATTTAATGCCATGTTTACTTATAAATGTAATTTTCTAATGGATTCAAATCCGATAAATAGTCACATTATTTAGTACAATAATAAGTTCAAATAAAAGTCATCGAACACCACGTATCGCTTGTCGTGTTGTAATAAAAAAGAAAATACATATTAAATAAATATGAGTATAGTGATACTAGAAACTACAACTACTTCGGCATTTAAAACACCATTTTCAAATATATTTAAAATATTCTTTGTCATTTTTCAAATCATTTTTGGTTATGATTTCGGTTTTATCACATATAAATCTACTCGTCATAAAATAATTAGTAAATTAAGTTCCGCTGCTTTTCACTTTGTTTTACGAATTATTTACTTTTTATTAATATTCCCTGCCTTCGACAATATGGATTATATATGGATTTTCATATTAATTGTAGAGAATTATTCCTATATTCTAATATTACAACTAACTGGTGAACATAATACATTACAGAAATTCCTGAAACATTTACTGTGGATAGATTCCGAACTTAATGTGGACAACTCTTCCCACTATTTCGAACTTAAAATTATAATATGGTGCTTTCTCGCACTTTTGTTTGAAACTTCGTTTGGAATTTTTATCGTTCAATTCTTTAGTAGTTTCTATGCAAAGATTTTGTATTTCTTTATTTATTTACCTGAAGATATTTCTTTTGTAATACTATTTTTTATTTTCCGTGTTACTCATATAAGATTAGCTACGTTGAAAACAATTATAAACAAAGAACCAAAAAAAGCCCAAATTTTGTATAAGTTTCTCATAGATTCGATTGAAAATATTAAAAAATCCTTTGATTATATTGTAAGTATCTTATAAAACTGCTGAACATATCTATACGTTTGTGTAGGTATATATATTTGTTGAATTATTTTTTTTTGTATTACAGTTTTTCGTGACTGTATTTGCGAGTATACCGCTCGCGATGTCATTCATATATAAAATAGCAAGACTTTCTAAATCAATGGGATTTGTAAGTGTTCTAGAAAAACCTTAATATAATGTTTTCTTATCTTTCCACATATCGCATTAGAATATTAATAGTAAGTTAGTGAAAGTGTATTAAGTAAAAGTATAGTAATAAAGTAGCTTAGTTTTGACGACGCGTTGGCGCAAAGATCCCAGAACTGGTTTGTGGCGGTTGCAGATGTATTGGGTGTATTTCCGGTGGGGGCAGCTGAGTGTGAGACGTTAATTATTTACTAGCTGAGCCCCGCGGTTTCACTCGCGAAAATTTGAGAAAAAATCGCACTAAAATTTTATATAGTCTAAAGTAAGAAGAATTTTAACGGTCTGCTTTACAGGAAAATTTCTATGACTACTTGGGGAACGTTGTTGGTGCTCTCATATGTCTAGTAAGAGTTTTCGCACCTGCAATAGCAGCAGAGATGTTGTCAAATGAGGTCGAAAAACTGAACATTGCTTTGCAAGATTTACTCGTTATAGAAAACGGTGGGTAGAAAAATTGCGTGCGTACAAAGTACAAATGTTAGAAGTGAAACTTCTTTGCAAACTAATTAAAAAAAAAAACAACTAATCGTTAACGCTGCAACTTACAATTATTTAAGTTTTTTTTTGTTCGAGGCATAACACGTCATTGCCATCGTCGCGCCATCTAGTCATACTAGATGGCGCTAGTAGTAGATTAAATCACGCTGTCAAAATTATTTCTTTTTAGTATTAGCCCACCATACATTTGTGTAATTATTGAAAAATTCAACTCATCAAAGTGAAGTATCTCTAGTACCTACTGGTTTTCTTTGTGCTTCTGGCTGTGTTGGACAAGGTTTTCGGAATTAACACTTAAAAAAAAACGAATTTAAAATACAAAAAAAAAAACTAGTTGAAAAAAGAAACAAAAACCGGTGTTTCATGACGCCCGCCGCCGCGTTACTGGTCGGTCAAATTTTACCTCGCATGCGCCTAAAGAAGTTTTACTTCAAAAAATGAGTGTGCTTTAGTTTAGACCACGCGACTGAAGTAAAACTTAATCACAATACGACTGCACTGTGTCTCTGAAACGTAACTGGCTATGAGAAACAAAGAGAAAGAAAGTGGGTACTCGCACCTCTCTCTCTTGCTCCTTTTGCCTAGCCCGATCACACTTTTCATAACGCTCTCGTCACGCATTTGCCAGCTTACTTCCAAGTCAAGCGTGCGTAAAGAAGTTTTACTTAAAAAATACAAAATCGAAATCTAATTTTATTATACTTTTAAGAAGTAGCCTAAATAATTGTGTTTGCTCGCAAACGAAAAAAAACAGACTTCAATTACATCGACAAGTACCTAATACAATGTAAGTAGACGAAAAAATAGTCAAGTAAATACGCGCTATTAAATATTACTCAAAAAGTTGTAATCAGATCTCGATCTTATTTAGACAAGATTATATGAAAAGTATTAGCTTTCGATTAAAGTAACAATCATCAAAATCGGTACACCGAGGAAAAAGTTATGCGGTATAATACAACGAAGGTCGACGAAAAATTAGTCAAGTAAAAACGCATTATTCGATATAACTCTAAAAGTACTTGTCATATCTCAATCAAATTAAAATGGGACCACATGACACGCAACACCTTTCAATTAAAACAAAATTGCTTGAAATCGGTCAACCCAGTCAAAAGTTCTGAGCTTCATACAAAAAAAAAAAACAGTCGAATTGAGAACCTCCTCCTTTTTTGGAAGTCGGTTAAATACTGAAACACATTGAATTACATATGTGTAAATACCCTATTACCACATCCTTACGACTCTCCACACACTGCAAACGATAAAAATAGACTTTAATTTACACCGACAAATAATAAAACTAATCGTAATCGAAAAAATTGTAAATTAAATACTTATTATTAGTAATAATTCAAAAAGTACTTATCAAATTAATTAGTATAGGTATAGCGCCACGCTTAATAAAAAATCACTGAAATTGAGAAACTCGTTATTTTTTGAAGTCGTTTAAAAAGGTTGAAAACTGTCAATGTTTTACAAAAGTATTAGTTTTAGCATCATCTAAGGGCCTATGCAAACCACGTTTTTTAAACACGTGGTCGACGCGCGTTTTAAGAGCGTGCATAAGGCGAGCAAAAAATCAGATTTCACCCGCGCGCCCGATGAAACAAAATATACACAAAGCCTCGTGTCAGAGTGCGATAGACGACATAGTTTTGAGCGAATTACGAATGTAAAAAACGACAAATATGTTATTTTGTATATAATTCCGAAACTAAAAGTAATTACATTAAATGCCTTGGCATAGCCTTTACTCATATTTAAATGTAATTAATTATCAAATTTTTGTCTTAATGGTCATAACCACATCGAGTATAAATAGAAAAAATATAAAAATTAGAGGTTACTTCGTGATTATATTTTATCGAGGAAATTTCCTTATTTTATGTTTTTGATATGGGTCAACCCTTGCAAATATCACGTAGTTTGTCATATATTTTTATTTTAAGATTTGGTCTGGAACTTTTCATGTCAAAACAAATAGAAGATGGTAATTTTGCATTATGCGCACTCTTAAAAACGCGCGTCGACGGCGCGCTTTTAGGGCGCCTTCAAATTAGAGGCGTGCAGTGGCGCTTCTAAAGAAAAGCGCTTCAGTGGCCGTGACTGTGGTGCAGTAGACGTGCGTTTAGCAAATTCTAGTGATGTTCGTCAGTTACACAATGAATATCGACTAAGAAGCGTTACTCTTATTACTTTTGTTACAAAGGAAAAGGATGAGATTAAAAAAGAATTTAACACATAAACGTTCCTTACCTATATTTTTTCAAAATAGTTATGGTGAATATTACGAGATACGTCAATATTATAATGATCAAAAGTTCAAAAATTACTTTAGAATGAACAGAAAGCAGTTTACGTAGTTACTTCAACTTATAAATGGTTATATTTGTCGAGACAACACGTCCTTCAGAAACACTATTTCTATTCAATAATAATTAAAAGCGTGTCACTTCCTTACGCAAAAATGACGCGCGGGTAGTGCGGTAGTGGCGCTGCGACTGCGCTTCTAGAAATTGTATATAAACTAGCAGTGGCGCGGCTAGCGCGCCACAGTGGCGCCACTGCAGCGCTTCCTCACGCCTCTAATTTGAAGGCGCCCTTATTATCCAGGTGTGCAAAAGGTCTACAGGCTGCGTCTGACTCGCTTGTGTATCGTGTCTGTATCGCTACAAACGCGCGTCGACGGCGCGTTTAAAAAACGTGGTTTGCATATTAGGCCCTAAAAGTCATGTTTGTCACAGTCTATTGCATAAAAGCTGAAGCATATTTAATTTTCTTTTATTCTAAAATTATTATATTTTTAAGGTTTCGTACTTTTTACTTTCCAGATGAAAGCCGCGTCCAAGATATAAAACGGTTTGTGAGCTACATTAAAGCTCGACCTTTTAAACTCTACGTGCTTCAAATCATTCCTTTAGACACGTCGTTTGTTATCATGACATTAAATTTTTGTATCACATATTTAATTGTGAGTCTACAACTAACTCATATTTTTTAAAATCAGTGAATTATTATTTGCAAGGTCGCCGTGACATGTTAATTACAGTAAATTCGAAAAACATTTTGTTATATTTTTGTCATAGGAGTATAGTGATAAACTTGTGAGAGGTGATATTAAAATAGTAATAATATTATAGCTTTATTATATGTACTAACTTACACGTGCAATTTACAGATATTTTATAAGATAAATATTTAAATAATATGATGCACTACACATGTTCATTGATTAATCTAATTTAGTTTGTTAATTAGGAACACTGTAAAGTATTTTCGTCAGTAAAATTACACAATTTTAAAGATACGATGTTGTTTGATTTAACAACTTTTACGCCGGGGGCAAAGGTTACCAACATAGTGGGCGCACCGAAGGATGTTCTGCCATTACAAACACCAGGTGTGTATATGATAAATTGCGGCTGCGGCAGTTCTTACATAGGCCAGACTAAGCGGACTATAGCTGAAAGGGTCAAAGAACATATCGCCGCTGTAAAAAACCGACAAACGAATAAATCAGCGATAGCCGAACATATATTACAACCGGGCATTAATCACTGGATCGAATTTCATCGCACGGAAGTCCTCTACAAAGATCGCCACTTTTATTCAAGAGTAGTGCGAGAAGCGATTGAAATTAAGAAACATAAAACATTCAATCGCGAAGATGGATTCAAACTATCCCCGACATGGAATCCAGTGATTAAAATTACACAACCTCGTTTTAGTTCGCAGTCTGTTAAATATCAGAATAGGCACCTTCCGGTTGAGGTAATAAGTGTTGTGTGTCGCGACAACAATCAACGGACAATAATCATGAGTTGAGGGTGGATGAAGAAACATCTACCCTGACGGCGGAGTCGTGACATCGCTGGATCAGTCTGCCTGCGACCACGGCTGGTGTAACCTAGCCGAAACGTCAGGCCCCAAGGTAATATATTTTACCTAAAATTTTGTTCGCGTTAATCCCCGTGTGAACATTGAATATAATTGTTTGATTTAATTGTTTTACATTGTCCCATTTAAATTTAATTAAGATCTAACAAGTACTTTTAGAGTTATATCTAATAATTGACTACTTTTTCGTCGACCTACGTTGTATTATACCGCATAACTTTTCATATTTTTTCCCTAACGTGCCAGATGAAGTATAACTTCAAAAAAAAAAGTATAATTAAACCGTTTATGTGTTTTATGTGTATCATTATATAATATGTGTAGTAGCCTCTAGTCCGCGATACTATACATATAATATATAATATATCTATGTTAGTTAAGGCACCATCTTGGTCTAAAGATTATTATTTATTCTCATAGAGACAATTATATTATACATCACTTACATCAGAACACAAAAAAAAAAACAAACAAACAATCAACAAACATTTGTTGTCGTACTTTCATTTTTCAATGTAGCCCAGTCGAATTAGTATTTAAGATTTACAAAAATTGGAAGCAGCAATTTTCATTCGGAATTCGTTGGGGGGGGGGGGGGGGGCGGTCACTGTTAGTCTAAATTAAAAAAGTAGGGGTACCAGACTTGTTGCTTCATCCGCCATCTTGATTTAAATGGTTATTTTTTGTCTCTTAAACAACTCGTTTATTTTCAATTTTATACGAAAAATAGTTATTACAAAAGTTGTTTCAAATTAAATTTCCTACAATTTTGGCCCTTTTCAATTTTTTCGTAGCATCGATATTTTTCGGTTTATACCCGATAATATGGGAGGGGATGAAATCTTATCATTGTATTATCACGTTAATTGTCAATTTTACGAGAAAATTGTAATGAACCTCAATCAACCTAGGACTTTTCAACTTTTGTTGCAAAGTTCTTTTTGTTCGTTCAAAAACGCCGAAAAAGCAAATTACACAATGGAGGAACAATAACTTGTGTTTGCTTACAAACGAAAAAAAAACCGACTTCACCAATCTCTCGAGAGCCGATCTTCTTAAAAAAATTCTAAAAATATTTTCCCTTTCCTTTTATTTTCTATTGACAATTAGCTTGTTTAATCTAACGTGTATTACATACATATAATTTAAAAACGTACAATGTTACATACTGTCGAAGTAATAATATTTAATGCCATGTTTACTTATAAATGTAATTTTCTAATGGATTCAAATCCAATCACTTAATAAAGTATTATTTATTACAATAATAAGTTCAAATAAAAGTCATCGAACACCACGTATCGCTTGTCGTGTCGTAATAAAAAAGAAAATATTAAATAAAAATGAGTATAGTGATACTAGAAACTACAACTACTTCATCATTTAAAACATCATTTTCAAATATATTTGAAATATTCTTTGTCACTTTGCAAATCCTGTTTGGTTATGATTTCGGTTTTATCACGTCATATAAATCTACTCGTAATAAAATAATTATTAAATTAAGTTCCGCCGCTTTTCACGTTGTTTTACGAATTATTTACTTTTTATTAATATATCCTGACGTCGACTATATGGAATATATATGGGTTTTCATATTAATCGTTGAGAATTATTCATATATTCTAATATTACAAGTAACTGGCAAGCATAATACATTCCACAAATTTCTGAAACATTTACTGTGGATAGATTCCAAGATTCCGAACTTAAAGTGGACAACTCTACCCACTATTTCGAACTTAAAATTATAATATGGTGCTTTCTCGGATTTTTGTTTGAAACTTTGTTTGGAATTTATAACGTTCAATTCTATAGTAGTTTCTATGCAAAGATTTTGTATTTTTTCATTTTTCTACCTGTAGAGACTTCATTTGTAATACTCTTTTTTATTTTCCGTGTTACTCATATAAGATTAGTTACGTTGAAAAAAATTATAAACAACGAACCAAAAAAAGCGCAAGTTTTGTATAAGTCTCTCATAGATTCGATTGAAAATGTTAAAAAATCGTTTGATTTTATTGTAAGTAACTTATAAAACTGCTCAACTATACATAAACACTTTATTAATTTTAATTTTTTTCGTTTTTCAGTATTGCGTGACTGTATTTGCAAATATACCCCTCGCGATGTCATTAATATATGAAATAGCAAGACATTTGAAATCAATGGGATATGTAAGTGTTCCAGAAAAAACTTAATATAATGTTTTGTTTGTATTTTTTTTTGTTATAAACATTTTTAATATCATATTAAAAATACCGACCGTTCCAGCGGGGTTCGAACCCGCACCTCAGACAAACCGTGTCGTGTCGTAAGCTATGGAACTATTTACTCACGATTCGATCACGATTCAGCCTGTAATATCCCACTGTTGGGCATAGGCCTCTTCCCCATGTAGGTGAAGGATCGGAGCTTAATCCACCACGCTGCTCCAATGCGGGTTGGCAGATATATTCCCTACTATGAGTAACGATCGCTATCAGTTGGTGTACATGATAACAACCGGAACGATTTACTCGTCCGGTCGAAATTTTTGATATGATAAATTTTCATTCAGTTAAGGGACTGTGGCGCCACCTTTAGTGAGTCCTTTACAGCACCCATAACTATTGAATATTTCATATTACAATGAAAATCTTTGACAAGAGACGACACGCCGTGCCACTATCAATTTTGTTTGTATTATTTTGTTGTTATTTTGGTTTGTGGTTGTTGCTCTGGCGGTTCGCATATGTATTGTGAGTATTTTCAGACCCCGACACAGGAGTTAAACCTAGTGGGGGCCGTTGATTTTGATTCGTTTATTATTTATTTATTTTTAGTTAGTGTTTCAAATCTAAATAAAAAACATGCAACTGTTACCATTACGAAGAAAATCAATCTCATTGTTATAATGATTGACTATTTTTTTTTAAGCAAGGTAAAACAATATTATCCTATGTGTACGATATAATATATTTAGCATAATTTAAAATCTGTATATACATACATACTCTAAATCCAGTGCTGTGACGCCATGTTGGCGCAGCGGTCACAGCACTGGACTGCGATTGGCTGTTGCGCGGGCGGTTGCGGGTTCGATCCCCGCACACGATAGCATTGGTATTGGCCATACAGATGTTTGCCGTGGTCTGGGTGTTTGTGCTGTCTCCCCACTGTGCCTCGGAGAGCACGTTAAGCCGTCGGTCCCGGTTGTTATCATGTACACCTGATAGCGATCGTTACTAATATTAGGGAATATATCCGCCAACCCGCATTGGAGCAGCGTGGTGGATTAAGCTACGATGCTTCTCCTGCACGAGGAAGAGGCCTATGCCCAACAGTGGGATATTACAGGCTGAATCGATCAATCATATACATACCTACATACACACTCGGTCTTCTCTTCCTAAAGTAATCAACTTAATGCTTGTGTTATATGTAACAGCCGACTGATTTTCAGTAAGGACATTTAGTTCATAGACAATTTTGTAAGAAAACCGTTAACGTCAACTTGCGCCAATAGGCCTCATTTACGGAGACGCGGCGCGTCGCGCGTCGCGATAGACTGCGCGGCCCGCACTAAATTCAAATGTAGGGCGTTGGATGAGTGCGTTTACGGAGAAGCGATTTTACACGCGTTCATTTCCATACATATTTCACAAGTGCGACGCCACGCCACACGCGACGCGCGACGCCCCGCGTCTCCGTAAATGAGGCCTTAAGACTCTCAAGAAGAAGAATTTTAACAGTCTGCTTTACAGGACAATTTATATGATCACTTGGGGAATGTTATTGGTGCTATCATGTGTCTAGTAAGAGTTTTCGCACCTGCAATAGCTGCAGAGACGTTGTCAAACGAGGTCGAAAAATTGAAGATTGCTTTGCAAGATTTACTCGTTTCAGAAAATGGTTTGTAAAACTGTAAAAGATTTTAAGTTCCTTAAAATAAATAAAAAAAACTTGTGTGGTTTTTTGAAACCACGGTAAAAGTGAAACTTTTTTTTTTATATTATAGACATTTAACTATTTTTTTTTTGGAATAATATTCCATTAAGGGTATAAAAATCGCTTTATCAATCTTACCGCGCGGCCGACCGTCACGCAACATGCAACACACAGACGAAAAAGTTTGAGAATGAAAATTTTAGACCATACGACTGAAGTAAAACTTCTACACAGTAGACCTGCACTGTGTCTTAGATACACGAAACGTAACTGGCCATGAGAAAAAGAGGGAAAGAAAATCTGTGCTCACATTTTTCGTAACGCTCTCGTTACGCACTCGCCAGCTTACTCCCAAAGTCAAGCGCGAATAAAGAAGTTTTACTTCAAAAATACTAAATGAAAATCTAATTAAGTATACTTTTAGGAAGTAGCCTAAAATACTGAAAAACAGAATTACATATAGGTACATATTATGTATAGATACTCTATTACCACATCATTCTGTACAAACGGTTAGTAATCGTTTTTAACCGACTTCAAAAAAGGAGGAGGTTACTCAATTCGACCGTATATATATTTTTTTTATGTATGTTCGGGGATAACTTCGTCGTTTATGAACCGATTTTGATAATTCTTTTTTTGTTGGAAAGGGGATATCCCAACTTAGGTACCATGATAAGGAAACCAGGATCTGATGATGGGATCCTAGTGAAATCGAGGGAAACCCTCGTAAATCGTAGTGACGACTAGTGCGTTTGTTAATTTATTTATTTTATTTATTACTTGCCGATGCAATTGAAGTCGGTTTTTTTTCGTTTGCTAGCAAACACAATTAAATGTATTTATTTAGTCACCAGTCCGCAAACGATAAAAATCGACTCAATTTACCTTGACAAATAGTACAACTAAACGTAATCGAAAAAATAGTTATTTTTAGACTTTTTCAGGCAATTTTTTAAATTTTTCTCTCCGTAAGAACCATCATCGTACCTACTTCACGGAATGTTATAAAAAAAGAATTAGCGAAATCGGTTCAGCAGATCTCGAGATTTGCGCTTAGCAACACATTCAGCGATTCATTTTTATATATATAGAGATATATTAACTCTTTCTCTTATTTATTCAGTTTCCGAGTTTTTGGGTAATGGTAACAGTATAACTAATTTTTTTTTTATTTCAAAATCATTTTATTCAAAGATTTTGTACTTTTTACTTTCCAGACGAAAACCGCATCCAAGATATAAAACGGTTTGTGAGCTACATCAAAACTCGACCTTTTAAACTCTACGCGCTTGAAATCATCCCTTTAGACACGTCGTTTGTTGTAATGACATTAAATTTTACTATCACATATTTAATTGTAAGTCGACAACTAACTCATATTTTTTAAAATGAGTTCATTATTATTTGCAAGGCCGACCGTGACATGTTAATTACAATTAATTCGAAATACATATTGTTATATTTTTGTCACAAGAGTTTGATAATAAACTTGTGAGAGGTTATCACCTCTAATAGAAATAATATTATAGCTTTATTAATACTTAAAATTGCAATTTACAGACACCTTATTAGATAAAATAATGTTTTAATATAATGATGCACTACACAATATGTTCGTTGATTAATCTAACTTAGTTTGTTAATTAGGAACACTGTAAACTTTTTTCGTCAATAAAATTACACAATTTAAAAGATACGATGTTGTTTGATTTATTGGTTTTACATCTACGTTAAAATATTGTAAACTAGCTTTTCTAAAACGTACTCATGCCCTGATAATAATTAGGTATATTAGATTGTTTTACGATTGTCAGTAAAGTTTATCTCGGTCATAAAATAATTTGATGTATATTTGTAAACCTATTATCTATTGATTATATATAAAGCTATAACTCAGAAATACTATTTCAGTCAGCCGATCAAGATATTTATATTATAATATTATAACTCAAGGATACATTAACCATTAACAACATACATTAACATTGTTCTTTTAGAAGCGATTAGACACTATATCTAAGTTAGACAAGGCACGATGTAGTATTTCGTGTCGTTATACTTCTTTTGGCGCGTTAAAGGAAAATTTTGGGAGTAAATATTTACGATGCGCGCGCGCACCATATCAACCGACATATAAAAAAGCAGGGATCATATTTCATTTGTGTCTGGAAGGTAAAAAAATTATTACTTGTGTTTCAAAGAATAAATAGTGTAAAATATAATAAAAGAAACGCACTATTTATGCCATGTTTTATTTTTAACTAGCTTTTACCCGTGGCTTCGCTCGCATTGATTTTTTAAAATAAAAAGTATCCTCTGTTACTTCTAATACCTCCAAAAATATTTATACAAAGTTTCATGATCATCGGTTAAGTAGTTTTTGTGTGAAAGCGTAACAAACATACATACACATTTATGATATTAGTGGGGATTAGTATCGCACCATATTTATACAAAAAAAAAAAAAAAATCGCACTCACGCGCGACTCACGCACGAAGGTTCCAAACCATTGACTAGGTAAACAATAGTAGGTACATTGATTTTAATATCTTGCAAAAAGCGGCAAAAAATCCCTTTTGTATGAGAGCCCACCCAAATATTTTTTAATTTTATTTTAATTTTATTATTTATTATTAAAGTAAATATACAGGGACACAGTACCTCCCGTCTTGTACTGTGGCACAAAGATACCATACTGTGACAAAGTTAAAAACCTAGGCTTGACTTTGGACAAGAACTTATCTTGGATAGCTCATGTCAGCGAAGTCAGCAAAAGAATGCACTACACCTTTCACTGTCTTAAGCGTCTTCAATACTTTCTTCCTTTTAAAACCAAAGTTCTGCTTGCGCAATCCCTTCTTTTACCTATACTCGACTATGCAGATGTGTGCTATTTAGATGTGACACAAGAGCTACTTAATAAATTAGAGCGTCTACAAAATCTCATGATACGCTTCATCTTTGGTTTACGTAAATATGATCACATCTCACAGTTTCGTACTCAACTAAAGTGGCTCCCTTTCAAACTTCGCCGTGATAATTATGCACATCCTTTCCTTTCTCTATAACATACTCCATGATCCAAATTCTCCCTCCTACCTTCGGTCCCGTTTCCATCTTCTTCCTACCCCAACACGTTCTAGGAGGTCTTGCATCACATCGAAGCTCGAAGTTCCCAGACATAACACCAACTTCCTACTCAATTCCTTCACAATACGTGCTGCAACGCTTTGGAACCGGTTACCGAGAGTGATCCAAGACGACGAACGAAACTCTCATAATTATTGTTCTCTCATTGTATTTGTTTATGTATGTATGTATATATGTATGTATGTATAATATGTATTTAAGTATATATGTATTTTATATATTTTATATATTTTATATTCTAGTTTCTTGAATATATATGTATTATAAAATTTGTTTATATCTTATAATTATTAATATTATTTTTAACCTTTTTGTCTATTTTTTTTTGTCTTTTCTCTTTATCAATCTTGCACCACTGTGTCCCGCGATAACATCGTTTCTCACCATCATGGGTAGACTGGCAAAGATCTCTAATAGAGATAAGTTCGCCCTTGCCAACATCCTTTGTAAAAATGAATTGTAATCATATTCTTTAAAAGTGCAATAAAGAGTATAGTATAGTACAGTGAAACTTGGTTAAGTGGGACCTGGATAAGTGAGAAACCCCCATAACTGGAACTCATGCTTAGGTCCCAACACTTTGGCACTGAATTACCTCTGTTAGTGGGACGAGGTAAGCCTCTATATCTGGGATTTGTTCTTTCGATTTATCATCATAGTTACCTCTATAACTGAGACAGCGAGTAAATTTTATATGCATAAACCTCTGTAACTGAGATAACATTGTTTGTTTACTCATTGTTATTCTACCCACAAATTCCACACGTAATTCCAAGTACGTAAGTACAAATTTTGAGCTTCAATTACCTTCAGAATGTCAAAACGAAAGCTACAATCGTTATCATTACGTGAAAAACTGAAGTTAATATCCGTTTAAGAAAGTCGGAAGACACGCGAAGAAGTTTGAGCCGAATTTAATGTGCCAAAATCTACTCTTTGTAGAATAATTCAGAGTAAACATAAAATTGAATCACAATGTTCTGAAGAACAAGGAAAACCAAAACGTGTACGTTTATCAGAATATCCTGAACTTGAACAGTGTTTGCTAACATGGGTCAAGCAACTTCGTAATGATCGCACCTGTATAACTGAAATAACCTGTATTCTCACCTCTATTAATGGAACCCTCTGTAAATGAGACAGATATATTTATTTATACCTGTATAACTGAGACACTGGGTAAGTGGAATACCTCTATAAGTGAAACGACATTGCAGGTCCCTTGATGTCTCACTTAACCAGGTTTCACTGTATATACAATTAAGTATTTTGTGAATATCTCAAGTGTCTACCTCTTACCATTTATTGATATCTAGCAAAAATAGGCAAAATGAGGTTTTTTTGTATGGGAGCCCCCCTTAAATATTCATTTTATTTTAATTTTATTATTTATTATTAAAGTAAAAATACAATTGAGTATTTTGTGAATACATATTTCAAGTGCCTACCTGTTGTCATTATTGATATCGAGCAAAAAAGGGCAAGAAAATCGTGTTTGTTGTATGGGAGGCCCCCTTAAATATTTATTTTATTTTGTTTTTAGTATTTGTTGTTATAGTGGCAGCACCGCTTCCCAAGGAGGGTTGATGTCAGGCAGGCGGCCGGTCGTAAAAAATAACATGCCAAATCACTTACAACATGAGTCTGAGGAAGAGGAGAACATGTTGTGCCGACCCTATATAAATAGGACTAGCGACCCGCCCCGGCTTCGCACGGGTGAAATTCTGATATTAAATATACTACAGAATGTCTTTATAAACAAAGTTCACAGCTTTTTTGTCATTAGACAGTACAAACATGTTTTCTTTAGAGGTTACCAACCTAATATACTTACTATAATTATGCGGTTAAAAACTATTCCTAATACCGACTAAAGTACGAACAAACAATTTCAAAAAAAATGTTGCACGGCCGCGGCTCCAAGCCGGTACCACCGCAACCGTTATGTCCCTACATTTTAAATCTGTAATATCTTCGAATATATTCATTTAAGTGACATGCTGTAAAGGGCCATATTGATCAATATTAAATGCATAATGTATTTAAGGTACTAAATTGCATAAGGATTAATGCTGTATTGCTTAAAATCGCTTCGTAAATAAGCCATTATTTCTCGTAAAAAGTAAAGGATAAAAAATGGTTATTGTGGGTTATCCCTAAGAGATAGACATATACCATCTGGGACTTTTTTGTAGGCCTTTTTAAGTTATACAATACTGTAGTAAATTATTTTGATCTATCTCGTAGGGTTCCGCCAGCGTGTGCAATGAAAGCGCAAAAAATGTGTTTATTTACGACATCAGAAACCTCTAAAATCATCAGTGTTTATCTTCTATATTATGCATGTATAATACATATAAACCTTTCTCTTGAATCAATCTATTTTTTAAAAAAAACCGGCATCAAAATCCATTGCGTAGTTTCAAAGATCTAAGCATAAAAAAAGGACAGACAGACAGCGGGAAGCGACTTTGTTTTATACTATGTAGTGATATTTTATAGCTATCAGTGATAACAAAATATTACCACACACATTTGCAAACTTAGTTATTTCATTAAGCGTTATCTTCTATTAACCTCGGAAATTTAAAATTTTCATTGTTAACGCCTACCCCCGTAATCCTTATTGGGGGTGAATTATCATAAAATGCGCTCATTGTTGATTTCTACATCACATATAGGAGATTACTACCAAATTTGGAGTCGATAGGAGCTATAGTTTAAAAACGGGAATTTTCGATTGTTAACGTCCCGCAACCTCTTGTGGGTGGAATTTCGTAAAATCCGATTAGCTAACTTCTACTCGGCGAAAGGAATATTCCTAGCAAATTTCAAGTCTCTACGCCTTGTGGTTCGATTTTCCATTGTTAACGCCCCCGCAACCCTCTCTTGTGGGTGGAATTTCGTAAAATCCATTCTTAGCTGACCACTACTCAGCGAAAGGAATATTCCTACCAAATTTCGGTTTAACTGTATAGTACCCAAATTAGGCTAGTAGCCATTAAGTGGGCGTATGTTATAATATGTACTGGCTATCAAGCCTAAGTGTTCTATATTTTTTATATTTTTAAATTATGTTTTGTTAACGTGTATATTATGTCACTTCATTAAAATTATTAAGAAGCAAAACAATATTTTTATTCTTAAATATTAAAAATATTTACAACAATTCGTGTCTCTACGCCTTATGGTTCAATTTTCCATTGCTAACGCCCTCGCAACCCCCTCTTGTTGGTGGAATTTTATAAAATCCGTTCTTAGCTGACCTCTACTCGGCGTAAGTAATATTGCTACCAAGTTTCAAGTCTCTACGCCTTATGGTTCAATTTTCCATTGTTAACGTCACCGCAACCCCCTTTTGTGGGTGGAATTTCGTGATTCCGTTCTTAGCTGACCTCCAGTCGGCGAAAGGAATATTTCTAACAAATTTCAAGTCTCTACGCCTTATGGTTCAATTTTCCATTGTTGACGCCGCCGCAACCCCCTCTTGTGGGTAAAATTTCGTAGAATCTGTTCTTAGCTGACCTCTACTCGGCGAAAGGAATATTTCTACCGAATTTCAAGTCACTACGCCTTATGGTTCAATTTTCTATGGTTAACGTCCCCGCAACCCCCTCTTGTGGGTAAAATTTAGTAGAATCCGTTCTTAGCTGACCTCTACTCGGCGAAAGGAATATTTCTACTAAATTTCAAGTCTCTTACTTCAAAAACATAAGACTTTCATATAAACTTCCAACCCCCGTTTAACCCCCTTAGGTATGGAATTTCGTAAAACCCGTTCTTAGCGGATATCTACTCCCTATAAGGGACCTACCTGCCTAATTTCAAGTTTGTAGGTGTATTTTTCATTGGACTTTCGTACAAACTATCATCCCCTGTTTTAACCCCAAAAGGGGGTTGATTTCTCAAAATACATTATTAGTACACCTCAACACCATCTATAGAGCATACATTTTGAATTTCAAGTCTCTTACTTCAAAAACATAGGACTTTCATACAAACTTCCAACCCCCGTTTAACCTCCTTAGGGGTGGAATTTCGTAAAATTCGTTCTTAGCGGATATCTACTCTCTATAAGGAACCTACTTGCCTAATTTCAAGTTTGTAAGTGTAATTTTCATTGGACTTCATACAAACTACCAACCCCTGTTTTAACCCCAAAAGGGGATTGATTTCTAAAAATACAAAATTAGTACACCTCAACACCATCTATAGAGTATACATTTTGAATTTCAAGTCTGTTACTTTAAAAACATAGGACTTTCATACAAACTTCCAACCCCCGTTTAACCCCCTTAAGGGTGAAATATCGTAAAACCCGTTCTTAGCTGACCTCTACTCGGCGAAAGAAATATTCCTACCAAAATGCAAGTCTCTACGCCTTATAGTTCCAGAAATATCGTGATGAGTCAATGGGTGGGTAACTCTTTTATATATATAGATAAGGACAGGGAGATGATGTTGTTATAGCGGCAACAGGAATACATAATTTGTGAAAATTTCTACTGTCTAGCTATAGCCGTTCTTGAGATACAGCCTGGTGACAAACGGACGGACGGACGGACAGCGAAGTCTTAGTAATAGGGTCCCATTTTTACCCTTTGAGTACGGAACCCTAAAAAAAACGAGTGAGCTTGGGACCACGCGACTGAAGTAAAACTTTTGTAGCTCCATCTTACTTATATCTCAATCTCAGCTTCCGTTCGCCTCACCCGATCACACTTTTCGTAACGCTCTTGTAACGCATTCACCAGCTTACTTCCCAAGTCAAGTGTGCGTAAAGAAGTTTTACTTAAAAAAACCGGCCAAGTGCGAGTCGGACTCGCGCACGAAGGGTTCCGTACCATTGACTAAACTAAATATAAGTAAATTTTCTGTAAAACATTTATTTAATTGTAACGCCATCTATGCCGCTATTGGAAAACTTATTAGTCTATCGACGAAGTTTTCCAAATTTCTAATAGATGGCGTTGGAGAGCAGAAATACATAATTTGTGAAAATTTCACCTGTCTAGCTATCGCCGTTCTTGAGATACAGCCTGGTGACAGACGGACGGATGGACGGACGGACGGACGGACGGACGGACGGACGGACAGCGAAGTCTTAGTAATAGGGTCCCGTTTTTACCCTTTGGGTACGGAACCCTAAAAAAGAAATACAATCGAATTAAGAACCTCTTAATTTTTTGAAAGTCGGTTAAAAATAAGTAGGTAACACCTTAAATCACTACATAGTATAAAATAAAGTCGCTTCCCGCTGTCTGTCTGTCCCTATATAATTATGTTTAGATCTTCAAAACTACGCAACGGATTGTGATGCGGCTTTCTTTAGTAAATAGAGTGATTCCAGAAAGTCAAAGTCAAAGTCAAATATATTTATTCAGTAAATTCCAAAAGAATATTTTGAATCGTGAAAATTTATCTTATACTATTAAACGAGCAATTCTTGTATATATATATATATATTTTCTGAATCTCGGAATCGGCTCCAACGATTTTCGTGAAATTTAGTATGCAGGGGATTTCGGGGGCGAAAAATTGATCTAGCTATGATTCATTTAAAAAAAAATTCGTTTTATCCCTGTTTTTTAGGCAATTAAAAAATATCATTAGAATACGAAGCTAAGTTTCACAATTGATATCATAGTTCAAATAGCTCAGGTAGGAAATTGACCGGTACCGAATCGAGAGGTCCCGAGTTCAAATCCCACACCTCAAGATCAATCGTTTTTTTATCCTTTTTTTTTCTATTTGCACTCGTGATTTTTTATTTAAATAACGAGTTCATATTTTTTATTATTATGTCGGTAAGATAGAAAAATATTATTCATATTTTATCAATTATAATAGATAACCTATTTAGTAATACACTAGCCGACCCGCGCCCACTTCGTTGGGCGTTAATTATCTTTGTGATGCAATTATATTGTGTAGCTCTTAGTACTGTTTTATTAGGTTCATTGTTTAGAATTTGACTTATAAAATCGTAATAATATCGTGTATTTATTATTTTAAATCACAGAACCAAATAACATACTTTATAAATAAAATGTTGCTCCAACGCCATCTATCAAAAAGCGAAAAAACTTCGTCGTCGATTGACGTTGGTTAACTGAAATAAGAGTAAATAAAATAAGTAGACTAATAAATAGCGATAGATGGCGATCGTTTCTTTGTCATTTTGATAATATATTTTAATATTTTTCTTTTTTACTGAATTTTTTGTACAATTGAAATAAAATATAGTCTGTGTCACTCCTGAATAGTGTAGCTTTTTGTTAGTGAAAGAATTTTCATGATCGGATCAGTATTTGCGAAGATTATCCCCGATATACAAACAAAGTTATAAGCTTTTCCTCTTTATAATATTAGTATAGATTAGTATAGATATTGAAATTTACGATAAAAATGAACTTCCGATCACTGCGGTCAAAATTTTCTCTTGATGAGAAAATTAAAATAAATTCTCGAAGAATTACATGTAGACCAATAACGGTAAAGAAAACAAATTGTTTTAGGGATATAGTAGCGCACAAAATATGTAAAGTAAATAATTATGATGGCGCAAGATCCAGATGTAATCTATAATTTAGTTTTCAAATTAATCTTAGAGGATATAACATTTTTAAAATTAAAACTGTAGATATAAATGTAAATTGTACATTTAGTGAATGGGCCTCTGAAGGTATTTGTAAGAGTAGAAATAGGTTTTACGACCTGTACCTACCTACAGTAAGAAGCAATGGAATCAGGAGACTAGATTTTTGGCTTACGTAAAACAATATTCTAAAACTTTTGAAGCTGTTCTGCTGTATGTATGGCTGCTAAATCAAAATATATCAAAGATTACCTAATAGTATCTGTGGGAAACGTAATAAGCAAACTATAGATACCAATATAATATAATAATCAAACAACAGCAGCTCATCTGATGACAAGTTGGCATACGCCTTTGAAGCCTTTTTCGATAAAATACCCATTGACTTCTTTTCGACTGAATTAATCTTCAACTAATTCTACCCAACTTCTTAAAAATAACGTTAGCAAATGTAATGTTCATTTTTCATTCTCGCGGGTTGATTCTTTAGATATTTTAAAAGCGTTTAAGTCATAATTAAAAAAAAATTGCGTGCGTACAAAGTACGAAGTGAAACTTCTTTGGTAGACTAATTTAAAAAAAAAACTAATTGACAAAAAAAAACAAAAAGCCAACATCACGCGGAGTTCCCAGGCGGTCACCCATCCAAGTACTGACCGTGCCCGACGTTGCTTAACTTCGGTGATCGGACGAGATCCGGTGTATTTAACGTGACGCGTTTGATCCGTCAAAATTTTACCTTTCATGCGCTTAAGAGAAGTTTCACTTCAAAAACAATGCACAATGATCTGTGGAGCATTTCATTAAATTAATTAGTACTATCATTGATTACCTCGCTCCGTACTTATCTTTAACACTTAACAATGCTATTAAGGTGGGTTCTTTTTCAGATTTGGTTAAAAATAGTAAAGTTTTACCAATTTTAACCGACTTAAACCGAAAGGAAGAGGTTCTCAATTGGATTGTATTTTTTTTATGTATGTTACTTCAGAACTTTTGACTGGGTGGACCGATTTTGTTAAATTTTTTCTTTAACCGAAAGGTGGTGTGTGTCATTTGGTCCCATTTAAATTTATTTGAGATCTAACAAGTACTTTTCGGGTTATATCTATTAATGCATTTTTACTTGACTATTTTTTCGTCGACTTACGTTGTATTATACCGCATAACTTTTTACTGGGTGTACCGATTTTGATGATTTTTAATTTAGTCGAAAGCTGATGCTTACCATGTTGTCAAATTTAAATTTCATCGAGATCTGATAACAACTTTTTGTGAAATCTTTGATAACGCGTATTTACTTGACTACTTTTTCGTCTACCTCAGTTGTCTTGTCGATGTAATTGAAGTCGGTTTTTTTTTCGTTTGCAAGCAAAGACAATTATTAAAAAGGCACATCGTAGTGATCCCAGTAATTGTAGACCCTTTTCAACCCTACCGTGCTTAAGTAAAACTTTTGAAAAAAATATACTAAATCAACTTCTTTTCCATTTTAAAGTTAATGGAATTTTTCATAGTGAACAATGAGGTTTCACTAGAGCTCTCTCAGTGCTCTTTGGTCCTATTTGAATAAAGTTTTTTTTGATTTTAATTCATATTTGAATATGATTTCCAAAAAACATGATTTACTAAAAATACCGAGCAAAGCTCGGTCACCCAGGTACTGATACATATTAACTTAAAGAACGAGCAACTCATGTCACTGCCAAGCAGCCTTGTCATTCATAAAGTCATTTACACTGTAGTAAGCCTTTTGGCACAGTTTATTTTTTATAAAGCTTTTAAATTTATTAATGGACAAATCTTGCACATTACTTGCAGTGTATAGAGGCAGAGGAAGGTTTATATGTATAACACATGCATAATATAGTAGAGGAACACTGATAGTTTTTGCAACCGTGCGAAGCCGGGGCGGGTCGCTAGTAAAAAATAATAATTCGAGCTAAGTCACCGACACAATTGGTCTTACTCATTTATTTACAGCAAACCTAAATGAAGGTGTGCTTGACGGCTTAAATTATTTATTTCAGCACCTCAGAGTAACAAATGGGCAGGATTGTGGACTAACCTCCGTAACCTCAAGACTCCTCGGGCCGCATTTGATAAATATCAGCCTGAACTAATTGTGGGATTCGCTGAGCTATTGTACTGTGGTGACCGTTGACATCCCTAATATTTTATACTTAGACTTGACTTTCCTCGTAGTTTTGTCTGCGTCGAATTTTTTTAGGCTTTACTTGGTATTTAAACTCAGATTTAATCTTAAAGTGCAAATATGATTTTTTTTTTAAAACAAAGACAAGACGTTGAATGTGTTCATATTGTTTACCGAATTAAGGATTATGTAAAATTAAAAAAAAAAAAACAAAAAAAAACTAATAAAACACGCTTTTATCTATACTAATATATAAAGCTGAAGAGTTTGTTTGTTTGGTTGTTTGTTTGTTTGTTTGTTTGTTTATTTGTTTGAACGCGGTAATCTCTGGAACTACTGGGCCGATTTGAAAAATTCTTTCAGTGTTAGATAGCCCATTTATCGAGGAAGGCTATAGGCTATGTATCATTACGCTAAGATTAATAGGAGCGGCGTCCACGCCGACAAAGTCGCGTGCAGAAGCTAGTAAAATATAAACCAAACAAAAAAGTAGAAAACCTTATCGAATTAGTATTGTCATTAGTCCTGGATAAGTCTACTAAGTTTAAATGAATTCTGAACGTTTGAAGTGTGTCAAAATTAAGTCCAAAGGAGTCTGTTACACAGGTGAAGCTAATAAAAAAAAGCGTGTAATTAGCCAATTTTTGTAGTTATTTATCCTATTTTAAATATTTATCAAAGCCTGTAATCTCAAAGGCATTTAATCTAGAAATTAGGTACCTGTTCAAAAAGCATTAAACTACATAAAAGAATAATAATAAAAAAACGTTGATCTTCTTGCCGATTATTCTCATAAATTTTAATGAAAATATTCTAAATGTCTTATAAAGTGACGACTCAGGAGTGCCTACTTGTTTAAAGCCCGCTTTACACGCAACGATAAGTTGTAACAATTTATCGTAACGATCAGATTGTTACAATTTATCGTTGTGTGTAAACGGGAGATTGTAGCGATTTATTGGGATTGGAGTTGGAGTGAACAGTGCTCTACTCTTTCGTTTTGTTGGAGCGATAAATCGTTTAATAAATTGTTACAATTTATCGTAGCGTGTAAAACCAGCTTAAAAAAATTGGTTTCGATTATTTGATTATTATTTTTACTTTTACTACTCTGCTTTTGTGAGTCAGTGAATTTGTACATAAAAATATTTAATAAATCATTCCATGACCCATCCATCTGTAATTAAATTTATTCGAACAAACTTTCCATTTTCACAATATTAGATATACTTAGTGGTACCAGCTGGTGTTCGTTATACCTTGAGGGTTTCTCTAGAGATATTATAATGTTTATCGATTGTGGATAGACGTGCCTGTAACGTTGTTTGTCTTGGCGTTAAAAGCATATTCATAATGTATGTAAGTATTATTCATTATTCTAACACTGTGAAAACATAATTATATTTTTTTTTATATTACCTTATGGGTGTATTAAGAAGTAGTGTTTCGAGGTTAAGTAATGTAAATCTGTTTAATATTCTATGACCTTTTAATATGGCTTTACCAATGACAAAGCTGTGAATAATATTTAAAAATCTTGCATAGCTAAATTATTCCAACCGAATTTAAAGCCATCGCGTTAAAAACGAAAAAACCTGGATAAGGATGAAGACTTCAAAGCCTCAATCAATATACAGTACATTCTCAATTAATACAAAGGGATATGCAACGTGACCTGTTGCTAAGCGACAAGACTATGGCATGTACATATACAGTACATTATTTAATGGTTCCTATAAATTATGTATATCTGTGAGTCAATCATAAGTAATACAGTTTATACTCACAACTAGCTTCTGCGCGTGACTTCTTCCGCGAGAAATAGGATCAATTCTGTCATACATGATTTGTGCGTAACTTTAACCGTTTACGTAGCGGAAGCTCTCAAAAGGAAAAAAAACCCGATTTTGATACATTCTTCATTGGTGCTACGCTCCTATTGGTCTTAGCGTGATGATATATAGCCTATAGCCTTCCTCGATAAATGGGCTATCTAACACTGACAATCGGACCAGTAGATCCTGAGATTAGCGCGTTCAAACAAACAAACAAACTTCAGCTTTATAATATTAACAATTACGTTAAAATGATATCTGTAGTACTCAAAAATAGCC
The DNA here is from genome assembly GCA_905220545.2 of Melitaea athalia. Lineage (NCBI taxonomy): Eukaryota > Metazoa > Arthropoda > Insecta > Lepidoptera > Nymphalidae > Melitaea > Melitaea athalia. The sequence goes on along the minus strand of HG992185.1, from coordinate 3,239,513 downwards.
GATATATTATTGAGGGCCCGTTTCACCAGATCAGATAACGTTATTTGACGGATAATGATCCAACAGATAAAAGTTTTTGGTGTATTATTCTTTTTCATCATCGAATTCCATTGTATTTATGGGATAGGTACCTACTAGCTGACCCGGCGAACTTCGTACCACCTAATAGTCGATTCTTTAATTTTTTTTTAATACTTATCCTTCCCGGAACCCCTCCAGTAACACTTAAACTTTATGGTATGGTATTAAAGTTCAAATTGACTTTTAAGTATTATTATGAATCTTTTGTATGATGATATAGAAAGTGTTGTTTTTAGACATTTTCAGGCAATTTTTTAAATTTTTCTCTCCGTAAGAACCATCCTCGTACTTCAAGGAATGTTATAAAAAAAGAATTAGCGAAATTGGTTCAGCTGCTTTCTAGATTTGCGCTTAGCAACACATTGAGTGATTCATTTATATATATATATATATATATATATATATATATGTAGTACTTTTCGCAAAAATAAATCTAAAAACTGTAGTTTATTAATTGAGGCGAAACAGGTCGTTAAAGCATATTCGTAACTTATTTTCAGAATAAATTTTATCCACAGCTGGTTAAACAGGCTCTTACAGAAATCGGCTATAGGTAATGTCAATAAATGTAACAACACGGGAAAGCGTATAGGCATAATGAGTGCTGTCACATCGCTTACGTTAATCGTATTGTCGAAATCATCCATCAACGGATAAAATGTTTGAAAATAAATATTCGATAAACGACACATATCGACACGTCGACAAACGAATGAATCAAACGCTAAAAGTATCTTTACCTACCCTCCGAGGTCAGTTATGTAATTCCGAAAAAAAATATTTTCCAAATGAATTCATATTGAAATTGGTCCATCTCGAAACGGTAGTCGAAACTTTGCGAGAGACTTTTTACATATTTCAGTAGGCTGAGTAAATTAGAAAGAAAATAAAGTGTGAAATTGTTCGTCTTGAATAAACGAAGTTTTTTTTTTATTAGAAAACTTTGGATAAAATTTTAATATTTTTTAGGTTATCGTATCAAGAGACAAGGTTTTTTTTTATGATTCAGTTACGTTTCTATGAGATTGTGATGTCATACAGTAACGGACTCGTAGTGAATAGACAATATTGGTTTTATTTAATTTATTTTTATATGAATCTTGTTATTTGCTCAAACTTTGCTTGTGCAATAGAAGTTCATATTACCTTCAAGTTATACTTCCTACGCTTCAGCCTATAATATCCCACTGTTGGGCATAGGAGATTGATTAGAGCTTAATCCACCACGCTGCTCCAATGCGGGTTGGCGAAGGTCTAAAAAAATGGCGATGTAAAATTAGCGAAATTGAAAAAAAAACACCGAAATTTGTTGTTTTTTTGTTGCTAATCAGTTGCTAGAAAATAAATTTTTTTGCTTCAACCGATCGCAAAAAATCGGCAATAACGCTAACTTTACATTAAAATAGCGCGGAAATCACTGAATGTGGACTGAGCGATCAAGCGAATATAGGGGTCAATTTGTTGCTAATTTGCTGCTAAAAGATGCTAAGAAAAAAAATTTAAAAAATAAAAATTGATTTTTTTTGCCAAAATAAATAATATCCACGCCAGCTTAACTCTCGAATTTTCCGTGGAAAAACTATAGTAAAAATTTGTTGCTCCTCATAGTGCAGTGCAGTCCTCAAATAACTATAAACTAACGACGAAATTATCAATGATTTTTTGATGACATATACATACTATAGAATTTCATTGATAGTTGTGCAAATGTTTTGACCAATTTTGTTATATTAAAATATATGTAAAAACTTGTCACCCTCACAAAAGAAATGAGAAAACTGAAAGAATAATTGAGAGGTAATGATATTTAAGAACTTAAGCCACCGCGCTATATTGGTTTTACCAACTAAAAATATTGATACTTGATAACTAAAAGGCTTGTTAAGTAAAATAAATTCTGAACACATACAAAACTCTCAAGAAGTTTCAAGGAGACTTACTCATGGAATTTTTTCATTTCCTTAATTTTAATTCGATGAATGTCACTCGATATTTGTATTTCAAAGATTTTATAAAAAGCCACTCTATCAAATTATTTTAATCCGTAAAAACTCCGATACAGCCTAATGGATGGAGAAGAGATGGTCCAGTGGGCAGGACGCAGATAGTAGTGAAAGGATTCAAAGTCTAAAAAGTGATTTACATCGCAAAATTTTTTAATCTTTAAAAAAATAATTTTTAACTAAAATTGTGAAAGGACACATCATGAAAATGACCGGTTATACTCGTCAAGAAGCATTTTAATACTTTTACTTCACGGAAATGAATATTTAGTATTGTGAGAATTTTACTTTAAATATGATTTATGAAATCCAATACTAGCTGAAAGTTTGAAAAGTGTTTCAAAATGCAGTTGGTCGATATAAAATAAATTATAACCTTTTGAACTTATTTTTTATATTTTTTACCTTAGACATTTAAAAAAATATAGTCACAAGATTAGTTCCTACGATTTAAGTAACATTTCATTTAAATAAAAATCTATATCTATATATATATATAAAAGAGATTTCCACCCATTGACTCATCACGATATCTCTGGAACCACAAGGCCTAGAGACTTGAAATTTGGTAGGAATATTCCTTTCGCCGAGTAGAGGTCAGCTAAGAACGGAATTTACGAAATTGCACCCACACGAGGGAGTTGCGGGGGTTAATAACATATATGGCAAAGCAACGTTTGCGGGATCAGCTAGTATATATATATATATATATATTGCATTATAATTATTACGTGTCTTAGTATAAAACATAAGATAAAATATCTAATATGCAATAACTTTTAATAGAACAATATTTATAAATACGTAAATAGGAAAAAAAACTTTTCCGTCATACAGAAATTTTTATACAATGATTAATTATAGTTATGCAAGTAAATAAAAGGACTATTTAGTTTACAAAGCTGAAGGAGACATCGTTGGCTATACCGCAAGCGTTACGTCCGCGGACCAAATAGTAATACCCCTTATCGCCCCAATTCGCGCTCCAGGAATTCTTGATGATCCAGTAAGGTACACTCTTACCAGTTATTGGTTCGACTGAAAAAATGTATTTAAAAATTATATTAAAGCATTATTGATTCATATAAATTTTTAACAATAATTAATTATTAAATGTATATTAATAATTTTTTCTTAATAATATAACAATAATAAACAACTGATTTGTCTGTAATGTAGTTTGTCAGATGTGTTTAGTTAGTAACGAGTATATCTGTTAAGAAAACTTGATGAAAGCAAAACCTACGACTTATATACTTGAATTTAGTACATTAATTGGAAGCCTAGAGAAAGGAAGACGTGAGAGATTTAAAAATAAGATCAATTGAAGCAGTTTTAAAGTTGCAGTTTTAAAGCTGAAGCACATAAGTGAGTGAATTGAATGGCGTTATGAAATAATGAGACTTGTAATTATGTGTTTAAAAGATCATTGAGGTAGGGCGCAGCAGGATATATGTTGCTCAAAATCTGGAAGAGCCTGTTAGGGGAAGTATCATGACCTTACAGAAGATCACAGCTAAATAATACTACTGTATAGCAATGTTATGTTCCTGTGGTGAGTTACGTGGCCAGAGCTCCTTTAGCGGTCGGGAGTAAGTTCGGCAACGTTCTTGCGATGCTTCTGGTATTCTAATTTCTAATCGTCTATTTAGGCTGCGTAACCGCTTACCATCAAGTGGTCCGTAAACTTGTTGGCCAACTTATTCTTTTATAAAAATAAAGCAATGTTAATACAGCAGTTAAAAACCATTATAGCAAATATAAGCAAATAAATCGGCCAAGTGCGAGTCGGACTCGCGCACGAAGGGTTCCGTACCATTGACACACTACACACACTACAGCCTATCACAGTCCACTGTTGGACATAGGCATCCACAAGTTCGCGCCCGACATTATGACGCGAACTCATGTGTTTTGCCCATAGTCACCACGCTGGACAGGCGGGTTGGTGACCGCAGAGCTGGCTTTGTCGCACCGAAGACGCTGCTGCCCGTCTTTGGCCTGTGTATTTCAAAGCTAGCATGGATGGTTATCCCGCCATCCGTCGGCTTTTTTAAATTCCAAGGTGGTAGTGGAACTGTGTTATCCCTTAGTCGCCTCTTACGACACCCACGGGAAGAGAGGGGGTGGCTACATTCTTTAGTGCTGTAACCACACAGCACAACCGTACCATTGATTAAACTAAATTACAAGTAAATTTTCTGTAAAATATTTATTCTGTAAAATATTTATTTAATTATGACGCCATCTATGATGCTATTTAGAAAACTATTATAGTCTATTGACGAAGTTTTCCTTATTTCTGATAGATGGCGTTTTAGACTAATAAAAAATTATCGCCCCCCCCCCCCCTTAAATGTTTATTTTATTTTGTTTCTAGTATTTGTTGTTATAGCGGCAACAGAAATAAATAATTTGTGAAAATTTCAACTGTCTAACTATCGCCGTTCTTGAGATACAGCCTGGTGACAGACGGACGGACGGACGGACGGACGGACGGACAGCGAAGTCTTAGTAATAGGGTCCTGTTTTTACCCTTTGGGTACGGAACCCTAAAAAGGTTTAATATTTTGAAGAACTTACTATAAACATTGAAGCCGACGATGAGTACAGCGTGGTTTAGTCGATTTTGTGGACAAGTTTCATCCGAAGGTTCGTCTATACCTCCTTTGTATACAAACATGGAAGCTGAATTTATACCTACAGATTAAATACAAATTTATTATCTTTACTGAACATCTAACTCAAAAAAGATGTAATAATCTAATAAAGAATTCCTGTATACGATTACAAAACAACTTAGGTGAAAAAAGGACATAATTATAATTGTATTGGTTCTTAAATAAAAAACAAAACTAACTTCAATTTCCATCAACAAGTTATAAAATGAGAACATCCTTAACGTACTCGAATTCAATTAAATATACATTAGGTATACAAATACAAATTTATAACGGATAATTCAAATCGTACTCGTCAGATCTTGGTCAAAAAATGGGATCAAACGATCAGTGACACGTTGATGCCGCGTTGGCGCAACGGTCACAGCACTGGTTTATGGCTGTGACACAACATATGACAAACATTTGTATTGACCATACAGATGTTTGCCGTGGTCTGGGTGTTTGTGCAGTCCTTGTGGGTCTCTCCACCGTGCCTCGGAGAGCACGTTAAGCCATTGGTCCCGGTTGTTATCATGTACACCTGATAGCGATCGTTACTCATAGTAGGGAATATATCCGCCAACCTGCAATGGAGCAGCGTGATGGCTTAAGCTCTGATCCTTCTCCTACATGGGGAAAGAGGCTTATGCCTAGCAGTGGGATATTACAGGCTGAAGTGATCAGCGACAGCTTTTGAATAGAACAAGAATTGTCAAAATATTAAAATGCAAACGGTCACCTGCTGAAAGTGGTCCGTACTGGTATAGGGCTATAGCCATAGATTTTTCATCATTTCTCACACGCCTGTAGCCTACAACTGGGACAAGTGGTGTGAGCTTATTCCATGTGCAATCTGTGACTTTTCCTTGGTATGGCTTGTAGTCAATATAACGTAGCACTCCACCGAGCTTGTCAACTATTGTTCTGAAAAAAAAAAATTGTATTGTTTAAATCTCTTGTTATTGACCAAACTCAATGTAAATACAAAGATCTCAACAGCTTTTTTGCACACTTGTGTGCGTGAGTACACTGTCCATTAGGTTTTTGTCAGTGAGTTCATGTGGCACCCAAATATCGAGCTCTTTTGTATAGCCAGCCTTTTTCAAATGGGTCAATACTGTTTTATGGTCAATTTCCAGATCTACAGCTATGTCGTAACTACTCAAATGTCGATCTAGCTTCACTTTGTCATAAATGTCGTCACGTTAATCCGTAACTGGGCGACCAGAGCGAAATGCATCTTAGAAATCAAAATTTTCTGACTGAAAACGCTTAAACCAAGTTTGTACCACTTTTACTGACACTGCATTAAGACCATAAACAAACATCACAAAAAAAAATCGCAGTTTGTCGCATTTTTTGCTTGATTAAAGTAAATTTTAAAATGTACCGAATTTCTTTGTTAGACTCACCCATTTGGCAGACAGAAAACAAATGAAAAGTGGCGGCAAACTGTTTTTTATTTCATTTTTAAAATGTCACCTTTTCATGGTATCAAAACCAGCCAGTTACAGACAATACAAACAAAAAGATTTTATTGCAACTTTTTACTACAAAATATGAAAAGACTTATTTACCTACCTATTATATCTTTATTTTAGTTATTTGGTAGTGTAAGAATGAAATGAACTTACGAAAAAGTCGTCAACAAGTTTGCATCACCACATCCAATGTTACGACCATCACAATCAATTAGAAATTGTTCTGATAAAGATTCCGTTTTGTTAATATGTATCATTAATTGGCTTTCGATATTCGCTGAAAAATAAATATACATTAAAATTAACATAATTACTCTACACCATTTACTGTACACTACTTCTTCTTCTTCTTCATCCGCTCTGGTGTAAAAATGCGTCTGCCACGTACGCGCGTTACAACCGTTGGTTTGCGTGTTCGATTCCCGCTCGGGATGGATATGTATTTGTATGATAATGATAATGATAATGATTGATAATGATAATGATAATGATTTATTTATTTTCCCTCACAATCATACATTGAAACCTTATCATATTGATAACAAACTACAATACAAGACAACAACATGATTAGCGAAGGACTGGTGCTCAAAAAAGGTATATAATACCTGTACTATGAGTCACCAGGACCCCCCCAAAGTTAGAAATACAGGATCATATATAGTACTGTGTCAGATTGAGACAGGCCTCGTAGACTAGGTCTACAATAAAATGGAGTAAAGAGAAAAAAAAAAATATAAAAATAAATATATATACAAACACATATCTCGAGTCAGCTTTTTAAATAAATGAGGAGGTTTTCGGTTTCATTATATGTAAAAGATTTGAGCCAGTTGGTAATGGTAAACTTACACTTGAGTCTTGGAAGGTGATAGATAGTTAACCCTATAAAGGTATACGAGAGTTAACCCTGTTATACAGAAAGCTCCCCAAGTAATAGTAGTGTCTCCGAGCTAGAGCCGTTGAAACCCTAACAGAGGGACATACCTTGCTCTTACATCTTTTACCTTTGTTTATTGAACGATCATATGGGAGCTGAGCATGCTTTCTTAGCAAAATATGAGTAATAAACAATTTTCTGACAGACAAGATATTTCATGATTTATAAAGATCGTCGGTCGGATATCTAAATGGAAGTGAAGCTGCTGTTTTTAGGATTGCTCTCTGGGTTCTCTCTAAACCAATAAGGGCAGATCTACACGAACCACCCCACACAGTGATGCAGTATGTAATAAGGGATTGGCAGAGCGCAAAGTAGACAGATCTAATGGTCTTCCGATCCGCAACATTTCTTAAGCATTTGAAAATGTACATGAGTTTCCTTAGTTTAGCCACAAGAGATAAAATATGAGGCTTGAAGGAGAGCGCACAGTCAATAATAACCCCCAAGTATCTGATACTATCCACTCTTTCAAGGACCGGACAAACACAGTTGCTGTATGATGTTGCTGATGTTATATATGTATAAATACTTCTTTCTGGTTTATTTGGTCCTGGTCCTTGGTCCTTGTGGGTCTCCCCACCGCACTTTGAAGAGCACGTTAAGCTGTCGGTCCCCGTTGTTATATACACCTGATAGCGATCGTTACTCATAGTAGGGAATATATTCGCCATCACGCAGTGGATTAAGCGCCGATTCTACTCCTACACATGGAAAGTGACCTGCGCCCAGCTTGACTTAACATCTTACGATGTTATGTCAATCGATGTATGTTAATCGATCGATGTCTATTTATAATACCAAGTTTGTCTTAAACTTTTTAAAGTATGTACTGAAGTCAACATAGCTATGCTATTAAGAGGGCGCATAACGCGAGCAAAAACTTAGATTTCACCGCGCGCCCTTGAGTAATTGATGAAACAAAATATACACAAAACCTCGTGTCAGAGTGCGATAGACGATATAGTTTTGAGCGCATTACGAATGTAAAAAACGACAAATATGTTATTTTGTATATAATTCCGAAACTATAAGTAATTACATTAAATGCCTTGGCATAGCCTTTACTCATATTTAAATGTAATTAATTATCAAATTTTTGTCTTAATGGTCATAACCATATCGAGTATAAAAAGAAAAAATATAAAAATTAGAGGTTACTTCGTGATTATATTTTATCGAGGAAATTTCCTTATTTTATGTTTTTGATATGGGTTAAAAAATCACGTAGCAAATATCACGTAGTTTGTCATATATTTTTATTTTAAGATTTGGTCTGGAATTTTTCGTATCAAAACAAATAGAAGATTGGTAATTTTGCATTAGGCGCGCTCTTAAGTGTTATTTTTTTGTCGGGAATCAGCCTGAAATGTCCTACAGCTGGGCTAAATCCTTTTTGTCCATGCTGTGGGAATTGGATATTGATAATGATTATGCTTATGCTACAAGCGATTCAGTACTTAAGACTACAGAACGACAATCCTGTTACTACCTAGTAAAGCTAGGACGTGGTCCCACATTGATGGAATTTTTCTGTTACAATATCGTTTTTTTTCACATCATCACCACTTGCTACGTTACAAACTTAGGTATGTGTTTTATATAAGTTTTCTTGAACATATTATATCAAATTAGAAGCAAAATGAAGTGGCACTGTTAACTCCTAAGACAAGGACATTTAAACACAACAAACCCTAATAGGTAGGGATCCCTAGTACATTTTTTTAACCTGATCATATCAAGCTAATTTTCCGGGAGTAGCTTCATTTTGATGAGACGAACAAAAAGTTCCTCTTCGAAAACTCTCGATTGTGGTAGATAATAGAGTTAGCAGGAGGTAGAGCAGCAGTGAGCGTAGGACCGGGATAACGTACCACGCAATTTGTAGGACAATATTACCATCAAATTATATAAATATTAACTAACTAAAAGAAAAAAAAATCAGCTGGTTAGTAATAATTTTTGATGACCTTACGAGGTCATCAACTTGATGACCTCCGAAGGTCATCAAAAATTGATTTTTTTTCTGATTTTTATTTTTCTTTTATTTAGTTAATATTTATATAATTTGATGGTAATATTGTCCTACAAATTGCGTGGTACGTTATCCCGGTCCTACGCTCACTGCTGCTCTACCTCCTGCTAACTCTATTATCTACCACAATCGAGAGTTTTCGAAGAGGAACTTTTTGTTCGCCTCATCAAAATGAAGCTACTCACGGAAAATTAGCTTGATACTGATCAGGTTAAAAAAAATGTACTAGAGATCCCTACCTATAACGCCTTCCATGTTTAAATACATACCAACTGCACTAAACGCCCAACACGCATTGCAATCCTTTTGGCTTTTAACCGGCGTTACTTTGTTATGTTCACGCCAATCCCAGTATATAGGAAAGCGACCAGAATTCACAGGTATCGGTTCATGAACTGTTTCCAAAGTCGTTTTCTCCGTATCCGTAACAATGTAACAGTCACACGTAAAGAAAATACTAACTAAAAACAAACGAAACATTCTGTATTTCCGGCGATTGGAAAATATTTTTTTTCAACGAAATTTCGCGTTTAAAAGGGAACTTTATAACTCTCTGGAATCCGAAATGTTAGTAGTTTTACGATTTTATTTATTATCATTTTTTATTTAACTACCACAGTCGCGAGTCTGACATTTCTCTGAACGAACGGTAAATATTTAAAGTGTGAAATAATTTATGGCGCTGATATATGATTGTTGGTTTCGATTATGGATGTGCTGCATTAATAAATATGTATCGGTGTTATTTTTTACGCGATTTAAAACGCATTTTCGCTCACAAAAAAAAATAACGCGAGCAGTTCAAATATGTGCTGTTATCTTAATATTCACGTTTTGTTTACTGTCTGAAATATTTAACGAAACTTTTTATCTTTTTTATATATTTTATTTCTTATAAAATATATTTTAAATGAATTCAAATAAGTAAGTTTTTAGTTTCATTAGGTTATTGTATTTGATAGATGTTCATTATGTATTATGTATTGAAATTGATGTTGGCTAATTAATAATTATGATCATCTATTGATGACGATTGATTATTTATATGACAACTAGCGACCCGCCCCGGCTTCGCACGGTTGCAAAAATGATCAGTGTTTCTCTACTATATTATGCGTGTATTATACAATCATATAAACCTTCCCCTTGAATCATTCTATCTATTAAAAGCGGCGGGAAGCGACTTTGTTTTATAATATGTAGTGATGATACCACTATACACTATTCACCTGCGACAGCAAATCGCCTTCAGTATACTAGCCTATGGCTATAGCACTGGCGGTTGCGGGTTCGATCCCCACACATGGCATACATTTTATAGACCATACAGATTTTTGCCTGTCTGTGTGGTCTGGTCATATTATCTGTTTCCGGTCCCCCGGAGGTCACATGAGTAAATCCTAGTGAGAGCTTGAGTGTAAGGCATTTATTTATTTAAATTGAAAGCCACTTAACAATAACTGTAAAAGCTGTAGATAATCTATCATATACATTATCTATTTATTTATATATGTGTATTATTAAACGTGAAGCAAAAATTCTGTATCCCTTTTTACGGAAATTTCGCGTACGGAGGAGTATGAAATTTCGCACACTTATAGGTAGTTTATATAGAGAAGAAGTGCAGAATGCTAATATATTTTTTAAATTAAACTATACATAAAATTAATAAAAAAAGCATTACACGCACACTAACCATGTATTTGACACACACACACGAACGCATATTATTCTATTTTGTTCATTGTCAAAGTCTTTAGTCAAATTGAAAATTTTGAAAAGGGGTTCTTTATTTTCATAGTTTTTTGGTTTTCTTTTATTACAATTTTTAATTATGGTCGAATTTCGACTTCTGGGCGACTACTAGTATGCTATTATTATAACTGTTATACATTCAATCAAAACTGACAATAGAGTTACGTATTTGACTCTCAAAATTGATCGTTTTAGGGACACTTAAGTCATTGAGTCAGCGAACTCAAACTCGGAAGACTTAACTCAAACACTATTAAGAATATAACAATGTAATCCCCATTGTAACGAGCAATACCGTTCATGACTCTTCATGGCTATCTTACAACGTTCCGCAAGTTTTAATTGATCAATTAAACTTCAACTACCCTCATTCTCAGTTTCAGGGTTATGCCATCTTCGTTTTAAATAAAGATAAAATTTGATCAAATAATTTAATGTTTAATGAAATCTAGAAAATTTGTTTTGAACAAAATATTTTTTAAGGTAAGGTTAAGGTTTGGAACATTATTAGGATTTTTTATTTAACTTTACAGATTACATTTAAAGGAACTGTGGCCAAGTAAAAAATAATAAAAAAAATATTTACCTTTTTTTCTCTCAATGTTATCTAATTCTGTCTATATCGTATATTTTTGTACAACAATTATCGACAGTAAGTAAAATGTACTAACGAATGATTCAAGGCTCTTTCCAATACAAAGATACCTTAAAGAGACATAACAAAGAGAACTGGATTCGAGTTTACAATTTATTTTGCCAATACAAATTTTCGTAGACATACTTTGAATTGTACTGAATTAAAGCAATCTTTCCTTCTATCTTATAACTCATATTTGAGTGCAATAAAAAAAAACTGTGTGGTGTCGTGAGACACCAGATAGAAACGAAGTTCCTTATTATAAAATATTAATTTCAAGTTCTATTCGAGGTATAAAGAAAATAATTATTCGGGTATATACTTTTAATTATGATTTTTTTTTAAATAAAAAATAGGATTACTTTACAAAATTATGTTAACACCTTTATTTAATTTACAATGATTTATAAAATTATATAATAATTATCGAATGATATAAAATGATATAATAATAGCAAACTGCAATAATATTAACAGTCATCACGTAGACTACACATTAGACACGGCATGTCCATCATACATAGACTATACATAAAAATCTTACGCTTTTGTTTAACGCTACGGACGTTTTTTGTAGTCTAGGACAACCCCCTGCAATGCCCCATAAGGAGTTTCGTTCCAATAAATATATCATGTCACGGTTATCCCTGTCCAATATGATAGAGAAAAAAAAACGACAGGGACCCATGCATTAATTTAATTAAATTAAAAAAAAATTCGACCCGGTGGAAAGAAAAAAAATAATTAACCGGTGGGGGTCGAGCACTTAATTCACACAAGCTCTTCGTCTACGTCGGTTCAGGTACTCTCCTGTTGTGTCACGCGCCGGGCAGATGGTGAACCGGGAGCCGCGAACTGGAATCCGGACAATATCCACGCGGCGGAGAGCACCTCCGTCGTTGTGGTGAATGTACGGGCTTGAGGGGACGCCAGATTTTTATCGGCAATCCCAGCGTGGTTTTCGATCCCAGCCTTGTTCCCCAGATTGGGGGCGATCAGCACTCACTTATTTAATATTCAAAATGTATGCATAGGTAACGCCTAGGGACGACACGAAATATATAAATGATTACGGATTTTATAAGACATAATGTTAATCTCTTCCGTATTAGTGATCACAATATTTTAAACGTGTCGTGCGTTAATACAACAAGATTCAGAGAAAAAATGAGTGCGAATCGCGCGGTGATTAGCACAGCCGTTCATGTATCCACGGAAAACAAAAGATCTCATTGGATCGCTAGTGTTGCCGCTTGATGACTTATTTATTGTTGCAATTATAAAATGTATATAGTTTATTAATTTAATATGTTTATAATATGTTTGTATATTATTATATTTGAAAGAAAAAAATAAGTTGTAATAAAATTTTGTTTTATATTTAAGCGTAGTTTTTAATTAGTTTTAGCTATGTAAATATTAAGTTTAAGTTTATTTTATGGTAATTATACACATTTTGTACGTACAACGTTACAATCATTATTTTATTTTCACGACTTTCTCACGTCAATTACACTGAAGATTAATTTCTGAACATAATTATGGTACAGATGCCGTTGTCACGTAATACACTAGTAGAACAGTAATACAGTAAATAAGAAGAATCGGCAACGCGCTTGTGATGCTCCTGGTGGTTCAGACTACTGTAGCCAGCCACTGTGTGGTACTGTGGTGAACCGTACACTAGTTTACACTAGTTTTACTAGAACCCGGTATAAAAAAATAAAAATAAATAAATATCTACACAATACACACACGGTCGTCTGTTCCTAAAGTAAGCAACTTAATGCTTGTGTTATAGGTAACAGCCGACTGGTCTAGCTATATATTTTTTTTTCGATAAACATACTTATAAATAATACATAATTATATAAATAAATATGTATATTACACCCAGACTCGGGGTGGGAATCGAACCCACAACCCCTGGAGCAGAAAGCAGGGTCACTACAAACTGCGTAAACGGGCTAGTCAAAAAATATTAGGAGTAAAATCGAATGAACGAATGACCTCGTTACATTTTATTTGTTAACGCCATTTTAGATAAATGGCGCTATTTGATTCGTTTATTTACCATTTGATATGGTATTAATCATTTTTTTAGACTAGTAAGCCTATTTTGACAGGCAATCTGAAGGAGTAAGCTCCAGTCATGCGTCGGAGCTGACACACAAACTTTTTTTATTCGATATTTTTGAAATATCAATCTGATAAGTGCAATTTGCTATATGATATTTTTATTTAAAGCCATTCAGCGCTTTTATGACGCTCATACGGAACGATAAATCTATTTATTATTTTGTTTAATATTCAGACGATGTGTAGTTTTATTACATGAGATATAAAATAAATATTTATATTTTAAAGCCTTTGTTATCGCGATTTTATTGTATTGTTCATTAAACTTATATGTTTTCAATTAAATTTTGTTTAAAGACAATTTAATGTGTTATTGGTTGCATCGATTTATTTTAGATTATGATAAGAATTGATACACGCGTTTTACGACAAAGGGACTAGGTTAACATCTTAGCCATATATATTGGCTATATTATTTTTTTATTATAGGCGATTAGAAAGTAAATATCTTAAGAGTGTATGTAACAACCGCTTTGGTGTAGTGGTGCTAGTGATCGCCTAAAACACTGATGGCTTGCGGGTTCGATTCCCGCTCAGGATTGATATTTGATTTGTACAAATTAATGTTTCTTTCCGGTTTGGATGTCTGGCCTTGTGGGTCTCCCCACAGTGCCTCGGAGAGCACGTTAAGCCATCGGTCCCGGTTGTTATCATAAATACCTGATAGCGATCGTCACTCATAGTAGGGAACATATCTGCAAACTGCACCAAGCAAGCAGTGGAGCAGCGTGGTGGAGTAAGCTCAAATCCTTCTCCTGCATGGAGAAAGACGCCTATGCCCAGCAGTGGGATGTTACAGGCTGAATGTGTAAGAGTGTATGTATATCTGTGCTTTATGTGAATGCGACGAGGTTTATTTTTTCGGAACGTCAAACACCTTGAAAAACTAATTACTAAAGTTAATGCAATAGTTTGATTTCTACCTTGCTTTTTCTTTGCCTTAAATATTATTATGTTTCAATAGCGCTGGCGTCTAGATCTACCAGTGCAGAGGAATAGCTAATTTAACCTTCATTATGTTTTGTTGTTCGGGTATACAATATAATCGTTATAATTATAATATTTAGTGGTATATTTTTGACATGAATATTTGTTGTTGTAATAATAAACTTTTTAAATTAAATTTTGCCAACCCTGTGCATGATCTTTTAACAGTTAAAACGTTCCATAGCCCCTTGGAGATCCGACTTCTTACCTATGAACTTATAATCAGAAGGAATGCCATCTCAGTGGGATAACACTTACTTGCGCAGATAATGCTGTAAAGATTATTATGTTTTTTTTCTCTCTTATAAAATACACTCACGGTCGCCTGTTCTTAAAAACAACTTAATGCTTGTGTTATAGGTGATAGCCGACTGTTATAGATACATTTTATTAATAAATATACATAGAAATAATATATATAATAAGCCACAACACCCGGAGCAGAAAGTAGGGCCACTACAAACTTCGCCAATGGGCTAGTCAATAAGTGTATGTTTATTTATCTGACACTGTGTCTTAATTATAATGACGTATATATAGTTATGTAGGTATGCCGGATATATGACGGTACTGTTTTATTTTAACGCTCTCGTTACGAATTCACCAGCTGACTCCCCAAGTCAAGCGTGTCGCGTGCGTAAAGAAGTTTTACTTCAAAAACTTAAACTTTTCACGTTTTCTTAATTAATAAGTTTTTAGACATAACATATAAGATCACTAGGAACACTTTTGACTGTACGGAACTTCCTGTTATTTTTACAGTGTATGCAAAGTCCCCGAAGTATTGGGAGTTTTAAAATGTCACATCTATACATAATTATAATAAAATGATAGGAAAGTCAATGTATGTCCGGGATAAACTCAAAAAGTACTGCATGGATTTACTTCAAATTTGGCACGAATATTATTAAGAAGTCGGGCAGAACATAGGCTACATATTATCACGCTATCACCTACGGGGAACGAGCAGTGAACGCACGCAGACGACGTCGCAGGCAGCAGCTAGTAATGATATATCGTCGGTTGGAATTATTGTAACGGTCTGATCATCATATTAATGCAGTTGTGATACATGTCAAATATACGAGACCTGGTACTACGACAACGTGACAAGTAACTGATACAACGACTATATAGTAATATTAATTAGTGCTATAGTAACAACCGCTCTCGTGTAGTTGTGCGTGTGATTAACTCCAATCCTTTTCCTACATGATGAAAGAGGCCTATGCCCAGCTGTGGGAATTTATACGCTGAATCGTAATTGTCGCTATAATAAGCCCTACTACTACGACGTAAGGATACAAATTAATATAATTAATTACCATCTATTAATAATAACTAGTACTAAAATAATTAATATTTATTCTATGACGTTTAAAATATTGAACGAAACTAAAATTATTGTACTTATCATGCATAGCAAAAATAACAGTAAATAAAAAGCGAATTTTATATTGACACAAAAAAAAAACTTAGAATTTTACTCTGCAACTCGGAACAAAATACACTAGGGGATACTTAAAAAAATAATGATCTAATTATGATATTAAAGCAAGCCTAAATAATGGGAGTCGTATACTTTTTATTTGTTTTTCTTCAGTTGTTTTAAGTATGCCTATAAATTGTTTTTTTAGTGTTATCTTTTGTTGTTTTTTTATTCATAAAAGTGGTTTTATTATGTTTTTATTTCTTGTCTTATCTTAGGTTGACAATAATATCATTGTTCTTTTTTATAAGCCTTATTTCGTTGAGGTAGGGCACAGCAGGAAAATTCCTACTCAATATTCAAAGTGCCCTCGCACCTCAACCTTACGAAGATCGAAGCCAAATAATATTATCTGTTAATACCCAAAGCATGTGCTCAAATAATATGCTCTCAAGTAGATGTAAGATGATGTTTCTGTGGTGAGTAAGGTGGCCAGAGTTCTTGGGGAGGGTTGGTAACGCGCTTGAGATGCTTATGGTAAAGCAGTCATCCTAGCATAGGCATAGGTAACGCTTGAACATAAATTGCGCCTTTAAATTCACATCATTTCACTAATTTTGGTTTAACACGAGACCAAGACACGGACTGATAGACAAACAGACAAATAAAATACATTTTTGCGTCTGTACTTACGCAAGACTGACTTATAATATAAAGGAACATTTCAGAATATGCACAAATGGATCTGTGACAGTTTTTTATAAGTATAGAATGTTACAGTTGAAGCGCTGTAAATGTGAGTAACATTTTTACTCTTGATAAAAAGATAAGCTTTTATATAAAAGGTTTAAAGTGATAGTGAAGCGTAACTCGATTTCGGTCTCATCAGCGCCGGTCTGCGCCAACTTTAGAATGCAGGAATAATTTCTATTCAAGAATTTATTTAAACTGTACGGAACACAAGCGATTCGAAAAATCGTTAATTAATAAACCAATTAACGTGAGTACGTATAAAAATCAAGATGTAAGTTATTATCTTAATATATATAATTCTTCTGAGTGTCTCATCTAACTTCTCCTAAACAGCTGGATTGATATGGGTTGAAATTTTGAGTTGACATTTCAATGGGTTCATGGATAGTTCGAAAACACAATAGTACCTGTACTCGGTAGATGGCGCTGGTGTCAGTATCAAATTTGGTAACAGGGCAACGTCTGCCGGATCAGCTATAGTAGGATAAATTACACACTTTTATAACTAACAATTTGTGCAGTGTACCTAGACATGATTAGTCACAATCGCCTTGCACGTCCCAAGTGGCGAATCTAAATTATAATAATATGTTTTTAAAAAGAAATTAGTGCTTTGTTTGAAGATCTAAAACTATAGTATGATCAGATTTTCCAGGAATTCTACGTGAAGTACTTTATGTTATATAGCTAAGTTTTGCACGGAAGATCGAAATCCAACATGTATCCCCTACTTTTTGATCCTCAGTTCCCCTTTACTTTAATTTCTTCACCTTTTTGGCATGGTATCAGCAACGAAGCTATTACATACTATTATAATTATATAATTATAATACAGGTGATTATGTTAAATTTGTTATTCCAATAAAGAAACGACAATTTATTGGTACAATTTATGCTCAAGAAACCGACTTTTGTTTTAACTAACAAGACGATATGTCTAATATACATTTTTTTAATCATCATATTTAAGTATTATTAAATTGGAACTCATGATTTCAATAACAAGATTCATTATTAAAAAAAAACCTGTGTGGTTTTATGAAACCACGGTAAAAGTGAAACTTGTTTTCACATTATAGACATTTAACTAAAATTTTTTAGAATAATATTCCATTAAGGGTATAAAAATCGCTTTATCAATCTTACCGCGCGGCCGACCGTCACGCGACATGCAACATACAGACGAAAAAGTTTGAGACGATGTAATAAAATTTCACTTTAAAAAAAACGAGTGTGCTTTAGACCACACGACTGAAGTAAAACTTACGAAACTTACTAACTTATCTCTCTCAATTTCCGTTCGTCTCACTCGATCACACTTTTCGTAATGGTCTCTTCACGCATTACATCCAAATCAAGCGTGCGTAAAGAAATTTTAGTTCAATAAAATGTATTACTATTATGATTTAAACGTTCACTTTTGATCAACTGATCAACAATTCTTGTATCTTCTTAGTTCTTCATTCCGATTAATTATACATTATATATTAAAGAATTAACAAACTTCTCTCTTCTGAGCTAAGTCACTATTTTATGTTGAAATAGTGTCTTAGCTCAGAAGAAGAGGAGAGCAATCCATTTGTCTGCAATATATACTCGTATGCGCCACAAACTCACTTTATAACCAGTAGGATCTCGTGGTAGAGGTAATATGTTTTCACAAAGTCGACGCAACGATCACGTTTCGCGTTCCATTTCCTCACCTACATATAAACTGCGATACGAATCTATCAGCATGTCATTTATCAAAACCCTTTGACTCAGCTCAAAAAACCCTTTTTTACCCTTCACGTATTATAAATGTAGAATTGAACTGTTTTGATAAAAGATATTTCTCGTTGAATGACTCTATTTTCTTTGGTTGCTTTTTCGATAATATTCCTTTCTTGAAATGCTACGTTCGCTCGTAAGAGCAACGTTGATTATTTGTTACGTAATACATGTTCGACAGCATGTTTGCATGTGCGGACCACTAACGAACATCGAGAACTATTTGCTAGACAAGTTTTTGGTAAACTAAGTTGTATATACATGGATGGTGCTGTACAAAATTCGAGCAACATAACTTAACAACATCTACTCAATTATATGACTTTATAGTTCAAGTTCAGATATTATTATACCACTCAAAGATGGTTGTTATGTTATACAACTTTACTTAATTATATAAAAATAAGAGTTAGACGGTACAGATCATCTGAAGCTGAAATCGGGCATGAAACTTTTTTAATAAAAATGTTTACATTAGTGGTTTTAAATATCCAATCAAACGGATTAAAAGAGATTTTTAGATACTTTTAGGTTACAAAACTGGGTTACTAATATTTAGTTTGAATATAACACACCACAGATTGACACACAACAGTTATCAAGCGAGTTTAGCAACTAGACACATGGTCTCCCTTTTAACATTTTAGCTCTTGAGTCTACTCTAAATTCAAGAGATAGAGTCTACGCTAAATGCGTCACTAACAGCGTCAGAGCAATTCAGCAGTAAATTTCAGATGACTTATCAGATAAAAGTCAGATCCTGAAGTGCTATTGCATTATATGCTATTATATGCTAGCCCTTTTGTAACTGTCTTATATGTAGATGTCTCTACTCATAGATCGCCTAGCTTTTTTGTCATTGTTCTTAAAATACGAGTTGAACCATTGTTCTGGTGTATGTATGTATAGTAAATAACTATGGTGTGGTAAAGAAAGTTTGATGGTTAACTAATAATAATGATAATTAATAATTTAATTTGTAACATATAATTTTTTATTTTGTTTCGCTATACATCACACATTAGATCAATATTTTAAAACCACAGTCATTAATATAATGATAAAATAACGTTCATTATATCTGTATGAGTCCGTGTATTCGTAAACTTCCTTCCTAAATGCAAATTAGACTTCAGCGGCAACTGATGTGTCCGTGACGGGTATATTTATTGCTGTGAATTTCAGCCTCAATGTTACAAGCAAATGGTTGAATCAGTCACTCAATGGTTTGGTAGTTGTTGAGTTTTGATCGTACCAAAGTTTCACAATTCCAAACAATGTAATGTGTAAGTGGCTTTGTCTGCCTTACTGTTTCGCTTTCAAATATGATTTTAACAATTCAACATGATTTTGACATTTTAAAAATCAAATAGAACAATCTTATACTATTAAACGAGCAATTATTGTATATATGTATATATATTTTCTGAATCTCGGAATCGGCTCCAACGATTTTCGTGAAATTTAGTATGCAGGGGATTTCGGGGGCGATAAATTGATCTAGCTATGATTCATTTTTAGAAAATGTCTTTTTATCCCTACTTTTAGGGAATGAAAAAATAGTTACAATCGATCAAAAAACTTAGTAGACGCCGCGTTGGCGCAGCGGTTACAGCGCTGGATTGCGATTGGCTGTTGCGCGGGCGGTTGTGGGTTCGATTCCCGCACACGACAGCATTTGTATTGGCCATACAGATGTTTGCCGTGGCCTGGGTGTTTGTGCAGTCCTTGTGGGTTACCCCACCGTGCCTCGGAGACCACGTTAAGCCGTCGGTCCCGGTTGTTATCATATACACCTGATAGCGATCGTTACTCATAGTAGGGAATATATCCGCCAACCCGCACTGGAGCAGCGTGGTGGATTAAGCTCCGATCCTTCTCCTACATGAAGAAGAGGCCTATGCCCAACAGTGGGATATTACAGGCTGAATCGTTTCGTTTATCGTTTCGATCAAAAAAAAAAAAAAAACAAACAAATCGAGTAGACCCGAGTTCAAATTCTCACATCGGTTATTTTTTTTTCCTTTTTTTTCTATTTACACTCGTGATTTTTTATTTAAATAACGAGTTTATATATCGATCACGATTCAGCCTGTAATATCCCACTGTTGGGCATAGGCCTCTTCCCCATGTAGGAGAAGGATTAGGAGTTTATATTTATTTAATAAAAATACCGAGCTAAGCCCGGTCACCCAGGTACTTATAAATAAACAATACAAAGTTAATTTAAGATTCAGTCTATCACACTGCTGGTAATAGGCCTCTTTCTTTATGTAGGAGAAGGTTGAAGGGTAAAAGTCAACCACAGAAGCTTTTTGTATTTACAAAAATAGTATTTGATATTATATATAATTGAATTATTATACACATTTATGAAATAACATTGTTCTTATTATAATTTAAACACCAGCTGTGTGTTAAAAAGAAATAATTCCTCTACTAAGGGTTGTCTGTAAGAAATTGCTTTTAGTGACAAGGACACTACTGCACATTGGAGAATACTAAAGCGAATGATATATTTCTAAACAATATGCTCAATAAATTATTAAATAACAATAAATGTAAAAACCCAAGAAAAAAAAAAACGATCCCATGTATAAGTGGATACGAATCATAAATAACACTTACCAAAAATTAATAATAAGTATAAAAAGATACTGATGATTATTTAATACATTAATTAACAGTCCAAAGAACTAATATACAAGAAAGGTACCACGAAAATCAAATCATTAACAGGCTGTTAACAGTAAACTTACTAACCTGCGGCTAATAATGTTTACCACCTGTAGATTAACGGGTTTGAATAATTGATCTTCGATTATCAACATTTCCTACTCTGTTCACAAGCCATTCCCAGAAAAAAAGTTCAAACGTATGGTGTCCTGGGACACTAGATAGGAACGAAGTTCCTTACTATAAAATATTAATTTCAAGTTCTATTCGAGGCATAAAGAGAATAATTATTTGGGTATACATTTTTCATTAATGCTTTTTTATCGATAAAAATCAAAATAACTACTTTACAAAATGATCTTAACACCTTTATTTTATTTACAATGGTTTATAAAAATATATAATAATTATCGAATGAAATAATAATAATAGCAAACTGCAATAATAATAACAGTCAACACGTAGACATATAGGTACATTAGACACTGTATAGCCATCATACATAGACTATACATAAAAATCTTATCCTTTTTTACCGTTACGGACGCTTTTTGCCGGCTAGGGTACCCCTCCGCAACACCCCATAAGGAACTGCGTTTAAAAAAAATATGTTCAACGTTAACACTCCACATTTCGTGTACCTCAACGTACTCGTAGTATTATTTCGGAATCCCTTTATCTCTGCGCGCAGAGAACCGCCCGCTCATGCGTGGCATTGCTCGTAGGCGTTAGATAAAACCACATACGAAAAACCGACTTTATGCCCTCGAAGGCTTTAGCTATTCCCGGCTTTTGTTTAGGATACGATACTGTTCATTTATTGTGTGAAAATTATGTTACTGTCGTTGTTGGTTTAATTTCTTTACTATTTTTTTTACTCATTTGTTTAGATAGTACAAGGTAATAGATTTTAGTAATATTTAACTTCGAATGAGCTAACTACATAAAAATAAAATTTATTGCAATGGGTGGACTCAATACGATTAAATTTTACATATCAAATTAAATATTCTATCCTATTTCAAAAAATGAAGATCATCTTAATTCGATAGTATGTATTTTTATTTTGATATTTGGTTTGTGGATTACTTAGATATTTAACAGATACATAAAATCTTACTATATGTACCTACTGTATGGGAAATTAATATAGTCTAATTGTTCTAGGCTTTGGTTTATAGGTCTCTCTTCATCAGGATGATAACATACGGTCTTCCATAATTGTAGTTGTATCTATAATGAATCGTGGTTCTATTTGTAATTACGAATTTGCGCAGTCACGCGCAATTGACTGATCTACGATAATTATAAGCTTATTACATAACTGTCAAATCACTTCTTACTTTGATGCTAGTAATAAAGACTATTTAGCGGCGAGATGACAGGGTGTAAATTTTTTTGTTTCCCTATCGCTCATCTCAGACCGTACTATCGTACGCTTGGTTATCGCTTTCAAATCGTAATTTGACAACAATAATTGTACAATTTTTGATGCTCTTCTAATGAAAGTTACATTTTTTATTTCGTCGACAAAGCATGCAGTAGGAATAGGATTTCACTAATTCTTTAGACGTCGTTTTATCTTGTAACGTTACAGTATTGGGCACGGAAAGTTTTTATTCATACAGGAGAAGTGGTCGGTTCTAAATTCACCACGCTACCCCACTATGGTTAATAAGTAACGTTTGTATTAGGTGTCTATAATAAGTCTTTAAGGCTTTGTGGGAGACCTACAGGGACACATACACAGAACAAAGTGTTTAGGTGACTACATAGTTTAGCCATAAATACTCTTACAATTAAAAATAAAAAAAAATATTACACTTGGATTTGGAATCTGTCATTTTTTAATGGTTGTTCATTGTGTTTTCTCATTTTCGCGCCAATACTTTGTAAAATATTTTGTGCTAATAAAATGGAGTGGGGTTATAACAACCGAATCTCTATGATTGCATTACAAAAAGTAGGTATGGAACCAAATACAATTTTTAAAAATCTTCATAGGCTTTGTATGTGTATACATACCACTAAATCAGAACGTATGACCAAAGTGAATTTGATTTGGGTATTGTCAAATTCTAAGGTATTATTATTATTTTCAACTAGCTTCTGCGCGCGACATCGTCTGCGTGGAATAGGACCAATTCTGTCATACATAAATAATTTGTGCGAAACTTTAACCGTTTACGCAGCGGAAGCTCTCAAGAGGGGAAAAACCCCGATTTTGAAACATTCTTTATTGGTGCCACGCTCCTATTGGTCTAAGCGTGATGATACATAGTCTATAGCCTTCCTCGATAAATGGGCTATCTAACACTGAAAGAATTTTTCAAATCGGACCAGTAGATCCTGAGATTAGCGCGTTCAAACAAACAAACAAACAAACTCTTCAGCTTTATTATATTAGTATAGATATGCAAATATGCTAAAAACAATAAAGATACATAAAGTATCTTACATAATGTGTGTAATATACTCGTAGTACATAAATTCTTTTTTTCATGTCTAACTCAGCGTGAAAGATGATTGATGTTGCTAGAATTACAGGTCGCGATCGATAGTATTGTCTCGTTAATCTATTGGGATTATTACGAGTACTTAGCGTTGTATTAGTTGTATTGTATATAACCTTATGTCTTCTCTTTATGATATTGTGTTATAGTAGTAATACAGTATATACATGCTTTTGTAAAAATAATGGTCATCGTCATTAATAGTTATTATTTTGTACTGTGAGTTTCTAATAAATTGTATTACATATGTTCAATTTAAATTGAACATATGTAATACAATTTAACCAAAGGTTAACCAAATATATAAATGTAATTTTTACTTTTATATTTACGATATTGATAGAACTATACAACATTGGAGCTTAATCCACCACACTGCTCCACTGCGGGTTGGCTGATACATACCCTCCTATGAGTAACGATCGGTATCAGGTGTATATGATAACAAACGGGATCGACAGCTTAAAGTGCTCTTCGAGGAACGGTGGGGATACCCAAACGTACAGACATCCAAATGGGAAAGAAATATTAATACAAATATCTATACCGAGCGGGAATCAAACCCGCAAACCACCAGTGTTTAGGCGCCTACATGACACACCCACTACTACACCAGAGTGGATGTTGTCAACAATGAATCTTTTATTTCACGACTGTTGAAACGTTTTTTAAAATAAAGTATGCCTCGTTTAAACTGATTTAGCTTTTAATAACTAATGTTAGGTACTTACTTGGGCGTCGGTGTATAAACTATCGATTGACAAAATAGCGGGACCAGAAGATTATCAAGTGTTTATATTTTTATAATATATTCTGTATACGAAAGTAACCGACATAGCGAACAGAATGAGCAAGTTGAAGTGGCAGTGGGCTGGTCATCTGTGTCGCAGGACCGATGGCCGTTCGAGCAGACGTGTCCTGGAGTGGAGACCGCGTCTTGGCGGTTGCGGAATGTAGTTAATTTGAATGTCTGTTCAGAAGAATGTTCATGATTTATTATGTTGAGTCATCGTTCTGTAATTGCTAGGCTATTTATTATTCTCTATTAATATCTCGTAATATTTTTAAGTACTTAACTAGATAAACTCAAGCTTTTCAAATTTAGATTTCAAAGAATAATTATTTTTATAAGCGAGGGGAGTGATTTTATAAATTGTATTATTTTCAGAAACACTGTCAAAAATGTATAAAATTTTATTAAAATAATACCCTTCTTTACCTTTAAAATAAAGTGGCTTTCATGACTTAGTTCGATTTAAAGTTGGATTCGAAGTTTAACACCATAATGCCATTAGATTGGCTTCAAAGTTTCGTCGAACTTAGTTTGAAGGGACTTATTATTATTAAATAAATAGAAAATGGAAACCGTGTCCTTTCGATAAGTCTAAGTGTTAAAAATGGTTATCGATAACTTTCTCAATACGAACTTAGGCTTTAGGAACTTTAAGAAATTTTATGTATACGCCTTTCTAATTAAATTTAAGAAACGTCTTAAGTAATTTTACAATAAGGAGTTCTTTTTTCTTGTCATAATTTGGGCTAATCTAGTTTTTATCTCGTTTATCACTTAAAAAGACTGTAATCTTTTTTGGAGTTTCCTCTTTAACAATTGATTTTCAATCCCCCGGTATGAAAAAAATATGAGAAGTAAAATCTACTGAACGCATGACCTCGTTACGTTTCTCGTAACGCCATCTCGACGTCGACGACGTTTTCTAATAACGCCATCTATCGGAACCATATTGCGTTATTTGATTCGTTTATTTACCATTTGATATGGTATTAATCCTTTTCTTGGACTAATAAGTCCTTTTTGTGGCTATTTAGACAGTAGATCTGAAGGAGTTAACCCCAGCCGTGCGTCGGAGCTGACACACACACTTTTTTTAATTTGAAACTAGTGGATCTGTGTCAGTTTTAATACGTGACTGATGTTTAAACCTTAAGAATGATTATCGTGGTATTAAGAAGTATTTTTATCTCTTTCTAGCAAGAGGCGATTCCTATTAAAATATCACTCTCAGGACAGATCAGCACTATTTTTCAATGATGTCATTTTACATATTTTTTTTCATACCACGGACCTTATATTGTTTCTTAAAAAGTAAACTCCAAAAATATTTTATAATATAATTTTCGAAGTAATCGCTTGTTTCGCTTTAGTTTATTTTACCGTCTGTACAATAATATTTTTCTACAGCAAAAATCACGCCTAATGTGTCGAGGTCAGGGTTATCAAAGTTTCTGTCATAATTGTAACAAAGTACGCAGCCTGTCATTGTGATCGGTGGGTAGGTATAATATTTTCCTCCCCGTCACATCCCGTAGGCGTTTCTGGCTTAGATCCAAGTATTTTTTGTTAAAACTGGTGCCAGGACCTGTCTCGTTTAGTTTCTGACTTACTATTTGCTGTCACACTTTTCGTAAATGTTAGACCGTGAAAGCGGTTATAAGATTTAGTTAGAAAAAATGTATAGAACTAGGAAAATTATGATCGTGTCCTTTTTTAGGCTTTATATAATATTTTGTGGTGGTTTTTAGTGTCTGTGGTCAGGAATTATGATATCGCAAAATTAAAATATTTATATATATTTTTGAATTGAGTTAGGCTAAAAAATATACTGTGGTCTTAGGACATACTTTCTTAATTTTAAAGAAGGTTTAAATTTGTTTCTCACTCTGCTTAGTTGTGGATTTATGGATGTTTTTTTTTCTATCAAGAGTGATGACCATTATCATGAGTTTTGAAATATCAAGCGGAACGAAAGGCATTTCTACAGTACTCAGAAGTCTAGGTACGAACTAAATTATCAACTACAAATTTCGTATTTGTTTCATAACAATAATTTAATCCTTATTGTGGACCAACGTCAATTAAAATAAATTTCATTTATTATAAGTTTAAATACGGGAACTAAACTCGTAAATATCAAGATTATAAATTTTTCGTAAGACTAAAACGGTTGTTTTCATCAGACATTTCTGAAAAGCCGTCATTTATGTGTCTAAAATGTAATTTGAATTCTCCGTATCGTTCATTTATTCAGCCTACATAGCCGGTAGCCCTTCACTGTCGACCTGGGCTTTAACAAGATCTTGGTCAGATTATAATCCGATGACTATCTAAGCCCGCTTACAAGTACCTATTACAAGTGACACTTTTAGGGCGTGGTTTTAATACAAGCTCTGGTGAAGTTTTACCATCTTATAGCTCAGTTTGAAAAACCTGTGAATACTTTTGATGGGACTCAGATATAGACGACTTCACGTTTATTGAACATAGATGTAAAGAGTCTGTTATATTAGAGAGATTATATTTTTTTTATTACACATTACCGCAAAAAAGTGCTTATTTTTGTCTGATTCTTACTTTTCATATTGAAGGAAAAAACTAATATTTGCCCTATTGCGTTTGAGCGGGTATTCGATATAAATATCACAAGTTTTTTTTTATCCATACAGTCTTATTTAAATCAAAATCAAAAATTCCTTTGTTCTAAAATCCTTCAAAAGCACCTTTGAATCGTTATTTTACAAATTAAAATTTTAATTATTTTTAATAGTGAAGTTACCACCGTTTCGGAATGCAGATTTTGTAAAGAAGACTATAAAAAAAACCGAAGTTACTCTTAAAAAAAATGTAAACTGTGTTTTTATACAGGTAATATCTTGCATGAAATACAGCGTCACTTAGTCAACACATCTTTATCATCTATGTAATCCTGCACCGATTAATAAGCTTTAGCTATTAATTTCTTTTTAAAAGAAACTTTGAATTCATTCTCAGACAATTTCAATATTGTTTGAGCAATTTTAATATATGTATATGCGAATATCATAACCCAAAAAAAATTGCGTGTTCTTATGGAACCATGATGCAAATGAAACTTTAGTAAATAAAATCATTTACATTATACATAGATCAAAACACACAAACACTGCGGAACATTTGCGACATGCGATAGGATAGATGAATGAAAAATTTTAGGGCGATAGAATTAAAGTTTCACTTTTCATTACTTTGAGCAGTTTAGAAACACACTTTCCTATTACATTATATATTCATTATATATTTCCTATTTTATTAACATATTCTAATATGCAAGCGATGACCTCGTTTTTATTAAAAAAAAAACATGAAGCAAGTGATTATAATATATCAATGCATTTATCATATTCAAGAATTTTCTATATTCACAAAAGTTTAAAGTTTGCTAAGTACCCTCAGAAAGAATAACTGAGGTAAGTTTGTTATTATACAATGCTTCCAAGTTCAAGTATGGATCTAAGTATAAAGTGGCCCAGCGAACATAGTCCTCTCGATAAAATATAAGATTTATACTCGAAGTGAAGAGTGTTGTGTCCCCTTCAACTCTTTGAATTTTTAACAGATTTTAAAAAAATAGAGATGCAATCTCTCTACCGTACTATATGTGAATTGATTTAACGATTTGATTTCTTTAACTAACTTAAACACAAATTTAAGAACTGTTTTTTGTTTTGTGATGAAGAATTTAGTTATTTAATTACGTAAATCGTAGTGTAAAGTGATCGCTAGATTTTGTTTAAACTTTCTATTTTGTTCAATAACGTTCATAAATAAATGAGAAAATATTTTTTTTACATTTGCACATTTAGTCAAGTGACGTATTTTAACGTTGTGTAAAATCTATATAATTATATATAAAAATCAATTGCTGTTCGTTAGTCTCGCTAAAACTCGAGAATGGCTTGACCGATTTAGCTAATTTTGATTTTGAAATGTTTGTAGAAATTTAGGGAGAGTTTAAACTGTGAGAAACAAATAATATGTAACGGAAAATACTAAAAACGACGATTTAATTTTCCAATAAAAAATGTTCCTAGCGGGGAAATTTAATGTGTTGTCAAAAACGTTGTCAATTGGTTGTCAAATATTTATAGGTGCGTTCAGAAAGTATTTTGTGTATATTCTTCACAAATATATGTAGGTAAGGTGATACGAAGTTCACCGGGCCATCTAGTATATCTATATATATTTTGAGTTTTGACCATAACACGATTGTATATCTATAAATAAAGAAAGTTGTTAGTATCCAGATAAAAATGTTTAATGGTCGACGATCGACGACATTTGAGACGCCCTCTTCTCTTGTTTACAGCGTTCCTTCGAGGAAGAATTTGTAGTGAGGGGTAATAAACTGTCGATATTGCTATTGACTTCAATTACATCGACAAGTAATACAACGTAAGTAGACAAAAAAAAAAAAAACAAACGCACCAGTCGCCCATACGATTTTCACAGATTCCCCTCGATTTCTCTAGAACGCCATCATCAAATCCTGGTTTCTATATCATGGTATCGCCCTTGGGATATCTCCTTTCCAACAAAAAAATAATCAGCAAAATCGCTTCATAAAAGACGAAGTTATCCGAGAAACTCACATAAAAAATAAAACTATATAATGGTTAAATAGTGAAACACCCTCCTTTTTTGAAGTCAGTTAAAAAGGAAGGGTTTAAATTTTTGTATTTTTGATTATTTGTGTGTAATTAAATAGCACTAGATCTATAAGGTTTGTTATTTATTAATTTTATTTGTTTAGATTATTTCAAAAATGTTTAATAAATTAAATACATCACGATTAACCCGCTCTACTGTGACTGTTGTCTTGTTAAGTTTGTTCATTCGATTGATTTTTCACAGTCAAACAAAACTAACTCCTAGTAGTAGTTAAGTAGTAACATTCTCTCATTAAACGTATTTAGTTCCAATTATCGATAAAATGTTGGGTCACTAGTTGAACAGGTCTTAGCAAGGAATGTCTTAGAAGTTGTTTTATAGTTCTCTCACTGAACCTATTTCCTGAAAGTGGTCTTATAAATCATTTAAAAGGATGCCGAGATATTATGATGCTCTGGAAAATATATTTTATGAGTGCGGACCGTTTTTAAATAAAAATCAACTTTGAACAACACTCTTGTGTTGTTATATTTACTTTTCTACACTTTATACTTTTAAAGTGAAACTTTTATTACATCGTCTCAAACTTTTTCGTCTGTGTGTTGCATGTCGCGCGACGGTCAGCCGTGCGGTAAGATTGATAAAGCGATTTTTATACCCTTAATGGAATATTATTCCAAAAAAATTTAGTTAAATGTCTATAATGTGAAAAAAAGTTTCACTTTTACCGTGGTTTAATAAAACCTCACGGTTTTTTTTAAATTTTATTTTTAATGAGGGTATAAAGGTTTTAGATTATCTTAGGTGTTTACGGAATTATAGTCTTAATGTGATACCTACATACTTTATTGTTACGTTAGTACATTTAATTTTTACGTCCTAATATTTATTATGAATTTTTTTAGATATTAGATGCACCGCATGTCTAACTTGTTCTTATTGCAACTGCCAATCTCCTATTATTAGAAACGTGATATTTGACTACTATTGTTTATTTTATTTTTTTAATTGACATCCACAGCTCTAAAATGACCATGCCTTTTATTATGATTCATTATGATTATACAATATAATTACGCTTGTCCTACATGCCATTTATTAGTTAGGACTACAGATCGACAGTCCTGTGATTACCTATATTAATTGTTACGAATAAACCTTTTAAAGAGAATAATAATCAATGGCTGATCAAATTACTGGAAAAAAATTTTAAATTTCTAAATATGTATATGTATTTACATATTATATCTACTTATTGTTTATCGATTCTTAATTTTAATGACGATTAATGCAAGCGTATTCACACAGTAACATTTGAACTAAAAAGTTTTCTATAACTTGTAGTGTTGCCAGTATTTTTTCATATAGGTATATATTAATAATAATAAATAAAATAATTATTAAAAGAAAACAAAAAACCCGCCTACATAAAAAACAACTGTGTGTCTCCGACATTGAAGGTCATGAAATTGAAGGATAAGTCAAATCATTCTCTCTTTGTGCATGTCTCCGACTGCATATTATGTACGATGTTGCATAAATATTTGAAGGACTACCGTATTGATATTTTTAAGAGTATAGTACATAATGTTTGATATTGTTTCGATTTGTTTCGCTAGCTTTGTGTAATATTAAATTTTTAACTTGTTCCAGTCTTTTCAGTTCATTTTCTATTAGTTGTTTTTTATGCAGGCGGGTTTTTTGTTTTCTTTTAATAATTATTTTATTTATGTCTTTTTAGTTAGACAAATTACGTAATCGGTTCAATTCATTAAAATAGTTTACATTATGTGGTTGATTAAGTAATTTATTAACGACGAAAAAAATGCGGCCGTTCTAAAGTTGCCGCATATAGCTATATTATTTTTATGTTTGACCAAGCATAATTTTTTACAGAGTTGTCCGAAGTTGATAATTCTTTTTTTATGGGAAAGGCTAGACCCCGAATTTGACCGTCGGACGTTGCCTAGGAGGCAAGGAAGAAGTTCGGCTCGCATCTTGCTTGCCTTAGGCATGGGAAAGAGCAAATTCAATATATTTTAAACTTTCTTATTGTATTTCTTTATTATTATTACAGTAATAATAACCATAAGATACATTTTTGAAATCCTTGTATTGAGCCCTTTAATTTGATACCCATATTATAGTATTCTAAAAAAATATATATTTCTTCATTAACTACAATGACTTCGCACAGCCGCCATGTTTGTTTTTTTTAAATGTTACGTATCTAAGAACACTTGGGCTGCTAAGACGAATCTAACGATATCTCAATTATACAAATCCGTTCAGCGGTTCTAGAGGAATCAGGTAGTTAAGAATATTACATACATACATACATACAAGATACGCGCGAAAAACATAACCCTTCCTTGGCAGTCGGGTAATAAAAAGAAAAAAAAAAAATTAAAGCTAAGCGTAAAATTACCATTCAAACTTGCTACGATGTTTCAAAATGTTTTCTTTTTTGGTTAACCAATTTGACTTTTTTAAATTCATTAAAGAAAAAACTTGTACAAAATAAAAGTACAAATTTCAAATTAAAGCGCAGATTTAGATGTAAATATAACCACCAGTGATAAGAACAGTGTGGCAGACTGACTTTAGCCTTTATTTTCCTTAAAGAAGAGTCTTATGTCAAGTTTTAACAAAATGTAGCTGATACAGAATGGTTCGATTTTCAAAATATGATAAATAGTTTCATACCAATAATCGTAAAATAATGTATAGTATAATAATAGTTAAAAATTGAGCAAAACTTACCTTTTATAGAGAATAAAAATCAATGGTTAAAAATTGAGCAAAACTTACTAACGGCACTTATAAGTCGAAGCCACTGGTCTCTAAAGTATAACTGACATATTAAAACTTTTTAATGGCCGTTTATATTTGCTAGCTTTATCTTTCTATATAATATTTGATTTCATCTACATTTTAGGTATAATGTGACTTACCCTTCCATTTTTTAGGTGATACTGGTAGACCCATTGATGTATATTTCTATACATCAATGGGTAGACCCCATGCACTTCTATACACCATATTTTTTGTGAATATATTGATCTTTTTAAATCTTCCTGGCAATAAAGAATAAAAAAAATTGTTCTGTTTTTCCGAAGCTCTATGCGTGTATATATTTCAGCGACTTATTTTTGTAAAGAAGATTGCATTTATTTGACTTCAAAAGTAGACAGAAATCTGTAAGATCCAAATTTGACAGCTCGTGTTTTTATAAGAAACTAGCTAACCCGGCAAACTTCGTAACGCCTAACAGTCGATTGGTATTAAAGTTCAAATTGACTTTTAAGTAGGTATTATTACAAATTTTTTGTATGGGAATATAGAAAAGTGTTGTTTTTAGACTTTTTACAAGCTTTTATTTAACTTGCAATGTATGTATGTATGTATGTATGAATGTTTGTTCGGGTGAAATCTTGCAACTCAATTTTGAAGCAGATATCTTCAACCGATTGAGCTGAAATTTTGCATACAGGTTCAATTTAGATGACAATGCATGATTTGTATGTATTTATGTATGTATGTATGTTTGTTCGGGTGAAATCTTGCAACTCAATTTTGAAGCAAATATCTTCAAGCAATTGAGCTGAAACTTTGTATACAGGTTCAATTTGGATGACAATGCATGGTTTGTATGTATGTATGTTTGTTCGGGTGAAATCTTGCAACTCAATTTTGAAGCAAATATGTTCAAGCAATTGAGCTGAAACTTTGTATATAGGTTCAATTTGGATGCCAATGCATGGATGGTTAACTTTGTGACGTCATTCTAAATCCAATATGGCGGCATATCCAAGAGTGCGGAGTAGTTATTTTTAGTGCACTTCTACAATATGGGTATCAAATGAAAGGGCTTACTAAGAATAATTCCAATAAAGTGACTTGATAACCGACTAAAAAGTCAAAAATAAATTAAAAGTAAAAAACCTTTTTAAAAAACAAGCTTTTATTTGAATGCACTAAAACGAAAAAAATAAATTTTTACTTTAAAACTTTTACTATCTACTTATAAAGTCATTACACATAATCTATATGATATAAAAGCTTGTCGCAAGATTTGCTTGTAAACAAGTAAATTAAATAAATTGATGTGATTGATTTTAACTATTAAAATTTTCAAACTAAGGAAATACGAGTACTATCTCGCGACAAGCTTTTCTATCATATAGATTATGCGTAATGACTTTATAAGTAGATAGTAAAAGTTTTAAAGTAAAAATTTATTTTTTTCGTTTTAGTGCATTCAAATAAAAGCTTGTTTCTTAAAAAGGTTTTTTACTTTTAATTTATTTCAGATATTTTTTAAAATTTTTCTCTCAGTTATAACCATCCTCGTACTTCAAGGAATATTATAAAAAAAGAATTAGCAAAATTGGTTCAGCCACTCTTGAGATTTGCGCTTAGCAACACATTTAGCGATTCATTTTTATATATATAGAGATAAAATTTGAAAATACTGGTGCAAAACACATTGTTTCTAGGGAGAGTCGGCGATAGGGTCGGTAACAACTTGACAATATTCCTAACGTTGCTGGCGGCTACGGAATCCGCTTACCATCAGGCGGACACGCGGAAATTTGTAATATAACCTACAAAAAATGTATTTAGGTACATTATAAAAACTGTGATATACTCATAGAAGTAAAAAATGGGTGGTGTCGTGGGACACCAGACAGGAACGAAGTTCCTTATTATAAAATATTAATTTCAAGGTCTGTTTGAGGTATGAAGAAAATAATTATTCAAATATACATTTTTTTATTATAATTTTTTTATCGATAGAAAAAAAAACTACTTTAAAAATTATCTTAATACATTTATTTTATTTAGGTAGTTATGTTAATCATCATCACTTCAGCCTATCGCAGTCCACTGCTGGACATAGGCCTCCACAAGTTCACGCCAAAAATGGCGTGAACTCATGTGTTGCTGCTGCCCGTCTTCGGCTTGTGTATTTCAATGATATAATAATAATAGCAAACTGCAATAGGTAATAATAACAGTAACGTAGACTATACATTGGACACTTATACATAAAAAATTTACGTTTTTTTAACGTTACGGGCGTTTTTTTGCCGGCTAGGGCAGTGTTCCGCAAACTTTTTGTATTCAAGGTACACCTAGGAAAAGGAAAATATTTTGGAGGTACACCACAAATAAAAAAATCATTTTTAAGTAACATAATTCAACAGTTATTTATTAATCATCGAAATAATATTTATTATTAATCAACAAACGTAAAGTTTATTTTTCCGAGGCACACCAATTAACGACCACGGCACACCAGTGTGCCGCGGTACACCCTTTGCGGAACACTGGGCTAGGGTACCTACCCCTCCGCAACGCCCCATATGGAACTTAATTTAAAAAAAAAACAGCTAAAACCGCGCAGGTTGTCAAGTAGGTACTCAATATTTTGTTAAACAACCTACTGCCAAGGAAAGGACAAATTTAAGCCATAGAAGTGAAACTGGAGGGCTACTTACTGTTTAATATCAAACAAACTTTGTTCTAACACCCTTAGACGCGTCAGACGACATTGTTGAGACCTCGAAACTATTGTTATTGCTATAGAGAGAGAATTACGCAGGCTTATTCATAATATAGTTATAAACCTTTTAACTTTTAAAATAAAAAAATGAACGATAGTCACAACAATAACTTGAAATGAATGAATTAACAAAATCAAACAAAAATTGGACAGAGTAACGCTATACAAAGACAACCATTCTATGAGAGCGCACACCGACGAATGGGCCGGCGGCGCTGAGCAAGCTGTTTTTATATGGAAGGGGTGGGGGACGTCATCCGGCCAGTCTTTTCTCAACACGGCCTCTCCTGACGTGGCTGTGTCCTCGCAGCCCATGCGTGAGCCAGCAACAGCGGGAGCCGCGGTGGCAGCGCCGGTGACGTCATCACCTTCATCTTGAGCTGGCGGCGTCGCATCACCTGGATGCGGAGTAGATGCTGGTGCCGAAGCGTCGCCTTGATGACGAAATTTCAGCACCGTCGTGGCAAACGCCATCTATTTCATCGCTGCCTAAAAGCGAGCGAAGCATAACAGAAGCACAAAGTTAACGTTTACTTAACTATCAGAGTTGTTTTACTCAAATACGAAATGCATTGCAGTTACCATCGTTTTAGGCATGTGTGTGAATTTTAAAAAAACGTTACGGCCACAATTTAAATAAACTTTTCGAAGGTCTTACATAAGCCTCTTCCTAGAAATAACATCGATGCTCAATGAGATTGCTCTCAGAGTCTGATACGACACGTCTAGGTCAGCCTCATGCCTCGAAATGAAAGGATTTACACAGGTCTCTACCTAGAAATAACATCGATGCTCAATGAGAATTAACTCAAGAGACTGACACGACACGTCTAGGGCAACCCAGATACCTCTAAACCGAAATAGGATTTACACAGGTCTCTACCTAGAAATAACATCGATGCTCAATGAGAATTAACTCAAGAGACTGACACGACACGTCTAGGGCAACCCAGATACCTCTAAACCGAAATAGGATTTACACAGGTCTCTATCTAGAAATAACATCGACGCTCAATGAGAATTAACTCAAGAGACTGACACGACACGTCTAGGGCAACCCAGATACCATTTAACCGAAATAGGATTTACACAGGTCTCTACCTAGAAATAACATCGACGCTCAATGAGGATTAACTCAAGAGACTAACACGACACGTCTAGGGCAACCCAGATACCATTTAACCGAAATAGGATTTACACAGGTCTCTACCTAGAAATAACATCGACGCTCAATGAGGATTAACTCAAGAGACTAACACGACACGTCTAGGGCAACCCAGATACCATTTAACCGAAATAGGATTTACACAGGTCTCTACCTAGAAATAACATCGACGCTCAATGAGGATTAACTCAAGAGACTAACACGACACGTCTAGGGCAACCCAGATACCATTTAACCGAAATAGGATTTACACAGGTCTCTACCTAGAAATAACATCAACGCTCAATGAGGATTAATTAACTCAAGAGACTGACACGACACGTCTAGGGCAACCCAGATACCCGATTTAAACGTTGCCTCAAACTGGTAAATTGCAGTACATTTAACATTATCTTAGCGGTAAGTGAAAATGATCAGTACACAAAGTTAGGGTTAGTTTCACTCAATATCAAAAATGTTGCACAAGTATCGGGCGTCTACCCGCCGCGCCACGGCACCATATATTCGGCGGCGGCTTGCGTGGTTTTGCCGCGTGTACCGGCCAACAATCGCAGCTCATAGCGCTCGATAAGTAACCGCTTGACTACGGTATACGGACCACGCACATAAATGTGCCAACCGGACAGAGTCCGCGAACTTCAACAAGGCCTCGGGCCCATAACCAGACTAGAGTCTGCACGCATTATAAAATATGAAAACTGAACCAAGGTTTGCACGCATAACCACCTCGCGCCTGCCGGACGTTATTTTGCCATGTACGATTATAAAGAAAGGCTCTAAACAGACCAGGGTCCGCTAGGCACTAAGTGTGTCAATAAAACTCTATCACGCATTGGAGATCATATACCCCAGACACACACGCAAGGCAGCCATTGCCTATAGTACATCACAGACTCAAACGATCCCCACTGGGTGAGCAGAAAAGGGTGCTTGTAAGACGGTCGTTCCTGACACAACGTGGTCCTCGACCGTTTCACCATTTTCAACCTCGTCCTGATCCTGACCGTCTCGTCCATTCTGACCATCGCCTTGTAAGCACTCTAAAAACACCAAAGGCACAAATATAATAAAAGTAAGACAGTATTACTTTCAGATGGGAACTTAAAATTCGCGTTATCAGTGCTGCGGCGCAAGCGTGCACTCAAGCGTCCTTAAGCAATGATTTTTACATTTCAACTAAATGAGATTCGTTATTAAATAAATTAAATTTAATCATTTAAACAATGCAATGCGATTGATAAGATTCCGAACTCTCATCACTCGCTTTACGTAAAAATATGAAATGTAAACTGTATGAAAGATTTATCGCGAATTTTAACGAGAAGTGTTTTATCGTCTCCGACCGTCGGCGTATCGGCGTAATTATTTATAACGATACGTTGAGAGACGGCCGTTCGAATATACAATACG
The DNA here is from genome assembly GCA_905220545.2 of Melitaea athalia. NCBI lineage: Eukaryota > Metazoa > Arthropoda > Insecta > Lepidoptera > Nymphalidae > Melitaea > Melitaea athalia. Next base: position 3,202,064 of record HG992185.1, on the reverse strand, counting down.
CCCTTCCTATTTAACACGTCCGTACCAATGATCACGGGTATACTGAGACAGTTGTGTGGGACCAACCTCAAAAGATATTTCACTCAACTCTACAGGCAAGGTTACAAAATATGTGGGATGAATTTTCATACCGCCTAAGCCACGTCGTAACATCTGTGAACCGGAGTTGATTTTACAATGAAAGTGCTTTAGCAAATTTGACGAGATGAGGGAAATGTAGGAACTTCTATTGGTAAGCACATCACAAAAATGCTGCTACTACGTTGCGGTTTTTTTTTTAAAGTACCCTCCTTTTCACGACAGAAATTTACATTCCCCCTATAACTCTTAACGCTCTTTCGCAAAACAAGTACTCTCATTATGCCCACTTACAAAACGAACACTTTATCACAGATCGCGGTTTATTTGAAAAGTCACTAACTGGATTTGGCACTTATTGCGCGGGCGGTAGTCTAGATTTCGTAGGGCAAGAATTAAATCGTGGCCTTTTCAACCACAAGTGTAGCAACGTATCGCTGAATCTTTAATACGACGTTTCCGCGAAATACTACCCTCCGAATTCGAACCGGTATTAGTTGAGGGTAGGTTTTGATAACTTCGTTTCGTATTATTAGCACCGTTCGGCGTATTCGAACGATCTCGAGTTTTCGAAACGAACAGACGAAACGAACAAAGCAGAGATCTACGTGTGTACTCGGCATATGTGGAATATTTGTCTGAATTAGAACACATGACATCAAAAAGAATATTCGCAACGTCAACATGTCGCGAGCACAATATTTTTAATTTCTGTTTGAAATTTGACCACGTTCGATTATTACGTAACAACTGGCTAAGCCACGAACGCGCCTCGCCCCTGAAGCAGTTACCGACTCGCGCCGAACACTCAATATCGTTCCACCGATTGCGAACGCAAGCGCGATCTACCTTCTCATACTACACGTTAAGATCATGAATTGCGGGGTCAAAATCAGACACAAAATAATGGCTTGGTCTCACCGGTTTAAGAGCGGTAATAGCATCCACCAGCCAGCATGGCATCCGGTAGCCGTTCCACGACATCAGTTGAAGCAGCGGGCGCAATGACGACAGGCGCAGTGACCGGAATCGTCGTGACGGGGACGGGAGCGAGCAGTGCCCGCCGAGCGGCAAGATGACGCCGACCTCGCTAGTGATAACCAGCGCCTGCGAGTTGTCGAGGCACCCACCAGGCGCTGCCGGCATGATCGCCCAGCCTCCAATGCACCCAATCGATCCAAAATAGCTCCGAGTTGCTGCCCAATATTAGGCGGCGGCGGTGTGCGCTCCCTGTGGTGTTTTTCTTTTCTACCCGCGGATGGCATTTTCGACAATTTACACAAATAGGGATCAGACAATGTCTCCAGCGGACTGGCAATACGTCGTCCAATCCCACTTCTGAAGTTATAAACCTTTTAACTTTTAAAATAAAAAAATGAACGATAGTCACAACAATAACTTGAAATGAATGAATTAACAAAATCAAACAAAAATTGGACAGAGTAACGCTATACAAAGACAACCATTCTATGAGAGCGCACACCGACGAATGGGCCGGCGGCGCTGAGCAAGCTGTTTTTATATGGAAGGGGTGGGGGACGTCATCCGGCCAGTCTTTTCTCAACAATATCATTTCAAATAGCTGTTTTGAGTTAAAGTAGAATTTGACACACTTCGGTATAAGTACCCTTAGATTTGTACTTATATTTCAAATAGGAATATTAAAACTAAATTAAAACTATATTACTTAAATATTTTGAGCTAAAAATTACTTAAATTATATAAACAAGGTTTTCGTATTTTTGTTAATATTTTAAGTATTGAAAGAGAAGTCGTACACTGTCTGTGACCATTAATAAATATCTTATAACATACACACACGGTCGTCTATTCCTATTGTAAGCAACTTAATGCTGATATAGCTAAATACTTTTTTAATCTATACATATAATAAAATGGTAGAAAAGTCAAAACTGTACATTGAATATTTTTTAAAAAGAATACTTGGGGTGTGATCTATAATCGATACCGAAGCCAAAAATATAGTTTTTAGAATTTTTGTCTGTTTGTCTGTTTGTCTGTATGTATGTCCGGGATAAACTCAAAAAGTACTGCATGGATTTACTTCAAATTTGGCACGAATATTGTTAAGAAGTCGGGTCAGAACATAGGCTATATATTATCACGCTATCACCTACGGGGAACGAGCACTGAACCTTTATTTCTTCAAATGTATGTCCGGAATAAACTCAAAAAGTACTGCATGGATTTACTTCAAATTTGGCACGAATATTATTAAGAAGTCGGGTCAGAACATAGGCTACATATTATCACGCTATCACCTACGGGGAACGAGCAGTCAACGCACGCAGACGACGTCGCGGGCAGCAGCTAGTGATAAATATACATAGAAATATTACATATATAAATATATAAATACAAATATTACGCCCTCTAGCCTGCAACCCGCGGAGCAGAAAGCAGGGCCACTACAAACTGCGCCAACGGGGTAGTCAATAAATCTATACTAATTTATATAAAGCTGAAGAGTTTGTTTGTTTGTTTGTTTGTCTGTTTGTTTGTTTGAACGCGGTAATCTCTGGAATTACTGGGCCGATTTGAAAAATTCTTTCACTGTTAGATATCCCATTTATCGAGGAAGGCTATAGGCTATGTATCATCACGCTAAAACCAATAGGAGCCGAGTCCACGCCGACGAAGTCGCGCGCAGAAGCTAGTAATGAATATGTATGATTATACTACAATAGCACAGGTTGAAATCTTAGTAGATTTTGTTGCTATTTTTTTATTAACTTATGTATTGTAAATTTTATAAACGACATTATTAACGACTTTATTATTAAAGAAAAAAGTAAGACTTTAGGGATACTTCGGTAAAGTAAACAAACAACAAACCATAGTCAGTTAAGATTTAAAAAAATAAGTTTTCATATTTTTTTTATCATTTTTTTTTCTTTAAATTATCATATTCTTTATACAAGTTCGTCATACCAGAAAGTCCCAAGCGTAATGGTTTTACACTAAGAGCTTAAGCATTGTTCGGCAGTCAGTGCAAGAATTTCACAAGCAAAAGTTCTTCTTTATGATAACCACTAAGTTCTTCAGGGTGAAAAGAATAATAATACCTATTATAACTACTTAGAGCTTGAAGAAGTAATTAGCAACAAAATGTAATGCAAATAGAATAATTACATGATAGCTGTGCTGATTTCAGAAGAACTATTTCAATTTCTATACGAGTATAAGATTTTAGATTAACATGGTTACTTCTATTACTAAAACTATTCGAAAACGGGATATTTACCACGTTTTCTATTTATATATCTATTTATACTAATATATAAAGCTGAAGAGTTTGTTTGTTTGGTTGTTTGTTTGTTTGTTTGTTTGAACGCGGTAATCTCTGGAACTACTGAGCCGATTTGAAAAATTCTTTCAGTGTTAGATAGCCAATTTATCGAGGAAGGCTATAGGCTATGTATCATCACGCTAAGACCAATAGGAGCGGAGTAAACGCCGACGAAGTCGCGCGCAGAAGCTAGTATATATTATGTATATAGGTATTGATACTCCTAAATCCATCAAAATTACCCGCAAAATTCAGTCTCGTGAACAAGACATTCGCAGTACGTCGAAATATCGAGCTCCGCAAAACGAAAATAATAATAAACATTGTAAATATCCCGTTTTCGAACAGTTTTAGTAACTATTTCAATTTTGCTCTAGTCAATCTAAATTTGGATTCAAGAGGGAAATGTGTAACGTAACAATAAACACAATTCGGCTGTTTTAGTGAACGGATATGGTTCTAAATTATTAGTCTATAAATTTTAGTTATACTTGAGATAACAAACGCATAAATTGAAATGTGAGTTGACACGTAAACATAAAACAGTCAATTCAATGAACGAAAATTGTTCAAATCCATTAGGGTCTCAAATTTTAAGTTGTACTTAAGAATAGAAATTTATTAGCTGGGAACCCAAACAGGTTGACTAACGTGTGAAAATATTAGGTAATAAATTTTATATTCGAGACAAGCTTAAATTTGTTGTGTTGACAGATTCGATAAAACAATGATAAGGAAACGTTCTAAGGGCCAGTTCCACTGATTGAAATAATCGCGATTAACGGAGTTTAGAGCTGGAAATTACATTTCACCAACATAAACTAAACGCAGTTAGAGAATGAGTTTAAATTCTAAACGATCGATTTTTGGCGTTTAGCGGTGTAAACACGTTTTGTCTAGTGCTTCTAACGGTCTAACCTATTAAAAACAAATCTTGTCAAGTTGTCATATGATATATTCTGATACTCGAGTTTATAGTAGTGTATCTCTATATATATATATAAATGAATGGCTGAATGTGTTGCTAAGCGCAGGTCTTGGGAGCGGCTGAGCCGATTGCGCTAATTCTGTTTCATGATTCCTTGAAGTATGAGGATGGTTGTTACGGAGAGAAATTTTAAAAGAAAATTGCCAGAAAAAAGGTCTTAAAACAACACTTTGCTATATTCCATACAAATGATTCGTAATAATAATTAAACGAAAGCCAAGATTAGAATCGAACTATAAATTCTATTAAGCAAAACATAGTTTATTAAACGGTGGAACCCGGCCCTAAGCGCTCGGGTCGGCGTGTGAGTGGTTTTTTTTTACTGTAGTTACAGGACGCCAGAGTTGCCATCACAAAGTTTTAAGTTACCTTGTTTTGAAATAAAAACTACGAAATTGCCGTGACCAGGATATGACAATGGGTCTTAGGTCATCCTTAGGGTAGAACGTTACAAAATGGTGCCGTGACCAGGATTATCATAAGCATGATGATTAGTCATCGGAGCACCATAGGAGTATCATTACAAAATGGTCCACGTGACCAGGATTATCATAAGCATGGTGAATGGTTACCATGCCATATAGGGTAGATCGTTACAAAATGGTGCCGTGACCAGGATATGACAATGGGTCTTAGGTCATCCTTAGGGTAGAACGTTACAAATGGTTTTGGCATGTTTGACACAATTCTTTGTAGATTTTTGTTAATAATATAGATACTTTTTAAAATCGAAATACAAAAATGGTTTTGCAGTCTACTTGAATATGTAGGTACTAGATTAGTTTTTCGATATCAAAATATTAACAAGTAATCATACAAATGTACTTTACCCCATGCACTTGTGTATAATATACTCTACATACAAATCTATACCGTAACTATCGAGAAGGATTCGTGATCAAGACAATCTAAAACAGTTATAGATCATGCAAATTCACTTGAACTGATTTTCAATCTAGACCGGTGGATTGTATCAATCAACACGTCAAAGGCATACGTGAATTGTTGCATCAAGTATCAAGCTCTATCCGTAGAGGGAGATAGCCAATTTGTGTTGTAAAACGATTTGGCTGCCTTGAGGAATGTGATGCGAGCGTTTGAGATTCAGATTAGCAAAGGTCCTCGCTGTACTTCCAGGTAGGCGTATCCGTTTATGTTTGAGTACGTATGGACATTACTGTGTTTTTTTTATTATAAATATTTATAACTAGCGACCCGCTCCGGCTTCGCACGGGTTCAATGCTGATACTAAATATAAAATAAATATTTGCAATCTAAGCGCAAAAATTTGTGTTTATTTACGACATCACATTAGAAAATTTTAAAACCATCAGTGTTCCTCTACTATATTATGCATGTATTGTACATATAAACCTTTCCCTGGAATCAATCTATTTACTAAAGAAAACCGCATCAAACTCCGTTGCATAGTTTTAAAGATCTAAGCATATATACAGACAGACAGACAGCGGGAAGAGACTTTGTTTTATAATATATATTGTTTATTGTTAAAAACAATACACGGAAATAATAGTATTCTATTGAATACTACGATTCAGCCTGTAATATCCCACTGTTGGGCATAGGCCTCTTCCCCATGTAGGAGAAGGATCGGAGCTTAATCCACCACGGTTTGACGTTTATTTCATTTCATTGTGATATGTAAATATTACTTTAATGAAACAATTATTTATATTATGAAAATGCATTTTATATTTATTTTTTGTTATTTATTATTCATTTTAAATGTTCAAATAAGAAAATAATCAGTAATCGTACTGCTCAGAGCAAAACTAGCTAGCTACTAGCAGGTTCTTTTGAAATAAAACAATTAAGAAAACTACACAAAAAATTGGAACGTTTAAGAAAAAGTGAACAATACGTCATTAACATGGGGCTTGAGAGTACAATGTTTATTTATCCAATAAATTATAACTTTACTGAATTTTCCTGTAACCGCTGAAACAACAGAATTCATTCGAAAAGAAGGTTCAGTCCCTAATCTAATAAATATAATTTTGAATTATAACAATTCTGTTTTACAGTTATATATTTATAACACGTAATGTGTGCTTCTTAATTTTTGTCATTTATTATTGAAAAATAATTGTATAATTTATACAGCATGTTTTATTTTTTATTCATAAAATTGATATGAAAATAGATTTTATTTTGACGCGTCATGCACAATCACGTGACGCGGCATATTCCGTGCTGTGTTTAGGAATTAATGTGATTTAGCTTTATCACAGAATTGTAAATTTAACTGGTCATTACCCACAATTTCGTGTCAAATTATGCATGATTTGTTTGTAGCAGTGATAAGGTAATGTGTGTCACTTATATTATAATTTAAAAATCAATATCCGTAGCTATAAAAAACTAGATAAATAAATTAATAAATATATTTAACACAAGGATATACAAGTTAAGTTGTATGAGGCTTATTGTTTTAAAAGTGCTGACTGATTTATATTTTAAAAAAATAATAAATAATTAAATATTACGCAGACTCCAGTTGGGAACTAAACCCACAACCCTTGCAGCAAACATTGCGGTAATTTCTCACTGCTCCAACGATCAAGCCGATTATGATATTATGTAACAACTACTAACAAAGTTAATGAATAAAATAAAAATAAACAAAGCAAAGACGTTTCATATTGAAATTAAACTCTGATGAAATCTACGGGAATAGACAGTATTGTATTCATATTATAACATGGCCCTGCTGCCCAAATTCCTAGTATCAATCTTTCATGCTTCAATATTTTGCGTGCCGTGATGATTAATCAGTTAGTCACGAGTTCACGACATGTTACAATGTACGCATAAAAATAACTTTTTTATTTGTTGAAAGCTGTTACAAGTATTTGCTACAAGCGGTAAATTAAGCCTTCTTTAGTGATTCATGATGTAAATGATTGATGGGATTATTAGAAGGATCAAACTCTCGAATTTAATTAATGCCACAATGTAATCTCCGTCTTTCACGGTTTTAGGACGTTGACTCTCATTAATATCGGTATTAATATAGACTTTAACAAATTACTTCCCCAGGAACTCTTTACACGCTTGTTGGTGAAAAAAACTCCTTCCTTTCTTTTTTTTTCAAAACTTTTTTTAAATAAACTAGGTAGAAGTATCGCAAGCGCGTTGCCGACCCTATCCTCAATCCCCACAGGAGCTTTGGTAACCTTACTCACCAACAGGAACACAATACTGCTTGAAAACAGTATTATTTAGCTGTGGTCTTCTGTAAGGTCGAATATACTACCCCAGTCGGGCTGCTCCATAATTTGAGCGAGAAATTTCCTGCTGTGCCCTACCTCAGTTCATAATCAGTCTCATAATCCTCAGTAGTTGCATTTTTTCGTGGTTCTGTTAGGAATTGCTAAGATTTAGAACATCTTTCCGACATTGGTCAGCGCATTTTCTGACACATTAAATCCGGGTCAATATTATTGGTTGGATCTCCTGTCCTTTAAAAAATATCTGTCAGTCAGTTCAGCACTGCAGTTTACTTCTGGACATAGGCCTCCCTAAGTTCGCGCTAGACATCACGGTTTTCCGCAATCCTCATCCAGCCTACACCGGCACATTTTCAAATCTGATTCATACATTAATTTCAGATTTTGAGATTGTAGTCTTCGAAACCAAGACGAACAGATAAAATAAAATGTTTATATCCTTTAAAAGTATCTTAAAAATGTAGTTTTCAGTTTTTATTCTTTTATTATAGAAACATAAAATATAATAGGGAATAAAAAATTCTTGCTAACGTACAGAAATGTCAGCGAAAATAAAGACAGCTAATTCCTTGTCATTCACAATGCTTAGTTGCATGTAGTGGACATGAGATTATCTCAGCTTGCATATGCATGACATGTCGTTTGCACGAGAGGAGATAATTGCTCATATATATTACTATGAAATGCTTTGTTGACGATCCTAACTGAGTAGAATAATAGATTCTCAGCGAAATTGTGCAAGCTAATATATCATTTACTCCTTTGTATATTAGGGAAAAATTTCCGTAAATGTTTTATAGTGGTTTTCGTTGAAGTAGGCAGTTTTTAGATTTAAGCAGTGTGCATACTGGCAGTTTTTAACTATTATGAAACAATTAAAAGTCCATCAAGGAGTCATCTTTCACAATAATTTTCATATTGAAACTACATGTGCACATGATAAAAGTGTCGGACCAAATGATGTCACGTTTGTGTTTAAGTTTCTAGGTGGTAGACAGAAACCTTTCAAATTTTTTTAAATTACCTAATTTTTTATTTTATTTACGTTGTTAATATGAATGAAAGTGTCCTGCATTCGTCATAGCGGTTTCTGTATTAGCATTTGTGTTGAATGTATCCTAATCCGTGACAAAGATTTATATCTTATTAGCGGGTGTTGCATAGAAGATGTGTCTGAAAGTGTACATAATCGTGCTGGAGACGATTGACATTAAAACAAAACAGTTGTCAATTGAACGGTGGATCGTTATTCTATTAATACACTAGCCTTCCTTTTTTTTATATCGCAGGGTAACCCATTTATACGGGTGATATCCAGGACGCCCGGGTAGGCAGTCCTAGACCGTATGTTGGACTCAGTATTTGGGGGTGCCACTACCGCACTAAACCCCTGCCTTCAGCCGCTTTAGTTGGAGGGCCCTGGATCTGCAGGCAACAGGATCCCTCCAGCGACAGGCTGGCTTCAGCCTATAGCCTTCCTTGGTAAATGGGCTATTTAAATAAAAATAATTTTTCAATTCCAATCTTACAGTTGCTCACTAGTGTGAAACCGGTTTAACGTGTAGCGTCAACTTTTTCATAATAGCCCCGTAACCGGATAATGGGTTTTCCTGTTAAATATTACACTGCAGCGATGTTTTTCTAAAAGGTGGGATGTGTTCGTGATTGCAAAAAAAATATATAGGAAAACGGCGTTTTACCAACGTCGACTAGCGGGAAATATTTAATTTTTAAATTCAAAAAGTCTGCGGCTATTTTGCTTAACCACTTTACAGGTAATATTTGAAGAGTTTTTCTTCTATTTTCCTTGAAAGTGCTTTGGATAAAGTTAATCTCTTAACTCGTTTCTGACTTTTATTGTTATCTTTTTTTATTATGCACTATTTTTATCTTATATACCGTTATTTCATAAGATGTGTTTATTGTTGTAATTATCATTTGCTAGTAACAGTACTGAGCTGAGATTTCGTTTATAAAATGACTAGCTTCTGCGCGCGACTTCGTCGGCGTGAACTCCGCTCCTGTTGGTCTTAGCGTGATGATATATAGCCTATAGCCTTCCTCGATAAATGGGCTATCTAACACCGAAAGAATTATTCAAATCGGACCAGTAGATCCTGAGATTAGCGCGTTCAAACAAACAAACAAACAAACTCTTCAGCTTTATTATATTAGTATAGATTAGCGCATAAATCGCTACGCTACGCTACTTCACTGTAGATTAACGAGTAAACATCTACTTATACGTCTAAGAAATTCCTCTGAAATATGTTTAACCTTCATTACTTAACGACTGAGAACAGGTAAAAAATAGTGACGGCAGATCGGACTTGGATCCACGACGATTCTGTATTTTGTAGTTTCTTAGTGCTACGCTTCGATTAGGCAAGTACCACATTGTCGTAGAAAATCAACGTAAGTTTGCTACACTGCGACTGCAATTAAAACAGCTTACAACTGCGATTTTTGATGAATTTTAAGTATTATAGTGTAGCCTAAAATCTAAGATCGACGTTCAATTTGATTGTATTTTTTATGTTATGGGTGAACCGATTTCGATGATTTTTTTAAAATCGAAAGGTGGTGCAAGTCATGTGGTCCTATTTCAATTTAATTGAGATCTGACAAGTAGGTACTTTTTGAGCTATTTTTAATAAAAGCCGATGGATGAATGGATAGGCATAGATTAATATAATTTTTTCTACATTGTTAAACCAAGTAAATTGTGATTTAGCACACCCGACCATCTTTATACCTTTTTATTTGCAAAAATGGCCAGTCCACGGCGAATATCACAGTTTAAAAAGATTAATATATTATGTTGCTATGAATTATATATATATTATTGAAGGAAAAAATGAAACAAAGCCATGTAAGAGACCAAAGCGAAAATGACCATTAATAAAAAAAAACATCAACATCATAACAAATACAATATTTATTAAAACAAAAAGGCTTTATTGCCCTACTAACATTAGCCAAATAATATTACCATGCATTGATGATATTTCAAACAAAATCGATTCCTGAGTGTGTGGTGAATAAATATCAAAGCTGCAGCCTGTTTATCGTGTACAGTGTTTGTGATTGGCCATAAATGTGGCTATCAACATATCATACGTGGTTTTGGCAGAGTTTGCCAAAGTTTCGACTGGATTGTAAGTTATATTTTCAAGCATGAATAACTCGACCGCAGTGGTTTATATTTTGGTATAACAAGGCTTTTTATTTTAATAATATTTTCATAATTATGGTTAGGTAGAATTATTATTGTGAATTATTTTTGGTGTGGTTTTATATGGAGTTTTGTAGTCTAATCTAACTAGCATAATTTTACCTTACATTTTAATAATTTTAAGATTTTCTGAAGTGGGAAATCTAATAAAGTTTTAGTGATTTTAGCTAAAAATCAATTATACATAATTATTTTGCTTAAAAAATCGTGAAGGATTTATTTAATTTTATCACTATTCGAGGATCGAGCCCTCAAACTGTTTTTTAATTTAATTTAATATTATTAAGTAACTGTAAGTGTTAAGTACTCTGTACGATATAAATAATGTCTAATTTATTAACACAATCCCAAAGTAATTACCATAAGACACGATGTTAAATAGTTTGTAAAATCAGACTAATAATTGAGACGATATTAAATAATTTGTAAAAATAGACTAATTGAGCTAAGTCAACACTACACACGACTAAAATGAGATTGCCTCACTTTACTAATCGCGAACACTGCAGAGCTCTGTCTTTCCAAGGAATGACAAATGACTACTGGAGCTTAGAATTCCAAGTACACAGAACTTTCAGTGGTGATAACAATTTTGATATTAAATATTAAATTTATCTAGACAGAGTAACTACAGGAGGCATAAGTTGAAAGAAAACTTGACTAAGAAACTGAAATAAAAAATTATTATAATTGTCGTAGATATAACTGTTCTCATAAAATGCTGCCTAATATTGTTTTTACTATAAATTAAATTTAAGTATTGTAACAATTTAACAAAATAGGAAGCGAAAAATGGCTGTATTCATTTGTTAATCTCTATATATATATAAAAATGAATCGCAGAATGTGTTGCTAAGCGCAAATTTCGAAAGCGGCTAAACCGATTTAGCTAATTCTTTTTTTTATAATATTCCTTGAAGTACAAGGATGGTTGTTGCGGAGAGAAAAATTTAAAATTTGATATATTCCCTGAAAAAGTCTAAAAACAACACTTTTCTATAGTACCATACAAAAGATTCGTAATAATACTTAAAAGTCAATTTGAACTTTAATTACATACCATTAAGTTTAAGTGTTAGTGGAGGGGTTCCGGGAAGGATAAGTATTTAAAAAAAATCTGTTAGGCGGTACGAAGTTTCTTTTCTCTTATTTTTTTTTTAATAATTAAATCTGGGTATTTAAAGCAACGTAGTTTTTAAGATGTGATAACGGATCATTTAACTGTGGAAACAGAACTTTTTTTTAAGAATCACAAAACTTTTAAAATAAATAATACACTTTTTTAATTGTTATTTAAAATTTGTAGTCATATAGTTATAACAAGAATTATGTTAATTTATTCAAATTTTTTGAGTGTTATATGAAATAATACGCGGCTAAATGTCCATGGCTTTAATGTCGATAAAACAATGCTCTCAAAATGTTTTCAAAATTATCTTTAATGCACTGGATTAGACTTTTTACAGATTTATTATGTGATGTATAAATAAATCGCTTACAAAGTTTTGGAATATCTGTATTAGTTTTGCCGGATTCCGCTACAAAAGCACCACAATAGTAAATTTATGACTACAACTGTGTACATAATTTACTGTTTGACAGAATTTATCACAGAATATATATGTATAGTATACTAACACAAGCCCATCCTTAAGCCTTGAACGAACAAACAAATTGATTAACAAATAACATAGATATGTACTCGATCCATCAAACGAAAAAAAAAAGTTTATTCATGAAAAATAAATATCTTAGAAAATATTTTGTTTGTAAATTTTTTACCTAATTATTTGTGTCTCGGGTGAATAATTTTCTTTGAGTGCTTCTTTCAGGGATGTAATTTGAGGGTTCGGAGTACCTACATTAGCATTATAAAACGACACATCGCAGGTTCAGTACACATTCGCTACGATGAGATGCTTGACGAGCTTTACTTCATTTCGTTTTATTAGTTTCATCTTATTTTTACACGATTTTAATAACTTTATTTATAAAGATGTGATATGATATTTAGATTTTATTTAAAAAGGTACAAAGGGTGGTCCTCCCGTCACCATGGTTGCTGTAAAGTATTCGAAACGTCAGGCATTTAAAAAACTTAATAAACCGCGATAAAATCCGAAAATAATGAGTGTAATTCGCGTAAACATTAGAAAACAATTTATATAAAAAAAAATTATGTGGATGTCTGGAATGTCTAGTATTTTTCATTAATACTTCGTTCCTATTAGTCGTTGTACACATAGCCTGTAGCTTTTCTTCGTAAACAGGCTATCCAACACTAAAATAACGTTTCAGTTCGAACTAGTAGTCTCTAAGATTATCACATTCAGCGTTCAATATTAGTATACTCGTAGTTGCTGAATTCTATACTAAATTTACTTATATCCCAAATTATACCATACAATTTTAAATGTAACCCAAGATATGCAAGTCCGATGAATGAAAACGTTCCCATTAAACCAGCAATCGTTCATACTCTGAAAATATTTCCCCTAAGAATATTCAAGACATTTTCATAGAAAGGATGAGGTAAGTGGTGAAATAAATCCATCATTCCACATTATCGATTGTGCAGTTGCCGATGAATATTTTAACTTGAGAAATATAAAGCTGAATATATTATAGGGAACGGTGGAAATTTCTATGTTTCATTATTCATAAATGTACCTTTAAGCTACGATTTGGTTTATTTATATTGGTTTTATTAGCTTCTGATAAATGCTCTGCTGCATCACCGTGGTTGGTTAAATCCAGTGATTACCGATTTAATTTATTTTTGGGAAAGATGACTTCGTATTAAAATAATAAATTAAAAGTAAAAAACCTTTTTAAAAAACAAGCTTTTATTAGAATGCACTAAAACGAAAAAAATAAATTTTTACCTTAAAACTTTTACTATCTACTTATAAAGTCATTACGCATAATCTATATGATAGAAAAGCTTGTCGCGAGATAGTACTCGTATTTCCTTAGTTTGAAAATTTTAATAGTTAAAATCAATCACATCAATTTATTTAATTTACTTGTTTACAAGCAAATCTTGCGACAAGCTTTTATATCATATAGATTATGCGTAATGACTTTATAAGTAGATAGTAAAAGTTTTAAGGTAAAAATTTATTTTTTTCGTTTTAGTGCATTCTAATAAAAGCTTGTTTTTTAAAAAGGTTTTTTACTTTTAATTTATTTTTGACTTTTTAGTCGGTTATCACGTCACTTTATTCGAATTATTCTTAGCAAGCCCTTTCATTTAATACCCATATTGTAGAAGTGCACTAAAAATAGCTAGTCCGCACTCTTGGATATGCCGCCATATTGGATTTAGAATGACGTCACGAAGGTAACCATGCATTGGCATCCAAATTGAACCTATATACAAAATTTCAGCTCAATTGGTTGAAGATATCTGCTTCAAAATTGAGTTGCAAGATTTTACCTGAACAAACATACATACATACAAACCATGCATTGTCATCCAAACTGAACCTGCATACAAAGTTTCAGCTCAATTGATTGAAGATATTTACTTCAAAATTGAGTTGCAAGATTTCACCCGAACAAACATACATACATACAAACCATGCATTGTCATCCAAATTGAACCTGTATACAAAGTTTCAGCTCAATTGCTTGAAGATATTTGCTTCAAAATTGAGTTGCAAGATTTCACCCGAACAAACAAACATACATACATAAATACATACAAATCATGCATTGTCATCTAAATTGAACCTGTATACAAAATTTCAGCTCAATCGGTTGAAGAGATCTGCTTCAAAATTGAGTTACAAGATTTCACCCGAACAAACATTCATTAAATTTACATACATACATACATACATACATACATTGCAAGTTAAATAAAAGCTTGTAATTTTGTCAGTGGTCATAAATTTGTGTGGGTCACTACACCGCCTTTGTTATTTTAGTTTTTTTTTTTACATTAAACTTTAATATCGTAAAAAATTAGTGTCATTTCTAGGCTACAACACCACTAATAGCTTAGAAGATGAAAAATTGTCACCATCGGCATTTAAAAGTTAATCGTAATTGTAGGTTCATCCAAACTTATATTTCAATTCCATCTTGACACTTGACAATTTTACTTTTATTTTATTTTTAACTAAATATATAAATAAGAAACCTTCTTAAAACTTATATGAAGGAGTGCTTTAGAAATAAAATATAGAAAAATGTATAAAGATCTAGTAAACATACAATATCTCCAGGATCAGTTACACCTCCTGTCACGAGATATAAAAACATTGTAACGTATAAATTTTAGCTAAAATATCAGTTTTCCCATTCTGATATGTGTAGGGCCACGCACACTGATACAGTAAACTATAATAATTTACCAAATATTTTTTAATATTGTGAATACAGTCTATAATTTCTTACAATTTAAAAAGATCTATTTAACTTTTAATATTATGTCTTGTTAGTTGACGTACTTTTTTTAAATTGCAACGCCTTTTTTGGAATTGGTCTTCTAGAGTCTAAGATAATCGTATTAACAAATAAAAACATTAGAAAAAAAAAATAAAAAAAAAAAAGTAGGACGCGCAACCACCGATAGTTGTTTGACTAACATGTCATCGTCATATTATTAGCATGAAATAACCATTCAAAAGGAGAATAAATTAATTTCATTTCTTTGTTCAAAAATTTATTATACAAAATAATTAATGCAAATATTTATGCAATCTCTGATTCTATGGCTCGATACATTAACCGGAGCAAGTTGTAACACGACACGAGAAAATAGGCCAGACGTGTCTGCATTAATTTCCACTGGAGCCTACACTTATCTCTACGATATCTATCGAAAGAAACGAAAAACATTAAAAGGTTTGCGATCTCTGTCGTTTGAACGTACTTGGAGTTATTTTTGTGAAATAGCTTCTGGACTTTGTTATTTTATCGACTGACTGTTTGTCAAGGGACTTCAAGTTAATCTGAAGAATCAATTTCATGTCTTGTTATTTTTTTATTATCTACTAAATACAATAGAAAAAGAATATCACGAAAAAGATTAGTATTTTCATTATTTTATGTATTACGTTACATATTTGAGTACATATATTTTTACATATTTTTACATATTTGAGTGTGTTTTACAACACGACAGAAAAAATATTGATACTCCTTAAAAAAATACTAAGATGAAATAATATATCAAGGGGCTTATTACGAGTATTTGCTCTTGTACCTATAGTCTGTAACAGGACCACGTTATTACTGCAAGTTTTCGTGCAAGCTCTTTAAAATGTAAAACATTCCGTTCTTCATTAAAAAAATAGAATTTATAAAACTTTCATTAAATATTGACAGGTAAAAATCGATACTCGATATTTCGATCAAGACACGCGGCAGCGTGTCAAGCCAAGTTCAAGCAAAAGAACTGGCGACTCAGCGCCGTGTGTATATTTACACGAACCATTTCGAGCGACTTTTGACCCTTCCATAACTCAAAACCTATTCAACAGAAACAGATCAAATTACGTACATATATTTATATCCATAAGGACAACTAGGACCCCAAATTTCATTAACCTAGTTGAAATGGTTACAAAAATATGAAGGTTCAAAAGTCGCGAATTTTCCACTGACTGACTGACTCATCAAAAACCTAACCCACTTCCAGATGACCTAGGAAGTCGAAATTTGGCATCTAGCTAGGTAATTACGTGTAAGCGTAGGAAAAAATCTGAAAACAAAAGAAAGTTAAAAAATAGATGGGGTCTCCATACAAAAAAACGTTTTTTAATTGTAGCGTCTGAACCGTTATAAGTGGATATTTGAAACTTCCACAAAATATGTATTGTTACATTTGCTATATAAAACAAGTATAAAAATAAAATTAAGTCAAAAAATAAAGGTTGTCCCCATACAAAAAACTTGTAATACGCGCTAAACAAACGGCCAACGGAGTGTGTCGGCGCGGCGGCTGGCGCGCGTGGCGCTACAATACACAGATATAGTACAGAAGTCAATCTAAAGTTCTACAAAAAGTAATGATATCCCACGAAAAACATAAACGTGAAAAATGACAGCCAAGTTCAATAATAGGAATATGTTGTTTGTGGACTTCGCCGAAAAAAGTATTGAGATCTAAATGTGCGCCAAGTTCTACAGAAAATCCCGAAAAATATTTAAGCTAAAGATTTCACTTAGCTAGTTTTTACTTAAAAACAACATTAAAAAGCTATTAGCCAAATAAAAGATGAATTATTAGTGAAAACTAGCCAAGTGAAATCTTTAGCTTAAATATTTTTCGGGATTTTCTGTAGAACTTGGCGCACATTTAGATCTCAATACTTTTTTCGGCGAAGTCCACAAACAACATATTCTTATTATTGAACTTGGCTGTCATTTTTCACATTTATGTTTTTCGTGGGATAATGCTTTACTCAGATATTGAATAATTTGCTTTCGTTATTATTAACTTTACAAGTGGAGGGTTCTATTTATACCTTGCTAACCGACTTTCCAAAAAATGAGGTTCTCAATTCGATTGTATTTTTTAATATACTAATTTACCTCAGTACGTTTGACTGGGTGGACCGATTTTGATGATTTTCGTTTTAATCGAAAGGTAATGCGTGTCATGTCATCGTGTGGTCCCATTTAAATTTAATCGAGATCTAACTTGTTCTTTTCGAGTTATATCTAATAAATTTATTATAATAATAAATTTAGCGAGCAAACACAATTTTTTTATTTTATTTTTAACTGTTCGGCTTTAATGTTGACTGCCACTAGGTGTTTGTTCAAATCCCGCTTTTGTTCTAACCTTATCTTTTTTAAGAAATTGATAATCAATAATGAATGATTCTAAATAATAAAAAATTCTCCATTGGGAAAAAATCATCAGGCTCAACATTATTATAGGTCTATTATAGGTATCTATTTAATATAATTTTATCGGACCAAGTAAATAAAATAAATTCTTTGTTACAAATACTCGTATTTTTTGTACCATAAATGTAAAAGTAAAATATTTCTTATGTGAACATAATATTCACGAGTCACGAGATTTATTAGAAAAGTTTTTGTTGTTGTAACTGTAATTGTATAGTTATATTTTATATACGGGACCGAGCCTAAATATTTACTTTGTATATTAAAACTTATGTAGGTACCTATAACATGCATATAATTATGATATACACATATTCGCTTCGCTTCAGCCTGTAAAATCCCATTACTCGGCATAGGCCTCTTTCCCCATGTAGGAGAAGGATCAGAGCTTAATCCACCACGCTGCTCCAATGCGGGTTGGCGGATATATTCCTACTATGAGTAACGATCGCTATCAGGTGTACATGATAACAACCGGGACCGACGGCTTAACGTACTCTCCGAGGCACTGTGGGGAGACGCACAAGAACTGCACAAACACCCAGACCACGCAAACATCTGTATGGCCAATACAATTCTAACGCTCTATAAAGCTCAACTCCGATCGTGCATGGAATATTGCAGCCACTTGTGGGATGGCTCAGCTAAATACCAACTTGCCACACTGGACTCAGTGGAACGCAGAGCCAAGCGGCTAATCGGTAACGCCAATTTGGTGGAGTCTCTTCACACTCTGGCTCACCAAAGAAAAGTTGCCAGTCTTACGGTCTTCTACAGGTTGTACTTTGGAGAGTGTGCCCTGGAGCTGCACGAGCTCATACCCCCATCTCCTTTCTTCCATCGGACTTACAGACGCACCGCGGGCTTTCATCCCCACCTGGTTGATATACCCTTCGTACGCACAAAGCGCTTCGAGAGGAATTCCCTGCCGGCGTCTGTATTTCCGAGTACATATAACCCGAGTTTATTTAAAACGCGAGTAAACAGGTTACTTCTGGGCGAGCTCGCTCCATCTTCGACCTCGTCTCTGCCCTAGAGCTAGACTGGGGTCAAGAGTAAGCCCATAATTTAATAAAGAATAAAAAAAAAATAAAAAAAAATGTTTGTCATGTGCGGGGATCGAACCCGCAACCGCCAACGCAATAGGCACAAACCAGTGCTGTGACCGTTGCGCCAGCAAGCGTGGCGTCATACACATAATTATTACTTTACCTTAAACAATGGTGAAATTTGTACTAATAAAACTAAAGACTTTATTTTTAGGTCGGCGTTCGTAGTAATTATCGCTTGTTAATGTTATACACACAGATTAAGATAACAGCGAAATAATAAAGCTTTCAAGCAGTGTTGTGTTCCTGTGGTGAGTAAGGTAAACAGAGATCCTTGGGGTTATTGGGAGTAAAGTCGGCAACTCACTTTTAAAGCTTCTGGTGTTGCAGACGTTTATAAGCTACGGTAATCGCTTAGCATCAGTTGCTTGCCAGCCTAGTTGTATAAAAAATTGTGTGTATACTTATGTAGGCAAATAAGAAGTTATACTTCATTGGCTAGCTAACTTCACATTGCTAATTTCTTCTTCGTTGACTAGCTAGCTTCAGGGTGTCGGTTTTTTTTTGTGACAGTGTGCGCGCGCATCGTAAAAATTTACTCTCATAATTTTTCCCTAACGCGCTAAAAGAAGTATAACTTTAAAAATAAGTCACGATGGTGAGAGCGGAAGCTTTTTATATGTAAGTTGATTCCTACAATACGTTATTGTGGTAGATTTAGCAGCCAAGACTCTGGTTGGAGCTTGTAGTTGTTGAAGAAACGTAAAGCATGTGAAATCATTTGCCTTTTGGTAGACTTAGTGGTGAAACTTTTTCTAGTAAATAAAAGTAAAATAAAATTTCTAACGACTTTTTTTCTACGGAATTTACCTTAGGCACTTATTCTTTCTTGTTATGTGAAGTAGAAGATTTACTGTAGTAATGGGTCGTTTATTACCTGTAAAGGTTAAATTCAATTATTCCTTCAGAATAAGACTGTTAAGAACGCGCCGAACGAATGTTTTTAGCGTCCCTGGAGCTGTTCGTGCTTATAGGGGGTGGGTACTAGGTATCATATCAGGAACTGTTCTTTACTCTGCTCTTTACATAAAAAACGAGAATCTAAAATACCGAACAAAGAAGCAAATAACATTCACACACATTCGTTGATATTAAATCCCTGTAACTCTAAATATGGAGTAACACGACGAATATACCAATTGTCTAATTGAAATTTAGGAACGCATGAGTTACAAACATTTCACTTGAGTTGGGATTGATTTGCAAACCTTTGTTTATCTCTGCGTTCGGATGTATTTGAATGTCAGCAGACGGATGCGATAGGGTAAGTTACTGGTATGTACGAGTATACCATTTAGTATTTGGTAAAATATTTATACATTTCTGATTATATTTTAATTTTAATTAATTATTTATCATTTAATGGAATGAAATAGGTAAACGAATATGTATAATGTCATTCCATGACCTTTCTCTATGCAGGAAAAGGATCGAAGCGTAATCCACCACGATGCTTCACTATGTGTTGGCGGATATTTTCCCTATGAGTAACGATGGCTATCGAGTGTAAATGATAACAACCTGGACCAATGGCTTAACGTGCTCTCCGAGGCACGGTAGTTAAATCCACAAAGACAGACATCCAAACCGGAAATAAATATTTGTTGTAATACAAATATCCATTCGGAGTTTAGTTGCCTACACAGCACACGCACCACTTCAACAGAGCGGATATTGTCAATAGTGATTCATCAATTACTTGTTAAGTAATGTCAGCTACATACTCTCCAGCAGCCGACATGAACTGAATTCGGACAGCGTGCGCGATAGCGTGTACCCAATCAAACTTTATTGGTGCATTGGCGTAGCTCCACACCTCGGATTTACTTGCCATGCTGAAATTACCGAATGAGAGTGAATAATTTACCTCCCACTCATGATAAGTGATTATGAAGCGTGGGAAAGTATAGTTTTTGTCTACAGCCTAATGAAAGGCAACAATATTTCTGTTACAAAAAAGATACAGTACAAAATTATTGATAGTCTTAATGGTGTTAGGTAAAATTTTATGAAGGGAAAAAAGGGTGGTCCTACCTGTAATACAGTATGCCTGTCCAATAAGAAATCAATTGAAAAAAAATAGAGATATGTGCAAGAAATGGTAAATGGTAGTGATTTTAACAAATTTTTCACTTTATTTATTTTTATTTTATTAAAAATTATTTGAAGCTACATTTCATTCAATCAAAGGAATTTTCAAAAAACACAGTATCAATCACACAAGATATTAAAATCATTAGCGCATGTAAATTTTTTGTTCTTAAATTTAATCTAAACATAAAGCTACTTTGCTATTTTCAAACTACTAACTTCTTTTCTTAACCTTCGAGAACAAAATCTTTAATTAAATGGCCTAACATTAAGATACAATATTAATTCTCTTGGTAATTTTGAACCGAATAAATAGAATTCAATAAGAATTAAGTGAAACAAACGCAAATTGTGTCGTGGTGAGACAATCCATTTAAACTTTCACAGTACCTACGTGAACGGAAACATCAAAACTTCACTTTAAGGCTGATTTCAAACCGGTAAGGAGAGAGACGGCAGTGAGACAGTATGTAGTAAAATGAACAGGTAAATATTGTGAAGAAAATCTGTATTTACATAGTAAATGCTATGGTAATACTGATGGTACTTCTATGGTACTGATCTCACAACTAGACCCGGCGTAAAGAAATATTAAATGAAACATGAAAATACGAAAATTAACCAAACATTCAAACAAAAGTATGGTGATTTTGATAAATATTTTAAATGTTTTGGTGTAAGTTCGTAGTTTTTTTTTACATACCTAGAGCTACTAAATAAAAACATCATCGTTTTAACTTATGTTACGTTTCTTATCAAAAACTACACACTTTCAAATGTTCCATGCCTCCATCGCAACGTGAATGGCGCCTTTAGTCGTAAAATTCGTGGCTCGCCGCGACACTTCCGCCATGTCTGACAGGGGAGTGATGTGTCACCGCGTCTGAACAGCAGTATTTAATATCTCTGTCAGCGGAACGTTATTGGGTTTAATTTTTCACTCCAGCATCGTCCTGTGTTTGAAGAATGAAACAATTTGATGAGTGCTAGCCTGAATTTTATATGTTCTAGCTATAATAGCGTATAATTTTAGCGTAAATAACTTGCTTCTCAATAGTAAAAAAACTAATTGTATTAAATTTTCTGCACCAAATGTTAAACAAGTTGATATGCAACCAGAACTCAATGGTGATAAACTCAACTTAATTAACTCAACCGTTTTCCTTGGAATCACCATTGATTCAAAGTTACAGTGGGGACCCCATATCTGTAAATTGGCGGATAGACTGAGTTCTGCAGCATACGCGGTTAAAAGAATACGATTATTAACGGATATCGATACAGCCCGATTAGTTTATTTCAGCTACTTCCATAGCATAATATCCTATGGCATTTTGCTATGGGGCAATGCGGCTGATATTAACGTCATTTTTATTCTGCAGAAAAGGGCTATCCGTTATATTTATAAAATGGGATGTAAAGAATCTCTGAGAGAGAAGTTTAAAGAGATCAACATCCTGACCTTTGCATCGCAGTATATTTATGAAAATATAATGTACATACGGAAAAATAGGCATTTATTTGTTAGTCGTAGTGATCGAAATGCCTCAAATGATGTAACACTCAGGAACGACCACAAATTAATTTTTCCTAAATGCCGGCTCAAGAAAAAAAGTAGTTCCTTTATAGGAATGTCTATCTTAATATATAATAAGATTCCGGCTGCGCTTCAATCTCTGCCTTTACTAAAGTTTAAAAAAATTGTTAAGCGAGCATTATGCAATAAAGCCTATTATACAATCAATGAATATCTTAATGATGAAAAGGCATGGGATTGAATAAAGCTCGACCAGGCTATGTCTATGACCCGCCTTGTAAATTAGATAGTTACAAATATTGTGAGCAGGTGGCATGGGATGGTCTCGGCACGCACGATTGGCTGTCTCGTGTTTGTCCTGATCATTTCATGGTCCACTACTGCGTTTTTATCTTGTATCGGACTTTGAATCTTTTAAAAGAGTACCGAGAGTTTTTTTTCCTCCGGCTTTTTTTCTCTCGGCCTACACTAGGGCCATTATTATTTATTGTAATATTTAATAAAGCCGAGGATAAAGTAGGTAGGTAATGTCTACCGAGACATTATAGCTTAATATTTTGACTAAGTTAAGGCGGCAAATACTGGGTACATTACGTAAGTTTGTAATGTACCTAGTGTTAAGATATAAATTTTTATTTTATTGTTTGATTTTTTGCTGCCTTAACTTTCTGTTATTATTGTTTAGTTTTTTTTTTGTAAATCATTTTTGTTTTGACTTTCGTTAAGTGTATTACATATACCTTATGACGAAATAAATGATTTGAATTTAAATTTTGAATTTGAATATGACTCAATTTGATTAGCCCATTGGGGCAGTTTGTAGTGGCCCTGATTTCTGCTCCGAGGGTTGTAGGTTTTTTTGTTAGAACTATTTTGTGGCATTCTTTAAAATTTTGTTAACCCTTTATGTACTAGTATAAAAATGGGATCTGCTTGATTTAACTTAGTTTTTTTAACGGACTTCAAAAAAGAAGAAGGTTACTCAATTCGACCGTATATATAAATTTTTTTAATGTATGTTCGGGGATAACTTCGTCGTTTATGAACCGATTTTGATAATTCTTTTTTTGTTGGAAAGAAGATATCCCAACTTGATATGGAAACCATGATCGGATGATGGGATCCCAGAGAAATCGAGGGGAACCTTCAAAAATCGTAATGACAATTAGTGCGTTTGTCATTTTTTTTCGTCGGCTTACGTATTACTTGTCGATGTAATTGAAGTCGGTTTTTTTTTTCGTTTGCGAGCAAACACAATTATTATTAATTTTCTTTTAAAATTTGGTTTGATCAGTTCTACTATATTTAGGAAGGTGTAACTGACGTAGCATAGTATTAGGTATAAATTTCAACGCGGCTTGAACGTGTGGTCTAGTGCGATAGAAAAGCCGTTAAGAATTTGGTTTATTGTGTAGTTTTAGTAAATGTAAACCCACCTCGTAATTTATCGGCCATTAAACGAAACTAAAACGATGGTAAGCGGCAGCACTAACGGTTACACAATTCGTATAGAAAAGAGTAAAAATGGGTGAGAGTTTAGGCCAAAGCCGAAGGGCAAGGCTAGTTAATGTCATAAATATATTCGGCCCCAATAAATTCTTTAAAATGATAACTGTGGAAGTAGAGCGAGTTCCATTAACTTTAATAAGAAAAGAGCTTTTGTATTAGGTCTCTGGAACTATTTAGACAATACTTGCCGTGGGACTGTAAAACAAAACAACAATAAGAGTAGTGGGTATTTGTGACATACAAATATTTCAGGTCAACTACAGGAACACGGGAAAAAGGATAATTATAATAATAAAACTGAAACTTGAAAGCACAACTATTTATGAAAGAATATGTTTTAAAATTTATTATAACATCTAATTCTAAACTAAATTTAACCGAAATAGACGGTACGTTATACTGCTGGACGAAGGCCTTTTTTCCAAATAGGAGGAGAGTTAAAGCGTCAAAACTTCAGCAAAGCATAAGTAGTTATATATAAAAAAACATGTGTGGTTTTATGAAACCATGGTAAAAGTGAAACTGTTTTTCACATTATAGACTATAATAATAGATAGACATAGACATAATATAGACATAGAGAATAATACTCCATTAAGGGTATAAAAATCGCTTTATCAATCTTACCGCGCGGCCGACCGTCACGCGATATGCAACACACAGACGAAAAAGTTTGAGACGATATAATAAAAGTTTCACTTTAATAAGTTTTATCACAAGAAGAATCCAATTAAGAAAACAAAAATAATAAAACAAAAAATATAAAAAGACGTACATTTTCACGTTTAATTTATTACGTCACATTTTCCTAATACATCCTCGAGTTAAGAGAACATCCATGAATTGTTCGGTGTTGGATAATGCCCAGTATATTATTCATGAAGTGAAAACTCCCTACATTATCCGTCGTCCCGCGTGGCTACGACATTGCTTTTTTAGAGACTCTTCTCCGTATTATCACAGTCTAAAGAACTTTTTGATACTTTATATCACTATAAGTCAGGCTGTGTGATATTACGAATGAAGTCGATTAAGATTTCTCAACGGTATTGTAATTGAAATAATAATAATCACGTAGAAAAACAAGTAAGATTTAGTGAAAGAAGTTTGCACTGTAACTGACGTTTACATATATGGGACTTAAAATATATATGATATACTAGCTTCTGCGTGCGACTTCTTCCGCGTGGAATAGGATCAATAATTCTGTCATACATGATTTGTGCAAAACATTAACCGTTTACGCAGCGGAATCTCTAAAAAGGAAAAAACAAAACCGATTTTGGAACATTCTTCATCGGTGCTATACTCCTATTGGTCTTAGCGTGATGATATATAGCCTACAGCCTTCCTCGATAAATGGGCTATCAAAAACTTAAAGAATTTTTCAAATCGGACCAGTAGATCCTGAGATTAGCACGTTCAAACAAACAAACAAAAAAACTCTTCAGCTTTATAATATTTTGTAAGTATAAATAAGTCCTATATATTTATTGTACATGTGTATATGTTATTTACAAAAACATATGCAATAAACCAGAATGTTAGACAATTTTTGTAGTTGTATAATATGTTGTTTAGTAATTCGATATGATATGAGTCCATCAATTTTAAATTTTTGCTACTTTCAATAAAAATCATTTGAGGTTGAGATAATATCAGGTAAATAAAATTATATTTAATGTTACAGTGAAGTCCGCTGGACGAAGTGATGACATAAATAGGATTAATTTTCAGAGACTTTTTGCTCCGTTTCCGCTACCGTTCTTGGAGTTGTTTTTTTTACGAAATAAGGGAATCTTGAACAATATATTACTTTAAGATTTGAAATAAAGTATCTTGTTTAGATAGCGGTAAACACGCAAATGGTCTAAGATCCGAGAAGGTAAATCTTCCCTCATCTGTTAATTAGATGAAACAATTTTTTATAGGCTTATTTAAATATTGTGAGTTTATAAAAACAACCTCTGCCACCATAAGCCTGCTGCAAATTTTTTTTTTTTTTTTTAGCTTTTCCCTCTCATGTTAATTACATGTAGTAAGCTAAAACCGTTAATATTTTACATTATATACCTGACTGTAGTAGGCAGCCATCTTTATGATTGCTACACTTATCTGCAGCCAGGTCAGTAACCTCAGTCAGAGTAACCTGGCTGCAGGTAAGTATAGCAATCATAGAGATGGGTGCCTACTATAGTCAGGTATATAATGTAAAATATTGACGGTTTTAGCTTACTACGTGTAATTAACATGAGAGGGAAAAGATTTTTTAGAAGAAAAAAAAAAATTTTTTTAAGTGTTATTATTTGCAGCAGGCTTATGGTGGCAGAGGTTGTTTTTATAAATTCACAATATTGAAATCAGCCTATAAAAAATTGTTTCATCTTATTAACAGATGAGGGAAGATTTTGTTATATTCCGGATCTTAGACCAAAACGTCATTTATGCATTTCAGTGTTCGATGTTAACAGTTTGAAATTATCAGAAAGTAAAGTAATATTTAACTACTTTTTTTCTTTTTCGTGCCTCGGAGAGCACGTTAAGCTGTCGGTCCCGGTTGTTATCATGTACAACTGAGAGCGATCGTAACTCATAGTAGGGAATATATCCGCCAACCCGCATTGGAGCAGCGTGGTGGATTAAGCTCCAATCCTTCTCCTACATGGGGAAGAGGCCTATGCCCAACAGTGGGATATTACAGGCTGAATCGTGATCGTTTTCTTTTTAAAGGGCTATAGGCTTTTGAAACCTTGGCTTACAAACACTAAATGTTTATTATTATTTTTACACATGATAACATTTTGGTATAAGAAAATGCTAATTAATTCTCATGTGTGAACCTTTGTAGGTGACACAGCGTTCACATGTCATAGCAAGTCAAATAATAATTTATTTCACTATCTATCTACGATTGTTACTTACAAACCCACTTAGAACATTTTATCGTTGACCTTCATGTAACACCTTTTAATTCTGAATTTAAATTAAGGTTAGCGGTGAAGATTTTTCCGGTTTTACATGTAATATTTATATTCAAAGAAGGTGCTTAAAGTTTCTCGACGAGTCATTTAGTGTAACTAGAAAAGTGTGAGATCTTTTGTGCAAAAGATGATCTGCACTTATTACTTCGTACGTGGATTGGGTGGAATAAGGATAGTCTCTCTTGAATATATTTTTGAACTGAAGTGACCATCTTTGAAAATCGTTGTATTTCCTATATGTTTCTGTATAAATAAAATGCTTTAGTTCAAGCTTCGTGACGGAAGGAATACATTTTGAGGTTCAAATAGAAGTTTAAAAATCCCGGGAAATTGTGAGGTGTTTATATGTTTTAATTTGCTGTAGAACAGCGTAGCTAGGATTAGGCTGGAATTTGGTTCCACATTCCTTTTCTTTAAATATTTGATTGAAAATTTACGTCATCGCTTAAACATACGTATTTCTAATATACGATTTTCTATTTAAACTTTTAGTTATTTTTTTGTTATATTTCAAACTGAATAGAATTGGCAACGCGCGTGAAATAGTATGAAGTATTGCGACACTAAGAAAAAGATGCTGTATGAAGAAAAAGATATAAAAGGATCACATACTTTGTAAATAACAGGCCTTCTACATGTATTCAACTATGGGAATACATTTCATAAGTTTGATCATGGCTTTTTGAAATAAACCTCACAGCAGTCGTTTCCGCATCGCATAGTAACTCTGGTGTAAGCCGACACTTACACTTCGGCCTGCCAGCTTCCGCAGAAACAGGAGGTGAGCTCTATGAAAACATTGTAAAATTAATACTTCATAAATAACATTTAATAACTCAGTCATGTTGGTGTTTTACACAGGCTTTTAGCCATGAAATATATTCGAAATTAGGTATCTAAATAATGGCGTGATAATAAATACTTATTTGAATAAATAGTTCACAAATTGTTGGACAATTTGCCAATTTCACGAGGAGTTGAGAAGATGAGAAAGAGTGGTGAGAGTGTTAGATTGTTCTATGCATAATTTCAATTAATAGTAGCTGATCCTGCAAACGTTGTTTTGGCACATAATTATGTTATTAATCCCCTAGATATAAATAGGTTATCCCACCACACCTGGTCACCACCACCACCACAGGTCAGTTTTCACTAATAATTCATCTTTTATTTGGCTAATGGCTTTTTAATGTTGTTTTTAAGTAAAAACTAGCCAAGTGAAATCTTTAGCTTAATTTAATATTTTCTGTAGAACTTGGCGCTCATTTAGATCTCAATACTTTTTTCGGCGAAGTCCACAAACAACATATTCTTATTATTGAACTTGGCTGTCATTTTTCACATTTATGTTTTTGGTGGGATATCATTACTTTTTGTAGAACTTTAGATTGACTTCTGTACTATATCTGTGTATTGTGGCGCCACGCGCGCCAGCCCGCCGCGCCGACACACTCTGTTGGCCGTTTGTTTAGCGCGTATTACTAGTTTTTTGTATGGGGACAACCTTTATTTTTTGACTTCATTTTATTTTTATACTTTTTTATATAGCAAATGTAACAATACATATTTTGTGCAAGTTTCAAATATCCACTTGTAACGGTTCAGACGCTACAATTAAAAAACGTTTTTTTTTTTGTATGGGGACCCCCTCTATTTTATAACTTTTTTTTGTTTTCAGATTTTTTCCTGCGCTTACACGTAATTACCTAGCTATATGCCAAATTTCGACTTCCTAGGTCATCTGGAAGTGGGTTAGGTTTTTGATCTGTCAGTCAGTGGAAAATTGGCGACTTTTGAACCTTTATATTTTTGTAACCGTTTCAACTAGGTTAATGAAATTTGGGGTTCTAGTTGTCCTTATGGATATAAATAAATATACGTAATTTGATCTGTTTCTGTTGAATAGGTTTTGAGTTATGGAGGGGTCAAAAGTCGCTCGAAATGGTTTAAACTTAATATTATTATTTGACTTTGTAAATTTATATGGATCTTTTTTTGTAAATATTATTAATCAACAAAATTTAATAAATAAAAATAATAAAAGACCCTTTCTAACCCCAAAACTAGTAACATATGAAAAAAAATTTGTTAGATTGGCATCCTTAATTTTGAAGCGGAATCTTGTAGTCATTCCGAAACAAAATGTATAAAGATCTAGTTTATTGGGATCGGAAACTTTGCAACTCAAGAAAGAACATAAAAACGATACGTGATGCTTCAAAGTTCGTGAAACAATTGGGAATAAATAGTGAAGTGACCATTGTACAAACCTCCATGGAAACTTTAAAAGTAATTTACATAACTAGAGCAAATTGAGAGACTTTAAAAGTATTTTAATTACATCCTCTAGTGGCAATTTAGTGTGAACGTTTATCAGCTGGCTCATATACGTCGAAACATTTTATGGAAGTTATTTTCTGTTTTCTTTGGTACCTATATAAATAAATAAAATTGGAGTGTCTGTTTGTAATATTAAAATACACCTCTTTTACTAAATGCATATGGACCATATGCCAAAATTGACGGGACTTTCGCTGGCAGATCGCTGATGTAAAAAGGCGTAACTTAGGCTACTTTTAATTTAGAAATTTATTTATTTTGTAACTGCGAACTGAACAATAAGTTTTTTTTAATTCCACGCGGACGAAGTCTCGGATACAGCTAGTTTTAAATAAGAATATTATAACTATAGAGATTTGTATATTCACTTGAATTATGTAATTTTCATGATAATATTTTAATAGGTAAAAATAAGATTCTATGTAAAACTTGTCTCATATACAAAAAATGTTACGACATGACATGAATTTATATGAAACTCCAGAAGAAGTGAGCGTTACGCATTAAAACATTGTATCGTGCTTAGTTTGTCAAACTTCAAAAATAAGGAAGATTTTTTGTTTTAGAGTAAAATTCTATGTGTATATACTAACTAGTTTCTGCGCGCGACTTCGTCGGCGTGGACTCCGCTCCTATTAGTCTTAGCGTGATGACACATAGCCTATAGCCTTCCTCGATAAATGGGCTATCTAACACTGAAAGAATTTTTCAAATCTGCCCAGTAGTTCCAGAGATTACCGCGTTCAAACAAACAAACAAACTCTTCAGCTTTATATATTAGTATAGATGTTAATAAAAGGCAAGATTTTTATTTTAACAGCCACGCTGGTATCCCATTTGGGATAGATATTGGTATTTGTACAAATACTTCTTTACGGTTTGGATGTCTGCCCTTGCGTGTCTCTCCATCGTGTGCCTCGGTCATAGATTACAAAATACTTACTATGCCTCGATGAGCACGTTAAGCAGTTGGTCCCGGTTGTTATCATAAATACTTGATGGCGATCGTTACTCATAGTAGGGAATATGTCCGTCAACCTGTAGCGGTGCGGCGTGGTTTATTAAGCTTCAAACCTTCTCCTACATTGAGAAAGGAACCTTTTAAAACTTCTCCACCCATTTAAAACAAAAATTACAAGGATTCTTACGTTATCAATTAGTGACATAGGCTTTATTTTGACGAGAGAAAACGAAACAGCAAAAATCATGTAATATAATAAGTATGTAATTTACTTCTTTATCTTATTATAATGTAAATGACTGGTATTTGGGGTCAGGTGCGAATTAAATAAAACTTTTAACACGAATTAGATAAAGAACGGCCTGGGAAATGTCTTAAACAAACCGAACATTAAAGCAACAATTCCCTGTAATATATTCAAAGACGTGAACGGAACGTGTAAAAGTTCGTTGAAACTTTTCCGCGACAATTTCTATTCTGACAGGGGACTGATGTGTCGCCGCGCCTCGGAACGTCCTGAAGCGTTCATATAACTCTGTGTCAGTTTAAGCCCCATTAACATTTCATTTTCCCTTATTGTTCGTTGTTTTTTTTTTTTTGTTTTTTTTTTTGTTAATGTTATGAACAAGTTACTGTTACTGTAACGTAACGTTGTGTGTGCTTGTGTGCGCAATACAAATGCTCGTGTAATGATTATTTTTATACTACTAAAATGGCAAACAAACGTATTCTTCTTAATGGTAAACGAATGCCGTAGCCAATGACTGCATCACGAAGAGCATTGCAAGCTCATTGTGGAGCCTATCGCAACTTTCCTTGGCAGCTCCAGCAAAAATACTAACCACAGGAATATAACATTACTTGAAAGCAGTATTATTTGGTCGTAATCTTGTGTAGGTTGAGTTACTTCCCCATTTGGGCGGCTCTAAATTTCGTGCTCTACATTCCTTGCTATGCTCTAACTTAAGTTGAATAATTAAAACATTCAGTTTCGAATTCTATTATTAATGATAATAGTAGGAACTAGTTAAGTTTAGTGGGCATCGATGCCCATAAATATTTGCCACGTTAGATGAGCCACTCATAGATCGTTGGCTAAATAGATGGAGCGGAGAGCTTATGGCTTAATGCTTCTCTGGGCTAAACAATAATTTATAGAATTGTTGTTTGCTTCCGCTGTTTGTGAGAATACGCAAAATTTGAAAGTACTGAACCAATTTGATTAATAAATTGTATATAGCGCATATACGGCTAAATTCTATTATATTTCCTTTTTTTGCTAAGCCATAGTAGCGCAAAAATGACTTGAAATCTTTTGGTATATTTCCAGTATATACATATGGTTTACATATATGTATAATTATAATCACATTATATCACGTTATTTTTTCTTTAACATTTCTCATAATCTAATATACCTACATAAATTAAATAATATAATTTTGTATCATTTCTATTCTGCAGAATCTACATTCGGAATCGGTGGTAGCTTCACTTTAAAAAAAAAACTAATTAATCATCTTAAATTTAATTGTTGTAAAATGACGATTCGAAAGTGCTCAAGGGGCCTATTTGAATAAAGTTATTTTTGATTTTGATTTTATTAAAGTTATATTAAAAGAAAGATTATGTACGAACGCTGATGTGACGATTAGATCAATTTTATTAATAAAAATATACGAGTTATATCGTTAACAAAATGTTCGTACAAGCGATATCGACGTTTACATCGCAGTAATATAATAAATTTTGATATTCCTCAGATTGTATAATAAGAAAATTTATTTTTATAGTTCCAGAAATAAAATGGTAATAGAAATATATTTCGAGATATAAACGTACAAGTGACTCAATAAAAGTGAGCTGCGTCTAGAATCTAGATACGAAATTGTTTTTAATGTATCTTCTCTTTCATATTCGTGCACTTTAATTTCCGTTCGGGATGGATATTTGTATTTGTACAAATATTTCTTTACGGTTTGGATGTCTGTCTTTGTGGGTCTCCCCACCGTGCCTCAGAGAGCACGTTGAGTCGTCGGTCCAGGTTGTTATCATAAATAACTGATAGCGATCGTTACTCATAGTAGGGAACATATCCGCCAACACGCAGTGGAGCAGCGTGGTGGATTAAGCGCCAATACATCTCCTACAAAGAGGCCTATGTCCAAGTGGGATGTATGATCTTTAATCTCATATCTTACTTGGCAGACACACGCTTTTAGCCGTTATCTTTTTTTTATTCAGCGATAAAGTAGTTTTATAGTGACGAGAGACTTTTGAAAATTAGTCTAATAGATTTTAGGATTTAAAGAAAATAAATAACTTAACTTCACGCGTTAAACAACAATTTGTAGGACAGGACAATTTTTGTTGGATTAGCTGAGATTTCTTAAATAAATACGATCTTGATTTCCTTTGAGAATTTAATATTTTAGAATAGCTTTTATTTTAATTCGGAATAAAGACATAAAACAATATAGATAAAATACGAGTAATTGAGTCGTCTACGAGATGCCATAAAAGTCGCTTGAGGAAATTGCTGAAGTGTTTTTGTGAAAATTAATGATTAGAGCTCTTTCGGAAATCCAGTTTTATTACTTGAGACCAACGTACACACAATCTATTATAATATTTTTCACAATAGTTATTGGGATAGGGTGTTTAGGTAGTAGGAAATATCTTGTTCAAAATTTGGAGCTGCCCGACTATGGAATGAGATACTTCCGTTACAGAAGTTCACAGCCAAATAATATTTGTCTTAGGCCTCGTTTACGGAGACGCGGAGCGTAGTGCGTAGCGTGTGGCGTAGTTTCTCGCGTGTGTCAAAATGTATGAAAATGAACGCGTCTAAAATCGCTTCTCCGTAAACGCACTCATACAACGCCCTACGTTTGAATTTAGTACGTTCCGCCACGCCACACGCTACGCACTACGCTCCGCGTCTCCGTAAAGGAGGCCTAATAGAACACTACTTGAATGCTATGTTTATTTAGCCGTGTGAGTAACGTACCCACAACACCAGGGAAAAGGGTGATTAATTCTTCTACTTCTTAAAAGATACGTCTCAGACCTAACGTCTTTAAAAATAAGTAGAATACCCAAACACAATCACCCACTTTATGATATACAATCTACATGGTGGCATGAGTTATTTGCAATGACCTGAAATCAGAAAAACTTTTTTTAATGTAAAAATTTTGTACGCACGCTTGGCTTTGGGACTAAACTGGTGAATGCGTGACGAAAGCGTTACGAAAAGTTTAATGGGGTGAGGCGAACGGAAGTTGAGAGGGAGATATAATTTAGTGAAGATAGAAAGAGAGGGGGTTACGTTTCGTATATTACTGTAGGGGCAACAAAAGAAGTTTTACTTCAGTCGTGTGGCAAACTGATTTTTTATTTATATTTATTACTAGCTTTTGCACGCCACTTCGTCGACGTGGACTCCGCTCCTATTGGTCTTAGCGTGATGACATATAGCCTATAGCCTTCCTCGATAAATGGGCTATCTAACACTGAATTAATTTTTCAAATCGGCCCAGTAGTTCCAGAGATTACCGCGTTCAAACAAACAAACAAACAAACAAACAAACAAACAAACAACCAACCAAACAAACAAACTCTTCAGCTGTATATATTAGTATAGATTGTGCCTTGCATATCTATACTAATATATAAATCTCAAGAGTTTGTTTGATTGTTTGTTTGTTTGTTTGTTTGTTTGTTTGTTTGTTTGTTTGAACGCGGTAATCTCTGGTTCTACTGGGCCGATTTGAAAAATTCTTTCAGTGTTAGATAGCCCATTTATCGAGGAAGGCTATAGGCTATGTATCATCACGCTAAGACCAATAGGAGCGGAGTCCACGCCGACGAAGTCGCGCGCAGAAGCTAGTAACAGGATAAATTTATAAGTGGCAGTAGTAACTAAATCTTTACAATATTGAAAACACCTTCATTTAACAAAAGCTCGAATACCAGACGCCTGACTGTATTAAAATAACAGGACAAATTGCAAAATGCACGCTAAAAGTAAGCAAAGTAACACAATTAAATTACTAAGCCCATTTTAACAGCCGTCTACTCTGAATTAGGTTAGCGTAGAGGGTTGGCGGATTTTTCCGAGTTAACGGACTTTTTTGAAGTAACGAGACGTGAACGATACGATTTTTTTACATTTAATTTAAATAATTTGTTTGACTAGTAACATTGAATTTTTTTATGTTTTTATTGTTTGTTGTTATTCTAAAATTGAAGTATTAACAACATTATGTACGATAAAAATGTTAATTTTACCTCTGTCTGCTAAAACCAACTAGGTACTCGCTTAAAAGTTAGTTATTACGAAAACTAAAGCGTACTTTGCTTGTTGCTGAAAACGTAGAAATTAAAATTTGATAAAACTTTTGACTTTACTTTGATGGTAATAATCAGTTGAACTAAAAATACACCAATGCAGTGCACGCCTATACGTAAAACTCTTAAGAGTCCTGTTGATTTTTGATAATGTGTGTTTGTGTGTTGCAGCTAATATTTTTTTAATATAACCGGTGGATACATTATCGTCTACATTTGCATACACTAATAACTTTTGAACGTGTGCGTTGATTCGTGTGAATGTTTGTGTGAAATTTTTAAAATTAAAAAAAAAATTTTAAAATTAAAAATTAAAATTTAAGGCCGGCAACGCACCCGCAACTCCTCTTATGTTGCAGATGTCCATGGGCGGCGGTAGCTATTTAACATCAGATAGCTCCGTTTGCTCGTTTGCCCCCTTTGTTATATTTAAAAAAAAAAAAGTTTGTTTAAGAAGTTTCACTTCTGATATGTGTACTGTTTTGGTTTTGTTTTGGTTTGGTCGTAATCGCAGTCGTATCGTTGTAAAGATGATTATCGTAGTCATTACTACGCCGCGCCTGTCGCATTACGCCCTTCTCTCTTGATTTACGCTAACGTCGAAACGCACGCACGTTACGTTATCAATTATGTCCTTTCTAAATTTAAAGACCCTTCTGGACGCGAAATCAATAGCGAAATTTTTGACGTGACAATTTGTGTGGATATATTATATTTATTATACAAATATTGTAGGCTTTTTTTATAATATTCAATTTATAACTACATCATATCTTTGATACCTTAAATACAAACTTTAAGTTGTCTACATTATAAACAAACGACCGAGTTTGAGCGTCAAATACATATTAATTTATATCATAAACTATTGATGTATATATATGTATACGTCCATAAAATGTTATTCTATTTATTTTTTTTACTAGATCATTTATTACTTTTAAAAAACAAGTCTAAACAAAGTCCTTCGCACTTATGAAATAAACAAATTTTATATAAAGTTTAAATTTAAAACTTAAACAGTTTAACGCAAGTCGCGTTATATTTAAAGTAAAATTTATGTGAAATATAAACTAAATTTTGTATTATTCACATTATAACTGATATTTTCTCTAAAAATCCAAACAATGTAAGCTGTATACTAACTAGTATATTTTAAAGTAATAATCCCTAAAAACCGATAAAGTTAATTATTTCTTAAAAAAAAAAAAACTTTATTAACCGTTTCGAACAATGAGATAACGGAGAAGTCGAGATGAGTTCATATAGATCCTGATATAGTACAATGGAATTAAAAAGTTTCAGCAGTCGGAGAGTTTGCGGACATAAAAGCGATACGTGTTCCACGAGACTTCTTCGAAGACAACTGGAATTGTTTGAGTTTAACGGTTTTTATTTTATACATTTTTTTAATATAAATGTCTCAATATTTGAGTTTGAAACTTCAAATTGTGTATTCGATGTTTAAATGTCATATTTTTTATATCATTGAGTTAAAGAAGGTTTTAATGGAAATTTAAAAATAATAAAGTTCCTTTGTGTAAAATGTTAAAATACTTACCTATATATATATGTATTTTTTTTTGATTTTTTGTAGATTAATTAAATTTTTATGTGGATGCGTGAACTATTATTGGTTTAATTTTTATTTTTTAAAAATTATTTTAAGTAATTTCGTAGTATAGATATAATTTATATTTCTTATGATTTTTTAAACAAGCTGAAATGTTTTTAATTATCTGCACTGTATTGCACTGCTGGACAAAGTTGTCTTAATATATGAGAAGGGTCAGGCTTTGTAGAGTAAAGTCATCGATCCCGGTTTTTAGGATAAGGTTTATTACAGACGGGCACCTTATTATAATCGAGGTCGTTAGTCCCCTAAACCATGCAACAGCATGTCATACTATAACAACATTCAGCTGTCATTAATTTCTATAGATAGAGCCATAAATATAACATTTCAATTCAAAATGACATCCTTTCACAATATTACAAGATTCATTTTAAATGAGTCATTTCAAAATTCCGACGACATTGAGAATCTTGAATGTTTGCTCAACGTATTTCATTATGTAATATATTTCAGTAACCACTCCAGGAACTCTGAAAATGAAACTGCCGTGTTTCAAATAACACATGTACATTCTTCTGCTCTGTTCACCTTTCTCTGAGTATCTTAAGAATTTCAATAGTTCTCGTCTTCAGTGGATAAGGCTTATTACGCTACGCTTGCGATTACGACAACCTCTTTTAAATCTGTTTAAATAAAAATTGTAAGTTCGTGGCTGGTAAGTGCATTACTGAGGATGGTGATCAATTTATATCTTAGGAATAGTTCTTCAAAAGATTTGGCGTAAAATAGAAATTTGACTTAAGTGACAATTACTTAGTTGTTTGAGACGAAATAATAAATAATAATACTCTTTATTGTACACCATTAAAAGAAACAAGAAAATAATAACGTAAAGTAAAAGATGTACAAAGGCGGTCTTATCGCTGAAAGAGCGATCTCTTCCAGACAACCTTTGGGTATAGGACACAAAGCAGAAACTGCAGTTAGGAAGTAAACGAATAATAACTGGTGTGCGAATTAAAGTATATTTAAATAAAGTACATATAAATAATATAAAATATATAATATACATAAGTATAATAATATAAAATATATATAATATACATATAATAACATAAAATATATAATATACATATAATAATATAAAATATATAATATACATACTATATACCTACACACATGCATATATATATACTTACACATATAAAATACATATATCATACGAAGACGAAATAGGCGATCATGACGTGTTTAGTGACAAATAGTGTAGTTTAAGATGTTTTTTGAAGGAGAAGAGAGATTGAGCTTGTCTAATAGGAAGAGGGAGAGAGTTCCAGAGTTGGACAGCTTTAACAGAGAAGGAATTAGAGTAATAGGAAGAAGTATGAGACGGAGTTTTAAGGATTAAATTGGTGTCGGATCGAAGGGAACGATCATGGGTGTCGCAAAGAAACACAAAGCGTTCCTTGAGGTAAGTAGGTGTATCAGGATGAAACAAAACGCGATAAAGCAGTAAGAGGATGTGAGTATTCCTGCGGAAGCGGATTGGGAGCCACTTGAGTTGATTGCGGAAATTGGAGACATGGTCATATTTGCGAAGACCAAATATGAACCTTATACAAAAATTTTGGAGGCGCTCAAGTTTATTTAATTGCTCCTCCTTGAGGTCGAGAAAACAAGTATCAGCATAGTCAAGAATTGGTAGAAGGAGTGACTGTGCTAACGCAATTTTGGTGGGTAATGGAAGGAAATATTGTAGTCGACGAAGTGAATTGATTGCAGCAAACATCTTACGGCTCAACTCACTCAGCTGAGGTGACCAGGAGAGACAGTTATCAAAAATCACACCTAGATTTTTTACTTTATCACTAAAGTTAATAGCAGTTTTGTTAAACATGACTGGTGGAATAAGTGACCAATCTATTCGACAAACTAGTTTTGGACTGCCAATTACAATTACTTGACATTTTTCAGGATTAACATTTAGTCCATATGAGGTACTCCAGCTATAGATTTTGTCCAAGTCATTGTTTATCTTATTTATACATATCGGCAGATCATTCAATTTAGAATGACAGTAAATCTGAAGATCATCTGCATACAAGTGGTAGAGAGAAGAAATTTGGAGGCATATAGAATTTATGAAAATTGAGAAATAAATTAGTTTTATGGCGTTTTCCGTACGAATTCAAAAAGGTAAGCAAATTTGAAAGCGCAGTGATAATGAAAACTTATGTATAGTCTATATGGTCTAAGATCCGAGAAGCTAAATCTTCCCTCATCTGTTAATTAGATGAAACAATTTTTTATAGGCTGATTTCAATATTGTGAATTTATAAAAACAACCTCTGCCACCATAAGCCTGCTGCATTTTTTTAAATCTTTTCCCTCTCATGTTAATTACATGTAGTAAGCTAAAACCGTTAATATTTTACATTATATACCTGACTGTAGTAGGCAGCCATCTTTATGATTGCTACAATTATCTGCAGCCAGGTCAGTAACCTCAGTCAGCAGTAACGGTAGTGGCTGCAGGTAAGTATAGCAATCGTAGAGATGGGTGCATACTGTAGTCAGGTATATAATATAAAATATTGACGGTTTTAGCTTACTACATGTAATTAACATGAGAGGGAAAAGATTTTTTAGAAGAAAAAAAATATTTCTAGGTATTATTATTTGCAGCAGGCTTATGGTGGCAGAGGTTGTTTTTATAAAATAATACACAATATTGAAATCAGCCTATAAAAATTGTTTCATCTAATTAACAGATGAGGGAAGATTTTGTTTTATTCCGGATCTTAGACCAATACTTATATCTATATAGTATAGGTATATTGACCACTGAATATAATAAAGAAATAATAATTATTTAAGACAAAAAATTATAATGTAACAAATGCTGTCCTGACCCTGACATAGAATTACTTAGTTTACATAACTTGTCTAAGAACAGATTCTTTAACAAATTTAATGTTATTCCACCACTAGGCGAAGACGAATTCATCGTTACTCGTATATAAGTGAAGGCTTTTAGCTTAATCTATTGTACAAAGTCACTTCAGTGTTGTTTGACGAATAACATCTTTGTATATCAAGAGTAACAACGTTGTCAAGATTATTTGATAATGTTATCAAATAAACGTCTTCTACTCTTAGCCTCGAATATTTTTAGGATATAAAAAACTTGCCGACCTGTGCCCACTTCGTTGAGCGTTAATTATTTTTGTGATGTAAATGTAGTAAAGTTTTCATCTCGCTCGCACATCGTTGACTTGATTTACATAATTATACTATTATTATTCACTGAATTTTTTGTTCATTAACAATAAAATATAGCCTATATCACTCCTGAATAGTGTAGCTTTCTGCTAAATTTATCTTGATCGGATCAGTGTTTACGAAGATTACCCCCTACAAACAAACAAAGTTGAAAACTTTACCTTTCTATAATATTAGTATAGACTAGCTTTTGCGCGCGACTTCGTCGGCGTGGACTCCGCTCCTATTGGTCTTAGCGTG
Source organism: Melitaea athalia (assembly GCA_905220545.2). NCBI lineage: Eukaryota > Metazoa > Arthropoda > Insecta > Lepidoptera > Nymphalidae > Melitaea > Melitaea athalia. Next base: position 3,162,356 of record HG992185.1, on the reverse strand, counting down.
ATGATACATAGCCTATAGCCTTCCTCGATAAATGGGATATCTAACACTGAAAGAATTTTTCAAATCGGCCCAGTAGAACCAGAGATTAGCGCGTTCAAACAAACAAACAAACAAACAAACAATCAAACAAACTCTTCAGCTTTATATATTAGTATAGATAGGTGGTATTATGAGGGTATTATGAAACTTTCGTTTTTATGATGTGTCAGAGGCTGACAAGTCTGTAATATTGGGTGATGTCGGGATTGAATTATTTCCAGACGATGATGTCGAATACTTGAGAAGCGAACAGTCGCTTGATACGATCGTGTTAAGATAAGCGGTAGCGGTATTTCGAACACAAATTTATTTTTCATCAGGTGATTTCTTCGTCGTGTTTTGCTTTGTGTTTTATGTCAAAAAAGATAGGACAAAGTTCGTTAACTTTTTTTAAAAACTTTACGACTTAATATTAAATGAAGTCATTCATATTATATAGTAAATATAACAAGTTTCATAATATACGAGTATATGCATATAATTAAAAAAAATAAAAAATAATATATATATATATATATATATATATATATATATATAGTTTGCAGGTGTATAAAGTAGTTTATGGTTACAATTTACAATTGTGCAAGTGAGTTGATGAACTAACATTTACATAAAAAGAAAATGACCAAATTTTATCGAACAAGCGAGGAAAACATAGGAAAAGTTTGTAAAAATGTAATAAAAATTCATCTAATCGCTATATTTTGTACAATATGACTTAGGTTTAAAAAAATATCAGTTGAAGCGGTCATGTTCTTCCGACTCATTTTATTTGTCACGAATTGAAAATGTTTGACTATTTGTACATAAGTTCGCGATAAAGTTATATTAAACTACTTTAGTATAACGTGTATGTAATAAAAAATAAAAATAAAAATATTATGACAGTTCTGACGCTACCTAAGTAAATAAATATTTAATTTTAATTTATTTAATGCATAATGAACTTTTATCTAACATTACAGGGAACCCAATGCATTAGTAAAGTTGATTATAAGACAGATTATTATAATATATTCATTATCAACATCATTTTAGCTAATCGCAGTCCACTGCTGGACATAGGCCCCCTAAGTTCACGCCAATTCCAGTTCTCCACAGTCGCCATTAAGCCCCCTCTGGCGATAGCCAGGAATAGAGGGATTGCCGTAAACTGAGGGCTGAAGTGCCTGTGTCGAAATCATTGGGGGCAATGCCCATAATCACCAGGCTAGGCAAGCGGGTTGGTGACCGAAGAGCTGACTTTGTCGCACCGAAGACTCTGCTGCACATCTCCGGTCTGTGTATTTGTAAGCCAGCCGTTGCCAACTTTGTTATCCCTTGGCCGCCTCTTACGACACCCATGGGAAGAGAGGGGGTGGCTATATTTAATTCTGCCGTAGCCACACGGCAAATATATTAATCTTAGTGTAATTTGTATCGAGGCCTACCTGAGCTTTGGTGACAATTATTGTCAGTGTTGGAAAAGATGGTCATCGTAATAAATAGTATACTTCAGTCTAATGGCCATATCTATACTAATATTATAAAGAGGTAAAGTTTATAACTTTGTTTGTATATACGGGGTAATCTTCGCAAATACTGATCCGATCATGAAAATTCTTTCGCTAACAAAAAGCTACACTATTCAGGAGTGACAAGATAAAAGGAAAAAGATAAAAATATATAAAGATTTTAAATCATCAGGATTTGAACCTGCGCCCTCTGACGTGCCGTGTCAACAATTCAATCTAATCAAGCATTATTATTTGCCTTAGAAATTAATTGGTGATTTTAAAACATTTATATTTATCTGATTTGCTGAAAATAGTGAGAGTGTATTGGAATTTGGAACATATCAAATTTCACCGTACCCTTCTTATGTGAAATGGATTATAACGCCCAACGAAGTGGGCACGGGTCGGCTAGTTAAAAATAATATAAGAGAAATTGTGACGGAGAATTAGTATTTATTAATAGGAATTAGAAATGGTTCTCTCAGTGGAATTTACCAACATAATTCAATACGACCTCCACGCCCTCTGCGTGTTTATTATTTATGGAAAATGCTTGCGCTTCCGTTTGTTAGAACCTTGGATATGAATAGAGTTTATTTTTGTATATCGGGTAACTTTGTTTACTGAGATGAGTTATGGTGAAGATGTATAATGATAATAATGATTACGTGATGAGTTTTGTCCAAGATTATCAATAATTTTATGATAAAATTGTGACATGTAAAGGCTTGAACGGAAGATTTGATTTTGCGCAGCGAAATAAAAAAAAGATCGTTGGGATGCTGTATACGACGACTATTCCTCTTCCCCATGGACCTTAAGAATTAGGTGACCTCGCAGGTCAGAAATTTGAGTCAAACGAGGGGTCATCGCCACCACGGTGGTCTACTTTGTAGACTTCTAGAAAACTTAATTTTCAGATGGGTTAAAGAAGTAAGATCGTTACTGGGTCAAGTGTATATAACTAAAATAGCGACCCGCCCCGGCTTCACACGGGTGCAATGCTGATACTGTCAACAACAAAAGATACGTTAGGAACCTCTAAAACTATCAGTGTTTCTCTACCATACTATGCATGTATTATACATACAAACCTTTCTCTTGAATCACTCTATCTATTAGAAAAAAAAACGGATCAAAACCCGTTGCGTAGTTTTAAAGATCTATAAAGCATACATAGGGACAGACAGACGGGAAGCGACTTTGTTTTATACTATGTAATGAAGTGATAGTGAAGGAGACTGTGTTGAGAAATAAATCACCAGTTTTACAAATTTCACAAGCTTTTATTTAACTTGCAATGTATGTATGTATGTATGTATGCATATATGTAAGTTCGGGTGAAATCTTGCAACTCAATTTTGCAGCAGATATCTTCAACCAATAGAGCTGAAATTTTGTATACAAGTTCAATTTGGATGACAATGCATGGTTAACTAGCGCATTAAAATAAAAGCTTGTTTTTTAAAAACTTTTTACTTTTAATTTATATTTGTTTTACTGTTGAACGCTATGTACTTGTCGAACTACCCTCGTGTGTAGCTACAAGATACAGCTTACAAATAATATTTATTTTATTTTATATAACGATTATTTGTAATCTCTGTTCCTATGGGAGTCTAATAGAATGTATAAATATTACTTCTTAAAGTAGACACTTAGGTGTCTACCAATAGGTGCTACGCTCCTATTGGTCTTAGCGTGATGATACATAGCCTATAGCCTTCCTCGATAAATGGGCTATCTAACACTGAAAGAATTTTTCAAATCGGCCCAGTAGTTCCAGAGATTACCGCGTTCAAACGAACAAACAAACAAACAAACAAAGAAACAAACAAACAAACAAACTCTTCAGCTTTATATATTAGTATAGATTATATAGGTTGTTAGAGACGAGTTATATGGTTTGCTATCATTTTGAGAAACGCCTACCTCTTTGTTTGCATACGCGTCACCGATAAAATTATAAGTTCATGTAAAATAATCATAACAAAATCAAAATGCTTGTTATTTTACAATTTTTTAAATAAAAACTATACCATCAGCAAAGTGGACGGTAATCGCAATATGCTTGTATGACTCGTTTATGAATGACATTATACGTGATTTTCATGTGAAAATAAATTTTAATGACAGAATGTGGGGTTGTATGGAATTGTCACGTAACCACGACTATATTACGTCGATATAATAAATGAAGATTGAATTTTATTGTGTTATAAACTACGACAAATTATAATAAACTTTAAAAATATATCTTTAAATAGGTATAATATATAGTAATGTAGTTTAGAAATTACAATGGACATATTAATAAACCCGAAATGTAGAATCAGGGCAAAATACTATGAGAGTGAAAAAAAAATTTCAATTAATGATACAACCATAATTTTACACTTTATTTAGCGTTAATTATTATCTTATTTGCTGGAGTAATAATAATAAATAGTTGTTTAAAAAAAACTAAAAAACACGTTTTTATAAATAAACCAAACTAAAAAGGAATAAATAATCTTATCAAATTAGTGTATTGTCATTGGTCCTCGATAAGTCTACTAAGTTTAAATGAAATCTGAACTTTTGAAGTGGGTTAAAATGAAGTCTAAAGGAGTCGGTTAGAAAAATACAAACATACAGGCGAAGCTAATAAAAAAGCGGTTAAAATATTTTTTATAAGCATATTTTACTTATGTTATTTTATCGTTTGGGATTGCTAATTACATTCTGATAGTTTAAAATTTCGTACAAATATCTTGCATCGAATAAATTAAAACTATAAATTAATAAAACTCAAAATAATAATTACATACTATGTAAATGTCCATATGCTAAAATAGTTTGTTATTGTTAAAATAAAACGCCACGGCATTGAAGTCGAGGGTAGGTGCTAGTTGTAAGTATGCCACTTACTTTGTGACTCCGTTCTATGTCAACGGGTGTAGTGTTTGGGTGTGGTGGTAGCGATCACGGAATCCACGCATTCGCTTTACATTTAATTTATTAAACTCCGGTTTTAACAAACTACATAACATATATGACTAAAATAATTTAGGGCGTTTTAACGAATTAATTAAGCTTTTAGTTTTAAATCGGGTCAAATGATTTTTAATTAATATTATTTGATTGTTTGAGATTCAACTTGTCTGTGAAATAAGCAAAATATTTTTAAAATCATATTGCTTGCTTGTTTCTTTTACAGCTTATTCTTTTCTTTAATTTATTTTATATTTTATAATATGTATAAAAAGGATTTGATTATTGTACTGAAAGAAGGATTGTCAAAAAATGTGACTTTATATTGTATAAATATGTTGGTCATTATGTAGGTTTCCCTGCGTTTATAATTCGGGGGTTTTGAAGCGTCGAGTATGCAGATACCTTTTAGCCAAAGGCTGGCAACGCACCCGCAATTCCTTTAATGTTGCAGATATGGGTGACGGTAGCCATTTAACGTCACATGCTACCGTCCGCTCGTTTGCAAAAATAAAAAAAGGTCAAATCATAATTTACAACTAAGTTTCAACTAATTTAACTCATAACATCTGATTTTTTCCCGTGGTTTTAATAGTTGACTGTTAAAAAAAAACATACACATGAGTTGTTATAAAATAATGTTTAAATAAGAATAATATTATACGCTAGAAAATAAGCACAAGTTGATTTACTAAAGCGTAGTTCAAGCGCACTTTATAAATACAGTATATTATCATTGTAGCAAACCCTCCAACTTTAACTATTCATACAAAGATCACAGTTAGGTTCCACTGAGAGATTTAAGAAATTTAATGGCCTCATACATCATTGAATACTCGGCTCTATGTACTTAGTAATAGAACTCAAAATATTATTTAAATAATACTTAAAAGTCAGAAAAGCACTCGTTTGCCGTCATGACAATGATGTGTCGTGGAAATTTTATCGCTAAAGGTTTGCAGTCATTAGTGACTACTGTTGAATGCTTAGTGATGTTCAATATATCGATGGTACACGAGTAAAACCGTACATAATACATTGTCTACAAAATAAGTAGCAATAGCGACACTCCGGTGATTCCGGCTTTTTAGCATAAGCAATGACTTTGCATATTTATTATTACATTTTGTTTTTTTTTTTTAATCAGTGTTCAATAAACACCAAACTGTAAAGAGTAGTTTACGTTTTTTATCATTTTACAATATATCCTTATGATATATCCTTACTTCATGATCCAAATGCTCCATCGTATATTAAATCCCGGTTTCACCTCCTGCCCTCTCCTACTCGTTCCAGGCGCCCTGGCATTACAGCTATGCTAAATATACCAAAATCTAACAAAAAATTTAAGTTAAATTCATTTCCGGTACGCGCCTCCATACTATGGAACAAACTCCCAAGAGACATCCAAACTAGTCCTTTCCTTATGTATGTATTTACTTATATATTATAGTGAGTATGTATATATGCTTAAGTATATGTACAAGTGTATTTTTGTATTTTTTATGTATTTGTTAGTATGTAGTATGTTATATTTTTAACATATCTATACTAATATAATAAAGCTGAAGAGTTTGTTTGTTTGTTTGATTGTTTGTTTGTTTGTTTGTTTGTTTGTTTGAACGCGCTAATCTCAGGATCTACTGGACCGATTTCAAAAATTCTTTCAGTGTTAGATAGCCCATTTATCGAGGAAGGCTATAGGCTATATATCATCACGCTAAGACCAATAGGAGCGTAGCACTAATGAAGAATGTTTCAAAATCGGGTGGTCCTATTCCACGGGGACGAAGTCGCGCGCACAAGCTAGTATTTATATATAAATTTATCATATTTATCATCTTCTATTTTATTTTTTATTTATTTATTGTTTTGTGTTCTTTTTCTTGTTCTTAAATAAATACTTCTAGCACTGTTTGCCTCGCTATATTCGCACTTACTCATGACCATGGGTTGACTGGAAGAAATCTCTTTCAGAGATAAGTCCACCTTTGCCATAAACTTTATTATTATGTTGTTTCTACATGTATTTTTTGAGTGCAATAAAGTATATAATATAATGTAACTGGATACAGGTAATATTCTAATTTTGAATTTAATTTACATTTTTTGTCGTCCATATATGTCGAATCTGTGGTTTAACTCGGGTCTACTATTTCTCGTTTATATTTTTACCTTTTAAGGAACATTTGCAAATGCCTCTCCAAATTTTTATTCGGTTTGGGCTTGGCCTCATAATGGCGGTCGGATGATAACCGACCCATGTGAAATTCAGTAACTTTTGAGACCCGGAATAAAATAATAAGCTGACCTTACAAAAGACCAAGGAAATACAAGAATAATATAACAAAATATATCGTTAAAAATGTTCAACATCTCTAAAATATACGTATTTTTAAATTGCTAAGCCCGTGAAGAAAACTTTGTCAGTGAAAATAGAATAGCGTTTATTTCGTGGAAAACGTTTTTAATATTTCATTCAAATAAGCTAAATTTTTCAACTGAAAAATTTTGTTCATAAGCTACTTTTTGTTTCAATAATTAATCACGATGACGATAAAATATAGTGATGTGTTTATTCGTCTATTAAGGAGTGGTATAACCACTGGACACAAGTCCAATTGTTTAGCTTACATCTATGTTTTGTTTCTGGAAACAAATTTACAGACAACATGATACTTTTCATAATTATTACATTTTAAAAATAATGCACGTAAATAAATACTTATATTTTACTTAGACTCAAGCCAAAAATCAAATCCATAACTCCCGGAACAGAAAGCAGCAAAACTGCCCTAACTATACATGTCATGTATAACTCTATAGTTAAAATGATACGATATTTTATGTGTTTAGTTTATAATCACTGATATTATTAGCTCAACGTTTAAAATAGAGAAGAAAAGTGCTTAATAATAATAATAATAATAATAATAGCTTTATTTCATTCCACAATAGTTATACAGAAATAATAATTATATTGATAAATTTAGTTATATGAAAATAATAATTGTATTGATAAATAAAAATTATATTGCTAAGTAAACGTAATGAGTTTATGAATCTATTTATAAATTTAACTCATGCAATTTACTTCCCTTCTAATGTGGACCCCCTTAGGGTAAAAGCCTCCTCCAAAGAATTCCATTTTTCCTTATCTTTAGCCATGGTCATCCAGTCTCTTCCTGCCCTGGCCACGATCTCGTCCTGCCACCGAGCGCCCGGGCGACCTCTTCTTCTAACGCCATGCGGTCCTTTCCATTTTGTGGTGTTAATTGTCCAACGATTGTCACCGTATCTCCCAACATGGCCAGCCCATCTCCATTTGAGACTTTGAGAGAAGTGTAGAGCATCCTTTACCTTGGTTGTTTTCCGTATTTTTATGTTTCTTACTCTATCCCTCAGCCTTATATTTAAACAGCTCCTTTCCATTGCCCTCTGTGTTGTTTGTATTTTGTGTCTTGCCTTGTGATCGTAAATCCATGTTTGGCAGCCATAGGTTAGACAGGGTAAAATTGTTGTATCTATAATTATCCTTTTAAATTTAATCGGTAGTTGCGATTTAAGAATCTCCTTTTGTGACCAGTATTTTCTCCATGTAATAGCTACTCTCCTGTCTATTTCCTCTATGTTTCTGTTTTTTCTAAATGAAATTTGTTTCCCAAGGTAAATGTATCTCTCCACGTACTCGAGTGGCACTTCGTTAACCAGTATTGGCGTCATCTCGCTGTTAGTCATGATTTTTGTTTTTTCTAAGTTCATTTCCAGGCCTACATGAACACCAGCAGTCTGAAGTTCGTTAATCATTGTGTTGAGCTTATATGGACTTTCAGAGAACACGACGATATCGTCTGCAAAGCGTAGGTGACTCAGATATTTCCCATTCACATTGATTCCTTGTTTTGACCACGGTAAATCTTCCATTACATTTTGTAGGACAGCTATAAATAGTTTCGGTGAAATAGGGTCGCCTTGTCTGACTCCTCGTTTAATGCTGATCCTGGAGCCCACTCTGTCTAGCCTGACTCTACTAGTACAATTAGTATATATATTTTTCATAATATTTATGTACTTTGCGTTTATATTTTGTTTGTTTAAAGCTTCCCAGACACTATTATGAGAGATAGAGTCGAAAGCTTTCTTATAATCAACAAAAGCCATGTAGAGCGGTTTTCTGTATTCCACATACCTTTCGATGACCTGGTCTACGGTGTGAATATGGTCTGTTGTGCTGAATCCACTTCTGAATCCCGCTTGTTCTATGGGTTGGCATGAGTCTATTTGTGGAGATATTCTGTGCAGTAAACATGATGCAAAGAGTTTGTACAAGCAAGACATTAAACTTATCGGACGGTAATTTCCTATATCTTTAGGATCGCCCTTTTTGTATATTAAGATAATTTCCGAATCTCTCCATTGCTCTGGCACAATTTCTTCCTCCAAAACTTTATTGAAAAGTATTGTAAGAGGTGCTAGTAAAAGTGTTCTACCGAGCTTGATGCACTCATTACTTAAACCGTCCGGTCCTGGGCTCTTATCTGGTTTTAAATTATTTATCTGTTTTAGTAATTCAGTTTCCGTAAAGTTTTGTACAGTCAATGTATTCTTTAGGTGATCTTGATCTGTATTTTCCACTGCGCCTGGTGTAGAGCTATAAAGGCTTGTATAGAACATTGTAGCTATGTTTATGATGTCATTTCGTGATTTGCAAATTTTTGACCCTCGTTGAAGAGACGGGATCCATTTTTTTGACCTTTCTAGTTCTTTGTATGCCTTTTTAGCTGATCTTGTGCTTTCTAAACATTTTTCCAGTATGTGTAATCTGTGATTTTCGTAACATTTTCTGATTTCTTTATTTGTTTCTTTATATAAGTCTTTTAGTTCATTTTTATCCTTTTTAGTGAGATTCCTTTTATTTTGTAATGTGCTTCTTTGTTCCATTAATTGAATTGCTTTTTTTGATAGAATTTTTCTTTTACTTGATTGTTTGTTATTTCTTAGGCTTGTTAATATAGAGTTTTCTAACTTTTTGTAGTATTCCATGACTGTATGTCCTTCCTGGTTTTCTGTTAGTTCAGGTATAAATTCATTTAAGCTTTTTAAATAACTGTCTATCTCATCTTGAGTTTTTAAAGGGTTTCTGTGACTAGTGTAGTTTCTTCTGCTCCGTTTTTCCCTACTTAATGTTAAGGTTGCTCTTAGGAGTCTATGATCCGTGCCAAAGGAGAAAGAATTTAGCACCTCATATTTTGTAAATAATTTAGGTTTCGTTGTTGTTATATAATCTACTAGCTGTGCCCCGCGGTTACCCCCGCGTTAATTTGAGGAAAATCATAGCTATACCCTTTCCTAATTTCAAGTTTGTAGGTATATTTTTCATTGGACTTTCATAAAAAAACCATCCCCTGTTTTAACCCCAAAAGGGGGTTGATTTCTCAAAATACATTATTAGTACACCTCAACACCATCTATAGAGCATACATTTTGAATTTCAAGTCTCTTACTTCAAAAACATAGGACTTTCATACAAACTTCCAACCCCCGTTTAACCCCCTTAGGGGTGAAATATCGTAAAACCCGTTCTTAGCTGACCTCTACTTGGCGAAAGGAATATTCCTACCAAAATTCAAGTCTCTACGCCTTATGGTTCCAGAGATATCGTGATGAGTCAATGGGTGGGTAACTCTTTTATATATATAGATTTCTTTTTTAGTATTTTTGTCGGGCGAAACCCATGTCCATCGTCGGTTATCTTTTAATTTATACATTGTATTAATTATTTTCAGGTTATGTTCGTATGCGTATTTAATTAATCGTTCTCCTCTCTTGCTTCTGTTTCCAAAACCGTGAATGCCCGCTATTTTGCTCTCATAGCTCTTCGGTTTGCCAATTTGTGCATTGAAATCGCCCATGACAATTATGTATTGTGTAGAGATTAAATCATGAGCCTCTTCTAATTCTTTGTAGAATTTATCTAAGTCTTCTTGTGTTGAGCTTTCTGTTGGTGCGTATGCTTGTATAATTGCGAAGTGTAAGTTCCCTAGGTATATTTCCAATATGCAAACCCTTTCAGATATACCAGAAAAATTTATGATATTTTCTTTGTATTTACTTTTGATTAGGAAACCTACGCCATATAGACCCTTTGTTTGTCCTATGTAGTACATAATATAGTTTTCCTCTTCTATTATATTTTCACCCAGACGGCGTACCTCGCTCAGGCCCAGTATATCGTGTTTTACGTTACCGAGAGCTGTCTTTAGTTCTAGCAGTTTTTCAGGTGTTGATAATGATCTGACGTTGAGGGTACAAATATTTATTGAAAATTTATCTCTTGAAGGAATATTCTTTGGAGGGTTGTGGTCTGACTCTCCCGCGGTGACCAGCCGTGGTGGGAGGTGGGGAGGAAGTAGAGGGTCCGTTTGTCGTTGCTAATCTGTGCTATTGTGTGACGTCCTCGCTAGGTTAGGAGTGTGGAAGGTTAAGTTTGGTTTCTGTATAATAAAATCCTTCATATTAGTAACTTTGTTTTTCTTTGATGGCTGTTTCTTTTCTTCTTGAGGTTTATGGTGCTCAGAGTATGATGACTGTGGAGATTCAGAAAGGTTCCTCTTATTTTTGTGGCTAGCATTGCTCTTATTGTTATTTAATATTATGAGTTTATCGTATTTTATGAAAGCTGTATTGCCTGCTTCTTTTTCTTTTTTCAGTTCAGCTTGCAGTTGCTTGCGCTTGTTTAGGACATCCAAAGGAAAATCTTCTTTTAAGTAGTATGAGGTGTTATGTAAGCAAGATTTATTTTTCTGAACTTGTAGCTTGAAGCCTACTGTAGTGAATGTAATTATAACTGGCCTAGCTCTTTCTCCTTTCTTCCCCAGTCTTCTCACTGCTTCAATGTTGATTTTATCACATGGGATTTTAAAGTATGTGTTTATAATGTTCATTATTGTATTTTCCAATTCATAGTAGGACTTTTCACCTTCTTCTACACCAAACATAACTAAGTTTTTGCGTCTTATGTGTCTTTCCAAGTTGTTTATTTTTTCACTTTGTTCTTTTAATTTTTTCTCTAATAACTCATTCTCTTGTTTTAAAATATTGAATTTCTCGTCGATATTGTTGTTTATTGTATTTTTTATTTCTTCCTTCATTTCAAACATGTCGTTTCTCTGCTGTAGCATATCTTGTTGCATTTTTAATAGCATTTCTTTTATCTCTTCCATAATGAATAATGAGTAATGTTATGACACCTAGCGACGAGAAGCGAAGACACGACGCGGTCAATTAAATCGAAATATTATATTCTTTAAATATATATCGGAGGTTCGTATCTAAGTAAGTAGTAAGTGGTTTTGGCATATGTCACTAGGTGGCGCTAATAATGATCAATATATCGTGGATCGTGAACAGCTGTTATGCGAATTTGATAAATTGACTAGAATTATGCCCACTACTACCACCTTCGAATTCTGTTCTCAGCATCAAGCAGGTACTATTTATTTGGTGAAGGTTAGGTTGGAACTGAGCTTATTACTTACATGACCCCCCGAATTCGTGACTAACAACACAGATGTCTTTGTTAGTATTGTAATTGACTATTAAAAGTCAACTTTACTTATATCGTATTCGCACTTTTTGATATTTTGTTCATTTTACGACCTCATTAATCACTCACAACAGCAGTCAGTTTGTACCGGGTTAATTCTACACTTTTAAAGTCACTTAATGTCTCGTAATTATGCACTAATTAACACGATCTTGTTCAATTTATACAATGACTAATCTGAGATTATTTATATACGCACTTATTTCTTATTTAGTTCAAGCACCCGCTTTAATAATTTCACACCCAAACAGATCCTTGCACTGGATTTGTTTTAATTACTTATAATTTGTTATTTTTAACGGATACTTTTAGAGTCACATATAATGTCATTAAACATTTCACTATTAAACATGGGTTTACTGTTTATACCTTATGCATTTTATATAGTTCAGTCTATTAACATATTCAAAATATAGATATTGCACTTTTTACACTTTTGCACTGATTATTTATTTAATAAAGTTATTACGAATAGTAAATACGATGTTAACCGCGGCACTGCAATCTACCCTCGGCTAAGAAGGCTACCCTCGGCGAAGAAGAAAAGTGCTTAGTAAAGTCAAATCCTAGACTACATAAGACAATGCCTTTACTATCGGGTAATTGCGACAAACTTGCTCTGTGGTTAGCACTCGTAGTATTCTTTATCAAGATCTCTTTGTCCATACACAATCTGTGATTAGTATACACACACAAGCTCACATATCACACACAAACTCTAACAGACATTATCGATTGTAAAAAAAAGAAATTCTAAAGTTACGCCTCTTTTGTATTAAGTATGCGGTATCAAATCAGACTCGCATCAAATAATAACAAAATAACAACTCCATAATACTAGGTGATGGAAAGATTAATAGTTCATCGAACAAAATCTAAAAACAAACACGAAATCGAGACGCGATGGTAAATTATTACTTTGAAAACGGCATCTCATAACAAGGGCCAATTTCAATCGAAGCATATAAATAACAAAATAAACGAGAAAAGAACGACGTTGTTTGTTCAGGTCCGCCAGTGAACTTGCGTTGCGTTCGGCCCAGACTTGCGATCGAAATTAAATAAAATTATTAGTCGACGTATTGAAAGTTATACCTAATTATCATTTTAAGTAGTTTAACATTTTTGTTTTATGAAGGATTTTTTAGCAATGCTGGGTATAGGAATGAATAATATAGGGGTTATTATTTTAAGCTGTACGTTTCTAAGTTTCTTTTAATGTTACGAAATTATTTAGAGATTTAAAAAAGTGTATGTTTTGCAATATAATTATATTCCGTGGCGTGAGTCACTGGGTAAAACAAAAATAAAAAATAAGTGATGGTGCATTTAAAGTCCAAATACTCATCTAAACTTAGTGACGGGATCAGATTTTGTTATTATAATTATAAATTACTAGCCGACCCGTGCCCACTTCGTTGGGCGTTAATTATCTTTGTGAGGCATTTACATAATTATGTTGTGTAGTTCTTAGTACTGTTTTATTAGGTTCATTGTTTAGAATTTGACGTATAAAATCGTAATAATATCGTGTATTTATTATTTTAAATTACAGAACCAAATAACATACTTTATAAATAAAATGTTGCTCCAACGCCATCTATCAAAAAGCGAAAAAACTTCGTCGTCGATATGCTAAAATAAGACAAAATAAAATAAATAGACTAAAAAATAGCGATAGATGGCATTAGCTTCTTTGCGATTTTGATAATATATTTTAATATTTTTCTTATTTACTGAATTTTTTGTACAATTACAATAAAATATAGCCTATGTCACTCCTGAATAGTGTAGCTTTTTGTTAGTAAAAGAATTTTCATGATCGGATCAGTATTTGCGAAGATTACCCCCGATATACAAACAAAGTTATAAACCTTACCTCTTTATAATATTAGTATAGATAAACTAAAACACATTAAACAAGCGGATAATCCTATGAAAACATGGAAGTTGATGGGACCTGTGACTTTCTCGTAATTCATTATAAAAACAGTTTTGTAGCTTCCAGCTAAATAAATCTGAAGTGGGTACCAAATATTAGTTCATGAATAATTGTGTTTGCTGGGAAACGAAAAAAAAAAAACTAACTTCAATTTCATCGACCAGTACCTAATTTAAGGTAGGTAGACGAAAAAATAGTCAATTAAATACGCATTATTACAGATAACTCAAAAATTTCTGGTTAGATATTGGACCAAATTTAAATGAGGCAACCTTTAGTTCAAAAAACTAATCATTATAATTGATTTACCTACCAGTAAAAAGTTCTGACGTAACATACATTTTAAAAAAATACATTTGAATTGAGAATTTCCTACAGACCACAGAAATACTAGAATTTCCTCCTTTTTTGAAGTCAGTTAAAACTATCAATTAAGCGATTAATAATTCCGTAATGGTTGACTTTGAAAATGTGTACTTTTTTCCTGAAGGATTGAAGTTAGGCGGCGATATGGACTAATAGGAGGAGTTCTAATAATATCATAAATCATATCCTCACTGAGATTTATTCCCATTAGTTATTTCTCAGCTTAAGGGGTCTCTTAAAACATTAGAGACCTTTCCGGATGTCGTGATGGGATGGGGTGGACACTATGTCACCCATAGGTGGTGGTAATTTCCGTATCACACTGAGGTCAGGATAATTTGCCGATCACTTTCAAATGAAAAAATCTAATAATAATAAAAAAAATCTAATTATAAAAGACTTGAGTATTGTTATTTCCAATGTCACTAATGAACCCATGTCACTAATGAAATAGACTCGTATGAACACGATTGAAATAGCGAAATTGCTCCCATATTTATTAGCAAAGGTTATTGATTATTAATGATCACGCTAGAATACACCCGAGAGCAAATTCGAGAGCTATTCAGTATGGAAGTTTGAAAAAAATTTTAACGACAAATAAACGTGGGTAGTTTAATTTATCAAACTTGCTGTAGAGGTTCTACACTCAAGAGTATAATGGTAAAGTATTATATGAGAAAATAGAGAAATAAGCGCATTTTTAATTTCCAACTCATTTTCATAATATTAATGTGACGCTATTCTTATTTTGCAGTAAGTATTGTACATTTCTATACAAATAAATAAAATTGGAGTGGCTGTTTGTAATATTAAAATATTATATATAAAGTACCTACTTTTTACAAAATGCATATGGATGTATACACGGTGTGTACATATTATACCAAAATAACATTTTTACAATATTTGTCTGTCTGTTTGTTCCGTCTAATATCTGAAACTGCTGGACCGATTTTAACGGTACTTACACTAGCAGATAGCTGATGTACTCGTAAATATGAGTAACTTAAGCTACTTTTATTTTAGGAATTTATTTATTTTATGACTCTGCGAACTAAACAATAATTTTTTTGTTAAATTCCACACGGACGAAGTCCGACGACACGTTGGCGCAGCGGTCACAGCACTGGCTGATGCGCTGGCGGTCGCGGGTTCGATTCCCGCTCACGGCAGATATTTGTATTGGCCACATAGATGTTTGTCGTGATCTGGGCGTTTTTGCTTGGGTATAGTGTGTGTTTCTTAATCCCTGTCACAGGAGAAAATCCTACTGGGGGCCGTTGAGGTGAGGCGTTTGTGTTTCTTTCTTAGTCACAATTCAGCTTCATGTATGTGTCTATAAACTTACTGACTCAACTGTTACAGTTTTATCCAGAAAAACGTGCGGATTTATACAATAATAATATTATTTTATATTTTTCTATAAGTAATATTTTAGCGGATTCATCATAATCATCGTCTCGACAGACATATGATAAAAATGTCCAAATATCTCTTTCGACGTTCAGAGGGCTTTGAGTGGTTTATGAAACGTATTTGTTGGAATCCGATCCTTTTACGACCTTTCCTACTTTTTGTGGGTATATCTTAATTAGAAATAAATCTTGGGAAATGTTGAATGTTCTCTGTTAAGGATAATTGTATATTGAAGGTAAGGAATTTTTATTTAAGGCTCTTTATTGTATGTGTGCGTAGTAGTATATCTATAGATATATAAAAATGAATCGCTGAATGTGTTGCTAAGTGCAAATCTCGAGAGTGGCTGAACCGATTTTGCTAATTCTTTTTTTATAATATTCCTTGAAGTATGAGAATGGTTCTTACGGAGAGAAAAAATTAAAAAATTGCCTGAAAAGTCTAAAAACAACACTTTTCTATATTCCCATACAAAAGATTCGTAATAATACTTAAAAGTCAATTTGAACTTTAATACCAATCGACTGTTAGGCGGTACGAAGTTCGCCGGGTCAGCTAGTTGTGTATAATAATATTTTTTGACAACAACACATTTTAGTTGGTTTCTAGAATAAGAAATTGAGTGCCGGTGTTTTAGGTAAAAGCAGAGTGATATATTTTTGAAGTAAATTTTTTTTTACGCACGTGGTGAATGCGTGACGAGAGTGTTACGAAAAGTGTGATCTTGCGAAGGGAATGGAAGTTGAGAGTTAGATATAGTTAGTGAAGATAGAAAGAGAGAGATTTACGTTTCGTATATTACTGTAGGGACAACTAAATAAGATTTACTTTAGTCGTGTGGTCTAAAGTAGACTCGTTTTTTTATATTAACATTTACATAAATACATATTATATATGTTACCGAAACTGAAAAGAAAAACTAAGGGTGCTTCCAACTTTTTCGTCTATTAAATATCGCGTATTTATGTGCCTATAAAAGTACATAATATACATATAGATATATATATGTAATATGTTCATTTGTGACTTTAAAGTGAGAGTATGAGTTACATATATTTTTCATACTATTTAATATACGTCATACGCTGTGGACAAAGTTAAGTCTCTTGGTAGTGGATGGATTATTAAAAAAGTTAAAGTTTTCGCTATGAAAACTGCAAGTGGGTCATTCGTGGATTTTAAGTGCAACTTAAAAATGTCATATAAGGCAAACTTTAAATTGTCTGTCACACGTCTTTAGATCTTTATAAATTAGAGTAGGTAATACTGTAATTATTTCTTAATTCACTGATACTCCATTACATACATTACAATTCATGTCATGCGAAATATATTTATAACATGTATTTATAATGAAGAATAAGTTTATTAATTTGATTTTAAATAAAAAAATTAATACTTTTAGTACCAAATATATTGTCTGTTGACATAATTATGTACTTTGATTAATAAAATTTTATCAGTCTTTAAATGATTTATTATAATTTGTTAATTAAATGTACCTACTGAATTTTAAATTTCATTAGAAAAATAAATTTAAAAATATTCGTAGTAGTATGAAACGATTTAGTTGTGGTCAATATTAGACCAGTGCTTTTAGCTTTTGAAAACAAAAAAATTTATTGTAGAATGGTTTCATTGCAAAAGAAAGAGAATAGGTACAACGAAAATGATAGGAAAAATAAATTACGGTCGATCTGAGGTCGGGAAATGGTAGGGTTTAAGGGTAAAAAACGGTTTATCTCGATTTCTGGCTAAACCACAAGTGCTATTATTTTTATTTTTGTGTTTACCCACACATCAGGGAATTCGAAAATGTTTTTTATTATCATATCAAAATTTTCGACCCAGCGGGATTTGAACCCGCACCTTCCGACAATCCGTGTCCGGTGCTCTTAGCCGTTAAGCTATGGGCCTATACCCCGAGGAATCGAAATTCTTGATATGATTTTATTCGGTTTAAGCAACCGTGGTGCCATCTATAGCGAGCTCTTTACATCACTTCACTATTCAAAAGTGCTATGGAAAAAAGTTCAGTGGCAAAGTTCTAGGTAATAAAAAGATCTACAACTTTTATAATTACACTTTTTTGACATAACCTCAAAATTAATGTGAAAAGTTCAAAAAACAAAGTTTTTGGTTTTTTAATTTTATCTTTTACAATTTTTTTTTGTTTTTTTTTTTACGAAATTTGGTGAAAACTTACCCTTTTATGTTCCAAACACACTGTAATTGATTTAATTTAAAATATTTATTATATTCTAGACTAATTCATACAAAAGTGGGGAAGGGGCTAGGATGATTTGCGCCTTACTACCTGTTATTTCTTCACATTTTCTGAAAACATTTACCATAGTACCTAATGTATATATTTTTTTACACAATCAGAAAATAGAGATTACAACGAACAATAAGGCCACCAATTTTTAAAAAAATGCTGATATTTTGACGTGAGAATTGTCGATTGAAAATGAGGGTGCTTTTTCGATATTGAGGTCAAAATAAGGTGAAAAAATAAATAATTATTTTAAATCAAACCAATTACAGTTTATTTGGAACATAAAAGGGTAAGTTTTCACCAAATTTCGTAAAAAAAAAAAAACAAAAAAATAATTGTAAAAGATAAAATTAAAAAACCACAAACTTGGTTTTTTGAACTTTTCACATTAATTTTGAGGTTATGTGAAAAAAGTGTGATTATAAAAGTTGTAGATCTTTTTATTACCTAGAACTTTGCTACTAAACTTTTTTCGATATCAATCAATCAAATCAGTCTATTGCAGTCCACTGCTGGACATAGGCCTCCCCAAGCTCGCGCCAGACATCCCGGTTTTCCGCAATTCTCATCCAGCCTACACCGGCAATCTTACGTAGATCGTCGGTCCAGCGGGCCGGAGGGCGTCCTACACTTTTTTTTTTCGATAGCACTTGTGGTTTAGCCAGAAATCGAGATAAGCCGTTTTTTACCCTTAAACCCTACCACTTCCCGACCTCAGATCGACCGTAATTTATTTTTCCTATCATTTTCGTTGTATTATCTTTCTTTTGCAATGTGTTTCATTCTACGATAAATTTCTTTGCTTTTTACCATTTTTAATCGCTAAAAGCACTGGTCTATAATATATAAATAATTAAATATTGAAAAATCACTTACTTAAGAGCGTGCATAAGGCGAGCAAAAAATCAGATTTCACCCGCGCGCCCGATGAAACAAAATATACACAAAGCCTCGTGTCAGAGTGCGATAGACGATATAGTTTTGAGCGCATTACGAATGTAAAAAACGACAAATATGTTATTTTGTATATAATTCCGAAACTAAAAGTAATTACATTAAATGCCTTGGCATAGCCTTTACTCATATTTAAATGTAATTAATTATCAAATTTTTGTCTTAATGGTCATAACCATATCGAGTATAAATAGAAAAAATACAAAAATTAGAGGTTACTTCGTGATTATATTTTATCGAGGAAATTTCCTTATTTTATGTTTTTGATATGGGTCAACCCTTGCAAATATCACGTAGTTTGTCATATATTTTTATTTTAAGATTTGGTCTGGAACTTTTCATGTCAAAACAAATAGAAGATGGTAATTTTGCATTATGCGCACTCTTAAACAGTCGCTTATTATCTAGATATATAGTTCACACATTTTATAATATTATGAATCTAAATACAGTCTGACCAGAACAATATTTCATTTAAAAAATTTGTATGTTAAACATAAAACAATAATGAAACATCAATACTTTCTGTATGACACGTTATGATATAACTATTGAATACTTTTGAACGAAATAAAAGATCAACAATATCATTCTGCAGTTGAATCAAGTTCTTTGTTCAACTTCTAGCAATCTCATTAAAAGTTTAATGAAAAGTAAGTCACTTTTAAAATTAGAATATTCAGTAAATGTCTATTAACAGTTATGATCAAAAAGCAGTCGATTTTATTAACTTTTCAAGTGAAACTCATCGTAGCCATCTCGATAGAGACGAAGCACTGTTGCGATGTATTTAACAGAAGTACACAATAGAGCTGTGACCTCCCCTGTTCTGAATTTTCGATTGGCTCGAATATTATAAAGAGATGAATTTTAGTCCTCCCTTTTGTCACAAACAACAAATGATTAATTGCTAATATTTTTACGTACAACATTATTTCGTAGAAAACTTACATTGTTACATATTTTTGTCATTTTGTTAAGATACTAGATGACCCGGTGAACTTCGTATCACCTACGTATATTTGTAAAAAATATTGACATAACACTTTCTGAACGCACCTGTAAATATTTGATAACCAATTGACAATGTTATCAACAAAAGACATCAAATTTCACCGCTAGGAACATTTTAAATCGGAAAATTAAATTGTCGTTTTTAGTATTTTCCGTTACATATTATTTATGTTTCTCACTATTTAAACCTTTCCTGAACTTCCACAAATATTTCAAGATCAAAATTAGGCAAATCGGTTTAGCTATTCTCGAGTTTTAGCGAGACTAACGAACAGCAATCGATTTTTATATATATTATAGATAAATAAAGTGAACAATTTTGTTTTATCGTGAACTTTGTAGTATCATTGTGATTTGTGAGATATTTGAAGATTTTCTGCGGATATGTATTATGTTAACGGGTAAGTATACAATTTATGTATTCTATAGAATGTACAGGCACTCTTAACTCTATCTCAGGATTAGGAAATACAGTTATAACTGTAAATTAATTTTATTTCATACATTGTATGAACCGGTTCTAGCGGTAGGTACACTAACGACAGATTCAACTAAGTTGCCACGTTGAAAGAAAATAAAACTTACCGTTTTACTATTAACCTTATTTATTTCATACAAAAATTTGAAAGCAAATTCTAAAGAACTTCAATTAGTAAAACAACATGTGTTATTTAATTTATTTGCCTACTTTGTTTTATATTTTACTATATCTTGTGGATTATTTAAATAAGCTTTGCTCAAAATAATTAGCCGTTTTCCCTATACTTATATGAAAATAATGTACGCTTCATACATGTTCTTTATAATGTTCGCTTATACACAGGCCAAAGACGGGCAGCAGCGTCTTCGGTGCGACAAAGCCAGCCCTGCGGTCACCAACCCGCCTGCCCAGCGTGGTGACTATGGGGAAAACACATGAGTTCGCGTCATAATGTCGAGCGCGAACTTGGGGAGGCCTATGTCCAACAGTGGACTGTGATAGGCTGAAGTGGTGGTACGCTTCAGCCTATAATATCCCACAGCTGGGCACAGGCCTTTTTCCCATATAGAAAAAAGATCAGAGCTTAATCCAACACGCTGCTCTAATGCGGGTTGGCGGATATATTCCCTACTATGAGTAACGATCGCTATCACATGTACATGATAACAACGGGGACCGGTTAACGCGCTTAATGCTCATCTAGGACACGGAAATCATCTGTATGGCTAATATAAATGTTTGTCCTGTGCGGAGATCGAACCTGCGACCGCCAGCGCAACAGATACAAACCAGTGCTGTGACCGTTGCGCCAACGAG
This sequence comes from Melitaea athalia, assembly GCA_905220545.2. Lineage (NCBI taxonomy): Eukaryota > Metazoa > Arthropoda > Insecta > Lepidoptera > Nymphalidae > Melitaea > Melitaea athalia. The sequence continues at coordinate 3,140,972 of HG992185.1, read as the reverse complement.
TCGTTTTTTTTTAAAAATAATGTTGTGACAAATAACATTCGTTGAAGTATTATGTACAGAATAAAATTATTACTATTTTCATAGCACCAGCGCAAAAGTAACGTAACAAAATAAAGTTTACGAAATTGAAATCAGAACAAAATGCCTACACTCACATAAAATATAATGCTCCCAACGTTTCCAATCCTCATTTAATAAATCCATACACACGTAGAAATTTATACTGAGTCAGTCCTATAAGGGCTCCAGAGTAGAATTTACCTTCACATATATACGTCAGCGTATTATTGTGAATATTGTTGGTATGTAATCTATTGCAAATCGTAACCTGGCATAGAATTTATATCAGTTTTATTAAATTAATCTTAAGAAATTATAACAATAATTGAAAGTAATTTGTGTTTTCGTTTCCCAGTAGTCGGTTCTTCTGAACCGTTTTCTGAATTTTACTACAAGTCAAATTACTTTAAAGCGTTAAGTGTAAACTGTATTCCAGTTAGAAAGAAAAATCACCGTCAGTTATAATGAAAGCCCTGTATATATATATATATATATATATATATATATATATATATATATATATATATATATATATATATATATAGAATATATATTATATAGATATATTATATAGATATATATATATATATAAATCTTTCTAATTCAATGACGTAATAAATTGAATTGGTTTATTATTTTGGTTGACACTTCGATTCTCGCTCGGGATGGATATTTCTATTTGTACCTACTCAAAAAAAAATTCCGGTTGTTACCATAATATACACCTAATAGCGGTCGTGACTGATAATAAAGAATATTTCTGCCAACCTGTAGTGGACCAGTGTGGTGGATTAAGCTCCAATCCTTCTCCTACAAAGAGGCCCAGCAGTGGGATGTTAAATGCTGAATCGTCGTTGATACTCAAATTTAACAGTCTAGCTTTCTAAGATTAGTAGATTATTTTTTTAACATTACTTTTAAACAAGATTTAACAGCTTAATTGAATTACTTTATAAAAACGGATATTTAAATGTGTTCAAAAAGTATTTGCTCTGTGATCAAGGATGGCCTTGAATTCTAGACAAAGCATTTTAAATTTTAATTTTTTTGTAGACTATTAAGACCATTCAAATACTAAATTAATTTGTTTGAGAAGAAAATAGACATTTTTCATAAAGAAATCGAAAAAAACACAGTAAATAGATAAAATCGTTAAAATTGTAACGTAAATAATATAATATATCAGAAACTAGTAGATGGTAATACAGAGTAACAATAAAAAGATAAGACGTTATTTACAACAAAAATGGATAAAATTACGATTGGAATGAAGCCATATCGATAATAAATGCTGGTTGTTCAGCGAATGAGTTAAAATAAATAAGTTCGTTGTTGTAGGAAAATAGCTAACTCAGCCTTTTTTCAAAATGACTAAACTGATCATTATTATCGGCGTTTCATGAAATGGTTATATGACGCTTAGGAACTTAGGTGATTTTATTTAGGTTGATCACTATATAAATTTAAAAAAGTGTGTGTGTCACCTCCGATGCATGATTGGAGTTTACTTTTTCAGATCGACTGTCTAAATAGGCACAAAAAAGGCTTACTAGTCTAAGATAAAGATTAATACCATATCAAATAGTCGTCGTCTATTGGAACACTATTGAGTTCCGATAGATGGCGTTACGAGGAAACGTAACGAGGTCATTCGTTCAGTAGATTTTACTCCTCATATTTTTCATATCGGGGGCCTTATACGAAAATTGATTCTTAAGGAGCAAACTTCAAAAAAAAAAAATTGTGACACGATCTTAGTAAGTAAAATACAAAAAAAATGCCATGTTATATAATATTAAGGAAGAAGACTATAAAATGTTTATTTTTTATTCAGTGCGGATGCAGTGATCAAAACTATAAATAAATCTAAGGGCCTATGCAAACCACGTTTTTAAAACGCGACGGCGCGCTTGTATCCTACAGAGCAATTTGTTGTCGTTTGAGTATCGATTAAAACGCGCGTCACCGGTGCGTCTGTATCGATACACACGCGCGTTTGCATCGCGTTTGTATCGCTACACACGCCGTCAACCGCGCGTTTTAAAAACGAGCGTCGACTGAGAAACAGCTAGCTAACGACGAGAGCTAAAAAAAGTGGTTTGCATAGGCCCTAATACATATAACAATACACAAATAAAATATAATCCGTTGTCGTCAAGTGTTAAACAAAATACTGAAATACCACCCAGTAACGAGATCGTCCGTATTTCTCGTCTGTTATCGTAAAGTCCTTGTCTTTTCCTAAGGTAAGCTTAAGGCCTGTGATTTATGTAACAACCGACTTATAAAAATACATTTTATTGTTACAAATGTATATATTAATAAACATATATTGCATCTATATGTATATTATTTATTTACATTTATTTATTATTCAGACTTGGGGCGGCAAACAATACTACAAACCTTGTAGCAGAGTGCGCGGTCACTATGTCATCGGCCTAGTCAAATAACTTTTGATCAGGAAAATCTTAGAACGTCATGTCTGTTTGTATCTTAGTGAAAACAACAAATTACCTAATCCACAGACCACAGAAATGCCTAGTCTATCAGGATGAAGGAATTCAATACATAGTTTAGTCTCTTAATTGAATGACTGATCTGCCTTTTACATAGATATATGCGCTATGCTGTATACATGTGTATATGACTAGCCGGCAGCGTTGCCATTTACACGGCAATTGCCGTGTTACACGGCAATTTGGATATATTCGCTGATAAAACACGGTACACGGCAGTACGTTCATTGCCGTGTTCAAAAACACGGCAATCCAATGTGTAATTGTTTTTCCTAATAATTTCATCGATAGTTGACAAGTCAATATAGTGCAACACAAAAACAAGAACAAGAAATAAAATTATTACAAAAAAAAAACAAAAAAAAAATTATTACTTCCCCAATAAATTGAGCTTTACTGGCTGTAAGAACTTTATCCGATCCGAAGGAAATTGTGTAAATTTCAAATCAATTAAACAAAAACACAACAAAAGATAAACAATATAAAGGAAAATTGAATAAAGCCGAAGAAAAAATGTTGGTTACGATAAATTTGTATGACGGTTGTGAAGAATAATGTATTATTCAACCGATTTCAAAAAAGGAGGTTATTTAACCGACTTCGAAAAAGGAGGAGGTTATTCAATTCGACCGTATAAATATATTTTTTTATGTATGTTCGGGGATAACTTCGTCGTTTATGAACCGATTTTTATAATTCTTTTTTTGTTTGAAAGGAGATATCCTAAGGGTGGTATCATGATAAGGAAACCAGGATATGATAATAGAATCCCAGATAAATCGAGGGGAACCCTCGAAAATCGAAGTGACGATTAGTGCGTTTGTTAATTTTTTCTTGTCTACTTACGTTGTATTACTTGTCGATATAATTGAAGTCGGTTTTTTTCGTTTGCTGCTAGCAAACACAATTATTTATTGTCATTTTTAATCTTGCGTGTTAATGTAAAGTAAATACACGGCAATTTTGTAGTTTTTATTCCAAAATACGGCAATCCAGATACCCAAAACACGGCAACTTAAAATTTTGTGATGGCAACCCTGCTAGCCGGTTATCGACGTTTGTAATAACCCTGCTTACTGCTCCAAGGGTTGTGATTTCGATTCCCATTTCGAGTCTGGGCGTAATCTATATATATATATATTTATTTCTTTATATATGTGTTATTTATATGTACGTTTATCGAAAAAAAAAATGAAGCTATACCAGTCGATTGTTACCGAAAAAAAAGCATTAAGTCGCTTACTTTGGGAATAGTTGTGTTATATATTTTTGTGTATTTACTAAATCGGAAAAAAATAATAATTTTGACCGGTATTTGTATCGTTGGTTGATAGAATTTTACATTTAGAATATAAAATAAAAGTAATTATGTATTTTACTTATGTCTGCATAAATGTATAACTACATTTACAATGTTATACTTGTATAATATATATATGATTGTTTATATGTATCGTTAAACATACAATTAACCTTTTTTTAATTACAACTCGTCTCACACTAGAGAGTGTGAGAAGTACTTTTAGTACTTAGATAGAACGTAAAGAAGTTAATCGTCTGCCAAATGATTGCCTGGAAGATAAATCGCTGTACTAGCGATAAGATCACCAGTTGCAACGACATCATTGCTATGCAAAATGCTGTGTGGCTACGGCAAAGAATATAGCCTCATCCTCTCTTCCCGTGGGTGTCGTAAGAGGCGACTAAGGGATAACATAGTTTCACTACCACTTTGAAACTTAAAAAGCCGGGATAAAAAATGGGATGGCGGGATAACCATCCAACTGCTGGCTTTGAAATACACAGGTCGAAGACGGGCAGCAGCGTCTTCGGTGCGACAAAGCCAGCCCTGCGGTCACCAAACCGCCTGCCCAGCGTGGTGACTATGGGCAAAACACATGAGTTCACGCCATTTTTGTCGCGAACTAGTGGAGGCCTATGTCCAGCAGTGGACTGCGATAGGCTGAAACGATGATGATAATGATGCAAAATGAATATGAAAATTAAAAAAAAAAGAAAATAAAAATTGTTCAATGTAACGTAACCCAGGGTAACATATACCTACACATAATTTATTTTCACTCTACAACATTACACAATAAAATATGAATAAACTTAATTTCTTTAAAACATATTTTAACTAATCATTACGCCGATATAAAGCTATCCAAACTGATAAGGCGGTATTTTTAATATTTTTTCGGTCATAATATTTACATATTGTAAATGAACTTGATCGTAAGTTTATCGTGAAATATACTTAATTAAAAATGTTGTTTTTATTTAAATGAATGTACATTTTGCGATCTGTTATTATGTATACAATATAATATAAAACGAATTAAGCCTCTGTGTTGCAATAATAATTATTCATAAAAGGAAATTTTGAATTATTAGACGACGCGTTCGCGCAGCGTTCACAGCTCTAGTTTTTGCGCTTACGGTCTCAGGTTCGATCCCCGCACGTGACAAACATTTGTATTGGCTACATTAGATAATTATGTTCGTTGTGGTCTGGGCGTTTGTGCTTATGTATTATAATATTCCAGTTTATATGTATACCTTATTCACCACAGGATCACAAAACTGCTTAAAAAATCTTCTGTAAGGTCAAGGGACTTCGCATACGGTTGGTTTTACATATAAAATATAAAATGAAGATGGTTTCATCTTATAGAAAGAACGTATTATTTTAAAGCTTTTTTACAATCTTTCATTTTTTCCATTTTGGATAAATTATTTAAACAATTCTTTATTATTTCTACATAGTCACCATTGCTATTATGATTTTAAACAGACTTAATATTGTAATTGCTGTTTTTCTTTGATGATACGCTAATTAACGGATTTTACTAAAAAAAGTAACAATAATGAATTTAAAAACTATTCTATTTTGTTCATTTCAATTTAGATCTGTTTAGTCTGGATTACAAATTATTAGCCTTGATTAACGAAAATCGAGACGACGAGACCTCGAAAGCCTCGTCGTGACCACAGGCCATGTAACTGGTCCGAAATATCGACAAATATCATCAAAATAATAAATATCATAAAATATGTCTCCATAAGATAGTTTCATCAAAATCTATATCGTGGTATGTACTCGTTATATTATAAAAAATAGACTATTAATTAAACCTAATTAGCAAAAGGATAAATGTACCTACATATTATATTATTTATGAATCTGCTTACGTAAGTTTTCTTTTCTCGGAACGTTATGTAACATACATATGTAATTATTATATAACATTTATAAGCAAGTAAATATGAAATCTCCTACATGGAGAAGAGGCCGTTGCCCAACAGTGGGATATTACAGGCTGAATCGATCGATCGATCGAAATATGAAATATTTTTTATCCATTTAACAGACATGAATTTCGTTTCTAATTCAGATCTCCTATTAGTTGTAATATCTTGTATACTGTAAATTGCGTGCGATTGATAAAATTAAACTTACGAGTATTGTTCTCGTTCAGGAATAGTTACGATTCATGTTTTTTTTCGATTTTCCGCGTAATTTTTCATAGTTTTATTCTGAAAGAACCCTTAAAAGGTTGTAGAAAAAAAATCCGTTACAATTTGTCCAGCCTAGAGCTATGTGCTTATCAACAAATTTAGCGATTCTTTTTTATTTATATAAACGTATTTTATTACGTACGAGTGGTCGCCCAGAGGTCGAAATTCGACCATAATTAAAAATTTAAATTAAAAAAAACCAAAAAAAAAAACAATATGAAAATAAAGAACCTTTTTTAAAAAATTTCAATTTGACTACAGACTTTGACAATCAACAAATAGTATAATATGCGTGTGTGAGTGCGGTAGTGTGTGTAATGCTTTTTTTAATTAATTTAATGTATATTTTGTGTTTAATTTTAAGAAAATATTAGCATTCTGCACTCCTTCTCTATATAAACTACAAGTATGCGAAATTTCATACTCATCCGTACGCGCAATTTTCGTAAAAAGGGGTACAAAGTTTTTGCTTCACGTATTAATATATAGATATAGTACACAAATGTATTATAATTGGCATGTAGTATATGTTAGTGTCAAATAAATGGTACTTTTAAAACATTTTTTTTGGAAATCAAAAAACAAAAATTTTCCGGAAAGAAATTCAATACAAAATTGTCTCTATTTCTCTGAGTTTTCTGATGTTTCACATTTCTATAACAACAGGTTCAAAGCGATAAACAAAGACTAAACAACTGAAAATGAAAACTTTTTATACAACTAGTTACACGAATTTCCGATCTCGTGGGTATAACGGTATAAATAAAGCCTAAGTGTTATTCTGTATCTCAGGCTATGAGCGTGCCAAGTTTCATTACCATACTAGTAAGTATATTTTGCGTATACAAGTAAAAAACATACATTAATTTATCCTCACAAACTTTTGTATTTACAATATTTGTGTGACTGATTGGGTGGGCACATTATCTAGTGAATATCTAATAATGAATTCTTTATTAGGATGTTTTATTGATATATTTTTTTTTATATAACCGCTGGGCAAACAAGCGTAAGGCTCACCCAATGGTAAGCGATTACCGTAGTTTATAGACGCCCGCAACACCAGAAGCAACGCAAGCGCGTTGCCGACCTTATCCCCAATTTCCCCCAGGAGCTCTGGTCACGTTACTCACCAACAGGAACCCAACACTGATTTAAGCAGTGATAAGAATACACATATAAATATAGAGATATACAATAGAAGGACTCATATGTGTGTGTATGTGTGTGTGTGTGTGTGTGTGTGTGTGTGTATGTGTATTATTTTTTTTCAATACTTGCATCACATTAAGAATAATAATTATTATTCAATTTAGCAATAAGCTAAACATCGTATTACAAAAAGCATCTATACATAGATTTTCGTTAAGAAAATTTGAATTTTATTCAAACAAGATTACAATACAATATTCTGTACTAAACCAAGTTTAAAGGAGCACTAAAAATTCTTATCACCTCTTTAAGAGTTCACACACTTATGAAATCACAATTCAGTGAGATAATTTGAATAAAAAGTACATTTCAGACCAGTAGCTCTACCAATGATTACGTATAAATGGAAGTTCCGTATTGAAAGTAGGTATTACAATATACTGTTCTTTTAGCCCCATGAATTGCTTAAATTATTTTATGTAGTGACCCGGGATATTTTTATAGTTGTATTCAAATATATATACATTAAAATGTAAGGTATGTCTTTGCTCAGTAATTTGATAAGATATTTTTGAAGTAAAACTATTTTACGCACGCTTGGCTTGAAGAGTAAGGTGGTGAATGCGTGACAAGAGCGTAATAAAAAGTGTGATCGGGTGAGGCGAACGGAAGTTGAGAGGGAGATATGTTTGTGAAGATAGAAAGAGAGAGTTACATTTCGGAAGTTTTACTGCAGTCGTGTGGTCTAAGGGACACTCGTTTTTTTATTTAATTTATGTATAATAAAGACACAATCCTCTTTTTAAACTTTGGCACAGTCGAGTAATAAAATAAGTATATAATAATTAATACGTCGATCAAAACTGAGTCAGATTTGAGAATCAAACTTTTGTTTCAAATTTATTCATTTCATGTCCAGCGATGAATGAAAATGTCTTAAGAAACGTGAATTTTTAGTAATAAATTCTTAAACACGTACACGCGCCAGCCGCTGTGGAGTCACGTGAAGAATTAACTGTCATATCTATCTCCTCAATAAAACAAGTGTTTGATCCTATGTGTTAGCTTCCTAACCGTATTACAGTCTTACAGATTGACAATAAATAAGAAAGAATTACAAATGAAATAAGATCAGGCTTCTAAGGGAATGGAATTTTTCATTACGTACCAATTAAATAGATAAACCTGTGATCTTGACAACAGCGAACAATCTCATTCGTATTTTCTAGATTGTTTGTATCATATGAGAAATCATCTGTGCTATATTGGTACCAGTGAAAATAATTAACACCTAGTAAAAATAAAACCTGCAAAAATAATTTTAGTTATAAAGTATGCTGGATTGATTAATAGCAAATGAAAAAATGCTTTTGGTTTTACAACAAAATACTCTTTAATAGGTCTGGTGATTAAAAATCGTGTATACATTTACACATACTGTCGTGCACGTATTACACATAGACTACGGACGTACACGTAAAATCGTGCACGTGACGACACGTGTAAACAAACATGCGTGTACACGTAAGTAGAACATGGAACAGCTTAGTTTCCGTATTCCGTATATTTAAAAGGTATTTTTATTAAAGTTCCTTAGTATTCACAGTACAAAAGCATGGAGTAACGAGTTCATTCATGTTGCAGTCGGTAACAAAAGCTCCTTGTTTTATTAATGAGGCCATTGAACGTCCTGCGCTGTCTAACTCAGATTCAAGAAGTACGTTAAATATATGTTGAAATATGTTCGAAGTTTTAGGAAAATTTTGACTGCGAATGTGCTGTTAATAATATACGAGCATATTATATTGATAATGATAAGTTATATACTTATTATATATGCGTTAATTAAGTGGTTGCACATCGACACATCTTAGGGATACTACACCAAATGAGTTATAAAAGAAAAAAAATTAGTTATATAAAAAAGAAAACTTAGTTGAGTGAGGGAATTCACTCTCTCTGAACACCTATTTATATAATAAATATATTTTATTATTATGTTCCTCTTCTACTGCCATAGGCTGTTAGAAACTATATATTTTTTATACTGCTTTAGTAATAGAGTAATTGTTATTTTTTTAGAACTTCTCGAGTGTCGATATTTACTTTTCTTTATAATTATAAAGAAAGTATTAAACTTGGAAATACTTAATGGATTCGTAACACCTTTTTTATATTGTGACCGCATTTTTAATAGGTTTCAATATATATTTAGGACGAATAAAACTAGGGCATTGAATCATATTATGATTCAACTTTAGGGTCGAGGGTCGAAATTTTTATTGACATTACCGCTTTTATAACTTTTTGTTCCTGTTATTAAATTTGAGTGCTGAGTTAGAAATATTCTGATTCACCCTTTTAGACTGTTATGTAGATTTTACACGCTACGATCCAGATTGTTACAATTTATCGTTGCGTGTAAACGGGAGATTGTAGCGATTTATTGGGATTGGAGTTGGAGTGAACAGTGCTCTACTCTTTCGATTTGTTGGAGCGATAAATCGTTCAATAAATTGTTACAATTTATCGTAGTGTGTAAAGCCCCCATTACGCAAGCCCGCAGTGATTATTTGAATTCGATTAATGTCCTTCTTTATTACTGGAAAGGCTTATTTGAACATTTTACACTTTGTAACTTAATTGCCAACTTAATTTATCAAATATTAATCTAATAAAAGCTAGCATTAAAACATTGTTAACAATTATTTACTTACATAATTGAAACATGAAAAGTTAGGTAATTTCAGGGAAACTATAAACATTAAGCGAAAATAGAAAACCTTTTATTAAAAAAACAAACACCAATTTCACGTAAATTGGTCAAGCGGCTCGTCAATAATCTAATAGCCTCAAATGACCCATTCCCAAAACAGTCCACGAGCGCCACAGACGATAAAATTTGCCATTATGAGTATAAGAATTAGGCAGTTTCCTGACGTTATTGCCTTTGTACAGGAGTCGCTTCAGAAAATCTGACGTAGAGTCGTAGATCCTTTCAGTCCTCAGTGCTTTCAAAACTTCCGTAGCGTTCAGACGTACGACGCGCCGTTACGAACTTTGTTTTGACTGAGCTAGCGATGTTATTCATGTTAGTTCTTTGTTAAGGAAAATATTAAATTGAATTTTTTTTGTTGTGTTGTGAATAGTGCTGTGATGAAGATGTTTAACGGAGTAATTTTGCTTTCTTCTCTTATTATGTGGCTGTTTCAAGGTAAGTGCTAATAATAATCGTGACAAAAATTTATGTTACGTTTTCAGAATGTGAATTTCAAGATTTTCGATTCTCGCAGCGTTCAATTGAAAATACATTTCTTTCGTATTAAATAAATGTACATTATGAAATACGCTTTAGGGTTATTAAATGTTTTGTTTCACGATTTTTACGTAATAAGTTCGCGTTGCTCCGGGAAATGTTTTACGTGGGAACTTTTGTATTTACATTAAACCTTTTTATAGTAGGTATTGGATTGTTTTTATGGATAAATAAAAATATATGCTTTGTGAGGGATGTATTACCATATTGCAGCAAATCGTAAAATGTATTCGTTAAATAAGTTTTAAAAAAAATTGTCCATTAGATAGTGTTCTTTTTAGGACTTTTTAATGTATATTTCGAGTCAATGACAAATTAAAATATAAAAAATGGTATTATTAATTAAATTCTTATTTTTTTAATAATTATTTTAAGTAAATTAAAAAAAAACAACATTAAAAATAATTTTTTTTTTTATAGATGCCAATTCTTTACAGCAAAAAAAAGGAAATAAGACAATTTCTTCATAGAAATTAATTGACGCAATTTACAGTGACTTTATTCGTATAATGTGAGTGTTTGTTTGTTTGTTTGTTTGTTTGTTTGTTTGAACGCGCTAATCTCAGGATCTACTGGACCGATTTGAAAAATTCTTTCAGTGTTAGATATCCCATTTATCGAGGAAGGCTATAGGTTATATATCATCACGCTAAGACCAATAGGAGCGGAGTCCACGCCGACGAAGTCGCGCGCAGAAGCTAGTATAAATATATATGTGTTTTAGGATCAGTGCGTTTATCAAATAAAGTTTTTATTATTATTAGACCACATCGCCACTCATTCAAATCTTACTTATACGATATATCTATACTTAATATAATAAAGCTGAAGAGTTTGTTTGTTTGATTGTTTGTTTGTTTGAACGCGCTAATCTCAGGATCTACTGGTCCGATTTGAAAAATTCTTTCAGTGTTAGATAGCCCATTTATCGACGAAGGCTATAGGCTATATACCATCACGCTAAGAGCAATAGAAGCGTAACACCAATGAAAAATGTTTCAAAATCGGGGTTTTTTTCTTTTGAGAGCTTCCGCTGCGTAAACGGTTAAAGTTTCGCACAAATCATGTATGACAGAATTGGTCCTATTCCACGTGGACGAAGTCGCGCGCAGAAGCTAGTTATGTCATAATATAGCGTACAAACTCGTAATATCCGATCCTAACCATTTAAATGATGAAATACATGTACCTACACATATATAAGTCTGTATATATGTTTTGTCTTGTTTACAACTCGATCCATCAATCTATTACTGAGTACAAATATCGTTTGAGACACAATATGACGGATATTTATACCGTGATAACTATATCGACTATTCTTCATGTAACTCCTGATCTTATGGGAGGGGGGGATAATTTTACGATAAAAAAGTTTTTTTTTTATTTTTTTATTTATTTATTTAAGGTCGTTTTTTAACATCAAAAGTCATTAACGACCACGGTAAACACTTAACATGTAATCACATTAAATTAACTTTATATACATATTAATTGTTTTCAAAAATTGTATTGTTTTTTTATAGCCGTCCTGATTTAAACAGTCTCTTAGGTTATTAGGAACTTTACAAATTTCTTTTTCTTTTACAAATGCAGTTTTATTTTTATTATTTTAAAACTTTCCTATCTATAGTTTAAGTTTCATCACAATTTATTTTGTATTTTTAACGTATGAGTAACAAATGTCTTTCCGTCCGTCGTCAGAAACTTAGCTGTTTGTAGTATTAGTAGGTTCAGTGGGTAGATATTTTAAGCATTGTAGGTATCTACGATAACACTTCTGCCTTTAACATCCCACTGCTGGGCATAGGTCTCTTTCTTTAGGAGAAGGATCGGAGCTTATTTCACTACGATGGTCCACTACGAGTTGCTGGACATTGTAGGTATAGTACTAAAAGTAAATACTTTTTATTTAGTCGTTTGAAGGACTTATCGCTAGGCAGATCTTAAAGTCTAAATAAAAATAGAATAAATAGGTATGACATAATATAGATTAATAGATATAATACTTTGCAATAATCCATATGACCTTTTTTTTAAATTTTGCAAAAATTCAGATTTTAGGGTTTCGAATCTAAATGGCATTAATCCTATAAATAAGGCATAATCTTACCGACAAAGAGATGTATAGCTATTTATGCATTTCTTTGTTAGTAAGATTATAACAAATACCTATCTAAACTGAAATAGTAAAAATGTGAGGGACATTAAATAGTAATCCGACTCGCACTTAGCCTTAAGAAGGTATACATATATTTTGTGTTATGCAAGGAATTATAAGTAAAATGTACAAAAGACGGGCTTAATACTGGGGGCATTCTCTCGAAGACTTAAGATGTATAGAGAAAGCTATATTTGTAAATAACAATGGTACATAACAGACAAAGAAATAACACAGACATTTATGTGCAGACACAAACATATAATGTGTATGATATTGTACGCAAGTTTTAATTGCATTGTTACATAGATATTTATATGTACATATGTAAGCTAATATTGTGATGTGTTATGAGTACGGATACATAACTCCCATAATTGTTATCTATGTTACACTTCAGTAAGAACTTCATGCATTGGAAATATTAATGTTTTTGTTTACACCCATACACAAATACATACATGCATGACCTGCTTGTGTTTACACTATAAAAAATCCAAAATTACATTAGAAGTATTCACAAACTTTACGATACCGTGATTTTAAAATTATTTTAATGATATACTTTTTAAGCGACGTAAAAAAAGTATGAATTTCTCAATTGAGTATTTTTTATGTACGTTACCTCAGAACTTTTGACTGGGTGGACCGAATTCGGTGATTCTATTTTTAATCGAAAGCTGGTGTTTGTCATGTGGTCCCATTTATATTAGACATCTGACAAGTAATTTTTGAGTTATCTCTAATAATTCGTAGTACCTGGGTGACCGAGCCTAGCTCGGTATTTTTATTTTTATTTTATTTAGGTTTTTTTCTCGGTATTTTTATATTTTTTTTTATTTAAATAAAAAATCACGAGATAAATATTTAAAAAAGAAAAAAGAATTAATATGTAGACTGAGATTTGAACCATGGTTTTCTCGGTCAATCTCGACCGTCCGATTTCCCACCTGAGCTATTACAACTTTAATGACAATTGCGAAATTGACCTTCCTATTCTAACGATATATATAAATACAAGAATTGCTCGTTTAATCTATACTAATATAATAAAGCCGAAGAGTTTGTTTGTTTGATTGTTTGTTTGTTTGTTTGTTTGTTTGTTTGTTTGTTTGTTTGTTTGTTTGTTTGTTTGAACACGCTAATCTCAGGATCTACTGGTCCGATTTGAAAAATTCTTTCAGTGTTAGATAGCCCATTTATCGAGGAAGGCTATAGGCTATATATCATCACGCTAAGACCAATAGGAGCGTAGCACCAATGAAGAATGTTTCAAAATCGGGGTTTTTTTCCTTTTATTCCACGGGGACGAAGTCGCGCGCAGAAGCTAGTAGTATAATATTTAGGCATTTGACTATTTTTTCGTCTATCTACGTTAATTACTGGTCGATGTAATTGAAGTCGTTTTTTTTTTTCGTTTGCAAGCGAACACAATTATTTATTTTTAATAAGGGAAAGATTTGTATAACTTACAGTTTTTCGTCAAGAGACTTCGTTTTTCATATAAAAAGTTTACAAAGAAATTGATAATTCCTTGATTTTAAAGGTTTCCGTAAAAACAAAAGGTCTTATTACTTCCCGTTACCTTTGTAACAGTGTGCGTTTTTTACTTTTCTTTTTTAATTGGCTCTCATTTCGCTTTGATTATAAAAAATAGATATCGAACTTAGTTTCAGCTCTAGTAGAGCTATAATATTGTAGAGCTATAATAGAGTATTAATTTTTTACTGTTACTACTCATACTAGCTTTTTATATTTTTACATCGTCGTTTAAATGTGCCTTTTTTTTTCGCCAAATTATGATAATATGTTTATCGTTAGGTTTTAATTGTCTTTTTACCTAAAAGTTTAAAATATTTTTTTAAAGTAAATTTTGTTGTTTATAATACAAAATCTTACGGGATTTTGGAACTAAAGTCCCTATTAGCTATGTACTTACACACTAAGCCTTATTGTAACCGGTTCTATAATTTTTCGTGAGTTAACTTATTTACATCATCCAACCATCTATATATCCAGTATCAATAAGAATTCTAAGCTACACATAATTATGTATGCAAATCTATACTAATATTATAAAGCTGAAGAGTTTTTTTCTTTGTTTGTTTGAACGCGCTATAATCTCAGGAACTACTGGTCCCATATGAAAAGTTCTTTCAGTATTAGATAGCGCATTTATCGAGGAGGGCTATAGGCTATATATCATTACGCTATGACCAATAGTAGCGGAGCACCACTGAAGAATGTTTCAAAATCGGGGCTTTTTTTCCTTATGAGAGCTTCCGCTGCATGCGTGGTTTGTTTCGCAAAAATCAGATATGACATAATTGTTTCTATTCCATGCGGACGAAGTCGCGGGCAGAAGCTAGTATATTATAAGACAAAGAGCGTATAAATCAGAAAATTATCGAAATTTAAAACGAGTGAAACCAGGCGTATATTTAGTATTAAGTATAAATAAAGTGAATTACATTGAAAACGTCTTAGGTTAATTTATTCCGACGGAACGTTATCAATGACTTTTACGGACCGAAGCTCTGAATACACCATCTGCGTTCCTGTTTAATTATTAGTATTAAATTGATTGCCTTGAATCTTAACGAATTTACGATTTCTTTTACGATTCGTATTTGTTATGTAATCTTGAATACGCTTCAGCCTGTAATATCCCACTGTTGCGTATAGGTCTCTTTCCTCATGTAGGAGAAGGATCAGACCTTAATGCACCACGCTGCTCCGATTCGGATATATTCCCCACTATGAGTAGGTAACGATCGCTATCAGGCGAACATGATAACAACCGGGACCGACGGCTTAACGTGCTCTCCGAGGCACGGTGGGGAGACCCACGAGGACTGCACAAACACCCAGACCATGGCACACATCTGTATGGCCGATACAAATATCGTCGTGTGCGGGGATCGAACCCGCAACCGTCCGCGCAACAGCCACAGACCAGTGCTGTGACCTTTGCGCCAACGCGGCGTCTAATCTAAACTTGAATATTACATGTTATGAAACGGTCCGAACGGTCACCAACCCGCCTGCCCAGCGTGGTGACTATGGGCAAAACACATGAGTTCGCGTTATTATGTCAGGCGCGAACTTGTGGAGGCCTATGTCCAACAGTGGACTGTGATAGGCTGTAGTGGTAGTGGTAGTGGAAACGGTCCGAAGTATTTGATAAGGATGATATTGTACTGTAATAGCTTACAAAGGTAAAGTAAGGCGAAGCTTTTAGTTGAAGCATGCTGCGACAAGGGCTTTGAAGTAGCTCTCTTACTGTAGTCTGGAGCTCAAAATGTACTTCTTACACTGCTGGTCGACATTTTGCGTTTATGAGAATTTATTTCAAAATACAGAAGTTTGAAGATTTTTGTTTTCATTTTTCCTACAATAGTTTTCTTCACTGTTGAGCAATAGATTTTTTTTTATGTTACGAGTCCGGCAAACAAGCATACGGCTCACCTGATGGTAAGCGACTACCGTAGCCTATAGACGCCTGCAACACCAGAAGTATCGCAAGCGCGTTGCCGACCCTACCCCCGATTCCACCCAGGAGCTCTGGTCACCTTACTCACCAATAGAAACACAATACTGCTTGAAAACAGTATTATTTAGCTGTGGTCTTCTGTAAGGTCGAGCTACTGCCCCAGTCGGGCTGCTCCATATTTTGAGCAGGAAATTTCCTGCTGTGCCCTACCTCAGTTATATAGATGACCTTTCAGGTGACAATACACTAGAAACAAGATGTAATCACGTGAAGTGTCATCAGTGTCAATCAGAAATTAGAATCAGCTAGAATTTTTTAAATTTTTGCCAATACATAGTAAATACATAGTACTTTTGCAATTTAAGTACAATGAAAACCTCGCGGGTTTATCTGGCTACAGAATCGGGTATTGCTAATTAATTAATAGTTAAAAAAAATTCTCCGCCATACATTATAGATATGTAATACACACAATACATATTGATTACAATAATAAAAATCGTAATAGTATTTAGTTATTGTACTCTAGGAAATAAGAACAAAATGCGTCCATATCGATAAAGAGTGAACCATTTCAGTCAAATTTAGGATAGAGAAAATTGTACAAATACGCAAATACATATATGTAAGACTAGCTTCTGCGCGCGACTTCGTCGGCATGGACTCCGCTCCTATTGGTCTTAGCGCGATGACACATAGCCTATAGCCTTCCTCGATAAATGGGCTATCTAACACTGAAAGAATTTTTCAAATCGGTCCAGTAGTTCCAGAGATTACCGCGTTCAAACAAACAAACAAACAAACAAACAAACTGACAAACAACCAAACAAACAAACTCTTCAGCCTTATATATTAGTATAGATATATACATATGTGCTGTAATACAGGTAAAAGTTTAACATTACGCTGACTCGCAAAGCTCGTTTAAGACCTTCTATACTAATGAATAACTTACGGGTAAAGTTACCTAATAAAATTGTTTGGTAAAACTTCGCCAAAAATATCACGCACCCCTTCTGAGACTGTACACAACTTTGTGTTTGTACTTACGTATGTACGTAGGTATTATGACCAGCAGTGGGATATTACAGGCTGATTCGTGACACATAGAAATAACTCACCGTCTAATTGAGAACTTCTGTTTTATTAGTTAGTTAATAATATACCCTATCATCATAAGCGGCTAAACGTACCTTTTCTAAATATGAATCTATCCCAAACTATTTCTCCTCGTATATATGAGTACAACCTTAAATCTCTTAATCCCGAAGCACTTAAATGTTTGAATTTTAAGTTTAATTTAAACTACTCCACAACGGGAAAACATGAGTATTTATTTCTAGTAAAACATCCAAACTTTACGTTGTTTAGTTAACACAAATCGTGTATAAAATTATTTTTAAAGAATTAAGCATTTATCAAGTTATATATTTGTGTCCTATTATTAGACAAAGGATTTAATTTCTATAGCGAAAAATATTTGAGACAGCCGATAGGCTGTACTCTATCTAAGTATGAATAAGAACAATTTAAGTAAAGTATGAGTTAGATGAATAAAAAAATAAGTGTAATAGATCTCTGTCATTACTGGCTAGTCAACTTGATAACGGTTTTGGCTGCGTACATGTCCACTTTTTTCAAAATTTTAGACTATTTTTTTTGGGCTCCACACTTACGTAGGTACATAAGTACCAACGTAAGTGTGCATAATACTTTTATGATCTGGTTTTCCTTCATACTTCTTCAACATAACTAGAAAGTACAAAATAACAAAAACATTTAACTTTTCCGTACTAAGTTATTTTATTTCACGTTTCTGATATGAATCTTCAAGAATGGAACGATGTATCAGCGTCAGTGACAATCTGTCCTTTTTCACTCTGGTACTTTCTAGAAGAGCGTACGAGTATATACCTAGATCACAATCAGACAATACAGCTCTCAAATTGTGTTAATGCGGTTGTCTGTGCATAATCATGCCATTCCTACATCAAAAAAAAAAAAAGAAAAATGTTTTTATGATGTATGAGTACGTTTTGCATTATTATGTCCCTCGTACAGTTTGTAGTTTTCATTGAAATGATATGAACTGCGAAAGTACATGTCAATAAATAACAATTTTTAATATTACCGTTTACATGAATGTTTCAAAAATTGGGAAAATGAAGTTGTAAGCAAAAGGAAATTGAATTCAACTAATCTCACTTCGACTAATTGTCGAACAACTCAAAGATATGTACAATGTCATGTACAAGTGAACTAGGAATAAATAAGGTGCATTATTTTATCTATACTAATATTATAAAGACGTAAAGTTTCTAACTTTGTTTGTTTGTAGGGGGTAATCTTCGCAAATACTTATCCGATCATGAAAATTATTCTACTAACAGAAAGCTACACTATTCAGGAGTGATATAGGCTATATTTTATTGTTATTGAACAAAAAATTCATTGAAAAATAATAGTATATGTAAATCAAGTTGGAGAAATGCGAGTGAGATAAAAACTTTACTATATATGTCACAGTCAAAACTCTTAATCAGTCAAAAGTACTATTGACTAGCGAAATCAGTCAAAAGTACTTTTGACTAGACAAGTTGGTCAAAAGTGGTTTTGACTGAAAATTATTGGTTATTAGTACTTTTGACTGCAAATTTGCGGTTAAAAGTACTTTTGACTGACGCTCTCCGTCAAAAGTAGTTTTGACTGCAAAAAAGCGTCAGTCAAAAGCACTATTAACTCTTAAACTCTATTAACTCTTAACTAGTTTAGTTTTAACTGCAAATTAGATAGGTTAGGGTTATTTTTTTTTTGTTTCTGTGACAAAAATATGCCGATAAACAGTCTAATATTGAAATTAGATAGGTTAGGGTTATTTTTTTTTTGTTTCTGTGACAAAAATATGCCGATAAACAGTCTAATATTGAAATTAGATAGGTTAGGGTTATTTTTTTTTGTTTCTGTGACAAAAATATGCCGATAAACAGTCTAATATTGAAATTAGATAGGTTAGGGTTATTTTTTTTTATTGTTTCTGTGACAAAAATATGCCGCTACCACCTTACTTTTTAAGAGTTTTGACTGATACGGTGGTACAGTGGTTTTGACTGGTTAGTCAAAACCACTTTTGACGGAATCATTTAGTCAAAAGTACTTTTAACCAGCTCCATTGGGTAAAAGTACTTTTAACTGTTATTTTAGTCAAAACCACTTTTGACCAACTTGTCTAGTCAAAAGTACTTTTGACTGATTTTTTGCAGTCAAAACTACTTTTGACTGATTAAGAGTTTTGACTGTAACATATACATATTTGCATCACAAAAATAATACTCGTAATTAACGCACGACGAAGTGGGCACAGGTCGGCTAGTTAAATATATTTTATTTCAGGCTATATTTAAAAACTTGAATTGGACGGAAAAGATTTTCAAATTCTTCCGTCTCGTAAGAGATTGAAAAAAACGATCACTGCGCGGGAAAGGAGACGATATATTAAGGGAAATATGAAGCGAATGTCTTCCGTTCATGCCTTCGGCGATTATACGCGATAGCACAAGTAATGGGATTTAGAAATTCTTTCATCACTTTCAAAGCGTATACCCGATTTTCTGAATGGATACATTGATTAAATTAACGCAAATTATATTGACCCATTTGTAAAGATTTGTTGTCTTGTAAAACACATTTAAACTTTCACATCGATTTTAGCTACGATAAATTTCAATATTTTATAAATTAATTAATATTAATGTATACTCCTTAATTACTTTATATAATGTACCGAGTTATTTAATAGACTGCTCTAAATAATACTGAGAATTTATAATAATAATAAATAAATAAACAATTATAAATTTTTACACTTATAAATTATAAATTTGTAATGTGTTTGTTTTACAATTATAAATTTGTACAAATAAAAAATTCAAGTAGAAAAGTAAAGACGATTCATAAAACATCATTCAGTTAACCAAACATCGTCTGTGTGAACGGGGTTGAACGTTGTATTTAGCAATTCAGCAAATCGACAGTTTTAGAGGGAAAAACAAGAGTGTAAACTGAGTGTGTAACAGTTGTAAAGTATTTGCTAACCAAACGAGCAGCTATTTCAACAATTTTGCTACGAATGAGATATACTAAAAATTTCTCATCGTTATGAGAGTCTATACTAACATACATAAAGATGTATATATTATAATCATATAGTATATATACGTTCTGTAATTATATGACTAAGGATCTGTACATTAACGTATTTTTTTAACTAGAGCATATAACTTTACTATAATATGGACCAACCCTTGAATTTTCAACGATTTCTATTCACCTTCCTTGCCCTCAAGCATTAAGTTGCTTACCATATGAACAGTCGACCGTGTGTTGTGTGTATGTTATAAGACGTTGATTATTTATTTATTATACATATATCTGCCCTAGTACCATGCCTGATGCGTATTAAAACTATTTCTGACATACATTGATCTGATCCTCGTCATATCCATAAAAACTCGATAGTAATGGACATTTTTATCCCAGAAATTACCTGACAAGAATTGGAGTAGCGTGTCAGATTAAGCTTTAACTTTTTCTTCTACACGACAAGAGATGCATTTGTCTAACTGTAAGATATTTCTTAACTATATCATTTTAGTGATGATAATTGTGTGTGCTCGCAAACGAAAAAAAAATCGACTTCAATTACATCGACAAATAATACAACGTAAGTAGAAAAAAAATAGTCAAGTAAATGCGCATTATCAAAGAATACTTAACGAAGAAGTCATCAGATCTTGATCAAATTTAAATGGGACCACAAGTATAAGCTTTCGATTAAAATAAAAATCATCATAATCGGTATATCTAGTGAAAAGTTATGCGGTATACGACATAGGTCAACGAAAAAGTAGTAAATTAAATACGAATTACTAGAGGTAGCTCAAAAAGTAGGTAACTTGTTAGGTCTTAAATACAATAAAATAAGACAATATGACATGCAACACGATTTACTTGATTGATTGACTGTTCCTTGGCAATGCTCTTGGTGAAAAATAAATAAAAGGATTCAAGACAATGTAAAAAAACACGCTTCATAAAGTTTTAACTTAATTTTTTTAAAGACTACACAGCGAAAAAAAAATAACTTAAAATCGATATCAAATCATGTTGATTTTTTGTTTGTATGTATTTCAAATATGTCGAAACAAGTAAGGAAATATATTTGAGTATTTTATAATGATGACGACAGATTCTATTGTTGGGAATTGAAAGTTGACAAATCGAAATTCTTTTTGTAATTTATTTGAAAATCTACAGCTTTTTATTCTATGTTTTATGAAGTTATGTTATACAATCGGGACAAATTAAATTTTTCTGTATATTTTTAAGAAAATAAATAGAATTATACCAATAAAAGTACTGTCGCTGTTTTCTTGATGTTCAAAGTAATAATGATCATTTTATTTAATATAATTATACTAACTAACCCGAAATTTATTACATAAACATAACCATGTTTATGTAATAAATTCAATCAACAAAATCAATTTGTTAAACAAAAACAAATTGATAAATGAATAATACATTAAATTGAGCAAAATTTCAACTGCAAAAGTTAGAAATCTGAAATTAAATATATTTAAAAAATGTTTTTATATAAATGTATTTTATTTTTTAGTTTGTAATAAAGGAACCTATTTATTTATACGTAGTTCAATGGTTTGATAAAACTTATAGAATGTTAAAAATAACAAAAATAAGTGTCATATATTAAAATACAAAATTTAGAAAGTCATTCGTATAATTTTAAAATAAATTATTTCCTCACAGAATGGAGGCAAAAATGTTTGCAATTTCTGTTGAATCGTCATTTCAATTGGCAAAAAATGAACCAGCTCTTGTTCCCAGTGGTAGTTATGAATTGCGAAGTTTGATCTCTTTAAAATTTAATTCAATTTTGATTTCAACTGCAAACGATACAGAGTAATTAAATAATTATATAATTTTAAGTTTTTTCTTCAAAATTCTAATTGTTTTCATATATACACATATTTAAAACAAGGCGAATTGAGGCTTAAGTTTCTTTAGTTGTACGATACGATAACAATTCAGCCTGTAACATCCCACTATTAGGCATAGGCCTTTATTTATTTATACTTTATTGTACATTCACAACCGCAAACATCATTTACAGACTGTGAAGTACAATGGGCGGACTTATGGCTATTTAGCCATTTCTTCCAGACAACCCAAATATATATTCCCTACTATGAGTAACGATCGCTATCAGGTGTACATGATAACAACCGGGACCGACGGCTTAACGTGCTCTCCGAGGCACGGTGGGGAGACCCACAAGGACTACACAAACACCCAGACCACGGCAAACATCTGTATGGCCAATACAAATATTGTCGTGTGCGGGAATCGAACCCGCAACCGCCCGCGCAACAGCCAATCGCAATCCAGTGCTGTGACCGCTGCGCCAACGCGGCGTCATCTATCGGCGTCGTCATTTATCTCCATGTAGGAGAAGGATTGGAGCTTAATTCACCACGCTGCTTCACTGCGGGTTGTTGGTTTCTTTAGTCACTTAATATTAATAAGATACTTTGTTTAATGTCTGCCAATACGAGTAGACTTTTCAAAATTTACAAATCAGAAGATATTTAATATCGAACAGTAAGTAATTTAACTTTTTAACAATGTTATGTGTATTTGAGACTTAGCACTTTTTTATACTATAGATGAATATTATAGTGTATTTACCTTCAAACTAGACTAAGACTTTTGTATAAATCTTTTCTATAAACATTTTAAATTAAAAAAAATCAACTATTAAAATACAAATATTCCACATCTATACTAATATAATAAAGCTGAAGAGTTTGTTTGTTTGTTTGTTTGAACGCGCTAATCTCAGGATCTACTAGTCCGATTTGAAAAATTCTTTCAGTGTTAGATAGCCCATTTATTGAGGAAGGCTATAGGCTATAAATCATCACGCTAAGACCAATAGGAGCGGAGTCCACGCCGACGAAGTCGCGCGCAGAAGCTAGTATAGGATATGATTAAAAGCTTCTTTTCAAAATATAAACAGAATTTTACTACGTATTATTTTTAGGAATTATGTAAAACTTAAAAATATTGTTGGGATTGTATCGACGCCGACGTTAATGTGCCATACGCGAATGTTTGGTTGTTTTTTGCTATATTTTTAAATACTTACTAGCTTCTGCTCGCGACTTCGTCTGCGTGGACTCCACTCCTATTGGTCTTAACGTGATGATATATAGCCTATAGCCTTCCTCGATAAATGGGCTATCTAACACTGAAAGAATTTTTCAAATCGAACCAGTAGATCCTGAGATTAGCGCGTTCAAACAAACAAACAAACAAACAAACAAACAAGGAAACAAACAAACAAACAAACAAACAAACAAACACTCAAACAAACAAACTCTTCAGCTTTATTATATTAGTATAGATTAATTTTATTAGTTATTATAGTATGCCTACCTAATTTTGCCCAGCGTGGTGACTATGGGCAAAACGAACGCAACGCGAAATTATGGAGGCCTCAGTCCAGCAGTGGACTGCAATAAGCTGAAGTGAAGTGACCTAAATATGACCGGATATTATACCAGAGTTATTACATTTTATTTAGACGACGTGTGTATGTTATGATAAGAATAAAAAGTTATGGATATGACAAATATGTACGAACAAAAATAATCGTAATTAAATTTTGAAAGTTTCTTTATAATTTCAGGAATAAAAATTCACCTACAGGATCCTCCATTTAAAAGACTGCAGTTATCAGTCGAACAAACTATCTGTACCAGTGTTATACTTTAGTGAAAAGTTTTTCCTTTCTTTCTATATAGGCTATAAACTATTTTAATACATTTTTTTTCTGAAAATGACGCGGGTGAAGTGCTCTAAGAAGTACGAGTACAAATGAGAATTTTGTCATCACTCCATCACATCGTCACTTCAGCCTATCGCAGTCCACTGCTGGACATAGGCCTCCACAAGTCAGCGCCAAAAATGGCGTGAACTCATGTGTGCTGCCAATATTATCCTCTGAATAAAATTAGTAAACTCATATCATCATTCTTTATGTCTCATACTTTTGTCTGATCAATTATCAGGCCAATTGATTATCTGCTAAGTTTTCCAAAATGGTTTGCAATTTTGAACAGGCAAGACCTTAGGAACCTTTGTTAGACCTTAGGAAGCTGTAGTGGACGACACCAGAACTAGTCTAGCAAACTTATCTCATCATGAGTGAACTTTTACTTGAGACATAGTTTAACTGGTTCTCCTGGGGATCTTACAGGGTATACTTTTCATATTTCCATCGAAATGGCTCCTAATCATTGGTTTGACGGTTCAGTAATTTAACGTAGTAATCCAACCTACTAAATTTATAATAAATTGTATTTACTAATTTAGGATTTCGGTATTATTTAGACTATCTTATTTAGGCTGACAGCTCAATCCGAAGGCACTCAGTCGTGTAACTACATCTAAGTTATTAAATGCCTCATGGTCATTACTTATTTATCTTTTAGTTTACATTAATGGAAATAGGCTGACTTATTTCCTGTGACTCTAGCTGAAGTTCGACTTTACAAAATAAAAAATAGAAATTATCGAAATAATTTATAGTGAGGTAGGGCAAAGCAGGAAATATCCTGTTCAAAATCTGGAGCAGCTCGACTGGAGTAGTACCTCGACCTTACAAAAGATCATCTCTAAATATTAGGTACTACTTTCAAGCATGTTGTGTTCCTGTAATTAGTAAGGTGACCAGAGCTCCTGGGAGGGATTGGGGTAGGGTCGTCAACGCGGTTGCGATGCTTGTAGCGTCAAAGGCTACAGTAATCGCTTACCATCAGATGAGCTGTATGCTTGTTTGCCGACATAGATGTAAAAAAAAAGACAAATTACCAAAAAAAAAAAAAATAATAATTTTAGCTGAACATTATTTGTTGCAATGGTTGGAAAAGAACAAGCATATAGTAAGGAATTGCGGGGATTTTTTCCCGAATAGGTAGTCAAACATCTAAACGATAGAAAATTAGGTGTTTTATTTTTAAATATGGAAGTGTGGGACTCCCGCCTGACGCATCAGATCTTGCCAGACTACTACCAAAGCCCAGCAGTGCCCTCGTCGTCATAGTGGGGCTCCACGGGATCGACGACGCATGTAACCGTGACGCTCCGACGACGGTTAGCCAGTCTTTGCTCGCCTGTGTGGCTCGTCGACCTACGTTTATTTATTTATTTATTTATACTTTATTGTACATCACAACTACAAATATCATTTACAGACTGTGAAGTACAATGGGCGGACTTATGGCTATTTAGCCATTTCTTCCAGACAACCCAAATATATATTTCCTACTATGAGTAACGATCGCTATCAGGTGTACATGATAACAACCGGGACCGACGGCTTAACGTGCCCTCCGAGGCACGGTGTACGTTGTACGTGGTACGTTGTATTATACCTCACAACTTTTTACTGGATGTACCGATTTTGATGACTCTTATTTGAACCCAAAGCAATAATAACGCGTATTTAATTGACTATTTTTTCGTCTACCTACGTTGTATTACTTGGCGATGTAATTGAAGTCGTTATTTTTTGGTTTGCGAGCAAACACAATTAAAACCTTAACAAATTAGACATACTAATCCAAAAAACCTACTTCATGGTAGGCTATAAAACATCACGCTTCAACTTGTAGAAGTGGAGCTAAGAAATAAAGTTTAATTAATCTTCAAAAGCCAAGGTTCAATGTTTAAATACACGTTAGTTTACACTAGTGTGTGTAACGTGCCTCAGTTCACAAGTTTGTACATCACTTGCTACTGCACTAACTAATTAATAGCAATACCATTAGTATGAGCTAATAAACAGTTTTATCTTGATAATATATTAATTATATAATAGCATATATTTACTAGCAAAGTCTATTATTTGTCTTATTAGTTTAATTTAACATAGAAACTGGATCACTATTTAAAAATTCCCTATCAGGTTATTTAGGAGAGCGGTCTTGGTCTTTCCAGCCTATATAAAAATATAATCCTAGGGGATGAGCTTGGTATGGAGAACTTTACCTTTTGCAAAATTATTTTCCTTGAAGACCTATCAGTTTCGTTTTTGTGAAGATCTGTAATGGTCTATCAGGAAGAGACTCATATGGTTTTTTTACCATTTCCAAAAATTTCTAACTCAAAGTCTACGTGTGTCTGTAGTTCCTAGGATAAATTGCAAATTTAAAAAAACTAAAACAAACATAAGCCAACACTAATTCTAGCATCGTCATGGCACTCATAATTAGACAACATTGAGAGCTGGAATGAACAACTGGTATTGTTGTACTGTTTATTAATTACCGTTTTCAACTAAAAACAGTCATTGAGTAGAACATAAAAGAAAAGATTTTAAACATATAAAATAATTATACAGCAATATTGTTATGATAGTTCTTTTAAAACCAACCCACAAAGAGATACTTTAGACAAAAAATAAAGACTGAAAATACTGGATTATTTTAGAAATTTCTTTGAATTTAAGCCAGAGCCAGAATTGAATTCAACAAAAATTCTAAGTACTTTTAAAATTCTGCTGTGGTTGATTATCTGATATTAAATATTTTTACTTATAATATATACATTTTGGACATCATACAAATGGCTGATTAGCTATTTCTTTTAGGTATTCCAGCTGTTCAATTTACCAATCCATAACAACAACCAACTACTGTGTACAGTATTTGAGTACTAATACATTTTATTTATTTATTTATTTATAGAACACCAACAAAGTATACACCATATTTGAAGTACCTACATCATACATTAACAGTAAAGTCTGAGTGTAACTTTAATTATAGGTGATAACTACATTAAACTTGACTAACATACATAAATAAATAACATATACATGGCTAGAATTTAAGATAATGTTTTACATTACATTACTGGGTTGTGTCTGGAAGAAATCTGGGTTGTCTGGAAGAAATGGCTAATTAGCCATAAGTCCGCCCATTGTACTGCACTGTCTGTAATTATCCTTATAATTTGTTTGTAATATTTTTCTGGTGTACAATAAAGTATAAATAAAAATAAATAAATACAATTAGCTACAATAAAAGATTAAACAAAATAAATATTCAAAGAATTAAAGACAAACAATTTGTAACAATACTAAAAACTGATCACAATTAAGCTTATTTTGCTGATAAATAAAAATTTTGAATTCAGTTTTTAACCGACTTCCAAAAAAGGAGGAGGTTCTCAATTCGATTGTATTTTTTTATATATGTTACCTCAGAACTTTTGAGTGGTTGGACCGATTTCGATAATTTTTTCTTTAATCGAAAGGTGATGTGTGTCATTTGGTCCCATTTAAATTTATTTGAGATCTAACAAATACTTTTCGAGTTATATCTTATAATGAGTTTTTACTTTGATGAATGAAAGATGAGTTACGAGCGAGTGTTCTTAGACATGTTTGATGAAAATCGATTGAGTCGTTTAAAAGTTGTGGGGGGTGAAAGTGGGGAAGAATAACCGAATGTCTGCAAATATGATCGAGTGGGGTCTCAAATAAAAGCGCATCACGTGCACATTACAAAATAATATGTTCAATGAAAATCCTCCCTCCAACCGGTCCCCCAAAGCAATGTATTTTTTTTTCCAAATCCAAATCGCAACTATTTCGCAACGAACATTAAAAAAAACATGTAAATCAGATGAGAAATATCGGCGTAATCAATGTAAGTACATACAGGTATTTTGATACCTAGCATAGGCATCAGACTCGCATCAACACTGACGAGGTTCGATATTGGGTAAACGATAGTTATTCTTGACGAACGTATTGAGTGTCTAATTACTTTAATTGTTAATGTAAATGAATAAGGAACCTGTACGATAAAATTGTAACCTGTTATTTTCTATAACTGTTAAATTAATATTTTCTGTGTAAAGCTTTGTAAAAAATAAATACATAAAAAAATACCAACCGGATTGAAAACCTCCTCCTTTATGAGGTTTCTTATAAGATAGCTCAAACGTAAATAAATATTAAGATACAGCATAAATAGCGATACTGAGTACCTCTTTGATTTTAAATTAATTATATAATTTCAAATGCTTTGAGTCGTAACACTTCACTTAGAATATTAGGTTGAAATGTCTATTAATATTGTTTGGACTTGTTCCATTTGGTTTAGGTACTTAGTACCTAAATAGCTTTATAATTACTTGATAGCAACACAGACGGCATTACTGTGTTTCAAATTAAACCAATACATTTAGAAAATTTCTGAGTTGAATATTTCCATAGAAAATTAGTGTAATAAATATTTGACAATTATTCTGAATAACAGAACAGGCATTTTCCCAGCAGAAAAACATTAGAAATCTTTGAAAATTCTAACTATTGTTATTTCATCTTCCATTTTATATCAAATCTGGTCTAGATGCCACTATACATAGTATCCCGATCTACATATGAAAATCATTCAGCAATCATCTAATTACACCCCCCGTTTTAACACAATACCTTTAATGGAAATATCTACAATAGAATGCAATTAGATGACTTAATTATCCCGTACAGCGTAAAGTTAAATTCAGTGCAATGAAAATTGCGGTAGTTTGGTTTGGACGTGCCCAGAACTGTGTCCATTAATTAAACACTCATATAGGAATTGGATTGCTATAGCTTTGGGTGGAGCAGATTTTGATACTGATATAATGTAGCTGCAGATTTAGCCTATGACTCCGGTTACTTCCGTAGTAACTGCTTAGATAAGAAAGGATATTTTCAAATTGGTTAGTTCCACGGAGAAAGTTAAAAATTTAAATGTGTATGAACTCAACTACAATACTATGTAAAATTGTCTGGTATTCTCATTTTTATAACACTAAGGTGGCAAAATACCGCAGTTAACACAGCTCCTGGTCTGGAGTTCTGGTCACATTACTTACCACAGGAACATGAGAGTAGTGTTCTGCTTAATCTTCTATGAGATACGTTTAGTGGCATTTAATTTCATATTACTGAATTTATAATGATTGACGATTTTTAAAAGACTGTTAAGTTTTATGTTGATTATTCTAAGCAGAATCAACATTCTAAATCAATGGTAGCCTTATATTAATTATTATTAATTTATTGAAGAAAACTATACGCTTTGTCAAATGATAAGCTAGCACATACACTGAGTGCATAAGCTAGGCGCACTTATAGAACCGAGTTTCAAGATCAGAGGAAAGAGTATAAAAGTGATTAACACTAAAATAACATAAATGCAAAAATAAAAATGGAAAAATAAAAACAACTCACATTTTTAAAAGGTTGATTCTCAATGACATAACCAAAGAATTAAATCCATGTATTTCATTATAACTAAATTACAGGTTATACATGTTATAATGTCCACAACATGGCTATAGATATTTACATAGCTCTTAATATTTAGCGCTCTCCCTTACTTCAGATATAAGGCCTTTCAAGAATTTGAAATGTCTTTCGCAAAACAAGCAAAATATACGAAACGAAAATTTAATACATTCTTATAATGCTTTTAATTATTGTCTTTAGCTTTTCAAATGTATTTTAAAAATGATTTTACAAATTTTCATAGTCATAAAATACTTAAACTGGAGCTTAAAATACCTACTTATTTAAAATACATACATATATTATACACTATACACGCCGCGTTGGCGCAGCGGTCACAGTACTGGATTGCGATTAGCTGTTGCGCGGGCGGTTGCGGGTTCGATTCCCGCACACGATAATATTTGTATTGGCCATACAGATGTTTGCCGTGGTCTGGGTGTTTGTGCATTCCTTGTGGGTCTCCCCACCGTGCCTCGGAGAGCACGTTAAGCCGTCGGTCCCGGTTGTTATCATGTACACCTGATAGCGATCGTTACTCATAGTAGGAATATATCCGCCAACCCGCATTGGAGCAGCGTGGTGGATTAAGCTCTGATCCTTCTCCTACATGGGGAAAGAGGCCTATGCCGAGCATTGGGATATTACAGGCTGAATCGTGATACACTATACAGGCTTGGATGTGTGACTATTTTAAAAACAATATATGAGATCACTGCCAATAGAGGGAATAGTTAAGATAAGTTATTACTAGTATTTAAGCTGATAAGCGTATAAAAATCGGCCAAGTGCGAGTCAGACTCGGGCACGAAGGGTTCCATACCATTGGCTAGGAAAACAACAGTAGATACATTGATTTTTAATATCGGACAAAAAGCGGCAAAAAAGTCGTATGAGCCCACTAAATATATATTTTTAATTTTAATGTTATTATTTATTATTAATGTAAATATACAATTTATTATTTTGTGAAATACATACTCATTTCTTTCGTGAATATTTCAAGTGCCTACCTGTTACCATTTATTGATATCGAGCAAAAATAGGCAAAAAATCGCGTTTGTTGTATTGGAGCCCCCTTAAATATTTATTTTATTTTGTTTTTAGTATTTGTTCTTATAGCGGAAACATAAATACATAATTTGTGAAAATTTCAACTGTCTAGCTATCGCCGTTCTTGAGATATGGCCTGGTGACAGACGGACGGACGGACGGACAGCGAAGTCTTAGTAATAGAAAAAACGAGTTTGCCTTAGACCACACGACTGAAGTAAAACCACAGAGTAAAACTTCTTCACTAACTTATATCTCCCTCTCAACTTCCGATCGCCTCACCCGATCACACTTTTCGTAACGCTCTCGTCACGCATTCACCAGCTTACTCCTCAAGCCAAGCGTGCGTAAAGAAGTTTCACTTCCAATACGTAAGTGAACTTAAGGTCTTATTTTTTAATTTAAAGATAAGACGTTAGTTAAAAGAATAAAATTTAAGAAATTGTACTCCAGTTCTAACCCGCTGCTTTTAAATTAAGATTTACGTGTTTTATCTCTGATTCAGTTTGACTCGCGCAAGATCAGATTTTTATCCGATTCAAGTTGCCTTTTCTCTCTCTCTCTCTTCAATCGGTCCCTCATTGCTGAGGATCGTGACTCCGTTTGATTCCGTCAGCTAGCTGTCTCCATCGTCGGTCCCGTTCTGTAGCTTGGTGTGTATTGCCTTGTTCTGTATTGCCTTTTAAAATAATTTTAAACCATTATTGTACACCAACAACTTTATCTTATATAAAAGCCATGAAATCCAAAGCTGCTATTACAACACTAGATGATCGGCGACGTTTCATATGCATTTTGCTTCACTGCTAGTATATATTTCAGATAATTTTTGAACCTACTCTTAAATTCTTGTTTGCCCGATAAATGTTTCATTTAATTTTATTCCTTAAGTAAAGACATAGGTTTGTGTAAAAGTACTATAAAGAATAAGTATAAATGTATATACTTCCACCTATAAAGGGTCACCCCTACATTGTGATGGAATTTTACTGTCAAGTATTTCTTACAAGTAAATTCCTCCCTTTCCGACTTTGATTATGTCCCTGACACACATGACGACTGCTCAAGCGTCGAGCCTTACATTTCCGTATTTGAAATACTTGACGTTACTTCATCTATACTAATATTACTAGCTGCTGCCCGCGACGTCGTCTGCGCGCGTTCACTGCTCGTTCCCCGTAGGTGATAGCGTGATAATATGTAGCTTATATTCTGACCCGACTTCTTAATAATATTCGTGTCAAATTTGAAGTAAATCCATGCAGTACTTTTTGAGTTTATCTCAGACATACATTGACTTTCCTATCATTTTATTATATCTACTAGCTGCTGCCCGCGACGTCGTCTGCGTGCGTTCACTGCTCGTTCCCCGTAGGTGATAGCATGATAATATGTAGCCTATATTCTGACCCGACTTTTTAAAAATATTCGTGACAAAGAAGTAAATCCATGCAGTACTTTTTAAGTTTCTCCCGGACATACATTGACTTTCCTATCATTTCATTATATGTACTAGCTGCTGCCCGCGACGTCGTCTGCGTGCGTTCACTGCTCGTTCCCCGTAGGTGATAGCGTGATAATATGTAGCCTATGTTCTGACCCGACTTCTTAATAATATTCGTGCCAAATTTGAAGTAAATCCATGCAGTACTTATCCCTATACCTATATAATTGAAAGTTATATTAATGATAAGTAATAAATGTCAAAAAGTTGAGGAATACGTTAGCAAACTCGAGGGAAATTCAAATTATATCCGCTTCATTTCCAATGTCCGGACCCATCCGAGTAATTGGACAGTGGACATTGAAAGTTCAATTTTAATTGAAACGTTTTCTTTTAATCACGTTTGACGAATCACTTTCTGTTTTTCTTGGATTTGTAATCACTGTTTCAGCTTTCTTTATACATGAAATTTTAAAAGTATCCCTCTTTTTAACAGGCTATGAAAAAAGGAGAAGTTTCAAAATTTGACTGCATTTTTTATTTATTTTTTTATGTTTTACTTCATAACTTTATACCAGGTGAACCAATTTTAGGATTTGAAAGATTAGGAATAAACATATTTGGATTTTGTAAATTGTTACCTGAAATATCTAAATTGGGTCGTTAACGGTAGTGGAATCTAATTTTAAGTTTAAAAAAAATGTTATTTGTACTGTTTTGCACGCGTCACACGCTTAAGCGTGTGGGTGTGCTTTACTATCGAAAGACGGCTCTGTGTCCATTTTCCAAGATAAAATCGTTCTTATACGTTAAGTTAGGCACTGAATTTTAAAAAAAGGTTGTTTCGGAAACTAGACATGTTAATCTATAAAGTCAGCGTATTTTCTTTTCATTTTGTTTAATATTTATAACAAAAAAAACGTAATTAAAAAGTGATATGTCAGCTGTCCGTTGGTCTGTGCCCTTTTGTTGTCTTCACGTTTTAGAAAAATATAAACAATTAATTGTAATAATTTCTTTTGAATAATACTTCATTCACTCTAAGGATGAACTGTATATCTTTTTATGAATGAACTCTTAACCGTTTTAAAGATATTAACGAAATTCGAAAGATTTTCTGGGTTTCTTTCATAAATATTTTTTCTTTTTTAAACCCCGGCGCAAAACGAGGGGTGGTGTAAGTTTAACGTGTCTGTGTATCTGTGTAACTGTCTGTGGTACTTTTTTCTAGTTGATGAGGGGATCTGACTACCTTCCTTATGTCCTATCGATTCGAAATTTGGTACCGTATTACTTCAATGATATTGAAAGTGTATGGTAAGGTATCGTATTATGTATAGTAAGGCATCCGCCAACCCGCATTGGAGCAGCGTGGTGGATTAAGCCCTTTAATATATATAACAAAAAAATGCAATCAAATAATATATCTACAGCTGTCCGCTGGTATGTGCACTTTTAGTTGTCTTCTCGTTTTAGAAAAATATAAACAATTTTAGCGAAATGTATAAGCTATTGAACGATCGGATAAATAATAAGATGTTATCTATTTTCGCTGACTCTTTATTGAAGAATAATAATGATAGAAAAACAATATTCAAGTAGCAAAATATAAAAAATTGGCAAAATACAAAATAAAATTATAAGATAATAGAAAAACAATATATTCAAGTAGCAAAATATAAAATATAATTATAAGATAACGTGCTACGTGTACGTACATAATTTTACTTACTAAATTGAAAAACAAATTATCAATAAGAATTTAAAATCAAATTCTTTGACGACTATCAAAAACACGCCACATTACTCTCCTCCGAGACCGAAGGTCAATAGCCGGTTGGCGGGCCAGTGGAACCAGATGCTGCATAGCTCTCGGTGAGTTGGAACTGTCTGCGGTGATGCTTGCGAAGCCTGCGTTGCCGTTCAAGCTCGAGGTTACCAGCTTAGCGAATGACCACCAGTTTAGCAAATGAGCTCGGTTTAGCGAATGGATGAGCGGATGATAAAATATTCGCTAACTCCGCAGACTTTTTATTAATGAATTGTTATTTTGTTATAATATAAAAATGAATCAAGTAGCAAAATGTAAAATATTAACAAGAAGAGCTTAAAATCAAATTCTTTGACAACTATCAAAAAATATTTTTATTAAAATGATAAAAAGAGGTTTTTATTATTATTTATATAAAAAGTCTATATATGTAGAGACGCCAATTAATTGTAATTATTCCTTTTGAATAATACTCCAGTCACTCTAAGGATGAACTCTTTTTCTTATTATGACTGAACTCTTAACTGTTTTAAAGATATTTACGAAATTCGAAAGATTTTCTGGGTTTCTTTCATAAAAATTATCACCGTCTATTTTTTTTTCCTCTCTTCTTTTTCATGAATTATTTATTTTTTAAATAACTTCTGCTGCATCTAGCGACATTATTGATATTTTTGGCAGTGAAGTTAAAATTGTATCTATGTTTCGTGACGTGTCGACAGATTTTCGATAATATAAAATGCCAAAAGAAAATAAAAACTCTGCAAGAGAACGTGATCAATTACAACGTGATTATAAAAGAGAACGTCGTAAAAATTATGAGTCTTTCGAAAAATTATAAAGATGATGTTATGATTGAGCTGAATAAACCTGAAAGCTGCTGTCTTGGAAATAAACATAGTGGAATCTATTCTGCTCAAATTCCTAATAAGGATGATGTAAACCTTGCTCAAAAAAAATGTCGAATGTCTCAAGTTCGTCAAAACTATGATTTTAGACAAAGCGAACGAGAAAAAGATAGGTTAGCTAAGCAGGCTCAGCGATAATTTAGTGCCTACCTTAACATATAAGAACGATTTTATCTTGCAAAATCGACACAAAAAATAATAATATTTTATTCAATTGATTTCTCTTTTAGGCAATTATTATTAATTTCAATTCGTAACACAATGATCGTGTGAGGCGTGCACTTTTGGATTTTCCAAATTTTTTAAAAATACGATATTTAGCCTTTACCATTGAGATATTGAATGAAATATGGCGTAATAATTTAGAAAAAGAAATAATTTACTTTTACCCATATAGCTCTTATTTACTTTTAGACGAGCAAAATTGCAAGCAACGGATTGTACATAAAACAATATCCATTTAAACTTTTACTTAAATAAATACAAAGAAATAAATAATTAGCAAAGTTCAGTAATTGGTTCATTAACTAAAACGTGTACTTCGCTAAAACTTTATTACGTAAAATAATACGAGTTTTCATCGTTATCAAAGTGTAAAGGAGCCATTCATGACAAGAGAATCGCTGGATCATGCAACGTATTAATTAAATCTTTAATCTTAATTATAGATATAGATAATAGCCTTTGATATTTTACCTACAGTTATATTACAGTTTTTGTTCCATTTCTTCTACTTATCATGATTTTTTATGGCCTAAAACTTGTATCAATGTGTTCTGTGTTCATCAATCAATGTGTGTTTCTCTTATATGTTTACTTACTACACACACTACTTGTAACAAAATTTTACTTTATATATTAAAGTCAAACTTCTTAAAGCACTTGGGGAGTAAGCCGGTGAATGCGAGACGAGAGCGTTGCGAAAAATGTGGTCGGGCGAGGCGAACCGAAGTTGAGAGGAAGATATAAGGTAGAGAAGAGAGAAAGAGAGTTACGTTTCGTGAGTTTTACTTCAGTGGTGTGGTCTAAAGTACACTCGTTTTTTGAAAAGACTGATTTTCGAGTTTGTAAGTCCAATCGCAACAATTATTTTATACTAGCTTCTGCACGCGACTTCGTCGGCGTGGACTCCGCGCCTATTGGTCTTAGCGTGATGATACATAGCCTATAGCCTTCCTCGATAAGTGGGCTATCTAACACTGAAATAATTTTTCAAATCAGCCCAGTAGTTCCAGAGATTACCACGTTCAAACAAACAAACAAACAAACAAACAAACAAACAAACAAACAAACAAACAAACAAACAAACAAACAAACAAACAAACAAACTCTTCAGCTTTATATATTAGTATAGATTTAAAAGGCTGGGCTTTTAAAATACAACAAGTAACAAAGTTGTACATGTTTTTTACAAGTAACCATCAATGACAAAATCAAAAACAAAAGTCGACGTGAAAGCTGACATCGTTGTATACAATACATCATATTTATTTTTTCTTTACGCTTACGATTTAATTAATAGCACGTGTGAAAATAAATGTCTAGTTCTTGGTAGGTGATTATATCGCTTCAGCCTGTAATACACCACTGCTGGGCATATACCTCTTTTCCTATGTAGGAGAAGGATCAGAGCTTAACCCACCACGCTGCTCCAATGTGGGTTGGCGGACAAATTTCCTACTATGAGTAACAATCGCTATCAGATGTACATGATAACATCCAGGAACGACGGTTTAACGTGCTCTCCGAGGCACGGTAGGGAGACCCACAAGGACTACACAAACACCCAGACTACGGCAAATATCTGTATGGCCAATACAAATGTTTGTCATGTGCGGGGATCGAACCCGCAACCACCAGCGCAACAGCCACAAACCAGTGCTGTGACCGTTGCGCCAACGTGTTTTTTTTTTAAATGACAAACACAGAGCAAGTGTTACAGCTACTCAACAAGATTTTATGAATAATACTTTGTGTATCTACCTTCAAATAATATTGAATTTATAGCGGTGTTGTACATCTCGATTCAAGATTAGTATGTAAATGAGACATTGTTCTAATGATTTTAGACTGAAGAGGTATTTTGGAAACCATTAACCGTGCCCGTAAGATCCTAAATTAAACAAAGGCATCGTTTATGTTAACCGTGTACTATCTAACAACGTAATGGATTTTCGGGAATCTGGAGCGTAGGCAGATATGTTTTAGTGATTCTGTAAACGTCTTAAAATAACCCAAAGAACCTTAAAGAGATTCAGAGTTCAAAATTTTATTCAAAATACCTGCTACTTATTTCAAGCTAATTTTATTAATCTTTCTTTTTATATAACTCGGTCGGCAAGCGTACGTGTCACTTGATGATAAGCGATTACCGTTGCTTATAGACGTCTGCAACACCAGAAGCATCGTAAACGTCTTTCCGACCCTATCCCCAATTCCCCCAGGAGCTCAGAGCACAGTATTAATTAGCTGTGATCTTCTGTAAGGTCGAGGTACTACTCCAGTCAGGCTGCTCCGTATTTTAACTCCGTTAAACAGAAAATTTCCTGCTGTTCCCTACCTCAGTGATTATATTTGGGGGCATTTAAATATGCGTCTTTAGACGTGTTGTTGTTTATTTTACGTTTGCTGCTAAATCGCATAATTATCACATTTCTTAACAAACAAGATATAAAATGTTTTTAAGAGAATTTTAAATTTGCTTGAAAGATTAATTGCAAACAAAATGATTTGTAGTAATACTATTTATTTTGATTTTGATTGTTGTTGTGTTGGTGGATATAGAAAAGGAAGGCAGAGGAAGGCCAAAATAGCCTCAAGCTTACATACTCACATACTGGATTAGGGGAAAGTTAACATAACTTTCGCGCCTCACTTACTCGAGTTCCGCTAGCCATGAGTTCATTAAACCATAGGAAGAATCAGCGAATACGTAGCTCCAAGCAATCCTCCATCTTCGCGTCGAAAACGACAATCGCAAGGGTTTTTGTGATACTATAATATATTGGTTTAACTTTCTGAAGCTATTTAGAAGATTAAGCTCACGTAAAAAATAAAGAAACCTTATTATTCGAATCTTGAATTCATTTATAGGTACGTACATTGAACACGTCTGATACATAACCCAGATATGATTTACAAACAACAAATATTTTCTCTGGAAATGCTTTGAAATTATTAAAAATAAAACAACAATCCCATCGTTTTCACGGCGTATTTGTATATTAATGAGGGTGGGAGAAAAGAAATTAAGTCAAAACAATGATTTGAGTCCGCCAGCTGTCGCTAGTTCCTGATTGTAAATTGAATATTAAATCCAAAATGATCGCCTTTTAACAGAATACGCTTTGGCGTTCGTGCAAATATTCCACACGGTTGTGATTTGTATAGTAATTGTTTGTAAATTTTGCACGTATTTAGTTAACTTTTTATTCGAGCTGTTGCATTTTTGGCGAAATTGTTTTCGATCGGTTTTTGCCTTCATTTAATGTTTGATTGGAAACTTTTTATTACTGTTGTAAATTGAAACTTTGTAGACTCTAAATATTCCACTGCTGAGCAAATTTTTTTTTCATATACGGAAAAAGGATCTAATATACAGACAAAATATTAATCTGCCACGTTGTTCCATTGTTCGTTAACGGCTATAGTTTTGTATGCATATTTTGAAAGAAAACAAAACACCACTTTAAGAGCAGTATTATTGTGCTGTATTCTTCCCATATGAAAATCGTTCTGGTGTAGGAGGCCCGTACGCTGTGTATGCGCCTAAACATCGACGGTTGTGGGTTCGATTCTAGCTCGGATATCTGTATTTGTTTCTGGTCTGGTTGTCCTGTCTGTCCTTGTGGGTTTCCATTGCGCATCGGCGAGCGCGTAAAACTGCCGGTAGTAATTTTAGACACCTGATAACGATCGTTACTGATAGTAGGATGATATATAGGATATACATCTGTGCCTCTTGGAGAAAAAAGCTTATGATCAGCATTAGGATGTTACATTCTGAATACAATCTTCTGTAACTTTGAGGTATTTTTCACACCAGGGTGTGCCTTTCCCGTTAAACATGTACCTAAGTATGTTAGGTAGTTTATAATTTGTTTTTTGTAGAAATATTATACATAATCAATTTTCAATAAAATGTTGTGTCGTAATCTGTAAACGACGTGAAATTAATTGAACAAGTGCTACATTAATTACTACAAAAGTCATTTATCGTTTGCAAAGTCGAATATCGTATCGGATATTATAAAAATACTTGATATTGTAATATTGTTGCTGGAAGTATTAAAGCATCGATGAACATTATTATGCTGGGGTCGTATGAGAAGCGTCGGAGCAGAAATAACATAATTATTACCATCCCTAACAACGTTTCCTATAGTTGACGATGAACTTGTACGTGAAGTAAATGTCTTATTTATGTTTATGTATAAACTATATGTATTATTTACTAGCCGACCCGTGCCCACTTCGTTGGGCGTTAATTATCTTTTTCTTTGTGATGCATTACCTATGTTGTGTAGTTCTTAATATTTACTAAGTTCTATTAGGTTCATTGTTTATAGAAAGTATTGGACGTATACACTCGTAATAATATCGTGTATTTATTATTTTAAATTACAGAACCAAATAACATACTAAATTTTATAGCACTTATACCCCGTCCGGCGACTAATTAGCTTTTTGACAGCTCACGCCTATAAATTACAGTTTTTTTCCGGAATAACGTACTAAAAATTTTACAGTAATGTCATACTTTAATGACGATTTGATTGATTGAGTGAAGTACCCTGTGCATAACAAACAACCACAGACTATGAAAGAGTTCTTGAAATAATAAATCGATAATAATACGTTATTCCGAAAAAAAAACTGTAATTTATAGGCGTGAGCTGTCAAAAAGCTAATTAGTCGCCGGACGGGGTATAGTGCACGTGACGATATCTATACATATAATAAAATGGTAGAAAAGTCAAAACTGTACATTGAATATTTTTTTAAAAGAATACTTGGGGTGTGATCTACAATCGATACCGAAGCCAAAAATATAGTTTTTAGAATTTTTATCTGTTTGTCTGTTTGTCTGTTTGTCTGTATGTATGTCCGGGATAAACTCAAAAAGTACTGCATGGATTTACTTCAAATTTGGCACGAATATTGTTAAGAAGTCGGGTCAGAACATAGGCTATATATTATCACGCTATCACCTACGGGGAAAGAGCAGTGAACCTTTATTTCTTCAAATGTATGTCCGGGATAAACTCAAAAAGTACTGCATGGATTTACTTCAAATTTGGCACAAATATTATTAAGAAGTCGGGTCAGAACATAGGCAACATATTATCACGCTATCGCCTACGGGGAACGAGCAGTGAACGCACACAGACGACGTCGCGGGCAGCAGCTAGTATTTCAATAATGCAATTTGCTTTCAGATCGACGAAGTGTTAGACAAAAATAAAATAGAGAAATATTTGTATTGTAATATTGAAAAATCGAAATTAATATCCCGAAATTTTAATTACCTGTAAGTAATGTATCTAAGCCGATAAAATAAAACAGAAAGTAAAGAGAAGAAAGTAAGACTGAAGCTAAAGAAACAAAAAATTATGATAAACACAAATTAGAATTATTTCTGAAAAGACTAAACAACAAATAATAACTATAAGAAATATTAAAACAGAAGTAGTTATAGTACTTAGTAGAAATTAAAATGCAAAAATAGTTTTGAAGAAAACTTTTGACCAAAACTACGTCCGGAGTACCGATAAAGTAAAACAGAAAGTAAAGAGAAAATATATAAAATAAAAATAAACGGCAGCGGGCGCCTACAGCGATGAATAAAATCGTAATAATATCGTGTATTTATTATTTTAAATTACAGAACCAAATAACATACTATAAAGAACAAATTTTAAACCACTTAAATAAATAATATGTTGCTCCAACGCCATCTATCAAAAAGCGTAAAAACTTCGTCATCGATAGATTCAAATAGACAGTAAATAAAATAGAGTATTAAATAGTTAAATCTAACAGCGATAGATGGCGTTCGTTTCTTTGTCATTTTCATATTAATATATTTTAATATTTTTCTTTTTTACTGAATTTTTTTGTACAATTACAATAAAATATAGCCTATGTCACTCATGAATAGTGTAACCTCTCACTATTTTCAGCAAATCAGATAAATATAAATGTTTTAAAATCACCAATTAATTTCTAAGGCAAATAATAATGCTTGATTAGATTGAATTGTTGACACGGCACGTCAGAGGACGCAGGTTCAAATCCTGGTGATTTAAAATCTTTATATATTTTTATCTTTTTCCTTTTATCTTGTCACTCCTGAATAGTGTAGCTTTCTGTTAGTGAAAGAATTTTCATGATCGGATCAGTATTTGCGAAGATTACCCCGTATATACAAAGTTATAAACTTTACCTCTTTATAATATTAGTATAGATTAACTTGTAATGACCCTCTTGGTTGTCCCTTTGTGATGAAAAATCTTATACCAATGATATGAAAAGTAGTGCGAGAGAAAAAAAATTGTATTTGTGTGTGTAATGCGTACAAGCTCACACAGATAAGTAACTAAACATGATTTAAGATTTTTAAAGTGAAACTTCTTTAGGCGCATGAGGGGTAAAATTTGAGCGACCGGTAACGCGGCAGCGTCATGACGGTCAGTACTTGGATGGGTGACCACCTGGGAGCACCGCGTGACGTTGGCTTTTTGAAGTGAAACTTCTTTAGGCGCATGAGGGGTAAAATTTGAGCGACCGGTAACGCGGCAGCGTCATGACGTTCAGTACTTGTATGGGTGACCACCTGGGAACACCGCGTAAAGTTGGCTTTTTTTTTCAATGAGTTTTTTTTTAAATTAGTTTTTTGGTAATAAGTTTTTTTTTAATTAGTTTGCCAAAGAAGTTCTCAGTAGTGCGAGAGAAAAAAAAATTGTATTTGTGTGTGTAATGCGTACAAGCTCACACAGATAAGTAACTAAACATGATTTAAGATTTTTAAAGTGAAACTTCTTTAGGTGCATGAGGGGTAAAATTTGAGCGACCGGTAACGCGGCAGCGTCATGACGGTCAGTACTTGGATGGGTACCTGGAACACCGCGTAAAGTTGGCTTTTTGTTTTTTTTTTTTTTCAATGAGTTTTTTTGTATTTGAAATTAGTTTTTTGGTAACAAGTTTTTTAAATTAGTTTGCCAAAGAAGTTCCACTTCTGACATGTGTACTTTGTACGCGCGATAGTGTTAATTCCCAAAAACTTGTCCAACACAACCAGGAGCACAAATAAAACCAGTACTCGAGATGCTTTAACTTAATATATTGGATTGTTCAATAATTACACAAATGTATGGTGAATTTTGCCACCACGATTCAATCTAATACTAGCGCCATCTAGTTGTAGACGTTATAAACCTCGAACAAAAAACTTAAACAGAAAAAAAATCAAATAATTGTAAGTTGCGGCGTTAACGATTATTATTATTTTTTAAATAGTAAGTCTTTTTTTGTGCCTATTTAGACAGTCGATCTGAAGGAGTAAACTCCAGTCGTGCGTCGGAGCTGAAACACACACTTTTTTTTTAATTCCACGCGGACGAAGTCGCGGGCACAGCTATTCGATATTTAATCAAATACGTGAAGCTAATGAAAAATAATTATTGTGATTCTGCAAAATACATATGCGTCATTTTAATTTTCATTTAAGAAATATCTCTGTAGTTTCATACAAGTCAGAGTATTTGTAGTCAGACAGTATCATACAGAGCCTTAATATAGCTTGATAGTAATACTCATAGTTGGAAACAAAATATTCACACGTGTATTTATATATGGACGTAAATAAGCTATTTATATTAAAATTTATATACCTACTCGCCTTGAAATATTATGTAGCGAGGTGCGAACTTCATATCACGTGTCATGTTAATATACGAATAACTTGAAGAACTCGTGCATAAATACGGCCAGGTATCCTCGTTTATATATTTACGTATACATAGAAAAAATTCTTTGATTCGGGCCAATAACTGTCATGGCCTGTCAGGAATATCAATTATAATAAAACTTGTTTACGTTACATAGAAACGTTACTTTTTACGAGAAAATGTTTATTTATTTTTAGGACATCGAATAAATTTTTACACTACTAGGGTAGCAAACGGGTACGGTAAATCTGATTTTAAGTGAGTATAGTAGCAAATAGAAACCAGCAGTACCATAAGCATCGCTAGCGTGTAGCCATCCCTACCCCACTGTCAACATAGCATAAGGTTCTAGCCTACTCACCACAAAAACACTCAGAGTGGTATTAGAGTAGAGTGGTAGTAGGTATTAGAGTGGTATAGAGTGGTACACACTCCAGAGTGGTATTTTGAGCATGATATTTGCTGCACCATAAACACATGAAGAATAGAGATTTTTCTAGAAACAGTTATAACATAATTTTTGAAATACACGAGAAATTAAAACGTATATGATGATAAAAGCAAAAAGACATGCTAGAACAGAATATGTGAGAGTTGTCTTAAATTACTCTGACGACAACACTGATGCGAGGTTGGATAACAAAAGGCATTGTTTTAACGCACCTTGCATCTTGTGTCCAGTCCGTTTTATTTGTTAATCAAACAAATGAGAGAATGACACTTTGTGTAATGCGTTTATAAAAAACTAGTTTGAACATGCTTAATAGATTATGTGTTTAACAGGATGTTTAACTACTTTGTGGCAGCTATAAACAGGTATATTAATGTACATATAATATGTTGTCTAGCTAATTTCACCCACGCTAAGTTTGATGTAAGATTTAACAAATAAATCTTACATCAAACTTAGCGATATTTTATTGCGAATACAATGACATAGTATCGCCTACTAAAAGTCTGGTTTGAATGGCGATTGCCGAATATAATATAGCCTGGCCAGGAATTTTCCAGCCACCCTTACACGATTTATCCATAACATACTAAAGAAGATAATTATTTAATTTTTTGCCATCAAGTAAATGAGCGAAGATCACGTCTAGTTCGGATTTTAAACTATCAAATAATACTGCGACATAAAGTACTAAAACTTACTTGTACTATATTACGTTTGCTTGTATTCGTCGAGCAAGCAAGTATTAAACAATGTTTTCAAAGCTATATTAAATAATATTGCTTTGAGTAATGCACGCTAAACTATTAACAGTGTCGAAATTTCCTGCTGCTATCATTATTCAAAATAAGTCTTGTTTCGTATTTAACACCGGCGCTTCGTTCCGACGCCAAGGATATTAAATATCCGTTAAAATAACTTAACCGGCGTACTTTTATTATAGGTTTACTTTGTTTTACTTGAATAAAATATATAAAAATCTCATGTCGTAATGTTTGTTCGGGCTAATCTTCGTAACTACTGGACCGATTTTTATGAAATTTTGCTAACTTAAAATTTAGGCGATATTTTATTTCGTTTAATGACCCCAAGGGGTTCCGGGAAGAATAAGTATTAAAAAAAATTAAAGAATCGACTGTTAGGCGGTACGAAGTTCGCCGGGTCAGCTAGTAAAATAATAAATACATACGAGGCAACAATATTCAAGTAATATAATTATTATTACATTTATATAACAACAAAAAAAAAATATAACGAAAAGTAAATCACAATCAATTAATTCCGGATTCGGTACCCGAAGCTCACGGTGACACAATTAAACGTTTTAAAATAAGATTTCGGTGAAAAGCTTTATTACTTTTACGGGTAAAAGCAAAAAAGGAGCCTTCAGATGTGATAAAATGGAAACGTCGAATGAAAAGACGTAGGAATGATTAAAAATGAATTTATTACATCTACTGTCCAATTACTGGAGGGCGGATTTGCTGAATACCTACATTTAATTAGTATCGAGTATGATTTTTGAAATGGAAATGATGTCAAAATTAAAAATTAAAATTTATTATGGTTTAATAACGACGATTAATTTATTTATCGAATAATTAGATTATATTATCTATCTATACTTATTATAAAAATAAGTCCCCCGGCCGCGTCTTTCTGT
The DNA here is from genome assembly GCA_905220545.2 of Melitaea athalia. NCBI lineage: Eukaryota > Metazoa > Arthropoda > Insecta > Lepidoptera > Nymphalidae > Melitaea > Melitaea athalia. Next base: position 3,096,081 of record HG992185.1, on the reverse strand, counting down.
CCTCCTGTCTGTCTGTCGGTCCTCCTGTCTGAACGCGATAAACTCAAAAACTACGCAACGGATTTTTATACGGTTTTCAACAATAGAAAGAGTGATTCTTGAGGAAGGTTTAGGTATATAATTTATTATGTTTTAATGTAAATTAGCAGAAATACGGCGATAAATGTTGAAGAGGTCGCAAAAAATCTCGCCAACGGGGAGCTTTCCACGCGAACGCTGCCTAAACTAGCAAAGATATAGTTGTATAATGTACTAGCGAATTCAAAATCTATAAAAATGCTACAAAAAAGTCCGCGATAGCATATATCTATCTCTTAGGGTTTACTTACAATAACCACTTTTATGTTCAAAATTTTAATTAAAAACATTACGTTATTTTTAAAGATATTTTCTTTAGTTCAGTATTAATCCTTATCCAAATGAATATGTTATTTAGCTTAGGCATTTAATACAGATTAAAATTGCTCTTTACACTATATTAATCAGATAAATAGTTTTTGAGATATCGTCGTTAGAAGTAAGTAGCAGCGAAACATTTAATGCTCGGCGAGCCAGCGTTGAGCGTTCTTTCCTTGAGCTTGAGATGCCTTTAACGGCGCGGGCGAGTCCATCCCCTCTGCCCCGCATCGCTCGACCGCCTGCTCATGCTATTAAAGGAAATCAAAGAATATCAAAGATCATTTTATCGAACTTTTTTTTAAAACTTTTTTGTTAAATTCCACGCAGACGAAGTCGCGGGTACAGCTAGTTAAGATTTATATTAATTGAATTTTTATTGTGGTAAGACATAGCAGAAAATATCTCACTCCAAATTTGGACAACCTTACGGAAAATTTCAGCTCAATAATAGTGCTCTCAAGTACTGTTCTTGTGGTAAGGTGAGCTAGTGCTCTCAATACTGTTGTGTTCTTGTGGTGAGTAAGGTGAGCTGGTGAGTTGCTTGACTTTTTTTAATACAATTAGCTCGGCAAACAAGCGGACGGCTCACCTGATGGTAAGCGATTACCGTAACCTATAGACGCCTGCAACACCAGAAGCATCGCAAGCGCGTTGCCGACCCTATCCCCGATCCCCCACAGGAGTCTCTGAAGGAGGAGGAATCTGTTCTGGTCACCTTACCCACCAACAGTGCCCTTTTTTTTTGGAAAATCCATCATGGATACCTTCCGGCGCGGGGGCACCAGAGGGTTATGTCAGACTCCTGCTGACCAAAAAACCATCCACGTGTGAGGAGACATCCGCCTGAGTGGGGCGAGATGGGTCTTGCGTTAACAGTCTCCACCCCGCCCCGGCGGTTGGCCCGAATGTAAACATCCGGGCCCCGGCACCCAGAGGGGCGGGACCCACAAGACCACCCCTCCCGATGACGTGGGATCTCAAGCCAGCCGAGGATCCCTCGACCCTCAGCCGGCCACCCCACTTAGAGGACGCTCAACCGGACCAGTCTACCATCTGCAGAATGGGGACACATGTCCAGGAGCGTCCCCCCCTCCAAGTCAGACAGGCTTGACCTCCAACGTCCGGCATCATGGCGTTGGGGGTCAGGCCCGCCCGACCTTCAATGCCAGATCGCACCGAGCAACCGAGAAGGCTCCAGGGAGCCCAGCACGACCCGGCAACTACCCCACGGGTCCGCCGGACTGCACCAACAACCAAGCTTAAAGCTCCAGGGAGCCAGCACAACTCGGCCGGCAAACCGCGCTGTCGCGCTACAGGGCGGGCAAGTGAACCCACCCACCCCGTCCCTCTAGTGCACTCACGGGTCGAGCAGTACCCGGAGCGCACCCCTCGAGTCAGTCGTTAGCCGCGACGAGCAGCAGTACCGCAACTGCGATACTGCTGCCCGTCCCGTTGCCCAGGGTGCACCATGAGGAGGTGACCGACATGCACCCCACCCACCAACAGTGCCCTATCCTATGCTGTCATCCATTACACATTCAACGGCCCCCCCACTCAATATCAAAATTTTTAATCACTTAGCATATCACGTACGCTTTAATGATTATTATGCTTGGTCATTACGTTTAATTGACATTAAAAATTAATTTGGTAACGCCGAGATTGCTGTGTTGTATTATATTTTAGTAAACTTTAGTAATACCGTGTTTATAACACGAACGTTATGAGTTTGTCATTAATTTTTAATTTTTTTATATAATAAAGCTGACCGGTGGGATTAGAGTTTATATTATAATAAATGGTTCTTTGTGAATTATGTATAAATAAATTATTTTGTCATTTCGTTAATTTATAAAAATAAAATTACATAAATAAATTACTAAAAAAAGGTATTTTATATATTGTTGGCGTACAACCCTTGCGTTCCCTCAGGTGTTCGGAGGAAATGAAAGGCGTATGGATTGTTCACCACGATTTTATTTTTTCCTTCAACCATACTAGTATACAAATTCCAAAACAATGATAGCGTGATCTAACTGACATCCAACGCCATCTAGTGGCCTATAGATAAACCCACAAATTAAATAATTGTAAGTTGCGTCGTTAACATACCGCCCACCAAGAACGACTTTTAGCGTTCTTCATTTACTAAATTAACAATTTCCAAACTAATAAATAACAATGAAAGCAACTTAAAATAACAATAAACTTAACTACCAACAAGTATTAATCCGTTACAGGCAAATACATAGCTTGGAAAACTTATTTAACTAAAACAAACAATAATTATGTTAATCCACAAATAAACCAATGAAAACAACTAAAAATTAGTGAAATAAACTTAACGATCTAACAACTATTAATCAATTACAGGCAAAATGCATAACTTGGAAACTGGCCTCTTAAAAATATTTCCTCCACATCTTAAACTAACTACTCGCGTAATTTTGTCCAATCCAGGATGTTTTTACATTACTATGCCATAAAGCCACTCAGCCCCCTTGTGCTTAACCTTTTTTTTTTTTTAATTCCTAAATTATTCTCTTCTTCCTTAACCCTTTCTGGACGTTCCATAACTCCTGATGATACTTGCCCTGATAATATCCAGCCGAGCCTTGTATTCTGAGCAACTGGATATCCAGGTGGACCCCTCGCAATACCTTCTATTATTACTCTACTGTAAACTTCTGCACCCAACAACAAATCTACCTTATTGGGTATATTAAATTTGGGGTCTGCTAATTTAATTCCAATGAATGGTTTCCGCGGTTGGAAAAGTATCTTGGTTTCAGGAATACACGATGTTAATTTGTTTAAAACGTGTGCCTTTACTTCTACAGTACAATTAGGATCGTGACGTGACTGAACCTTTAAGAGAACTACCGCTTTCGTTACTACTGACTCTTGCTGATCATTTCCTAATCCCCAAAGCCGATTGTGACTTTTAATCTTTTTTAAACCAAGTAATTGTACGGCATCTTCTGTAATGAAAGACGCCTGTGAACCCTGGTCCAACAAAGCTCTTAAATTAACATTGCAACCGTTTCTCGATTCTGCCTTAACAACCGCTGTTGGCAAGAGTACTTGACTGTTAACACCTGAGAAACAACTAACAATATCGCTTGATTTGACCTCCGTACTAGAGCTTGTCGCAATTTCTGATTCACTCTCGTGTGTCCTTGCTTGGTTACATTTTCTAGTACCTTCTACGGGCTTTAAGGCTCTCCTTGGATGGAGCATAGAGTGATGTTTCCTTTTACAAATTTGGCATTTGGGTCGCTGACGGCAAAAATGTACTACATGACTTGCTCCCAAACAATTAAAACATAGATGATTCGATTGGACAAAACTACGACGAGAATACGCATCCTTTTTAGCAAACTTTTTACAGTGTCCTAAGTAGTGATTATCCGAACAGAATGGACATAGTATATTTCTAACGTGAAGCGTTTGTATATTCCTACTACGACTATGAACAATATTAGACTGGTTGGGCTTTGTACTTATAAATTCTAGTGAACGAAATCTTTGCTCTAGAAATTCTTTAAAGTTTTCAAAATTTGGTAATTCATCACTTAAATCACTAATCCTAGTCTCCCAAAGCTTTCTGGACTCATTGTCTAGCTTTAAAGACAATATATAAATGACGATTATATCCCAGGCCTGAGTATCTACACCTAAATTAGTCAATGCATTTAGACATTCATTGCTTGTGTCTAAAAGTTCCTTTAAAGCGGATGATGATTCAACCAACAAACTCTTTTGGCTCATGAATCTTTTTAAAATGCAATTGGCCAAGTAACGTTTATTATTATACCGTTTCTCTAACCGAGTCCAACAAAGCTGGTAGTTTTGGGCCGTAATAGCGACATGACGCAAGAGCTGCTCTGCCTCACCAGTTAAATGACCTTTAAGATAGTGTAACTTTTGTACATCGTCTAAACTACTATTATTATGTATAAGTGAAACAAACAAGTCTCTAAAGCTAATCCATTCATTGTAAGAGCCTGAAAAGGTTGGAATACTTATTTTTGGTAACTTAACCCTCGATTCCCCAACCACAGAACTGTTCTCCGCCTTACTTTTTACAACCTTTAGTTTTTGTAATATGCCCTTTAATTCAGCCTTATAATCGAAATAAAGCTCTTCCGTTTTTTCGTATAAATCCTCCTTAAAATATTCATGTATTTTACCTTCACTAGTAACTAAGGTAACAATTTTAGAATGATTACTATCAAACGCAGCCCACTGTTTTTCCAAATGTTCTAAGCGCGACTCCACAAACGCTTCCGTTATTCTAGTTTTAGGAGATTTCCTCAAATTTATTTGAGCCCTCGAAATATTGTTACAAAGGTCGTGTTGCAATTTACAAATATCCTCCATTTTCATTTACCTAGCTATCTAAAGACTACTAATAGAACTTGAAAACTAAGTATTACCCACAAAGTATTATTCCAGTTAAATTTTTGCACTTATCACCTCTGACAGAAGGTCCAATTTGCTGCCTCCGATGACTAATTCTAGCAGTGGGTGACGCCACTCTCGTTGTTCTTTCACCGACACCGTCCGCCGCTTTCTTCTCTGTCAGCGCCGTTCACTGGCCCCGTCCTCCTGGCGACGTCCGCGTGCGTCTTCTCCTGGTGTCACCCACCGGCATCGTCTTCCCGGCGCCGTACGCGTGCGTCTTCTGTCGGCGCCGCCCACCGTCCGCTTGCGCCTCCGCCTGGCGCCGTCCGCTTGTGCCTCCGCCTGGCGCCGTCCGCTTGTGCCTCCGCCTGGCGCTGTACGCTTGCGCCTTCCTCTGGCGCAGTCCGCCTGGCGCCGTCCGCTTGCGCCTCCGCCCGGCGCTGTGCGCTTGCGCCTTCCTCTGGCGCAGTCCACCTGGCGCCGTCCACTTGCGCCTTCCTCTGGCGCAGTCCACCTGGCGCAGTCCACTCGCGCCTCCGCCCGGCGCCGTCCGCTCGCGCCTCCGCCCAGCGCCGTCCGCTCGCGCCTCCGCTCGGCGCCGTCCGCTCGCGCCTCCGCCCGGCGCCGACCGCTCGCGCCTCCGCCCGGCGCCGTCCGCTCGCGTCTCCGCCCGGCGCCGTCCGCTCGCGCCTCCGCCCGGCGCCGTCCGCTTGCGCCTTCCACTCGCGCCGTCCGCTTGCGCCTCCGCCCGGCGCCGTCCGCTTGCGCCTTCCTCTGGCGCAGTCCGCTTGGCGCCGTCCGCTTGCGCCGTCCGCTTGCGCCGTCCGCTTGCGCCTCCGCCCGGCGCCGTCCACTTGCGCCTTCCTCTGGCGCAGTCCACCTGGCGCCGTCCGCTTGCGCCTCTGCCTGGCGCTGTCCGCTTGCGCCTCCGCTGCTGGCGCCTCCCGCTGCTGGCGCCCTCCGCTGCTGGCGCCTCCCGCTGCTGGCGCCTCCCGCTGCTGGCGCCTCCCGCTGCTGGCGCCTCCCGCTGCTGGCGCCCTCCGCTGCTGGCGCCCTCCGTTGCTGGCGCCGTCCATCCGCTGGTAGCGCCTTCTTCTGGCGCCTTCCGGATCGAAGGACCAAATGTTGGCGTACAACCCTTGCGTTCCCTCAGGTGTTCGGAGGAAATGAAAGGCGTATGGATTGTTCACCACGATTTTATTTTTTCCTTCAACCATACTAGTATACAAATTCCAAAACAATGATAGCGTGATCTAACTGACATCCAACGCCATCTAGTGGCCTATAGATAAACCCACAAATTAAATAATTGTAAGTTGCGTCGTTAACATATATATAAGAATGAATCTCATAAATGTATGCACGCGTCTAAAGGTCGATTTACATCAGACGAGCGAATGCTTATTCTATCCCTACTATATCAAATTCTTTTAGTGTAAACAGGCGTAGAGCATGCGAAAGAATGCTCTTGTTCTAGCTCTAGCTCTTTGTTTATTTGGTCTAAACCCACCCTAACTTGCGTACGACTGCATCAAAGAATGATTTTTTTTGGGTTCGTTATTGCCAGGAAGTTTGAAAGAAATAATCAAAAAATTTACGAAGAAAAATAATGGTGGCACAAAGGTCCCCTATTTTATAATAATACAACGATTTTCATTTTGATTCATTTTTAACTTTCTAATTAGCTATAATTCAAATAAACCACACCTTTGAAGAACGCTAAAAGAACCTGAATAATAATGAACAGTTAATATGATCAATATTTTCAATTACGTGAATATTTCCTAATTAATGAAGTTATAAAATATGATATAATTATCGATGCTTTTGATCATAGCGTGTACGAAAGTAATTATTTGTTTTAAAGTATAATAATTAACAATAAACGAAACAGATTTTTTTGATAATGAAAAATTAATTAACGTTTTTTCAATATTATTTACCTACATCTCAACATTTGTCTAATACTGACATAATACCTTAAGAATTTTTTTTATCAATACAGCCAAGTTATAGAAATAACAAATAAAAATGTATTTATCACAACAAAATACATAAGAAAGAAATAAAAAAAAAGTAATAAAGTTATAAAAAAAGTTTTACTTCGAACATGTATCGCACAAGCGTAATGTACGTACCTATTCCTTAATTTCTACCATCATTGGGATCAAATTTGTGCTAGGGTTATCTGATTTTGAGGAATTAGGAATGTTTTTAAACATATCCAGAATAGGAGAAGCTGCAATTTTGTAACTAATCGAATCTTTAAATCGGGTAAAAGATTTCACCTTCCGCCTCTCTCACATATTGTACCAAAACTAAGGGTACTTAATTCAAAACGATTTCTTATTAAACTGTGAGAGTATATAGCCTTTTACCAACAGCTAGCAAAAATATTTGATTCGTATTGACTGTTATTTTCATATACAGTTTTTTACTGATTCAGTAAACAGCTGCGTTTCAATTTTAGGAAATATAATTATGTTTTATTTGTATAAGTGTAAACTGTACATCTTTCTTTGTGAACTATAAAAATCTTTTATATAATCTTTATGAGCGTAGGTTTTAATCGAAATTTCATCACCACTGCATCATAGTGCTCGTCATACTGGCAATAGAGTTAATTTATATGCAAGCAAAATTTAAATTTTATGATAGTCTGCAAGGTTTAAACACTCTTGTGTGTGTGTGTGTGTGTGTGTGTGTGTGTGTGTGTGTGTGTGTGTTTTCGTATATTTTGATGAATAAATTTCATAATATAACTTTATCAAATGAGACTGGCAAACATGTAGGTCGTACATTTTACTAATATTTTTTGCGAACACTAAATACGGACTGAACTTTGTATACTGAAAAGTAAACGTACATATGTATACACATGCATATGTGTGCCCATATAAAGGGCCCCGTAAACGATCAAATAATTTGTCAAATTTTACGTGTTTGTCAAATTATTTGATCGTTTACGAGCTTGTTTGATGTGTTTTATATGAAAACACGAAGTTTGACAAATTATTTGATGTAAACTAATCTTCACATTTCAAATCTTTCAGGGAGCCAAAGTAAAAGTAGAAGAAGAAATTATATGATCGTCTACAGGGCCCTTTATAACTTCCTGTTAGTTAAAACACTCTCTGTTCAAAGAATTGAGATTAGGATTTGATGGGAGCAGTTTTCATGGTGCGTTACTTCTCTGTGAATAATTATATTTCAGCCTATGTCAGTGGTGCGAGTAGTCGCCTAAAACACCGACGGTTTGCGGGTTCGACTCCCGTCCGGATGGATATTCGTATTTGTAGCAATATTTGTTTTCGGTTTGGATCTCTGTCCTTGTGGGTCTGCCCCCCCACCCCGTGCCTCGCAAAGCACGTTAAGCCGTCGATCCCGGTTGTTATCATAAATACCTGATAGCGATCGTTACTCATAGTAGGAAACATAATTATCAGCCAATCCGCAGTGGAGCAGCGTGGTGGATTAAGCTCCAATCCTTCTCCTACACAGAGAAAAAGGCATAATTATGCCCAGCAGTTGGATGTTATAGGCTGAATGCTATGTGAGTGATACAGAGAAAAGGCAAACTTAGAGGTCAAAAACGTCCCAAATTTTAGAAATTAAATTGTTGGAGCTTTAGATCAATGTTAGTATTCAGAACGAAACGGGTCCTCTGTCAAGAATCTGACTTGTAATAATTCGTTTAAAAACGGATGCTTTCTGAAAATGTTATGTAAATGAAAATATTTCAGTTGAATTTATAAGCTTCAACTTTTATAAACTTTTGCATGTCATTGAGTTATTTTAAAATAATGTTTGAAGCTAGTTTAAAAAGCAAATAGGTCAGTATTTTTAAAATTTTATTTAACGTGTTATTTTGTATTTAATTAAAAAATTAAAAATTTTGTGAAAATGTTTATTAGGTAGGGCACAGTGACTATATCTAGGGATTAGGCAGAATATTTTAAACTTACGGAATATCAATCAAAGCGTTTGTAACGCTCTGGGTATTGCAGATGTTCATATTATGTGCACTGTAATAATATATTAAAAAAATGTTTTATCATAAAAAAAAATATTTATAATCACAACATATTACAATGTTTTAATTGTAATGTCAATGTAAATTGTATTTCATATTGTAAAACAAAATCGCTTCCCGCTGTCTGTCTGTCTGTCTGTATGTATGCTTAAAATTTTAAAACTACGCAACGGATTTTGATGCGGTTTTCTATAGTAGATAGAGTGATTCAAGAGGAAGGTTTTTATGTATAATACATGCATATTATAGTAGAGGAACACTGGTAATTTTGGAGGTTTCTAACGTATCTTTTATTGTAGACAGTATTTAGTTTCAGCATTGCAACCGTGCGAAGCCGGGGCGGGTCGCTAGTTGTATTCATAATTATAGAATTGAATAATTTTTTTTGTAAAGAAATAGAAACTGACACAAAAAAAACACTGTACACTTAATTTTCGTATACAAACTGGCAAAAAACCCCTGCCATTTTTAAAATCACGGTATACAAAGCATACAGAGTACGGAAATTCATTCAATTCATAGTTTCTTCAATATGCGAGCTTACTGAAATTAACGCTTAAATTTGATTCAGGTACCTGATATACGCACGACGAATGCTTTTTCATTATTGAAGTACCTTCGCATAAGGCACTAACTGTTTCCCGTGGCTTTGCTCTCTACCTCTCTTGCGCAACGATTACAACCTGGGGTTACAACACTGGATTGCGGCTGTTGTGCTGGCGGACGCGGATATGATCCCCGCACACGGCATACAAATGTATTGGCCATAAAGATTATTGCCGTGATTTGGCCGTTTGTGCCTGTGTATTGTGTGTGTTTCCGGACTCCCGACACAGAAGTAAATCCTAGTGGGGGAAGTTGAGTGCCAGTCGTTTATTTTTGGAGTTTACTCCCTACGAATCGATTTTCATAAAAGGCCCCAGGTAAGGAAAAAAATGAGGTGTGAAATCTATTGAACGAATGACATCGTTACGTTTTTTTGCCATTCACTTTTCAGGCTTGAATATTAAGTTGCTCCAACGCCATCTATCGGAAACTAAGAAAACGTCGTCGATAGACGATGACGACGACAACGTTCATTTTTTTTTTAATCATTTGACTAGCCCGTTGGTGCAGTTTATAGTGACCCTGCTTTCTGCTCCGGGGGTTGTGGGTTCGATTCCCACCCCGAGTCTGGGTGTAATATACATATTTATTTATATACATATTTATATATGTATTATTTTATAAGTATGTTCATCGAAAAAAAAAAAATGTAGCTAGACCAGTCGGTTGTTACCTATAACACAAGCATTAAGTTGCTTACTTTAGGAACAGACGACCATGTGTGTATTGTGTAGATATTTATTTATTTATTTATTCATTATTATTATTTTTTCATTAGAAAGGAGTTACTTGGACTAAAATGCCTGCAATAATATCATTTTGTTCTAATAGATAGACATTATTTACAATAAAATGTCTGTTCATTTGCATTTTGATAATAATTTGCACTTTGAACGTAACTATGAAGCACAGCGGGCGTTATCTACAGAAAATTGTTAACAAACCCCAAAAGATGGCGTAACCGGATGTAGACAAAAATTAATAATAGATACTGTATAGAATAATGACCATAAATATAATAATATATAAATAATTTTAATAAAAGTGCTGAAATACCAAGAGAAATTGAGAAATTATACTTGTTATAATACTTGTGTTTTTTTTTTAAAGAACATAATATAAAACAAAATATTTGAACACGCCACTGATCCAACAATCACGCACAGTATAATATTATAATTTGTGTTGTTAAAGGATACGGACCTTACGTATCTTGTTTCAATTGTTTGTATTCAGCAATGATGAATGGGTTTGTTAGAATATAAAACAAGTCTCTTTAGTCTTTTAATAAATAATTGCTACATAAGGGTGAACCTTATCGTATATTCCTCTCCGTTTAATTTCCATGTCTTTTACTATTATTATATCACCTGCGTCAGATGTAGTATTACGGTATAATTTTTTATGACTTTAGTTTTTCTGAACATTGATGGTCTTATACGCGTTGAAAGTATACATTACGATAGGTGGTGGCTTAGACCCATCAATAAACTGGTTCATTGTGTAGAAACCACAGGTAGAAACGGATTCGGAACGGACCGATTTGTTTAAAAACTTGACTGTATTGAGTATAAAAAGATTCAATATAGTCAAAATACAAGATATAATTTTTTTTTCAATAATGTCAGAGTCAGAATCACTATTTTTAACCGAATTCCAAAAAAGGAGGAGGTTCTCAATTCGACTGTTTTTTTTAATGCATGTTAGCTCAGAACTTTTGACTGGGTGGACCGATTTCGATCAATTTTATTTTAATTGAAAGGTTTTGCGTGTCATGTGGTCCCATTTTAATTTAATTGAGATCTGACAAGTACTTTTAGAGTTATATCTAATAATGCGTATTTACTTGACTACTTTTTCGTCGACCTAAGTTATATTATACCGCCAAACTTTTTATTCGATGTACCAACTTTGATGATTGTTACTTTAATCGAAAGTTAATACTTGTCATGTAGTCTTGTTTAAATTAGATCGAGATCTGATTACAACTTTTTGAGTAATCTTTAATAGCGCGTATTTACTTGACTATTTTTTCGTCTTATTACGTTGTATAACTTGACGATGTATACCTATAATTGAAGTTGTTTTTTTTTTCGTTTGAGAGCAAACACAATTATTTATTAGTTTGTCATTCCCACACTATTCAAACTTTTATTTTCAAACTTATTTAGCTGTTTTTCATCTGTAATTAAGCTTACATTTAGATAATTTATACCAATAATATGTTTTCGATATAAAAATGTAAAGTTTTTCGCGAATTGATAAAAAGTAGTAAAACAAACTAATTTCACCCATGTTAGAAACCTCAAGGATAAAATTAAAACAAAATATATATTTTCATATTAAGTGTGTACAATGTTTAAGTGCAACTTGCCAAAACTTGTCTGGCTTTAATTGTTTAGATTATATCATGATGATTCAGAAAAGTAATCAAGTTAAGTTTAATTTAATAAGTACAGATATTGAGTTTAATTAAGGACTATCTTAATCACAAAATTTGTGAGCTTACTCGAGAGCTTTTACGTAATTATCGAAATATTTCGTTTTGCGTAACTTAATAACAATATAAATAGAATGTAAACATTCAAACATTCTCTTAATAAGCGATGGATACGTAGACATTGCTTACTAATTTTTTATTTGTATACAAAGCTGAAGTGAAGTGTTTATTTGTTGTTAAATTTAAAAAAAAAAAACTGCTTAGCAAAAACTGTAGCTGACGGACGTAAAAAAATTGTGTGTCAGCTGCGAGGAGTTCACTCCTTAAAATCGACTGTCTAATAGGCACAAATAAGGCTTTCTAGTCTAAAAGTCAAATCTCTATAATATGTATCTGTAATCTCTATATAAAAATGAATCGCTGAATGTGTTGCTAAGCGCAAATCTCGAGAGAAGCTGAACCGATTTCGCGAATTCTTTTTTTATAATATTCCTTGAAGTACGAGGATGGTTGTTACGGAGAGAAAAATTTAAAAAATTGCCTGAAAAAGTCTAAAAACAACAATTTTCTATATTCCTATACAAAATATTCGTAATAATATTTAAAAGTCAATTTAAACTTTAATACCAATCGACTGTTAGGCGGTACAAAGTTCGCAGGGTCAGCTAGTAGTAAATAAATGAATCAACTTACCTATATTCTTATTAGGAAACGTCATCGTCTATCGGAACACTATCTCTATCGGAATCTATTGGGTTTCGATAGATGGCGTTACGAGAAACGTAACTAGGTCATTTGTTCTATATTTTACTGGTTTACAATGTTTGACATTGTACCTATTTGTATTAAATATTAAAGTAACATTGAAAATATTATTTAAAAAAAGTTTACACTTTAAAATAAAATCACTAAAAATCTATACTAATATATAAAGCTGAAGAGTTTGTTTGTTTGTTTGGTTGTTTGTTTGTTTGTTTGTTTGAACGCGGTAATCTCTGGAACTACTTCGCCGATTTGAAAAATTCTTTCAGTGTTAGATAGCCCATTTATCGAGGAAGGCTATAGGCTATGTGTCATCACGCTAAGACCAATAGGAGCGGAGTCCACGGCGACGAAGTCGCGCGCAGAAGCTAGTATATGTATATAATATTTTATTGTTAACGAGGAGCTACAACCGCTCCGGTAAGCAGAAACTGCTGAGACAGAGCGGCGCGAACTCAACAATTATTCTCATTCTAGTCACAAATGCATAAATTTTTAGAAAATGAAATGAGAAATTGCAAAAGTAAAATCTTTATTATATTTAAAAAAAAACAGTACTATGTTTTATTGTTTTAAATGGGTTAGCATTAATGCTAAAACGTGTAGATCGACATTACGACTCCAAAATATATACAACAATATTTCGACTTAAATCGAAATAAATAATTAAAATATCTAAAATCACACGTCGCTGTCATTTAACATAATTATATAATACTAGCCGACCCGTGCCCACTTCATTGGGCGTTATAATCCATTTCACATAAGAAGGGTACGGTGAAATTTGATATGTTCCAATACACTCTCACTATTTTCAGCAAATCAGATAAATATAAATGTTTTAAAATCACCAATTAATTTCTAAGGCAAATAATAATGCTTGATTAGATTGAATTGTTGACACGGCACGTCAGAGGGCGCAGGTTCAAATCCTGCTGATTTAAAATCTTTATATATTTTTATCTTTTTCCTTTTATCTTGTCACTCCTGAATAGTGTAGCTTTCTGTTAGCGAAAGAATTTTCATGATCGGATCAGTATTTGCGAAGATTACCCCGTATATACAAACAAAGTTATAAACTTTACCTCTTTATAATATTAGTATAGATTGTAAACTACGAGTATAACGTACTTTGGCTGTTAAAGAGTCCTTCATAATTATAAACTTTGTTTATCGGAAATTGTAAGATCAATGTGTTAGTACCTTAACCTACAAATGAAACACTAACTTGCGAAATCAGAAACTTAAACACAAAGTTGAATATTTTAAATTAATAATTCCATCGCGTGTTTATAATTATTATTCTTGTTGTAAAAGTCACATATCCATTACTATACCAGACCCGTACATAAATATGAACGTTAAAGCCATTAAAAATAATACTCGTAGCTACATGAAACACTACGTATATTTTGCCTACGGGCTTAATTAGTACGTTAATGTAGAATAGACTTAAACGTACAAAGTACAGAATTCTGTTTACCGTTAGAACTAGGTATACCTTATTAGATGTTTTAGTCTCGAGTAAATAAGCTATGTTTTCAGGGATTAATGGATTTCAGTAGCGGAGTGTTTCAAGTGTAATCTAGGTATTTGAAAGTAAGTATTTATTAACCACTAATTATTTTTAGTAGTTTTATCTAAAGACTGTCTATTTTTTTAACAAATTTAATAAAATAATAATAAAGGCATATAAATGAAATAATCATCACTTTACTTCAGTCTATTTACTGCTGGACATATGCGAGTGCGAACTCATGTGTTTTGCCCATAGTCACCACGCTGCCTGGGCAGACGGGTTGGTGACCGCAGGGCTGGCTTTGTCGCACCGAAGACGCTGCTGCCCGTCTTCGGCCTGTAAATTGAAGTATTTTAGTCGCTTGGTTTTAATACGAATAAATTCAGCTGCTTTGCCTGAGGTTGAGGGTTATTTATATCTACCAACATGTACGTATTATTTTTCAGTACATTTACCGAAAAAAAATCTTAGCTACATCAGTCGGCTGTTACCTATGACACAAGCAACATGTTACAAAAAAGTGCATATTTCAAATATAACTAAGATCATCTAAAACTAAGATACTGTAAAATAATAATTTACAAACATCAACCAATCAGACAAACCCAATAAGCAACGAAGTTGCAAAATAAATAAAAAAAGAAGAAAATAATGGAGGTCATTTAACATTTATTCTTTTTTAATAAAAGAAAATCTCAAGTGAAGTTTATAATTAAAGATCTTAAGTTTAAATGTAAAACGGCTTATTTTGTCTCGTTTAAAAGTGAACAGAGAGGTTTCGTATTGTTTTTCAACTGAATAAATAAGAACTGAAAACTTTAAAAGTTTGAATGTTACTTGAAGATATAAATTGCTACAATTGCTTATTTAAAGAAATCTTTATAAGTGTAGTTTAAAAAGGTTTTAATGCGAGGTTAAATAAGGTGTTTTAATTAACTGAAAAGTGTTGTTTTTTGTTATTATTGTGTTATGATTTCAGTTTAAAAATTTGTCGCATGTTGAGGATTTTGATACTTAGTAAAAAATTGTTACATTCAGTAAAAATTGTTATTTTCACGATGTTCCACAACGTTCTTTAATATCATTTTATATGTTTAAACGTTTGAATGACGTACACGCGCGGTGGATTGTTCCTCGTGTAGACAACTTATATCACGGGGGAGGATGGCTGATTATCCTTAACACAGATTATACTAATAATTAATCCATATAGAATGATCAGTCTGAACTCAATTTTTTTTTATGTAATTAAAAGATCTTGCATAAGTAAAATTTTTGTAATTGATACTACCTATTAATTTGTTAAATGTTTGTATGAAATAATGCTTGTTATTAAATTATTATATAATGTATGGGTAACAGTGAGTATATATTTATATATTTTATTATATATATTTTGTCTCTGGTAGCTGCCTCAACAGGCCAGTCATTAAACATTTTTGAACGATCCACTGTCCATTTGACGATAGACATCAATGCTATGCCACGCATTACATGTAAGCTGTTTCTGCCCTTTTATCGACGGCTCTATGGATATCTACTGCGCTGTGTTATTCCATGCCATGTCATGCTATGTTGTGCCATACTAAGCTTTGTAATGCCATGCGTTAAATTTAAGCTGCTTGTGTTAAATACATATATCAAAGACGTTGCCTTCATTAGAACGTGCTCATGCGTGATAATCTTTAAAGTTATGAACTCACTAGCCAACCAGTAACCACTTCGTTGGGCGTTAATTATTTTTGTGATGCAAATGTATAGTAAAGTTTTCATCTCGCTCGCATTTCTACGACTTGATTTAAATACACTATTATTTTTCACTGAAATTTTTTGTTCAGTAACACGGGAATTTTATATATAAGTTTTTTAACTAAATATTTGGTTCAATCACAATAAAATATAGCTTATATCACTCCTAAATAGTGTAGCTTTCTGTAAGTGAAAGAATTTTCATGATCGGATCAGTATCTGCGAAGATTACCCCCTACAAACAAACAAAGTTATAAACATTACCTCTTTATAATATTAGTATAGATTACGAATAACGCGATGATTACCTATACCATGCATAATCGCTGGAAGTTGTTTAATAAATTTAACGGACAATCGCGTTATATCGTTTAATGAGCCTATTATTGTTCTGCTTAATATAGTTTATGGTATCGGTGGTATTGATTTGCCTATTGTTTTTGAAGTTATACTTCTTTTGGCGCGTTAGGGGAAAATTATGAGAGTAATTACGATGCGCAGGCACACTGTCACGAAAAAGAAACCGACACCCGAAGTTAGCTAGTCAACGAAAAAGTCGTTAGCAGAGTGAAGTTAGCTTGCCTGTGAAGTGTAACTTCTTAAGTGCGTACATGAGAACACACACACTTTTTTATGTTTTCTTATTGTATTCTTACAGTTAATTTATTGTAACTTACAATATTAGTAAACTTGTTCAATTGTAAGTGTACTTGAAAGTATGTTACAATACATTAACAGTTTTATATTGAATTTAACAAGTTTGAAAATAGTAAAAATGCAATGCAGTAGTGTTTCTAAACATCTTGAATAAGCTTACATGATCTGTTGAAGATTATAAACTAATCGATTTAAATTTTTTTTTGTCGTTATTCATTAATTAAATTAGATACGATATTTTAACATTAAAATTGTTTACTAAATGACTTTTATTCTTTCAAAGCAAATATTAAACTTCACTTAAAAATAACAAAAGGTTCCAATACGAATTTTCATTTTGATTCACGGATGTCGAAAACAGAACTGAATTTCTCGAATCTAGAAACAGGGGAATATTAATCTTTTCCATACTGACTTATTTCGAAACATCAGAAGCAGAGAATTAATGGATCGATGGTGAATGATGGACGGAAACGGGTTGCGTAAACAGAATGAATGTCAACAGTCTGCCATTAAAATGAGTGAATTAATTATCAATTTCAGTTTATTTTAAAAATATGCTTTAACACTTGCCTCTGTGTATTAACGATAACTTTTATAACTAGCTTTCAGCTCGCGACTTTTCACGCGCGGATTCACGGTTTTGGCTGTTCTGTTTTCTATCGCTTAAATATAGCCTGTGACACTCGGTGATAACATTATATTTTTCTGGAGGATGAATTTTTGAAATGAGTATGTAGTTTTGATTTTATCTATTAAAAATATTCAAAAGTGCAATTTTTTTAGAAACATAATCTTTGGTTAAGATGCCAGATATACGAGTATGTTTCAAGTTGTGTTTTGATATGATGAGAGTTTACTCTTTAAGACTACGGGTCTTTTCCATCCTACGTCACATAGGCGAAGTCATCTTGGAAACACAGAAAGCCATAAAATCCAATTAATAATAATATAATAATTTATTTATCACAAATTATATATATATTTTTTATAATCAGTTTACGTATCACTTCAGCCTGTCGCAGTCCACTGCTGGACATAGGTCTCCACAAGTTCGCGCCAAAAATGGCGTGAACTCATTCGTGTTGCCCATGGTCACCACACTGGGCTGGCTGGTTGGTGACTGTAGGGCTGGCTTTGTCGCACCGAAGACGCTGCTGCCCGTCTTTGGCCCGTGTATTTGAAAGCCAGCAGTTCGATGGTTATCCCGCCATCGGTCGGCTTTATAAGTTCCAAGGTGGTAGTTTTATTCCTTAGTCGCCTCTTACGACACCCACGGGAATAGAGGGGGGAGGGGGTGGCTATATTATTTACTGCCGTAACAACAAAGCAAAAGTTTACGTATATACAAAATTAAATATAGAGAGAGGATATAGAATGCTACATATACTAACTGTAGGTATAGAAATAAGAAATTATTAACGGGGAAATGAAGATGCTCTAGCAATCACTCAAAAACATTTTTTTTTGTTTCATATAGTTACTCATGTAATTCAAGCCTATACAAATTTAATTTTTACGCATCGTCTGCCTTTTGTTACAGTCATAGCAATGCAATAGAGATGGACACAAAACTTCAATTAAGTCTTTCTCTTGTTTGAACTCACAGTTAAAAAATGTAACTATTCTAAAAATGCGACGAGCATTTTACGATGTAGTACGAAATTAAGCGGTTTGGACGGTCCCCAATGCTTGTACGATACTTGGACTAATGAAAAAAAGCCTTAATTTTGTTGGCTTCGAGTAGACCAGGAACGTAGAGCTCCAACAACCGGCTATAAAAATAAACGGCTGTTACACTGATTGTGATATCGTGCCTGACTTTAAGGAGTCAATTATCTGACTTTTTTTATTTATTTTTTAACTTTGATCAACTTGCTCAAACTTTTAACTACAATTGTCAACTTAGTAACGTTGTTTCACGATCACGATCACGATTCGGCCTGTAATGAGGTGAGTGGGATCACTGTTGGGCATAGGCCTCTTCCCCATATAGAAGAAGAATCTGTTAACTGGTTAGATTTTAATTGTGTATGTATTTATACGCTTCAGCCTGTAATATCCCACTGCTGGGCATGGGCCAGTTTCCTTATGTAGGAGAAGGATCAGAGCTTAATCCACCACGCTGCTCAAATGCGGGTTAGTGAAAGTTTTAGTTCAGTCGTGTGGTCTAAAGCACACTCGTTTTTTAAATCAAAACGTTTTATTACGAAAATTATTTGAAAACGGGATGTTTACTATGTTTATTATTTTCGCTTTGCGGAGCTCGATATTTCGACATTGACTGCGAATTTCTTGGTCACGAGACTCCAAATAATATCTCCAAATAATGTCCAATAATTTCTGCGACAGTACCTTATTTAATGCTTCTTTGGTGCATTTAGTTTTTCTAAAAAAGTCATAAATAAATATTATTTTGTATAAGAATTTTTTATCAAAATTTGATTAATTGTTTTTTTTTTAATAGCTGAGGGAAACGTTTCCCTTGAGACGGTGGTTTCATAGTAAAAGTTTTACCGAACTTTTTACAAGGGCATCCAAACCTTGCTTTTTGTGAGATTTGATCTTAGCAACTTATTTAGCGATACATTTTTATTACATTGAATACAAAGTCTATTTTGAATTTTTACGCTTTTATTTGTCCCAAGTAACTGTAAGAAATGACTATACAGTCTAGACCGGGACTCGATTGGATGAAATTATAGATGGTGCTCTAAATAATAATTATATAAATAAACAAAATCATATTCGCCTATTGGGTCATTTTTAGGGTTCCGTACCCAAAGGGTAAAAACGGGACCCTATTACTAAGACTTCGCTGTCCGCCCGTCCGTCCGTCTGTCACCAGGCTGTATCTCAAGAACGGCGATAGCTAGACAGTTGAAATTTTCATAAATTATGTATGTTTCTTTCCTGTCCAAAGTTTTTGAGCGTCTTGTCCATCAACAGCTAACTTTATTTCTTTCTTCTAATAATCTCCTAAATCCTTATCAGTCCGGTTTCCGTAAAGGTCATAGTACGGCTACGGCCCTTGTGAAAATCACTGACGACATTAGGCGGGCAATGGACGGTCAGAATCTCACCGTGTTGACCTTGCTGGACTTTAGCAATGCGTTTAATGCGGTGGATTTTGATTTGCTGCTGGCTGTCCTGTGCTCACTTAACATATCTCCATCAGCAATTGATTGGTTTCATAGTTACTTGTTTAGTCGTCGGCAGCGCGTGCGAATCCAGGATTCTTATTCAGACTGGTCTAACGTGAATGCTGGCGTTCCACAAGGTGGCGTGTTGTCCCCAGTGTGACAGTTGAAATTTTCACAAATTATGTATTTCTGTTGCCGCTATAACAACAAATACTAAAAACAAAATAAAATAAATATTTAAGCGGGCGATAATTATTTACTAGTCTCCAACGCCATCTATCAGAAATTTGGAAAACTTCGTCGATAGACTAATAATAGTTTTCTAATAGCGGCATAGATGGCGTCAGAATTGAATAAATATTTTACAGAAAATTTACTTATATTTAGTTTAGTCAATGGTACGTGTAGTGTATGTAGATACAGTGTTTGTATCAATGTAGTGTTTGTATTCATACAATGAATACAATACACTGTCTCACGTATCACACTGGAGGTGGCAAGAGTGTATAAAGGTAGACACCTACGGACTGAGGGCAGTCGAGTGACGAACGCCGTACGGAGCGGACGTGCGCCTGCGCTCCAGTGTGGTAGTAGTGAGCCAGTGTCTTATCTAAACTCTCCTTGAGGGACTATAAGGTCCTACATTGGCGACGAGGACAAAGGTCAGTAAAATATAATTATTTATATCAATGAAAAAAAAAGGAAAGAAAAGAGAGTTAATATTTATGAGTGTCAATTAAAACATTGCTATCATAATAGTTCATTTTGTAACTAAAACTGAAGTTCATTTGTTGTAGACTTCATTATAAGCAAAAAGATGACAATATGAATTCCAATATACAAAATAATAATAACCTTAAATAAAATTTATTAAAATTTTATACATAGTGTTGGTATATTTGTAATTCTGACAAGTGTTAAGTTATTGAATTTGGTGTCTATATTGCTCTCGTTGTTTAAAACCGGAATAGTACGGCGATGGTGGCGCTATCTTTCGAATGGATAATACTTATTCATTTACCATTGGTCAGGCATTATCTTTGTGTCTGATTTGCAGGGTAGTTGCACAATAAGTACTGTTAGCATTAAATTTGTGCTTCTAATTTTCTAGTGTTCTTGCTATGATTATTTATTAGTTTTGAAGTACTGCAAGAGCATAAAAAAGGAGACAACATCTCCCGAATAGTTAATAGAATTTTATGAGTGGCCAGTCGCCATCTTGTCATGTATTGGTGGGATTGTTGCCCTCTAAATATGATAATTGGTAAGTGAAGATGCAGTATTATTTAATTATTGTGCAGCTAACGTTGCTACTCGATAAATGGCGTACTTACAAGTGATTAGTGATAATCAAAATCAAAATGTGATATCAACTTATTTGATGTAGTTAAGTGTGTCGTGAATGAATAACTATAGATTCAAAGTGAATAAGTGTTTCGTGAGTGTTTTCAGTTGGGTTCTACAAAATAATTCGATTTGAAATAATAATCGATTTTGTTTAAGAAGAATCTTTAATCGAATTAATTAAGTATTTCTTTGTTAAAATATTAATTATTCGTTTAATAGTTGTTTTGTTAGTTCATTTAATCTTTAGTTATTCATTGGTATTGCCAAATTACGTAGCTGGTTTGTGAATAGATAGGTACGTAGGTATGTGTAACGCCGCGTTGGCACAGCGGTCACAGCACTGGTTTGTGGGTTCGGTCCCCGTGCATGGCAGCATTTGTATTGGCTATACAGATGTTGGCCGTGGTCTGGTGTTTGTACAGTCCTAGTCTGTGGGTCTCTTCACCGTACTTCGGAGGGCACGTTGAGCCGTCGGTCCCGGTTGCTATCATATACACCTGATAGCGATCGTTACTCATAGTAAGGAATATGTCCGCAAACCCGCATTGGAGCGGCGTGGTGGATTGGGCTCTGATCCTTCTCCTGCATGGGGGGAGAAGGCCTGCGCCCGGGTGTTACAGGCTGAGGCGAGCGAGGTATGTGATTTTCCAAGTATATTTGCTCGTAACTTTTGATATATACTTGATTTAGATTTTATAACCAGGCGGTTTAAAGTTAAAATTTCACTGACGCGTGCGTAGTTACAGTTTAAGGCAGCCGTCAATGAACAGAATTATTGTCTTTTATTTTGGGTTTAAAGTAAAATTTCAAGATTTCGACTTGATTCCTTGTAAATAATCTTGCGAGTCATAGATACTATTGTAATTATAATTATATGACGTCAAAATATTTTTATCATATTTCAAGAACTGTCTCATAGTCTATGGTTGTCTGTAATGCACAGAGCACTCCACTCAATCAATCAAGCCGTCAATAGAGTATGACATTAGTGTAGAATTTTATGGTGCGTTATTTCGAAACAGTAAAAAACTGTAAGTTATAGGCGTGAGCTGTCAAAAGGAGGATAGAGGTTGGACTAGGTATAATTGCCAAATAATGTTTACAATGTTACTATGATAAATAGCGGAAAATTTTATTCGAAAGGACCTGGTTGAATTGATTGAAAATTATTACACCTTCGGGTACTTACAATAACAGTCTAGTATCCACTTGCCTATTTTCTTTTGTTTATAAGGAGTTATTTTCCTGGTAGGTATTTGTGAATCAAACAAAGTTATTTAATACCTTGAAACTTCTTTTAAGGACACGGCAGAATATATTTCGCAGTTATAAAATTTAGAGGTATATTAATGATATACAATTAGACGTTTGCAACTGTAAAGTTGCATTGAAATTTAAAAATTACTTAAGCAAAAGTAAGCCGCTTTATACGTGTTCGTTTACGTTCACCGCTTATTACGTGTATAGTATTTGTTTGTACCTACTATTGAACACGACTCACGAGACGGCGTTGTAAAATTAAATTTCGGGAAATGGTTATTGTCGCATTAAATAAATTGCTATATCGCAATATAAAACAAATAAAATCGTGTCAGTACCTAATGAGTAATTGTTTTAAATGGTATATAATAACAATTTAGCATTCCAGTTAATGTAGATTCAATAGAAAAATTGTGTTTATAAACCCAGAGGTCAATATGAATTCTTGACTATCCCCTTTGGTTTAAAGAACGCGATCTCTGTATTTCAACGAGCAATAACGAATTCTCTGGATGACTTGGCTCATAATTATGTTATACGTCGATGACGTATTGATTAGTGGTAGTTAATGAAATGACTAGCGTCAGAATATAACACGATATGTATTTATAGCATCTAGCGTTTTGTACCGACTCTGACTTGGCGCTAGAAATATAACGTCTCTAAAAACTAGGCGTCTCAAATTCTAAATGTACAAATGTACATAGCGAGGCTAGAGTGGGATAGGATTATAGTTTTATAAATTTTATAGTCTCACTCACAGATATTGTTATATTATTTCGTGTACAGCGCGTTGCGAGTTAGCTAGAGTGTTGACAAATAAAATGATAATGTCTTCGCGTTCAGACTACAGCCAAGTTTTATAACATGTTATAATGACGCTAGAGAAATATAGTTTGTAGTCTATAACACGTCTTTGGTTTAAAGCGGATTTGAACATCCTTGTGTTGATACCTCTCCAGCTATTGAATCAGGGCTAGAGAGACTCAAGGTCGTGTTAGGAACTTTGACTGATGCTGGTTTCTCTTAAAATCATAAGGAATGTTTCTTCTTTAAAACAAGAGTAGAGTTCTGTTCTGTGTTTATTCGGAATAAGTGCGATAAGCATACATTTTATGAAGGTAGTAATACAAATAAATAGATCGTTCAGATATACTCGCGTGGTCCGTGTCGCGTGGTATAGTCGTATGTGAAAGTTGTATAGGAAGTTATTTTGATTGATCATTTGATAAAGTTATTGTAATTGTTGGGTACAAATGCACCCCCATTAAATTGGATGCTCTAAGGAAAGCTCTAAATTGTAAACGTACCTACAAATTTGCTCACGTTAGGTTGAGGAAAATGCCAGCAAGTCATGTACCAGACGATATTGATGTAATTTATAATGATGATGTTCAAGTTTAAGTAAATGGAGAGACTCGAAAGAATGACTCTATTGACCGTAATTTCGTGGTCTGTGAGGCCGTAGCGTGTAGTCACAGAGGTGACTGACACGGGTGATCCATTCGATGGATGTGCGTACTGAAATGTGAGAGAGCAATGTAATTGCTCTTCGACTAGAGAACCGTGGTGTTAGAGGTCTTTACTCGAGGTTTTTGCAAGCTTGGTTATAACTTGTTCTAGAAGTAGAGTACGTCTATAGTTTTGGTTGTGATGACGTCGATGGTACATGGCTGTGGTATTTGTGTGTTGGGTTAATGACAATTATGATTCAGATTAAAGCTTTGCTTACAAATGCGCACATGATAGATTAAGGAAGATGCCAGAAGGTCATGTACCAATTGAGTTTAATGTAGATGACGATCGTAATGGTGAACATCTTAGTTAATGTGACAGAAAACTGATGAAGCACTCTAAAGACCGTAGTGTGTAGTCATCAGGAGGATGATACACTGTGACATGATCCAGGAGGTATATACGTGGATTGTGGAGCAATTGTAATTGCTGGCTGGCTTAGGGTGACTTACATAGTTGTTCGTTTTGTAGAAAATGAGTTTGATTATTGAAAGTTTGATTGATGTTGGTACATAACTCTGGATAGTTATATCTGCTTTAAGGTAAATTTTGTGTTAATAAAGTTCTTGAAACAAACTAAGTTTAGAGCGTAGAGTTTGATGAGTACAAGGTACTGTTATGGCTTTTCTTTTAATCTAGGTTGACCATCACACAAGGGCGTGTGCTAGCAGGATGGTCGTAACTTGCCATTTGTTACTTATAGTTTGTTAATAGAGATGAAACAGGCCCACACTGACCTATACAGGCCTATTCTGATTATAATAATAATTCATGAGTTTAATGGCTTTCAGTTATGCCAGAGAGCACTGTCTATTAGGTATTTAGGCAGATAGGTAGTGCCACCGGATTTCCATTAAATCAGAGATATTTCTTCGGGCGTCTATTAAATTGGATGAGTGTGTTTAAAAGTACAGACGACTTCTTTTAAATAAGGAGTAGGACTTCTTTTAAATAAGGAGTAGGACTTCTTTTAAATAAGGAGTAGGACTTCTTTTAAATAAGGAGTAGGACTTCTTTTAAATAAGGAGTAGGACTTCTTTTAAATAAGGAGTAGGACTTCTTTTAAATAAGGAGTAGGACTTCTTTTAAATAAGGAGTAGGACTTCTTTTAAATAAGGAGTAGGACTTCTTTTAAATAAGGAGTAGGACTTCTTTTAAATAAGGAGTAGGACTTCTTTTCAATAAGGAGTAGGACTTCTTTTCAATAAGGAGTTGGACTTCTTTTAAATGTAAGAAGCAGGACTTCTTTGAAATGTAAGAAGTAGGACTTCTTTGAAATTTAAGAAGCAGGACTTCTTTTAAATGTAAGGAGCAGGACTTCTTTAAATAAGAAGTATTAGAAAATGCAAATGGACTTTAGGTCGCCTCAACCCAAACCAGCTTCCGCACTCGAGAGGTTGGATCTCGGAGGCGGCAGCACATCAGTCGGTTCGAAATGGGAGAAATGGAAGCGATCTTTGTGTATACGTATATTTGGAAGCAGCTGATATTGTTACGTTTGCTAAAAAGGAACTACAGTTAATTTGGTTAAAGATGGGGATGTTCAGTATATATTTAATTTAAATAAAGATATAACAAACATTAATGAATGCAACAATCTGATTGGAAATTATTTATAAAAAATTAAAATAAAAAAAATATAAGATGTAACCTTTGAGTTGAAACTAATAATAAAACAAAAGCTTGTTAAAAGGGAAGGGATGTAGTGTATGTAGATACAGTGTTTGTATCAATGTAGTGTTTGTATTCATACAATGAATACAATACACTGTCTCACGTATCACACTGGAGGTGGCAAGAGTGTATAAAGGTAGACACCTACGGACTGAGGGCAGTCGAGTGACGAACGCCGTACGGAGCGGACGTGCGCCTGCGCTCCAGTGTGGTAGTAGTGAGCCAGTGTCTTATCTAAACTCTCCTTGAGGGACTATAAGGTCCTACAGTACGGAACCCTTCGTGCGCAAGTCCGACTCGCACTTGGCCGATTTTATTTTTTATTTATTATATGACAAACATTTCACCAATGAGTATAATAATTTTTATAGCTTTAAAATCCAGTGTCATAACTTCAGTTACTTTCAAAGGGTCTATCTTTTCTGTAAGTTTTATTTAAGAAACGACAAGGAGGAAGAAAACTTGGTAGCTTTGAAAAGCTTTAGAAGTTCTCCTGCATGTATATACGAGTAAATAGGATTCCTCAAGATGTTTACCTTCGTTAAGTTTTAGATGTATTTTAGATTTTTAGTTCGTGTAATTTCATAAATATTATAAATATTTGAATTATCGAATGCTGTCTCTCGATACTCGATAGGATTTAAATCGAATACTGTACATGAACCAAAGATTCAAATTACCTATCTACTAAAGCATCTCAGATTTCAATAATTAATAGCACATAAACCATTATCAAAGCTAAAAATTAATGTTGAGCTTTGAGATTTAATATGAGTAACGTTACGAAATTAGTAATTCAAACACACTGAGTCGTGGTTAATAGCTTCTGGGAAATAAATCTTCTCGATTATTATTTACAAGCCATAGACGGTGGGAACAAGTGAATTCGTGTTATTGTTGATAAATTAATTAAAAGTGAAAAAGATGCTAAAGCCTTCGAACGTGACAAATACGTTTTTTATTGATTTAGATTGATTTTTCGTAATAGAAAAAAAAACTACGAGTATATTAAAATAACTATGATTACATGAACAATACAAATTCTACTTACAATTTTTCTAGTTTTTAGTCTTATCAGTTTTTTATCGTCTTTTTCATGCTGCATTTTATATGCTTCTTTATAGTATTCTAACTATTTTATGACTTATCTAGGCTTGTACGTTTCGGAGCATCATTTAATTGTTCACAAACATTCGTAACCTAAATTTTATATGTATAAAAATCAATTGCTGTTCGTTAGTCTCACTAAAACTCGAGAATGGCTGGGTCGATTTGGCTGATTTTGATCTTGAAATATTTGTAGAAGTTCAGGGAAGGCTTAAACGATAAGAAACATAAATAATAAGTAACGAAAAATACTAAAAACGACAATTTAATTTTCCAATAAAAATGTTCCTAGCGGTGAAATTTGATAGCTTTTGTCAAAAAAAAAAATGTCACTTGGCTGTCAAATATTTATTGCTGCGTTCAGAAAGTGTTTTGTCCATATTTTTCACAAATATATGTAGGTGATACGAAGTTCACCGGGTCATCTAGTATAAAAGTTTGTATCGTAAATTTTATCAACAAACAGTATTAAATGTAGCTAGTTATTGTTATAGTATTATTCTGATAAGTCAGTGGTGTATTTTTCTAATAAACACGTAATGTAATAATTATGTATTATTAAACCACTCGTCCTCGTTAAACTTAAGTATGAAATTTTCCAATAGTTATACTAACAAAGAATACGTAAAAATATTGAATTGAATAGGAATCGAGAGGACGCATTCGTAAGTAGCAAGTTGGTAATGTATTGAAATAAATGGAACCCAGTCGAGAACTTCGCAATAATGCAGTTACTGTTGCCAAATTTATCTTATTCCTTCTTTTTTATTGTTCCTACAACAAAGTGAGTTTTCAAATATATTTATACGCTTACAAAGAAACTAAATAAACTTGTACAAACATGTCATGATAGTTGTTTTTAATCGAAAAGAAAATGCTCTTTGCTAAGTCTATTGATAATAGTTAAAGCATTATAATATAAAAATTTACGTCGAAGTTTGTCTTGATAAAAAACGAGTGTGAGAGTGTGGGAGTGGGTGTAAAAACACGACTGAAGTAAAACTTCTTTAGCAATAGGCCTGAACTGTGTCATATACGAAACGTAACTGGCTATGAGAGAAAGAGAGAAAGAAAATGTGTGCTCGCACCCCTATCTCTTCCTCCGTTCGCCTCTCCCGATCACACTTGTCGAAACGCTCTCGTCACTTACTCACTACTCACTTTATTAAAAAACTAGCTTCTGCGCGCGACTTCGTCCCCGTGGAATAGGACCAATTCTGTCATACTTGATTTGTGCGAAACTTTAACCGTTTACGCAGCGGAAGCTCTCAAAAGGAAAAAAAACCCCGATTTTGAAACATTCTTCATTATTGCTACGCTCCTATTGGTCTTAGCGTGATGATATATAGCCTATAGCCTTCCTCGATAAATGGGCTATCTAACACTGAAAGAATTTTTCAAATCGGACCAGTAGATCCTGAGATTAGCGCGTTCAAACAAACAAACAAACAAACAAACAATCAAACAAACTCTTCAGCTTTATATATTAGTATAGATAATATTAATCTCTTATTACTTACGATCCTGGTTGGAACGGTCCATTTTGGTTTTTTTTTATTTATCGCACGCGCCTACTCCATAAACAGTCTTCGTATAAGACAAAAACGCTTTACAAAGAGACGATTGATATATTTTCATAGACGGATATTATAAATTCCACGAAGAAAGCCTTGAGTAAAAATAACTTACCTTACACAGCCTTCATATAAGTTCAAAGAAAAATAATATTTAATAATAAAATCAGCCGACTTCTTTGAGTGTTTTTTACACAATATGAAAATATAATGTATCCTATTAACCGTGACTAGAACTAGTTTACTGTAACAGAGAAAAATGACGATTTGAAAGTGCTCTTGTGGCCTATTTGAATAAAGTTTTTATTGTTTGTTTGTATTGTGTTGTTTTTTATTGTTTATTTTGACTATTTTATAAACGATTGAGCCTGTAATATCCCACTGTTGGGCATAGGCCTCATCCCCGTGTAAGGAGAAGGATTATTTTTTTTAAGGATTTATAAAAAAATACTAAAATTAATTTAATAGATTTTTGGGTACCGCACGTCCAAACGGATGAAAGGAATTTAGGAATTTAAAAGCCCGCTCGTGAGTCTATCTCTCCGAGTGTCACAGCCAATTTGCTCCGAATCTACCAAAACTAAGCCGATTAAAATTTCGTACACAAATGATTTTCTGTGACCTAAATCGCCGTGAAACTTAAATAAATGGATTTTAAATGTAGGAGTAATTAAATTCGTAAAGAGCAAATAGAGATGATTTAACTGAGGTATGGCACAGCAGGTTTCCTGCTCAAAATATGGAGCAGCCCGACTGGGGTAGTACCTCGACCTTACAGAAGACCACAGTCTACAGCTAAATAATACTGTTTTCAAGCAGTGTTGTGTTCCTGTTGGCGAGTAAGGTGACCAGAGCTCCTGTTGGGGGTTCAAAAACACGGTAATCTGTAGCCTGAAAAACCAATTCGTAAATTAAAAAATAAATATATTATGCGTGCTATTGCTATTATATAGCTTATATTGTTATTTTGCATGAATACCTAAAACTTCGTGTACTCCTTTCTACTAACAAAGTATTTAAGTACAGAGAAAAAAACATCAAAGCAAAATTATAAATTGTTTACAAAATTTATTTAATAGCTAAGTTAAAAACACATCACTGAACACTTAGTGCTTATAAAATCGTTGTTTCTTATAACTTTGTACTAAACTAAGACATCATAAAGATACCAGATAGTTTCTCTTTGATGAGAACCAAGTGTCTGGAAAATAAAACTTGGAAAACTTAATTGAATTTCTCTAGTAGTTATTAACTTCAAAAAAGGAGGTTTTCAATTCGACTTTATATTTTTATTTCTGTTATCTCATACTTTTTACTCGGTGTATCGACTTTGATGATTCTTTTTATTAGTGAAATTGTTTCTTGTTTTATCGTTCTACAAAAATTTGATCAAGATTGGTATAGTATTTTTTATAGTTATCTATACTAATATATAAAGCTGAAGAGTTTGTTTGTTTGTTTGTTTGTTTGTTTGAACGCGGTAATCTCTGGAACTACTGGGCCGATTTGAAAAATTCTTTCAGTGTTAGATAGCCCATTTATCGAGGAAGGCTATAGGCTATGTATCATCACGCTAAGACCAATAGGAGCAGAGTCCACGCCGACGAAGTCGCGCGCAGAAACTAGTCTTTAATAATGCGTATTTAATTGTCTGTTTTTTGACTCCCTATTTTGTAATACTTCTAACACATATATAGTATACACATATATAAACACATTTATACTTGTGATCCATAAAGCACGTTAGTAAAATTACAGATATACACTGTTATCAGCGTACTAACCTAAATACAATAGTAAAAAGCATTGAACATTGAAATGTGCAAATTAGCTCTAGTACAGAGAATAGTCTGGGACGTGAAGTCGGACGTAACGATCACTCACATACGATACGAAACACTAAAGTAACTATTTGCCTATTGCTTTGCCTTTGAACAATCTGTGGTAGGTCGAAAAGCAATCGTTTTGTGCGAAAAATGCCATAATTTATGACAAAGGAATTTTAAATTTACTGTACACGGAACTACAAAGTTTGTAATGAACAAATAATAATAGTCAACGTAGCCCGAAAATTATACGCATCCAGCCTCGAACATCCCACTTGCACTGCTGAGTATAGGACCTGTGTCAACAAAAGTGTCCTTACAAATTAATATTAATATTTTTTTATACAACTTTTTGTGAACTTTTTTATAAACAAACTATTGGCTTACATTTTTCTAAAAAAAAATTGTTTAGTGTTTAGAAACTTTCATTTAACTGAAATTTGATTCGATTGAGCTGAAATTTTTATATAACCGTTTAGTTTGGATCATAATGCATAGTTATCTATAATAATTATAATTATGACGTAATTCTAAATTCAATACTCCACTGCACTCCCCTATAATATGGGTTTCAAATAAAACGACTTGCGTTACTATAAATCTTATATGGCGGATTTGTGCTTTTATTTCAGTGTCAAAAAAGGTGTCTTTAAATATTTAATAAACTTAAGTAATTCCTCTTTTTTTTTTGTTTATCAATCATGGTTCATTCGCATTTGAAAGTACTGCAATGGATAAAAAAAGAACACAGACGATGTTTAAAATATTACGGTGAGAGATTATAATATGTTTCATACTTGAAACTATTTTCCATACACAAAAAAGTCACAAAATTCATTCATCCATTCTTTGTTTAAATGTATAAACAATACAATTGCAAATAAATAATTTATATCGATATAATTATAAACGCAATTTATTTATATTTTTTTCTTTTTATAACAAAAGTAATAATCATTTTTTTACGTTTAATAAATAGTATGCCCATTA
Source organism: Melitaea athalia (assembly GCA_905220545.2). Taxonomy (NCBI): domain Eukaryota; kingdom Metazoa; phylum Arthropoda; class Insecta; order Lepidoptera; family Nymphalidae; genus Melitaea; species Melitaea athalia. The sequence continues at coordinate 3,065,073 of HG992185.1, read as the reverse complement.
AAAATACGTATTGTTTCAAAATACTATTCCCTTGAGCGATAGTGTAGCAGTGTTCAGGTAATAAAGACTAAGCCAGTTTAATTATCAGAACAGACGATTTTACCCTCGTACCCCGATTTCGTTGCGACATTACGGCTATTGACTTAATAGGGGTAGGTACTGTTCAATAGGTTTAGATTTGGTCCCGTTATGTTGTAGTATATTTAACATTGTATTGTTAATCTGTGAATGTATGATTACTGTAACTCTTATAAGCTAAGTGTATCTCATACATCGTAAGTCTAATAAATACAGCCTGAAAGTCTGAAAATCCACAACAGAATCACAGCAAAGTCCTGTATGTCAGCAGTTACGTACTGCGTGTTTGTTAAGTTGCCCAACTTAGGAACATACAACCGTGTTCATACTAACGGTATTCATTTAATTATCTTATTCATACATTTTTCATGGGTATTCTACATATTATGTTAAATGTTTGTGTTGATACCCCAAACCACTTGGCACAAGCCTGTTTAAAATTCATCATCATCATTTATGTTACAAATGATAGCATTTAAATTTATGCTTCTTATAATTTTATAAGATTGTATTGTTCTTACTTTGATTATTATTTGTTGAAGTACGGGAAGAGCATATATATGGCGACACCATCTTCCGAATAGTTAATTAAAATTAGTATTTTATGATTGGTCAATCGCCGTCTTTGTCATGTATTGGCGGGATTGTTGTCCTATAAATATGATAATTTGCAGGTAAAGAAGCAGTTATTGTTTAATTATTGTGCGGCTAACGTTGCTGCTCGATAAGTGGCGTATAAGTGATTAGTGTGATAACGTATTCAATGTAGTTAAAAGTGTGTATTGTAAAAGAATAACTATAGATTTGATGTGAGAAATAAGTATTTCGTTGAGTGTTTTCAGTTGTGTTTTACATCTCAGAAGTGGGATGACAGTCGAAATATTTCGGCGTTTGACTCTAGCCCACAAAAAAATCTAGTTAGAAATTGGTCTAGGCAGAGGATAGTATTGTACGTCGCTGGCGGAATTGCGGAAGTGCTATAGCGTCCTCGCGATCCTGCTATAGGCGCGACTGTGGAACACCCCTGAGGTTTTGGTCTGTGCGTGTCGGACATACCCCGCAGCTCCCCCGGACAAGCGATTTTCTCTGGGCCAAAAAAGGATAGTATTGCACGTATCTTTCAATTTTCTTAGCTGAACTCTGAAGCTGATTACGCGCTGTTTTCATTCCTTATGACCAACTCTTATTGTAAAGGCGTAATTGTGTCTTTTGTCTCAAAAACCTAAGATGTTCCTTACGTAAATTATATTACACGAAAATACACAATGAACGTATGAAACGTATTGAGAGGTTAATTTTCATTGTTCTAAAATTGGGCAAGAATCCAGAAGGCCTAAAACGTGAGTTCTAATAATTATATAAGATAAGCAATTGACTTGGAAAGAATGATGTCTATTTAAATTTTTAACAATCCAATTTATATGCCACCAATACAACTTATTTACTTTTAAATCTAGGAAGTACTTTAAAAAAATGAATGCTTAAACCTTAATGAGTAAAATCGTTCCCAAATCGTAAAATTGGTAAATCAGATCGTACTTTTAGCAAATTTTGTTTTAAGTTAAATTATACTGTCTATATGAATAATGAATGGGTTAGCTGGTAGACCTCTTTTAGAGATAAGTTCGCCCTTGCTAACTTCCTATGTTATAATGACTATTGTAAAATTATTTAGTGCAATAAAAAATGAATATACCTATAATGAATAAAAATAATTTGCCGAATTAATATTTGTACTCGTATAATTTCCGAACGACCATCCAATTGTTTTTTTTTCTATGTTCCTTATCGCTAAAATTTTGTTTTTATTTATATAAAAATATAAAATGCATAAAAAAACCGATATAATACATAAAAAAAACCATTTTAATTTAAATTTCGGTTCCACAATTTATTGTCAATATTCAATTGATATCAGTGTTTGTTCCCTATTACCGAATTTATAACGTTTGAAATCAAATTTAAATGACATTTGTATTTCCTAAAGCTAAATTAGTTTCCGCTTACAATCACTAAATAATGGAAATTGCGTTTTAAATTTTCGAGCGAAACTTATTTTGTGATCATGGACATGGCAATTTCTAACAATAAAGTGTGTAAGTATTCTTTGGCAAAAACAACAGAGCTAACAAAAAGAAATAAAAAAAGCGTTACAAGTAAACAAGGTATTCAACAGTCTCACGAAGAAAAGTTTGTCCCATTTTAAAGCCAACTTTAGAAATAAGATCTAGTTTAGACGGAACGTCTTCATCATAGCCGCAGGGAGATTTATATTCTTAATAAAACGACATTTTTACGCACTCGTAGAGGTCAGGAGTTACTGACGACTATTGTGAGATAGTTGCACACAAAACTCGACCTTATCTCGTAAATGTTAAAGTCCTAAATCGTTTGGTGAATTTAAGCTTACTCTGTATTTGACGTACTCGTACTTATAAAGATACCTTACTTTGAAATAAGACTTCAAATATATTTTACTACGACTTTGTTACAACTACCGTCTGTGATAGTGGTTTGTCAATTTGGTTTATGTCAAAAGTTAAAGTTGAGATTTCTATTTGTAATAAATGTAGGTATTTGTAGACATTTCAAATCGAATCGAGTTTTACAATCGATTCTCCGAATTTCATTTGAAGTCGCGGAAGAAAATTCCGTTCAAGAAATGAGGGGATTTCCTTTTACTACCGTATTACGTTAAACTTATACTACATTAACTTTATACCATCAAAAGGTAAATAACTCTATACAGAACTATAAGTGATGATTTAAGAAGCTTAAGAAGCAGAAGATCACAGCTAAATAATACTGCTTTCAAGCAGTGTTGTATTCCTGTGGTAAGTAATATGACCAGAGCTCCTGGAGAGGATTTAGGGACAAGGTCGGCAACGCGCTTGCGATACTTCTTGTGCTATAGGCGTCTAAGCTACAGTAATCGCTTACCATTAGGTGAGCCATACGTTTGTTTGCCGTCCTAGTTTTGTAAAAAAAAAAACATAAACTTAGGTACCTCCTTGGTTTACAATGGTTTTTCTTTTTATTAAATCGATCATTACTATAATATATCTAACATGTTTACGCCTAATGAAATACAGAGTAAATACAGAATGAAATTCATGACTGATGGAATGTTAGTAATAGAGATCCGATGGCACCCTTTGGGTTCGAAACCCTAAGGTATTTTTAATTTTAGCCCTACTTGATCATGTCAACCCCTAGATCCTTTTTATAGCGTATATAACGCCTGGTAATAAACGTTAACTAGGTAGATTATTCTAACTTAATATAGGTATTAGCGTAAGGGTCACCGCGTTTATCCTTTAAGGCTTCGGAAGGTTAAACAGCAATTGCCTTTCAAATACTCAGTGACAAATGACACGCTCTATATTAGGTCTTACTAATTTTCTAGCTCGTATTATATTTAAAAATAATGTAATATAGAAATAAAAATAAAAATACGGTTTATTTAACTTGAAATGTATTTTTAATCATTATTAAATAACACATATCAATGAAAATCAAAATCAAAAATAACTATTCAAACACGCTTCAAAAGCACGTTCGAATTACAAAATAAAATTATTTTAAAGTAATTATTTTTTTTTTAAAGTAAAGCTAAGACCGATTCAGTTTATAGATTCTGCAAAGACGAGTTTGCAAGAAACTCCGCAGTTACTCTTTTGAAAATAATTTATAAACTGTGTTTTAATATAATATGTGTTTGTATATAACTGTGTTTATATATAATTTTATAACTGTGTTTAACGCGTTAGCGCAACGGTCGATCGCGGGGATCATGACAGTCATGACAATTTTATTCGTCATATATTATGTATATATGCCGCCATGTATCATATTATATTATAATATATACTATATATATATATATATATATATATATATATAGTCGTGTGCAAATATATTTTCGTTATTTTGATTACACCAAAAAACTGGAAATATTTAATAAAAATAACACAAACATTTTAAACTTTGTGTGTTGACTATTGTAGAAGCGATGTTTATGTTTGCTGAGATGTCAGCATCGATGCCGTTTCCCTTGAGTCTGTTACAGACAGGCTGAAGGACGCGTCTGTGTAGGAGATACAATAAACTGGTGTTACATGTTCGCGGTTGTCTAAAGATTAAATAACATTTAACACATTTATCTGTTTTAGCGTCTTAGTGTCAGCTTAAGTAAATATCCAGTGCTTCAGTTGCGATATATCGTACTAAAGCGTCTTATAATAAACTAGCGACCCGCTCCGGCTTCGCACGGTTGCAAAAACTATCAGTATTTCTCTACTATATTATGCATGTGTTGTGCATATAAACCTTCCTCTGGAATTACTCTATTTACTAAAGAAAACCGCATCAAAATCCGTTGTGTAGTTTTAAAGATCTAAGCATACATAGGGACAGACAGACAGCGGGAAGCGACTTTGTTTTATAATATGTATTGATAAAATAAGTGATCATAATTTATTTGTTTATTTTATATTTTTTGTAATAATAATTGTATTTGTTGTCAAACAAAAAAAAACTACTTCAATTTACATCGACGAGTATAGCACATTAAAAATTCATATTTTACTCAAATTTAAATGAGGTCAACGATTCACCATCATCAAGCACCATCTTTAGAATTAAAAAAAAATCATCGAAATCGGTACATATACACCCACTAAAAAGTTATGCGGTACACATAAAAAATAAGGTCAAATTAAGAACGCACACTTTTTTGATGTCATCAGTTAATAAACAATTATACAAACAGTGTGTCAAAGTTGATTCGTACAAAATATAAAAGCAAACAATATTTGGGCAATCTACAGATCGCTCTACATATAATCCAGAATCCACAGATACTATCGAATAAAGTAGGTATTGTATCTCAAAAATTGTATTCCGAAACTTTCAAAGAAATACATACTTTTACGAATTTTTTTTAAAATAGAACGTATTATTACATTAAATATTAATTATACTATTATATTTCATAACAATTATAAATTACAATTTAGAAAAATTTATTCAAAGAAGAAAATCGTCGTGCGGATTTGTATATTATCTATGGATTTAATAAATTGCTTTATTAAAAATTAAATTTTGTTGTAAAATGTAAAATTTGTCAGGTGTTATTAAGATTTGTTACAATGTAAACAAGGTTTAATAGATTCATTTGTTGTGGTATCTTAGTGTCAAACTGTTTACGTAACAACCCAGCGTCTCTTAGTGAGGCTTTGTTTCTGCTTACGTTTGCAAACCTTTATAGAACATTATTTAAAAAATTATGTAAGAGTAATTTAGGAAATAGGTAAAATTTTAATTAATATAAATATTTATATAAGTTTTATTATAAAGTCGTATAGCGCTATAATGACGATAGACGTTTGTCTTTTTATCGTAATAAAAATTAATATTTCTTTTTTATTTGATATTTGAAATGTGTAATCTTTAATAAGCTAAAGAAAAAAATAATCTCGGAAAACAATAACAAATTTTAATTTAAGCAATAAAAATAAGCTATTTGCGAATTTGTGTATAATATATTGTAATTATAATATGAAAACGTACAATTTCCGTAATTAATTTTATATTTATTGGAAATTCCTTGAGCTCTCAGGGACAAGATGGCGACCTCTATATTAAACTTTTATCAAATAAAATATTATTCAGATCTCCCTAACAATCATTTGAAGAGTTTACCGTTAGGACTTATGATTTAATAGAATTAATAGTGAAAGTCGATCTAAGTACGAGTATGTATTATATATTTATTTTACTTACCGATTAAAAAAAACAACTATGTATGTATTTATGTTATGATTAACTCAATAAAAGCTAATTAAAAATAATTTGTAGAGATTAAAATTTGATAACTAAATTATAAAATACACGTTACTAAGTTTCAATGATATAGTTAATTATATTAAAATAATTATATTTAAAACAAATTTGATTTACGTCATAATTAATTTCAGTTTGAACTTTCAATAATTACTTAGTTTTAAATAAATTATTTTATCTTCGTATTACCATTTATTCTTTAATTTTGTTAGTGTCATAATAAGACAGATGCTTAGCTAATATCATGTTGGATGGAACATACATGAAGGTGATTGATCAAAGCCTTCGAGATTATAAGCTTTCTTAAATTTTGAAGAAAGAAGAAAATTTTTCCTTTTTAGAAGTGCTTAATTTTTTTATATAACTTGGTCGACAAACAAGCGTACGGCTCACTTGATGGTACGCGATTACCGTAGCTTATAGACGTCTGTACTACCACAAGCTTCGCAAGCGCTTTGCCGATCCTATGCCCGATTCTCCCCAGCAGCTCTGGTCACCTTACTCACCAACAGGAACACAACACTGTTACTCTGTACTTTTAGTGATAAGGCTTCCATTGTTCATCTATTTTATAGTGTGCAATAAATATTAAGTATTTACTTAACTTCTTGCTTTAAACACTATTTAGGTACGAATATTTATTTAAATATTCGTACCTAAATAGTGTTAAAAGCAACTGACTATATTTGGCTGAATATTATTATGACTGATTTAAATCTTTAAAATTTCATCAAGCTTTGATATACTACTAGGCAAATTTATTTCTGACAATAACAGACTTAAAACTTATCATTTCAAGGCAAACGTCACGCGGTATTCCCAGGCGAATCTCTAAAGAAGTTTCACTTCAAAAAAAAAAAAACTTCCATCCGAAATACATATCAAATACTTTAATTGAAATTATACATAGAATATTCGTCACAAGGGCTTTCAGCTCCAACACTAACATCGTAATCTGTTATCTCACGTGTCAAAACACTGTCCTCAAATTACAAAGCGTTAACCTAGTAGTAATATTATATTACAGTAATGTATGATAGTTATGAAAGCACTTAATGAATAATGTATTACAGAGTTGTATATTAGATTAAAGCCTTCATTAAAATTATTTAAAAATGAAATAGTTACCAGGTTTTTTATTTTAATTTAGCGGAGCTTGATATTACGATATTCTCTACGAATGTCTTGTACACGAGATTAAAGTTTGCGAGATGTTGACGGCATTAGAAGTGTCCATATATAGCAGGCCGCGTTGGCGCAGCGGTCACAGCACTGGATTGCGATTGGCTGTTGCGCGGGCGGTTGCGGGTTCGATCCCCGCACACGACAACATTTGTATTGGCCATACAGATGTTTGACGTGGTCTGGGTGCTTGTGCAGTCCTTGTGGGTGTCCCCACCGTGCCTGGGAGAGCACGTTAAGCCGTTGGTCCCGGTTGTTATCATGTACATCTAATAGCGATCGTTACTCATAGTAGGGAATATATCCGCCAACCCGCATTGGAGCAGCGTGGTGGATTAAGCTCCGATCCTTCTCCTACATGGGAAAGAGGACTATGCTCAACAGTGGAATATTACAGGCTGAATCGTGAATCGTGTTATATAGTAAAAATACCGTTTTTTAAATAATTTTAGTGAAAATAACCATGATATAAAATCTTATAAAGCCTTCATATTTGAGATTAGCTTCAATAATTAAAAAAAAAAAATAATAATTAAAAAGTGAACAAATAGTGCAAAAAGGAAACAAAGAAAAGTGAATAACAATGACGAAAAGTACCATGTATTTATATCGTTTTATGTATTTTAAAGTAAAGTTGTAACCAATGAAAAGGAGAAGTTATTAAAATCAGTCATTAATGAGAATTGCTACCTATAATTTCAGTTTAAAAAATTGGTATTCAACGTCCTTTTATTATAAGCTTTAACCTGAAACGCCATTACAATGTAACACAAATAAATAATTAAATCCGTGAACGAAGGTTCGGATTCTCGTATTCCAATTGTACCACACAAATTTAACTTTCGAATTGGTTGATATTGTTTTTCCTTAAATTAACCACTTTTATGAACATTTTTATTATTTTTTAATCTATATTATGATATTTTTTAATGTGTTTATCTGAGTATCTTACTTATCGTTTTGCAAAATTATGCATATGAAAAATGAAAAAAAAAAATGAAAAAATATTTATTTCAGTACCTTCGAGTTATTTTACACATTGTGATTGACTCCCTCAATTAGGTGCAGAAAGCACCTGAGCCAGATGGAGTCGCTCTTCCATTAAAAACTAAATACTAAAAACGGTACTTAGCGCTAATTCATACTAAAAAAAATAAAAAATAATAAAAATGGTTAAATAATAAAAATAGTTAAATATTCATACATATATACATTTGAGTGTATGTGTGTGTGTGTGTGTGTGTGTGTGTGTGTGTGTGTGTGTGCGTTTGTGCGTGTGTAGTATGTTGTGTATGCATAATTGAACGTATACATGTGCGTGTACATGCTTCAGCCTAATTTATTTTTAAAAAGGTTTTCTGTCTGGTCGTAATCTAAGGTTTTGAGCCAAGTCGATTGCCTATGTCTGCATTGACGAAGTGTCAACGGATGAATATCTAGGGATTTATTGATGTTATTATATAAAAATGATGACATATATCCGTACTGACACTGGGCGAATTGTGTGTGAGTACGTTTAGTGTCAAAAACATTATCCTTTCTTCTCTTCTTAAAATTTACTATATTGTAATCTGAGGAGGTATGCTTTCTTAAAATTGTTTGCTGAATGTATAGTTTTCTGACTGATAATACCTCCGATGTTGTGTAAAGGCTTGTGGTCGAATATTGGCGTTTTTTAAAATAAATAACCTTCAGAAGTGCCCGCTGTGCTCTCTCCAACACAATTAAATGAGTTTTCGAAGCAGCGCCCCATACTGTAATACAATATGTAGTGATTGTCTGTGCTAAGGCGTAGTAGATCTGGTTCAACAACTTTTGGCCAGCCACATGCCTGAGAATTTTAAAAATCCACATAAGCTTTCTAAGTCTACCAGCCACTAATTCTACATGTGGTAGCCAGGACAATCTATGATCCACCATAACACCTAGGTATTTACTGGCAAATATTCTTTCAATTGAGGGGCAAGTGCACGAAATGTCATCAGAATGATGGTTATTGTGTATTTTGATATTGAAATTGCAATCCGGTTGGGTTCTGTTAGTTACTGTAAAGCACATGTAATTAGTTTTGGAGGTATTCAAGGTTAGCAAATTACATCTGAGCCAATCTGCGACCAACCTTAAGCCATTTTCTGCCACAGTTTTAACTTCATCCCATGACTCCCTGGTAAAAACCAATGCTGTATCATCTGCATAAGAAAAGATCCTAGTATTCTCCAAGTTCAGATTACAAAGGTCATTAATATAAATAAGGAACAGTGTTGGACCCAGGACACTTCCCTGTGGCACACCATAAGTAGTATAGTCTTTTTCGCTCACCATACCATCTATTTTTACTCGTTGAGTTCTATTATTTAAGTAATCTTCAAACAGATTCAAAGCAGCACCTCTAATACCAATCTTTTCAAGCTTTTGTAAAAGTATATACGTGTTACATTTTAGATCGTTTAGAAATATATCTATTCACGATGCGTCTAAGGGCCTATGCAAACCACGTTTTTTAAACGCGCCGTCGACGCGCGTTTCTAAAACGCGCGTCGACAGCGCGTTTGTATCGCGACATATTACGCGCGTTTGCATCGCGTCTGTATCGCGTGACACGCGCGTCGACGGCGCGTTTTTATCCTACAGAGCAGTTTGTTGGCGTTTGTATCGATTCAAACGCGCGTCGACGGCGCGTTTGTATCGCGACATACGCGCGTTTGCATCGCGTTTGTATCGCGTCACACGCGCGTTTGCATCGCGTCTGTATCGCGTTTAAAAAACGCGGTTTGTATAGGCCCTAACTTATAATAAATAAGCACTCTTTCTATACTAAGATTATAAAGAGTTTTAGTTAAAAAACTTATATAATAATTATAAAATTCCCGTGTCACAATGTTAGTTACCATACTCCTCCGAAACGGCTGAACCGATTTTTATGAAATTTTACTATGTTTACAGCGTTACAATTATAATATTCTGTATTGGACACTACAGAAGAAAACTTGAAGAAGAGTGTTAAAGAAAATACCTACCTTACCTTATATACCATATCAAATTAAACTAACGTCCTTTTCTCTTTAGTCTTATCAGAAGCTCTACTCGTGTGTCTGTAATTGAAATCTGATCAAATAAAAACATGCTATGTAATATATTTGTTACTGAAAATACGAGTATAAATACGCATACTATGTAAAATCATGTTTTAAAATTTTGATTGGTTTTACACATGAGTGCTATTCGCTTTAGGGTTTTATATTATAAAATTTCGAATGAGTCATTAAAATAGAAGCAAATATACAACGTTTGCTTTTAATAAAATTGTTCAACGAAGACTATGAGATCATAAAATACGAGTATTTACGTTAAGAAAGGTAATAAATTTTTAGAACGCAAGAAATTGCCCCAATATTTTATATAAAATTGTGGCTCTCAACCTGTAAACGCTGCTTCGTAACAAAATTTAAAAAAAATAAAGATTAGAATTTCAGTAAAAGATAATAAAATATTGTCTAGTCTTATAGTTCATAGTTATAGTTTTAATGTTCTGTCTATCTCTGAATTTGCTTACTAGAGGTAGAATTTTGACGTAAACTCCAGACAAATTGTGTCAAAAATCTATCGCTAGTGAGCAAAACCAGATATAGTTCGATTATCAATAACTAGCTGCTGCCCGCGACGTCGTCTGCGTGCGTTCACTGCTCATTCACCGTAGGTGATAGCGTGATAATATGTAGCCTATGTTCTGACCCGACTTCTTAATAATATTCGTGCCAAATTTGAAGTAAATCCATGCAGTACTTTTTGAGTTTATCCCGGACATACATACAGACAAACAGACAAAAATTCTAAAAACTATATTTTTGGCTTCGGTATCGATTGTAGATCACACCCTAAGTATTCTTTTAAAAAAATATTCAATGTACAGTTTTGACTTTCCTACCATTTTATTATATGTATAGATTAGCCCGGCCGTTAGATCTTCATAATGTCACAGATAGCTACATAGTATAAAACAAAGTCGCAACCCGCTGTCTGTCTGTCTGTATGTATGATGAATCTATATTTTGATGCGGTTTTCTTTAGTAAATAGAGTGATTCCAGAGGAAGATTATGTATAATAGATGCATAATATAATAAAGGAACACTGATAAAAAATTTTCAACCGTGCGAAGCCGGGGCGGGTCGCTAGTATCAAATATTTAGTGACGTAATAATATTACAGTATAATTAATTACAGTATAATTAATTACAGTATAGTTAATATTTAGTATATTAGTACTAGTTTGATGTTTTGTACTCGTAAAGGACAGGAAAATAAATTGATATATAAAAAGAGGGTAAGGATTCGTAACTCCTTAACCCCTGTTTTAAATCTAAAACCTGTTTTAGATCTAAAAAGTACATTCCACCTTAGACAACACGTTTTGTATGTTTTTACCTCGGTCTTATTATATATATATATATATATGACTTGTATCAACATTTACATTGATCTATATAACCTTTAGAAGTTTGTTAAGAATGTCTTTTTCAGATAGTATAACAGTGTCAAAAGTGAAGCACATTTTTATGAGTCAAAATTATTTTATTAATTTTAGACTTGTGTATTTTGGACACGATGGATTTGGATATTAACGATATTGCACTTACTCAAACAGGACTTTGTAGTAAATATTATCTATAATTTTTAAATTATTCAAACATTGAGAAGCGACGTTTTAACAGCTGTCTATTCGTTCCTCAAAATAAGACGACAGAGATCTTAGATTCGCTTCAAAAATATCTCATTCGGCAACAAAGAACTTGACTTGTTGATTTTTTAATAAAAATCTTAAATGATAAGTTTTACGATAATAAAGACAAACTTATACGATTTTAGCAATTTTATAAAAAAGGAAAATTGGACGGTATTTTGCAGAAATCATTGTGATTGATGATTCTCTTCTCAAAAAGAGACGTTGTCTTAATAGTTTTCAGCCACGCAAATGCGACATTTTGCTTAGCCTTAACACTCAAATTTCTTGAAGAGGTTAATTCGTTAAAAAATAGACCCAACATTTTGTCAAATATAAATAAAAAGAATCGACATCTGTAGCTGTGTTCGTGGTGGACATTTAATCAGACATTATTTGTCGTTCATAGTTGACAAAACTTTCTCTTTTTAATACAACAAAAATTTTAGTCACTGTCATCTAGTTGTTTAATTTTCATTTACAAAACAAAGTTCATCTTAAAAAATCTATACAGTTTTGACTGTTGTCACATAAATTGCCCATTCCCTAATATATTTTAAATAAAAGATGAACTTTTGGAAGTATTCTTAAATTGCGTACATTTCTTTGTATTTGCATATATAAATAAATTTAATAATATATCCTGTGGTCCGACTGAAGTTCCAGATAACAATTAATCTATGCGAGACAATACAAAATAAAGGGCAAGATTATCTCACTCTTGATATTGAATGTACCTAAAAAATTGTACTTAATAAAGTTATCTCTTCTCTATATATATAAAAATGAATCGCTGAATGTGTTGCTAAGCGAAAATCTCAAGAGCGGCTGAACCGATTTTGCTAATTCTTTTTGTATAATATTCCTTGAAGTACGAGGATGGTTATTACGGAGAGAAAAATTTAAAAAATGTCTAAAAAAAATTTCTAAAAACAACACTTTTCTACATTCCCATACAAAAGATTCGTAAGAATTCTTTAAAGTCAATTTGAACTTTAATACCATACCATAAAATTTAAGTGTTCAATCGACTGTTAGGCGGTACGAAGTTCGCCGGGTCAGCTAGTATATTATAAAGTTATCGTGGAATAAAAAAGAATAACAGAAGAAAATAGAATAACAATTTTGACAACGGATACAATTGACTCCTATAGCGAGCTTTGCGAAATGACGGCCATTGAGTTTTCGTTGAGGTCACGACACGGCCGGGTTTTCAATAACAGATGGTAGATTACGTTATTGTGATAATTCGTCACATTTTGCTAAAGTATTTTTTTTAAATATACAATAATAATAGTAAATTAAACATTTTATCTAGTGATAATGTTATGATCTACAATTTTTCTGCGTATTCTAATTGTCAACTATGTTAATGCATTGTAGGTAATAACTTAATAAGTAAGTAAGACGTATTCTCAATATTGTTTGCCAAGAAGAAATCATTGCATATAAAATCAATACAAATACCACCATACTTTGAGAGCCTATGACAAAGATTCACCATCACATAAGCGTTGTACTAAAACAATTGGTAATTCAATATTAATCTTCCTCTAGCTAACCGCTCTCTCGCGTAAAACAGGATTAAAATAGTACAAATGTTATTTAACAGGTGCAAGACCGTGACAATCGTTCGTTTTAGGTTTCAGAGGACAATGCGAGTCACTAAGAATAATAGACTGGTATACTTACATACAGATAAAATATATACGATATTGTTCGCAAAAAAATAATTGTTTAAAATACTAAAATTAATTTGTGTTGATGTATTTTATTATGTACCTATATTCGATAAACATTTATGATTACATTTCGATTTAATGTTGAATGGATTTTATTAGTGATTTGTATTTATTTTGAATTTATAATGTTGATTAATTTATTATAGCTTATCATTTTATTGCTTTAGAGTGCCTTTACGTAATAGTAATTGGTGGAAACTTTGCTGGATTTTGTAAAATTAATTTGTGTTAATGTATTTTATTATGTACATCTGTTTGTTTCCCAAATATTAAATAAAATAAAATAAAATAAAATAAAATACTTTTGACTTTGTAGTATTTCTCTTTATATCTATCTTTATAATTATATCTTTGATGATAAGTGATGACATAGCACCCGTTAAAAGATATATTGATTTTCTAATTTTATTAAAATTGATAATTGTTTTACACTCAACGGTCTCCAGTTGGATTCGCTCTTGTGCCGGGAGTTCGGAAACACACAAATACAAGCATAAACGCAGAGACTATGGCAAATATATGGGCCCTATGGTCTACACATCAAATTTAAAGTTACACATCTAAATGTACACATTTTAATGTGAAACTGTATTCAGTATCATTTATACCTGATGTATGAATGAAAGTATAGAAAAAAAAAAATAATAATGATAATAACAACCGCTCTTTTTTCTTTTTTCTTGCGGGTTCGATTCCCACTCGGGATGGATATTTGTAAAAATATTTCTTTCTTGTTTGGATGTTTGGCCTTATGGGTCTCCTCCTCATTAAGCTCAAATCCTTCTCCTACATAGAGAAAGAGGTATATGTCCAGAAGTGGGATGTTACATGCTGAATGCGTGCTATTATTTTTCTTACGAAGTTGTTTATTTCGATTATCTAAATAATATTACTATACCTACGTATCTCGACTATATTTGAATGGAACCACATGACAAGTATTAGCTTTTGATTTACAAAAGAAACATCGAAATCGGTGCACCCAGTAAAAAGTTATAATGTAAGTATAATACAAAAAACAGTCAAATAAATACGCGTCATCAAAGATTACTCAAAAAGTTATTATTAGATCTCGACGAAATTTAAATGTGACCACATATTAAACATCAGCTTTCGGTTAAATCAAAAATCATCAAAATTGGCACACCCAGTAAGAAGCTACGGTATAATACAACGTACGTCGACGAAAAAATCAAGTAAATTCGCATTATTAGATATAGCTCTAAAGTACCTACTTGTCAGGTCTAAGTTAAATTTAAATGGGATCAGATGACACGCAAAACATTTCAATTAATACAAAATTTATCGAAATCGGTCCACCCAGTCAAAAGTTCTGCGTTAACATACATAAAAAAAATACAGTTGCTTAATTCAATTCATTCCATAATAATCATCATCATAACATATCCTTTTCAGTCGAAATCAATTCGATATATTTTTAATTTATTCTGATATTTTTCAAACATTATACGTAACATTTTATTTGAAATATTTAACATAAAAACGTAAACCTGTCCTGAAAAGTCTCACGATTCTATTTAAAATGAACACACGATGTTAATATAGCAAAGTGAATTTAATTTCCTGCCGAGATTACGACACGTTGACGCACTGTTAAGCTCTTTAGGGCGCGTTCCCACTTTGTCGTGAAGACAGATAATCGTGTAGTTATATGTGTCGTGACTCATATGTTTAAATGGAGGTATTCACATATAGAACGACACGATTTACTATCGTCTACGACATTTTTTGCAGTGACGACAGATTGTCATGACAGTGGGAACGGCTAGCACGACAGTCGTAAAACGATAAAAAATCGTTACGACTAAAACGTGACGGCAAATCTATCATAGGCACGTAGAACGTAGAGGTGACTGTAGATTTGTAGCTTGCTCATTAGCAGTCGGTATCAGTTTAAGTTAGTCGCCGTGAAACGATAAAATGTCGTCGCGATCCAATGGGAACAGCTAGATACGATAGTCGCTAAAAGATAAAAAAAAATTGACGACAAACAATCGTTATAATGGGAACAGCTAGAGACAACAGTCGTCCAATGATAAATTAATCGTTACGACATAGTGGGAACGCGCCCTTACGTACATACATATGTAGAGCGAACGATTTGTTGAGGAAATGCTAACTCATCGCCTTCATGAAGTAAACGTTTTAATAAAACATTGAATGCATTTTCGAACCATCGTGCATCGTGTTATTTTTTCTGTTGCTTTGAAATTATTTTTGTATATTGAAATACGATTTAAAAAAGAAAACCACTTCATTTGGGCTTCATATTTTTTTATTTATAAAAATATCCAGATCTATGAAGTTTAAAATAGTTTTCACAGTTTAGATATCATCACACACAATTAACACACAATTTTAATTCTACGATGTTGCCAGTTAATTGTTAAACTTAATCCTAAATCGAAGGTGAATACACATACACCCATAATACAGTAATATTATTATGACAAACATTTTTATGGTCATTACAGACATCGAAGGAGACCCTTCTGACTGTTCATAAGAATAGTAGGATAAAAAATAATTTTGATTTTCGTATATGACTAAATTATATAATCACACGCTATCTTAAAAAGAATGCACATGACATCTTTGATAATAGCGTTTTTTAGTGCTTGGTTTCCATGTACATACATTTGTAGATTGATACATTTGAAATCAGCATAAGTTGAGGTAAAAATAGTAAATAATATGCTAATGTATATGCCATGTACATGTCAAATACTGTCACATATTTCAAGTGGATTTTTGTTTATTTTACATTACTAGCTTTTTAATCTATACCATAATTAGTACTTGCGCTCGGTAGTAAGCTCAGTTATGGTACCGATTAGAAAAACAAGTTTTGCGCTAGACAGTTTATTTAACGACGCTAACATCACGTTATTACTGCAAGTACTAATAAAAAAAGTCAACCTCAGCGCTAGCAATATTTATTTGATGTATATTTTATCTCAAAGTATTTTATGCATAACGTGGCAAAAGAAACTTTCATCAAACTGATATTCGGGAGCGTGACTCTTTTTTTTTTTTTTTTTTTTTTTTTTTTTTTTTTTTTTTTTTTTTTTTTATTATTTACAATCAGTCGCCAGACTATAAGTAAATTTGTTGAAAGAGGAATGGCGTTTAGAGTGACCGCAGGATTGTGCTGCGGCCCTCTTTTAGGTAGGGAGCACGTGAGCTCTCTTCAGTCTCTTTACAGGCCTTGAGGTCGTCAACTGGTAAGCTAGTGGATTAGGATGTGCAGAAAGACGCTCCATGTATTTTTTCTTGTAACGTTCAATTTCCGCCGCTACAGTTGGTATCCCAAGATAGTCGTGGATTTCAGAGTTTCGAGCAAACCACGGGGCGCCAGCAATGACACGCAGAATGTTGTTCTGTACTCTTTGGAGACACATTATATTAGATTTGCTGGCTGTAGACCAAATCTGAATGCCATATATCCAGATCGGTTTTAGGATAGAGGTGTAAACGAGCAGTTTGTTGTTAGTGGATAGAGTTGACTGTCTACCGAGCAACCAAAGCAAGTTTCTGAAACGTTGGTTGGTTTCGTCTCTTTTGGCTTTTATGTGATCCTTCCAGGTTAGACGTCTATCGAGGAGGAAACCAAGATATTTGACACAGTTTGTTTGTGGCAGGATTGAGTTGTCAAGCCAGACCGGTGGGCAATCGCCTTGCCGTAGTGAGAACGTGATGTGAAAAGATTTGGGAGCACTAGCTTTTATTCGCCATTTACTAAGCCAAGCGTGGGTGTCATTTAGTTGATTTTGTAGTTTTGCGGTTGCTCTTATTGGGTCCACAGAAGATGAAAGGAAGGCAGCATCATCCGCGTAGGTAGCAATAGTGACGTCCGCTGACTGTGGAAGATCGTGAGTGAAGATGTTATACAAGACCGGTCCAAGGACAGAGCCTTGAGGCACTCCAGCAAGACACTCGAATAAGCCAGATCTGGCTTCACCCTGCTTAACAAAGAAAACTCTATTTTCCAGGTAAGACCTTATTGTGGAATATATAGGATGTGGTAGCAGCTTCTTGATTTTACAAAGCAGTCCTTTGTGCCAAACCCTGTCGAAAGCCTGCTGAATGTCCAGAAATGCTGCAGAGCAATACTGTTTGGTTTCCAGGCAGTGGCGAATGGAATCATAGACTCTGTGTACCTGTTCCACGGTTGAATGATGTTTTCGGAAACCAAATTGATGTTGCGGTATGATATCACGTTCGTCAATACATTTGGAAAGTCTAACGAGAAATATTTTCTCCCACAGCTTCGACAGGACGGGAGTCAGACTGATGGGCCGGTATGAAGATGGTTCATGAGCTGGTTTTCCGGGCTTGTGAATCATAATTATTAGGGAGACCTTCCAGACGTTGGGAAAGTGAGAAAGTCTCAGTGTGGCGTTAAAGAGATTAGTTAAAAACACCACGCATTTTTTTGGTAGTTCCTTCAAGAGCCTTGGCGTTATGAGATCGAAACCAGGCGCTTTTTTGGCATTCATGTTTTTTATTTCTCTCAATACTTCACTGGGTGATGTTGGTGACGGCGGAAAACTGAGTTGAAAGTCTTGATTCAGAATGAAATCTATGTGCGGATCGTCATCGCCTTGTGCTTCATTGGGTTTGAATACTGCGGCTAAATGAGTGCCGAAAGCTTCAGCCTTTTCTATGTCTGTACGTGCCCAGGTATTTCCATTTCGGATAGGGGGTATCGGAATTTGCATTCTGCTTAAATACTTGGTGGCTTTCCACAGGGAACGTTCGCCCCGGCCTAAAGGTGACATAAGCTCTAATGTTTGTCGCACTGTCTCGTTAGCAGAAGCTCTTAATAGGCTTTTCAACTCCTTAATTGCTCGATTGAGAGCCGATTTGTCAGAAGGGTGACGCGAGAGTTGCCAGACTCTGCGCAATCTGCGTTTCTCTTCGATTCTGCGTCTTATATCCCTTGGTAATGTTGGAGAAAAGTTACTCGTACAAAGCTCTGGAGTGTTTTTCCACGCAGCCACCTGGACCAAGTTTGTAAAGTAGAGGCTGGCATCTTCTAATTCATCAACCGATGACATGGGAAAGTGAAGGTCAATTTCCTCATTCAAGAAGTCACGAAAGCCGTTCCAATCAGTTTTCAAGTTGTGGAGAGATTCACATCCACGATCAGAGGTTGGTATTATTGAGCTAATCGTCAGAATAATAGGCGAGTGGTCAGACGAGCCATCAAGGCTTGACTCCACTGTTGTGTATTGGGGACAGACATTTTTGGTAATGAAAAAGTCTAGTAAGTCAGGCGTCTTCACCGGATCACTAGGCCAGTAGGTAGGACTACCTGTTGATAGAGTAAGAAGACGGTTGGAATCCAGACATTCTTTAAGACTGCGGCCTCGAGATGTAGTTAGTCTTGATCCCCAATAAGTGTGCTTAGCGTTCCAATCACCACCCGCAATGAAGCGATTGCCAAGCGTTTTGAAGAAGTCTGTGAACTTGGCTTCGCTTATTTTGTGCTTTGGTGGACAGTATGCTGCTGAGAGGGTAATGAATCCAGTGCGAGTGTTCACCATGACGGACGTAGCCTGTAGATATTCTTTATCGTAAGGAGCTAGCAGGTTATGTTTTAAGCTTTTCCTAACAACGATTGCAGATCCGGCGTGAGCAGTGCCATCGGGGTGAGGTGAAAGGTAAGTGGAGTATCCGAGGATGTTAATACTACTTTTGTTGGTGACGTGGGATTCCGAGATCATGACCACGTCTAATTTATTAGAGTTAATGAATGTGGATAATTCATATGTGTTGGGAGATAGGCCGTTAATGTTCCATGCCGCAATGCGCAAGTCCATCATGGCGCTAGTTTAGTGACGAGTTTAGTCAGTAGAGCCAGAAGAGACCCTATTTGTTGAAATAGAATGTCCATCTTTTCAGTCTGCTTAAGGAGCAAGGCTTCCAAGTTAGATGATTGTGGTGGTAGGTGAGGTAATATAATGTTTGATTTTGATTTATCATCGTAGTCATTGTTAGATTGAATATTGTAACAGGCTCCAGCAGTTGCCCTGGCATACGACATGTCTGGACGAGTAATTTTACCCAATGTGGAAGCGGTATTGTCAGAATTTCTATCAGTACTAGAGGGCAAGGTTTTTTCAGACTGTCTAGATTTCTTCTGAGAGGAATTTATTTTTCTTGCTAAGATCTCCTGGTACACTATGCATCCCTTGTAGTTAGCTGGATGGTCGCAAGAGCACAAGGCGCATTTAGCGGGTGTATTTCTATCTTTTTTTGTACATTCGGATGTTTTATGACCTTCCCCACATTTTACGCATCTATACGGTCTCATGCAATTGTTTTTTGAGTGACCATATTGTTGACACCGCTGACATTGCACTATAGTCTTGGATTTCCGGGGATCTTCAATTTTGACGTGTTGGTGGTATATATACTTAATGTCTTTTACAGATTTATTGTTTGGACTTGGCTCTATATTTACAAAAAAGGTTGAAGTTGGGTTTTTGTTTGGTCCATATCTAGCGTTTATGATTTCGCCTCTTACTTTGTTTCCAGTTGCTTCTATTTCCTCAACTATGGCACTGTGAGGTGTAGTGTGGTGGAGATTTTTTATGACTATCCGATAGCATTTGGTGTCCTTTCTAGTGAAAGTATGCCCTATTAGGCCTTTCTCTCTTATAAGCTGGATTATTTTTTTGTATTCGTCTGCAGAATCTACCAATACTCTCATTAGATTCTTATTGACAATTCTGAATTTAAAGTGGCTTTTTTCACTAACTGTTTCGATGAGTTTTGTCAATTCATTTACATCCTCGATGCCATAGAGGATGATTGGGGGGGGTTTGCTAACGGGTATAGGTTTGGGTATATGGTGATCACTGTCTGGCTGGTCCAAAGGTAAGCCGCTGAAGCTGTTACTGGTTTGAATCATGTTTTCCATGGGAGGAGAGTTGGAGGTTCTTCTGCGTTTGTGGATTTGAGCAGTCAGTGCTCTTTGCCAGGGTGGAGGTAGACTAGCCCCTTGACGTGATGGTTCTGCCGGGAAGATGGGCGGACAAGTGTGGACACCATTATCTATTGAGGTCGCCCCTGGTGCTGTGGGAGTCAGGTTTTTATTTGTGGTGCTAGCTATGTTAGGGTTGCTTCCGAGTGAGGAAGATCTAGACCTTGAGGTGAAGAGGCTCGGATGAAACGCCTGCTGCACAAGATTTCGTTTAGTTCTACCAGTAGCATTCTCCGTCACAGAGGCCTGGTCGCCCACCTCTGTGCAGACTTCGGTAGCCAATTTCACACTCGCAGGCCCGGGTACCTGCGAGCGCCGGGCGTTAGCCGGATCGCATGACAAAACATTATCGCTATCACTCAGTTCCATATTATATTTTGGGACATACACACGGCACTTTCCCAAGGTGCCGTTGTCGCACTTTTGGAAGGGATTTAATCCTTCCGAGGCTTGCGAATGCCTACAGACAGGTTATTTACCGCCGCCTGTTGCTCGGCGTTGCTGCTCATTTGGCACCACCCGGGGGACACGTGTAGGGTGGGCCTAGGAAAAGGTGGTAAATCCTACGGACGCGAGCAGCACTATCCCCCAAAGTCAAAGCCAAAGCCAAAGCGTGACTCTTAACATGATAAAGTTTTGTGCATTTCATAAATTTAATCTTACGTACAAGTTGACGTTCGCGGAAACTTCACAAATTAGAAAGATATACTTAATATTTAAATTATGACGTTGAGTTATCATATTTCCGTTGTGATATCTAGCTAGTTTTCATTGAGGTACGGCAGGAAATAACCTTAACAACCTTAGTGATCATAGCTAAAAAAATAATACTGCTTAAAAACAGTCTTGTGTTCCCATGGTTAGCAAGGTTGTTAGAGCCCATGAGGAGTGTCGGGGTTAGGGTCGGAAATATGCATGTTGTAGTAAACGCTTACCCTCAGGTAAACGATATGCTTGTTTGCAGACCTAGTAGAATCAATAAAATAGCTATAGTTGCGGGGACCTTATAAGACTTTCTGCTAAGAGCCTATCCGATGAGAGTAAAGTAAAATTTTTGACATAACGCATTGATAATAATTAGAAGGAGTTAAGTACCTCCACAATCAACTTTTATAATACTATAACTTGATCAAGTAAAAGTTTAGATGGTTGTTTGAATGGCGTTGTTTAGTAACAGGGCTAGGTGTTAATTAAAAGGCTAATTAAGATAATTAACTGCTACGTACAATGTAATTTCGTTATAAAGTTGTTATTGAACAATGTAACTACCACCTCCGTTACAATTGTTTTTAAGTTATTAAGCTATGTATACTTAATTATATATACTTATGTTGTTGTTGCTTGTTTATTTAACCCGGCGCCAATGACGCTGGGTCATATTGACCCGAGGCAATTTTAAACTGATATATTTTATTTGTGCTTCGGTCGTATGTTCTGAACGTTTGTGTAGCTGGAGATATGACCTCCTTCTACCCACTCCATTAGTACGCTCAGTGTGAGCCCACGTGCGTTAGGAGATACAAGTGCGTCAAGTGAAAACGGGTCATTATGACCCAGCGTCATTGTTGCCGTAGTAATTTCGTGACTTAAGTTTATTTGCTTATTTAGTATTTAATGTTAATTAACTTGGGTTTTAAAAGTATTTTAGTGAAAATGACATTGACAAATGACCCACCTACAATTGTGGTATTGTTAGAAGAGCCTGATAACGAGAATGAAGACTCCCAAGGTGCTTCAGATGTGGTAATTGATGACCATTTATCTGAACGCAGCAATGACAGGGAAAAAGTAAACAAGACGCTAGTGATAAGGGGATTCGGGTTATATCGATCTTGAGGCCGTTTGCAAAAGAAAGGATGGAACAATGTGCCAAAAAGCACCTCCACGGCCGAGTCTAGGCACCAGCTGACGAACTCAGTGCTATTTACAACGTGAGAAAAAATTCAAAACGATTGCCACTGAAGATTTTCTATGCAATGTTGAATATATTTAACATAAATGTGAATATAATACATCGGGCTAATAGCAATGATACACGTACTAAAAGACGAAGTTCCTAAAAAGCTGGGACTTGCTCTAATACACGAGTATTTACAAACTCGGAGAAACTAGCAGATTTTGCTGGGTGACCCTAGTGAAGAGCGTCCCCAAAAGGTTCTAGGAACTCGTCCGTCCGTCTAAAAAGGATAAGAAAAGGTTTCACACTTGTCATGCGTAGCCCAGACCGTTTAATTCCATACTGCAGTAATTGATGCAGTTCCGCAGGCCTGAATTATGTCGTAGAAGACCGATCCGTTTTTATTTTTATACTATAAAGCTCATTTGATCTCTCTATTAGTACATAAGATTATTAATTCCTATTGTTGCTACAAATAGTTTACCAAAAATTCAAAATTTAAACATGTTATGTTTTCATAGTTAATTTTGCATGTATTATTGAAAAAATTAATAACAGTTTAATTTCTAAAGCTTATTGATATGAATTTTATTTTACTGACTAACCAAATGACCCTTTTTAATAAACAGTCATTAAAATTAAGGTTACTTGCAAAATTTCTTGAAAAATTATCGACAAACTTCGGGTCAATATGACCCGACGTCATCGTCCGAGTAATTATTTTCACGTCATTTGCGCCGGGTTAATTTGAAGATAGTAACTTATTTTTTTATTTTCTTTTCTCCCTTTTTCAAGTATGAATTAACTCAGTTTCTGATTTTGCAACTCTTGGACATGCTAAGGTTGGCTGGTAGTCAGAACTTTTAGTCCTTTTGTGCATTTAATAATTTTGTTCAATAGAGTATTATTAAATAAATATAAAAAATGCCATGTCTGAAAATATATAACTACACGTAATATACTGGATGTGTAATACCTATATTGAATGGTCTTTTTTAAAACACGACATCGATCAATTCTTTCAATTAATGGAACGTTTTTCGTCCGACAAAAATTTGTGAATCAATTTTAGCAAAGAAAAAACTTTATCTAAAAATAGTATTCAATCAAACCAGGCACGAACCTTTTAACTCGATTTTCTATATCGCTTTTTTTAAGGGATTTTATTATATTAAACTTCACTTTAATACATTTTAATATTGCCTAGTCAGGAGTCGTACTCACGTTGTTATCAAGCCAAAATAGTTACGAAATATTTCGCTCTTTGGAAGAAAAAAAAATCTTGTGTCTATAAATGTTGGTATGAAGAAATTATCATTATATGAACTTCATTATTTCAGCCTATTGCAGTCTACTGCACATAGGCCTCCCCAAGTTCGGGCCAAAAACGGCGTGAACTCATGTGTTTTGCCCATAGTCACCACGCTAGGCAGGCGGGTTGGTGACCGCAGGGCTTGCTTTGTCGCACCGAAGACGCTGCTTCCCATCTTCGGCCTGTGTATTTAAAAGCCAGCAGTTGGATGGTTATCCCGCCATCAGTCGGCTTTTTAAGTTTCATTGTGGTAGTGAAACTATGTATATAACTATATATCCCTTAGTCGCCTGGTACAACACCCACGAGAAGAGCGGGGTTGGCTACATTCTTTACTGCCGTAACCAAACAACACGAACTTATACGAACTTAAATTTAAAATAATTATTATGGAGAGTGAAAACGTGTAAGCAACGCTGACTTTGACACGTAGCAGCCTAGTGACGCTGTGAGTAATATTTTAAAGCGATTTCAGCTGATTATGTAAGACATAGGTATCACAGCATTTGCTGTACGTAAGAAGTAAACTGCAATTGAGTGTCGGAGTTCTTACTATTTAGCTGAATATTTATCATATAATTATAATCGCAGATCGTGACGCCGCGTTGGCGCAGCGGTCACGGCACTGGATTGCGATTGGCTGTTGCGCGGGCGGTTGCGGGTTCGATCCCCGCACACGACAACATTTGTATTGGCCATACAGATGTTTGCCGTGGTCTGGGTGTTTGTGCAGTCCTTGTGGGTCTCCCCACCGTGCCTCGGAGAGCACGTTAAGCTGTCGGTCCCGGTTGTTATCATGTACACCTGATAGCGATCGTTACTCATAGTAGGGAATATATCCGCCAACCCGCATTGGAGCAGCGTGGTGGATTAAGCTCCGATCCTTCTCCTACATGGGGAAGAGGCCTATACCCAACAGTGGGATATTACAGGCTGAATCGTGAATTATAATCAAACCACAAGTAAAATTTTACCTTAAGACATGTGGATAAAAATAATTCAAGAACGAAGCCAGGTAGGAATGTTAGTTTAACGATATGCGAAAAAACTCATTTTTTATGAAACCCTCCGAGTTTTAAGAGGATTTCGGGTCGAGTGTATTAATGTATATACGGGATCCGAATTTGAATAAGGGTTATATTTATTGCTATAATTTTAGATGGAGATCACAAAAATACATATTATTTAATTGACCTTTGCAAGGCAAGGTCACCAAATTGTCTAGACATCATTAAATTTGATTTATGACGATCATAATTAAACGATTTATCGGAAGCTCCTTGATCCAATAAACGCTAGTATAAAAATATGCTTGTAAAATTTTGGAAAACATCACGTACACGTCGAAATATACTTATAAAACTACCCACAAGTAGATACGAAACCTCGTGAACTCCAAACTCACACAAAGATCTTATCGATTCTTCTATTTAATTTCGGATGGTAATGAAACAATAGGAAGTGTAATTCCCACTTGATTGCTAGTAATATTACGATCAAATATTGATATAGCCTGAAGTAATAACGAATGTCATTCGCAAAAATGTACCGTTGAAGCCGACTACTGTGATTGTCAGTTCATTATCAGATATAAACCATGTACATCTTTTGTCGATAAATAATTATAGCGTTGGTTCGTTGCGTAGTGTGTTCCTTTCATGCCTAGAACAATATAGAAAAAATCTTTATTACCTATATATATTTATTAATACTAAATTTTTTTTAGACTGAAAGGTTGGCGCAGATTGTAGTGGCTCTACTTTCTGTTGGTTGCGGGTTTGATTCCCGCCTGACTCTGAGTGTAATATTTGTATTTATATGTGTATTATTTGTATGTATATTTATCAAAAAAAAAATAGCTGTAACAATTGGCTGTTACTTATAACACAAGCATTAAGCTGTTTACGATAGAAATAAACGACCGTGTTTGTACGTTATAAGATATAAGATCAGCAAACAAGCGTACGGCTCACCTGATGGTAAGCGATTACCGTAGCTTATTACGATAACGATAACGATTAAGCCTGTAATATCCCACTGTTGGGCATAGGCTTCTTCCCCATGTAGGAGAAGGATCGGAGCTTAATCCACCACGCTACTCCAATGCGGGTTGGCGGATATATTCCCTATTATGCGTAACGATCGCTATCAGATGTCCATGATAACGACCGGGACCGACGGCTTAACGTGCTCTCCGAGGCACGGTAACTTACCCGTAGCTTATTAGCCAGCAATATTAGAAGCATCGCAAGCGCGTTGCCGACCCGACCCAATCTCCTCTATGAGCTTTGGTCACCTTACTGACCACAGGGACACAGCACTCCTTGAAAGCAGTAGGTATTATTTAACTGTGATCTTCTGTAAGGTCGAGGTAAAAAAATTGTCACTTGGTTGTCAAATATATATAATAAGTTTG
Organism: Melitaea athalia; assembly: GCA_905220545.2. Lineage (NCBI taxonomy): Eukaryota > Metazoa > Arthropoda > Insecta > Lepidoptera > Nymphalidae > Melitaea > Melitaea athalia. Next base: position 3,038,872 of record HG992185.1, on the reverse strand, counting down.
TTCAGAAAGTGTTTTACGAAGAAGTTTGACGTGATACGAAGTTCACCGGGTCATTTAGTAATTAAATATGTTCTTAAACTTTTTACAGCCTTTCCGATTGTTTAAAATAACAGCATCCAGTTTGTCAAAAGATTTAAAATTCGAAAGGTATTTTTTACAAAAGTTTACATTTACTACGATTTTATACGTTTTTACAACAATAAAGCAGTGAAAAACAAAAGCAGAAGTATCGTTTTTTGTTTACATACAGTTGACATACAGTTTACGTCTACAGTACTACAGACTATCAAATACTACAGAATAAAACTGTAGCCTATTAAACGTACTCGGCTCATGGGGCTGTATATAAAAGTTTTTCAAACACGACAAATAAAAAAGAAGTTAAAAAATTCAGTGATTTTTGCTAGAACGTTTACATTTTCACTTTTAATGATTCAAAAGCATCCTTGTAGAAAGAAAAATAAATATAAAATTTTCTAATTATGTACAACTAATTAATCCGATTAGGTGGAGAAGTGCAAACAAAACGAAGTTGGCGAACTGTTACCTAACTAAAGAAAATAATGATTATTTTCTCTATTTAAGTTAATACCTAAATAAAATGTTTGTTTTGCTCTGTATATTTCCAATACTTTTATATATAATAACTAGCTTTTGCCCGAGGCTTCGTTCGCGTGGATTAGTTAGTTGAAACAAAAACCACGATTTTGAAAAATTCTTCATTGGTGCTCCACTCCTATTAATCTTAGCGTGATGATAATATAGTCGTCGCCGGCACTGTGTGTCACCTTAACACTAGCTGTGCCACGTGATTTCACACGTGTTACTTTGAAGAAGAAAAAAATAGCCAAAAGCCTTCCTCCTTAAATTGGCTATCGAACACAAAAATAATTATTCAATTCAAACCAGTAGTTTCTGATATTAGCGCGTTTAAGCAAACAAACTTTTCCGCTATATAATATGATTATAGATATGAATAATTAAACAAAAATGAAACATATAGACCGGGAGATGGTGACACAAAATATTAGGTCATTTGTACCAGTATGGCGGTTCGTCAGGTGTCTAATTACGTAAGGGCAAAAAGGAAAATGATGGTCATAGCGCTCGCACTGGCGGCCCAATCGCGTGGGCGTTAATCGAACGCGTCGGATAAATAACGAGTGTCGAACGATTTGTTCCACAAAATGTTTTTATTTTCAGATAGTCGAAAAAAAAGAAGTAGGCGGTAGCGTAATGCCATACTTCTCGGATGTGACTTACAGCCCGCCATACCGACGCGAATACATTAATTTAAATAAAACAATTCAACCATTTGTACCAGGCTAATTTTTGCAAAGCTAATCATCGTCGAGTAGCTATTCACGAAAATCACCTTGCCATACTTTTCCGAGAGTTCCCAATGGCCGCCATACCACTGCAAAGGAGTATTTTTTTTTTTTTTTTGCCAAACGATTTGTACCACCCTGAAACTTTTTTTAACAGTTCCCTGTATGATCATAAATAGAAGTCTGATAATGCCATACCTGTGGGAGATGGCGAATGTGAACAATATTTTTTCAAAATCCTAAGATTTTATTCGTAATTCGAGTTTTTTTTCAAGTATGGCGCCAATTTTTTCCTCTACTACAAGTAATGCAAATATAATAATGGTCACATTGTATCGTATAATTTCGTAAAAATCAAAATGCCATACTGGTACAAATCATCAAATTTTTTATTTTTTTTTCACCTTTTAGCTCAAGTCCGACAGTCATCCGCCCGATGGTTACAATCTGTAATAATTTTTTTTAGGTACAATTGCATCCAAATCACGAGAATACAATGATGCCATGATGTAAAAAATGATTTTACGTATTTTACAGTCATATTTTAAAAATATGTGTATGGCAGCACTTTTCTCCCTACTAGAAGTATGGGATAAATAATAACGGTCACATTTTGTCAAATACTTTCCAAAAATTCAAATGCAATACTGGTACAAATCGTTTGGCGAAAAAAAAAAATATTACTCCTTTGCAGTGGTATGGCGGCCATTGGGAACTGTCGGAAAAGTATGGCAAGGTGATTTTCGTGAATGGCTACTCGACGATGATTAGCTATGCAGAAATTAGCCTGGTACAAATGGTTGAATTGTTTTATTTAAATTAATGTATTCGCGTCGGTATGGCGGGCTGTAAGTCACACCCGAGAAGTATGGCATTCCGCTACCGCCTACTTCTTTTTTTTCGACTAGCTGAAAATACAAGCATTTTTGTGGAACAAATCGTTCGACACTCGTTATTTATCCGACGCGTTCGATTAACGCCCACGCGATTGGGCCGCCGGTGCGAGCGCTATGACCATCATTTTCCTTTTTGCCTTTACGTAATTAGACCCCCGACGAACCGCCATACTGGTACAAATGACCTAATATTTTGTGTCACTATCTCCCGGTCTAATACAAATACTTTTTGCTATATTATACACACAACACGTACGAATTACCATTTTGGAGAAATATACAATCTTTATCTATACTAATATATAAAGCTGAAGAGTTTGTTTGTTTGTTTGATTGTTTGTTTGTTTGTTTGTTTGTTTGTTTGTTTGTTTGAACGCGGTAATCTCTGGTTCTACTGGGCCGATTTGAAAAATTCTTTCAGTGTTAGATAGCCCATTTATCGAGGAAGGCTATAGGCTATATATCATCACGCTAAGTCCAATAGGAGCGGAGTCCACGCCGACGAAGTCGCGCGCAGAAGCTAGTATGTTATAAATTTGAAATGAACTTCACCAACCTCGCCTTTTTTGCTCTCCTACAGCCTCTTTTTTTCATTGACAAGAAAACTTAAGCCATCTATAGACTAACGCTTCAGCCTGTAATATTCACTATAGACTAACATGACGTGGAAAATATTGAACCTCGTACGATAATATGTTTCTAGCTTAGAGCTTATAGAATAAAATATAAAAGGCACATAATTTACTCGTAGTAGGTATTAAGTTTTATATTTATGTGATGAAAATTATATGCGTTAGTCGAACTCGTACAAAGGTTTCTGTATTATCAAGCTATATTTATTTTTTATCGATGTTTTAACGTTGAATGTAGCATTCATGTATGGAATACTTCATGTTTCTAAATTTATAATAATGTGATTTATTGTAACGGAATGTTTATTAATTTATTATTTTTTTGGTTATTGTTGTTTGGGGAAGTCCAGTGATCATCTCAATATTTCGGCACTATTGCGACTGCCACGATTACGACGGTTGCATTGCAATGCATTGTTATATTTATAAATATAACCTTTTACGTATAAAATAAATTAATACCTCATAAAATACACACGACGTCTGTTCCTACGGTAAGCTATGCTTGTGTTATAGCTTTTATAGCTAAATATATTTTTTTATAACCCTTTAGTAACATCCTGGGGTAAATTTTTACCCCAAGCGCACAAAAACTTAAATATTTTTTTTTCTAGCGAAGGTACCGGCACCTTGTTTTGAGTATTCTCAGTGCAGCGCAAACGCTTGATGGTCGTTGACGTGTGGCGCCAAAAAAACAATAGTTTGGCCTGCACAGGTACGTGGGGTAATGTTTTAACCCATGGTGTTAGTTACGTATCCTTTTTTTTTTGTCATAATATACTACGTTTAAACGTTGGTTTTTTGAGAACTAGTACGAAATGAATAAAAATCTTAGTGACGAACAAGTTGCCAGATTGTTGGAGAGTATTGAGAGTCAAGAAGAGCAATATCCGGATAGATTGCGAATTTTGAAAGTGATTTTGAAGATCTACCCTCAGAACACAGTGATCACGGATCTAACACGGAATTAGAACTCGAAAGTGACGATGATAATAATGCAAGCTCTGACGATAATATACCTTTATCACAGTTGTCATGCTACACCGGGAAAAATGGGTTCAAATGTTCACCTTCATCAAGAACTCGAGCTCATAACCTAAAAAAATAGGTTGTAGTTTGTTTTTATTATAAACTTAATATTATTTTTTTAATTTCACATTCAGATTCAGACAAGAATATACCATTCTGTTGGTGTTCAAATAACAGAAATATTTTTGTTCCTAATGTTAAAAATAAAATTTTTGTAGAAGACTGTTTGTGAGACTGGACGAAAGTTATGTTTTTGTAATGTAAGATATTCTATTTTGTATAACATTGTTTTTTTTTTAATATAAAAATGTAAATTAATAGTTCCTTTACACATAAAAGCTACAAATTTTATTTTAATTATCTTTAGGTATCCTCATTTTTTTATTTCCATTTGGGGTCGTTTTTCACCCCAGAATGTTAGTAATGTAACCAAAAATAAGGATGTTACTAAAGGGATAAATATATATAGAAATAGTCCATAATTATATGGATTTATAAATACAAATATTACACTCGGACTCAGGCGGGAATTGAATCCGAAATCCGTGGAGCAGAAAGCAGTACCACTACAAACTGCGCCAACGGGCTATAAATAAAGGAATATAAGCATGAGCTTAGGGGTCTATGTTCAGCAGTTGATTGCGATGGGCTGAATAGTTGTATAAATCATGAAACCTTGTATACCCATCAAAATTTATTAATTTTTTATTTACTATATAAGACATTTTTTGTTATGCTAAAAGTTATATTATAGGTACCTACTACTAGTATTTTTTGTTTTACTAATAGTTTTAGTTATGGTGGTCATATTTCTTGATAATTTTAAGCGAATTTTCGAAAATTACAAGCCTGTCAAAGGTCTTTGAAAGCGTAACTACTAGATGCGTAACATACACTAACTTACAAAGATCACATACCCTTTGACTGACGGATTAACGGAGCCGTAATAATATGGTTCCATTTTACTCTTTGGGTTACTAAACTAAAATATTCGTCTCAAAATTATACATTATTTTGAGGAGTATATTTTTTAAAACAATAAAAAAAAATTTTTTTACTCTCAAGCGCATTTCTTAGTGCAATAACGATATCCTATCAAAATCCTAGATTGTAAAAGCTAAAACAAATAAAAAATAAATGTCTCCTTTATTATATACGAAACAGACCTAAAGATACAACAAGTCATTAACTGCAATAATATTATAAATAAAGTACGATCGTAATTCTTACCGCCATTTGCCTAATATTTCAGTTTATGACGTGATAAACGGAGATATAAAAATGTACACTGAGCTTCTTAAACACACTTCCAGAGACCATTACGTGGCACGTGCGCCGTTACTTAGGGCGTGTAAAATACTCTTTTTACCCGACTGCCAAGGAAGGGTTATGTTTTTCGCGCGTATCTTGTATGTATGTATGTAATATTCTTAATTACCTCATTTCTCTAGAACCGCTGAACGGATTTGCATAATTGAGATATCGTTAGATTTGTCTTAGCAGCCCAAGTGTTCTTAGATAGGTGACATTAAAAAAAAACAAACATGGCGGCTGTGCGAAGCCATTGTAGTTAATGAAGAAATAAATTTTTTTTTAGAATACTATAGTATGGGTATCAAATTAAAGGGCTCAATACACGGATTTCGAAAATGTATATTATGATTATTATTACCGTAATAATAATAAAGAAATACAATAAGAAAGTTTAAAAAATGTTGACTTTGCTCTTTCCGTTTTTTACGCAGGCGGGTTTTTTGTTTTCTTTTAATTATTAATATAATATATTTTTGAACATAATTATGTTGAACAAAAACACAATTATGTGTTTTATGTTTATTGTCACTTTTATGTGTCGTTTTTGTTGTGTTATGTTTTTAAGGGCTGTCAACAGAGAAATCATTTCAGAATGATTAGTTGAACAGGATTAATTCTATAATATATTATATATAGCTTATAAGCTATCTACATAGATAAAATTTCGTTAAGATGTAACCTAACCCATCATACTGCTTTACAGCAGTATGCGACGAATATATACAAGACAATATTGTAAAAATGCTATGTAGGTACCTTCATTTCTAAAGACAAATCATACCTACTGATTAATTTGTATGAATGTGTAATACCTTATACCCATAATGCTTTTGTGTCTGTGAAATATGTATGTACATAGAAAGTAACCACTAAATGAGTTGCCAAACGCAAAACTTAAGGATGAAAGGAGCCAGTCTAGCCAATACGGTTTTTTTAAATTTTTAACATTAAGAAAGACCATTCTTAGAATTACTGTGGCATCTTATTTGTCGTTATATACGTACAAAGCAACAAAATTTATTTAGACCATAAAGCCAGTGGCCTGGAAAATAAGATCAGCTATTTTAGGCACTTATAAATCCTTTACATTTAGGTACAAAATAAGGTTGTTATTTACAATGTGTTACTTTAAGCAAATTTTCTACTGAGAATGTTTTTTTTTTCATAAACTAGCAATTAATGAATATTTTCTATTGCTCCTTTATTACATCTTAGAATTTAGTAGCAGAGATTAAAACTAATTTTCACTTTATTATTAATAACCTTCTTTCACCTCGGGTTTTCTGGAAGAGTGCCTCAAAGCAATAAGACCGCCTTTGCATGTTGTCAGTGTATCTTTATCACTTCAGCCTATTGCAGTCCACTGCTGGACATAGGCCTCCTCAAGCTCGCGGCAGACATTATAGCGTGAACTCGTGTTGCCCATAGTCACCACGCTGGGCAGGCGGGTTGGTGACCGCAGGGCTGGCTTTGTCGCACCGAAGACGCTGCTGTCCATCTTATCTTTCTACTTTTTTTTGTACTACAATGGTTTTTTTTTAAACATATGAATGCGTTTTACTATGTACGTATAATAAAGTTACAAATAAAATTAATAAATAATAATTTTTTGATGGTTTTGTGTTTTATAATATTGTTCTAGAATTAGCAGTCCACAGTAAAACAACTAATTGTTTTTGTTCTACTGATATATTTATCTAAATGTATTTTTTTTAATAACCAAAAATAAAAAAATACCACTTTTTATTAAACTAATTCCATAGAAAGTTGTCTGGAAGAGATCGCTATAAGCGATAAGGCCGCCTTTGCATACTTTCTTTTTGTATGCAATAAAGTTTTAATCTATATATATAAAAGAGATTTCCACCCATTGACTCATCACGATATCTCTGGAACCATAAGGCGTAGAGACTTGAAATTTGGTAGGAATATTCCTTTCGCCGAGTAGAGGTCAGCTAAAAACGGATTTTACAAAATTCCACCCACAAGAGGGGGGCAGGGGTTGATATCATATATGGCAAAACAACGTTTGCGGGGTCAGAAAATACCTTCTTTTAAATAAAAATACAATATTGTTGGAGCATATAATTATTTAATGATAGCTGTGGGACAAATTATATCCAAGTATAACGTTGGCAAGAATAGCCAGTATTTCGCTGTTAAACATCCATTTCGATTACAGCACATAATGAACCAACTCTCCTGTCACTGTAGGTGTTATATGTTGTGGTCATATGCTATCTACGAGTTTTTATTGTAAACTAGTTGTGCCCGCGACTTCGTTCGCGTGGCATTTAACAAAAAGTTATTGCTTAGTTAGCAGAGTTATAAAATAAATAAATTTTGAAAATCCCGTCAAAATCGGTCTAGCCGTTTCAGAGATTAGCCGGAACAAACAGACAGACAGTCAGACAGATAGACAAAATTGTAAAAAATGTTATTTTTGTATATTTATCATGTATACATCAATATGCATTTAGTAAATAGCGGTTATTTTAATGTTACAAACAGACATTAAAATTTTATTTGTTTGTATAGATAAATGTAACAGTAACACGAATATTGCTCTAGTGGCATGGTGGTGCGTGCACTGAGTGGGCGCTCACACATATTCAATTGCGGGTTCGCTTCCCATTGATGATGGATATTTATATTTGTACAAATATTCCATTCCGGGTCTGGATGTCCTTATGGGTTCAACTACCGGGCCTCAGAGAGCACGTGAAGCAGTCGGTCCCGGTTGTTATCATAGACACCTAATAGCTATCGTTACTTATAGTAGGGAATATATCCGTCAACCCGCATCCAGACCAACTCAACTACCGGGCCTCAGAGAGCACGTGAAGCAGTCGGTCCCGGTTGTTATCATAGCCCTAATAGCGATTGTTACTCAAAGTAGGGAATATATCCGCCAACTCCCATTGGAGCAGCGTGATGGATTAAGCTCTGATCCTTCTCCTACATGGAGAAAGAGGCCTTTGCCCAACATTTGGATATTACAGGCTGAAGCGTTATGATAGTATTCAAAAATCACAGTTAACACGTTCGCTGCCGGCCTCGCACCGGTGCGTGGTGCGATGTGCGAGCGATATGCCGAGTACACACCGGTGCGTTGTCTCGCCCTTCTAATAATTAATTTTAAACTCTTTTAATCTCCAGGATGCGATAAGATTCCATTTACATTTAAAAATGTTATAAGGGATACCGTTTGATAACAAAAAAATATAGGTAAAGGGAAAATTTGTAATTGAAATAAACTATTTCTAAAGAGAAATAAAGATTTTATTATATTAAAAATAGTTAATAGTAAGTAAAATTATAATACCTGCGTATAGCTACCTACCTAAAATTATAATCGTCGTTATCGTCAAGAATATTATAAGGGCTTTTCATTTTGTGTTTTTCACGTTGTGTGTATCCAGACACGGTACCTCCATAGATGCTTTTAACGTGAAACGTACTTAAGGCTTTACTGATGATACTTAAGCCAGCTATACTACACGTTATTACGTCTTAGTAATGTATGAAGCTTTGAAGCGAAGCAAGGCAATATGATAATGGTTAGTGAATTCAGTGACTTATGGAGTGGAAAATAGTATCTTGCCGTTATCTGTGACGCTTCGTTTATTAAGTTCAACGTTTTTTGAAACGATCGATACACAGTTAAGTTATATTGAAGGGAAAATTTCTTATAACTTGAAACAATTTTTAAAGAACTGAGGTAGGGCACAGTAGGAAATATTCTGCTCAAAATCTGGAGCAGCCCGACTGGGGTAGTACCTCGACATCACAGAAGATCATAGCAAAATAATGTTGCTTTCAAGCAGTGTTATGTTCTTGTGATGAGGAAAGTGACCAGAGCTCCTGGGCGGGTTAAGGGTAGGGTCGGCAACGCACTTATTGTGATTGCTGTAGGTAATCGTTTACTATCAGATGAGGCGTACGCTTGTTTTCTGACCTAGTTATATAAAATAAAGAACAATAGACTTCGCGTAACTGTTTTTTTTTATGTAAGGCATACCAAGATATATCATCCTCAGAATCTTTAGCAGTCCGTATGGGGAAGCATCTCAACCTTACAGCAGAGCATAGCTAAACAAGACTGCTCGAGTAGTGTTGTGTTCTTATGCTGAGTAAGGTGACTGGAGCTTCTGGGGAGTGTCGGCAACGCGCTCGCGACGCTTCTGGTGTTGCTGGCGTCTATAGGTTACGGTAAACGCTTAACATATGGTAAACAGTTTGCCAGTTTGCTTGAGCTTCATTGAGTTTAGTTGACTAGACCTAGAAAAAAAGTAACACGTGTAATCATATGTACATGATATCAGCGTCACAAGTAGCATACTAACTTAGTCATTTATTGAATAATTGTAGCTAGTAACAAAATAAAGTAAATCTTATGTATCAATAATTCATAAAAAATTAGACGACATATATTTGTATTGGACTTTATCATTATTTTATAAAATAAAACAGAAATAATATTTATCTTTTTTCTATTATTGTAAGAACAATCAAAATATAATAATTTGTTTTCATGAAACGAATAAATCTGACGTTCAAATAAGGTAAAGTCGACACAACAATAATGATCAGAACTCACGAGGCTTGGCTGACTTGATAGGACGAGTATACCTAGACTGTTTGCTTACAATTATTTAACCTTTGTTGTTATTAAATAAATAATGTATTATCTTATTTATTTTACTTTTCTCGTTTATTTGGATTTTTTTTTCATTTCGTTGTATTTATTATATCTAACCCAAGATACCTTCGTCAATTTATAAAAGCTGAAAGTTTCTCAGCGCGTGCTCCCAACACAGGTTGAAGCAATGGACAACTATGAAGTTTAGCTCATGTTTACTTTGTCAGATACATAATATTCAAATTTGGCCATTGCTTCTATCGGTGTTGGGAGCATGCTCTGAGAAGTTTTCAGCTTTTATGAAATGACGAAAGTCTGACCTTCCTGGGCTCACGGTCTATAATATATAAATCTCAGTAGCTACGTGTTCGAATTGGAAAATTCATTTTGTGTTGGGTAGCCCATTCACCGCGGAAGGCATGTGAAACCGCGAGCCATAGCTAGTCGTTCTATGATCAGAAGTTTTTGTTAGATCAATTTTGATGGCATCAAAAAAAATTTTCGATGTAATTTACGAATTTTCAAGTGTTCCAGCAGTAAAATATCCCAATAATACTAATTGAAAGAAATTTCGTCATTCCTCATTTTAAAATGTATATATTTACTCTTTAATAAAATACTTACATATACTTGTAATTCACATTATGATTACCGATATGAAATGTAGATTTTGTATAGAATAATTAGCGACACACTCGACAGTTCCTTTTAAATTTATAAACCATCAATACGTTACTCAAACATAAACTCAGCCACATGTAACAAGCAGCTTAATGAAACATGTTTTAGGTATAACTTAGTTACTTCTACAACTGGGGTTTCTATACAACATATTATAAATAAAAAAAAAACAACAACAAATATACTTTATTGTACACTAAGGTAGGTAATTTTTTACATAGAAAACATAAATATGTATAAAGGAAAATGCCATAACAAAGAATAAGACGGCATGGAGGTGTTCTACATGTACAGGCATACATATTATATACAATGTACATACACATATATATACATATTACATATATCTATACTAATAATTATATAAAGCTGAAGAGTTTGTTTGTTTGAACGCGCTATCTCAGGAACTACTAGTTCGATTTTAAAAATTCTTTCAATGTTAGATAGCCTATTTATCAAGGAATACTATAGGCTCACACTCATCACGCTAAGGCTAATAGGAGCGGAGCACCAATGAAGAATGTTTCAAAATCGGGGTACTTTTCCTCATGAGAGCTTCCGCTGCGTTTCGAAAAAATCATGTATAACAGAACTGTACCTATTCCACGGGGACGAAGTCGCGAGCAGAAGCTAGTATAATTATACTTAAAGTACTAAACTAAAAACTGGCTGAATGCCAGTTTGACTTCCACGAAAAAAATATTCCTAACCACTGTATGTTTAACAATACATAATTCTTAAGATTGATATGGATTCTTCGAAAAAAAAAAAAACATTTTCCGTGTAATTCTTTATGTACCTCTTCTTTACTTTATTTGTCGCTACAATAGTCTACCTAACCTAAGTCTACCTGTTGCCGTTCTAAAGATAGCCCTTTGACAAATGGATTTTATTGTTAGAGAAAGTGTCTCGTTGGCACTATTTGGGTACAAAATCGAATTATAGAGCTGTGTTAAAAATAATTTCATGTAAATAAGGAATCGTGTCACTCCCACAGTTTTATTTTTTTATACACTTTTGTCGCTTGTAAAACATAATTTCAATTTTAACGTGAAGAAAGAATTTGTCTGTTGGACATAATTACCTTATTTTTATCAACGAATTTGCGTAAATATTATGTACTAGCCGACCCGTGCCCACTTCGTTGGGCGCTCCCTTCTTTTTTGATGCAATTAATATAGTAAAGTTTTCATTTCGCTCGCATTTCTCAATGAATTTTTGTTCAATAACAAATAAATATAACCTATGTCACTTCTGAATTGTGTAGCTTTCTGTTAGTGAAAGAATTTTCAGGATCGAATCAGTATTTGCGAAGATTACCCCCTACAAACAAACAAAGTTAGAAACTTTACCTCCTTATAATATTAGTATAGATATAAAAAAACACCATGTGTATTGTGTATGTGGGTGTGTGTGTGTGTGAGTGCTGTAACCATTTGCTATAGTTGTTCTGTTTTAAATTGAATAGAAATATTTCTACAATATTCGTGCGATAATTGCAAAAAAAAAAATAAGTGAATTAGTCCAGCGTTTCTCGAGTTTGCGGCTTGTTTGGTATTTATTTTTTCATATATATTAATTGCGATATTAGATATTTGATATAATTATACCATTAATTATTTAGAGTATAGAAAAGTAACGATGTTAAGCAATTAATAAATCACTTGAATAATGTATGTTGACACAGTTATATAAAACTTTTGACAATCATAATAATTCGAAGCTGAACAAGACCTTAGTATAACAACTTTTCGCATACAAATTGAAATGAACCGTCCTACGAAAAAAAAAGCTAATATTTTTCTTTGGAATAAAAATAATGGAAACAAGATATTCCAATTTTGTTCCATGAATACATAAAAAAGTTTAATGTAATTTTGCAAAAGCATGTTTCTATAAGCATTAAAAAAATCACTTAATGAAGTCTCTGATTTGAAAATAATTCATAACAAAATTTTATAAATTATATTTACTTCTTGTAGTTCCGTAATAAATTTTCTGTACTTTCTCATCATATATTTTTAATTACACATAATAATAAATACTAGTGTTCGCCCAGAGGTCGAAATTCGACCATAATAAAAAAAAATAATTCAAGAAAACCAAATAATTATAAAAATAAAAAACCTTTTTTAAAAAATTTCAACTTGACTACAGACTTTGACAATCAACAAAAGAGTATGCGTGAGTTTGTCCAATACATAGTAGTGTGTGTAATGTTTTTTTTATTTTTATTTATTGATTGAATATATTTTTATGCATAATTTAAAAATATATTAGCATTCTGCACTCCTTCTCTATATCTATACTAATATATAAAGCTGAAGAGTTTGTTTGTTCGGTTGTTTGTTTGTTTGTTTGTTTGAACGTGGTAATCTCTGGAACTACTGGGCCGATTTGAAAAATTCTTTCAGTGTTAGATAGCCTATTTATCGAGGAAGGCTATAGGCTATGTGTCATCACGCTAAGACCAATAGGAGCGGAGTCCACGCCGACGAAGTCGCGCGCAGAAGCTAGTAAACTATAAGTGTACGAAATTTGATACTTTTCCATCCGCGCAATTTTCGTAAAAAGGGGTACAAAGTTTTTTTTTTCACGTATTAATTAATATATACATATAGGTAGGGATCCCTAGTACATTTTTTTCACCTGATTAGTATCAAGCTAATTTTTTGGGAGTAGCTTCATTTTGATGAGGCGAACAAAAAATTCCTCTTCGAAAACTCTCGATTGTGGTAGCTAACAGAGATAGTATGGGGTAGAGCAGCAGTGAGCGTAGGACCAGGATAACGTGCCACGCAATAAAATTTGTAGGACAATATTACTCTTAAATTATATAGATATTAACTAACTAAAAGAAAAAAAAATCAGAAAAAAAATCTATTTTTGATGACCTTACGAGGTCATCAACTTGATGACCTCGTAAGGTCATCAAAAATTATTCCTAACCAGCTGATTTTGTGTTCCGTTGGGTGTAAAGCGTTTATTTATTTACATATTTTGATTTAATACTAAGTGATATTGTCTGTAATTTCTAAACAAACTATACACCTAAAAATATTTATAGAAGCTTTAAAATATACACTTAATTATTCAAAGAAATAAATGGAATCGATTGGAGTGTTAATGAATTACAACTGAGTACACACTTTGATTTACATTCTCTATCCTAATGGAACTGTACTGAATTCTGGGATAAACATAATCCAGGGTCCTACCTCATTGCATGAATTCAAATCATTCGTTTAAATTTGGTTCAACAGTTTTGGAATAGTACGAGATCAAGATAAGACTTCTTGGCTACAGTATCGATTGTTATAGAGTGCTTCAAAACATTTTAAAATACCTTCAATTCATAAAATAACATCTCTTACAGTTTTGTTATAAGTAAATTAATCATTATTGAACAAATAGCAATGTGTTAAAATAATTTATTGTATTATAATGTTTTAATTTCATACTCACTTGAAGGATAAAAGTGCCCGAATTAGACAGAGCCATTATTGATAGTTTACCTTGCAGAAGATCACAGCTAAGTAATACTGCTGTCTGGTGGTGTTGTATTCCTGTGGTGAGTGATATAGCTAGATATCCTGGGAGAGACGGGGATAAGATAGGCCGTTGCCTAGCACGTTTGCTTGAAATCAAAAATCAAAATCAAAAACATTTATTTCGTCTTATGGTGGTATTACACACTTAACGAAAGTCAAAAAAAAATCATTTACAAAAAAAACCTATACAATACAATAGACAGTTAAGGCAGCAAACAATCAAACAATAAAATAAAAAATAAAAATTTATATCTTAACATTAGGTAAGTACATTACAAACTTACGTAATGTATCCAGTGTTATAAGCAACCTTAACTTAGTCAAAATATTAAATTACTAATGTCTCGGTAAACATTACCTACCTACTTTATCCTTGGCTTTATTAAATATTACAATAAATAAAATAATGTTGTAGGTTGTGGTAAATAAATTGTAGGCCGAGAGAAAAAAAGCCGGCGGAAAAAAAACTCTCGGTACTCTTTAAAAAAATTCATAGTCAGATACAAGATAAAACGCAGTAGTGGACCATGAAATGATCAGGACAAACACGAGACAGCCAATCGTGCGTGCCGAGACCATCCCATGCCACCTGCTCACAATATTTGTAACTATCTATCTTGCAGTATATCTCTATTATTGTAAGCGTTCAGAGGCCAAGATATCCACTTACCATCAGCTATACCGTACGCTTGTTTGTCACTTTTTTAGCATATACAATACTAGCTTCTGGACGCGACTTTGTCCACGTGGAATAGTTATTTTGAAAATTTCTTTATTGCTGCTTCGCTCTTATTGATCTTAGCGTGATGATATATAGCCTATAGCCTTCCTCTATAAATGAGCTATGTAACACTGAAATAATTTTTCGAATCGGACCAGAAGTTCCTGATATTAGCGCATTCAAGTAAACAAACAAACAAACTCTTCAGCATTCTATTATTAGTATAGATATTATGTACCTACATTCGATGTGTTGAAAATTGTTTCAAAACATTTTAACTTCGATTAAGGCTCTCAAAGAAGCTTGAAATTTTATCAAAACAAGATGTTAATTAACTTTCATTAAGATAATAAGATGAAAAAACTCTGTGTTTGACACGAAACAGCGGGAAGGTAACGCAAAAAATGTACAATTTTTATGTAAATTTTCTTTAATAAAACATTATGGCTTTTTACGTATAAAAAGATTAATTGAATTTTTGATTGACTTCGTCATCGTATCACCTGTGTCGCTTTTTACAGAGAATACGGCACTTACACTCGTATACTGTATATCTAAAAGTCAAAAAAGATGTCTTTAAGTAGTTCAGTGGCATTCAAAATATCGACTTAATTTTTTTTTATTGACTCTGTCTCTAAAAATTGGAAGTTAACCAATCGCTGATGGATTCAAGTCCGGGGATAAAATAGAATTAGTTAAAATATTTATTTATCATTCAAGTCGATTTCATAGTTGACAGCAAAGGAAAAACTCTTGAAGAATTTTAATCAATATCTCATAGAAAAATTGGAGTGATGACCTTAGCCTTTTGCAGTTTAATCTTTAAAAATAATAATAACACTATAAAATTGGTATGTAATATATAGACTAAAGATTAACCTTTTTTAAACTAATATTACGTATTTTTAGCCAAAAGCCAACAAACACATTCCGATGAAATTATTTAAATTTTTCAACACTTATTAGTTTAAAATATAGTCTATTTTTTATAATATAACGAGTACGTACATACCACGATCTATATCGTTATATTATTAAAAAATAGACTATGTTTGGAAACCGCGAGTGTCTAAGTCTAAAAAAGTTAGTTTAAAATACATTCACGATTCAGCCTGTAATATCCCACTGTTGGGCATAGGGCTCTTCCCCATATAGGAGAAGGATCGGAGCTTAATCCACCACGCTGCTCCAATGCGGGTTGGCGGATATATTCCCTACTATGATTACCAGGTGTACTTGATAACAACCGGGACCGACGGCTTAACGTGCTGACCCACAAGGACTGCATAAACACCCAGACCACGGCAAACATCTGTATGGCCAATACAAATGTTATCGTGTGCGGGGATCGAACCCGCAACCGCCCGCGCAACAGCCAATCCCAATCCAGTGCTGTGACCGCTGCGCCAACGCGGCGTCAAAATACATTACGTTAAAATACATTTCCAATAAAGAATTATAAATCTCTAATAGGTAAGATCACTTTGCCTTTTTTCTTGTGAAGACTGTTAGATGTTCAGAAGTTCTTAACTAATTGGTTGGATATTAAAGGGAATTCTAGTCCTATTTGAATCATTTTTTTTGTAATTTGATCAAAATTTGATTAATTGATCGGTGCAGTTATGTATAGCACGCGCCTTTATGGTATTATGTTATAGTGTAAGGCTTTAATATTACTTTAGACTTCTGTTTATATCGTATGGTGACTGTGAAAAATAAAAATATATGTTATCCAAAGCTTTTTCTGTTGGATATCTTTATACGTCAGGTAGTTTTATCAGCAACTGGTGAAATAGGCTCTAAATATACACGGTTCTATGTAACATTGGTCCAAATGTATTACTAAAAGAAATGTAAATACAGTAGAAATAATAGACAATACCTACCTTTATAACAAAAAAGTATACTTTGAACTAGTTTCACTGCAGCATCAAATATTATATTTTTTTGAGTGATTAAGTTTTTTTGAGTGAAATTCACGTACCTAAACATTAGAAAACAGTATAGTTATACTTAGAAATCTAAATTCGTAGTGAATTGGGTTCATTGATTAATTAAATACTTAGACAATTTCTTAAACGATTCCCATCTAATGCCTTTAAACATTTGATCTCTAAGGTACATACAACTTTCTTATTAATACTAACTGAACCGCAGTAAAAATTCCAGAGATGTGAGCAACCTTATTAGGACAAACACACGGAGCTCTTAACAAATATTTGTGTGAAAATAATATTTCTCTTTAGTCTTAACTAAACATATACTCGGGATTAAGACGGAGTTTTAACTGAGGTAGGCCACAGTAGAAAATATTCTACTCAAAATCTGGAAAAACCCGACTGGCGAAGAATCTCAATCTTACAGAAGATCACAGCTAAATAATACTGCTCTTATGCAGTGTTGTGTTCCTGTGGTAAGTAAGGTAAACTGAGGTCCTGAAGGGGATTTAGGGTGGGGTTGGCAACGCTCTTGCGATACTTCTGATGTCTTCAGGCATCTATAATCTACGATTATCACTTACCATCGGGTGAGACATACGATTGTTTGCCAACCTAGTCGTGTGTAAAAAAAAAACTTGTTATATTATCAGACAATCAATTGATTAATTTCATATATATATCTTTTTCAGTTTTGTAAAATTCCTTTAATGACCTGTAACTTAAAAAAGATACTTGCAACGTATGTATTAGGGTAGAGCGGGGCTTAAAGGTCCGCGGGTATAAAGGTCCACCATAAGTATCTAAAAAACTAGTAACATATCGTTCTTTCCGACTATACAAGTTGTGAGAGGGGTGCGCGGGAGACGTAACAAGGTATCGCCGGCAGTCGAGCAACATCGCTATCATTGGCTATCAGGAGATATACGACCGCGTCTCGAAATTTTAACGTAAGTAAATTTTTTCATTATTATTATTTTTAGTTTCGAGCACTGTTATTTCGTTTACCATGATTAAACGAAGTTTATTCGTATAGGTAATTTATTTGTTTATCACGATTTATTGTCATTTTTTAGCTAGTTTGAACGGTATTTTTTTTTATAACCTGTTAATACACTTACATATGGTTGGGGTAAAAAGGTCCACTATGGACCTTTTAACCCATCATTAATATATTGGCAAAATAAGATAAAAAATATTTTTTCTTTCAGTATGCGAAACTATAAAAGAAAAACTGATCGGGGCACTAAATCTGTGGAGTTACAAGACTAAATAATTAAGTAAAATAAGTTAAAAGATTTGTCATATTATGGCAAAATTCATAATTAAGGATAAGTGTTATCTTTTTTTAATTATGTTGTATTGAGACTGACTAGTGGTTAAAACTCAACAGTTGGAAATTATTAATATCTCATGTTTCAATTATTGTGATACGATAGGAAGCTTAGAAAATAGTTTTTGTTTGTTAAAAAATACTTTTTTTGTTATAAAAGACTGCTTAAATATTATGAAACTTAATCTAAGTATGAAAAAGTTATTTTTAGTTGAAAATAATAGTTGTTTTTTACTTTTTGTTTTTGGAATGAAAATAAACTATTGATATAGCAGGCTCGGTTTTCACGGTATAATGCAAAATACTCAAATTGGACCTTTAAGCCCCGCTCTACCCTACTATTCAAAGGGGTGAAGTTGCAAATTTAATTAAATTTATAATAGAAGGCCTTAAGCAGTAACAAAGCATTACATTACGACTTTTTTACTTTATAAAAAAAAATACATTTCAGTGGCCGTAATAACCACTACGCAACAATATAAAAAAAAAACATAGTCAGGATTCCATATTTAAAACCCCCAAGTAAATATGAACTATTTGAAAAGTCAAAGTACAAAGTGAATGCGTTGAAAAACGGCATTTTTAAAATTGGAACTTCATTTGTAGCGGCGCGATTTCAAGTTCTACGACATTAATTAGCATAAGAATATTTATAAAAAAGCATATCTATCTCATCTTATATGCAACAGCGACGTTAATGCACCAACCCCTTATATTTTACTCCACATTATTGTTCACCGGAGTTTTAATTAAGAACCGCAGATGAGTCGTGCTTCGGCCTTTGCGAATTGAATTTTTTTTTGCGTTCTCATACTCATTGTTGGAGATGTGTAATGTTTTGATACACGATCTCGATGTGTGCGTTTTAAGATTTGTATCTGTGTTCTTTTGTTTGTGTGCATTTTTCATAGTTTCCCCTTTATATGTGTTTGTTATAACTTTTGTGAAGTTTTACTTATGTTTGTCTTATGTTGCTTTGTTTTTATTATCAAATGAATATCTTATTTAAAGCGTGATGTTGTTTTTGAAGTTAAAAAATATGTATATTAATTTACTGAAGATTTTTGAGTAAGTCTTATTTATTAAAAATGTTTATATGTGCGATAACTTCATACAAGTATTATAGTTCAATTAATGTTGCCTAGATAATGGTATAGGACTAGGACAATATCTAATAGTCTTACATTAACAATCACGATTCAGCCTGTAACATCCCACTGCTGGCCATAGGACTCTTTCTCCATATAGGAGAAGGGTTGGAGCCTTATCCACGAAGCTGCTCCACTGCGTTTTGCGGATATGTTCCTTACGAGTAACGATCGCTATCAGGTACCTATTTATGAGAACATGCAACGGCTTTATATGCTCTCCGAGGCACGATGGGGACACCCACAAGGACAGACATCTAAACCGGAAATAAATATTTTGACAAATACAAATATCCATACCGAACGGGAATCGAACCTGCAAACCGTTGGTGTTATAGGCGACTACACGCACCACTAAACGCGATTGTTCATTAAAACAAATATAAGTTTAATTTGTAAATTGATTTCAAACGTGTTTTTCAAGGCTCCTTGAATCTATACTAATATAATATAATAAAGCTGAAGAGTTTGTTTATTTGTTTGTTTGAACGCGCTAATCTCAGGATCTACTGGTCCGATTTAAAAAATTCTTTCAGTGTTAGATAGCCCATTTATCGAGGAAGGCTATAGGCTATATATCATCATGCTAAGACCAATAGGAGTGGAGTCCACGCCGACGAAGTCGCGCGCAGAAGCTAGTAAAGTATATTACCCATGCTCAATTTAGTTCCATTTAGTACTGCAGTATACTGCATCGTAACAGCCCTTAAACGCCGCAGAAACGAGCGCAGACCATTTCTCCTACAAAGAAAAACGATTCGAAATTAATTCTTCACTTTTCTGTAGGTTTATAGAGCATGATATAAAAATCAGTGAATTTTATATTTGTATACGAATTTGTTCCTGAAATACGCTTGTCGGGTTTCACTCAAAGACATTAGGTGAGAATTAGAACTGTAAACTCAGTATTATCAGTCGGAGTTTGACTGTTTTTTTGTTATAAAACTAGGTTGGCAAACAAGCGTATGGCTCACCTGATCGTAAGCGATTACCGTAGCTTATAAACGTCTGCAACACCAGAAGCATCTAGTAGTAACACTTTATTCCAAAATATTTAACTATCAAAGCAAAATTGTATTATTTAAATTTGTATATTTACTATGATACTGCGTATTTCCGCTTTAAATTCTAAAAGTTAAATGAATATTTATAAAAAGTCGGTAACAGTCACATTTCCGTACCGTAGGCCATATTATATCTCAGCCATGTAGGTGGTCATGGTAATTAATAGCACTAAGCTAATTCAGTTTTAATTAAAGTAAAAGCATTATATTTAATTAAAATTTATTTAAGTAAAAAAATATGCGTACTCATTAAAAATTTATATCAAAATAAAGTTAAATTAAAAGTCTGTTTTATAAATATTTTTCGTCACTTAATTAATTCATTAGCTTTGATGCTACGGACAAGTTTATTTAAAAGAATTTACGCTGGCTGTCTATTTCCATTTTATTCATATACCAGCTAATCTATGCAGCTTTACCCGTATTGTATTTACTTTTATGCGATTCAGCCTGTAATATCCAACTGCTGGGCATAGGCCTGTCTTTTTAGTCCTGTCTGGGTTTTGCGGGCTGGCGGATATATTCCCAACTATGAGTAACGATCTCTATGTGGTATTTTTTATGGTAACAACCGAAAATGACAACTTAATGTGCTCTTTGAGGCACGGTGGGGAGACTCACAGTCATTCAAACGGGAAAGATTGTAAATATAAATTAATATCTATCTCGAACGGGAATTAAACTCTCAAACCGCCATTGTGTAGGCGCTGACACGACACACGTACCACTGCACTAGAGCGGTTATTCTCACTATTAGTAGGTATACACATAATTAGGAATTTTATTATATAATTTTCCTTTGTACTTAATTTTAAGTTACTAAATATTATGTCTCTCATACAATACCTGCCACTCCCGTCTAAATGCTTAAATTGCTCCTTAGTAAGCATTTACGTCACAAAAGAAAGACAATTTTTCTTATACATCCAGAAGCAAAAAGTTAAATGACCTCTTATATTATGTATACCAATATGGTCTTATGTTTTTTTAAATGTTTTTTCTTCTTCTTTTTTCAATTTTAGAGAAAACCTAGTTCTATTTTTTATGAAATGTAGAAAATGATGATATCTTATAAATTATAATCTATTTTAGTTGATCATCCAATTATATATATTATTTATAGTCACATTCACACACACATTTAAACACAAAATTA
Organism: Melitaea athalia; assembly: GCA_905220545.2. Lineage (NCBI taxonomy): Eukaryota > Metazoa > Arthropoda > Insecta > Lepidoptera > Nymphalidae > Melitaea > Melitaea athalia. The sequence continues at coordinate 3,017,440 of HG992185.1, read as the reverse complement.
AAATTAAATTCGCAAAAATTGCAGAAAGACACGTTAATAATAACACATCAATTTAGGCTTAAGTAAACGCATGAGAGCTCAATTAGTCACACTTTAAGCTTTTATTATTAAAAATCAAACGAAAAAAAATAAAATCAAGTTAATGAACTTCGAAGGTCGCATTATTTCATAGCCTCGCCCTTTTACTCTAGAAAGTCTTCCCTTGTCGTCCCTTTTTTATGAGTAAGGCTCTGCTCTCATTGGCACTAAGTCGAAGCGTTGCAAATCATCGTACAAAGTTACCGATATCGTAATCACTATTGTAGAATTTTCGACATGTTATGATTTGTATATGTGATATAAACTCTAATGCGATTGTATACATTTAATACTTTTTTAAACAAGTTAATCAGGTCAAATATATTTATTCTCATAAGAATTTACACAACTCACTTAATGAGAAATACATTGAAAATAATACATTTTTTGAATAGGTATAAGTTATAATAATACTATATATTTAATAAATACTTAAAGTCAATAAGTTTTTAATTTTCGTTCATCCTAAATACAAAATCGTTACCGTTAGGTTTTCACAATATTTCTTTAAAATAAATTTAAAATTTATCAAACTAAAAGCAAATAAATAAACGCCTCTCAATCAACGGCACTCAGATGAAACCCTGTGTCTGGGATCAAGGAAACACACGACACAACCATAATTAGGGGTACCATAATATGGATACCGTATCTCCTAGCGCAACAAACAGTTGCTGTGACCATTGCACTAATTCCTTAATATATATATTTTTTAATTGTGTTAAAGTATGTGTGTGCATGCGAGCGTGTGTGTGGGTTGGTGTTTGTGTGTGTGCGTGTATATATTTGGACGACGAATCGTGACGCAACGACTTAACTCCAATGTGAATAGAGCCTTAGTATATTTTATAAACGGCCCTGAGAAAGATTCATCGAAAACGATCACGCTCTCACAGGTCAGTCCTTTCACGCTCTATTACGCGCTACGCCTCTTAATTGAATGAAAAACATTGTTTTTTAACGATAGAATTTTTTTAGGAGTTTAGATGAAATGTTTGATTTTTAAATTTTATCTGTTATTTTTTATTATTATTCAATAACGTTTCAAAGTAAATAGTAATAAAATCATAGAATATAAATAACTATCCGAACAAAAACTCAGCTTAAATTAGGACAGATTTTAAGATTTGTTAGTTACAATTCTGCTATCACATAATTATGTATTTTAATAGTAATAAAAAACATGCCTTTAGCGAGGAACAAAAAAAAACTAAAAAAAAACTCGGCCATTGGTCCAGCAGCGTTCCCGAGTAATATGGTTTATTTTTATTTATATAGATTCTAGTTTGTTTTTCCAAGTTATTTGTAAGTAATTACTAAATTGCTCAATAATTCAAAATTAACCAACTAGTGCATTTATAAAATTGTTAAAAGTTTAAAAAGTGTTAAAAGGAACTACTGGTTCGAATAAATATTTTTGTGTTGGATAGTCCAATTATCAAGGCTATTTTTGATGCTATACATATTTTGGCAATTTAGGGAAAAATTATGAGAGTGAATTTTTACACTCTGAAGTTAGCTAGTCAACGAAGAAGAAGTTACAACGTCAACTTCTTACGTGTATACATAAGTACACACACTTTACACACTTTTTCTTTCTCAAATTAACGAGTATGAAACCGCGATCCACAGCTAGTACTTATAACGGATATTTACGAAAAACAGAACACTGCATTTCTTTTCAAACGGTATTTCAGCCTCTTCTATTTCGAAGCAGACAGCACGAATTTCATATTGAAGTTGTTTAATTGAGACTTGTGCAAAATAGTATTTTTCGCTTACTAGGTAACCTAGATAAATGATGTCAGTCGACTAGGATTTTTAGCGATATATTTGTATCTTATTCAGAAAATATCTTCAAATTAAAACGAAATTAATATCTAATTAGTTCTGTTAAACGCTCTAGTGTAGTGGTAGTAGTCATGTGGATGGTTTGCGGGTTAGATTCCCGTTCGGGATTGATATTGGATTTGTACCAATATTTCTTTCCGGTTTGGATGTCTATCTTTGTGGGTCTCCCCACGGTGCCTCGGAGAGCACGTTAAGCCTTCGTCCCGGTTGTTATCATAAATACCTGATAGCGATCGTTACTCATAGTAGAGAATATATCCACCAACCCGAAGTGTAGCAGTGGTGGATTAAGCTCCAATCTTTCTCCTGCATGGAGAAAGAGGCCTAGCAGTGAGATATTACAGGCTGAAGCGTACGCAATTTCAACACTAAAAAACAACCAACAAACACCATTGATTAATTTTACAAAATGTAATCAAATTATACCTGTATTTAACAATTAATTCTGAAATTTACAATATATTTATCACATAAAAATACACGCGATTTTGGGCTTGGGGAGAGTGGAAATTGAAGAAATAACACCGGAATGAAAAATAGAGCCACTACCAAGTAGCGGACCGGACAATATTGTAATAGAAAGGTATATTTTATGAAAATTTCAAGTGTCTTCCTGATACGATTCCCAAGACACGGCCCCTGACTGTCACACAGAAGGACGTTAGGGTGGACAAGTTTAGTAATGCAGTCCCATTGGCAACCTTTACGTTTAGAACCCTTAATAATAATAACATTTATTTCGGGACTAGCCCATATGGTGTTAGTAACAATAATTCTTATAACCTAGTGTTAGTACAATAACAAATTACAAATTTAAAATAGGAAAATTTATATAATTACATTTTTTACATTTTTTACATTTTTACATTTTTACATTTTTACATTTTTATTAAGTGATGTATGTGAAAATAATTTCGGTAAAAAGATTTAGTCATATTGATATATTATAATTAGAATAAAACAAGTTATTATTAATATAAAATAATTTATAATATAATCCCAAGGAGGGTTTATGTCAGGCAGGCGGCCGGTCATAAAAAAATACATGCCAAATCTTTTACAACATGAGTCTGAGGAAGAGGAGAACATGTTGTGCCAACCCTATATAAATAGGATAAGGGCAGGGAGATGATGATGATGATGATGATTATGAATATAAAATAATTTATTAATTGAAGTGAAAACACAGTTTTTCTAAAAATGTCTCTTATGTAGATTTGTCTGTGTTACTATGTATATGTATTTATAGCAATAAGACCTCCTTCCTAAACATAATACGTTTGTATTTTTTTCTCTATTATTTCGATGACTTCGTTTTCTGTTCTTTAAATTTTTGAAGTTCTATAATTCTATCACAGAAGTACAGTCGTAATTTTTACTTTCTTAATATTTGTTTATACACAGGAAATGGATGAGGAAAAAGTATGGAAACCCCGCGGGGCCACCATATTTTTTCCTCACCCTATATAATTATGTATGTAAATATAAAGGTGTTAGGAATTAAAGCATAGTCTTTTCGACATCTTTCCACTCGACAATAGTCAAATAAATTTCCGAACACACAATATTTGTATGGGGGTACGATACATACTTCTGTGTTCTTTTTTCTTTTTTATTGAAATATGATGACATCAACAATCTTGTGACAACAACAACAAATAAACAACCTTTCAATGTTACATAACATAATAATAACATTAATATACAGATTCATCAGAGCGTACATACTGCTTGATATCAAAAAGGTTACAAAAGGTCAACATATGTACATAATTTATATTAAAGGAAGCGAAAAAAAAAAATTGCGTGCGTACAAAGTACACAAGTCAAAAGTGACACTTCTTTGGCAAGCTAATTAAAAAACAAAAAAACTAATTGAAAAAAGTAAATAATAAAAAAAGCGAAAGAGCCAACGTCACGCGTTGTTCCCAGGCAGTCACCCATCCAAGTACTGACTTATTACGGGTGCCGCGTTAGTGGTCGCTCAAATTTAAAAATAGTCAATTAAATACGCATTATTAGGTATAGCTCAAAAATTACTCGTCAGCTGTCGATCAAATTTATTTAAGACCAATCGAAAACAATTTGATTTAAAAAAGAATAATAAAAATCGGAACACCCAGTAAAAAGTTATGAGTAGCACACATAAAAAATAACGTCGAAATACGGACTTTTGACGGGTCGGTTAAAAATATTACATTTTCGCGTGTGAAGCAAATTGTTATATATTAGGAAAAATAATACGCTTATTCGAATATATTCGAAACGTGGATGATCTTGTAAAAATAAGGAAAGTATTTCTTTTATTATTATTTTTTTTACCTTTAGTTATAATATTTTTATTAGTTATGGGTATTTTGTAGGCCTGGTGGTTGAAACGTGGAACTTACGTGAAAGGTTTTGAGTTAAGTTTGCTCTGGTCTGGCAAATAATAAAATAATTTTTGTTTATAATACTTCATGTTTCATCATCATCATCTGATGATGATGATCACTTCAGCCTATCGCAGTCCACAGCTGGACATATAAGGCCTCCACAAGGTTGCGCCAAACATGGCGTGGACTCATGTGTGTTGTCCATAGTCACTATGCTAGGCAGGCGGGTTGGTGACCGCAGGGCTACCTTTGACGCCCCAAAGACGCTGCTGCCCGTCTTCGGCCTGTGTATTTCAAGGCCAGCAGTTGGATGGTTATCCCGCCATCGGTCGGCTTTTTAAGTTCCAAGGTGGTAGTAGAACTGTGTTATCCCTTAGTCGCCTCTTACGACACCCACGGGAAGAGAGGGGATGGCTATATTCTTTTCACACTTATTCACACTGCAGTTTATGTTAAGTCACATAAATCCAGTATATAAATGGACAACTGTACTTGAGTAGTGAAGTGTGAAAAGTGCTTTTGAAGCCTAATCGAATAAAATAATTTTAGAATTTCATGTAACAAAATATCGCTATTATATTTTATTATTAAAGTTGTGATTCAAAACATTGAATAGAAATTAATGAGTTCATAATGCTTATAATATTCCAAAAATAAACAAATGAAAACGCTGAATGATTTACATTATGGATATTAAAGTTTATTTTATTCTCTTTGGTATTGACTACTCTATTACTTACTGTCATCAAATACGCTGTTTTATGTTTCAAATCTAAAATAATTTAAATGCCGTATAATAAACTAATTAATATATTGATTGATTAACTCTATAACGTCCCACAGCTGGGGTTCTCATTATATACCTATGCTGTTCCATACGCTTCTCCAATGCGGGCTAGCGAATAATTTGTCTATCAGGAAAACGGATATCAATTGTATATGATAACAACGGGGACAGGATGGTCAAAAACACCATGATGATGAAGCCTGGTTTGGACTCTTATCGAACAGGAGAATCAAAAAACATCAAAACAGCGACAATTATGACACTAGCGCATCTTTTCCCTGTTCGGTGTGTGGTAGAGTCTGCCGCTCCCGTATCGGCTTGTACAGCCATCAGAGAAAATGCTCTTCAGGCACTGAATCGTCTGTAATACACGTAAAGGCCTATGAATGATAACAACGGGGATGGATAGATTTCCCTGCTCTCCAAGATACGGTGGGGGAACCTCAAAGACGTACCAGCCCAGTAATAATTATTTGTACAAAATCAAATATTCATCTGAAGTGAGAATCGAACCCGCGACAACCAGTTTTCAGACGCACACACCAGAGCGATTGTTGATGTAATATAAATTATGTATATTATTTCGGTCTCATTACAATCACTATATATATATTTCATTAAATATTGTGCCAAAAGGCATGTAATGGTCGATTTACATCAGACGAGCGAATGCTCATTCTATACCCACTACATCAAATTTTTATCAAATTCTTTTAGTGTAAACAGGCGTAGAGCATTCTTACGTTGTTATATATATGAATACGAGTGTTCGAAGATCAAGAAAGAATGCTCTTGTTCTAGCTCTAGCTCTGTTCGTTTGGTCTAAATCCACCCTAAGACTCACGTGTAGATCGTTTTACAAATTGTGTATTTTTTTCAAATTTTCTTATCTCAAGGTTGTTTGATGTTACACGGTAAATCTTCATACTTTGATGTTATAATATAAGTTGCCTAATTTTCTTTCGAACTTCCTTTTATATAATTAATTTAAAAATTATCCTTTTATGTTTTTTACTCTTACTACGGTTACGGGCTCGATTCCCGCTCATTATGGATATTTTCCCCACCGTGCCTCGGAGAACAATAAGGTATTGGTCCCAGTTTTTATCAGATATTATAGGCTGAAGCATCGAATCTTAATAGAATCCCATGTCCCATACGTGGCCAATCTATAGCTTCCCTATACCCAATATCGCAATATCACGCAATATCGTATAAATTAATATGACTATATTCTTTAAGTTGAATTTTAAAGTACCATTAAATTATAATTATAAATTAAACTGTAGTTCCATAGTAGCGTAGACCATCTAAAACATATTATTACAATTGCACTAGTTAATACTACGGAATAGTTAGAACTTATGTAGGTTAATTTAAATTTATTTCTATGGAGGCGTCTAGTAAGTCGTGCCTCGAAGGGAGCTGGAAATAGAGAGGGTGCCATGACTCCCTCTCTAGTTACAGTCCACAGAACAATAAGTTTTAGAGCGGATATTAAAATCAAGATATCTTAATGTGGACAATCTATACTAATATAATAAAGCTGAAGAGTTTGTTTGTTTGATTGTTTGTTTGTTTGTTTGTTTAAACGCGCTAATCTCAGGATCTACTGGTCCGATTTGAAAAATTCTTTCAGTGTTAGATAGCCCATTTATCGAGGAAGGCTATAGGCTATATATCATCACGCTAAGACCAATAGGAGCGGGGTCCACGCCGACGAAGTCGCGCGCAGAAGCTAGTAATTAAATAAACGCTTTACACTAAACACTCCCAGTAAGATTTTCTCCTGTGTCTGGGGTCCCGAAACACATTACACAGGAACAAATTCTAAGACCACGACAAACATCTATATTATGATCTAAAGTCTACACAAATATTCGTCATGAGCGGGGATCAAATCCGCGACCGCAAATCAGTGCTGTAACCGCTGCGCCGACGCGTCGGTAAATGAAACCGAAATAGTGAGCAAATCTATACTAATATATAAAGCTGAAGAGTTTGTTTGTTTGGTTGTTTGTTTGTTTGTTTGTTTGATTGTTTGTTTGTTTGTTTTAACGTGGTAATCTCTGGAACTACTGGGCCGATTTGAAAAATTCTTTCAGTGTTAGATAGTCCATTTATCGAGGAATGCTATAGGCTATATATCATCACGCTAAGACCAATAGGAGCGGAGTCCACGCCGACGAAGTCGCGCACAGAAGCCAGTACTACATAAAATGGATTCATTAGTCTTATTAATTTCAAATGCAACAACATTGAGACTAGATGCATCTATACCTACCTGTACTTATATTTAAAGATCTGTTCTGAGCAATCGAACATACAGCAAGTCAGCGCTTATAGAACACTAGCTTCTGCGCGCGACTTCGTCCCCGTGGAATAGTACCAATTCTGTCACACATGATTTGAGCGAAACTTTAACCGTTTACGCAGCGGAAGCTCTCAAAAGGAAAAAAAACCCGATTTTGAAACATTCTTCATTGGTGCTACGCTCCTATTGGTCTTAGCATGATGATATATAGCCTATAGCCTTCCTCGATAAATGGGCTATCTAACACTGGAAGAATTTTTCAAATCGGACCATAGATCCTGAGATTAGCGCGTTCAAACAAACAAACAAACAAACAGTCAAACAAACAAACTCTTCAGCGTTATTATATTAGTATAGATTCTGAACACTATTATAGAACGAAGACCAAACCTTTTGGGTGTCTTGTTACATAGCTCGTAATACATTGTCGAAAATCTCCAGCGTTTATTGTAATTTAACGAGAGCAAGTGTTCAGTGTAATATAAAACGATTCAGAGTCGAAAATAAATCATACAAACGTGCGGTAACCGCAGGTTACTGCAATGCGCTCTATTTAATATTTAACGCGATTTCACCTTAGACTGTATGACTATAATGTCCATTACTAATACATGTTAATAGCCTAATACTACTATATAGTATTCGAGCTGGAATAGGAAGCTGTAGATAATTTTGCATTACTAAGATTTGCATGTAAAAATATTGAAGTGAAACTTCTTTAGGCGCATGAGGGGTAAAATTTGAGCGACCGGTAATTCGGAAGCGTCAGGGACGGTCAGTTGTATTTGGATGGGTGACCGCCTGGGAACACCGCGTGACGTTGGCCTTTTTTTTCAATTCGTTTTTTTTTTAATTCGTTTTTTTAATTTGTTTTTTTTTAAATTAGTTTGCTAAAGAAGTTTCACTTCTGACATGACGTGTACTCTGTACGCACGCAATTTTTTTTAATATTATTTTGCAATATTTCGGCAGTGTTGAAAGTGATCAACTACGCTACAGTACCTACAATTACACACTGGTTATGGCTGTTGCGCTGGTGGGTGCAGGTTCGATCCCCGCAAATGATATACATTTGTATTGGCCATACAGATGTTTGCCGTGGTCTGGGTGTTTGTGTTTGTGTATTGTGTGTGTTTCCGGACCCCCGATACAGGAGTAAATTTATTTATTTAAATTCACGTCAGTAGTATACTGTATAGTAGGTACATATACATAATAATTACATATTTTATTCATTAACTTATTACGCTTCAGTCTGTGATATCCCACTGCTGGCCAAACCAAATACAAATGGCCAATACAAATGTTTGTCATGTGCGGGGTTCGAACCCGCAACCGCTAGCGCAACAGCCACAAACCAGTGCTGTGACCGTTGCGCCAACGCAACGCCTCGTCTAGATTATTAATATTCTTAATTAGTTTGACTGCCACCAGGTATGGTTCAAATAGAGTTAAAATAATTATAAGTTTTCGAATTTATTTTTATTATCGTTAATTGAAAATGATTTAAATAAATGAAATCTGTATAATTTCATAGAGATGCAATTAAACAAAGCATGAAAATTTTATTACTATGGAACAAACATAAAGTTAAATTAATTTAATAATCATGATAAATGTAGGAGATAAACCAACTTTGTAACTTCAATGAAACGTTCATATACATACTCATTATATATTTTATATATTTATAAAATAGCTAGCCGACCCGTGCCCACTTCGTGGAGCGTTAATTATTATTTTTGTGATGAAAATATAATTATAGTAAAGTTTTCATCTCACTCGCATTTCTCCGACTTGGATTTACATATACTATTATTTTCCACTAAATTTTTTGTTCAATAATAATAAAATATAGCCTATATCACACCTGAATAATAACTCCTAAATATCTTTCTGTTAGTGAAAGAATTTTCATGATCGGATCAGTATTTGCGAAGATTACCCCCTACAAACAAACAAATTAAAAAACTTTACCTCTTTATAATATTAGTATAGATTTGTAACCCTTTCATTCGATACCTATAGGTTAAAAAAACTAAATAAAACGAAAAAAAAGTATTACAATTCAAGTCTGAATAAAGCACGTTGAAAAGCTTTTATTTTATAATACGCTAAATTATAACACAGTCTTATTATGTAATCGTGCTGCGGTAACAAACAAAAATTAATATTAAAAAAAAATCTACCAGAAAAATTCCAAGCAACACAGTTTTATCTCGATCGTAATATAAATTGGTTCTCCTGTAAATATTTCATGTTCCCAAACAAGCAGGAGAATTTAAGTCAAATGTGGGTCCGACAAGAATTTATTACCGCATGACGTTAACATTTGTAAAAACCGCTAGTACAATTTGTTACCTAATATAAAACTAAATATGTTCCTACCTTTTTCATTATATCGAACTCCAATAAACCTAAATATGATTTATATTTTGTTAGGAGTTTAGGACCAATATATTAGATATTGGTTACATACCTTCCTATACTAAATCCCTTCTAATTTATTTCACATCATTATTTAGTAGAGCTTATGAAACTCCTCTGGTGATGTCCTCTGTCTATAAACAGGTAGGTTCTTTTTATACATAAAAAATATGCGTTAAATCTTTTTATTTCTTATCGATACGATCACGATACAGCCTGTAATATCCCACTGTTGGGCATAGGCCTCTTCTCCATGTAGAAGAAGGATCGGAGCTTAATCCACCACGCTGCTCCAATGCGGGTTGGCGGATATATTTCCTACTATGAGTAACGATCGCTATCAGGTGTACATGATAACAACCGGGACCGACGGCTTAACGTGCTCTCCGAGGCACGGTGGGGTAACCCACAAGGACTGCACAAACACCCAGACCACGGCAAACATCTGTATGGCCAATACAAATGTTGTCGTGTGCGGGAATCGAACCCGCAGCCGCCCACGCAACAGCCAATCGCAAGTGCTGTAACCGCTGCGCCAACGCGGCGTCATTTCTTATGTTGGACGATAATATAAAATATCTGAAAAAACACCATTTTTTATACTTACTAAATACTAAGTCTGGCCTAATTGTTAATTAGTTTATTTTATTTATTTAATTAATTATCAAATAAAGAAACAATATGTACAAATTCACAATTATAAGTAGCAAAAGAAAACCACTAAGGTTTGAACAACGAAAAAAAAAATATATAAACAGACTTGGATTAAAAATGACAGGCATAGCAAGCTACAAATAAAAAATATACATAAAATATTTGTAGGCTGTATGACGACAGACTAGTGACGTATCACTGTTACACAAATTGAATCTGCATAATTATCATTATCGATAGAAACACACAAAAGTACAGTCCAGCTTCAAACGAACACATGCTTAAACACAGCCTCTTTACACAACGCACATGATAGTCTGATCGCAAAATCCTGTTTATCTCTATTTCATTGTTTGAAAGACCCTTTGTTTTTAGCGTAAATCAGAATCATCACGACATGACCATTTAAGCCACACTAATGTCTTACAACGAAGCTTCTAGTAAAAATTATGGAAACTATCCATTAAACGCTTGTTTCTGGTTGCCAACCGGGATTTTTAAAGTGAAATTTTTATTACATCGTCTCAAACTGTTTCGCCTGTGTGTTGCATGTCGCGTGACGGTCGGCCGCGCGGTAAGATTTATAAGGCGTTTTTATACTCTTAATGGAATATTATTCCAAAATTTTTTTGTTAATTGTCTATAATATGAAAAACAGTTTCACTTTTACCGTGGTTGCATAAAACCACACAGGTTTTTTATCATATACAGATTCTAGTCTCAAGTTTTATCATTACATTACATAAAAAGCGATTAAATTTTATTTTCTGATATTATTTTATTCTTACTACTACGTAAAGTACATAGAAACTAAGCGTTGTTACACATAAATATAGACAGTAGCAAATTAGAAGCTACAAATAATAAAAAAATATTTTTCTTTTCTAAGACACAATTTATAGTTATTCTTTTATATTTCCAACAATTTCATGTGCCAAATAACCATGGAAAACTAGGTTACCGTGATGAGCGTAGATACAAAATCGGATTTATTTCAAATACAACTTTTCTCGTAAATTTCATTGTTGTTTTGTTAATCATATTCTCGAAACATAAAGATATGTATACAATTTTATTCTATCACAGTCAGTGAGATCACAGTAACTGGTTGTTGCAGCAATGGTTACAAATCCAATATAATTACTTTTTTATTTCGATACATAACTTTCTTATACTTTAAATAAATAAATAGTATTATTATTATTAAAGTTAGCTAATAAGCCTACGATACACATGATGATAACCGTAGTCTATGGATGATTTCGAATCTCCGACCTTATACTGGACCTATGGCTACCTTAATCACCACAGGAACACAACACTGCATAAGAGCAGTAGGCATTATTTATTTCCTAGTAGGTACAAGAATAGTTTAATTTTTTTCTGTAGAGAAACGCTCTGCTTACAAAATTTGTAGCATTTTTTTTATGTAACTAGGTTGGCAAACAAGCGTACGGCTCACCTGATGGTAAGACCGTAGCCTATAGACGCCTGCAACACCAGAAGCATCGCGAGCGCGTTGCCGACCCTATCCCCAATCCCCCCAGGAGCTCTGGTCACCTTACTCACCAACAGGAACACAATACTGCTTGGCTGTGGTCTTCTGTAAGGTCGAGGTACTACCTCAGTCGGGCTGCTCCATATTTTGAGCAGGAAACCTGCTGTGCCCTACCTCAGTTAAAATGTAAATGCTTTGATGTAATCATTTAAAATTTTCAAACAAGAACAATACGTATATTTAACTTCTAAAGTAGGTCGTTGATAAAAATAATCTAAAAACTGTAATTAAATTGACTATAAAACAAAACTTAGCAAAGTAAATATTAATTAAAAATCGCAAGCACCGCTCTAAAGAACGCCACAATTTAAGTTTTTTATTAATTTCGTGAAAGCGACTTGTTTAAATATTTTCATTAAACTCTAATAGTTGACTAGAAAATGTCATTTAGCTACAAAGACGGATAAACGACTATCAACTCTATAAAATGTTGTAATATTTTCTCAAAATAGAATTAAAGAAAATTCATTTACTACTGGTGAAGAAAATAATTACGCTTCAGCATGTAATATCCCACAGCTGGGCATAGGCCTCTTTCCCCATGTAGGAGAAGGATCAGAGCTTAATCCCCCACGCTGCTCAGATGCGGGTCGGCGGATATATTCCCTACTATGAGTAACGATCGCTATCAGGTGTACATGATAACAACTGGGACCGACGGCTTAACGTGCTATCCGAGGCACGGTCAGGAGGCCCACAAGGACTGCACAAACACCCAGACCACGGCAAACATTCTGTATGGCCAATAAAATTATTTGTCTTGTGTGGGTATCGAAGCCGCAATCACCAGCACAACAGCCACAAGCCAGTGCTGTGACCGTTGCGCCACTGCGGTGTCAAGAAAATAATTATTACTTTACATTAACCAAATAATAATTAAATTTTGTATAATTACTTGCAATATACTATCCGTATTCTATAACCATAAATTATACATTAATTAAATTTGTTAATTTTTTAAGTGAAACTTCATTAGAATCGTTTTGATTTCAAACCGGATGCAACGGAAAAACGACAGGGTAGGGCGCACCGCGCTGCACGCCGCACTGTACGCCGCGCTACTTTGTAAATCTATGTAAATATTTTAAATTAGTTTGCCAAAGAAGTTTCACTTCTGACGTGTGTACTTTGTACACACGCAATTTTTTTTCGAATATGTTTTAGACTTCTGATATTCAGTGACGTTATATCCGTTAAAGTGCAAATACCATACCATAATACGTAGCATTTTTTACTCCCAAACACACCACACTAAGTTTAAAGTTTAAAAAGCTCTAAGTTTTTTACCATAATTTCAAGATTTTATTTTAAATGTTAAAGTTGCATTGCAATACTTTATTAACAGCTTTGACTTTAGAATCGAAAATTTTAAACCAAATAATTAAATTATTATCAAACAACATAATTACAGTAATATCATTAATTATTTTCAACTTTAAATCACTTATTGGCTCAACTAAATATGAGTCTTAATGATTCAAATGCAGATGCAATTTCAACTAAAACTCACGTAACTAACTTTCGCAAATTAGCATTAATGAACTTAAGATATCTACCACGAGTATAGCACGCATCGCGAGGCGAAATCGACGCGAACCGACCGAAATCACTAAAATTAGAGTTAAAAGCGTTCGTGACTTGCCTAATGCTTTCGATCAAGTTATAAGTGCATAACGTTTTATTTTTACTGTGATATATAATATACTGGGTAATTTTTGTTGATTCTTGATTTTTAATTGTGTGTATTAAAATATAATCTTTATTATATATAAAAGAGATTTCCAACCATTGACTCATCACGATATCTCTGGAACCATAAGGCCTAGAGACTTGAAATTTGTCAGCTAAGAACGGATTTTACAAAATGTTTTTTATTATCATATCAAAATTTTTTGATCCAGCGGGATTCGAACCGGCACCTCCCGACAATCCGTGTCCGGTGCTCTAGCCGTTAAGCTATGGATCTATACCCAGCGGAATCGAAATTCTTGATAATATGATTTTATTCGGTTTTAAGCAACCGTGGTGCCATCTATAGCGAGTCCTTTACAGTAGGTACTCACTATTCAAAGTTTCATATTACAATGAATTCTTTTGACAAGAGACGACACGAAGCTATTTTTAATTCGTATTATTAAAAAAAAAAAAATTGATATGATAATAAAAAACATTTTCGAATTTCCTAATGTGTTGGTAACACAAAAATAAAAATAATACGGATTTTACTAAATTCCACTCACAAGAGGGGGCTGCGGGGGTTAATAACGTAAATGGCAAAACAACGTTTGCGGGGTCAGCTAGTTTAGATATAAAAACGTTTCAATTTTATTTTCATTGAAGTTCTTAGTCAAATGCAAACGGAAAATTTATAAAATTATAGAAATCGACGTTATGTAATAAATGTTTAATGATATTAATTTGTGGAATATATTTAAACGTGTGCACAAGAAACAAAGAAAAATAGTTTTCTTAAAAAAATTATAATGGAAATTTTTCGATAAGAAAGCTGTTGATTTCCATAAATCTTGAACATCATGAAATTAAACCACATATTATATTAGAATATAATATAACTTGGGAAGGCCTATGTCCAGCAGTGGAATGCGATAGGCTGAAGTGAGTGAGAATATATTATATAACAAACTAAAACAAGCGTTAAATTATAACACGAGAAAAAAACAAATAGAAGAAGTCCAGTAAGGCATAACATAGGCTTACAGTTAAACTCAAAGTTACTGCTTCTACTTGACTTATAATTATGTATATAGCTCAAAAATGGTATATATACACCATTCTGCATAATTTACAGGACATAAAAAATTTAATTTCTTGTAACATCAAAGTTCAAGTTTCAATATCTTTTCGCTTGTACCATAGTCACATAGGAATATCTCTCGGGAGTCGGTGTGCACCAGCAGTTTAACCAGCCTTTACCGAACGCCAACTCCAGGCTTGTTTTCAAAACTTAAATTGCTAAGTTACGTTGCAAGGGAACTATTTTTAGTCTTCCCGATACCTGGCAGTTTATTGATGGCGCTCTTCAAGTTTAACGTCAATTTTGTTTCTTGTTGTTTATAAATTACATTTTGTTTTGAGAGATCTTTTGTTGATGTGCTGTTTTGCTTTTACAGTTTTTTTTTTCTTTTTTTTAAATAAAAACCTGTTTTTTCCAAACAATTTCGTATATTTGCGAATCTCTCTTTTAACATTTAGGTTATTTTAAGAGAATCAATTTTTTTAACAAATTTAATTTAAAGGAAATTTATTACTTAGGTATATATTCTTTATGATTATGTGACCTCTCTCGAAATTTCGAGTCGAAATCTATTGAATAATTTGTCGCTACGCTTCAGCCTGTAACATCCCACTGTTGGGCATAGGCTTCTTTCCCCATGTAGGAGAAGGATCAGAGCTTAATCATAAACACTATTTTTAATAATCTATAATTATCAATAAATATTAATAAAATTTATTAATAATAAAAGCTATTTTAGTACTTCTAATTAGTAACGTTTTAAAATTAAACTTCTTTGTATAAAAGTGGGCAGTTGAGTACCTATTTATAACAGCCCACAGATTGCGTAAAAAGCCTGAGAAAACATTTAATATAACACATACAAATTTTGTTTACATTGAAGACTACTAGGTTCGCTCGTGGCTTTTTCCTCGTGTATTCTATGATTTTGGGGTATCCGTTTCTACTGTTTAATAATATAATTAGCCTGTGTTACGCGGTGATAAGGTGACATTTTCCTTGTCAAAGAATTTTTAAAATAAGTCAAGTAGTTTTTAAGTTTATTTTATAAGTTATTATAATTATATAATTGTGTTTGCTCGCAAACGAAAAAAAACCGACTTCAATTACATCGACAAGTAATACAACGTAATAAGACGATTATAGTCAAGTAAATACGCGTTATTAAAGATTACTCAAAAAGTTGTAATCAGATCTCGATCTAATTTCACGAAGACTACATGACAAGTATTAGCTTTCGATTAAAGTAAGAACAATCAAAATCGGTACACCGAGTAAAAAGTTATGCGGCATAATATAACGTAGGTCGACGAAAAAGTAGTCAAGTAAATACGCATTATTAGATATAACTCTAAAAGTACTTGTCAGATCTTAATTTTAAAAAAATGGGACCACATGACACGCAACACCTTTCAATTAAAACAAAATTGATCGAAATCGGTCCACCCAGTCAAAAGTTCTGAGCTAACATACATAAAAAAAATACAGTCGAATTGAGAACTTCCTCCTTTTTTGGAAGTCGGTTAAAATTACAAATAAATTTCCTCTTTATAGTATTAGTATAGATATTGCTAAAATATATAATCCCTAATGATATTGAGGTTCTAGTTTAGCTTCAGTTTTTCTAGAAATTTAAGCACTTTTCAAATCAGCGAAGCAAAGGCAGATTAAATTCCAATATCCTGACAGTGAACGACAAGATAACCTCTCTTTGAACGAAATTCTTATTTTAAACTCTTTTCACATCAATAGAAAAATAAAAATAGTTAGCGATATAATAGATCGGTATAAAATTTATGAGATACTTTTCTTGGGTTACTTTACTTTTATTAAGTGTGTATCACGGATTTACAATTATAAATGTTATTTGTTGATAGAAGCAGGTGTAATAAAATATTGTAGATACATTTGAGGCGGCGTAATTCAAGCAGTGTTCCGTTCCTATATTGAGTAAGGTAGCCGGATCTCTTGGAGGTCAGCAACGCTATTGCTGTGCTGCCTTGTGTTCTAGGTATCTATAGACTTTGTCTCTTATCAGGTGGACCGTGTACTTGTTAATCACGCTAGTGATATAATGAAAATAACTGATTTTTTTTTCTAAAAACCTAACAAATGTAAGTTGTTAAATAATAATCAAATAAGGTAGTTAACTTTCCAAATGGTTCGTTATTGCTTAAAGCACAGTAACAATAGTGAAATAGATGTACATACATATATGTACATATATACAGTGTATCCTGGGCTATAACTAAACAGAAAGGAAATATTTCCCCATTTTCACCATATGCGCAATTTCAATCTTAAGTCGTGTTTTCTGGATTGCAAATTTTTTCTTAGGAGGCTGTAAAAGAAAAGTAATGTTAGGCGTAATTTGGAAAGAGAAAATAGAGAATTCATATCCGGAGGCTTAGGTTCTTGGTTCATAAGTTACAAATATGCTTTCGCGGCTGTGATAACATTTTATAGTAATAGAAATAATTACGTATGATTTCTTTTGTATTTAAATTTTATAATATTTTGTCACAACATATTATTACATATTATACATGTATTTGTCACCGAAACGACTTCAAATTTCTTCTTTGTTAATATAAATTAATATTCAACGATATTATAATTTTAAATAATCACATTGTCCGCTTACTACTCTTAATATAAAGTTCATTAATTAAAATCTGTCTATGATGGTATGGTCTCGGATGGTACACAACACAAACAAAGAAAAAAAAAGTGTGTGTACTTATGTACGCACGTAAGAAACCATACTTCATTGGCAAGTTAACTTCACGTTGCGTTGCTAACTTCTTCTTCGTTGACTAGCTAACTTCAGGGTGTCAGTTTATTTCGTGACATATACAAAATTTACTCTCATAATTTTTCACTAACGTGCCAAAAGAAGTACCTATAACTTCAAAAAGAAATAGTGTGATAACAACCTTATGCGACATAAAAATGTGTATCAAAATATATACAACATTACATACCAAAAAATAACTTAAAACTCTACAGTAACGAAGTCTTATCATATTTCTGCAGTGAAACATAAAATCACAATTACATCACGGAAACTATTCTGAGATTACGTTCCTTTTTTCCGTTCAGTTTTTTTCCAATTCCGTTTAATGTTCTCGGCGACGTCGATTACATAGGAGTTAGAGACGTAGCAAAATCGAACTTCAATTACCATGCACCAGTAGATATTAACTTACAGTGAAGTAGGGCATTATGTATCCTGCTTGAAATTTGGAGAAACCCAACTGGGGAAGTACCTCGACCATAGAGAAGATTATAGCTAAATAATATTGTTCTCAAGCAGTGTTGTGTTCCCGTGGTGAGTAAGGTGACCAGAGATCCTGGAGATGTTTCAAGGTGTTGCAAGCGTCTAAAGGCTACGGTAACCACTTACCATCATGTGGGCAGTAAGCTTGTTGCAGACCTAGTCGTATAAAAAAGTGCGTGCGTACAAAGTACACTTGTCAGAAGTGAAACTTCTTTAGCAAGACTTTAACTAATTGAAAAAATAAATAAATAAATAATTAAAAACTAAGGTGAAGCGGGACACGAGGCGGGTGACGCCTGTACCGGACGAAGTAGGCGGTAACATAATTTAAAAAAAAAAACCGTTGCCGTCCCATCAAAACGCGTTGCCGTTGCCTTAAAAGTTTTATCCTCATGCGCCTAAAGAAGTTTCACTTCAAAAATACTGTAATAATAATTTCACCCTTCATCACCAATATTAGACTAACAATATTATATTTAGATTGTTAACGTTCAACAAATTATTGTTTTGCTTTTGATTTTCCAAGGGCCTTTAAATTGGAATTGTTATCTGTGTAAAGGGTGCTTGTATTCGGGAATTCATTAACGTTGTACTATAGTTTACAGTAATTGAAACGATAAATTTTGTTTACTGTAGCACAAAATATACGACGATACAGTATATGACTAGCCCGTTGACATAGTTTCCAGTGGGCCTGCTTTCTGTTGCAGAGGTTGTGGTTCGATACTCACCTGAGTATGGGTGTACTATTTAAATTTATTCGTTTATATAATTATCTATTATTTCTATGTTGGTCGGTTGTTATCTTTACCACAAGCCGTTCCTATGGTAAGTTGCTTACCATAGGAACGGACGAGCGTGTGTGTTATTTTATAAGATATTTATTTATTTATTATTATTTATATAGCCCACCCTGAGGCCTGTGTCCAGCCGTGGACTGCGATAGGCTGAAGTGATGATTTATATCTATAATCTATAATATATATAAAAGCGAAAGGTCACTCACTCATCACGAAATCTCTGAAACTATAACACCTACAAACATGAAATTTGGCAGGTAGATTTCTTATAGGGAGTAGACATCCGCTAAGAACGGGTTTTACGAAATTCCACCCCTAAGGGGGTAAAACGGGGGTTGAAAGTTTGTATGAAAGTCCAATGAAACTTACACCTATAAACTTGAAATTTGGCATGTAGGTTTCTTATAGGGAGTAGACATCCGCTAAGAACGGGTTTTACGAAACTCCACCCCTAAGGGGGTAAGACGGGGGTTGAAAGTTTGTATGAAAGTCCAATGAAACTTACACCTATAAACTTGAAATTTGGCAGGTAGGTTTCTTATAAGGAGTAGACATCCGCTAAGAACGGGTTTTACGAACATCCACCCCTAAGGGGGTAAAACGGGGGTTGGAAGTTTGTATAAAAGTCCTATGTTTTTTAAGTAAGAGACTTAAAATTTAAAATGTATGCTTTAGAGATGGTGTTGAGGTAGTACAATAATGTATTTTTAGAAATCAACCCCCTTTTGGGGTTAAAACAGGGGATGGGAGTTTGTATGAAAGTTCAATAAAAACTCCACGCGTACGAAGTCGCGGGCGGCCGCTAGTAGGTATATAAAAGCTATCTGTTTTAGTATTATTATTGTATTTTAATTACTTATGCGCTGTATTGTATATTATTCATTTACCTTCACCCTAAGTATTCCTAGGAGGTTTCAAGAAAACTATTTGTCTAAGATTGAAGATGCTGTTAGTTAGTCTGATCTTGCATGGATTGCAGAGCAGCATATAGATCACGCCGCGCCGATCGCCGACGCCGCGTGGGCGCAGCGGTCACAGTAGATTGCGATTGGCTGTGCGCGAGCGGTTGCGGGTCTGGGTGTTTGTGCAGTCCTTGTGAGTCTCCCCACCATGCCTCGGAGAGCACGTTAAGCCGTCGGTCCCGGTTGTTAACATGTACACCTGATAACGATCGTTACTCATAGTAGGCAATATATCTGCCAAGCCGCATTGGAGCAGCGTGGTGGATTAAGCTCCGATCCTTCTCCTACATGGGGAAGAGGCCTATGCCCAACAGTGGGATATTACAGGCTGAATCGTGATCGTGATATAGATCACTGTTAGATACACATCATGTTGTTAGGCAGACTGATCTCAGAATTTGTAATAATGTCTTTTATAGCGACAAATAATACTTTGTAATTAGTTGAAACTTAAAATTTAAAATTAGTTCGTCTTTTAATTTTTTTCTTCTTATAATTAGGATATATTAATATCGGTAATTAATATCGGAGTTGCAAACAGAAAAACAGTTTTGTTGTCAACAAAAATAAATAAAATGTAAAAGTAATTAGTACACATTAAACCTTTATCTATATCAATAAAATGTTCAAGCATAGTTGAAAATCAATCCTCAATATCTGTGCCATTGTTGAGTAAAGTGTTACCTTGTAAAAGATTAATGATGATGATGGAATAAGAAATATATCACATGCCATAAAATAGAAAACACTATGAAAAACCGGTCAAGTGCGAGTCGGACTCGCGCACCGAGGGTTCCGTACAAACCTGCAGGTATATAAGTAAAAGTTATGGTATTTTGCTGCTAAATGAAATCCGTAACATTACAATATGGAAAGTTGGAGGAGCATAAATTTCAGACAAAGGTATCTTTATATTTTCATTAATCCTTTAATTTATATAAAATAAAATAAATAAATAAAATAAAAATCGCCTTTATTTCTATTACTATTAAAATTTCAATTAATACTAGCGTAAGTATTCTTAGTTTAAACATATGTATGTATATTAACCTATGTATATATTTATTCTATACTCGTATAATTAACTCGTCTACATGTTTATAACATCACTTAATTAATATTGGTAATAGTAATAGTCGCCTCTGCGGCGTAGGCCTCTCCTAAACATTTCCATGTATCCCTTTCCCGTGCTTTCTGTATATGTACCTACACAGCGGTCCACATAATTATCTGGTTGAAGATATCTCTCCACCTTTTAATTGGTCTCCCTTTTTTCCTTGACCTGTCTCTTGGTAGGAAAGTTCTTTTTCGAAGTTATTTATTTACAAATTTTTTCGTCACTATTTAGAAATCTGGTTCAAAAATACTTTATTACTATTAAGTATTAAATTTGAACCATATTATATATAGTAGATATTTATTTATTATTTATTTATTTATTTAAATAGTCCCACAGATGATGTAACATTTATTTTGTAATTTAATTCGAGCCTTTTTGACCTTTGTACCTGTTTTCAAGTTTGTATAAAACATGTTTTCCTAAATTTATTTTTATTATTGTCTGCTATTGTTTAAACATATATATTTTTTAATGTCTAGAATTCTCATTACAGTGTTAATATTACTTGATTTCATTAATCATTTCAATACTGTTGATTTTGACTTACTACTAGCTATACTTGGTTCTCTTAACATATCTTCTAAGGTGTCTGACTGGTTTCATAGTTACTTGCATGGTCGCCGGCTACGAATACATATTGAAGAGCTTTCTTCATTCTGCTCTAGAATCAACGCTGGCGTTAAAGATAAATATATAATATGTACCTCTTCGCTTAAATGATAGCCTAACTTTGAAGATACCTTCACATTCGTCTTCCTTTTATTCTAAATCTTTCACTATTGAAGCTTATCGTCTTTGGAACTTATTGCCACTGTCTAACGCGCTCAATCTTTAATGACATTTGAAAAACTTGTTAATAGTCCATTGAAATGTTACATTTTTTTGGGCTTACCTTGCGTTTGTCAGAGGACGCAATTTTATTTTTTAGATATGAAGGGGGGGTTAGTCTAATGTTAAATCCAAGTTTGTGGGTTTGTAGTCCTTGTGCAACGGCCGCCATCTTGGATAAAGAGGTTCAAATGGTTTTTATGGTTTATCTGCCAAACTATAAGTCACACAAAAAAAATTATTTAACATTTTTTGTTGAAAATAAAATTATCTACATCTTTTGTTCAGTAACTTTTAGTCGTAGAATCATAAATAAAAAAGTTATAAGCGAAAATCCATAAAAATTTGAGAGAAAAAAATCTATTTGTTGATAAAACTTTTTTTTAAATCATTTTACAAAAAAATAATATCAGACCATTTTTATAGATAATATTTTAAGGAACAATTTTTATCAGAAACATTTTTAATTTTTTTTATTATTTAAGGTTTTACAGCGCTGCGAAACGAATACTTTTCTTCAGTATTCATAACAATACGTGAATATAAATATAAATATTCATGATTTGCCCTAATTTTTAATCACCTTGTTACTTTTTTTTTGATGATCTTTTTAATTATTGATAGTAAAATATTGTTAATATATAAATAATTCTTGATTTGACACTCTACCTACGAGGTGGAGTCTGGACTCTGGAGGCGCGTTTTTTTTTACGTGGTATCCGCAGTAGGCATAATCCACGGTGATTTTCTAAATCACAACTACTGTCCTCGATCTTGCGGCGAGTGGCTGGTTGGCTTTCTTTATTAAATACTTGAGGGAGAACCGAAGAAGAAAGTGGAGTAAATGTCAAAATGTGTGTAAATCATTTTCTTCAATTAATTTCGAGAGCTCCATTATTTTGATGCAAGTTTCCCCACAAATAATGATAAAAAAACGTTCACCAATGATAGTGAGCAGTGCAAGGTCAACTCTGTTGTTGAGGAACAACGCCGTTCCACTTGTTAACTCTAGATGTTTCTCCAGGGTTTTCGGAAATTTTAGTTTACCCATATTGTAAGCACCTGATATTGTGTCATATCCTGAAAAAGCATAGAGAAACAGCAAGTTATACGCGATAAGGTCTCCGCACATAAAACCACTTTACACTTCTTGCGAACTTCCTTCTCCTGTTCCCCCTCAAGTATTTAATATAGTTAGCCAACCAGCCGCTGAGCCGCAGCTTGGTCCATCAAAAAGACCGAGGACAGAGTAGTTGTGATTTAGAAAATCACGCGCGTAAAAAAAACGTGCCTCCAGACTCCACCTCGTAGGTAGAGTGTCAAATCAAGAATTATTTATATACTAACAATATTTTACTATCAATAATTAAAAAGATCATCATAAAAAAGTAACAAGGTGATTAAAAATTATGGCAAAATATACGAGTATTCATGTATACAAATACTTGAAGAATAGTATTCGTTTCGCAGCGCTGTAAAACCTTAAATAATAAATAAATTTGAAAATGTTTCTGATAAAAATTGTTTCTTAAAATATTATCTATAAAAATGGTCTTATATTATTTTTTTTGTAAAATGATTAGAAAAAAAGTTTTATCGACAAATAGATTTTTTTCTCTTAAATTTTTATGGTTTTTCACTTATAACTTTTTTATTTATGATTCTACGACTAAAAATTACTGAACATAAATTATAGATAATTTTATTTGCAACAAAAAATGTTAAATAATTTTTTTTTGTCAGACTTATAGTTTGGCAGATAAACCATAAAAACCATTTGAACCTCTTTTTCCAAGATGGCGGCCGTTGCACAAGGACTACAAACCCACAAACTTGGATTTAACATAAGACTAACCCCCCCTTCATATCTAAAAAATAAAATTGCGTCCTCTGACAAACGCAACCCCAAATGTAACTTTTCAATGGACTATAAGGAAATGTACTTATCATATTAAATTATGTTAAGCAACTTTATTTTATTATTTATTATTTTTCATGAAGTTACGTTATGTTGTTATGTCATTCGTCTTAATCTATCAATTTGCTTATAGTGTATATACGTATGTATGTATGTATTTATATATTTGTGTATACATAATTATGAGTAAACTTATATGTACATATGTGTCATTAAATATAGCAACTATTGTTATACAGTTATTTATTTATATCTGATTTTTATTTTATATTGTTCCTTTTTTTACAAAATTTTGCGCCCTTCCCCTAGTTTATATGCAAGTCCTCTGCCCAAAGGTTGCCTGGAAGAGATCGCTGTGTTAGCGATAAGGCCGCCTGTTGCAATTGATGCAAGTTTATTGTTATAAATTCTATGTATTGTTCTTTTGTGTATTGGTGTGCAAAAAGAGTTAGTAAATAAATATTACTTTGCAAAATTTTATAATTGAAAAACAAAGCAGAAATAAACAACATTACACATACTATTTCTGTGGTTGCGATGTAACTATACATTTAAGGTTTTCGTAATTTTTCCTGTATCTGTGCTATGAGACGTTGCTTCATACCTGAAGATTTTAGGTCGACGGGAAGTATTCTTTAGATTTTTATTCCCTTGTCAGTTGTTTGCTAGTTTCAATATATGCGGTTTAAATTGCTGTTTCTTTTGATATCGTGGACATAGAAGTTTGATTTTGTTACAGCTTAAAGTTATTATAGACGTGAGTATTTGATATGAATTTCAATTTAATACTTTTACGCGTTCAAGAGAAAAGTGGTATTAAGTGTAAAATTATTAAAATATTTTTTTTATATGTAGTAACTAAAAATTTACACTTTTCGCAATTTTTCCTGTATCTGTGCTATAAAACGTTGCTTTGTACCAAATTTCAAGATTCTGACTTCACGGGAAGTACCCTGTAGGTTTTGATTCCTTTGCCACTATTTTCGATGAAAATATGCGGTTTAAATTGGTTTTTCTTTTGATATCGTTGACATAGAAGTTTGATTTTGTTACAGCTTAAAGGTATTATAGACCTGAGTATTTGATATGAATTTTAATTTAATACTTTTACGCGTTCATGAGAAAAGTGGTATTAAGTGTAAAATTATTAAAATATTTTTTTTATATGTAGTAACTAAAAATTTACACTTTTCGCAATTTTTCCTGTATCTGTGCTATAAGACTTTGCTTCGTACCAAATTTCAAGATTCTGACTTCACGGGAAGTACCCTGTAGGTTTTGATTCCTTTGGGACTATTTTCGATGAAAACATGCGGCTTAACTTGGTTTTTCTTTTGATACCGTTGACATAGAAGTTTGATTTTGTTACAGCTTAAAGGTATTATAGACTTGAGTATTTGATATAAATTTCAATTTAATACTTTTACGCGTTTATGAGAAAAGTGGTATTAAGTGTAAAATTATTAAAATATTTTTTTTTATATGTAGTAACTAAAAATTTACACTTTTCGCAATTTTTCCTGTATCTGTGCTATAAGACGTTGCCTCGTACCAAATTTTAAGATTCTTAGTTCACGGGAAGTACCCTGTAGGTTTTGATTCCCTTGAGAGTGTCGAAAATTTGCAGCATAAACGGCTGTATCTTTTGATTGCCTTGGCTTAGAAGTTTCATTTTTTCACAGCTTTAAGAGGCAGCAGATCTGAGTATTTAATATAAATTTCAGCTTGATGCCTCCACGCGTTTCTGAGAAAAAGGGTCTTGACAGACAGACGGACAACAAAGTGATCCTATAAGGGTTCCGTTTTTACCTTTTGAGGTACGGAACCCTAAAAAAATGATGGCAGTAAATGGACCGAACAAACTGAAAAATACATGCTTCCTTACAAGTCGAACTATAAAACGTAAACTGAATATTATAATATTAATATAAATATATATACAACACACACACACACGGTCGTCTGTTCCTAAAGTAAGCAACGTAATGCTTGAGTTATAGCTAGGTAACAGCCGACTGGTATAGTTACTTTTTTTTTCGATAAACATACATATAAATACTACATATATAAATAAATACATATTACACCCAGACTCGGGGTGGGAATCGAACCCACAACCCCCGGAGCAGAAAGTAGGGTCACTACAAACTGCGCCAAAGGATAGTCAAAAACTGAAACTAATATCTAAACCCAAATACCACCAAAGACTAATATTCATGGTTGTAAAATGTATTTTTGAGTTTCTTGCATCAGCAGAATTTACAATCGGTGGTAGCTCCATATTTAAAAATGCATACTTTGCCAAATAACGATATAAGAGCGCTTTTAAAGTCTTACTTGAATAATTAAATTTTTAACTTTGATTTAAGTACGATGTGATATAAAATTATTATTCAAGAAGTTTTTTTTTCATAAGTAGTTAGATTTTAAATCTGGCATGATATGAAAATTTTAGTTTATTGTCAATTTGTTTAAATGTTTTTGAGATCATCAACTTATAACCATTTTTTTTTTATAAAACGGAATGGATTCGGAGGTACTAGAAAATGTCTATATAATATTTAAATTGGTTGAGTAATTTGATCACAAATCAAAATATATGAATCCTGTGGGGAATTGGGGGTAGGGTCGGCAACGCGCTTGCGATACTTCTGGTGTTGCAGGCGTCTATAGGCTACGGTAATTGCTTACCATCAGGTGAGCCGTACGCTTGTTTGTCGACTTAGTAATATTAAAAAAAAAATACATTTAATGCTATAGGTCTCAGGGGAACAAGTATATATGTAGATTAAACTGTGTAATAGTTGGGATCTTTGGACTATCTGTGTCACACATAATTAATATTATAACAAATACGTTTATTCATTATATGCATTGCCAATTCTTCGAATCTTCCTTTAGGAGTTTTCTCTTAATCTTATATTTGACTTGTTACAAAGCGTTTTTTGTGATCCTTCTAAAATATGGAATGATTGCTTTTAGGTTAAGGAATCGTTTACAAAATTGAACGAAGCCCGAACTTGTCCCGCTAAATGTACCAGAAAATAGAATTTTCTTCATGTGTTCACGGCCATATTGAGTATTACCCAAATTGCTACCTCCTTGGGATTCTATAAAGCGTCTATTTAATGTTCACGTTGATACTATAGCTTAAGGGCCTATGCAAACCGCGTTAAACGCGATACAGACGCGATGCAAACGCGCGTGTAACGCGATACAAACGCGATGCAAACGCGCGTATGTCGAGATACAAACGCGCCGTCGACGCGCGTTAAGAATCGATACAAACGCCAACAAACTGGTCTGTAGGATAAAAACGCGCCTTCGACGCGCGTGTCACGCGATACAGACGCGATGAAAACGCGCGTATGTCGCGATACAAACGCTCTGTCGACGCGCGTTTTAGAAACGCGCGTCGACGGCGCGTTTAAAAAACGTGGTTTGCATAGGCCCTTAGACAAACAGATCGTTCTAAAAGTTTAAAATTTTTCATTGTTTCGAAATCGCGCACGTGACAGTCGTTTTAGTTTCTTTATTAGAGCGTAGTTCTTGTAATTACATTTCTCTTGAAGTTAATAACGGAAAATAATTTCTACCTTTGGACAAACCGTACCTACTTGTTTAAGCTGTTATGGTGAAATGATGAAAGTACAAATAACGTGGACGCTCGCTACTTCTATTAAGAATAAAATAAATAAATAATTATGTGTTTCGGTCTCAGTTTTTTTTTTTTTTTTTTTGTTGTTTTCCCCTCAGTATTACGGGTACCAGTTGGTATTATAAACACCAATTGCCAATCTTCGTACTAAAATTAGTCTCCGAACAGTAATTCAGTAGTTTACGCTAAACCAAGAACATGAAGCTCTCGGTATCACAAACGCCAGTTACCAATTATATTATTCTTGCTACGAAAATTATCCAACAGTCCACAGTTCAGGAGCCTAACCTAAACTGTCAAAAACACTCGTATACTAGTATATTTATTTAAAAAAATGTATCTATAAATCAAAGACAAATACATGCAAAACTTTAATATTTTTTAACTTAATCGAACATTTTATTGATTCTGAATTGAAACTATCATTTGCAAATTCGCTATTTCCATGTATAATTTACGAATAAAATTATTGGTCGAACGAAACCAGTTAGGTCGGACCGTTGCCTTAAAATCAAAGTTGCCCAATTATATTTGATGCCAACAATTAACGATAAATTGGCGGTTACTCGGTTTAATGGTTTCTAATAAGCACATATTACGTTACTATATATTAGTGTATTGACATAACTAATTATGATCAATGAATCCGAACTAACAAGCTAACCTTGTTACTGTTCTGATGTACTATTTATTCGTAATCACAGATAACACAGAGAAACTATATAGACTGTTTATTTATTTATGTAGGTATTATTTGGGGGTGTGTGTGTCTATATACAAGTATATTGTTAGATTTGTCTTATTAATGCGAGTGTCACTATTTATATATATATTTTAATCTTATGACTTATTTCAGTTTTATTTCGTACTGTGTAATTATTTTTTATATTAAGTTTTCGTTTTAGTAAAGTGATAAGTTATTTACAACCGACAAATTATTTTCGGCTCATTAGATGAAGGAGTTGTGGACAACTTAATAAAAAAAAAAATCAGGTGAGTTTTATTTCGCTCTGCCTATCTCTAATTTTGTTTTTGCGGTCATCTTTTTTTTCTGAATTATCTGAACGTTTAATGGTTACTTGGCTAAAAAAAGAGTTATTTATTCTACCTCAGTCTAACTTTACACACTCGAAAAACTCAGCCTGTAGAAAAAAATATAATATTACATTAATTTATTGTAAACATCTTCTCCGATTAAATCACTCGAAACAGTTTCAATCTATCTCATATTTAACATTAAAAAAAAAAACGAAAAAAAAATCATAGTATTCTTCACAATGATTTTATTTGATTCAACGATAATAATACTTTTTTTTACCTTATTTAACGTACCAATATATTCGAAAACGTATTTAGATTAATCTGCAAGATACAAGGTACTCATAAATTAAGATTAAATTCATGGTACAGAGTAGAAACTCGATCTCTAGGCTCACAAAAGTTATCTATAACGAGGTTTGTACCTTCGGGACATGGCTGTTACCAGAAAATATTGCTATGCGGTCATAGAACGGAAAGTCGGATCAGAAATTGTATGAAACAGCTTTTATTTAACTTGCAATGTTTGGAAATAAGTAAGAATGTGTGCGTCAAATCAAGCAAACTGAATTTGACCCACATATCAGTGTCCGATTAATCTGTGGAATTCACATTTAGTTTTGAAGACACAAGGCTTCAGGTTGAGAGGATTTAAGCTGAATATATTATAAACCACCTGTTTTATACGTTGAGATATTTTGAGGATATGATAGCATAGTAAAAGTTGCGCAAGCAGTCACGAGTTCAATACACACGACAATAATTTTATTAGTGTATGCTATAAACTTTAAAAATGCTTGTTATGGTCTAGGCATGCAAATGCCTAGACCATAGTAAAGTAATTTAAAATATAAGTAATTATAAGTAATTGAAAATCATAATCTTATACTATTAAACGAGCAATTCTTGTATATATATATATATATATATATATATATATATTTATGTGTTATGACTAGTGCTGGGACACGTTTTTTATTCAATATTTGATTTGAGGACATCTGTATGTTATCAGGTCAGGTTCCAATATATTTATGTATCTAATGAATCTATGGAGGACATTCAAAAATTGTATATAAAATAATACCAATAAAACAATATAGATGGCAGTACTTGTATTATTTCAACATTTATTTACAAAATTGCACACTTCATGGTTATCATTGAATGTCCCAGAACAACCAAGCGTTATATATATTATTATTATTATAAATACAAGCTTTTATTTAGTTTTTCTGATCACTAGATTGAGCTGAAATTTTGCATACATGTGTAAATCGCGTGACGACGCAATATTATGGTGACATGGTGCTGATCTGATGATGGAGCTGGAAGGTGGTCATAGGAAATCTGTAATGAAACTACACAACCTCATCGAGTTTGGACTCGTTTGATTCGTCTTGACGAGTACTTTGGTACTAGATGGTAACCAGGGTCTGATGATGGAGCTGGAAGATGGTCACTGGAACTCAGTAATTAAACGTCATAACCCAATC
The DNA here is from genome assembly GCA_905220545.2 of Melitaea athalia. NCBI lineage: Eukaryota > Metazoa > Arthropoda > Insecta > Lepidoptera > Nymphalidae > Melitaea > Melitaea athalia. The sequence continues at coordinate 2,987,541 of HG992185.1, read as the reverse complement.
GAGTTTGGACTCGTTTGATTTGTCTTGACAAGTACTTTGGTGCTAGATGGTAACCAGGGTCTGATGATGGAGCTGGAAGAAGGTCATCGGAACTCAGTAATTAAACGTCATAACCCAATCGAGTATGGGCTCGCTTGATTCGTCTTGATGAGTACTTTGGTGCTAGATGGTAACCAGGGTCTGGTGATGGAGCTGGAAGATGGTCATCGGAACTCAGTAATTAAACGTCATAACCCAATCGAGTATGGGCTTGTTTGATTCGTCTTGACGAGTACTTTGGTGCTAGATGGTAACCAGGGTCTGATGATGGAGCTGGAAGATGGTCATCGGAACTCAGTAATTAAACGGCATAACCCAATCGAGTATGGGCTCGTTTGATTCGTCTTGACGAGTACTTTGGTGCTAGATGGTAACCAGGGTCTGATGATGGAGCTGGAAGAAGGTCATTGGAACTCAGTAATTAAACGACATAACCCAATCGAGTATGGGCTCGTTTGATTCGTCTTTACAAGTACTTTGGTGCTAGATGGTAACCAGGGTCTGATGATGGAGCTGGAAGATGGTCATCGGAACTCAGTAATTAAACATCATAACCCAATCGAGTATGGGCTCGTTTGATTTGTCTTAACGAGTACTTTGGTGTTAGATGGTAACCAGGATCTGATGATGGAGCTGGAAGAAGGTCATCGGAACTCAGTAATTAAACGACATAACCCAATCGAGTATGGGCTCGTTTGATTCGTCTTTACAAGTACTTTGGTGCTAGATGGTAACCAGGGTCTGATGATGGAGCTGGAAGATGGTCATCGGAACTCAGTAATTAAACGTCATAACCCAATCGAGTATGGGCTCGTTTGATTCGTCTTGACGAGTACTTTGGTGCTAGATGGTAACCAGGGTCTGACGATGGAGCTGGAAGAAGGTCATCGGAACTCAGTAATTAAACGACATAACCCAATCGAGTATAGGCTCGTTTGATTCGTCTTGACAAGTACTTTGGTGCTAGATGGTAACCAGGGTCTGATGATGGAGCTGGAAGATGGTCATCGAAACTCAGTAATTAAACGTCTTAACCCAATCGAGTATGGGCTCGTTTGATTCGTCTTGACGAGTAATTTGGTGCTAGATGGTAACCAGGGTCTGATGATGGAGCTGGAAAATGGTCATCGGAACTCAGTAATTAAACGTCATAACCCAATCGAGTATGGGCTTGTTTCATTCGTTTTGACGAGTACTTTGGTGCTAAATGGTAACCAGGGTCTGATGATGGAGCTGGAAGATGGTCATCGGAACTTAGTAATTAAACGGCATAACCCAATCGAGTGTGGGCTCGTTTGATTCGTCTTGACGAGTACTTTGGTGCTAGATGGTAACCAGGATCTGATGATGGAGCTGGAAGGAGGTCATCGGAACTCAGTAATTAAACGACATAACCCAATCGAGTATGGGCTCGTTTGATTCGTCTTTACAAGTACTTTGGTGCTATATGGTAATCAGGGTCTGATGATGGAGCTGGAAGATGGTCATCGGAACTCAGTAATTAAACGTCATAACCCAATCGAGTATTGGCTCGTTTGATTCGTCTTGACAAGTCCTTTGGTGCTAGATGGTAACCAGGGTCTGATGATGGATCTGGAAGATGGTCATCGAAACTCAGTAATTAAACGTCTTAACCCAATTGAGTATGGGCCCGTTTGATTCGTCTTGACGAGTAATTTGGTGCTAGATGGTAACCAGGGTCTGATGATGGAGCTGGAAGATAGTCATCGGAACTCAGTAATTAAACGTCATAACCCAATCGAGTATGGGCTCGTTTGATTCGTTTTGACGAGTACTTTGGTGCTAGATGGTAACCAGGGTCTGATGATGGAGCTGGAAGATGGTCATCGGAACTTAGTAATTAAACGGCATAACCCAATCGAGTGTGGGCTCGTTTGATTCGTCTTGACGAGTACTTTGGTGCTAGATGGTAACCAGGGTCTGATGATGGAGCTGGAAGATGGTCATCGGAACTCAGTAATTAAACGTCATAACCCAATCGAGTATGGGCTCGTTTGATCCGTCTTGACGAGTACTTTGGTGCTAGATGGTAACCAGGGTCTGATTATGGAGCTGGAAGAAGGTCATTGGAACTCAATAATTAAACGACATAACCCAATCGAGTATAGGCTCGTTTGATTCGTCTTGACAAGTACTTTGGTGCTAGATGGTAACCAGGGTCTGATGATGGAGCTGGAAGATGGTCATCGGAACTCAGTAATTAAACGTCATAACCCAATCGAGTATGGGCTCGTTTGATTCGTCTTGACGAGTACTTTGTTGCTAGATGGTAACCAGGGTCTGACGATGGAGCTGGAAGAAGGTCATCGGAACTCAGTAATTAAACGACATAACCCAATCGAGTATAGGCTCGTTTGATTCGTCTTGACAAGTACTTTGGTGCTAGATGGTAACCAGGGTCTGATGATGGAGCTGGAAGATGGTCATCGAAACTCAGTAATTAAACGTCTTAACCCAATCGAGTATGGGCTCGTTTGATTCGTCTTGACGAGTAATTTGGTGCTAGATGGTAACCAGGGTCTGATGATGGAGCTGGAAAATGGTCATCGGAACTCAGTAATTAAACGTCATAACCCAATCGAGTATGGGCTTGTTTCATTCGTTTTGACGAGTACTTTGGTGCTAAATGGTAACCAGGGTCTGATGATGGAGCTGGAAGATGGTCATCGGAACTTAGTAATTAAACGGCATAACCCAATCGAGTGTGGGCTCGTTTGATTCGTCTTGACGAGTACTTTGGTGCTAGATGGTAACCAGGATCTGATGATGGAGCTGGAAGGAGGTCATCGGAACTCAGTAATTAAACGACATAACCCAATCGAGTATGGGCTCGTTTGATTCGTCTTTACAAGTACTTTGGTGCTAGATGGTAATCAGGGTCTGATGATGGAGCTGGAAGATGGTCATCGGAACTCAGTAATTAAACGTCATAACCCAATCGAGTATTGGCTCGTTTGATTCGTCTTGACAAGTCCTTTGGTGCTAGATGGTAACCAGGGTCTGATGATCGATCTGGAAGATGGTCATCGAAACTCAGTAATTAAACGTCTTAACCCAATTGAGTATGGGCCCGTTTGATTCGTCTTGACGAGTAATTTGGTGCTAGATGGTAACCAGGGTCTGATGATGGAGCTGGAAGATAGTCATCGGAACTCAGTAATTAAACGTCATAACCCAATCGAGTATGGGCTCGTTTGATTCGTTTTGACGAGTACTTTGGTGCTAGATGGTAACCAGGGTCTGATGATGGAGCTGGAAGATGGTCATCGGAACTTAGTAATTAAACGGCATAACCCAATCGAGTGTGGGCTCGTTTGATTCGTCTTGACGAGTACTTTGGTGCTAGATGGTAACCAGGGTCTGATGATGGAGCTGGAAGATGGTCATCGGAACTCAGTAATTAAACGTCATAACCCAATCGAGTATGGGCTCGTTTGATCCGTCTTGACGAGTACTTTGGTGCTAGATGGTAACCAGGGTCTGATTATGGAGCTGGAAGAAGGTCATTGGAACTCAATAATTAAACGACATAACCCAATCGAGTATGGGCTCGTTTGATTCGTCTTTACAAGTACTTTGGTGCTAGATGGTAACCAGGGTCTGATGATGGAGCCGGAAGATGGTCATCGGAACTCAGTAATTAAACGTCATAACCCAATCGAGTATGGGCTCGTTTGATTCGTCTTGACGAGTACTTTGGTGCTAGATGGTAACCAGGGTCTGATGATGGAGCTGGAAGATGGTCATCGGAACTCAGTAATTAAACGGCATAACCCAATCGAGTATGGGCTCGTTTGATTCGTCTTGACGAGTACTTTGGTGCTAGATGGTAACCAGGGTCTGATGATGGAGCTGGAAGAAGGTCATTGGAACTCAGTAATTAAACGACATAACCCAATCGAGTATGGGCTCGTTTGATTCGTCTTTACAAGTACTTTGGTGCTAGATGGTAACCAGGGTCTGATGATGGAGCTGGAAGATGGTCATCGGAACTCAGTAATTAAACATCATAACCCAATCGAGTATGGGCTCGTTTGATTCGTCTTAACGAGTACTTTGGTGTTAGATGGTAACCAGGATCTGATGATGGAGCTGGAAGAAGGTCATCGGAACTCAGTAATTAAACGACATAACCCAATCGAGTATGGGCTCGTTTGATTCGTCTTTACAAGTACTTTGGTGCTAGATGGTAACCAGGGTCTGATGATGGAGCTGGAAGATGGTCATCGGAACTCAGTAATTAAACGTCATAACCCAATCGAGTATGGGCTCGTTTGATTCGTCTTGACGAGTACTTTGGTGCTAGATGGTAATCAAGGTCTGATCCGATGATGGAGCTGGGAGGTGGTTATAGGAACTCAGTAAAGAAGCTTCACAGGGGGAATACGTCATTTTTTCGAATTATAATTACGAAACAAATGTAAAAATTTCAAATAAAATTCATTAACTCAGCTATTTTCCAATAAATTTTCATGCGGTTTTCTCTGAAAATATTCCCGTGACTTGGAAAATCCTGATATTTATCACTAAATAAGTAAATATAATAAACGTTAGTGCTTCAAGAACTAAGTGATCGGGTTTTTTATAGACATTGTAACATAACCTCACTTTTACAAAACATCTAATAACTCCGCTCTCAGATAGCCAAAAGGTACAGAATTTTTAGTGAGATATCAATAAGCCTAAATACATTAATTGATACCATTTTCATTTCATTACATTTTGATCCAAGAATGTATGAAATCGTATCCGTTTCCTTTAAAAATTCCTTTCCTTAAAATATTGTTATTATTATTTGTCATTGCGTCTATTCGTTATAAGTATTATTAAAGTTCGCAGAAAAGTGGACATAAGGTGCCAATCAAACTACTAATACGACGTTTCGATCGTTTATTTGATCATCATCAGGCATCTACAAAAGTTAGACACGTGTTAGACATAGCCAGTAGATCGCTGCATTAGCATACTTGCCTATTGCTCACGGCACCTACGACCTGCATAGGCTCCACGTTTTACAAGCTCAGCAACTACAAGCAGCATTGACGTCAATCATTGGCGTCAATCGAAGATTTCCTTTGAAGCCTGAAATGTGGAAGCGACACTCTTTGATTCCACATCGACTAAAGCAGTCATTAGTTATAAGATGTAGTTTTAAGATTACTATTTTATTAACTCTTGGTACGAGCATCGACCAATTGTCATTACTTTAGTTTAGTTATAAGAAGTAGTATAAGATAATATTGTATTAATACCGAATTAATACATAAATATTAATTATGTGGTTTCTTTTCAACCTCCTGACTACTGCAAACGTAACTCACGCTGCATGCAATCAATAATGTATATATAAAACAACAACCTTCACACGCAGTATTTAATTGACATCTTTATATTATTAAAAACTGCAAACTATGAATTTTGAAAAATTGATACTATAACATTTAAATTTATCTAGGTAACAATATGTACAATTTGTGTTATTATATTTTTTTATATACATTTTCAGGACATCAGATTTTTAAATTTGACTCTGTTCTTCATCTAAAACATCAATTACATACACGTAAAGTTGTTGATTGACAATGTATTGGTCTAAGATCCGGGATAAAAAAAAAATTCCCTCATCTGTTAATTAACAGATGAGGGAATATTGACGGTTTTAGCTTACTACATGTACTTAATTAACATGAGAGAGAAAAGATTTTGGTAGTAATAAATAAATAAAACAATAGATTTTAATACCCTAGTTTTTTTAATAAACAAAAAACAATGTTACGTAACGCGCTGTTCGAAACGCCCCTCCCTCCCCTGTAACGCATCGTAACGTTTAACAAGACCCCTCTCCCCCCAAATTAGCGTTACGTAATACTTGAACGCCCCCTTAGCCTTTGGGTACGGAACCCTAAAAATGATGTTCTGCATGGGGTGACAACGTTTTCTGATTGGTGTTCACTGTCATGTGAAATTATATTTTCTTAACTCGTTTTGTGAAAATATCAACAATCTTATATCATAATTAATTTTTAGTCACTAATCCATCCATGGCTATTATCGTTAAAGGTTGCATGCAATGTACCTATATAATGATATTTTTCTTATCAGGTTTAAATTATTATGTTTATATTTTTAGTTCTTTTTATTAACAAGAACATAATGAAAGCTTGTTTTTTATCCTTTACTGTTTACGAGAAATAATGGCTTATTTATGAAACGATTTTAAGCAATAAAGAATTAATCGTTATCCAATTAAGTACCTTAAATACATTGTGCATTTAATATACATCAATATGGTCCTTTACAGTATGTAATTTAAATCAATGTTTTCAAAGATATCATAGATTTAAAATGCAGGAACATAGCGGTCGCAGTGGTACCGGTCGGCGTGGCTGGCGATGGCGGCGCGGTGGCCGGCGGCGTGTGCCACTGTGGTCTGTGCCTATATAAATGTCGCGTCAAAGGCCGCGCTTCGCCCTACCCTATTCAATTGATTTAAGCTATGTATTCATTAAGCAACATTTGCAAATTTTGATTTTCGTTAAGTGTGTGTATCACCTTATGGCGAAATAAATGTTTTCATTTCATTTCATTTCAAAGAAGCTTGTAACACTTGACGCTCAACATGTTTGGCAACGTCGCACAACAGCGAAGCGACCTTGCTAGTTGACCTTGTTAGTCTTATTGTTTGTTTACAAAAATTTTAAATAATAAAAATAATTTAAAATTAATAGTTGTTCTATCAGGCATTCTTCCTCTTTCACACACAGGGTGGGTTCCACCTTTTACTTTTAGGCCTAACTCTGGCTACCTTTATACACGGGGTAATAAAACAATAGTGGATACTTTTTTATAGTTTACAGGGTTGGTTCTTGTTTTTTGTATAGGTACATTGTTAATCTAACTAATGGTTTGTACATTCACAACTTATCTATACAAAGTTTAGTCGACATTTTTATTCTTACAACTTAAGACTAAATGGTTACGAATTACAAAATTATTTTAACACTTTTATATTATTCACAGTGAAAATGTATACTAATAAATTAATAATATAGGTACAAAGAAACAGCTATTTACATGAATAACAATATTAAGCCTATTAGTTAATTATGTTCTATCATAGAAACTATAGCTTAATGGCAAATAAAATATGATATACCTAATTATATGCTTTTGATTCGATTTTTGTCAAATATCTCGAGAAAAGAGCATCAATAGTAGTATGGTCTCTCGTAAGTCGTAGTAAATTGAAGATTCATCGTAAAAAGGATAGCGATAATTTTTGCTGCGGCAATCGGGTTGTGACTTGAAATTTCTGTCATAATGTTTACTCTGGATACGCTACGCCCAACGACTTTATATTTTGTCTGATCAATACCCCAGATTGATGAGAAGATTGGTGCGATCTGGTAGCTAGGGATTACCGAATTATTACTTAGCTTTTAGTGCATACACTAACTACATCATTTTTATTGTAATAAAACCGTTTAAGATAAAAAAATTGTTTATTTTATTATTATATAGATATAGAAGATTATGTGAATTCGAATTGTCTAAAATCTAATCCTACGCAGGCGAAGTTGCGGGCACCAGCTAGTTCCACCATACATTGATACACTAGCGGCCGCACTCAGAGACGTTCAAATTAGTCCTTATGGATACTTAAGTAATTGACATTAAGGCCCGTATTTATAAATCGCTCTCAGATACGATCTCAAGAGCGATCTTAGCTGATAGGCTCTCAGGATGTAATCACGATCTCAAGATCACTACTATTTAATAAATCGTCGTCAAGACAGTGTTGTCAACTTTATTTTTCAGAAGATCATACCATATACTAGAAAAGATCATATTATGCCTAGTTGCCTACATTTCAAGGAAAAAAATCGTACGTAATGAAACTTCAATAAAATAACGTAAATATTTTTAAAACGGAATATCATTATAATTTAAGGCTCGTCTTTAGATTACGGGCTGTCGATTTATGGGGTTTTGTGGGGTGGAAAGGGGAGAGAGGGAGCGGGCTACCCCTTGTTACCATTCCCACCCCGCGGAACTCCATGGTTATGGAGATATACATGGTTAAAGTTTTGAGGTTAGAATAACGCTATTAAGCTATTACACTACCTTGTGGGAGAACCAGGGGCTAGGCACCTCCTCGCCCCCCCACCCTAGAACCACATAAACTGACAGCCCGTAATCTAAAGACTAACCTAAATTTAAATCAATATTTATCACTATAGCCTCGCGCGCAACTTCGCCGCGTGGATTATGATCAATTTGTCATACATAGTTTATGTGAAACTTTAACCGCTTACTTAGCGGAAGCTCTCAAAAGAAAAGAAAAAAACCCAATTTTTATTTTATTTTATTTTAATTATACGCCAACAAGGTAGACACCAACAAATTCACAACAATCAACAGCACAGGGTACAAACAATTAAGTGTTACCTCAATTATAGGCACATACAGCTTATTTAAGAGTGTTTCATTACAAAAACACGTAAAATTGATACATTTAGAATTAAATCAATGAAAATTAAATTATTATAATAAATTTAAAAACAAATTTAAATTAAATAAAAAAATAAAAATGAAACGATAAAATTAAAATTGACATTACAAAATTAAAATGAAAATTAATATGAAAAATTAATAATAAAACAATCAATTATATATTATGAACAAATTCAGTGACATTAAAATCAATAGACATAAAAATTAAAATTAAAATTGATACAATAATATTGAGTTATTACATGACGTCAATGAAATTAATAATTATTACAATAAAAATTATGAATAAAATAGAATAAGCATTTTGAAACATTAGTCTTATCGTGATGAAATAATTATAAACTATAGCCTTCCTCGATAAATGGGTTATCTAACACTAAAAGAATTTTTCAAATCGAACCAGTAGATCCTGAGATTAGCGCGTTCAAACTAACAAACTCTTCAGCTTTATAATATTAGTATAGGACGCGCGCGAGTTCATGTCGATCGGGGCCTGAGGAGGCGGGCGGGGGCAGCGCGCCCCGCCTTCACCCACCTCGCCGCATTCGTCCGCACTCGAATGTTGTCCTTGACGCACGCTTGTCGATATTGTCGATACATGGTAGATACTAAGAACTATTGACCGCTATTATATTGCACTACTGGCAAAAAGATGGATTAATTGAAAATGCGATCGACAAATTTATAATTGAACTCGGCGACGGCGAAAATAGTGACTCCGATTCAGCTCTGTCAGTTATCTTAGCATCTGATAGTGACTAATTCGTGTTTAGGGTTTTGCATTTTATAAATTGTTTTCCTATTTTTGTAATAAATAATTAACAAGTATTGGGTGCATTTACTTCATGTTGCATTATTTTTTTCATTTTTTTTTAAATAAATATCTTACAACATTTACACACAATCGTCTGTTCCGCTTCCGTCTGATATAGCCAAATATTTTTTATATATTTACATACATATATGATATATCAATATATAAATACAAATATTACACCCCGACTCAAGCGGGAATTGAACCCGCAGCCCGCGGAGCAGATAGCAGGGCCACTATAAACTGCGCTAACGGCCTAGTCTATTTAAATTATAATTATTTACTTACTTAAAGATGGGATAGATATTAAGGTTGACCAAATGAGATTATCGATATCGACAATACCATAGGTCACAAGAACTACCGCATTCCTCAGGATGGACATGAATTCGCGCGCGTACTATAATTATAGGTATAGATTTAAGGAACATGAATCAACATTTAACATTAAGAATTTTTATATTTTTAGATATGAGAAAAGTTACATTGGTGTATTCTAAAACTCAGATGAAACCGTGATTAGGTGTAATTTCGGTAGATACAGATTTAAAATCTCTTTTTTATAAATTTTTTATTATAGATCACTCCCTCGTCCTATTTTTTCGTTTGGATAATCATGCAACTTTGACCTTGGTGAAAAGTGCGAGCGTCAAGTAAATTATTAAATTACTTTAACGTGTTTACTGATTTTTTATTTATTAGTTAGTATAGTTATTGTAGTTTAATGGTGTAGTCTAGGTAGATCCTCTAGATATATTACATATATTATATTTAAAAAATGTGTATTTAAAATAGTTTAATTCGAATTTTTGAAATGTGTACCTACTATCTAATTGGTTTTTTATTAAACAACTAGCAACTCGCCCCGGCTTCGCGCGGGGTTTTTAAAGAAAATATCTTATAAATCAGAATAACATACACGATTTAACATATAAAGATACTAGCTGTGACCGCGACTTCGTCCATGTGGAAATAAAAAAAATATTTTTCAGTTCACAGTTACAAAATAAATACATCTATACTAATATATAAAGCTGAAGAGTTTGTTTGATTGTTTGTTTGTTTGTTTGTTTGTTTGTTTGAACGCGATAATCTCAGGATCTACTGGACCGATTTGAAAAATTATTTCAGTGTTAGATAGCCCATTTATCGAGGAAGGCTATAGGCTATGTATCATCACGCTAAGACCAATAGGAGCGGAGTCCACGCCGACGAAGTCGCGCGCAGAAGCTAGTTTGTAAAATATAAGTAGCCTAAGTTACTCCTTATTACATCACTAGCTTCTGCGCGCGACTTCGTCGACGTGGACTCCGCTCCTATTGGTCTTAGCACGATGATATATAGCCTATAGCCTTCCTCGATAAATGGGCTATCTAAGGCCCTGCGCGCACTAGTGACATTTGTCACCGTGACAAAAAATTCTTTGTCACTGTCACGTCACCGTCACCTTCGCGACTGCGCGCACTTGCAGTGACAGATTATATACAGATATAGGTTGTCTGTGAGCTCGTTTTTAGAAATAGAAAGAAATACAATAATAAAAAGTATTGGGTTCACCCGCTTTGGAGTGATAGGCTGATAAGTGGAAAGTTCTACACCATGTTTGCCAACCTACGTACATATGACACGTGACATTTTGTAGCGTCACGGGCATGTTGGCGTCCTCCGCGGACAAAAAAGTCACCGAATTGTCACGCATCCAAGTGCGCGCACCTCCATTAGGGATGATGGACGCGGTGACAGTGACAAAACGTCACGGTGACAAAATGTCACTAGTGCGCGCAGGGCCTAACACTGAAAGAATTTTTCAAATCGGACCAGTAGATCCTGAGATTAGCGCGTTCAAACAAACAAACAAACAAACAATCAAACAAACAAACTCTTCAGCTTTATTATATTAAGTATAGATTTATCTGCCTGTGAAAGTCCAGTTAAAAGCGGCCCAGCCGTTTCAGAAATTAACCGGAACAAACAGACAGACAGACAGACAAAAATTGTAAAAAAAGTTATTTTGGTTTATGTACCGTGTATAGGTACATCATAATATGCATTTAGTAAAAAGCAGTTACTTTAATTTACAACCAGACACTCCAATTTTATTTATTTGTAACTAGCTGCCCGGACAGACTTCGTTCTGTCTGTTATGTTTTATTTATTTATTATAAAAACCTTCCGTGGGTAATTAGCCGAATCGATCGAGCCTTTCTCGAGTTATGCGCTTAGCAACATCCATTTTTATTATATAGACTAGCTGCCCGGACAGATTGCGTTCTGTCTGTTGTTTTTTTTTTTTGTAGTATAAAAACATTAACAACCTTCCATGGGATTTTTAAGGAACATACAAAAAAAAATTAGCTGAATTGGTCGAGCCTTTCTCGAGTTATGCGCTTAGCAACATTCATTTTTATTATATAGATATAGAAGATTGTGTGAATTGTACAAAATCTAATCCTGCGCAGGCGAAGTTGCGGGCACCAGCTAGTTCCACCATACACTAGGTACCTAAACTTTCGGACGCGAGGCGCGGGGTCACGGGGCGCCCACTCAGCCCGGTCGAATCACGGCGACAAGAAATTAATTTAATTGCGCATTATTTTGATTTTGCTATCTCCTATGGTATTCATTTAATTTGCTTTGTGTAAAGGAAAAAAATAATCTTCATGAAAATATAATAATATTTGATGTTAAAAGTCTTATTAAGACATATGACGATTTTTTAAGATATTTTAATACTTTTTTCAAACTTATATGTATATCCACCAGGGTTAGTATCAGGCGAGCCGCACGTAGGGAATGCAATCTCGTTCTCGCGAGATTTCGTTTTTGCGAGATCTCGGCCTTTTTTAGCGAGATTGACTCTCGGACGAAAAAAAGGGCGAGATCTCGCGAATAATTCGTAATAATGGCTTGTGCCGCGTTGGCGCAGTGGTCACAACTCACAACACTGGTTTGTGTTTATTACTTAGAAGTTTTTAAAAAAAATATATAGACAGATACGTCAAACAATGTTTAATGCATAAGTCTATTGAAAAAATTCTTGAAAATAAATGTTTATCTTATAACACTTACAATTTTTATTATTTTTAACCGACTTCCAAAAAAAGAGGAGGTTCTCAATTCGATTGTATTTTTTTTAAATTTATGTTACCTCAGAACTTTTGACTGGGCGGACCGATTTCTATTAATTTTGTTTTACCTGAAACGTGTATTTTTTTTTTTTAATTTATGTTACCTCAGAACTTTTGACTGGGCGGACCGATTTCTATTAATTTTGTTTTACCTGAAAAGTGTTGCGTGTCATATTGTCCCATTTAAATTTATACTTTTAGAGTTAGGTATATATAATAATACGTATTTACTAGACTACTTTTTCGTCGACCTACGTTGTATTAAACTGCATAACTTTTCACTGGGTTTATCGATTTTGATGATTTTTACTTAAATCGAAAGCTAATACTTTACTTGAAGTCGTTTTTTTTTGTTTCGTTTGCGAGAAAACACAATTATTTCCTAAGTTATTCAAATATTGTGATTATTTGCAAAAAAAAAACCCTGGTCTAGTGCGAGTCAGACACGCGCACCGAGGGTTTCGTACCAACAAAATTATTTCCGTACCAACAAAATTAAATATTTTTTTTACATGATGTAACTAAAAATTGATACTTTTCGCAATTTTTCCTTTATTTGTGCTATAAGACATTGCTTCGTACCAAACTTCAAGATTCTGAGTTCACGGTAAGTACCCTGTAGGTTTTAATTCCCTTGTGAGTGTCGAAAATTTGCAACATAAACGGCTGTATCTTTTGATTGCGTTGGCTTAGAAGTTTGATTTTTTCACAGTTCCAAGGAACAGTAGACCTGCGTATTTGGTATGAATTTCAGCGTGATACCTCTACGCGTTCCTGAGAAAAAGGGTCTTGACAGACAGACGGAAAACAAAGTGATCCTATAAGGGTTCCGTTTTTTCCTTTTGAAGTACGGAACCCTAAAAAAACACACAAAATTGCCAATCTCGCGAGATCTCGAAATCGGCGAGATCTCGCAGTAAGTATCGTTATTCATAAACTCGCGAGATCTCGCTTGAGTCCCAATCTCGCGAGATTTGCATTTCCTAGCCGCACGCTTGTTCGCTGAGTAAGTAAAAAAAAAAGGTTTATCGAAAACGCTGCATAAACAGAGATGTAGGTAACATAAAAATGTATGGTAGAATTATTACATACATACATACATATATTCACGCCTGTATCCCAGAGGGGTAGGCAGAGATTACGCCCCTCCACCAGCCACGATCCTGACAAACCTCTCGTGCCTCATCTACAGTCATACATCTTCTCATACACTGTCGGCGATTGTGCGTACTTCTTACTTGGCTGGTTTCCAAGACTTCTCGGATTTGATCCTCGAAAGTCCTTCTCGGACGGCCTTTCGGAACTACGCCCGCCAATTTACTTTTATAAATACCTTTCGTAACCCTACTCTCACTCATCCTTTCAATATGTCCAAACCAACGCAGCATCCCCTTTCTTACTTTCATAACCACATCTTCTTTCAAGCCACATTTTTCCCTTATCACACTATTTCTTACTCTATCAACCAGTCTTAAGCCACACATATTACGCAAAGAGCGCATTTCTACCGCATTCAATCTACTTTCATTCTTCTTCTGCCACACCCAACATTCACTTCCATAGGTCAATGTGGGGATGAGCACCCCCTCATGAATCGCCAACCTTGCCTTGTTTGACAAATTTTGGTTGTTCATAAGGGAGTGCAGGGCCCCATTGACTTGATTTCCCAATTTTACTCTCCTTTCAATATCTTCTTCATACTTACCATCCCTTGTAAAAACGCAACCCAGATAAACAAATTCATTCACTTGTTCTACTTTCTCATCACCAATCATTATTCTGCATTCAGTCACTTTTTCATCCCGTTCCAAAACCATGACTTTCGTCTTGCTTACATTTATTTTCATGCCTCTCTTACTGAAGGATTCATTCACTAGAGTTACCATCTTCTGCATCTCTTCAGCCGACTCTGCAAGGAGCACTTGATCGTCGGCGTACAAGAGGCACTTGACAAGTAACTCCCCCAGTCGTAACCCCCATCCACAGTCTTTCAAATCGTCAAGACAACTATCCATGAATAGGTTAAACAGCCATGGGGAAGCTACGCAACCCTGTCTGACACCTTTTCCGATGGCAAACCAGTCACTGTAGGCCCCATTAATCCTGACGCAAGCACTCGAACCATCGTAAAGTGATTTGAGTGCCCGTATCAGGTTGCCATCCACACCATACACAGATAGCGTCGACCACAAATCATCCCTCTCCACTTTATCGTAGGCCTTCTCTAAATCCACGAACGTGCAGAAGACCTTCCCGTTTTTAGAAAGAAACTTCTCCGCAATGTTCCGCAAAGAGAAGATCTGATCCACGCATCCCATTCCCTTTCTGAACCCTGCTTGTACATCCCACATTTTCCCTTCAGTCTTTTGCACAACTCTTTCAATCAGAATCTTAGCATACAATTTGCCTACAACACTCAAGAGACTGATGCCACGGTAATTCTTGCAGTCCTGACTCGACCCCCTCCCCTTGTACAATGGTACTATGACGGCTTTGCACCAGTCTTCTGGGACTCGACCATCACGCCAACACACATTGAAAAGAAGGCAGAGCAAACTAACCACAACACCGCCACCAGCCCTGAGCATTTCTGCAGACACCCTATCAAAACCTGCCGCTTTTCCCATCTTCATACTTTTCATAGCTTTCATAATTTCTTCCGTACTTATTTCCAGCTCCAAAATCCTTTCATAATTTCCACCATCAACTGTCTTAGTTGAGGCTTGATCCCTTTCAAATAGACTCTCAAAGTGTTGTTTCCATCTTTCCAAAACATCTCTTTCATCCGTCATAATCATACCATTCTCATCTCTAACAACACTTAATTTTGAGTCCGTGTTGCGTCTCACCTTCCTTACCATGTTCCAGAACAATTTAAGGTTTGACCTAAAGTGTCCCGAGAACTTATTTTCAAATCGCACTTTCACTTCATTCTTTTTTCTTTCAACTATTGCTTTCACTTTCTTTTTCAAATCTTTATAGATCTCTTTCATCCTCTCAACTTTTATGTTATCTACACAACGAGCATTTTGTACCGTTGCAAGATTTATCCAGGCATTCTTCTTTTCTTTCACTGCTTTTCTGACTTCGTTATCCCACCACTCTCTTCTTTTATTGTTAATCTTTCGTGTCGTTACCCCACATTCTTCAGAGGATGCCTCCACCATACTATTCTTACATAAATCCCACAAATCATCCAATTTCCAGCATTCTTTATCTTTTACGTCACCAATTTTGTCGGTTGCCTTTCTCACATATTTTTCTTTCACCTCAGGTTCTTCTAATTTTTCTACTTTTATTCTTTTTAAACTAGTTACCGGCACAGAGGGCCTATGGCGCCAGCCCTTGAACAGACCACTAATCTGAGAAACTACCAGATAGTGATCCGTTCCCACACCTGTCCCTCTGTAGGCTCTGGTGTCCGTAACCAGTTTTCTCAATCTTTCATCAACTACCACAAAGTCAATCATACTTCTATCGCTTCCTTTCTGCCATGTATACGTATGGATCTTCTTATGCCCAAATCATGTGTTGTATACAAAGAGATTCCACTCCAAACATATTTCTAATAAATTCATACCATTCTCATTCACTCTTTTGTCTCCAAATTTCCCTAACACCCTTCCACAACCATCTCGTTTCACACCTACCCAACCATTAAAGTCACCTAACATAATTATTCTTTCATTATCTTCAGAAGGTCTACAAAAACAGTCCGTGTTAACTTTTAAAAATATTAGCTACTATCATACTACTATTAACTATGTATACACTTGGGTGTAGCACACGAATTGTAGAAAGTAGCGAGAAATGTCACAACATGGTCACAACACAAAAAGTCGAAAAAAAGTCACAAAATTAAGTCCACAGGTTTTTAGAGGGTAATAATAATACTCTTTATTGTACACAACATCAATCAACACAATAACATATTACAAGTACAAAACAGTGTACAAAGGCGGTCTTATCGCTAGAAGAGCGATCTCTTCCAGACAACCTTTGGGCATATAGGACAAGGCATAGTGAAAGCGGTAGGGAAGTGTACAATAGAGAAGTGACAAATAGTGTCACCTAAAACAATATCAATTATCGAATACAAATACACATACATATACAGCATAATACATACATACAAAGATACATAATTATATACATATAAACATATATACATACACATATTACATATATATACATATATATACAGTTATACACACATACATATATATAAACATACTTATAAAAATACTATACTTATAAACAAAATATACAGGGTGGGGATTATAATACAACGATAAATTGGACAGCGTATATGTAATGACATTCCAAGCCCACATACAAAAAATCAATAAAATACATCCAGTAGTTTAGTCACAAATTATGATTTTTCATTTTTTTTAATTTCTACGCATGTATTATACTAAAGACCTGACCTACCCTAAAACCGGCGGTTAACGACTCAAGGACAGCTATTATTATTTTTAAAAAGATTGAGCATATAAATAATGGATATGGGATCGACTGCCACAAAAAAAGGCAAAATTTTTAATCATTGCCATTTAGTGACAGTTCGCAGACCAAATAATATTATAATAACTTATGTTTAAAAAAAAATTTATTCAGTATCGGCTACTGATCAGTTCTGCATATTAAAAAAAAAAATTGATGGTTTGAGAAAATTTAAATCAAATAGTTTTTTATTCAATTTAATTTTAAATGCGTAACAATTTATTTTAATTTACTTTTCTAACTTACTATTTTTTATTCAATCAAAATAATGAAGTTTTGTAGGTACAATCTCATACCACTTCTACGTGACTTTGCCGCGTAGAAAGAAGGTCACGCGCCTGTTACACGCGCGATGACGCGTGTAACAGGTCAGTGATCCTGTAGTTACAAAAATGATGTTATAAAATTTTATTAAATTAAACTGAATTAGTTTGTATGAAAAAATCTTTTTTTTTTTTTTTTTGATTTTGATGTTAGGACTTATCTGATGGTTTTGAAATACTTCTTTATACTAGTACTAACGGTGTTTTCAATTATCGTTCTATTGTCATCCCCACGTTGTTTATAATATAATACTGTATGTGTAGTACTGACTGAGCACTATAATATTAGGTAAGTAAGTATGTAAAAAAGTTAGGGATTGTCACGCACGACAGATCTATCGCCGCACGCACTCAAGGTTTTAAGTCGCAATTTCGCCCGTCTCCGCGAACGAAAACAGGTATAACGCACTGGTTTTTCAGTAGATTTTCACAAAAAGTACTTCACTAGTTAGAGGGTAATGAGACGAATAGTTTGATATTCAACACTCTACGAAAAGTTAATAAATTAGTTAAAAAATGAAATTTTCAAATTGCTTTGGGTAGGCTACTCGTTCTATAAACTTTATTTACCTTTTTTTTTTTTTTTTTTTCAATTTATTGGCCAATACATAACAAATACATTATAATTTGTAATTTAAGTACCACGAAAACCTCTCGGGTTTATCTGGGTACAGAGAGTCATTCAGTTCATTCGGTTTGTTTTTGTAAAAAATATTTTTTAAAAAGTGATTTGATTTTCGTGGTACTTTTATACATTTCTTGCAGTTCTCTGGGCAGTTCGTTTACATATTCAGGTATTAAATAGTTATCAGTTCTCTTTCCATACTTATTGTTAGTTTTTGGTAAGTGGTATTTATGGTTTAAATCAAGTTGACGTAAGCCTATAGGTCTAATTTTTTCATTTAGCAAGGTTGTATTATTAATTTGGGTTAGAATAGAAAATTTAACTTTATCATATATATTCATAACATTACAATACCGAAATAGCTGAATATAGTTGTTCTTATAATTATTACGTATGCGTTTAGGTACAATTGTTTTTAATAATCTTAACTGTAAATTGTAAATATTTTCCAAGTTTGATTTGCAGGATCTGCCGTAACTACTAACACCATAATCGATAACCGAGTCAGCCAGGGCCACGTACAGGAGCCGCAGTGTCTGGTATGGTAATTTGTCTTTGAGTATACTTAGTTTACTTAATAATGATCTTAATTTTGAGCAAACGTGATCTGTATGCGGGCCCCAGGTAAATCTGTCATCGATTATTAAGCCTATGTACATATGTGTTTTCACTTGTTCAACAGCTACACACGAACAATTCAGACTGCATGAGGAGTGCAAACAAGAGTGGTTGTGAGCCACGATGGTAGGTCTGATGTCTGTCTGGTTGTGTGATGAGTGAATATGTATAAACTTCGTTTTGTGTGCGTTTATTATCAGACCTACATCGTGTGCCCATTTACATAATTGATTAAAATTATTTTGTAGTTTTTCCTGGGCATGTTTGACCGTTCTTTGAGCTACCACTAAACATGTGTCATCCGCGAACTGGTATACAGTGCCCTCATTTATGATATTAACCATGTCGTTTACATATAACAAGTACTCAGTGGGGCCGATTATTGAGCCCTGTGCTGTGCCCCGTGTGGTTGATATTAAGTTACTACATTGTTTGGATAGGCTTACTGTGTTACCTATAATTCAAATTCAAATTCAAATTCAAATCATTTATTTCGCCATAAGGTGTATATGTAATACTTACATATTACACTTAACGAAAGTCAAAAAAAAAACTAAACAATAATAACAGAAAGTTAAGGCAGCAAAAAATCAAACAATAAAATAAAAATAATAATTTATTTAATTCAGATTCACATCCATACAAGTGTTAGTAACATTTTATAACTTAAAAACTAATGTTAGTAGTACACTTTGATTTAATATAATTGTGCGTATAAGCACAGATTAGTAAATAGTACTACGTACAGATACTTAATACTGCTATAATAGCCTACTCCTTCGCGTCAGCAACCGCTGCATGCTAAAATGTGCCTAAATGCTCCAGTGTACAGTTGTGATTGCTTCGCACCACGCGATCCCACAGCAACGGCAGGGCTGACTCTTCGATAAAATTAAATTAACATAACTCTTTGTATCTATGTTATTGAGAACTGTGAATATATTCTGACTATATGTGGTAGTTTTAAATTGTATAGTTTATAAAATATATTTTTCTTTATAAATAGGTGCTGACTGTTAAATAAACTGACTGCTAAATTCATTAATACACCTAGATAAAACATTCTTATAGAGGACAGTGTGTAGGTAAGATAAATAAAAAATATTCAAAAGTTACATGTGTTTTATGATTATATAATTTTTTTATAAATTTAATACTCGTAATTTAATAATTTTCGATTAAAACAAGAATTATCAAAATCGATAAACCCAGTAAAAAGTTATCCGGTTTAATATAACGAAGGTCAACGAAAAAATATCAAGTAAATACGCATTTTAGATATAACTCTAAAAGTACTTGGGAGCACACATGACACGCATTCACGCATACCCTTTAATTAAAACAAAATTTATCGAAATCGGTCAACCCAGACAAAAGTTCTGATCTAACATACATAAAAACCGGTCAAGTGCGAGTCGGACTCGCGCACCGAGGGTTCCGTACAAACCTGCAGGTATATAAGTAAAAGTTATGGTATTTTGCTGCTAAATGAAATCCGTAACATTACAATATGGAAAGTTGGAGGAGCATAAATTTCAGACAAAGGTATCTTTATATTTTCATTAATCCTTTAATTTATATAAAATAAAATAAATAAATAAAATAAAAATCGCCTTTATTTCTATTACTATTAAAATTTCAATTAATACTAGCGTAAGTATTCTTAGTTTAAACATATGTATGTATATTAACCTATGTATATATTTATTCTATACTCGTATAATTAACTCGTCTACATGTTTATAACATCACTTAATTAATATTGGTAATAGTAATAGTCGCCTCTGCGGCGTAGGCCTCTCCTAAACATTTCCATGTATCCCTTTCCCGTGCTTTCTGTATATGTACCTACACAGCGGTCCACATAATTATCTGGTTGAAGATATCTCTCCACCTTTTAATTGGTCTCCCTTTTTTCCTTGACCTGTCTCTTGGTAGGAAAGTTCTTTTTCGAAGTTATTTATTTACAAATTTTTTCGTCACTATTTAGAAATCTGGTTCAAAAATACTTTATTACTATTAAGTATTAAATTTGAACCATATTATATATAGTAGATATTTATTTATTATTTATTTATTTATTTAAATAGTCCCACAGATGATGTAACATTTATTTTGTAATTTAATTCGAGCCTTTTTGACCTTTGTACCTGTTTTCAAGTTTGTATAAAACATGTTTTCCTAAATTTATTTTTATTATTGTCTGCTATTGTTTAAACATATATATTTTTTAATGTCTAGAATTCTCATTACAGTGTTAATATTACTTGATTTCATTAATCATTTCAATACTGTTGATTTTGACTTACTACTAGCTATACTTGGTTCTCTTAACATATCTTCTAAGGTGTCTGACTGGTTTCATAGTTACTTGCATGGTCGCCGGCTACGAATACATATTGAAGAGCTTTCTTCATTCTGCTCTAGAATCAACGCTGGCGTTAAAGATAAATATATAATATGTACCTCTTCGCTTAAATGATAGCCTAACTTTGAAGATACCTTCACATTCGTCTTCCTTTTATTCTAAATCTTTCACTATTGAAGCTTATCGTCTTTGGAACTTATTGCCACTGTCTAACGCGCTCAATCTTTAATGACATTTGAAAAACTTGTTAATAGTCCATTGAAATGTTACATTTTTTTGGGCTTACCTTGCGTTTGTCAGAGGACGCAATTTTATTTTTTAGATATGAAGGGGGGGTTAGTCTAATGTTAAATCCAAGTTTGTGGGTTTGTAGTCCTTGTGCAACGGCCGCCATCTTGGATAAAGAGGTTCAAATGGTTTTTATGGTTTATCTGCCAAACTATAAGTCACACAAAAAAAATTATTTAACATTTTTTGTTGAAAATAAAATTATCTACATCTTTTGTTCAGTAACTTTTAGTCGTAGAATCATAAATAAAAAAGTTATAAGCGAAAATCCATAAAAATTTGAGAGAAAAAAATCTATTTGTTGATAAAACTTTTTTTTAAATCATTTTACAAAAAAATAATATCAGACCATTTTTATAGATAATATTTTAAGGAACAATTTTTATCAGAAACATTTTTAATTTTTTTTATTATTTAAGGTTTTACAGCGCTGCGAAACGAATACTTTTCTTCAGTATTCATAACAATACGTGAATATAAATATAAATATTCATGATTTGCCCTAATTTTTAATCACCTTGTTACTTTTTTTTTGATGATCTTTTTAATTATTGATAGTAAAATATTGTTAATATATAAATAATTCTTGATTTGACACTCTACCTACGAGGTGGAGTCTGGACTCTGGAGGCGCGTTTTTTTTTACGTGGTATCCGCAGTAGGCATAATCCACGGTGATTTTCTAAATCACAACTACTGTCCTCGATCTTGCGGCGAGTGGCTGGTTGGCTTTCTTTATTAAATACTTGAGGGAGAACCGAAGAAGAAAGTGGAGTAAATGTCAAAATGTGTGTAAATCATTTTCTTCAATTAATTTCGAGAGCTCCATTATTTTGATGCAAGTTTCCCCACAAATAATGATAAAAAAACGTTCACCAATGATAGTGAGCAGTGCAAGGTCAACTCTGTTGTTGAGGAACAACGCCGTTCCACTTGTTAACTCTAGATGTTTCTCCAGGGTTTTCGGAAATTTTAGTTTACCCATATTGTAAGCACCTGATATTGTGTCATATCCTGAAAAAGCATAGAGAAACAGCAAGTTATACGCGATAAGGTCTCCGCACATAAAACCACTTTACACTTCTTGCGAACTTCCTTCTCCTGTTCCCCCTCAAGTATTTAATATAGTTAGCCAACCAGCCGCTGAGCCGCAGCTTGGTCCATCAAAAAGACCGAGGACAGAGTAGTTGTGATTTAGAAAATCACGCGCGTAAAAAAAACGTGCCTCCAGACTCCACCTCGTAGGTAGAGTGTCAAATCAAGAATTATTTATATACTAACAATATTTTACTATCAATAATTAAAAAGATCATCATAAAAAAGTAACAAGGTGATTAAAAATTATGGCAAAATATACGAGTATTCATGTATACAAATACTTGAAGAATAGTATTCGTTTCGCAGCGCTGTAAAACCTTAAATAATAAATAAATTTGAAAATGTTTCTGATAAAAATTGTTTCTTAAAATATTATCTATAAAAATGGTCTTATATTATTTTTTTTGTAAAATGATTAGAAAAAAAGTTTTATCGACAAATAGATTTTTTTCTCTTAAATTTTTATGGTTTTTCACTTATAACTTTTTTATTTATGATTCTACGACTAAAAATTACTGAACATAAATTATAGATAATTTTATTTGCAACAAAAAATGTTAAATAATTTTTTTTTGTCAGACTTATAGTTTGGCAGATAAACCATAAAAACCATTTGAACCTCTTTTTCCAAGATGGCGGCCGTTGCACAAGGACTACAAACCCACAAACTTGGATTTAACATAAGACTAACCCCCCCTTCATATCTAAAAAATAAAATTGCGTCCTCTGACAAACGCAACCCCAAATGTAACTTTTCAATGGACTATAAGGAAATGTACTTATCATATTAAATTATGTTAAGCAACTTTATTTTATTATTTATTATTTTTCATGAAGTTACGTTATGTTGTTATGTCATTCGTCTTAATCTATCAATTTGCTTATAGTGTATATACGTATGTATGTATGTATTTATATATTTGTGTATACATAATTATGAGTAAACTTATATGTACATATGTGTCATTAAATATAGCAACTATTGTTATACAGTTATTTATTTATATCTGATTTTTATTTTATATTGTTCCTTTTTTTACAAAATTTTGCGCCCTTCCCCTAGTTTATATGCAAGTCCTCTGCCCAAAGGTTGCCTGGAAGAGATCGCTGTGTTAGCGATAAGGCCGCCTGTTGCAATTGATGCAAGTTTATTGTTATAAATTCTATGTATTGTTCTTTTGTGTATTGGTGTGCAAAAAGAGTTAGTAAATAAATATTACTTTGCAAAATTTTATAATTGAAAAACAAAGCAGAAATAAACAACATTACACATACTATTTCTGTGGTTGCGATGTAACTATACATTTAAGGTTTTCGTAATTTTTCCTGTATCTGTGCTATGAGACGTTGCTTCATACCTGAAGATTTTAGGTCGACGGGAAGTATTCTTTAGATTTTTATTCCCTTGTCAGTTGTTTGCTAGTTTCAATATATGCGGTTTAAATTGCTGTTTCTTTTGATATCGTGGACATAGAAGTTTGATTTTGTTACAGCTTAAAGTTATTATAGACGTGAGTATTTGATATGAATTTCAATTTAATACTTTTACGCGTTCAAGAGAAAAGTGGTATTAAGTGTAAAATTATTAAAATATTTTTTTTATATGTAGTAACTAAAAATTTACACTTTTCGCAATTTTTCCTGTATCTGTGCTATAAAACGTTGCTTTGTACCAAATTTCAAGATTCTGACTTCACGGGAAGTACCCTGTAGGTTTTGATTCCTTTGCCACTATTTTCGATGAAAATATGCGGTTTAAATTGGTTTTTCTTTTGATATCGTTGACATAGAAGTTTGATTTTGTTACAGCTTAAAGGTATTATAGACCTGAGTATTTGATATGAATTTTAATTTAATACTTTTACGCGTTCATGAGAAAAGTGGTATTAAGTGTAAAATTATTAAAATATTTTTTTTATATGTAGTAACTAAAAATTTACACTTTTCGCAATTTTTCCTGTATCTGTGCTATAAGACTTTGCTTCGTACCAAATTTCAAGATTCTGACTTCACGGGAAGTACCCTGTAGGTTTTGATTCCTTTGGGACTATTTTCGATGAAAACATGCGGCTTAACTTGGTTTTTCTTTTGATACCGTTGACATAGAAGTTTGATTTTGTTACAGCTTAAAGGTATTATAGACTTGAGTATTTGATATAAATTTCAATTTAATACTTTTACGCGTTTATGAGAAAAGTGGTATTAAGTGTAAAATTATTAAAATATTTTTTTTTATATGTAGTAACTAAAAATTTACACTTTTCGCAATTTTTCCTGTATCTGTGCTATAAGACGTTGCCTCGTACCAAATTTTAAGATTCTTAGTTCACGGGAAGTACCCTGTAGGTTTTGATTCCCTTGAGAGTGTCGAAAATTTGCAGCATAAACGGCTGTATCTTTTGATTGCCTTGGCTTAGAAGTTTCATTTTTTCACAGCTTTAAGAGGCAGCAGATCTGAGTATTTAATATAAATTTCAGCTTGATGCCTCCACGCGTTTCTGAGAAAAAGGGTCTTGACAGACAGACGGACAACAAAGTGATCCTATAAGGGTTCCGTTTTTACCTTTTGAGGTACGGAACCCTAAAAAATACAATAGAATAAAAAATAATTAATTTAGAACGTCCTCCTTTTTTGGAAGTCAGTTAAAAATTGAACTACGTGCGTGCGATTCGCTTGCGACAACCTTATCTGGCCCGAGACCGCTCGGCCGGGCAGTAGGTAATTATAGCGATTAGCGCGCAAGTACATGGAGTGACGATAGTCTGTAGTGCTATTCTGTAAGAACATTTTCGTGTCTCGACAGCGGAATCCGCGGTGAGAAATCAAATTCGTATTCTCTAAAACTCGACAGTCCCGGTAGCGCCACACTGGTGAGTGTAGCGACGAGTCGAACCCTATTGCGTGATAAAGTTGACATTAATAGTATGAGTAGGTTTGAGTATGAGTATCGGTATTCTGTGTTTACAGAATTCCAAATCAAGGTCAAGTGGGTTTTGCTTTCGAAGTGAGGTCTGTCACTCAGGTGAAGCTCGATATCGAAATGGTTTTTTACAGAATAGCACTACTGGTATAAGTAGGTAAACTGATTTCATGTTCCTTTATTACAATTATGGATACCTATTGACATAAGAAATCGAATCATACTAAAATTAAAAAAAAATAAAAATCCAATCAATATCAAAACTCAACCAAAATTACAATTAAAATCAAAGTCAAAATCAAAAACACATACATACCAAAAATACAATACAATAATTATTATTAGCCGATATAATATTTTGTTTGATCCGATATAATTATTATCGATACAAAATATCCAATATCGAAAATTGTATTACAGACGATATTTTTTTTAAGTGAAACTTTGTTAGGCGCATGAGGGTAAAATTTTAGAGAACGTGTGACCGACTGGGGAACTCCACGTGACGTTGGCTTTTTTTTAATTTGTTATTTTTTTTGTCAATTAGTTTTGCCAAGTGTTATTTTTATTTAAATGTAACTAACTAAACACTGACAGCGGAGCTTTGTAAAGAGCAGTTTTTCGACTTTCGCAACCGGACAAATACTAGATTATGTAATACTAGCGACCCGCTCCGGCTTCGCACGGGTGCAATGCTGATACTAAATTAATATAAAATATAAAATAAATATTTGCAATCTAAGCGCAAAAAAATTTGTTTATATACGACTTCAAATTAGAAAACATTAAAACTATCAGTGTTCCTCTACTATATTATTCATGTATTATACATATAAACCTTCCTCTGGAATCACTCTATTTACAAAAGAAAACCTAAGCATATATACAGACAGACAGCGGGAAGAGACTTTGTTTTATAATAATTGTAGTGACAACAAATAGGTTTAAAATATTAATTAGAAGATATTAATACCTATTTAATTTTTGATATTTTGTAAATATTACCCAAAAATGAAATCCTTATAAAAGTACATTAATATTTTTATTGAGATTTTTGTACATTAAAATAATTTCATTTTATATGAAAATTACTATTGATAATATTGAGCTAAATACACTATTATTTTATAAATACAAAATCTTTTGAAAATTTTATCGATATATCGACGTCGATATTTATAACTATTTTAATAAATATCTATATAGCGACAGCCACCCCGCACAGTGGGCTGAAATTCGCGTTTCATAGACATTCAAATTTATTTTTTCAACTGACGCTTTTTTTGCTTGAATGCGATTGAGAATAACTGCTATATTATGCCTTATATAATGATCTTTCATGTTTATAATCGGTCAGGTTATAATTTTATCACGAAATTTGGTGAAAACTTACCATTTTATGTCCCAAACACACTAAACAGTTGTAAAAGAGAAAAGAAAATAATATAACGTAGGTCGACGAAAAAGTAGTCAAGTAAATACGCATTATTAGATATAACTCTAAAAGTACTTGTCAGATCTCAATTAAATTAAAATGGGACCACATGACACGCAACACCTTTCAATTAAAACAAAATTGATCGAAATCGGTCCACCCAGTCAAAAGTTCTGAGCTAACATACATAAAAAAAAAAAACATACGTGTCGAATTGAGAACCTCCTCCTTTTTTGGAAGTCGGTTAAAAAAACAAAAACTTGGATTATTGAATTTTTCACATAAATTTTGAGGTTATGTGAAAAAAGTGTAAATACTAAAGTTGTAGATCTTTATATTACCTACAGCTTTGCCCTTGAACTTTTTTTCATAGGACTTGTAGTTTAGCCAGAAATTGAGATAAACTGTTCTTTTACTCTTACACCCCCCCCCCCTCCCTTCCACTGCCCGACCTCAGATCGACCGTAATTTATTTTTCCTATCATTTTCGTTGTACTCACTTTCTTTTCCAATGTAAATAAATAAATAAATAGTATAAGTAATAAATAAAGTATATAATTATACACTTATGTAAAGCTTGATATTAGTTCAAAACAAAAAAATAAATAAAAAAAATTGGTAATTTTTTTAAAGGTTAAAAAAAAGCACGTTTGACCTTAACATGAAGTATGTCAAAAAATCAAAAATAATTTGTATTTTAATAACCTAAGAGGATATTAAGTGCAATTGTGCGATTATGGAGATAACATCATTCATGATGTCGACTCCATACAAATTGTCTTGAAAAAAATTCTAAGTGCGCTGTTTACGATTATAAACCTGAAAGATCATTATATAAGGCATATAGCAGTTCTTCTCAATCGCATTCAAGCAAAAAAAGCGTCACTTGAAAAAATAAATTTGAATGTCTATGAAACGCAAATTTCAGCCCACTGTGCCCCGCTCTCGGCTCTCCGCAACCAATGGCAGCGCTCCTGCGCGGCCTCCTCCGCCGCTAGCCAGTGTTGACAACATAGGTGATTTTTCACCATTTAGGCTACTCTAAGTGGAAATCGGTGACAAAAATATCTAAATAGCGACTGGTCGCAATAAAATAAATAAATAAGCCTTTTATTATTTCCTATTTTTTACATATAAATTATTACAATTTTCATGTATTCCTTTTTTTTAACATTAAAGTAAACAATATTAATTTGTATTAATTTCCTTCATCATGTTATATTTTTTTAACAATATTTGTTCATAAGTTTTAATGCACATTTCTAATTTTTGTTTTTTTTTCTTTTTTATTATAGTTTGTTTTTTTTTTTGTAAATGACATTTTGTTTACTTTCGTTAAATGTATGTATCACCTTATGGAGAAATAAATGTTTTCATTTTCATTTTTTATCATAATTATTTTTAACCTAATAGGTACCATATATAACTCATGTAATTTCTAATAATATGAAGAATAATCAAGATCCTTTTTTCTTTTATTAAACTTCTACTAACATTTACGAAAATTATTTATCGCTTTTAAACAACATGAAAGAAATTAACTTCACCAATAACTAATTCTTAGAATAACACATACTTTTAAGGTAAAAAATGAACTCTGGTCGCCTTTTAGGCTACTGAAAAAATTTTGAAGAAATGAACTAATCACAACACAAATGAGCATTTAAACGTAGTGTGAGAAAATTTAGAGAAAAAGATGGCCACACCCGTCGTTAGTTTCGGGGAATACCTGTAGCTATAACCTGACCAAATTTAAGATGCAATCAAGATACAGTGTTTGCTTCGTTTTTCATAACTATTCTAATTGTGTGTATTATACTTAGCGAAATAGTTCGTTAAAACCGTTATTTTTAAAGGAAAAGTTCTACTGTACATAATACATTTGATCAATTGGGCGCTAGCCAGTGAAGTGAACGGGTCGCCTCGCTATGTTGCGAAGCATACGACCCGGAATTATTTTTTTTGCCTTAACAGTATATACAATAAGTACTTCTCTGATAAACTTCGGAAAAAGAAACGACAAGTGTGAAGTGACTGATGTTGATGTTGTTCAAATATCTTTTTCAAGTAAGAATTATTATTTAATATTTATAGTTGTCTCTCGTTTAAAATTGTCCAGTAATTAAACAAACCTCATCCAACCAGTGTAAATCATTGATAAGAATTATAATATACTTACCTGTATTTTTTTCGTCTTCATATAATTATATTACTTTTAGTTTAATAAATAATGATGTAATCGTTTTGTCTAAATGATCTATATTTAATAAACAAAAGTAGCCTTAGTTACTCCTTATTACATAGCTTACGTAATTAAAAATAATGATGTAATCGTTTTGTCTAAATTATCTATACTATCATAAATAAATTATCTATATAATAAACAAAAGTAGCCTTAGTTACTCCTTATTACATAGGTGATGTAATTAGGAGTAACTAAGGCTACTTTTATTTTAGAAATTTGTTTATTTTATAACTCTGCGAACTGAACAATAACTTTTTTGTTAAATTCCACGCGGACGATGTCACGGGCACAGCTGGTCTTAAAATATATATACGTAATTTTTTTATTACAGATGATAAAAAATCGCTTTTAAAATTTTATTGAAGAAACGACAAGTGAACGACGACGTTTGATCTCAAATAGCTTCTTCACGTAAGAATTATTATTTATCGTTCTCTCGTTTACAATTTTCCAGTAATTATACAAACCTTATCCAATTAGTTTAAATCATTTATGACAATTATTATATTAATATTCCTGTAGTTTTTAGGGTTCCGTACCCAAAGGGTAAAAACGGAACCCTATTACTAAGACTTCGCTTTCCGTCCGTCCGTCTGTCCGTCTGTCACCAGGCTGTATCTCAAGAACGGCGATAGCTAGAGAGTTGAAATTTTCACAAATTATGTATTTCTGTTGCCGCTATAACAACAAATACTAAAAACAAAATAAAATAAATATTTAAGGGGGGGCTCCCATACAACAAACCCGATTTATTGCCTATTTTTACTCGATATAAATAAATGGTAAGAGGTAGGCACTTGAAATATTCACAAAATACTTAATTGTGTGTTACTTTAATAATAAATAATAAAATTAAAATTAAAAAAATTTGGGGGCTCATACAACGAAAATGACTTTTGCCGATTTTTGCCCGCTATTAAAATCACTGGTGTTTATCTAGCCAATGGTACGGAACCCTTCGTGCGCGAGTCCTACTCGCACTTGGCCGATTTTTTTTCGTCTTCATTTATTACTTTGTTTAAAAAATAACGATGTAATCGTTTGTCTAAATTATTTATACATCTATACAATAAATAAAATTGAAGTGTATGTTTGTAATATTAAAATAACCGTTTTTACTACATGTTTATGGATGTATAATAAATACACGGTACAACAAAATAACATTTTTTACAATTCTTTGTCGTTGCGTACTTGCGTCCATTCGTTATAATTAATTTACTATAAAGATTTTCACCTGCGCCCTCTGATTAAATTAATTTATTATTGGAGTTATCAGGGAAGTGGACGTACGGTGCCAATCAAAATACCAATTCTAAATTAATGCGACGTTTCAATCTTATATTAGATCTTCTTCAGGCATCTATAAATTTGATCAACATTTCAACATAATTATGAAAAAGCTGCTTATGATTAACAATATTGAATATAGAAAAATAACAAAAGATTTTTTCCATTTACCTTTACATGTAGTGTATGACATCTTCATACACTACATGTAAAGGTAAATTCCCTGCTTTCTGCAGGGTCACTACAAATTCTTCTGGGTTGTGGGTTCGATTCCCACCCTGAGTCTGGATGTAATATATATATATTTATTCATATACTAGCTGCCCGGACAGACTTCGTTCAGTCTGTTATGTATATTTTTTTATATTTATTTTATTTTTTGTATAAAAACCTTCCGTGGGATTTTTAAGGAACATACAAAAAAAATTGGTATAGATTTAAATATATTAAAATGAAAATGTACCTACTTCTTAAAATATTATATGTTGCTACTTACAATTTATTTAGATTAATAATTTTTAATTTCTTACTAATTTTAGGAAAATATATACTATTACGTTATTTAACTTTTGATTAATTTTTCTATACTGGGTGTATTTGGAACGCATTGAAAAACGAAGAGGTATGATAGTGTTGGCATAACCTGACATGATACAAGTGAAAAAAACGCGAAAAAATATTTTTTTTTCTTGCCTGTTTTCATAACTTTTTTTGGTATAATCCGGTTTGGGAAAAATAATGAAACAGAAATTTGAAGATAATGCTTTAAAATAATCGTGTTTGGAACAAAATGTCAATGTAATGCAAACCGTTCATACGCGCCATCAGCTGACAGAGGTCATCGGCACGAGGTAAACGTACTCGCACCCGCGCCGCCGCGCCCCGCGCGTTCGCGGTCTACGAGTAATTCACAATGTGTATGATACATTGCTGCCTCACATAATACACAAGTCCTAAAATCTTCTTAAAAAAACGTTTCTGAGATAAATGGTTATATGCATTATATAGTATATAAATAGTATATGACTTGGTTTAAATCTTTCAAGGCGTTCCAAATACACCCTGTATACATATATTGTTAATCATACGCAGCTTTTTAACCGACTTCCAAAAAAGAGGAGGTTCTCAATTCGACGGTATTTTTTACCCGACTGCCAAGGAAGGGTTATTTCAACTACAAATACAACACAAGTACTTTTAGAGTATGCGGCTGTCCTTCTTATTATCGACTAGCCCGTTGGCGCAGTTTGTAGTGACCCTGATTTCTGCTCCGGGGGTTGTGGGTTCGATACCCGCCCGAGTCTGGGTGTAATATATATATTTGTGTATTTATTTAATTCTTTGAAATGATTTTAATTTTCTGCTTTGTCTGTGAATAAATTGTATAAAATATTGTATTTAAATATATTAAAATGAAAATGTTACCATACAAGTAGAGTCAGGGGGGCAAAGTGCGCCATACTTTTTTCATAGTTGACTTTGGTGCAATATTTCTTGTGTTTAAGTTCACGAGTGATACTAAGTCATGGTACCATAAGGATCTGTGATGTTTTGCAACAACAACCAATGTCGTGTCATTAGAATCTGACAGCAAATAAATGAATTTTAGCATAAAATTTGAAAACAGTCTGACCAGGCGCACTTTGCGACAAATCGGGTAAGTGCGCCATGTATTAATAAAACGTAATATTATAGCATTAGAATAAAAACAGCCTTATATTATTATAAGAAAACAAGCAACAAAACGAATGACATTTAATTTTTTTTCATAGCCACATTCTAGAAGAATCTGTGTACTTAAAACCAAATTTCGGCTAAGTGCGCCATACAATCTTAAGTCAGAGGCTATGAACCTTTTTTCCAAATATTGATAATCGAGTGTCAAGTATATTTTTTCTTTTATTTACGATGGGAATACCCATGGTATTCCCATCGTAAATGGAACTACTTATTTGGTATTATAAACGGACTGAAATAAGAAGTTAGTCATTGAAATTAGTTGTTAAGTAAAATGGGAAACATGACATTTTTGAACAACATTACGATTTTCTCGAATTTTAATATTTCGTATTGCCTCCTCGTGCTTCCATTCCTGCGTTTACCCAGTTTGGCATGCTGTACACCAAGTTTTTTGTACGATTTTGGGGAATATTCTCCCATTCCTCTGTGAGAGCAATTTTGAGCTCACGAAGCGTAATTTTTTTACGCATCTCCCTAGCTAGTCCCAAGCATGCTCGATCGGATTGACATCTGGGCTGCGTGCTGGCCACTCCATACGAGTAATTTTCATCTCTTGAAGGTAGTCACTCACAATCCAATATGTATGAGGTCGGGCATTGTCATGCATAAAAATAGCATTCTCACCCAAATTGACCATAAATGGACCAACGTGTTCATTCAAGATTTCTTTTTCAAATTAATTTGCAAGATTTGACTCGACCATACAAACAAGCAAAGAAACATTGCAAGTTAAATAAAGACTTGTAACAAAGACACATTTTAAAAAGTTTGTAACCTCTGGATTGCGGCGAAGTGCGCCATATAAAAAGTCAGTATGGCGCACTTCCCCAACTATATAAATTTTAAGTTAGAATATTTAACTGCAAAAAAATATATAAATTTCACTAGATAGGAGTGAGATATAGTCAGAAACTTAAAGAAAAATATTTAAATTGTGCATTTACCTCACTCGTATGTTGGTAAAAACTATATTTCTTGAGATTTACGAAGATGATCAACCCATAGTCATCTCTCCTCACCACTTTGAATATCAGTGAAAATAAAATGGCGCGTATCTCAAACTCACATGACTAGAGCCATCTGTGACTTTCACCAAGAACTATGATTTAGTTTGTAGCATCGATATATAGTGTCACTACTAGTATCCAATCGGTAGTTTTCGAGATATTTGTGGTAGGTGCACTTGCCCGGTAGGCGCACTTTGCCACATTAACTATACTTCTTAAAATATTATATGTTGCTACTTACAATTTATTTCGATTAATAATTTTTAATTTCTTACTAATTTTAGGTAACTAAATATATACTATTACGTTATTTAACTTGATTTATTTTTCTATATACATAATATATTGTTAATCATACGCAGCTGTTTAACCGACTTCCAAAAAAAGAGGAGGTTCTCAATTCGACTGTATTTTTTTCAACTACAAGTACAACACAAGTACTTTTAGAGTATGCGGCTGTCCTTCTTATTATAGACTAGCCCGTTGGCGCAGTTTGTAGTGACCCTTATTTCTGCTCCGGGGGTTGTGGGTTCGATTCCCACCCCGAGT
The DNA here is from genome assembly GCA_905220545.2 of Melitaea athalia. Classification (NCBI taxonomy): domain Eukaryota; kingdom Metazoa; phylum Arthropoda; class Insecta; order Lepidoptera; family Nymphalidae; genus Melitaea; species Melitaea athalia. The sequence continues at coordinate 2,954,012 of HG992185.1, read as the reverse complement.
CTGGGTGTAATATATATATTTATTTGTGTACTATTTATTTATTATACTATTTATATGTACTATTTATTATATTGTATGTATATCGAAAAAAATGTAGCTATACCAGTCAGCTGTTACATATTATAACACAAGCATTAAGTTGCTTACTTCAGGAACAGATGACCGTGTGTGTATTGTGTAAATATTTATTAATATGACTCGTTTTTACAACTTAAATCCACTCTTCATAGTATTGAGCGTGTTACAACGGAAACTAATTACACAACTCATGTTCTCATCCTTAGTAATATACCTATAACTCCACATTGTTAAACTTTAATGTATAGGTAGGAGCCAGCTGAAGTGACAGGATAGAGACAATAAATTTTGATTAATGATTATACTGAAATAAATTTTTAAACCTACACAGGATGAGGATATAATAACCATTTTAATGAATCTAGTTTTTCTTGGGCTTTTAACCGACTTCCAAATAAGGTGGAGGTTCTTAATTCGATTGTATTATTACAAGCTTTTATTTAACTTGCAATGTATGTATGTATGTATGTATGTATGTATGTATGTATGTATGTATGTATGTATGTAACTTTAATGAATGTTTGTTCGGGTGAAATCGTGCAACTCAATTTTGAAGCAGATATCTTCAACCAATTGAGCTGAAATTTTGTATACAGGTTCGATTTGGATGACAATGCATGGTTTGTATGTATACATGTATGTATGTTCGGGTGAAATCTTGCAACTCAATTTTGAAGCAACCAATTGAGCTGAAATTTTGTATATAGGTTCAATTTGGATGCCAATGCATGGTTAACTTTATGACGTCATTCTAAATCCAATATGGTGGCATATCCAAGAGTGCGGACTAGTTATTTTTAGTGCACTTCTACAATATGGGTATCAAATGAAAGGGCTTGCTAGGAATAATTCGAATAAAGTGATGTGATAACCGACTAAAAAGTCAAAAATAAATTAAAAGTAAAAAACCTTTTTAAAAAACAAGCTTTTATTAGAATGTGCTAAAACGAAAAAAATAAATTTTTACTTAAAAACTTTTACTATCTACTTATAAAGTCACTAGCTTCTCCGCGCAACTTCGTCGGCGTGGACTCCGCTCCTATTGGTCTTAGCGTGATGAAACATAGCCTATAGCCTTCCTCGATAAATGAGCTATCTATCTAACACTGAAAGAATATTTCAAATCGGCCCAGTAGTTCCAGAGATTACCGCGTTCAAACAAACAAACAAACAAACTCTTCAGCTTTATATATTAGTATAGATTACACATAATCTATATGATATAAAAGCTTGTCGCGAGTTTGCTTGTAAACAAGTAAATTAATTAAATTGATGTGATTGATTTTAACTATTAAAATTTTCAAACTATTTTAGTTTATCTGAGGTAGGGCACAGCAGGAAATTTCCTGCTCAAAATATGGAGCAGCCCGACTGGGGTAGTACCTCGACCTTACAGAAGACCACAGCTAAGTAATACTGTTTTCAAGCAGTATTGTGTTCTTGTTGGTGAGTAAGATGACCAGAGCTCCTGGGGGGGATTGGGGATAGGGTCAGCAACGCGCTTGCGATGCTTCTGGTGTTGCAGGCGTCTATAGGCTACGGTCTTACCTTCAGGTGAGCCGTATGCTTGTTTGCCGGACTCGTAACATAAAAAAAAAAAAAAAAAACTAAGGAAATACGAGTACTCATATCTCGCGACAAGCTTTTGTATCATATAGATTATGTGTAATGAGTAATGACTTTATAAGTAGATAGTAAAAGTTTTAAAGTAAAAATTTATTTTTTTCGTTTTAGCACATTCTAATAAAGGCTTGTTTTTTAAAAAGGTTTTTTACTTTTAATTTTTTATTTTACGAGTAGATGCCTGAAGAAGATCTAATATAAGATTGAAACATCGCATGAATTTACAATTGGTATCTATTTTGATTGGCACCTTATGTCCACTTCCCTGATAACTCCAATACCTAATTTTCGACGGGACATTTACTGGCAGGTAGCTGATGTAATAAGGAGTGACTTAGGCTTTTAATTTTTAATTTATTATTATTTTTTATTTTAATTTAAGTATTATTAATATTATTTACATTATAATGTACAATTGATTTACTAAAGGTTTTTTTTTCAGCGAACGAATGTGTTAACTTATCCGAGCAACAAAATGATCATCAAAAAATAATACAGGAAGTGACTCAACATCATCTGGATTGATCTACAAGTAAATTTGAAAAACATAGATTAATAAAGCTTTGCACTGTAAAATATCAACACTTAAATAATAATTCATTTTATAATATATAATACATAATAATAAAAGAAAAGTTGTACTTAATTTGGAAAATTTGGCTAAAATCGGTCTTCAAAGACAGCAAGGTGGAGAATTCTTCAAATTAGCCAATTGATTAAAAAAAATTCTATCATTCCTAAGGCTAATTAATGATTAAAAAATGCTGGAAAACTATTAGACAGGGAGCTCGTGACAGGTTGACATGACCAATACCCTCTCAAACGAAACTTCGTTACATGAATAAGGGATTTTTTTACGAATTTTCGTCTTTGTCAGCTGCCACTCCGTGGGTGGGTTTGGCAGTGGCAGCCTCCCAAACATCGAGAAAAAAAATTTTCAGTAATTTCCTCTCACTTCAAAATTTGTCGGATTATAGTTTACCTAATATCTTGAAGGAAACATAACGTCAGCTGGCCATAACATGGTGGATTATACGTCAGCTGGCTGCTTGAATATGTAAAAAAAAAAAAATTTTTTTTCAGTGATTTCCTCTCAACTAAAAATTTGCATGGTGATAGTTTACATGCTACTATGAATGAAAATTAACGTCAGCTGGCTGTATCTCGGTGGAAAGTTTGTCAGCTGGTACCTTGAAAATGTAAAAAAAAAACTTTTTTCAGTCATTTCCTCTCACTTCAAAATTTGTCAGATTATAGTTTACCTAATATCTTGAAGGAAAAATAACGTCAGCTGACTATAACATGGTGGATTATACGTCAGCTGGCTGCTTGAACATGAAAAAAAAAAAATTTTTTTCAGTGATTTCCTCTCAACTCAAAATTTAGCTGGTGATAGTTTACATGTGACTATGAATGAAAATTAGCGTCAGCTGGCTGTATCTCGATGGAAAGTTTGTCAGCTGGTACCTTGAAATATGTAAAAAATAATTTAGTCATTTCTTCTCACTTCAAAATTTGTCAGATTATAGTTTGCGTAAGCTGCTGCGTTACACCTTCAAGGTACCAGCTGACAAACTTTCCACCGAGATACAGCCAGTTGACGTTAATTTTCATTCATAGTAGCATGTAAACTATCACCAGGTAAATTTTTAGTTGACAGGAAATCACTGAAAAAATTTTTTTTACATGTCCAAGCAGCCAGCTGACGTATAATCCACCGTGTTATAGTCAGCTGACGTTATTTTTCCTTCAAGATATTAGGTAAACTATAATCTGACAAATTTTGAAGTGAGAGGAAATGACTAATTTTTTTTTACATCTTTCAAGGTACCAGCTGACAAACTTTCCACCGCGATACAACCAGCTGACGCTAATTTTCATTCATACGATTACGATTACGATACAGCCTGTAATATCCCACTGTTGGGCATAGGCCTCTTCTCCATGTAGGAGAAGGATCAGAGCTTAATCCACCACGCTGCTCCAATGCGGGTTGGCGGATATATTCCCTACTAGGAGTAACGATCGCTATCAGGTGTACATGATAACAACCGGGACCGACGGCTTAACGTGCTCTCCGAGGCACGGTGGGGTAACCCACAAGGACCCAGACCACGGCAAACATCTGTATGGCCAATACAAATGTGTCGTGTGCGGGAATCGAACCCGCAACCGCCCGCGCAACATGCAGCCAATCGCAATCCAGTGCTGTAACCGCTGCGCCAACGCGGCGTCTCTTTTTTTCATTCATAGTAGCATGTAAACTATCACCAGGTAAATTTTTAGTTAAGAGGAAATTACTGAAAAAGGAAAATGTAAAAGGAAATGAAAATATGTAAAAGGAAGGTGTTATGGCGTAACCAATGCTCAGTGCTCCTTGTGGTTCAGGTGTCGTATAGGTCCCGGTGTATAAAAAGATGGTGATAGTTTTTAAATAAAGATAACCAATTACGATTATGATTAGTGATTACACATAAGAAAATAATCCTTAATCAGATAGTTGAAAAGCAGTAAAGTGAAGTATTTGTATCATGTATTACCACTAAATAGATTTTTTTTTGCGCTAAAATCAAACAAAAATTGTAATTCCACAACTAAGGAATTAATATCTCACAAATATCCCTGTACAGACCTGTAAAAGTATACAGGGTGTATTTGGAACGCATTGAAAAACGAAGAGGTATGATAGTGTTGGCTTAACCTGACATGATACAAGTAAAAAAAAAGCGAAAAAAAAAAATTTTTTTTTCCTGTTTTCATCATTTTTTTTGGTATAGTCCGGTTTGGAAAAAATAATGAAACAGAAATTTGAAGATAATGCTTTAAAATAATCGTGTTTGGAACAAACTGTCAATGTAATGCAAACCGTTCATACGCGCCATCAGCTGACAGAGGTCAACGGCACGCGGTAAACGTACTCGCCGCCGCGCGCACGTTTAATTTTCGTTCCGCCGCCTCCCGCGCCCCGCGCGGCATGATACATTGCTGCCTCACATAATACAGAAGTCCTAAAATGTTCTTAAAAAAACGTTTCTGGGATAAATGGTTATATGCATTATATAGTATATAAATAGTATATTACGTGGTTTAAATCTTACAAAGCGTTCCAAATACACCCAGTATAAATTATACTAGATATTTAATATGCTCCTATTTCCCTTATACAGGGTGTCCCGCGATAAAGTGCAACCCCGAAAGAGGGCGAAACTAGACCATAAATTATCGACAAAAAACAGAAAAAAATTAAAAAAAAATTTTATTTTTTTTATTGACGAATTAAGATTTTTATATAGCTTACGTAACCTCTTTGTACAAAAAATGATGATTTTTGCACGTGTTTTTTGGGATACAGGCGTAATTTTTTTTTATTTGAATGGCAATATGGTAAGAAATAATAATAAATCATAAAATTTCCTGGTATTGGGGGCATAATTCTGAGAAAATTGGAGATCATTGAAAAAAACAGTCAAAAAATGGATTTTTTTTCACAAGAAGCATAGTTAAAGTCATAATGCCACTTTTTTGCGAGCTAATTGTTATTTTATCCTTACCGCCAAGTACGTGGCATAATATTTTATTTTATTTTAAAGTAATCGACCCACTACTTTGGAAGAAATAACCATTTTTTATACATAGAGTCTACGTAAGATATAAAAATCTTAATTCGTCAATAAGAAATAAAATATTTTTTAAAAAAAGTTTTATCAATGTTTTTTGTCGATAATTTATGGTCTAGTTTCACCCCCTTTCGGGGTTGCACTTTATCGCGGGACATCCTGTATAATGATAAGGATCGAAGCTAAAAAATGTAAACTATAATCTGACAAATTTTGAAGTGAGAGGAAATGACTATTTTTTTTTTTACATCTTTTAAGGTACCAGCTGACAAACTTTCCACCGCGATACAGCCAGCTGACGTTAATTTTCATTCATAGTAGCATGTAAACTATCACCATGCAAATTTTTAGTTGAGAGGAAATCACTGAAAAAAAAAATATTTTTACATGTTCAAACAGCCAGCTGACGTATAATCCACCATGTTATGGCCAGCTGACGTTATGTTTCCTTCAAGATATTAGGTAAACTATAATCCGACAAATTTTGAAGTGAGAGGAAATGACTAATTTTTTTTTTTACATCTTTCAAGGTACCAGCTGACAAACTTTCCACCGAGATACAGTCAGCTGACGTTAATTTACATTTATAGTAGCATGTAAACTATCACCATGCAAATTTTTAGTTGAGAGGAAATCACCGAAAACAATTTTTTTTTACATGTTCAAGCAGCCAGCTGACGTATAATCCACCATGTTATGGCCAGCTGACGTTATGTTTCCTTTAAGATATTAGGTAAACTATAATCCGACAAATTTTGAAGTGAGAGGAAATGACTAAAAAAAATTATTTTTTTTTTTACATTTTCAAGGTACCAGCTGACAAACTTTCCACCGAGATACAGCCAGCTGACGTTAATTTTCCTTCATAGTAGCATGTAAACTATCACCATGCAAATTTTTAGTTGAGGGGAAATCACTGAAAAAAAAAAATTTTTTTATATGTTCAAGCAGCCAGCTGACGTATATTCCACCATGTTATGGCCAGCTGACGTTATTTTTCCTTCAAGATATTAGGTAAACTATAATCCGACAAATTTTGAAGTGAGAGGAAATGACTAAAAATAATTTTTTTCTTGATGTTTGGGAGGCTGCCACTGCCCAACCCACCCACGGAGTGGCAGCTGACAAAGACGAAAATTCATAAAAAAAATCCCTTATTCATGTTACGAAGTTTCGATCGGGAGGAAATGATTGACCGAATTTTAACCTGACTCCCGTTCTATATCATGTTAAGAAAAGTTTTAAGTAAGAACGAGATCATAATGTAAAAATCATTTAATATTTTAAAACTTTATATTAAGTTTAGAAGTAAGTTTTATAAGTAAGTTAGTTATAAAGTAAGTAAAGTAAGTAAGTTATATAAGTTTCACCCTACAACATCGATCACGATTCAGCCAGTAATATTCCACTGTTGGGCATAGGTCTCTTCCCCATGTGGGGGAAGGATCGGAGCTTAATCCACCACGCTGCTCCAATGCGGGTTGGCAGATATATTTCCTACTATGAGTAACGATCGCTATCAGGTGTACATGATAACAACAGGGACCGACGGCTTAACGTGCTCTCTGAGGCACAGTGGAGAGACCCACAAGGACTGCACAAACACCCAGACCACGGCAAACATCTGTATGGCCAATACAAATGTTGTCATGTGCGGGAATCGAACCCGCAACCGCCCGCACAACAGCCAATCGCAATCCAGTGCTGTGACCGCTGCGCCAACGCGCCAACCTCACAACATACCGGACCTAAATTTTTTTTTATGTCGTCAATTGATTGGCCATCCTGTATTTGTTAGTTCCTTTACTACATTGATCTACAAATAATTTTGAAAAACATAGATTAATAAAGCTTTGCACTGTAAAATATCAACACTTAAATAATAATTCATTTTATAATATGTTTATTAATATTTGAATTAATTAAGATTTCATGAGATCCAACATCGTTCACTTGTCCTTTATTCAATTTTAAAAGTGATTCTTTATCATGTAATGAAAAAATTACGTATATTTTAAGAGATAATTTAGACAAAACGATAACATCATTATTTTTTAAACTAAAAGTAATAAATGAAGATGAAAAAATAAACATGAATATAATAATTCTCACCAATGATTTAAAGTCCGCAAAACGAAAATAATAAACATGGTAAATATTCCGTTTTCGAATAGTTTTAGTAATAGAAGTAACCATGTTAATCTAAAATCTTGTAATGTGTTTTGTTTATTTAAATAAAAAAAAATTTGAAAAATACTGTTTTTTCTTTCAAATACCTTACTTTTTAGTTACGTTATAGTAGATGTCATTGTGGCCACTTAAAATCCTTGGATCTGGCGTTGTCACAAAGTACCTACATAATCATAAATACGAGTCATCAAAGATTACTCAAAATGTACTAATTATATCTCCATTATATTAAAATACAACCCACATGACAAGTATAAGCTTTTGATTTATAAAAGAATCATCAAAATCGGTAAACACAGTAAAAAGTTATGACGCTTATTATCACGTAGGTCGACGAAAAAATAATAGTAATAAATGTAATAGTAATAATAGTAAATGACGCATTATTGGTTATAACTCGAAAAGTACTTGTCAGATCTCAATTAAATTTAATTGATTCCAAATGACACTCAATACCTTTCGATTGAAAAGTTGGACTAAATTACAGATGCTTATAAAAGTTAGCTAAAAATTGGTTCAGTAGTTTCAGCGTCACGTACCGATAGCAGCGCCACCTACTGGGTCTAATTGAGATAAAAACTACGCTATCTACCAAGTTGGACCAAATTACAGAGGCTTACATTTGATACAAATTGGTTCAGTTAGTTTCGGGAGTTACATACCGATAGCAGCGCCACCTACTGGGTCCAATTGAGTTAAAAACTACCCTATTTACCAAGTTGGACCTAATTACAGAAGCTTACAAAATTTGATACAAATAAGTTCAGTAGTTTCAGAGTTACATACCGATAGCAGCGCCACCTACCGGGTCCAATTGAGATAAAACTACCCTATTTACCTAGTTGGACCTAATTACAGAAGCTTACAAAATTTGATACAAATAAGTTCATTAGTTTCAGAGTTACATACCGATAGCAGCGCCACCTACCGGGTCCAATTGAGATAAAAACTACCCTATATCCCAAGTTGAACCTAATTACAGAAGCTTAGAAAATTTAGTACAAATTAGTTAAGTAGTTTCGGAGTTACATAACGATAACAGCGCCACCTACCGGGTCCAATTAAGATAAAAAAGTTTCCCATGTCCGTCTCCTGGTTCTAAGTTACCTTCCCACCAAGAGTATAAAAATTATATGGAAAAATTAATTTTATTAATGTCACTTTTTTATTTAACCGATGACATGTTTCTTTTGACGTTTGGAAGGGACATTACTTTCGTATATGTTGGCTAAAAAGTTCGTATCCTTTCCCCGAGATGGCGTCGCTGAGCCAGTGGCGCCATCTCGGAGAAACGGTACGAACTATTTAGCCCAAATCAATGTCCCTTAACTCTACAATATTTACAAAAAAATTCCTCAAAATCCCTATATATCCCTTTTTAAATATAAGGAATAATACGGTCCGTGTCCCATATATAAAAATGACCTAACACTATTCGCTCCATCGAAGAACCCTTTTCCCAAGATTAATTTTGTGTGAAAAGTAATTTCCTAAGACGTTTAGTGTTACACGAGCATTGGGCTACAATTTTCCACGAACGAAATGTCTCGGCCCGTACTATACATTATATATATATATATATATATATATATATATATATATATATATATAGAGTTTGAATCTCAGAATCGGCTCCAACGATTTTCGTGAAATTCAGTATACAGGGGATTTTGGGGGCAAAAAATTGATCTAGCTAGGATTCATTTAAAAAAAATTTCGTTTTATCCCTGTTTTTACCCGACTGCCAAGGAAGGGTTATGTTTTTCGCGCGTATCTTGTATGTATGTATGTATGTATGTATGTAATATTCTTAATTACCTGATTTCTCTAGAACCGCTGAACGGATTTGCATAATTGAGATATCGTTAGATTTGTCTTAGCAGCCCAAGTGTTCTTAGATAGGTGACATTAAAAAAAAAACAAACATGGCGGCTGTGCGAAGCCATTGTAGTTAGTGAAGAAATAAATTTTTTTTTAGAATACTATAGTATGGGTGTCAAATTAAAGGGCTCAATACAAGGATTTCAAAAATGTATATTATAATTATTATTACCGTAATAATATTAAAGAAATACAATAAGAAAGTTGACAAAAATGTTGACTTTGCTCTTTCCGTTTTTTACGCAGGCGGGTTTTTTGTTTTCTTTTAATTATATTACTTGTTAGGCAATGAAAAAATATCATTAGAATACGAAGCTTAATTTCACTACTGTCAACATAGCTGTTATAGCGTAATTAATAAAACGGCGGGTGTCAAATCGTGTTGACCCGGGTTCGAATCTCAGTCTCCAGATTAGTTTTTTTCTTTTTTTTTTAATTTCACTCGTGATTTATTATTTAAATAAAATTAAAATATAAAAATACCGAGAAAAAAAAAAAAAAAACAAAAAATAAAATGAAAATACCGAGCTAGGCTCGGTCACCCAGGTACTAATCTGATTATCTTCTATAAATCTATATAATAAAAATGAATGTTGCTAAGCGCATAACTGGAGAATGGCTCGAACAATTCGGCTAATTTTATTTTTGTATGCTCTTTAAATCCCACGGAAGGTTTTTAACAAAAATAATTATAATAATTACAAAAACATAACAGACAGAACGAAATTTGTCCGGGCAGCTAGTTTTAAATAAAACTAAATCAGTTTTTTTTTTAATATGAATATGACTGTTCGCCTTAAATCATTAAATTGACAATTTTTTGATACTGTCGTCATGCCTATTGCAGACCAACCAAATTCTCGTAGATCTCATAGCCTCTCATAACTCAGAAGAAAACTAATTAAATATACCTTTTACGTAGCATTTCATTACTAAAAGAAGCTTTATTTTAATAAAAGATAAGCTTAAAATCTAAAATTAATTATATTAATTACACGAAATTGCTTAAGAAAATTCACTGAACAATTTTAATTGGAGGGTAATTTTAAATAGCCATGCCGTTTTACCGGATTCCAGATATAAATAATAGAGTCAGAGTAAATCCATTCCGACAAAATAATCGTCCTAAATTGAGCGAAACACATTGAACCTGTTTTATTACGTCTTATTAATTTAAATATTATCCTTCTTCAAATTTCAAGCTTGCTGATTACAACTTGTCAAGTTACATTTTTTGAAGTACTTATTCAACTAAATTTGGTTTAGTTTGATTTGAATTTTGCGCAATTTCTCCTAAGACGCTATTGTTGGTATTGTTATTCTGTTATAAATAAAATAGCTAATAAAAGGGACACAAGAAATTTTATGTAACACATCAACGTATCTCTTATTCTGTGACTTATCGTAACAAAGTACTCTCTCTTTTGTGACTTCGGGAACGTACTCATACTACGTGACCCATTCAGGGCAGGGCAGGGGGGTCTTTAAAAATACCAGGTTTGGTCACAGGATCGAGGGGGTTTTTAAAATACCAGGTTTGTTTACAGGAGCGAGAGGGGTGTCTAAGGTTTTCGTCACGTAGTCAATAATCTCAAGAAAAATCTCACTCTTTTTCGAGCTATATTCAAATATGGTGCTTCTTAAACTCACAAGTGTCAACAATGACGCGGCACACGCCAAGACGTCAGCTGATTAAAAACTGACAGTATACCAAGCAGTGAAATATGGTTAAAAATTATTTAAACTATACTTCTGAATGACTACTACCATATCAAAGTTTCTGTCTTGTGAATTATACTTAGATACGATTATATACATAGCCTCTGTTCTGTAATATCTTAATATATATAAATCTCGTGTCACAATGTTTGTCCTCAATGGACTCCTAAACCACTTAACCGATTTTAATCAAATTTGCACACCGTGTGCAGTTTGATCCAACTTGAAAGATAGGCTATATTTTACTTTGGTATATGTAATTATTATATTTAAGAAAAAAAAAGGCGGTACGAAGTTCGCCAGGTCAGCTAGTACACGTATAATATAAAGTACACTCTTCTATGACTTACCATTTCAACGTATTCTCAGTTCCGTGTACATTCTTGATTAAGTACATTTTATCATAAAAGACGGCATACCAATTCAGTGGATGATTCAATATGTGTATCTGAGAGGTTATTCATATTCAGTCACTGTTCAAAAGTACCTTGTCTGAATCTCACAGTATGTAGACGAGTTCCTTTTTTAAACAACTAGGTCGGCAAACAAGCGTACGGCTCACATAATGGTAAGCGATTACCCTAGCTTTTTTTATATCACTAAGTTGGCAAACAAGCGTACGGCTCACCTGATGGTAAGTAATTACCGTAGCCTATAGACGCCTGCAACACCAGAAGCATCGCAAGCGCGTTGCCGACCCTACCCCTAATTCCCCCCCAGGAGCTCTGGTCACCTTACTCACCAACAGGAACACAACACTGCTTGAAAGCAGTATTATTTTGCTGTGGTCTTCTGTAAGGTCGAGGTACTACCCCAGTCAGGCTGCTCCATTTTTTGAGCAGGAAATTTCCTGCTGTGCCCTACCTCAGTTCCTGCTGTGCCCTACCTCAGTGTTCAAGCTTATAAACGCTTGCAACAACAGAAGCATCGTTATATTCTATGACTTAGACCTGACGCTCGAATAAATCTTATAGCTACTCTTGTATATACTGAATCATTTATTTTTTATCTAAATTATCACAGTACATATGTATTTTTCTGTATCCGTACAAATAAAAAGCTGCAGCGTTTATTTAAAAGCACTTACAGTATTTCAATACGACAAATTTAGTGGTTTGACTTTTGTTTATTTTTTGTAGAATTTATCTCTATACTAATCACTACATAGTATAAAACAAAGTCGCTTTCTCTGTCCCTATGTCCCTATGTATGCTTAGATCTTTAAAACTACGCAACGGATTTTAATGCGGTTTTTTTAAAAGATAGAGTGATTCAAGAGGAAGGTTTATATGTATAATAAACACCCGTGCGAAGCCGGGGCGGGTCGCTAGTATTATTATAAAGCTGAAAAGTTTGTTCGTTTATCTGAACGCACTAATTTCAGTTCATTAAATATTTCTACATACCCACATTGATTTGTTATTTCTATTTTAATAGTGAAACATAAAGTTGTAAGCAAATAAGTACACTTTTGTAATTTATTTTTTATTTTTATAAGCTTTGTCTTAGTGTAATAAGTAACGATTCAGCTTGTAATATCCCACTGTTGGGCATAGGCCTCTTCCCCTGTAGGAGAAGGACCGCAGCTTAATCCACCACTCTACTCCAATGCGGGTTGGCGGATATATTCCTTACTATGAGTAACGATCGCTATCAGGTGTACATGATAACAACCGGGACCGACGGCTTAACGTGGTCTCCGACGCACGGTGGGGAGACCCACAAGAACTGCACAAACACCCAGACCACGGCAAACATCTGTATGGCCAATACAAATGTTGTCGTGTGCGGGGATCGAACCCGCAACCGCCCGCGCAACAGCCAATCGCAATCCAGTGCTGTGACCGCTGCGCCAACGCGGCGTCCTGCGCCAACGCGGCGTCAAGTGTAATAAGTATTAAGTGTAAATTTTAAAAATGTGCAACGTTTTACAAACGGCTCATACGATTAGGTACTATACTGATACCTGTGAAGTGTTTTTTGTGTAAACATGAATGTTATAGTTACTTTTTCGTGTTTCAACGTATATGTTTGTAATGGTGAGTTAGCCATAAAATGTATTATAAATATGATGTCAACAATAAGTGAGCTTTTGTTAAAGAATATGTGAACTTATATGATTTAACTAGCTTCTGCGCGCGACTTCGTCGGCGTGGACTCCGCTACTATTAGTCTTAGCGTAATCATATATAGCCTATAGCCTTCCTCGATAAATGGGCTATCGAACACTGAAAGAATTTTTAAAATCGGACCAGTAGATCCTTAGATTAGCGCGTTCAAACGAACAAATAAACAAATAAAACAAACAAACAAACAATCAAACAAACAAACTCTTCAGATTTATTATATTAGTATAGATAAAGACTTAAAAATCATTTAAAAAAATCACTAATTTCAGGAACGACTGGTTAGAATTGAAAAATCTTTTTGTATTAGATAGCCTCGAGAAAGGCTATAAGCTATTTTTTCATCAAATTAACGCGTGTGAATAATAACCGCATAATATAACCGCAAATAATAACCCGCAAGTCATACATAATTATTATTAATATAAAGGTAGTTGATTAAGTTCATCATAGACTATTTGACTATAACTTATGGGAGATGTAGAAATTTAATTCGGGAAATACAAATGAAACCACGCAGATAGTTTAGTGTTTTACATGTTGGGTAAAATATATAAGAAAAACTACACGTATAGATATTATCTGTACAATTATTTTAAATTATGTATGTAGGGACTTTTTACACGTGTGTAATCGAAATAAAATCTTCGAAAATCTATACCTATAAGTTTAAAAACATCACGCTATGACCTAGAGTAACGGAGCAGTAATCCTAAATGTCTATCGATTTATCGAGTCTCAAGTAATTCTGGTGAATCATCGCATAAGAGCCACCCTTCATTATACTATCCAGACAAATCTTAATTAAATTACACCTACACGTTTAATACCTATCTACCTTTAATAATAAAATTAAAAGAGAAATCTAAAAGATGAATCCGATAAAATATCGATTATTTCAGAAGTAAAATTTTAATACTTCGAATTGAGGTATAAAGACGGATTAAAATAATGACGAGTTATGTTCGTAAGTTTTTATAAGTAAGTGTAAGATCTAAGTAGTTTTAAGTTATACCTAAAATATATAATTATATTTATACTTATTAAAAGACTAATTTTCTCAGATTATTTTCAATTACGAATGTAGTAAATGTTGAAATATTAATATTATTATATTTAATCTTATTACATAAAATTATTTGAAATAGTTTGATATTTAATTTCGATGTAATTCGAATTAACTTAATAATAAAACGATTAAAATAATCTGAAGAATTATTAATACAATATTCTCGAAAAATGTCAGAGATCCGACTCTTATTGATTCTATGATAAATTAAACGTATAATTTACCGTAAAATTGAGTCAATTTAAACTCAAACGGAAAATAAATTATGGAAATATATCAATTGAAATGAACGATTTTGTATAATCCAACAAAAGAATTATAAAAAGATTGAAGAACTTATAATAAATCTACTCGAAACAAGAACCATTTTGTTTTGTTTTTTTTATATATAACTAGGTTAGCAAACAAGCGTACGACCCACCTTACGGTAAGCGATTACTGTAGCCTATAGACACCTACAACACCAGAAGCATCACAAACGCGTTGCCGACTCTACCCCCAATTCCCCCAGGGAGCACCTGGTTACCTTACTCATCACAGGAACACAAAGCTGCATGAAAACAGTATTATTTAGCTATGATCTTCTGTAAGGTCAAAGTATTTCCCCAGATGGGCTGCTCCAGATTTTGAGCAAGATATTTTCTGCTGAGCTTTACTTCAGTTCCATATAAATCTGTTTCTCCTGTGATGAGTGATGAAAGTCTAGTTATAGGTACCCTTTTTTCAATTTTCGCGACGTACTAATTTTTCCAAGTTCAAGCTTTTCTCAATGCTGAATAGTAATCCGATCTCGAAGATCATTTTATTATATATCATCGAAATCCCGAACTAAAGACAGTTGGTACGTTGACAGTAATGGCAGGGTCATCCTTTTAATAACATAAATGAAATTATTATAAAATACGCTTTGTTAATAAAAAAAAAATAGAATACTTTAACTGAAATTAAAAAGGTGTCTAGTCTAAATCAGCTACAGCTGGGTGGTGGGTGGTGGTTAGGGTCGGCAACACGCTTGCGATGCTTCTGGTCTTGCAGGCGTCTATACGCTACGGTAATCGCTTACCATCAGATGAGCCGACGCTTGCTTGCTGACCTAGTTGTATATATATGATATAACAACCTACCCTGTCTCGAACTTCTAATAAATTTTTCCTTCCTTTAAATGGGTTGTCTGGAAGAAATGGCTAAATAGCCATAAGTCCGCCCATTTTACTTCACAGTCTGTAAATGTCTTTAAATGTGTTTAATTTTTAAAATGTAGTTGTGGTGTACAATAAAGTATAAATAAATAAATAAATATAAAACTAAACTATTGAGCTGAATTTGAGGAAAAATCGTATTCTTTGATCTTATATTTTTTGTTTTTTGCTTCATTGAAAAGCTATAATTTTTTTATTAATGTTTCTTTTTTTTCAATCTTGGTCATTTTTAATTTGCTCCAAATAAATTATTTTTCAGTTTTATTTTCTTTTATTATTCTATGAAGCTTGCGTACAGCAAAAGAGAGCTTTTGTTCATAAATTATACAGAGTAGTCTTTTGTTACAGGTATTGAAATCCAAAGTAAATATTCACTGTGATGTATTTATATGAAGCATTACTTTCAATTTCATTCCTATAAAACTCAGACAGTTCACATTTTAACTATTGAACATTTTTATGTGTAATGATCATTAATTTCCATACATATTATACTGTATTTTCAGCATCCAATGTTTAAATGCAAACGCAATTGAGATGCTCAGGGATAGAATGACACAAATAATAGGAAACTATCATGGGGCCTATATACCAAAATAACTATAAATAATAATTGTGTTTGCTCGCAAATAAAAAAAACCGACTTCAATTACATCGACAAGTAATACAACGTGAGTATACGAAATAAAAAAAAAGAATTATCAAATTCGGACAACTCTGTAAAAAGTTATGCGTGGTCATACCTTACAATCAATGAGTGAACAATCAATCATCCCCTGTTTTCCTACCCTTAGGGTTGGTATTTTATTTTTAAATTTATATGGGACCAACTTCAAGGTATATTGTTTCCAATAAAAAAAAAGAATCGTCGAATCGAACTACTCTGTAAAAAGTTATGCGTGGTCATACCTTACAATTAGTGACCAAATAATCAATGAATTCCTGTTTTCCTACTCTTAGGGTTGGATTTTTATTTTCAAATGTATATGGGACCAATTTCACAGTATACTCTTTCCAATAAAAAAAGAATTATCTAAATAGGATTACTCCGTTTTTTCGTCGGTTGAAAATAACGCGGTTTCCTGATAGGTTCCTGGTAAGTAGGTCCAGTAGGTAGCATTTAAATAATCCAAAAATGCATTTATTATTAATTTAAGCTTCAAAGCACATGCAAAATACAAAATATTAATGGCAAGTAACTCTTCCTCTAAACACCTTACTTTAGTGGAACTAATAATATTTAAGTTAGAAAATGTGTATTTCATTTTCTGGTTTCGGTTTCATAAAAAGTGACCATAAAAGTCCAGTAAAGCCGATACACATTGATGATACAATCTCTTTGTTCCAGGAGTGACGAGCCTCAAAGACGTCCAGCTTCTAGTCGAACCCTCAACCGTCATCAAGGGAGCGACAGCAGCCCTCATTTGCCACAGAGACATGCAAGGAGCACCGTTGTATTCTGTCAAATGGTATCGTGGGAACCATGAGTTCTTCAGGTACACCCCACTGGAGGTACCAGAAACTAGGGTATTTGGATTACCGGGTATCTATGTTGATGTGAGTATTTATTTTATATACCTACCTACATATATTTCATACATGTAATTGATCATAGCTTAAAAAGTAATTATTTAATTATTTTATATTATTATTTATTAATAACCACAAAAAATGACTTTTAGTGAGTGGGTATTTAAACAATATATTCACGACTTTTTTGATGTCGGTCTAAAAATATTATTAAATTTCTAATAAAATAATAGATAAAATAATAAATAATTAAAATTTAATATATGTATATAATTTTCTTTTAACTACACTTCCTTTTCATGCAATACGAATTGATTTTAAATTCATTAGTAAAAGGTTTAACTCCAAGCCAGTCAGGAGCTCGTCTAATCTACGACGCGAGTTTTGCGCTCTGCATTAATCTGGGATTCCAGAACGTGTCGCGGTCAGCTATTTCGTTCAGTTGAACTTTTAAATCTGGACGGTTTAATGGCTATTTCGCTTTCTACTTCATTTTATTCTTAGTTTACTACACTTTTTTATAAACAACTAGCTGACCCCGCAAACGTTGTTTTGCCATATATGTTATTAACCCCCGAAACTCCCTCTTGTGGGTGGAATTAAGTAAAATCCGTTCTTAGCTGACCTCTACTCGGCGAAAAGAATATTTCTACCAAATTTCAAGTCTCTACGCCTTATGGTTCCAGAGATATCGTGATGAGTCAATATATGGGTGGAAATCTCTTTTATACTCGTATATATAGAAGATTTTATTTTATTGAAAAATTGAGAAGATACGATCAAAGCATATATTTTTAAGTGTAACGCTCTTCCATGTGTGCGTACCTACATACGTCGATCTAAAAAGTTCTCTTGTGTATGAGCACGCGTATGTAAAGATTGTGGTCAAAAGCATGTACATTATTCCCAATATTTCTAACGAATAAAGATGTAGTAAATAAATAAGTTTTACACACAACGATGTTTTCTGTATTGTTTGTATAATATTTTCGAGTTTGAAATAACTACCAAACAAATTCTCCGAAACTCATAATGCGGTTAATGAACTGCACAACACAATGCCTGCTTAGTGACGACTACTAAAGCCTCTTTATTAATAAATGTAATATATACGTATATTTACATTTCAAGAATACGAAGCTGTGAAAAGTAGTCTCGTAAATTTGTAATCTAGTCCAATTTATTTGTTTGTTTTTACAACAATGTCACAGTATAACGACCATTCTAGTGCAGTGACGTGGAAAGATTCATCAGTGTTGGCTGTCTTGGTAATTTTAATTTTGTTTTTCTACCGTTTATCATAATAGTCACACAATTATGTTATCATCACAATACACAGTACACAAAATTAACCACTAAACCCTTCTTGTGTAGGAAAGGCTTTGCCAGTCAAAAGTACAGACAGTCCTCGTAGTTACGGCAGGTTAGGTTCTCGAAATACGCGACGTAAATCGAAACGACGTAAGTCGAGACATATTTTTTCATAATGTTTTTACCTACATGTACAACTCATGGGTTAGGGTCCACACGGACTCAAAATAAAATAAAAAAACTACATTTATAACAAAGAATATCCATACTTTACTATCAAAAGTAAGTTTTTAAAATAATTATATATCATGTACGACAAGTGAATTCTCCTATGCCGGAAATCGAAACAATTGACGTACGCTTGAGGAATAGTGTCAACACATTGTCCGACGTAACTTGAAATGACGTAAATCGAAACGACGTAAGTCGAGGACCTGTATATAAATATTGTTACGATAATATGCTATATAATAATTATATCAATAAATTCGATAAACGTAAGTAGTACAACAAGGAGTCGTTGAATTTTACTTTTGAACCCTCGTATACAATCGATTTAATTAGCAAGTTTCCTCTTGGCATTGAGGTATGCAAATCCGAGATCAACATATAAACTTTGTTTCTGAAAATAAAAGGCTTTTTGGGGAAAATTAAAACTCTCAATTGCGATACCCGAAAGCCGCGGCAGGATTTCCGCTCATATATTAAGTCTCTAAGGGGATGGGCAATATACTTTAATGTATCCACGTAATTGTAATTATCTATACTTATACCAATAAAATTAGGGTTCAATATCCTTAACAATTTGCTTGATTGGAGTTACATTGTATTTTATTTTTGGTTAGTAAATCTGTTCAATATTCCGATGTTATTTTTGTTTTGTGTAATATTTGATTGATATCGTGTAGAGATATACAATAGTATGAAATCATAACTTAGCTTTTGACATTGAAATAATATGTATTAGGTCCGTAAATGAAATTGGCGTTTTGTATAGTGGGAACATAAAGTCGATTTATTTATATACAGGGTGTCCCGCGATAAAGTGCAACCCGAAAGAGGGCGAAACTAGACCATAAATTATCGACAAAAAACAGAAAAAAATTAAAAAAATTCAAAAAAAATTTTTTATTTTTTTATTGACGAATTGAGATTTTTATATAGTTTACGTAGCCTCTTTGTACAAAAAATGATGATTTTGTACGTGTTTTTTGGGATACAGGCGTAAAATTTTTTTTTATTTGACTGGCAATATGGTAAGAAATAACAATAAATCATAAAATTTCCTGGTATTGGGGGCATAATTCTGAGAAAATTAGAGATCATTGAAAAAAACAGTCATAAAAAATGGATTTTTTTTCACAAGAAGCATAGTTAAAGACATAATGCCACTTTTTTGTGAGCTAATTTTTATTTTATCCTTACCGCCAAGTACGTGGCGTAATATTTTATTTTATTTTAAAGTAATCGACCCACTACTTTGGAAGAAATCATCATTTTTTGTACATAGAGTCTAGGTAAGATATAAAAATCTGAATTCGTCAATAAAAAATAAAATATTTTTAAAAAAAAGTTTTTTCTATGTTTTTGTCGATAATTTATGGTCTAGTTTCACCCCCTTTCGGGGTTGCACTTTATCGCGAGACATCCTGTATAATATATTTCATTAATCAAAGTATGTACCATTGCTATCTTATTATTTGGTACCTAAAATATTTAATAACGTATTAGGGCTAAGACAACTAAATTTTGATAAAAAAAATATGAGTAAATTGAGTTTAAAAATAAATTGAAAACTAAATTGCTTTTAGAGTTCGCTAAAAGTATTGATTTTTAAGTTTTTTTTCTTTTTTTAAGGTTTCTTTTTTTTTAAGTTTAATTAGGTTTTCATTTTAAAAATTGTTTCATTATTTTAAATAAATTATTATAGTTATATTAGATAAAATTTTATATGTATAGTAAAAAATTAAAAAATATATTATTGAATATTGTGTAATGTAAGTTAATAAGCGTTAATTCCGCCGATAAACTGTTACGCAGTTTGGCGGGTTTAGAAATTCTAAAATATTAATTTTAATCCAATAAATATTTTGTTATTATTATTATCTATGCACTTTGCCATTTTATAGGCGGTTCATTGATACCTTTACATTAAAAAAAAACATTCGGATGGGAATCAATAAAATTAATGTTTGAAGGCGGTTCGGAATGCCCCATTGGAGTAGAATTTTTCCCTTGCAAGAAGTGCTTGCGTGCTTGTGGTTACGGCACTAAAGAATGTAGCCACCCCCTCTCTTCCCGTGGGTGTCGTAAGAGGCGACTAAGGGATAACACAGTTCCACTACCACCTTGGAACTTAAAAAGCCGACGGATGGCAGGATAACCATCCATGCTGGCTTTGAAATACACAGGCCGAAGACGGGCAGCAGCGTCTTCGGTGCGACAAAGCCAGCCCTGCGGTCACCAACCCGCCTGCCCAGCGTGGTGACTATGGGCAAAACACATGAGTTCGCGTCATAATATCGGGCGCGAACTTGTGGAGGCCTATGTCCAACAGTGGACTGCGACAGGCTGAAGTGGTGGTGGTGGAAGGTTCACGTCGCCATAGCGAAATTATTTAAAAATAAATCCAATAAGTAAATCTGAATAATGTAGTCAATGTTTTTTATATCAAATTCTAAATTTTATAACATCAAATTTAGGTTTACATTTCGTTACTTGATAAAAAATTCAAGTTGAATTTAACATAATTTAGTTTAAAAACGAGTGTGCTTTAGATCATACGACTGAAGTAAATCTTACGAAACGTAAATCTCTCTTTTCGTAACGTTCTCGTCACGCATTCACCGGTTTACTCCCAAGTAAAGCGTGCGTTAAGAAGTTTTACTTCAGATATATTTTGTGGACAGATTTTTACTGGCTAAGTACTGCCAAACGTCACGAATCAGTCATGTTGTCAATCAGTAGTACACCAAATAGAACACACATTTGAATAAACTGTAGTTTAATTTATGACATCAGAATTACTAGTTTTTTTTTAACAACTTAAAAATAATAATTTAAGTAACAGTCTTTATACTAAAATTTACGGTAATCTTGAACACTAACTTTTACGAAATTCTTATTTTATACTCATCTCAGTCATCTAGATTGTTGAAAATTTGAAATACTATAATTATAATTATACGCTATAGGCGTACTAAAGTATCAAAACATTGTTAAAAATTCGAATTTTAAGCATTGGTATGTAGGAAAGAATTTTCTAATTGAATTTCTTGGAATTTACTCTCAGAAGCTTCGAATAAATTTTGCATGTACTTTATATAGGATTGAACTTTTTAGGATTCAGAATATTGAAGCGCAGGAATTTTGTATTGTTTAAGGTTTCAGAGTGAATCGATATTAAGGTGATGGAAGTACGGGGTTGAATGAACTCATTTTTATCAAATTACAGCCATATCACATAATTTAATTTACGTTAGAAAATAAACTATTCTTGCTTTATTATTGAAAATTGATCTCTGTTCAAGTTTTTAGCATAAGCATCAAATTGAATTCAAGACTATCTATGTATGACTTACTTGTTTTGAAGATAGCTCTATAAGCTCGTATGTATCGATAAATAAATAAAAACTTCAACTGAGCATTTTAATCTCTATAGGGGAACACATTTCTCAAATTGTTTAAAGAATTTTTAAAGCTTGGATATAATAATAAATATAGGTGGAAGGACTGGTGTATAGTAAGATCTTTGTTCTCTAAAATGTTAAAAGAGATGAAAGGGAAAGCTGATGCATCTGTGAATAACCGGAGGATGAACATGACAATAGAGGTGCATTACATTTTTCAAGACTCACAAAAGTGACGTGGAAATTTTAACTTGTCTAGACTGGAATACTATATTATACTCACGTGACAAGAGCTTTAATGGGTTATTTAGAAAAAAAGTTATTTTCTTATTGTATTTTATATTACATTTCTTGACTAGAGTCATGTTTTATCATGTATAAAATAGCTACTTTTAAAAATGTGAAATGTGTTCGGAAGAGCAGGAATGCGAATTTGATAGCGATCAGTCGAAAAATTCTGTCGTCATCCTCTTGTAATACAAGCTAAGAGATATTGAACAGAATATATCAAAAAGTAGAAGGATTTAGTGTAATATATGTATACGTGCAAGGGACTTATTCCTTCGAATGAATTAAAAATTAGCTACTTATACATTTTTAATATATTATTTTTTTTAAAGTAGTGTATAATTAAAATTAAGAATTAACGCTTACAGTTAATCAAACATATAAAATATGTCAATAATAATAGTTTTAAACGTATGTACGATAAAATTATATCGAACTAGCCGACCCGCGCCCACTTCGTTGGGCGTTAATTATCTTTGTGATGCAATTATGTTGTGGAGTTCTTAGTACTGTTTTATTAGGTTCATTGTTTAGAATTTGACGTATAAAATCGTAATAATATCGTGTATTTATTATTTTAAATTACAGAACCAAATAACATACTTTATAAATAAAATGTTGCTCCAACGCCATCTATCAAAAAGCGAAAAAACTTCGTCGTCGATAGGTTAAAATAAGAGTAAATAAAATAAATAGACTAAAAAATAGCGATAGATGGCCATAGTTTCTTTGTGATTTTGATAATATATTTTAATATTTTTCTTATTTACTGAATTTTTTGTACAATTACAATAAAATATAGCCTATGTCACTCCTGAATAGTGTAGCTTTTTGTTAGTGAAAGAATTTTCATGATCGGATCAGTATTTGCGAAGATTACCCCCGATATACAAACAAAGTTATAAACCTTACCTCTTTATAATATTAGTATAGATTTGCTCACTAGATAGAAATTTGTCGTAACTGACGGACACATAAAAAACTATTGCTAGCACAAAGCCTGCAAATATTAAATAATCATCAGAATTACGAAATGAAACTCGAGTGAATCACACCAAAACTTGCAGTATATTACGTGATTTACTGAAACGAATGTACCAACTATAAAAAAGGAACACAATACTCGTATGCACACGAAATTGTATTTAAAAATGATAAATCTTAATAAAATGTTTGGTACAGAGAGGGTTTCGTGAATAGAATATTCTTTACGATTCGTACTCCATATTTTTAATTAATCTATTTTTTGCATAGCGTGGGGTTTTCTTCACTGACTTGAACGAAAGTTAAAATTGTGAATTGTAACTCCAAGCTGTGCGAAGGAAACGTCTCCTTTCTGGGCAATTGTATTCGCATTTATAATAAAATCCCACAACGATTGTGAAATTATCTGAGAATAAATTTAAAGTTTGTATTAAAAAGAAATTAAGCACTAAAGGTTATTATTCGATGCAGGATTATATAAATGATAAAGATCTGTGGATTTGACTCTTTTGACGCTGTGCTACAAGCAAGGTATTATTTTGTGTTAAAACACAGTTTTTTTTAAAGAGTAACTTCGGAGTTTCTTGCCAATTCTTTTACGCAGAATCTATATTTAGAATTGGTGGTAGCTTCACTTTTAACAATAATTAAAATTTTAATTTGTAAGATAACGATTTGAAGGTGCTTTGAAGCCTGTTTGAATAATGCTGTTTTGATTTGATTTGTAAATGTTATCTTAACATTAATGTTCAAACATACAGAACCGCACATATGAAGTAACACGTTAATACACTAGATTAAATTTCCATCTATGATCATCTTCAATAGTAGTATAGTTTCTTAGAAATACTTGTAAATGAGTAAAGAAGAACATACATTGAGATATAGACACAGATAACGTGCAGAGTTAAGTGGAATTTAATATAGCATTAAGATAATGATAAAAATGCGTAGGTAGTCAATAGTAAGCCTAAAAGTGTGTGTGGCACATATTCTATTAAGATTAAGGCTATTTTTTGTACAAATAAGTCAGCAAACGGTCGGCTCGTTAACCGATTTATGGTCAGCGTTTACCGTAGACTATGAGTATAGACACTTGGAAAACCAAAAGCATCTCAAGCGTGTTGCTGAGTCTATCCCTGATCCTCCCCTATTTCAACCTTACGCACCACAGGAATGCAACTGTTTGAGAGTAGTAGATATTATTATGAAATTAATATGAGTATGTTGAAGTACTTCCCCAGACGGACTGTTCCATATTTCGAGGAGAATATATCTGTCAGTATCATTAAATCGTCCATATTTCTATTTACATCAGCAATTCTTTTTTCCAATTTTTTTTCTTATTTATATTTAAGGGCAACGATTAATCAATAAGCATTAGTAGAAAAGCATATTTGTTTGCTGACTTACCAAAAGAAAATATTCGATGCAGTACATAATTATAGCTATTATATTGCTACTAAAAGTCAGGATTACATATTAATATATCTTAGCGTACGTTTAGTCTAAATAACGAGATCGGTTTCCTTAGAATGTAAGCATATGTGGTTTCATTTGATCTAAAACACGATTGTGGCTCAGAACCTTCTGAATTTATCTTGGAAATACACATTTCCGTTTCACACCACTTGGTATCGTGTGAGTTTACACATAGAACTATTTTCTCTAGTATCTCAATATAATATCTTCTCGTAGTTTATATAGAAAATGTTTCACTTCTATTTAAAATAAGGAATCTATACTAATATAATAAAGCTGAAGAGTTTGTTTGTTTGATTGTTTGTTTGTTTGTTTGTTTGTTTGAACGCGCTAATCTCAGGATCTACTGGTCCGATTTGAAAAATTCTTTCAGTGTTAGATAGCCCATTTATCGAGGAAGACTATAGGCTATATATCATCACGCTAAGACCAACAGGAGTGGAGTCCACGCCGACGAAGTCGCACGCAGAAGCTAGTAATAATATATTTTAAAAAGTCTAGTATATGTATGTTTAGTTGTGCCAGACCTCTTTTTCAGTTTTACCTTATTGCAAAAAAGAACACTAAAAACAAATTAAAGTTACAAATCTATACTAATAATTATAATAAAGCTGAAGAGTTTGGTTGTTTGTTTGTTTATTTGAACGCGCTAATCTCAGGATCTACTGGTCCGATTTGAATAATTCTTTCAGTGTTAGATAGCCCATTTATCGAGGAAGGCTATAGGCTATATAGCATCACGCTAAGACCAATAGGAGCGTAGCACCAATGAAGAATGTTTCAAAATCGGGGTTTTTTTTTCCTTTTGAGAGCTTTCTAGAGAATTGGTCCTATTCCACGGGGACGATGTCGCGCGCAGAAGCTAGTCATTAATAAATTAAGGTGCAAGAGCGATATCCAAGAAAAAGTAAATTTAAATATTTCATAGCCACACTGTTTGACTTAACATTTTTTAGAATTAAATTACATTACTAATTCAACACTATCGAAGGACAAGACATTCATCAGTCAAGGCACTCAAAGCATTTTTTTTTAATTTTTATAGAGAGATAATAATAAAAGTAAAAGATATAGGATGGAACGGATGAATGGACAAATGAATATTGTACAGAGCTTATCTATAGTTCGTCGACACGATCTCAAATCGGGACAAACACGGGTGTGCTAAGCTCTTTATAAATTCATTCGTAGTTTCTGTTGAAGGAAAATATCGGAAGTCCAGGTTGGTCCACTAAAAATACAAAAACATGTAAATCCACTAATCCACAGTTGAGTAGAGTTTCAAATTAAGTTCCACGTTTATATTTTCAAGCAGTAAAGAAAAATTTTACGAACAGTGGGATAGTGACTACCTAATTTTTTTTTTTTACACTATAGTTAAACTCTACTTCATTAAATTAAAAGTTATATTGGTTTTTGTTTCTTATTAAGGAAAAATTAGATCAATTTTGTGATTTTAACAATATTATATAGCCGTAAAAATTACGTGCACTTGCGAATAATTTGGTTTTGATAAAATTAATTGTAAATTCATACCTTTTTCTTTTAAAAAAATAAAAAAAAATCATATAATTAACGAGATGAGAGCACGACGTAGGAAAATCACCTTAAACGAAACTCAGTTACTTGTAGTAATAAAGTTTTCCTTGAATTCAAAAATAACATAATTATTAAATTTTCAATGCCATTTAATGTAGACAGGTATAGATAGATATATTTATGTAACAGCAAAAAAATATATATATATATCGACGCTTGAAAGGCAATAATTACCAAGCGACATTTTGGGCGATATTGAGTTATATATACCGTTGAAATCAGAAAAAAATTCTGCGTCGTTTGCTCTTACTCTCATGGCGCTAAGACGAAGTTTGTTGTCGCTTGGTAACTAAAAAAAACCACATTTTCACAGTTTTCGGCGTCCAAGCGACAATAATTTTACCGATTTATCAATAACTTTCACTTAGTATGTATTCAATTTTTACAGTTTACACTTAGTAATTTTTGCCTAGACTCGAAATAATGCGTTTAAACATAAAGTATTTTCTGCCTTGCATACCTACCTAGGGTATAAAACATTGCTTAAGAAATTTTACCTGATTATTTTTTTTTCTCTTTCGTAGTTTAAGACTTTTTAACACACCTTAATTATGTACTCATTGTCGCTTAGTAACTTTTTACCTAAATGCAATTGTTTTTAAAAACGTAAAGTAGTTAATATTTACCTGCCTAAAAAGATAATTATATTTTGTAAAAAAAAACTGATCAGAAACACATACTTGACGTGGATGATTTTTTGTTTTGATTACATAACGAATAGTAAGGTAGGTAACCAGAAACCTATTCCAATTTTAATTTATTTGTAACAATAGTTTTTGACAGCAATTTTCTTCTTTGAGAGATTTAACTGCAACATTCATGTGTTAGAGGCTTACATAGACGTCCATTAACCTTTGTTAACTTGTTAGATTAGTCACAGGCCTAAAAACTCCACCAACCTGCAATACGACAGTGTGGCGGAGTATGCTCTAATTCGTCCCTTCTCAGATGGAGGTCCATACTCAGTAGTGAGTGATTGTAGATCACTACAACGGCTGTTTAGGTATTGATGAAGACGATAAAATTATCCATCGAAAACCTTTATCCAAAAGTTTTTAATGTTGTGTACTAAAACCTATAAAATTCTTAGTTACTTGTACTAAAAAGCCCTACACTTACCTTATTTAATTTGTACTATGGTTAAAATTGCCTGACAGAAAAGTTTTTCGATTTTTGTTTCGATCATTTTACCTATGGATCAAACATCTGTTACTTCTGGATGCGTAATTTTGCTTCAAACACCATTATGAAAAACTGGGGCTTAGTTAATTTTACATGGTTTATGATAAAATGTTGTCGTCGTTAAGTGATTTTTACCTGTTTGTGATTTTGATTAAAATTTTACTAACCGACACTATTTCTTAAAATATTGAGAAAATGAATAATATTTAAATACCAGTTTATAAAGCTATCAAATTGGATTTAAAATTCGTTAGAATCGAGTAGCTATTATAGGCGATTTTTAATGAATTTTTATTCAAAAAAAAAAACTTTAAAATGCTCTAGTGTAAAGTTGCCAACATGTCGCTTAGGAATTATTGCCTTTCAAGCGTCGATATGTATATATCTACGACTACATCTCTCCTCCATTCTCTCTCTTCTTCATGAGATTTTAGTACGTGCCCTTCCCTTGACAGTTAACATTATAGCAAACGGCTTTGATCAAAAGGAGTATTTAATAATTCGTTATACACAAATATTTCTATTATCTTTAAATGAAGTACGATGCTGTCACAATAGATGGAGTGGTTTCACGATAGAATTGACTCTAATATCAATAGATTGTGACCCACATTTAACGTTAATTTCCTGAATTGCGGTGTCGATATTCACAGTAACAGAATGCCTTGAATTTCAATATATCGTGTTTTCTCAGGTGTACCAAACATTGAATGTATTTGTAGAATGAATGTTGCTTACAATATAATTATTGTGATCTATTGCCACTCTAATTCTTAATTCAATATTATTATTTTAACTACTGTTTACATTGTTGGTTCATCACTCATCATCATCACTTCAGCCTATCACAGTCCACTGTTGGACATAGGCCTCCACAAGTTCACGCCCGACATTATGACGCGAACTCATGTGTTATGCCCATAGTCACCACGCTGGGCAGGCGGGTTGGTGACCGCAGGGCTGGCTTTGTCGCACCGAAGACGCTGCTGCCCGTCTTTGGCCTGTGTATTTCAAAGCCAGCCAGCCAGTGGTAGTAGAACTGTGTTATCCCTTAGTCGCCTCTTACGACACCCACGGGAAGAGAGGGGGTGGCTACATTCTTTAGTGCCGTAACCACACAGCACATTGTTGGTTGTATCACTCGAAATTGTTATTGTTTCTCATACAACAAATATGATAAGAAATGAATGTGAAATATATTCGCGGGCATGCTGCCATCATGGCTAGTAATAATAATAATAATTTTATTATGAAATTACTGTTATTTTGTATATATTGTGATTTTTTTGTATTCTTATTAATTATAATAATTATACAAATATGTAAATTCAATAAAATATTAGAGGTTTGTAACATATCAAATTTCAAAATTATTATGGATTTTAGTCACAAAAAGTGCTATTAGATATTTTATCCTATAAAGAAAGTTATTGCCAAAAAAACTTTTAAATATGTAATCGAATATCAGCAATCACCGACTCGTTTTAAACAACTTTTAAAAGAAAAGTGTTGTACCGTAATTAAGAGTAAAACCGTTAAAGTAAAATATATAAAAATATATATATGAGATATAATGAGATGCGGTTATTTTGGAAGCTGTCAAAATTGCTACATTATGAAGAAGTGTGTAACGCATATAATAAATAAAAAGATTTCAGAGAGCCGTCAGAGTCGTCAGAATTTAAAAAAAGACAATGAACTACGAAAGAATTACATGAAGAAAGAATCTCTAATATTTATATTTTCTTAAATAAAGTTCAAAATGAAAATCAAAAATAATTTTACATCTCTCATGTTCGGTAAGTAGGTTCTTATTACCTCCAAATGGGGCTTGTAGGTGACTCATTAACGCCCTAAGGTAATAATGTAGCTAGAAACGCCCTAGGGCGGTAAGTAATTAAAAAAAAAACACTTCTTTCTTTCAAAAAGTTCGCCGCGTACATCTAACCATCATATTGGCAATAGACATCATGCATTCAGCCCAATGACCAAAGAGGTCGCTTTGCTATTCAGCCTTGTCTTCGTGTGAGTATAACGCCGAGTTGCACGAAACAAAATTAAAATTTAACTAAATAGACATTAAACTAATTTAATCACAAGAATTTCATACAATTCTTGCGATTAAATTAGTTTAATCACTACTTAAATTTTAATTTCTTTTCGTGCAACTCGGTGTAAGTCATCAATTTTAAATATCGAACGGCGAAGCTCAATTTCGATATTGAAAAAAAAATTTGAAAATTGTTCTCATTTCACTATAAATTTCAACAAATAATATGTTTTATTCTCGTAATGCCGGTTTTATCTACTTACCTCACAATCGAGATGTAAAGCAGAATAGTTAGCTCGGGTGTACCCTCGAACTATAGGCGCCCTCGCTGCGCTCGTGCGCCTAAATATCTCGGGCTGCAATTGATGCCTTACAGCCCTCGGCTACTAATCTACTATTATTCAAATAGGCAAAAGCACTTTCGAATCTTAATCGTTATCGTAATCCTGTACCGAAAAATACGCTTTATCTATTAATTTCTTTTTATTAAACACTTGAAATATATACTTTTTTTTAATGTAACTAGGTCAGCAAACAAGCGTACAGCTCACCTGATGGTAAGTTTGTAGCCTATAGACGTCTGCAACACCAGAAGCATCGCAAGCGCGTTGCCGGTCCTATCCCCAATCCCCCACCCCCAGGAGCTCTGGTCACCTTACTCACCAACAGGAACACAACACTGCTTGAAAACAGTATTATTTAGCTGTGGTCTTCTGTAACTGTAACTGTACTATCCCAGTCGGGCTGCTCCAATTTTGAGCAGGAAATTTCCTGCTGTGCCCTACCTCAGTTAAATACTGAAACAGTTGCAAAATTGTTTGTGGGATTTGGATTGGAGTTAATAATAATAATGGTTTAGTTATCTGGTTGCCCTATATTATTTTATTTCAAAGCAAATATCTTATCGTAACATTAAACGTAATGTGCCTGAATCAACTACTAATTTACTGCTGAGCAAATCACAAGTGTCTGGAATTGTGTCACGGGATACTGGAATGCTGACAGGGTTGAATCACAGTTTCTTACTCTAAGCAAAGAAAAGCCTTTGTTTTAGTTACTTCATTGTACTCTTTTTTAACTAAATAAATTGGTATCTATTCGTTCGTTCTATCGTATTCTAATTTATTTAGTCAAAAAGAGTATAATGATTTTTTTCACTGATGTACTTGTAATTTTAATAATCCGTTATTATTATTAAAACATTTACCTCAGAAGGTTAAGTAAAACCTTTTTGGAATTAAAAAAAAATATATGAATTATATCCTGATGGTGATTGGTGAGATTTTGGGTGAAAGAATATAGCAGAAGATTGTATAACGTAAGATTAGGACCGATGCAACATTACATTAAGCTACACTTAATTGATACATTAGCTGATAGCGATCGTTACTCATAGTAGGGAATATATCCGCCAACCCGCATTGGAGCAGCGTGGTGGATTAAACTCTGATCTTTTTCCTACAGGGAAAAAAGAGGCCTATGCCCAACAGTGGGACATTACAGACTGAAGCGAATTGACACATTACTGACAATATTAGTTAGTTTTGTTTCACCATAACTCAATATATATAATCTTACATTTTATTGCGCCTGTTTTAGGCCCTGAGTTGTTATTATTGAAGTTATACGTCTTCTATAGAATATCGTGATTTGAAATTTGATGAAATAACGACAAAGAAAAAAAAACACCTTAATGTATAGGAGAGAATGGCACATACATTTTTTTCTGTTTTATTTGGAATTCTACCAGCCAGTGCAGTATAATCTATACTAATATAATAAAGCTGAAGAGTTTGTTTGTTTGTTTGTTTGAACGCACTAATCTCAGGATCTATTTGTCCGATTTAAAAAATTCTTTCGCTGTTAGATAGCCCATTTATCGAGGAAGGCTATATGCTATATATTATCACGCTAAGACCAATAGGAGCGTATCACCAATGAAAAATGTTTCAAAATCGGGGTGTTTTTCCTTTTGAGAGCTTCCGCTGCGTAAACGGTTAAAGTTTCGCACAAATCATGTATGACAGAATTGTTCCTATTCTACGGGGACGAAGTCACGCGCAGAAGCTAGTATATAATATCACGTGAAACACACATGCATAAAATAATACACAATTTGCACTTCTAATTTAACAGCGCAATAAATAACTGCATGCTCACCAGAGCAAGTTCCATAAAGTTCAGCAAACGATCCTATTAAATTTGTTGACACAAACTTTCAGATGAATCGCTCCAACGGCACCCAAGTACTGCTTCGCCGGTTGGAACTCGGCCTTGCTGGGAATTTCTCTTGCGAAGTAACAGCTGACTCTCCGTCCTTCGCGACGCAGATCGCTACCAAGTTCATCGATGTTATAGGTGAGAATTTGTAAAAACTTATAATTGGACTTGTTGAAATTTTATTTTAGATCTGTAACTTTCTAGAACCTCTTGCTTCTTATTCATGTTTGTTCCATCTTTATGCAGATCCAATGTACTTGACGAAATATTGTTTTCGATTATGGATTTGTATTGTTTATAGATTTTTTAATATAATATTTTTTTAAAAATAGTATGTTTTCTGTTTGAGTGAAAAACCAAAATCCATCCATTATATTACATCTCTTCGACCGTTGCTATTCACATTCACAATAAATGTACGTTTTGTTAACACATTAAGAGCTAAAAAGAGTCACTAGTAAAATACTTGCCTAGTTTTTATATAAGTAACTAGCTTCTGCGCGCGACTTCGTCGGCGTGGACTCCTCTCCTATTGGTCTTAGCGTGATGACACATAGCCTATAGCAGAAAAGAGAAAAAAATTTTCAAATCGGCCCAGTAGATCCAGAGATTACCGCGTACAAACAAACAAACATACAAACAAACAAACTCTTCAGCTTTATATATTAGTATAGATTAAGAGCTAAAAAGAGTCACTAGTAAAATACTTGCCTAGTTTTTATATAAGTAATTAATAAGTATAGAACAAAAACTTTGCCCTTAAAAATAAATCTGACAATTATTTATCGATAATTATGTAAATAAATCAAAACCACAAGATGTTCTATCTAGTTACAAAAACAAGCAACTATTTAAAGACACGTCTTCATGACACACACGCTTGTCACAAAGAACACTAATTGTTCTCATTAAAATAAGGGTGCCCTACTTTACTAAAGATACGCGACAATGAAACCGCTGCAACAATATCTGCTTACGAATTGTTTGAAACATACTAACTAATAGTGAAAAACTTATTTAATTTATTTAAAGAATTCGTTTTGAAACTATTAAGTATAATTATCTTATCTTAATAACTAAAATAAAGTATAAAAACTGGACCTCCTATAATAAGCACAGGCTCCTCTACAACAGTAGTGGAGGTCTACGGACAGGTCAAAGACGTTTTATGACCGTTATATTAATACCGACAATATGATCCCTTACAAATTAAAATTCACCTTTTCTAGGGAATAACAGTAACAAAAACACTCGTAGAGTCAAAGCTCTCGGTTGTTTACGCTCTATCTGTGTCTCTATAATTATATCAATTGTTCAATATCGTGCTCCACATAGCGCCGCTTTTTATCTCAATAGCATGCTAATTGCAGTTACTTCATCAGTAATAGACACTGTTTAAATATTCGCTTTGGGTCCATGTAAACCCGTTTTCTAAGGCTTAGTTTAGTACTCGACCAGGAGGATCCCAGTACCACCGTCAAAACCAAGCTTACTCCTGCCACTTGAAAGAGTGCGAGTATTTTAAATCAACTAAGGAAGGGCACAGCAGGAAATATTATGCTGTTCAAGCAGTGTTGTGTTCCTGTGGTGAGTAAAGTGACCAGAGCTCCTGGGGTGATTAGGGGTAGGGTCGACAAAGCACTTGCGATGTTTCAGGTGTCATAAGCTACGGTAATACGGTAATCGCTTAAATTTAATTATTACTTGAAAACAATGAAGTAACTCTAATTTTGAATTTTAACAAAAAAAAAAAAATTTTTTTATTGTAAATTCATGATTGTTATTATTTCAATAATAACCAGATTTATAAACGGTGTATAAAATACCACGGAAGCCAATAAATTTAAGGATTTATTGTGCAAAAGGGTGCTTAAACTATATTTTATTTCGGTTTTAAATCCATACTTTGCAAAAGAATATTGAATAACGTGAGCTAGTACTTAATACATCGTTAGCGTTGTATTATGAAGCTAAGACGATAAAAGAGAAATTCTGAAGTTGAGAAAATTATTTATTGACCGTCCATTATTTTCTATTGCTATATTTATTTTAGTGTACGGCATTTTCAAATATTACTAGTGTTTAATATAATTACTTTTTTTCTTAACATTCCTGATTCTTAATGGGTAAAGAGGCCTATGCCCAGCAGTGGGATATTACAGGCTGAAGCGTTTCTTAACACATATATCTCTATATATATAAAAATGAATCGCTGAATTTGTTGCTAAGCGCAAATCTCGAGAGCAGCTGAACCGATTTCACTAATTCTTTTTTTATAATATTCCTTGAAGTACGAGGATGGTTGTTACGGAGAGAAAAATTTGAAAAATTGCCTGAAAAAGTCTAAAAACAACACTTTTCTATATTCTCATACAAAAGATTCGTAATAATACTTAAAAGTCAATTTGAACTTTAATACCAATCGACTGTTAGGCGGTACGAAGTTCGCCGGGTCAGCTAGTTGTAAATAAAATATGATGTTTTAGATTTGCTTTAAGAGTATTTAAATTTTATGACACAAACTTAATAGGGTACTTACTAATTCAATTTAAAAGATTGCTTCGGGATTTTAATAAGTTGATATCGATAAATAGTTTGGTTTTAAATTATCGCTATAAATCCTCAAGATTCGGAATGCAGATTCTGTAGACAAGAATCGGCAGAAAACAATCGGTAATTCCGCAGTTTAAAAAAACTAGTGTGCTGTAGACCACACGACTGAATAAAAACTTACGAAACGTAACTCTCTCTCTCTTTCTATCTTCACTAATTTACGTCTCCCTCTCAACTTCCGTTCGCCTCAGCCTGATTACATTTTTCGTAACGCTCTCGTCACACATTCACCAGCTTGCTCCCCAAATCAAGCGTGCGTAAAGAAGTTTTACTTCAAAAATATGTTTTGTGTTTTATTATAAAATCAGTAAAGTCTTGCATGAAATACGGCGCCACTAAATCAATTCATTGTAGAATAGTCCGGGATCCCTGATACGTTTTTTTCACTTGACTACTATCAAGCTAATTTCCCGGGAGTAGCTTCATTTTGATGAGACGCCCAAAAATTTCCTCTATGAAAACTCTCGATTGTGGTAGGTAATAGGGGTAGCAGGGGATAGAGCAGCAGTGAGCGTAAGACCGGAATAACGTACCACGCAATTTGTAGGACAATATTACTATTAAATTATATAAATATTAACTAACTAAAAGAAGAAAAAAAATCAGCTGGTTAGTAATAATTTTTGATGACTTTACGAGGTCGTTAGTAATAATTTTTGATGAGGATATTTTTGGGCGTCTCATCAAAATGAAGCTACTCCCGGAAAATTAACTTGATAGTAGTCAATTGAAAAAAATGTACTAGGGATCCCGGACTAGAATCCTCGTTCAAATACAAAAACACTTGACCCAACGATCAGTTCCAAGCAAGCGCCATCTCATTCTTATCGTAATTCATAATGTATACATTTTAACTTCGCCGTTTGGTACAAAGCTAATCAATTTATTCAGGCAGCTATTTTCCAATGTTTTCGTATTATCTTGAACAAATTCTTACGAAATTGGTACCGATATTATTTCCTTTATATTGAATTTATATTGGCATTATTTGGTTGTTTTATTTGTTATTGCGTTATGTTTTAGAAATGTTGAGATGATTTGTTTTTTTCTATTTTAGCATAATTTTATTGTACCAGAAAAATAGGCACTTATGTTATTCTTATTATTTACGAATAAACTATTTTATCATTGTGATTGAAAGATATTTCAGTTGCCATTTATTTCATGGTTATATTTTCTTTATCACTTGTTTTGTATTGTTTCATTCTGCTTGGTTTATTATTCTCGTAACATGGGAAAGGATTGGCGCTTAGTGAAGTCAGTATACACTAAGAGATGCAAATAGTTATGTCGTCATGATGTGCATGTTTCCTTTAAATTAATCAACGGATTTCGATTTTCTAGCGGTTATTCCTAATGTCAAAACTGCGAAAAAATTACAGTGACCCGCTGTTAGAATTTTAACTTGAACATGTAAAATAAATAAATTGTGTTGATTATGACATCCTACTGAGTGTTTTGCGTTCCTTCAACATATCTCCATCGGTGACTGATTGGTTTCTGAGTTACCTCAGGGGGCGTCGTCAACGCATATGTCTTGATGAGGCTTTCTCCTCATGGTGCGACGTCCAATCTGGGGTACCTCAAGGTGGCGTTTTATCTCCTTTGCTTTTTTCAATTTTTATTAATTCAATTACTCACTGTATTTCTTCTCACTACCACATGTATGCAGATGATATTCAAATTTATCGCCATTCCACGCCTGAGGATGTTGTGAGTGCAATCAACATAATAAATATAGATCTTAAAAACATTTTTGATTGGAGCAAGCGATATGGGCTTAGTATCAACCCTGGTAAGTCGGAAGTTATTGTTATAGGCAGTCCAGGCATGATCGCAAAATTAAATAATAATTTACCATACCAATATTACTTATAATGATACCAGCTTGCCTTACTGCTCCACTGTCAGAGATCTCGGCATTCACTTAGACAAGACGCTGTCATGGTCGGATCATTTAAAAGCAATTAGTAAAAAAACTTTTGCAGCACTGAATTCGTTACGTCGCCTTAAATCCGTTCTGCCAATCCCTACCAAAATTATGTTGGCAAACTCTCTTCTCTTATCTATTCTAGATTATGCTGATGCAAGCTATCCTAATTTGACCGAGGACCAACTCAATAGGCTTGAGCGACTTCAAAATCTTGCCATTCGGTTCATATTTTGCCTACGCAAATTTGACCATGTTTCTGAATTTCGTTCCAAGCTCAAGTGGCTTCCTATACGCTTTCGCCGGAACCTACATATTCTTTCTCTCTTGTACTGTGTGCTGTTTGATCCAAATTCTCCTTCTTATTTAAAAGATAAATTTATATATCTCGGCGTAGCTTCGGAATTAAGATCGTCTCGAAGACTTATGCTGGAGATGCCTGTACATAAGACTAAGTACTTTAGTCAGTCTTTTACTGTTCAGGCTATTAAATTATGGAATAGTCTGCCCTTACCCATAAGAGAGGCTAAATCACTGTTCACTTTTAAGAAACATGTTAAGGATTACTATCTCAAGATGGTGACGCTTTAGTGTTACATAATTATATGGTGCAATTTCTTTTATTTTTTTTATTTTCGTTTATATGTATATATGTGTTATTTTTTTATCATTCACTTAATTTTTTATCTTCTGTTTATACTTTATTATTTATTAGTTTATGATAAAATATATATTATTTTTTATTCTTCTTTTTATTTATTTATGTATTTTCTATAAGTATTAGGATGTAGACATTCGTATGTAAGTTTATTATACATCTACACCACCTACCCAATTTTGTTAATAAGTTTCCTTTTATATTTGGGTTGTCTGGAAGAAATGGCTAATCAGCCATAAGTCCGCCCATTGTACTTCACTGTTAGTACTTATCTGTAAGCTTTGTTTGTTTATATTTGTGGTGTACAATAAAGTATAAAATAAAATAAATAATAAATAAATATAATTTGCGTTTATGCTACGGTAGGATTCCAAGTACTATCCCTGTCATTACGTGTATATTTCTATCATTTTCTATTTGTTTATTATCTGTAATCTATTATGTTGTTTCGATATATATTAGAAAATATATTTATTCAATATTTGATTTATATTTTGCACATATAAAGACTTTGAGTCAAAACAAAGAAAATGTTTTAAAATATTGAAGCCTATAAGGGAAATCTTGATTAGATTGAGTTAGCAAAATATTTTTAGAATATACACGTGCTATTGTGCTTTATTAAAATATTGTGGATCTACGAATTTCCACTTTATTTTAATATTTAAATATCAGTATATCTGGTGTAAACTCTTTGATTTCAATATAATGTTAGGAACCATAATTATAGCACGATAACATTTTTCATATTCGTTACGTTTTCACGTGTCCATGTGTTCCAGTAATAGATCTTCGTTTTTCCTCTTATTGTGCCATCGTCACAAGATTTAGTATCATTCTATACTGTATTGACCTACAATAAATCTTTCGTAGCCGCGCAGTAACTGGCTGCGGATTTCAGTTCGGCCATTGTTATATTCTGATTTAAGGCTTTGCCTTGCAAACGACACTGCGTTAAGGTGCAGTAGGCTGAGTGCTTTATGGTTTAGTGTAACTTTGAAACTGCATTGTATTCAACTAGATCAAAACTTCTTCACTTTGTAACCTGTGTGTTCTATCTTGGTACTTGGCAATATTTAGTTGCTTACTTGAATATTTATTATTAAATTTTAAATCTAATAAGTAATAATATCATTGCATTGGGTAGTTCATAAGACAATATATTTTAGAATAGAAGTTCAGTTTTTTTTGTAGGTTTTTTCTCATTAGTATATTAAAAACTTACAGCTTTATAATTTCAAAATACTTAAATTTTTGTTTCGTTGTAAATAATGTAATATTTTGAAAATTAATTATATGGAGAGCTTTTAAATACGTCCTTGAGTAAAGAACACTCTGAATTTGACATATCAATTAATTATTGATAAAAGCTTTTATCCTGTTATTAGGTATCTTTTTTATTTACTTGCTTTGAACATTTTTAATCACCAGAAATTAATAAAAAAAAATAGATAACTGCGATATTAGATGATTGTTATTGAAACGTTGTGTAAATTACGTATAAAATCGAACATTCACTGTTAAAGTTAACGACACCTTAAGTAGATAG
This sequence comes from Melitaea athalia, assembly GCA_905220545.2. NCBI lineage: Eukaryota > Metazoa > Arthropoda > Insecta > Lepidoptera > Nymphalidae > Melitaea > Melitaea athalia. The sequence goes on along the minus strand of HG992185.1, from coordinate 2,915,485 downwards.
ATATATTATATCAATGTGACCGTCGGTACAGCTCAAGGATCGGTGCTTGGTCCGATCCATGTCCTGTCCTATGTAAACGAGATGAGTAGCTGTGTTTAAAAGTGTACGTGTTATCAGTTCGTTAATGTGACGAGTCTCGTGGTGGCTTATAGGGATCCGGAGGTGACCATTAAGAAATTACGAGATGACGTCGATGTATTTATACGGTGATGCTATGATGTAGGACTAGTACATAATGCTTACAAAACTAAGTTGCTTATAACAAATCACCCCACCATCAACAGGCTCTTGCTTAGATCCTAACTAGGGAATTATTAAGACTTTTGAATCTGCTCTCAAGCCCTAATGTGTTTCTGTGGTGACTAAGTTATAACAGCAGGGTAAGGATTTGGAATGCACTTGAAATGCTCCTGTTGTTCTTTAGGTTATACTGCCTACAACGAAGTGGACCGCTTATTTGCCACACTACCACCATCACCCTAGTGTTAAAATGAAGTGTCGCGCGGCGGTTCTATTAAACTAATATTATTGGAAATAAATTTCAACTTCTGATCAAACATTTCAGTGCATACAGTACTCAAAAGTTATAATACATTGCAATATTCGCAACTCCTTGAAATATAACCAATTACAAACAAGCACTAATGGGAACCATTAGTTATATATTCCGAACATCGTTCGCGTTTCCTTTGTTTCATGTTCGCGAAATAACCATACACAATTTGTATTCCAGTGAGTGTCTGGAATCGAATCACAAAGAACAAATAACGTGTTCCTTGAAGCTCTGGATTATTATTCCACTTGAGTTCCGAGTTTTGATATAGGTACTACAATATTTATTTACTACAACACAAGTATAACTTCAATTGTTACTGCTCATTAAGACATTTATAATATCACACAATTAACTTAACTTTGGATTTCTATGATTTCATTCGTATAATTTTGATGCTTAATTGTGTCTTATTGAAAAGACATTTTTCTGTAAACTGGGCAACTTTCAGCCTATTTTTGTCTTGAAAAACAGTTCAACTATTATAATAATTTTTATATTGGAGCTTGTTATTGTTGACATTTCGCCAGGGGACTATTTTGTGACATACAGGGTACTGTTTTTTGAGCATTATAAAAACGTTTTTAATGTAATAAACTTTATTTTAGTAAATATTGAACTATAAAGAGCGGTAAACTGGATGATATAGAACATTGAGTACAAATGTGGTTACACATTTATTTTTTACGAAAATACCTATATTTCGGTAATAAACTTAAGTTTAAGGAAGTTTTAAACTACATTTCTAATATGTTTTCAATGAGTGCGACAAAACGACTGCAGGTGTCATGGCGTCGGCTTTGACGTCACAATATACAACATGTAGTGCGTCGGGCGCGTTCCACCTAAGGACCACAACGCTTTTAATTTTGACGTATTATAGTGTGACGTCATGTGCTGTAATTTGTGTTTCAATCAAAATGGCCGATTGCAGTATTTTAATTTTACATAAAACTAAACCAGTGTTTTGAATTTTTTAAATATGAGTGTTCCCCTAAAATCATTAAATTGACGATTTTTTGATACTGTCGTCATGCCCATTATAAAATAAGCTACATTTTTCATATTATTATATCGGCCTGAGATATTAAATTGCCTATTTTACAGAGACATACCAAACTATAGGCTATAGGTGTTTGAGATTAACAGTTTGGTTTATATACTTACCCAAGAGGCTACAAATAGATTGTTTGTCCGTCATATATGTAGTTTAATATATGAAAGTCACAAAATATGTAAATAAGACTTCTATGTTCGATTTTGATTGCGGTTTTGTTGCTGGCTTTTTTTTGGTAAAAGGATTCATAATTTAGATCAGTATGCTGATGTATGATCAGTATTACCATTACATAACGCTACTGTATATTCTATACTATATAATTATAGTCCCTCTTCTAATTAAATTATAATTTTACTTAGTTTTATGTAATAAATTTGATTTATTTCTGCAACGATTATGCTACAAGGTACATATATAATTGAAATATTAATTATTTTATTAGAGTATAAATGTACCTGTTCATTTAAAATAGCAATTTTGTAATTTCAACTGAATGTCAAATTGCTATTTTAAATTGAAAGGAGTTAAAGTCAATTTTAATTTTATTGCACGAATCAAATTATACATGATTAGAGAAATGTGCATTTACAAAGAACGAGACTGAGCTAGTTAGTACTAATAGTGCAATATCTCGTCTGCAGCTTTAACGAATCTAGCTGCTGCTGTTTCTACTTTTGTTTAACTAATAAGTCTCGTTGATTGTATTGTGAATTTACAAGGAAATGGAATCCTTCAAGGCGATTCTACTTATCTTAGTACTAATAATTTATTCTATTGTTACCTACTAGTAAAGATAAAGGGTACTTTTTTAGTACTTTTTCCATTCGAAAATATTTTTAATCTAACTATTTTTGATTTTATTTCTACCTAATAAACGTAGTGAACTTATATGACTGTGTTAATAAAATATGTAAAGTTTTATATGATGTGTGTTGAATATATGTGTGTATGTAGTACTTATGTGTATATTTTATGAGAAGAACAGAGAAGAGAAAAGTTGCAGCTTAATCCACTATAATTCTTAACTGTAGGTTCGCCGGTTTTTCACACAGGGAAATTTCCCTGCCATGAGTCACGATCGTTGACAGGTGTTTTCGATTACAATTGACACTGAAAATTTACATACTTTGTAGCATATCCATAGTATATACATATATTATATAGCTTAGACCCTGAAAGAAAAACAAATATTATCACATAAAAATTACCCATCGGCATTAAAATGACTACTAAAAAGTGGAACCAGTACACCAGAACGGTAACTAAAAGTGCTCTAGTACACATAGTAACCGGACATTTCCTCTCATTTCCAGCACTACCCACCAAGGTACCGGTGCTCGTAACCGACAAAGACCGCTACCAGCCCGGCGAGATACTGCGAGCCAACTGTACTTCACCACCCGCTAGACCTGCTACCAATCTTACTATATTTGTTAATGAAGAACCGGTAAGTAATTCATTCCTAGAGTTCATTTCAGAAATTAAAAAAAAAAAAAAAAAACAATATGAGTCTGAGTATGAGTTGCTGTTGGTCATGTCGTGTTCGAAATTGAACGGTTCGTAAAAGTTTCTGAAGTAAAACTTTTTTAGGAGCACGAGGGGTAAAATTTGAGCGACCGGCAACGCGGTCAGTACTTGGATAGGTGACCGGCTGGGAACACCGCGTGACGTTGGTTTTTTGTTTTTGTTTTTTCAATTAGTTTTTTTTTGTATTTTAAATTCGTTTTTTTTTTTAAATTAGTTTGTCAAAGAAGTTTTACTTCTGACATGTGTACTTTATACGCACGCAATTTTTTGAATGAAGGAATCAGGCTTAAGTCATTCTAAAAGATTATATTGTAAATTTTGCGATATTTCGAAACATCGATGACGCTTGTATCTCGTGTTTAGCCATATAAATAAAAATAATTCGCTAATTGTGTTGGTAAGCTAGAAAAATGGCTGGACCAATTCTAGCCGAATTCTTTTGTAGGGCTTTTAATACTTTATAAGTACCTAGTGTATTTTTACTGAATGAAAAATTAAGAAATCGCGCAGCAAAATAAACAAACCGTTCAACTGCACGCGTTTGACAGTTCACAACATAATTATGAAGATCTTTAGAGTAATCTAGAAAGGAACACAATTTTACTTTCAAGTGTTTTGTAGTTGAAACATTATTAGCGTAGAGATATTTTTTTCAGACCTTTTCGGTTCTTTAAATAAAATAACATTTTAGATACTTCATGTCCACATAAAATGAAATTATTAAACGAATTTTAATTAAAGTTACTACTAAGCCCGCACGGTTTCGCTATTCTTCAAAGAGTAATGAAAATGTGAAAAGCTATAAAAGGCCCATAACCGTTTTACATTTAATAATTTTTTTTTTCATATTTCAAACGTATTTAATTACAAAAGGAAAAAACTTACGACCCTTACCTTATCACCTTACGTTATTAAAACAATATTTTATTTTAAATAATTATGTATTTGAAATAAATGTATTTGAATGTATTGTAATGTATTGTTATGTATTTGTCTATTAATTATGTCGATAACATACACACGGTCATCTGTTCATACACTGAACAACTTAATGCTTGTTCTATAGGTAACAACAGACTGTTATATACAATATGTTATAGCTATAAATCTTTGGTTTTGATAAATATAAATAAAAAATAATACATATATAAATTACACTCAGACTCAGGCGGGAATTGAACCCACAACCTTGGAGAAGAAAGCAGTGCACTACAAAATGTTCCAACGGGCTAGTCATAATAATTAGTGTTACTGAAAATCTTAATAAAATTGGGCGAGTAAAACATCTAAAATAAGAAAATTTATCTCTCATTCGTTTAGAACCCATAAAATCTGAGCCAAAACATATTGAACAAACTTGCGATGGTGTTATTCAATGACCAAGTGAAATGCTTAGAATTTATCTCTTGTATGGCGTTGAAAGAGGACTACGTTAGGGTACCTAGGTGCCTCAGAAGTCTTAACAAACTGTATCTATGTGTTAGACTGGCAAAATAAAAAAAAACCTCTGTGTGGTTTTATAAAACCACGGTAAAAGTGAAACTTTTGCACGCCATCTATGTTTTAATAGGTAACTTACATCAGCTGTATGTTGTCATTAGTGTCTTAGTTCTAGGAAATGATAAGAGATGGCCGACCGTAATGCGACATGCAATACGCACACGAAAAAGTTTGAGACGATGTAATAAAAGTTTCACTTTAAAAGAGTTATTTATTCAATATTAAAATGGCACTTCAAACAAGATAATATCAGTTTTTTATAACCTTTTAAAGTATTAATATAAATATAAAATTCAAAGTATTGTATCGAAATATTATTCATATTTATTCATCGTTCTATCGAAGCAATTTCGCCGCGAGATATGAGTGCTCTTCCACATTAAACTTGAATCGCAATTATTCAGTTTGGTCCTTAAAACTTCGTCCTAGTTTCATACTTTTGTAGACTCGATTTTGCTTAAATTGAATGTTATTTGTATTTAAATAGCTCAAGTGCGTCTTTTATATTCATGAAAGGAGAAATTTTATCAGTAAAGATACTCTCGTGATTTCAGCTGAATTATGAGCCAAGTTCAATTGTTTGACTTTCCACGCTGACTGTTGTAATTCTACAAGACATCTATCCAATCCATGAAACTTATGATATTAGTTCTCAACTATGATGCATCTATAAACGGTATTTTAGTACTTATCGGTGTTATAATCTATACTAATATATAAAGCTGAAGAGTTTGTTTGTTTGTTTGATTGTTTGTTTGTTTGTTTGTTTGTTTGAACGCGGTAATCTCTGGTTCTACTGGGCCGATTTGAAAAATTCTTTCAGTGTTAGATAGCCCATTTATCGAGGAAGGCTATAGGCTATGTATCATCACGCTAAGACGCGGAGTCCACGCCGACGAAGTCGCGCGCAGAAGCTAGTATACTAATAAAACATTGAAGAAAATACGAAAAAATAAAGTCTAACGAACTAAAAAAGTAATGACTCAGTAATCGCCTAACTTTTGTTAGAACATTCACATAATTATAACATATTTAAAAAAATATTTACTTGATTATTAAAAGTGCTGATACTCATTACATTTACTCTTAAGTGGATACGTCGTACAATTATTGGTTAACAAGGTTTCATTAGTGTCGTACACCAATAACATTTATATCTCCGAGCGTAATTCTACATAGAAATACTTTAAACGTTTTAATTGTTCTATTTTCAAGTTTACTTTGGTATCTATTATATTTATCTACTAGCTGACCCCGCAAACGTTGTTTTGGCATATATGTTATTATCCCCCTTAATCTCCTTATAACTTAGGGGTATGAAAAATATATGTGGGCCGATTCACAGACCTACCCGATATGCACACAAAATTTCATAAAAATCGGTCCGCCGTTGTGACTAACATTGTGACACGAGAATTTTATGGGTATATAAGATTAATCATATCTTTTATGAAGACATGTATGCATATATGTAAACCTGTACCTATATAATTTCAGATAAGTGCATCAGAAACAAGTCTACATCCATTCGACAGCGGTTTAATATACGCAAAAGTCACAGTTGGCGTCAAAGTGACTCCCGAACTATTCCCTGGAGGAAGATTGAGGGTAGCCTGCTACGCCACTATGTTTGATGTCTACAACAAATCTGCAAAGTTAGACTTCTTGACACCAGAAACAGATCCTAGACCGGAGAGAAGTAAGTTATTCTATCATATTATATTTAAATAGTTGTTTATTTCAAACAGGTAAACAAAACTAAAAACTAAAATCAGACAATTACTGGGGTTATACCAATTATATCCTTTTTTCTATTTAATCTTCAAATCTTTTTATCTCTCTACGCTCTTTCATTACATTTTGTGCTCCTAGTAATGCTTTATATGCATCGACTTATATCCTTCATGTCTTTCCATTCTTTTCCATTCTACGTGACAGTGCCGAAATCATCTGTGATACTTTGTCAATGTTGGAAGCCACTAATCTGTATGAATCAATGCATTTCATGGCATCTTACAAAATTTATGGCATAGCATGGCAGCTTACGCATTTGTACCAACTCTGATTTGGCAGATGATAGTGCTCTGGTATTTATCAATGGTTATACAAGCATTGTACTATTCGTAGAAAAATGGATTATAATAATTATTTTTGACAATTGTGATTTATTATCCTTTAACATACAATTCAACCCACTGCTAGACATATTAAGTCTCTTTCCCCTTGTAAAAGAAGGGTTGGAGCTTACCAATGACAACACATAAACGACACAAGTTAGTTATTTTGTTGCCAATATTTGATTACACCTGAGTGTTGTCTGCTGTGTGGTTACGGCACTAAAGAATGTAGCCAACCCCTCTCTTCCCGTGGGTGTCGTAAGAGGCGACTAAGGGATAACACAGTTCCACTACCACCTTGGAACTTAAAAAGCCGACGGATGGCGGGATAACCATCCATGCTGGCTTTGAAATACACAGGCCAAAGACGGGCAGCAGCGTCTTCGGTGCGACAAAGCCAGCCCTGCGGTCACCAACCCGCCTGCCCAGCGTGGTGACTATGGGCAAAACACATGAGTTCGCGTCATAATGTCGGGCGCGAACTTGTGGAGGCCTATGTCGAACAGTGAACTGTGATAGGCTGTAGTGGTGGTGGTGGTGGTGGGGAGTGTTGTCTGTGAAACTATATCCAAGCCAAGCCAAGGTAAAATACCCTAGGTTTTATAAGAATTATATTATGTGTATTGATCTCTTTTTATTTCTATGACATGATCTTAATGTTTTGGAGTTTACTGCTTAAGAATCGATTTTCATAATATAAGGACCCTGGTATGAAAAAAATATAAGTATTAAAATCTAATTACCTCGTTACGTTTCTCGTAACGCCATCTATCGGAAAGATAAATTACTACTAAAATATCGTCGTCTATCGGAACCCTGTCTATCTAGCCCTATATATACGACGACATTGGTTAGGACCACACTGCGAGCCTAACGCGGTGGCGGCGGCGGGCGCGAAATATCGAACGTATGAAACGCGTCTTTGCGTCTACACTGCAGTGGCTAAAGCGGAAGCGACTGAGCGATACAACGAGCGTAGTTTTCAAACATTCCTATCCGCGCGTTCTGTCCACACTACGGGCCTAGTCAGCAAGCGATCTAATGCGCGGGTGGCAGGGGTATCAAACCATTTCGGTCTTGTCGCTATATATGTATTCGCTTTCTGTAGTTTATACCTTTTTTTACGTGGCAAATTAAAATTAGAATTAAAATTCTGTCCCCTAAATTGAGACACTTCGTTCAACATTACGTCCGGACTCTTTGTATCTATAATTCGTGGTCACTAATTTCAAATTTTCTTGAACTGTCAAAAAGAAAATAATCGAATGAACGAGTATAAGTTGTAATATTATTGCTTTTGGTAAAATGGCAGTATACACTATACGAATTTGTAGGCTATAATCTCAATTATTCATATAAATTAAAAAATTCACCACTTATTTCTATTTTTATTATTTTATTTCGTGCACAACGTCTCTAATGTTCAACACCTCCCATCTCAAGATTGGACTGTCTAGTAAAAATAATAAATCCTCGTCCATAGTTTGCAACCCCTGATATACGTCAAATCGCTACATGAGCTCGCGCGTCACTGTGGCCACCATACGCCTCCGCCGCCGCAACCGCCTCCGCGCTCGCCACCGCGCATGCAGTGTGGACGCACGCATTGAATAACGCCATTGATCAATCGACAGATGGCGTTATTTGGATATTTACCATTTGATATGGTAATAATCTTTTTCTTAGACTAGTAAGCATTTTTAGGGTTCCGTACCCAAAGGTTAAAAACGGGACCCTATTACTAAGACTTCGCTGTCCGTCCGTCCGGCCGTCCATCCGTCCGTCTGTCAACAGGCTGTATCTCAAGAACGGCGATAGCTAGACAGTTGAAATTTTCACAAATTATGTATTTCTGTTGCCGCTATAACAACAAATACTAAAAACAAAGTAAAATAAATATTTAACGCGACGCGATTTTATTCCAACGCCTTCTATCCAGAAACCAAGAAAACGTCGTTGATAGACTAATATAATAACTTTCCAATAGATGCATGGATCGATAGATAGATGGCGTATTTGACTAGTTTATTTTCCATTTTTATATGGTATAAATTTTTTTCTTATTTACTAAGTATTTTGTTTAATAACAATAAAATATAGCCTTTAGTTTAGTCAATAGTACGGAACCCTTAGTGCGCGAGTCCGATTCGGACTTGGCCGATTTTTTGTGCCTATTTAGACAGTCGATCTGAAGGAGTAAACTCCGGTCATGCGTCGGAGCTGACACACACACACTTTTTTATGTGTTACTCTGTTGTAATAATATGTATCTATTTATATGAAAAAAGATTTCACGTATATTTAGATAATAAATAAGTTAACGTTTCTTAGAAAATTATTTTGGAAATGAAGCAAATTTGACAACAATTTGTCAATTTATTTATTTATTTATATTTAGTGATAGTAGAACTTACTTAAAATTATTAATTACTGCTATTTGCTTATAGTGAACATTCTTAAAATTTTTGTACCTTATACTATCATTTAACCATTTTTTTTTTAATTTCCAGTAACTCTTGGTGGTGGTGCCTCCACGCGCTTCATGAACTGGATACTTCTTATCTTCTTGCTATTACTACCAAAGATAGTTTTGGGAATGGACTACAATGGTCTTCTAGATGAAGACCTGAACAGCCAATATGCATATTATGATGATGAGAGTCCACAAAACGCTATCATCTCCATGATGGGCGGTTAGAGGAATCGATAATTGTATAGAAGTTAAAAGAGACGAATTTAGATGATAAATATTGTCTGTTTATAAAATATTTGTTATGTATTGACTCTTTAAGCTGCACATATTTTTTACATAAGTATTTGATATTAGAAATTAAATGTTACAATGATTGTAACAGTGGGTTTTCCTGTTAAGTCATATAAGTGGTAATCTTCAGTTAAGATAACTTTAATTTTAATACTTTTTTGTTATATATTTCACAAATATCGATGAATCGATGGATCCGCCAACCTGCATGCCAACCTGCATTAGAGCAGCGTGGTGGATTAAGCTCTGATCCTTCTCCTACTTGGGAAAAGAGGCATGTGCCCAGCAGTGGGATATTACAGGCTGAACCGATCGAGTTAGTAGATATGCAGTTTACTAAATGCTTAAAAGACTAAGATTTTGTACAAAGGAAATAGAATTCACATAATATAAAGTTTAAAAAAAAATAACTATAGACATTATCGATACATATAAACCGTTGTTATTATTCTTTTTTTTTTCATCTATTCATTGTCATTAAAAACATTTAGCTACACGCAAGATATGCAATCATAAGCTGACAAAATAAAAAAAATTATACTATAAGTATTTTGTAATTGTAATTGTATGTATTGTGTTGTTTGTGGAATAGTGATTGGTTAGTGATAATTAAGTTTTTTCTTTTTTTATTTTATACACATTATTATGCATTGAGTTTAAATCAAAGGTTGTTTAGGTACCTTAACAAAGTTATACTGCCGTCGTAAGAAAAAAGGGCACAGCTAACATTTTTAAGAAAATTGAGTTATATACATATTTAGAATGAGAAAAAAAAGGCACATCTGCTCAATTTTTAGTAGAATTTTATCTCCAAGGAATTCAGAGATACAATAGGCTCAAAAGGCACAAATGAGACATATACATACTCAAGTTTTATAGAATGAAAAGGCATATTTATTTACCATTATATTGAAAAGGCACAAAAACGTAGATGTGACTATTACTTCATACAGATTTTTACTAAAAACTACTTTGAAAAGGCAAGTCAATTTACATTAAAAATACACAATTAGACAAATGTACCCTTTCTTTTTAACCGACTTCCAAAAAAGGAGGAGGTTCTCAATTCGACACGTATGTTTTTTTTTATGTATGTTAGCTCAGAACTTTTGACTGGGTGGACCGATTTCGATCAATTTTGTTTTAATTGAAAGGTGTTGCGTGTCATGTGGTCCCATTTTAATTTAATTGAGATCTGACAAGTACTTTTAGAGTTATATCTAATAATGCGTATTTACGTGACTACTTTTTCGTCGACCTACGTTATATTATACCGCATAACTTTTTACTCGGTGTACCGATTTCGATGATTCTTACTTTAATCGAAAGCTAATACTTGTCTTGTAGTCTTGTTTAAATTAGATCGAGAACTAATTACAACTTTTTGAGTAATCTTTAATAGCGCGTATTTACTTGACTATTTTTTCGTCTTATTACGTTGTATTACATGTCGATGTAATTGAAGTCGGTTTTTTTTTCGTTTGCGAGCAAACACAATTATTATTTAATTTGTTCGGTACTGCTTTGTTTTTTTTTACTATATGAATGTGTTTTACTGTGTCTGTTGTCTATGCAACAAGGTAATAAATATACAAATAAATAAAAGCTTACAAATTTCTAATATAAGATAGAATGCTTTATCTAACAATGCAACAGGAAACTTCGTAAGTAATATCTTGATGTACATCGAAATGGAGGCAGCCCTTGAGAACAAATATTATTAATTGGTACAAATATTTCGGTAAACTAAAAATAAATACTTCAAATATATAGGTACCTACTTGAGTAACGTCAAAATATGATCACAACATGCTTCATAGATAGTGTTCTTCAATGAATGTTATATTTACATATTTAAAGACACCATTCTTTATAATCTAACAACTATTCTATATAGTCTTACAAGACAATTATTTTGCTAGCTAACGAAAAAAATAAGAAGTACAACACAAGACAAGACAAGTAACATAATGCAGTTTGACAAAAAAAAATTGTCAAGTAAATAATTATGCGTTATCAAATATTACTTAAAAAGTCAGATCTCGATCAAATTTAAATGAGACTACAAAACAAACTTTCGATTGAAACAAGAATCATCAAAATCGGTACACCCAGTGAAAAGATATACGGTATAACGTAGGTCGACAAAAAAATAATCAAGTAAATACGCATTATTATGTAAATATAACTCGAAAATTACTTGTCAGATCTGAATTAAATTTAAATGGGACTACATGCCACACACCACCTTTCGATTAAAAGAATCATCGAAATCGATCCACCAAGTGAAAAGTTCTAAGGTAACATACTGAATTGGAAGCCTTTCACTTTAGCTTTTTTTTGGAAGTCGGTTAAAAAATATCAAACTGTGAATAAAGTTCAGAAAACCAATTAAAGCTTTTGTGCCACAATTTCAAAGAAACTAAGGAAAAGGCAAAAACTTCAAACATTAAAAAAAATGTTTTCTTTATAAAAATACGAACCTTACTGTTAACGACAGCAACTGATTTCGAATGAAAAGATAAAAAAGTTTTGCTCAGCGGTTAGAAAAATGAAAGAATAATTTATTTTTAGAAATTACTCAGAGGATAGACCCCGTCAAACCATAATAAAAAAAGTTTTTAAGTAGTCACCTAATTGAAACAATGTTTTCATTAGGACTGTCTGTCTTTCACAAAGTTTATGCTTGTAACATCTTAAGAGCTTTATTTCATTCTTTTACAATTATACTTATAGACTTACTATAGACTTTATCTCTCCGGGAAACTATGGTTTTATAAGAATTTCTATTCGAAATTTTATACTTAAACATATTTATCAACGTTGAGTCCTGTTTCATTGTTTGCTGATAAGTCTATATGACAGACAATGTTATGCAAAGGAAAATGTTTTTTATATAGTTTTCTTTTTCATCAACTGTGAAGTATTTCTGTTCACCTGGAAATACAATAATTAGGTTTAGTTGAGGCAAGCCTTAAAAGCATTGAAATTTAAAATACATAATTATAATGTAAAATGTTTTATTAATCCTGATGATAAAGCTTATCGGTAACTTATGTAAGAGATAAAATTTGCATGCAATCAATAACAAAAAACAAAAGAGGCTCTTCATAATCAGCTCACTTTTAATACTCTTTGTTATGCCCGTTGCAATCACATCAGAGTCTGCTGTATTATCATGAAAATCTTTCTATGTAGACTGAAAAATATGATAATTATGAATGTTAGATGTGTTATGATTTATTATTTGATATACGGTTAATAAAACCTTAAGATCTTTGTTAAGAGGAAGGTTTGTTACCGAACCCATTTTTTCCGAAATGAGACGCTATTGCGATACAGAAATTCACTATTGCTTTTTTAATACTAAGAGGTCGGTAAACATGCCTACTGTCCACCTGATAGTAAATGATTACCGTAGCTTATAAGGACCTGCAACATCAGAAGCATCGCAAGTGTGATACCGACTCTACCCCTATCCTCCTCAGGAGCTGTGGTCACCTAACTCACCACAGGAATACAACACTGCTTGAAAGCAGTATTTTTAGCTGTGATTATAATAATCGTTAATAAATAAATTATGAGTTTCTCGTTATAAAGTTTTGAAATGTAAACACAACTAATTATACTAAAGTACAATATTAAAATATCGAGAGTATTACCAAATTCATTAGACTATTTACAGTGGTATATAATTCTAAGAATTTTTCATAGTCGACAACAGACAAATACTTTTTTCCCTCGAAAGAAGAAAATACTCATTACGTGCATATATTGCATAACCATAAAAATATTTACTGGCGTTCCTAGTGTATTTTAGATAATTCTGATGTCACAAGTTACACTTTTTTAATTTATGTTTTTCTCTTTATATATTATGTGTTAATAACAAAATGTAATAAAGTCTAGTAAAGATAAAGATAAAACAAACGTAACAAAACTGTTATAAAAATGTACATTGGAATTACTACTTGCACTTTGAACTTATTTATGTCCGACTTTGCTCCTTTTTTATAATTGTTAGTCTTGACCTTATGCCGAATATCGCACCTTTTTGTAATAAAATTGTTAGTCTATCACACTGCTTTTTGATAAGTACCTCTTTCTTTTTTTTTTATGTAACTAGGTTGGCAAACAAGCGTACGGCTCACCTGATGGTAAGACCGTAGCCTATAGACGCCAGGTGCAACACCAAAAGCATCGCAAGCGCGTTGCCGACCCTATCCCCAATCCCCCCAGGAGCTCTGGTCACCTTACTCACCAACAGGAACACAATACTGCTTGAAAACAGTATTATTTAGCTGTGGTCTTCTGTAAGGTCGAGGTACTACCCCAGTCGGGCTGCTCCATATTTTGAGAAGGAAATTTCCTGCTGTGCCCTACCTACATAATATTCGCAATATTATTTTACATTACATAAGTTTATTTTTTGTATATCGATATTTTATTAGTTGAAGAGGATTTAGTATCAATAAATAATTAAGCATAACGGATTGGTTGAACTGAAGCTAGATTGATAAAGACAAGTCTCAGAAAGTATAGTGCATATTATACAATTAATTTTAAATAAAAGCTACATTAGATAATACATGTATTTTTCTTAACATTGTTATAGGATTTCACGTTTTGCTAAACACCAAAATGAAAAATAATAAAAGGTCGAAAACCTACTTAAAGACTTCTCTTAAATATATTTTTAGCACGCAAAGTATAAAATGATAGATACTGTGTAAGTTAAAATATTTAACAGTAGGTACAGATGAAAAGACATACTAAAAGCATGTAAATTTGAAGCACAAAATCTTTCGATTGCAGTTCTACAAATCAGGCAGTAAAATATTGTGTGTTAAGATTTTATAACGTGACATTGTTTCTTATAATTATAATGTGTACATAATATTAATAGTTATGATTAGGATAGTAACATAATTACAAAATAAACCAAATAATTGTAATAAGTTATTTGTCATACTTAAAAAAAATATGACACACTTATCGTAAAGCTGTGTAAGTAAGTGTCGTGTTTAATAGTTAAGAAGGTTTTAAGTTCTAATTATTATAATTAATGCCACTGAATTGTTTATATTATTAATTATATTAACTTGATATTTAATGTGAAAAACTGTAAATATTTAACATAATACACCGATCATTCTAAAGTTTTTTTTATGTGTTTTATTTTTCTTAACCTTTACCTGTTTTTAACTTTTACTTATAAGCTTCTCCATTATATATAGTTTGGCTACGTGTTTACACATATATAATTATATAATAGAAAAATGTATAATGATATTAAAGTTTCATAGGTTATATTTTTTCACATCTCTAGGTTGATAGATGACTATGAAATATATAACAACCGCTGTCCTATATTGGTGCGAGTAGTCGCTTAAAAACAAAAAGGGTTTGCGGGTTCGATTCCCGCTCGGTATGGATATTTGTATTTGTACAAATATTTCTTTCCGGTTTAGATGTCTCTCCTTGTGGATCTCCCCACTGTGCCTCAAGGAGAACCCTAAGCTATCCGCGAACGCAGTTAAGCAGCGTGGTGGATTAAGCTCCAATCCTTCTCCTACATGGAGAAAGAGGCATATGGCCAGCAGTGGGATTTTACAGGCTGAATGCGATGAAATATCTACTGTTTCTACGATCTTCAAAATAGATTCCATGAAGATTGTTGTCAATCATTGAAATGAATGGATGAATGATTTCTGTCCGTTCATTTGTATTAAAGACTTTCAATAGATGAGTGATTTACTACTGTCAGGTACCTAAATAAACCAAAATTAGATAAAAACTTCAAAAGCACAATCTACGACTATTAAGAAATTTATTTACAGTAACGTTAGGCAGTATGAAAATCCAGTAAATAATTGTTACACAATAGACAACTCTGTCGACAGAAGGTGTCTTTGGTGTCGGGTGTCTTTGGTGTCTGGTATATATTTTTTTATTGTTTCTAATAACCAGCCATTAGAATACAAGTGAGTTTTTTATAACTAGATCGGCAAATAAACGTACCTTGCAACATCAGAAGGAGGATCACTATCACATCACTAGGAGCTCTGGTCACCTTATTCACCCAAGTAATTTAACACTGCTTGAGCGCAGTATTAATTGGCTATGACCTTTTATAAGGTTGAGGTATTTCAGCAGTCGGACTGTTCCAGATTTTGAGTATAATATATTCTGCTGTGCCCTACCTCAGTTAACAACTTTTTCGTTTAGCTATTGATACATAGACCTTGGAGAATTGCTAAGGTAGTGTGTATTTATTGGTTCATTGGACTTAATAATTATACTACACCAGTAATACCTATTCATATACCATTTTTTGTTTGTCATAAAATAAGTAATGTTTGGAACCCTGATATCTTGCCCTGTTAGTGTACTAACACAGACAAGATACGAAATATTACATGTAATTATATATTAAATAGTGATAAGTGAAGTTTCACTTTGACGTGGCTTCTGCACACGAAATTGTTTGCCTACAGTGCAACTTCGCAATGATTACCACTATAGACAAACATTTCTGTTTTAGCATCCAATTAATTTTACTTTCGCATATTTTAATTTAAGAAAAAATTATATATGGGCAGAGGTATTCTGTATATAGAATTCCTTTTTATTAAAACTCTGTCCCGCATCTGAAACCATTATGTTTACATTGTGCATTGGAAAAATAAGACATTAGAAGAAGAATTAATTACGGCCAAGACGCTTACTTGTTAGCAGAAGAACTCATTCCTCACTCTCTTTTTATCAAATTTAGCCTCTCAACCTATAGAAATTCGGGTTTTTAAGGCCACGAAGTGTTGCCCTAACTATCACAGCAGCGTCTGGGCGTTACTGCTTGTCTATTGTATGTATCCGGACCCGCGACACAGGGGCAAACCCTACTTACTGGTAGGCGTTAAGTGTGTAGCCTTTATTTATTGTTAAAGTATCATTGTGTTAGATAACAGATATCTTTGTAGTATACTAAACATTACATTCTTAATTCGTATTATTTTTATTTTTGTGTTTTCCACACATGGCACCACGGTTGCTTAAAACTGAATAAAATCATATCATAAATTTCGATCCGGCTGGACATAGATCCATAGCTTAATGGCACCGGACACGGTATGTCGGGGGCGCGGGTTTCAATCCCGCTGGATCGAAATTTTGATATGATAATAAAAAACATTTTCGAATTTCCTCATGTGTGAGAAATACAAAAATAAAAATAATACGAATTATAAATAGCTCGGTGTTGTCTCTTGTCAAAGAATTCATTATTTAATATGAAATTTTTAGTAGTGAGTGCTGTAAAGGACTCGCTATAGATGGCACCACGGTTGATTAAAACCGAATAAAATCATATCAAAAATTTCGATCCGGCTGGACATAGATCCATAGCTTTATGTGTAGAGCACCGGACACGGTATGTCGGGGGTGCGTGTTCGAATCCCGCTGGATCGAATTTTTGGTATGATAATAAAAAAACATTACATTCTTTCTTGTCTGGTTGCGTGTCCTTGTGGGTCTTCCCACTGCGCCTTGGAGTGCATATAAATCTGTTGGTCCCGGTTGTTATCACAGATAGCTGATAGCGATCGTAACTCATAGTGGGCATATATCCGCCAACCCGCATATGATTTCATCTGATAACTAACAAAAAATAAACACGGGTACAACCTTCATTTCCTTCTTAACGTAATACGTGATCTCGCTATGAATAAATTGACTGACATAATAATATTAATGTTGTTCATAGTTATAAAAAAATTATATTATCATTAAAAAAATAAACTTTGCTTTGAAATGAATTAGCGAGAGTAAATAAAAAAATATAAGCTAAGCATCGCGAAACAAATGGCATGAACTAATTGTGGCCCGCGTCCTCGCATAAATGAGAAGATTATAAAAGCAACGCAATTAGGGCGCGCTAGAAAAATCAAATTAAACCTCTAATGAACAAACATAGTCCATGAGTTGGTTCCCTGTAGGGCACACAGAGTTACTAGAGTACAGAGAACTTGTTGACACTGTGGAATTTTTATTAAAATGAAAATTTTATTACATCGTCTCAAACTTTTTCGTGTGCATGTTGCATGTAGCGTGATGGTCGGCCATCTCTTATCATTTCCTAGAACTAAGACACTAATGACCAAATACAGCTGATGTAAGTTACCTATTAAAACATAGATGGCGTCCAAAGAATATTTAAAAAGTTTCACTTTTAGCGTGGTTTCATCAAACTACACAGAGGTTTTATTTGTATAATTATATATACATATATGTATTTTTATAATACATTTGTAGAGGTAGGACATAGCAGGTTAAGTCTTGCTCAAAATCTGGACCAGTCTGACTAAGTACCCTCAGGCTAACAAAATGTTACAGGCAAATAATACTAATCTAAGGTTGTTTTTTTTCTTGTGGTTAGTAAGTTAGCTAGAGCCTCTGAGGACACATTGCATTTAAATCGAGATAGGATTGAAAATGCGTAAATGGAGCCGTAGGGCGTTGCGATTTGATCTATCGGCGATGATCACTCTCTCGTGAAAAAGGTCGTAAGCACCATGCAACACGTAATGTATTCTATTTCATTCTCTCCTATACATTTACGTATTTCTTTCTTTATCGTGACGTATTTTTCGTTTCAACGAGTTTCAAAACACGACGATTCTAAATAAGTTTGACTTTAAAAAAATTATATTTTATGTAAATAAAAGTTTAACTACTCTGTAAGATTTATCTCGAGTTTCCCGTCGCATAGTTCGTCGCCGCTGGTTCCGCTGTGTGGATATTGCGTGAATACTCCGCTCAGATTTTATCCCACACTCGGTCCTCAAAGGAATACGTTATTTATTTTGAGATATATCATTTATGTTATGTTTTCTTATTGCTTTTATAATATCGTTTTCCTTAAATTATATTTGTGGAATATACTTTGGAAGAGTTCTTATGATTTGAGATATTAATAAAACATGTAACCTTTTGATGCTGTCATTAATATTTTTTGTGTACCTAATAACAAAGATCAAAAAATAGACGAGAATTCTCTTGGCTTGAAAATATTGGCTATTAGTGGAGATCGGACCTGTGATGGCCAGCATAACAGTCAGTGCTGTGAATGCAGCGCTAAGAGATCGTCTACTATATTTCGAGTACTACAATAATACAACAATTGTTTTAACTTTAAGACGGACAAACCTTCTCCAAAATCCTTTTCTCCCAAAAGTCTTGAAAGGGCATAACGCATGTACCATTGAGGACGAACTACCATCTCTAATCTCTATCGTAAGCAACTGGTTACCGTATACCATTTATAGCATATTATACCGCATAACTTTTTACTCGGTGTACCGATTTCGATGATTCTTACTTTAATCGAAAGCTAATTCTTGTCTTGTAGTCTCCTCTAAATTAGATCGAAAACTGATTACAACTTTTTGAGTAATCTTTAATAGCGCGTATTTACTTGACTATTTTTTCGTCTTATTACGTTGTATTACTTGTCGATGTAATTGAAGTCGGTTTTTTTTCGTTTGCGAGCAAACACAATTATGTATAAAAAAATACATCGATGCATTAATAAAGTAATATAGGCTAAGACTTTGTACTACTTTCTCTCTGTTGATTTTTATACAAAAACTAAAAGTACTATGCTTATGTCAAAAAGTGTAAATACAAAAAAAAAACCCTAATATTTATACAGGAACTTATGTTGCAGTCTGTTCAAAGCTTTAATACTCTTGTCGATGCAGCTACTTATATAAATTCAAGTACTACTTCGCATTGCAGTGAATACTTAAGTGCTCCCACTACATTAATTTAAGTGCCATTCTTTGTATATATCGCCTCTTTGCTTCAACAATGTGGTAAGTCCGAAAATTCAAAATTTTTTTTATTTAATAATTGAAACCGCCGTGGCCGATTTTATTTTTCCAAAAAACGTGGTAATTTTTGCGTGTATAATAGCGAATCTATGAGTGAAAAAGACAGTGTGACTGTGTCAGATCGCGATATCACGTTGTTTCTTTCGGCGCGGAGATTTGTTTCGACAACGTAACAAAACAGTTGTCACTAAGCACGTATTGAGGAAGGTGTTTTCAAATTGCAGCGAAAACGAGACATCACGACGATATCACTGTTTGGTTGCAAAGGTATGTTTTAATTCAATAATATTATTATTTATTTTAATGTGATATAGTGGGTTAACACAGCGTTGTTGAAAAAAATGTGTGATGTGTTGATTGTTGTACATGCTCATGTCACACTGTTGCCGAAAGAATGAGAATTTTGCTTTGTGTTATCTTATGATACAACATTGTAATTGATGATACTTTTTGTAATACAAAAATCGAAGTATATTTATCTTCCGATGTTCCGTTATTGAACAAAAAAATAATAATTTTACCAGTAATATCCATAAATATTACTTTGTTATTGCTAAAACAAAGTAACTAATTATACTTATTTTATTTTTTGCCAGGTGGAATCGCGAATTAAAAGACTTGTTAATCTTGCATTTACGACAGAAAAATCAAATATTCCATTTGTAGGGATAAGTGCAGGTACCTATTTGTGTATTGAACCATTAAAGAACTACTTAGTAGGGATATTCCTCCGCCATCGAATGGCTGAGTTAAATACCTATCTACATATTCTTTAACGCGTAGTAAGTACTTATACTATTAACTATTCCGTGCGCGAGTTAATGTAGGTACTAAGTTTGGATTAAGTACATTTTTTTTCTGTCGTACTATAATTAAATATTTAAACTTTTTTTAGATAAAGACGCAACGTTAAGCTCAGGGGATGCAAGGTCAAACACAGAGGAAGCAAATTTAAATGTGGATAACGCAGCAAAAAAAAGCTGATTTGGCTAAGAAGAAAAATAAAGACTGCAACATTTCTTCTATGAAAGATGATCGGATCATGGAAATCAATAAATATAAAGTGGATGAAAATATAAAGAATGGTGTAAAAATATTTATAGAAGTAATACCAAAAATTGAATAACATTACATAAGAGCCAACTCAATAAGACATTATATCGACGGCAGCAAAGCCATCACCGATCATTATAGAGGCTATGACTATGTTGCAGAATGTAAGTCGAAAAATGTACCTTTCGCCAATTACTTAATGTTTTACCGTATATTTATGCAAGATTTCAACATATCCTTCTGTGTTCCTAAAAAGGTTTATGTGATGTATGTGGAGCTTACAAAAATAGCATCGATGAAGACAAAGAACGACTAAAAGAAAACTGTGAAACACATCAAAATGAAAGAGTTCTCTCACGTGTAGAGAAGGAGAACGATAAAAAGAATAGTGAAATTCTCGTTGCTGTGCACGACCTTCAAGTATTTTTCCAATGTCCCAAAGGGGACATCTCTGTCTTCCATTACAAGTCCAAATTGAATGTATTCAATAATTTAACTATATACAACATTCAGAGTGACTGTGTTGAAAGCTATGTTTGGGAAGAGTCAAACGCTCACAGAGGTGTAAATTAAATCGGTACTTGCGTTTACAAATATGTACCTCGTCAAAATTTCAGAAACAGTCTAAAATCTAGATGTTAAATTCTATTCGGATAATTGTGGGGGTCAAAAAAAAAATTATGATTAGTCTTAATTCAGTCACTCATAAACATTTGATAAAAATACATACCCAGAATGAGGGTGATTCCGCCAATTCTCAAATTGAGATAAATTAAGCGGCAATTATGATCTGGACCTATGTATGCACCTGACGCATTCATTGGTGCTATAAAGGCTGCCCGGAAGAAAAGTGAGCTCTTCCATGTGAATGAAATGTGCTTCGCAGATTTCTATAATTGGAAAAGCTTAACTAATCAAATGAACTTTTCGTTGCTAAAAGATTATAATAATGATTTAATCAAACTATCAGGTTTAAAGGTGATTCGAGTTCAAAAAAGCGATCCTGAAGCTATACTTATTAAAAAAGCTATTGTTATTAAAAATAAAAGGAATGTAATCTCAAATTTGGAATGTTGTAACTGTACTGTTCTGTGTAAATACTACAAGTGCCATTAGTTATATTATTATTAACTTTATAGTTTATTTAATTTTTTTTGGGAATGTTATATTATTGTTTTGTCTAAGACGAGTTAGATATAAATGTTTAATTCTTTTAATTGTATTTTGTTTGCATTAATGCAAACTTAAATAATAGTGTCTTATTCATCAATCAGAGCGCTATTTAATAGCCAAGATCTTCCCAATAAGTTATAATTAGGTAAATATACCTATTATTAAAATCTAACTGTTTAGAAGGATAGATATTCTTTTACTTAATCTTAGCCTTTAACTTGCCTTGTAAAATGTGATTCTCATTAAGTAACGAACAATAAAAATTGTGATTATTCGTAATGTCAGTCTAATTTTTTAATATTTTTATAGAAATTACAATAAGTGTATTTTGCTATTTCAGTGTTTCAAATAAAGATTGGTTCTGAAATCTAAAAGTAATATCAATAAAATCGTGATAATTTCGTTTGTAACACCTATGTTACTATATATTTGCAAGAACAATGTGACATGTTTTACCCTTTTTTTTAAATAAAGCCAATTTCTTACTAAACTTCTAAATTATCAGTATTTTGATAAGTTTTCACATAATTTATTAGTTATAATTTACAATACATCGAAGATTTACAGTAAAAAAATATTTGTTTCGACACAATAATTTTTTGAAAGTTAAAAAACGCTCTCCTGTAAAATTGCGTTTTTCGAGATAACACATTATTGAAGCAAAGAGGCGATATACAAAAACTGGACCTGTATACAAAACATATCTAATAAAATTAAAATAGACCTTATTATAATTTTTATGAATATATATATAATAGTTTATTCAAACAAGACACACATTTAAATAAAACGCTCGAAGCGTAAAAGGTTTGAATAGTTATCTTGTACAATCCCGCTTTCCCGGGACTGTGATTGAGAAGTCCGGGATTGGGGGATTTGCCGAGAATGCTAGCTGCATAGCGTGTTCCCGGCATTTAGCTCCGAGTGTCGGACGGATTTCCGTATTGACAGAATTCGGATTGTTTTATTGTTCTGTTATTCTGAACTGACTTGAAGATTTGATGTGTTAAATATTAGACTTTATTTTAAAAATTCTTTCAGTGAATTTCTTTTGACTTATCTTTATTTTCCATTACAATAATGTCTTATTTCTAAATATAATATCTTACACAGAGTACCGAACTAACATTGCATAGTAATTACTATTACTTATATGAATTTTACTTTCTTTCAATCTTTAGAAATTTTCATTTATGTTATTAGTCGAGACAACATAGTTGATGGAATATGTGGATGAATGGAAAACGAAATAGTCAAAATTTGGACTAGAAGTGCTGAAATCACGAATGTGTAACTTCAATAAAATTAACTTTTGTAGCAACAGTAAAGATAACTATTGTATTTTATTAGAAAGTATTGTATTAACGACGCGTTAGCGCAAAGGTTACAGTACTGGATTGCGGCTGATGCGTTTTTGGCAAACACTTATATACACATGTTTGCCGTGGTCTGGGAGTTTGTGCTTGTGTATTGTGTGTATTGTTGTTCCCAAACCCCGACACAAGAATAAATACTAGTGGAGGCCGTTGAGTGTAAGGCGTTACATGTGAGACGTTTATTGTAAGCATAATTATATGATATTTTAGGAGGACCTTACGGGTTAATCCATCCAATCATGCTCCAAATCTCGCTGCTTAAAATTTTATAGGAGAATAAATCTTAAACCAGTCAATGGACAATTTAAAGACTTCATTATTACAGTACGTATAGTGTAATATGAAGTTATCGAATATATCTCAAGAAAAAGACGAAGAAATATATTATAGTGATAAATTTTATACACAAAGTAAATCGTTCTATTCCCGAAAAGTGGAACACGAGGTCTTGTCTCTGAAGTTCTCTATCCGGGGAAACCACAATTAACAATGCAAATACGTCTCTACAAAAGCCATTCCGAATTTCATACCGCGAATACATATGGAAATTGAGTTTGAGTGCAAGAAAAACCTTACAGAATAAGCTCAGTAGCTTATCTAAAACTATATATAGAGTGATACATCATTGTATAGTATAAAATTGTGATTGCTGGCAAAACGAAAAAAAATCGGCTTCGATTATGTTGACCAGTAATACAATGGTATACGTAAAAATAGTCAAGTGAATAAGCATTATTAGAGATAACTCAAAAAAATCATAGTCAACTATCAATTAAAATTTAACCAGGACCACATGACGAGAACCGTCATTTAATTTAAAAAAAAATAATTATTGAAATGATCCACGCAGTAAAAAGTTATGAGGTAACACACAAAAAAATACATACACACATAGGCGCGTACATGGCGCATGCACCACTACATCAGAGCGGTGGTTATACGTATATCTATATATGTATGTAATACCTATTGAATAACGTAAAGTCTCCTTTTATATAGGAGACTGGTGTAGCACCTCGACCTTACAGAAGACCACAGTTAAATAATACTGTTTTCAAGCAGTGTTGTGTTTCTGTTGGTGAGTAAGGTGACCAGAGCTCATGGGGATAACATAGGCTATAAAACATCACATAGGTACATAGTACATAATTATGATTACATAATTGTAATTTTAAGAGATATTCAAACTTCTAATTATGATACACAGCTTAGATTATAATAAAACACATGAAAATCCGAGTAAAAAATTCTATAACATACGTATCGTTAATATAATATCTGTAGTACCTCGACCTTACAGAAGACCACAGCTAAATAATACTGTTTTCAAGCAGTATTGTGTTTCTGTTGGTGAGTAAGGTGACTAGAACTCCTAGGACTCCTTGGGGACAGAGTCAGCAACGCGCCTGCGATGCTTCTGGTGTTGCAGGTGTCTATAAGCTACGGTAATCACTTACCATCAGGTGAGCAGTACGCTTGTTTGCCGATCTAGTTACATAAACAAAAGGAGAAGGTTTGCTTGGTTGGCTCCTACATTTTAAAAAGGAGCCGAGAAAGAATGCCGTAGCATTACAGCTTCACTTGAAGATAAATCCAATAAATGAACTTTGATCATTGATACGCCATAGTAGTACGATACATTGTGACGGACATTTTAAAATTATCGCAGTAGCAAATCAAATATTACACTTAATCAAATATTACACTTACTTACACTCGTATACTACTTCAGTAACTTTAATGACAATGCTACTAAAACTAAATAATCATGGGATAAGTAGTGCCTTTGTACCAGCATTGTTTATAAGTGCTATTTCCTAATAATTGTTGTTCTAGTGTACATAAATTGTTAAATGAATAAATTTGTCTCTTATAGTCGATTTTGCGATGTAATTCAATAAAATTTCGCTATTTGTTTTGCAATTACAAATACAGTATTTCCTTTCGATTTTTCTTTTCTAATGTTAAAAGTGTAAAATAAAGTTGCTTTCAAAGCAATTGCTTATTTTATACATCAAATGGTACCATTATAATATAGATATAAACACATGTAGGTGTAATACAAACCGTTTTATATATATTTTTATATTTTTATTATTCCTAAGATAAACGAAATACGTTTTAAGGATTTCATACACGTGTGGCTTAGGCCATGCAATTATATTTATTTTTCTGTACACCCTTTCATGTCTCGTGAAAAAGTATGTTTAGGTTAAAGCCGTCGTTTTCCCGGGTTTCATTATTTTAATGATCCTTCCTATGGTTTCCGCATAATACATGTACGTAGCTGGAAATTGCTAAAAAAATAGGTAAAAAAACTTTTTAAGTTAAACGGTTTTATGTTAAACATACATTGCAATGTTTAAGATAAATGTACTAAAAACCAAAAAATAATAAAATAGATACAGTCGTGGGAATTATAAACATATGCATAGACTAGACTAAAATAAAACCGTGGGGCACGTCAATTAAAAATTGTTATCAGCCACGTCGTATTGGCACGTCAATAAAAAATTGTTATCAGCCATTTGGTAGCGGCGGCCATCTTAGATTTCAATTTTGCATAGTAAATTGTATTCTACTTGTTGAGACCTTTCATTTGATACCCATATTGATGGGATTGATAAAACCTAAGTTATCCGCCATTTTGTAGAGGCCGCCATCTTGGATTTTAATTTTATATAGTACATTGTATTCTACTGGTTGAGCACTTTCATTTGATACCCATATTGATGGGATTGATAAAACCTACGTTATCCGCCATTTTGTAGCGGCCGCCATCTTGGATTTCAATTTTTTATAGTATATTGTATTCTGCTTGTTGAGCCCTTTCATTTGATACCCATATTGATGGGATTGATAAAACCTACGTTATCCACCATTTTGTAGCGGCCGCCATCTTGGATTTCAATTTTTTATAGTATATTGTATTTTGCTTGTTAAGCCCTTTCATTTGATACCCATATTGATGGGATTAATAAAACATAAATTATCCGCCATTTTGTAGCGGCGGCCATCTTGAATTTATAATGATAATGAATAAATATAATTGTATTGTCACCAAAATCCAAAGTGTATACAAAATTTCAGATTAATCGGTTGACAGGAAGAGGGTGAAATTTGAATTACTAAATTTGACCCAAGAATAAATAATAAAAAATAAAACAAACGGGGTGAGCTAAATAAAACCGTTTAAAATAAAAAAAACAAACGGGGTGAGCTAAATAAAACCGTTTAAAAAGTCATGAGTGTAAAAAAAAGTCATGAGTGTAAATAATGACAATACATTTTTTATGCATACGATTATCTTATACCATTATCATATTTTAACTGACTATAAAAAAACTACTACTACTACTTTTTTGTGAATTTTACCTCAGAATTTTTTACTTTTTATATATATAATTAACTAGGTCGGCAAACAAGCGTACGGTCCACCTGATGGTAAGCGATTACCGTAGCTTATAGACGCCAAGAACGTTACCGACCCTGTCCCCAAAGAGTCCCAGGAGCTCCAGTCGCCTTACTCACCAACAGAAACACAATACTGTTTATAAACAGTATTATTTAGCTGTGGTCTTCTGTAAGGTCGAGGTACTACAGGTATTATATTAACGATACCTATGTTATAGAATTTTTTACTCGGATTTTCATGTGTTTTATTACCATCTAAGCTGTGTATCATAATATGAAGTTTGAATATCTCTTAAAATTACAATTATGTAGGTAATCATAATTATGTACTATGTACCTATGTGATGTTTTATAGCCAATTTTATCTCTGGATACACGACACACTGTAACATTTTTGTGGAACGACTTTAATTTGCCTTTGACTTTTTAAATTTGGATTAATAAAAAAACTAAAAATTAAAAATGAATTTTACTATAACTCTTGACACGCACAAAAAATAATTTACAAGCTTGTCGTAAATCTATACTAATATATAAAGCTGAAGAGTTTGTTTGTTTGGTTGTTTGTTTGTTTGTTTGTTTGAACGCGGTAATCTCTGGAACTACTGAGCCGATTTGAAAAATTCTTTCAGTGTTAGATAGCCCATTTATCGAGGAAAGCTATAGGCTATGTATCATCACGCTAAGACCAATAGGAGCGGAGTCCACGCCGATGAAGTCGCGCGCAGAAGCTAGTCCATAATATTTTGACATGGATCCTTCAGTATAAAGTTGTAAATTCCTGTTTTAGCAAAATCGAGAGTTGAGAACGAACTCGTCTTTGCATAGCGAGCTTAGGAGAGTTCGTTAGTATTTTGTCGTCACAGCTAATTTATGTATGTATTGCAAAGTTAAAGAGTCTTAGCTTCGCTTGAGTTTCGAAAGTTTTTGTCGGAATTCGTGTGATTCCGCAAATCGTTTGTTGTTAAAACGGAACGTGTACCGAGATATACGGTTTTTTCATTTGTTTATAATTTTCATTACGATAGTCGTTTGTATTACTAAGTTTGACTTATTAACTATTTATTTATGTATAATGTTATAATATAGATTACTGGAATTTATTACTAATGCTCTTCTTTTATAAATTGTTACGAATTATATTATTATCGATCGGTCTTATCTTTCCCAGTGCTTTTTTTTTCAATAAACAGATTTTTGAAATCATTTTAGTATTTTTTTAAATCAAACTTAGAGTAATAATTGATACACACAATAAAATTTACAAATTGCTTACCTACTCCGCTGTCAACACAGCTCTCCTCAGAGGCACTAATTGCCTTATTCACCACAGGAACACGACACACTTGAATGTAGTATAGTTGTTTTTGTAATATTCTGTAAGCTTGAGGTAGGTACTTTTTTGAGATTTTTTACTATGTCTTACGAACTACCTAGCTATTGTATTCGTTTCATTAAAATATTTTTATAAATTAAATTTTTTAACACAGACATTATATAAAAAAAGTAAATTCAATAAACATTTTCCATAGTTCCAATTACAACTCAAAAATAGTGAGGACGTAAAATTTACAATTTTATGACTTTTATAAGATATTATATTAAAAAAACACCTATTAAATAACGGATCAGATCAATTATGGTCATAATTGACGAATAACCTGACGGGCGTCAAAAACTCTATAAAAAGTAAGATAGCAGGAAAAGAATTGTTTAAAATAAGTAGAAAAAAAATCATTTACATTCATATGAAACATAAAAATCTCATATATTTCAATGCATAAAACATTATTTTACATACAGATTTTATGTTAAAACAATTGCAATGGCAATAATATTATTTTTACTGACGCTCACTGTCGCCAGTAATTGAATACACGCTATTGTTTTTATAGTTTAAAATATTTGGTTAAAATGTTATTCCATCGGTTTTGTTTATTTTTCTACGCTATATTTTTTATATTCAATGTCAAATCGAAAGTATCGTACAATATAATCAGGACTGAAATTACAAGGTCGACGCCTTATCGACCCAGTGGTATGTATGTATGTAGATTTAAAATATTACTTTGTTCGTAAGGATAGTCTTAAAAATAGTAAAACTTCTTGCACTATAATTCAAAACGTCAGCCGTCTTTTAAAACTATAAAGGCCTATAATAGGCTTTGAACGATTGAAATAAAGAAGCGCAGTCCGTCTTTGGCCTGTTTGCGATCTGGAATTTAACGCAGGGTGCGTTAAATTTTTGCTTGCTTGTTGCGTAAAAAACTAAAAAGCTACTGTGATCAAATTAACAGGATCTCTCCCTACATTGTGGGACACTAACTCCCTACTCTGTGGTTGCCTGGAAGAGATCGCTATAAGCGATAAGACCGCCTTTGCATACTTATTTGTTTTACTAGCTGCTGCCCGCGACGTCGTCTTCGTGCGTTCACTGCTCGTTCCCCGTAGGTGATAGCGTGATAATAATATGTAGCCTATGTTCTGACCAGACTTCTTAATAATATTCGTGCCAAATTTGAAGTAATTCAATGCAGTACTTTTTGAGTTTATCCCGGACATACATTGACTTTCCTATCATTTTATTATATTATGTATAGATATCATAATGTTTTAACTGTATCTTTTTTGTGTGCAATAAAGTTTCAATAAATAAATAAATTTTCTTGTTGTGCTTATAAGAACATCAAGGTGCGATAGTTAACAAAAACTTTTACTTGAACTCTTAATTTTAATAAGTGCATAACAAAATTTCTTTTAGTTGTGGATAAGACATGTCTCTTAAAACCAGACACCGGTCCCTGTCGCGCCGGAATTCCCATGTATTACTTTGAACCATCAGCTCAAAATTGTTCGATGTTCTTCTGGGGTGGCTGTCAAGGTAATGGGAATAGGTTTGACACGAAGCAAGAATGTCTGTCGACATGCCTTAGCCAACCCGGAGAAACGAGTAAGTGTGACAGATAATAAGTATCTTATGTATTTCAAATATAATCGAAAATCTACACCATTTAAATACAATAAAAAAAAAAACCGAATAAAATCTTTTTACTTCGTTTATTTAAAACAAATTCACGATAAACTAAACTTCAAGTGATAACTGCGCTTTTTAGCTTGCAAGAGCCATTTTCGAAACTCATTTAGTATCTATATTTTGGTAAATTTAAAGGTAATTAAATATATATCCATTAGTAAAAATTAAACCTTTATCTTTCTGTTTGTTAGTACCTAAAGTGCGGCACTAACAGTAAACTATAACAAGCCTCTACCAACTAAAGTATTCGTGAACGAATTCAGCGTTTGCAATATTGATTTGCATCATTTTGTTGTTTTACTTCATTATGGCACATATTTATTTATTTATATATTATATGTAAAATATATTGTTATATATTTACCCTCATTTAATATAATCATACTTATATGACTTTATTTTTGAATCAGAAAAAAAACCAAAGTGGTGCAGTCTGAATTTCGACTACGGTTTTTGTTTTGGAGCTATTAAGAGATGGTATTATGATCCAATTTGGAAAGTCTGCAAGAAAAGGATTTATTCTGGTTGTGGTGGAAACAAAAATAATTTTTATAATAAGGAACAGGTAAAACTCGAATCAATTTTGACCACACAAATTTTAGCCACCAATTCTATTTAAAGTGGCACATTTGTTCAAGTGCTCGGCTAAATAGGTACTAATTAGCATTTGATTAACAAATAAAAATAACTTTACATGCCAGTATTGGTCTTAAATTTTTATCGCAGTGTCGATGAAATTTTTGAATTTTTTTCTGTCACGAGAATGACGTTACATCTTAATTTTTGTTATGAAATTTATTCTGAGCTGTAATTAAAATTAGTCTTACCTAGTCAAATACTAAAGGTTTAAGTGTCCTTCAAGGAATGTCGAAACCGAAAATAAGTCAGGAGGACAGATAATTGTTGGACGAAGTTTTGGCTGATTCGATCAACTCCAATGGATTCAAGTATATTTTCTGATAGTATAGGTTTATTTATTAATCGATGTTATAATTTGTGTAAACAGAGACCCAAGTGCGTCTGAGCACTCTATTCAATATGTTTTTTACACAATAATTATTACTTATTTAAGGGCTATATTTTTGTATTACAAATGTAATGTAATACAAATACAAATACTAACTAATAATAAAAAAAAAAAAAAAAAAAAAAAAAAAAAAAAAAAAAAAAAAAAAAAAAAAAAAAAAAAAAAATACTAACTTTATTTATATAATTATCAAATTTTAATATTATTTTAGTGTGACGCAATTTGCAATTACGGTATTGGAGTCATAACATCTCAAACGAAGAGTCTAGATCGTTCTAGAAAAGTCCTCGTAGTAAATCCTTTTAATGTAACAACGAAGAAATCAAAAACATGGAAAACTACTACAGCACCTACGACGACGGTAATATTGAACACAGACGATACTATTGATGTTACCGATCACACTGAAACGAATGCTTAGAAAACTCTGCTTGCTGTGAGTGATAAAGAAGTTATAATTTTATTAATGCACATTATTGTCAATATGTACAATATTTTTACTTTTAAGCATGTAAAATAAAAATCTAAGCAAGTAAAAAAAATAACATTTATTAATTTAAGACTTTAAATTACCACACCTACACATAAATAAAGTTTTGTGATTTATATAAACTATTAGACAAAATCACAGATAAATTTTATTTTCTAAGAATATATTATAAAATAATAAATAGCTTCTACTTAATTAATATTTTTTTTCACTGAAGACCTTCGACTTCCTTCACTTCACTTTGTAAGGTCAAGAAAGAACAATCTCAAAAAAATCTTGTACCATTTAACACGGCGTAACTTGAATTAAAAGTCACATTTCCGGATTTGAGTCTTTATATGGTATGCATTGGCTGATAAATGTCGATACGTGGAATGTTGTGCGTTTCATTAAATTTGTTAGTTACAGTAACTAAAGTTATTTTTGTATTTGTTTCTTCATTCTTTTTTAGTTATGTAACTTTTTTTAACTTAGTCTTGCTCATTCGTGGAGATTTATTCAATTTTACTTTAAGTTGAATCAACCTCATATTTGACACACTTATGACTTATTCTTACATCGCTGCTCCAACTGTGTCTAGTAACTGTTGAAGAATAATTTTACTCCTAAAAAAGATAAAAAATATTCTGTTATTTTTTTAAGAAAAGTAAATCCGATTGAAATAAACTGAGGCTTTAAAGCCAAAATGTACAAAACTGAACATCCAAAATCAAAATCAATCGATCTAAACAAAATATTACGAGATTATTTTAAGTTTATCACTGAAATAATTACCTTCCATTCGAAACGGAGTACATTAGTTTAGCAACATATTGTGGACAAATGTCTTGATGCACATTATGAGAATGAAATAAAAGTCCTTGTGATAAGCAGTACATTATCAAGGGTAGTGGAATTTTTTCAGTTAAAATTTTCTTTTCATAGAGAATTGTTGAATACAACTGAAAAAAAAAGATAAGTTAAATCTACTATCGTTAGTAACTTAAAACTAAAATCAAAACTATGTATTGAGTAATACAAATTTAATTACATTATGCCATCAAACACCAACATTACATACAATTCTAACAAGATCTCACCTTAAAAGCTCCCGTCACTGATGCTATTGCGAAACCTAAGCTTGGTTTCAATAAAAATGACAATCCTGCGAGATAACCCGCTGGTAACGCATACACTGCTGAGTCGTATCCTTGTCTACGACATAAGTAGCATACCACAGCCTGTAATGAATTGAACAAAATAATTAATACCGCTTTGTTGATCGATGAAAGATTAATGAAAAGAGGTTACTGTTACTAAAAGGTATTAGAGTAAATCTGTTTAATTTTACTTTAAGAATTCATAAAAACCGGTTTTATGGGAAACAATGAAGTACCTATTCGATGTGATTTTAATAATTCTGCTTTACGTCACGTCATTGTTTGCGTATAGCTATTTTTTTATAAAATCAGCGACCCATAGAAATAATTATTATGCCATCGTATAATGAAGAACTGTTATTGTTATAACTTAAAAAAAATAATTAAAGAATAAAATTGTGTATTTTAAATTAAGAAAATAAAGTCTCCTTAACTATACGTTATCCATCTAAATCTAAATCTGTACTAATATTATAAAGCTGAAAATTTTGTTTATTTAAACGCGCTCAGCTTAGTAACTGCTGCTTCAGATTAAAACAATATTTTTTTATTAGATAATTCATTTCTCGACGAAGGCTATAACTATAATATGTTAGTAGGTACGTCTTTTTTCTCAAAGTAACGGATGAAACCGCGAGGTACAGCTAGTAATCAATTAAAAACATTGCAATAGAGGTCAGCTTTATAGATTGCTCGACTAGAGTAGTACGTCTTGATATAAACATGGCATTTAAATTCCATAGTTATATTCCATTTGTTATATTCCTTATTTGTAGCGCCTCTGGTAAAGTGTAAGTCCGTTGACGATGGCGATCACTATAGATGATAATAATCAAGTAACAGACTCACTAGTTACCACCATAAAAATATTTCGAATATTTAAGAAGCAAATAAAATGAAATTGGTCCAGATGATCCGAATCGAGGCAACATCAACAACAACTTATTTTTTATTATCAAGTGTTTTTTTATGAAGAATGGTTATAGTTTACTGAAGTCTTTAACTGAAGTAGGTCACAGCAGGAAATTTCCTGCTCAAAATATGGAGCAGCCCGATTGGGGTAATACCTCGACCTTACAGAAGACCACAGCTAAATAATACCATTTTCAAGTAGTTTGTGTTCCCTGGTGAGTAAGGTGACCAGAGCTTCTTGGGGGGGATTGGGGATAGGGTCGGCAATGCGCTTGCGATGCTTTTGGTGTTGCAGGCATCTATAAGATACGGTAATCGCTTGCCACCAGGTGTCTATAAAAAAGTCTGAACTAAAAACTAAACGATATAATATTAGTAAAATAACGCCGTACTCTGTAAATACCGATATAGCTAGCGAAGAACAGCCCCATGTTGAAATCCTTAGGCCTCACACTGGCAAGGGCCTTCAATGGCGAGGATATTCTTGGTAATAATACTCGAGCCATCGTAAATGCGAAACCTACTCCGAAGTATGTTGAAGCACCCTGGAACAACAGTTTTTATAAATATGACACATTTAAAATTGTCTTCAAAGTTATATTGGGATTTGGAGAGCAGATCATCTTTTTGAAAGTAATTTCGGTAATAGTTTGATATATTTTAATGACAGAAAAACTGTTTGTTTAAATGAGACCTACCATTAGCTTATTGCTGGCCAATAAAATATAGTTGACATAAGTGGAGCATTTAGTATCTAAAATAATACAGTTGTAAACTTGATTATCAAATTACTTACGAAAATTATATTACCAGCAAAAATTTTATGTTACCTCTATCCTAGGAATCTTCGTAAGATTCCTTAAAAGTCAATACTAATTAATATAACAATATGAACTGTTGTAAATGTTCATTTTACTTCTTCGTTTTAATATTTACATTTATAACCTTGCATATTATATGTGCATGCGATGTTATATATCTTTCGATAAATAGAAAACTAAAATTCAATTAAATAATATACCTAACTCTGAAAGCGAAGATTTTTTAGATACTCTTAAGATTCGGAATAATGAGCACAAAAAATAAGTTCTGAGCATCTGCCGGTGACAGGTATTCTGGTTTATATTACCCAAATAATCGAAGTTAATGGTACAACTGGGAAATGTTTTTAACACTCTTTGCTGCTATTTCACTTGACTTTTATAGCTAACATATTTTTCTTTTTCTTTCGTATAATTTTATGTACAATGTTGTTTAATATTGACAACAATTTTTACGCACGATTCAGAGAAAATGACTATTGTGCTAACGATCGTGAGTTAGATTCCTGCTTATTACTTTAGGTACTCTGAAACAGTGATACAAGTCAAAAATCATCATTTTACGGAAAAGCAAAAACAAAAGTTTCAAAAAATTTTGTTCCTAGTGCGCAAGGTTCAATTGGAGTATCTTCTTTTGTTGAGTACAATATTCTTTTTCAATATGCATTTAAGTTCTTTTAGTAAAGATTTAATTGTAATTTTGTTGTAGTTTACGAAAAAACCTTTGAGTTATATCTTTTTTCAAAATGATTAAATTCTCAAATTGTGTGATAACTGATGCTTGTATAGTTAATCGCTTTACACCTATAACTTTTTCTTGTGTAAACTCTAGAATAATGATCCTAGCGGTTTTTTTTCCGTTACCTTTAAAATATGTTTAGTACAAGATCCGTCATGGGGACAAGCAGTTTGTGAATCATTCGTTTTTCGTCTCACATTGTCTGGTCTAAAAAGCCTGAAAATAAAAAAAATCCGATATAGTTGGTCTCAAGTTTGTTTATTATAATATACTAGCTGACCCCGCAAACGTTGTTTTGCCATGTATGTTATTAACCCCCGTAACCCCCCTCTTGTGGATAGAATGTCTTAAAATGCATTCTTAGCTGACCTCTACTCAGCGAAAGGAATATTCCTAGCAAATTTCAAGTCTCTAGGCCTTATCGTTCCAGAGATATCGTGATGATTCAATGGGTGGAAATCTCTTTTATATATATATATATAGATATAGATTTTAGTAGTTTAAAACTTTTATTTCATTTCTTCAATCATCATTTTTTCATTTTCATCATTACACAGAGATCGTTTAATGCAGTTGAAAATATAACCTTTATACAACTTTGAATATTGCATCCCGCTTCTAAATCGTAATTCGTCTTGTTGCTCAATTTTAACATCGCTTAAACAGTGGTTTGGGATACACAGTAGCATTTCACATTCATAGTAACATTGTAACAAAATTACAACAGTTTGATGCTAGTATTCTCCATTTTAGTTTACCATACAAATTCTAGTAACGTTTTTGTATGTTTGTGTAAAATTGCAAGTGCAGTGAGTATGTGTGCGACTATAACATGTGGATACAAACGATAGGCATTAAATAAACGATATATACATTGTACAATTCGTAACAGATGCAATAGTTTATGGATAGCATTTATGATAATTATGATTTTAGATGTCTAACAGGTGTTTTATTTACAAAACTTAAAATGGACCAATTTAATGCATATTTCTTGTAATATGGTGCTAGCTGTGTGGTCATGGCAGTAAATAATATAGCCACCCCCTCTCTTCCCGTGGGCGTCGTAAGGGATAACACAGTTCCACTGCCACCTTGGAAATTAAAAAGCCGACCGATGGCGGGATATCCATCCAACTGCTGGCTTCCAAATACACAGGCTAAAGACGGGCAGCAGCGTCTTTGGTGTGACAAAGCCAGCCATGCGGTCACCAACCCGCCTGCCCAGCTTGATGACTATGGGCAAAACACATGAGTTCAAGCCATTTTTGGCGTGAACTTGTGGAGGCCTATGTTCAGCAGTGGACTGCGATAGGCTGAAGTGTATTCTTGTAATCATTCTGTACATTTCGTTTGTTTTTAAACACTATTTAAGTTCGTGGATTATGGCTTTGCTATGTATCTCTAACTTAATAATAGTAAATTTAATTTTAAGCAAAATTAACTTTTCCGCATTTAATCCCTAGATAATGACCACTTAAGTTCGTTAATGTTTAATATTTATATACGCTTAATGGAACACGTCCGACTAACAAACTATGGTAATCCATTTTTTGTGTTTTTTTTTATTGTGTAAAAAAGTATGATTTTTTAATTATTATCATCGTATGCAAGGTTAAAATTCTGTTTGCAGGCGAAATTATAAAAAGTAAAAACCATAAAAAAGTGATTATAAGTTGAGAAATCAGATAGGAACATTTTGTTGTAAATGTAAATTTGTTTGGGTTAAAATCTTTTCAAAAATCTCACCTCTTAAATATTGGCTAGAACAACATTTTTTTTTTTGTATTATACTAGCTAACTTGACGAACTTGATACCAACGTTTTTTTTCTGTGTATATATTATTATTATTTTTTTAATTTTCAACAACAATGACGCAATTGAAAGGATTTAGTGCAATCATTTTAAAGTTATTATATTTATAATATATTATATTTATAAGTTATAGGTACATACGTATATTAATTTCGGCGATTCGTTTAATTTTTACTTATTTTGGTTTTGTAAAATGTTCTAACCTTTGAAATACCTATTTAAATAATTAATTCAATAGCATTAATTAATCTATACTAATATATAAAGCTGAAGAGTTTGTTTGTTTGGTTGTTTGTTTGTTTGTTTGAACGCGGTAATCTCTGGAACTACTGGGCCGATTTGAAAAATTCTTTCTGTGTTAGATAGCCCATTTATCGAGGAAGGCTATAGGCTATGTGTCATCGCACTAAAACCAATAGGAGCGGAGTCCACGCCGACGAAGTCGCGCGCAGAAGCTAGTTTATTATTATAAAATCAGATATATTTAAATTGTATACGTGTGATTTGTAGCAAAAATATTTTGTTTTACTCGTAATTATGAATCGGATTAACGAATTACAAACAAAATTTAGCGTATTAATATTTTTGTATCATGAATTATTTAAATTTAAATAATTAATTGCACTGAATGAAACTAATAGTAGTCATGATATGATTATAAATACGCGAGGTAAATAATATTTTTGAATATTATTGTTTGAATTTGATATTATACAGTCATATTTATAGATATTAGTACTCTCATTTTATTTTAAAAAGTAAAATTATTATTTTTATAATAGTAACACATGATTTCTTCTTTGTAAAGATTAGGAATGTTGATTCGTATTCTTATTTTTTACATCAGCCAACAAATATTTTATTGTTTAATTTAATTGCTTGTTTTTAATTTAACGGTTTGTGAGCATTAGTTTTTGCAATATCTGTAAAAGTGATGTGGTGTACCTACCTATATATATTTTTAATATCCTGAATTAAAAATATATAATTGGTACCAAATATTATTGGTACCAACATAAGCATTACATTTAGAACTACTTTCTCCTATATTATCTATAGAACTATTTTACAAATAATCATATTAAAACTAAAGTAAATTATTTAAAAAAATTGCAAAACTAGCTTACCATAGCAGAGGCGTCCGCTTACCACTCTCTCCCTCTAATCGCATAAGATAAAAGAGGAAAGCACTACCAATCATGAACATGAATGTCTGCTTGCCCTTCGTCATGTTTAAGTAACCGTCTCTTTCCAATAAACGTATCCAAAATTCAATCACCTAAAACAAATATCAAATATAACTCTAAAAAGAAAAGCTTCGGATTTTTTCTAAAGGAACTTCACACAAGTTCAAGAATAGATTGTATCCATAGATTATGTTTTATGGCCTAGCCTATTAGCGCAGCGTGCAGTGATTCCACTTTCCGCTCTGGGTTTTGTAGGGTTGATTTGGTGCTTTATAATAAACATAATTATTGTAAAAACTACTAAAAAAACTTACCAAATTACAAAATAAATTTATGACTAGACCTCTTCTTTTCGGGGGTTCTAAAAGGATGAAAACACCGTTTATCGTACTTGGAAGTAGTATATACGTATAATATGTATATTTTCTTCCTAGAAGCCACCTGAAATAAATATAAAGTTCAAATTAATTATATGAATAGAAAAAGTTTAGAGGTATTTACTGTACTTACTTAATTATACGACTATGTAAAATATTCTATATATTATAAACTCACAAAATAAACATTTTGTAGCATCATTACCATAAATAATACTCAATATACATTATTTGTGATTGTTATTTTTTTTAATATATAACTAAACTAGGTCGGCAAACAAGCGTACGGGCCATCTGATGGTAAGCGATTACCGTAACTTAAAGGACATCTGCAACACCAGAAGCATCGCAAGCGCGTTGCCGACCCTATCCCCAATTTCCCCCAGGAGCTCTGGTCACCTTACTCACCAACAGGAACAGTACAGCACTGCTTGAAAACAGTATTATTTAGCTGTGGTCTTCTATAAGGTCGAGGTACTATCCCAGTCGGGCTGCTCCATACTTTGAGCACGAAATTTCCTGCTGTGGCCTACCTCAGTCAATTATTTAGTAATGTAAGTAGTTGTATAAAGTAAGACAACATTCAATAATAGAACATATCAGGCTATTGCCGGAAACTCTTTGCAAAAATCACTTGAGATTGATGATGGTGAGGTAAAATTAATAGGAAATCATCATTCTTCATTGAACCTCTTTGAATGATCAGATATTAGGGGATTGATAACTGCTATAATTAGATGATGATAGATCCACTCATATGTACTCATCCACGTCTTACGAGATACATCTAAGTGAATCTGAAAAAAATACTCCACAAATGGCAGAAAAAATTTTTAGAAGAGAACATCCGTAAAAAATACACATCCGTGACTGTTCACAATCGCTGGACTCAATGAATGAGACACATTTTGAGAACCACTGCTGCTCTATCCCCTGCTAACTCTATTACCTACCACAATCGAGAGTTTTGTAGACGAAATTTTTGTTCGTCTCATCAAAATGAAGCTACTCCCGGAAAATTAGCTTGATAGTAATCAAGTGAAAAAAATATACTAGGGATCCCGGACTAATAGACAATGTGTGGACAAATTTCTTATGAACAGCTTTGGGACCATTGTAATGGCACTCAGGGCCACATCATAAAGTACTTCATTGAACTCTAACATCTTCGTTCAGCTGCAATTTATTAGCTACGATTACCTGTTCCACTTAACTTATTATTTACTAAACACGCAAAGGAATCTAATGGATGCTAGCGGTTTCCATTGTTGAATATATTAAACGTATCTAGATAACTTAATGCATTATACTGTATTAGTCTTTATTCCAATATTTTGATACGATTTTACTACCAAATTGATACCTGTAATAATGATAGTTAATTCAAATATATTTATATAGACTAGCTGAACCAGCAAACGTTGTTTTGCCATATATTATTAACCCCCTTAATCCTCCCTCTCTTGTAACTTAGGGGTATCAAAATAGATTTTGGCCGATTCTCAGACATACCTGATATGCACACAAAATTTTATAAAAATCGGTCCAGCCGTTTGGGAGGAGTATTTTAACTAACATTGTGACACGAGAATTTTATATATAAGATGTTCCTATAACTTGTAACATTATTCCTATAAGTTGAAACCAGAGAATGCATACACTTGTCCACTGACTCCAAAAGATGGAGTTTTAAAGAGGAAATTAAAATTACATGACTATCCAACTATGGACTATAATTGACGCAAGCACCACCTGCTTCTTACTTTTCTTAGGCTCAACTTGCTTAATAAGATGTCTGATTGCTATATTAAGTCCTGATGACCTAGATCAGGAAGTTGAAAATTATAAGTTACTAGCTTCTGCGCGCGACTTCGTCGGCGTGGACTCCGCTCCTATTGGTCTTAGCGTGATGATACATAGCCTATAGCCTTCCTCGATAAATGGGTTATCTAACACCGAAAGAATTTTTCAAATCGGACCAGTAGATCCTGAGATTAGCGCGTTCAAACAAACAAACAAACAAACAAACAAACAAACAAACAAACTCTTCAGCTTTATTATATTAGTATAGATAACAAATTCAAATAATTTTATAGATTTATATTATAAGTGACTTAACAATTAAAACAAAAGATGTTAGTTTTAGAACGATTTGCGTAAATATAACAGCTATGTAACAATTATATTATGATGAAATTGAGAGTTGCGTGTGGCGCATCCGTTCTCGGTGAGTAATTTTCATTTGTAATCGGTTAAAAGAACCACTGTAACGTAACGGTCTTATAATTTAATCATTGATGGAAACTTCAAACGTTGTGTTTATTAACGTCCATTTTTAATAAGGCATTATATGTATATTTTATATAAATATTTAATACGTATATGTTTAACCTACACACACACGGCTAACCTGACGGTCCTAAGGTAAATAATTATAATGTCGCTCGTGTTTTTGGTAACAGGAGACAGCCATACGTACTTTTGAAATAATTATATATATGCATAACTATACTTATACTATAAAAGTGAAAGTACGTTTGTTTTCCACTTTCACGCCTCAATGGCTTGTCTTGAGCAACTGGAACAGATATAGGCTACGTTTTAACTGGGAAAAAACGTGTAGTTCTCGAGGGATATCGAAAAAACCTTACGAGCGTAAATGTCACCTTGACTAATTTTCTATAAACGTAGAGACAAAGAAGTAACGATTTCAACTAAGATTAGCGAAAA
This sequence comes from Melitaea athalia, assembly GCA_905220545.2. NCBI lineage: Eukaryota > Metazoa > Arthropoda > Insecta > Lepidoptera > Nymphalidae > Melitaea > Melitaea athalia. Next base: position 2,874,786 of record HG992185.1, on the reverse strand, counting down.
ATCGAGAAAAAATGTCTAAAATTGATAATGTTCTCTCAATTATCATCAATGACAAAGTAGTCAAAGACAATTGTTAAAAGAACCAGCTTTATTGGTAATAGTTGACTTAATTTTACTTTGATGTATTTGATACGTACCTCAAGAAACAAGACAAATTTGAAATACTTCCACATATAAGCGCACCGAGAAGTGTTGACCTAGCGTAATATTCTCCAGCCTTCATTAACTCCTTCTTTTTCAGCATTTTCTTGCCCTTCATTAAGTTTTGCGCCTGAAAATTGCGTACTTACAAGCGTCGTGCATAATAGCATTTTAAGTTAATTTGTTGGGAAACCCTAACCTCTCATAATGACCGATCATTTAAACTATTTATGGAAACGCCTTACGTTGCCTTTACCTGATTGTTTGATCTAACAAATGATAAAAAATATATTTTAATTTTTAATTATGTGACTATAATTATAAAAAATTATTCTTCGTGCAAAAATAATAATTAAAAGTAGAAATATAAATAGGAAAATACTTAGGTAGTAAATATTATAATAAAAAAAAATATTACAAACCCAAAATGTCAGAAATATAATTGAAAAAAGGTGTCAAATAAGTTACAATAAAATGTTTTTATAACTTAGACACCGACAATTTAAAAATCAAATTATGTTTCAAATATCTTGGATTTTATTTGTTAGAACAAACACGAAGTCGATCATAAATAGTCGTAAAATTATAAAACAGATACTATATCACTTACCAAATGTACCAATAAATAAAATTTTGCACTTCCAATGAAGGAATTTTTATAAGTTTCTATAGATGCAGTCCAACAGCTTCTGTTCCAAGGATGGACAAGCACGCTGCAGTGAACATCGCGGCAAGTACTCTCAAATAGATGCTTACTTATCTCAACCATTTTGAACCTTCAATCTTCAGCTCAACCTTCTTAAGCTTCAACCTTCAATCTTCATGAATGAAATGTGTTCCTGCAAGTAAGAGAAAATTATAAATGACCACAACTCACAAGAATATTTTATCTACTAGCTTCTGCGCGCGACTTCGTCGGCGTGGACTCCGCTCCTATTGGTCTTAGCGTGATGACACATAGCCTATAGCCTTCCTCGATAAATGGGCTATCTAACACTGAAAGAATTTTTCAAATCGGCCCAGTAGTTCCAGAGATTACCGTGTTCAAACTTATAAAATTTATTCGCGATAATGAATATAACTTAGAGTATACTGAATATAATATCAGTATGTACAGTGGATACACAATGGAAATATTATTGTAGAAAACTTAAATAAGGAAGCAACTTATTATCAAAATTTAATGCAGATTGACTGTCATTATTAATTATTTGACTAAAGTAAACATATAAATCAGATAATAGAATACTCAATGTGATAAAACATACATTGAATACTATTAATATACATACATATTATCCATTACTGTGCTATAATAACAGATTTTAATAATAGTCAATATCTCAAGGGTTTATATTTTATCAAAAAACAAACAAATAAAATATGAGTGTTGAATAATAGCGTTTTCATTCTTTATGTACATATAATTATACATCAATACATACTTAAAGAGTCAGGAGGAAGAGAGACAAAGTTTGAAAATACGAAATATTAGCGCTGTAATGAAGTGATCATTACCCTTCCTATATTGGCAAACCTTCTTAACCTTACTCACCACATTAATATAACACCATTGAGAGCAGTATAATTGTGTTTGCTTGCAAACGAAAAAAAAACCGACTTAATTACAGTGACATTTAACACAATCTAGGTAGGTGGAATAGTCAAGTAAATACGCGTTATCAATGATTAGAGAAAAAGTAGTCATCAGACCTCGATCAAATTTAAGCAGGACCACAAGATAACCATCAGCTTTCGATTAAAACACGAATCATCAAAAGTAAGATTGGAGTGTCTCCCCAGTCAAGCTGCTTTAGATTTTCAGCAGAACATTTCCTGATGTGCCCTATACCTCAATTTAAATTATAGCATTACCTGTATTACCTATGATAATCTGTCAAGTTTCCTTTTTTTATTCCAATAAGTCATGACTAATATGCGATTGCAATGTCAATAATTTCACATTCATATTTCACGATCACGATTCAGCCTGTAATATCCCACTGTTGGGCATAGGCCTCTTCCCCATGTAGGAGAAGGATCGGAGCTTAATCCACCACCCTGCTCCAATGCGGGTTGGCGGATATATTCCTTACTATGAGTAACGATCGCTATCAGGTGATTGCTAATGATAACAACCGGGACTGACGGCTTAACGTGCTCTCCGAGGCACGGTGGGGAGACCCACAAGGACTGCACAAACACCAAGGCCACGGCAAACATCTGTAGGGCCAATACAAATGCTGTCGTGTACGGGGATCGAACCCGCAACCGCCCGCGCAATAGCCAATCGCAATCCAGTGCTGTGACCGCGGCGCCAACGCGGTGTCACATTCATTCATATTTGACGTCATTTTAGTACAATTAACCCCATTGTATGTTCTATTTTGAACCCACACAAGTGCTGGCTTTGTTTCGCCTACACCCTCATTATTTTCAATCACTGGACATTTTAAAGACATTAGACATAGTTTAATGATAATACTTCTTATAACACAAACTTTTACGTAATTGGAAATCTATTTATAATTTCTTTTTAAACGCAACTCACAGCCCCCAGTAGGATTTTTTCCTATGTCGGGAGTCTGGAAACACACACAATACACAAGCACAAACGCCCAGACCACGACTAACATCTATATGGCCAATACAAATGTCTGGTGTGAGCGGGGATCGAACCCGCGACCGCCAGTGCAACAGCCAGTGCTGTGACCGCGCCAACGCGTCGTCTCGCATATAGGTAATTGTTTAATTAATAGTAACGAATAGTAGACATATTTTACTCAGTTCTCAATATGACTGCGTATTATACCTACTTATGATAAAAATATTTCAAGCCAATTTTTTTTGGACTCTGACGTAAATGTATGTTAAAGTTTTAATAACTCGTTTTGCAACAGAAGCCGTGTATTGTAAAAAACTTTATATTTTTAATAAAAATTTAAACTTAACTTCCATTTTTATCTCTTTTTATAATCGCTCAGGTTGCTAAGAGAAACATTTTGATAAATAATGTGCATTTAGATGGCATTGATTTACTGTGATCTGTATATTATAAAGTTATAACCGTAAATTGACGTAAACCACCGTGTACCAGCCTGACTGGGGAAGTACCTCATCCTCACAGATGACAGCAAAACAAAGCTATTCTCAAATAATCTTTTAAAAATGAATAATTTATCTATATTCCATCAATCAATTATCAAACTCTATTGGATGACCGTGCGCTCGTTAGTACCGATAGCGGTATAATTTTTTTTTTATCTGAAGGATATAGACCAGATAATTTTATCAGCAAGCGGTGAAATAGTACTTTGAAGTCAGTATTGAATATCTAATCGGTTCATAAAATTTAGTGTTGAAGTTATATTAAGCACTAGCTTCTGCGCGCGACTTCGTCGGCGTGGACTCCGCTCCTATTGGCCTTAGCGTGATGATATATAGCCTATAGCCTTCCTCGATAAATAAGCTATCTAACACTGAAAGAATTTTTCAAATCGGACCAGTAGATCCTGAGATTAGCGCGTTCAAACAAACAAACAAACAAACAAACGAACAAACAAACAAACTCTTCAGCTTTATTATATTAGTATAGAGCTGTACCCGCGACTAGCATGTATGAAAGGAATAATGAAAGTGGAGGAAGCGAAACAAGTATGTAAGGATCGTAGCAAGTGGAAAGAAGTGGTCTCTGCCTACCCCTACGGGAAAGAGGCGTGATTTATATGTATATGTATGTATGTATGTATGTACCCGCGACTTCGTCCACGTGGAATTGAAAAAAATAGTTATTGTTCAGTTCGCAGAGTTATAAAATAATTTTCTAAAATAAAAGTTGCCTAAAATACTCCTTATTACATCAGCTATTTGCCAGTGAAAGTTCTGTCAAAATCGGTCAAGCCGTTTCACAGATTAGCCAGAACAAGCAGACAGACAGACAGATCAAATTGTAGAAAATGTTATTTTGATATAAGTACCGTGTATAGTGTATACATCCATATGCATTTAGTAGAAAGCGGTTAAATTAATATTATAAACAGACACTCCAATTTTATTTATTTGTATAGATATAGAAAATACCTATAGTACATCGTTAGTGTAATATCTAGTTAGGGCTTATTTATATCTATAAAATATTTCTCAATCATTTCTATTATACTCAATGAAATTCAATTGATCATTCGAGCGGTTAATAATAATAAAATGTTCAATAAATACTTCAAATCTATTTCTTGTTATAATACAATTGTTATTGTATATCGAAACATTTCTAGCATTTTATGACCCTGTGGGCGTATGGTTGGGTGTGATACATCCAGAGCACGATTACGGTTACGCTTCAGCCTGTAATATCCCACTGCTGGGCCTCTTTCCCCATGTAGGAGAAGGATCAGAGCTTAATCCACCACGCTGCTCCAATGCGGGTTGACAGATATATTCCCTACTATGAGTAACGAACGCTATCAGGTGTACATGATAACAACCGGGACCGACGGCTTAACGTGCTCTTCGAGGCACGGTGGGGAAACCCACAAGGACTGCACAAACACCCAGACCACGGTAAATATCTGCAAGTCTAAAGCTAAATCTTTCCATACTTCTTTGACTTATTATGATCTTGTTTTTTATTTTTAACCGACTTCCAAAAAAGGAGGAGGTTCTCAATTCGACACGTATGTTTTTTTTTTATATATGTTAGCTCAGAACTTTTGACTGGGTGAACCGATTTCGATCAATTTTGTTTTAATTGAAAGGTGTTGCGTGTCATGTGGTCCCATTTTAAGTTAATTGAGATCTGACAAGTACTTTTAGAGTTATATCTAATAATGCGTATTTACGTGACTACTTTTTCGTCGACCTACGTTGTATTATAACGCATAACTTTTTACTCGGTGTACCGATTTCAATGATTCTTACTTTAATCGAAAGCTAATACTTGTCTTGTAGTCTCGTTTAAATTAAATCGAAAACTGATTACAACTTTTTGAGTAATCTTTAATAGCGCGTATTTACTTGACTATTTTTTCGTCTTATTACGTTGTATTACTTGTCGATGTAATTGAAGTCGGTTTTTTTTCGTTTGCGAGCAAACACAATTATCCTAGTAAATTTCCAGGTTTGACAGGCGTATGTTAGTGAGGGGAGTAGGAAGTTGTTCATGACTCTACTTTTCAACCTTATGGGCAAGTCGCTTTTTAGAATTTCTTTTAGGCTCCAGAACTTCTTCTATGTGATATTGACCCTCCTCTCTACTTCCATTTCGTTAAAAGATAATACAATATAAATATTTAAAAATACAGTCATAAACATCCAAACTTTAACAACAACTTCAGTAAGTCAGTCAAACTTATTTAACTTTGTTAAATCAATATTCAAACCCATTTCTGAGTTTGCCTTTGCCCATTAGATTATGCGGGATCTAGGTGTGCTATAAGGGACAAATTTAATCTAGGTTTCTAGGCAATACCCCGTCTTTGTAATGTACTGAACCCACTATCAGTATGCAAAGTTTGTTTGCTAGATCAACGAGGGTCTACGTGCTTCTATCTAAGAATGAAATTTGCATGTTCAATTTTGTAAGTCAGGTGTGGTTAAAATTTGAAATTATTTCAAACAAATATCATCTATAATAAGATATTTATAGAGTTCATAATTCTGTGTACGTTTTTAGTAATGTTAGCTCAGTTTTACGAGCTGTTTATGTTTTGTTTTGAAACGATTATCATAGTAAACTTTCTTTTATGATACAAAAATGATTGTTATTATTTTATTGTAACAATTAATAACTTCCAGCGCTATATTTGTTTCTTAATTCAAAATAATAAAATTAAATGAAATCTTTTTAGCTTTTATTGTCTATACTAAGTAGTAAAGGTTACTTTTTATGACACAGATAATAAAAAATAGTGGACTGAGTTTATTAGACTTTTTATCTTCTTTTATTGTTCTTTTTTTATACAAGCATAATTTATACTTCGCACAGCGCTATGTAAAAATCTACTTACATAAATAAATGTTCGGAACGATTCGTAATTATCACTATCAATACATATTATAAAACAAAGTCTCTTCTCGCTATCTGTCTGTCTATATGCTTAGATCTTTAAAACTACGCAACGGATTTTGATGCAATTTTCTTTAGTACATAGAGTGATTCCAGAGGAAGGTTTATATGTATAATACATGCATAATATAGTAGAGGAACACTGATAGTTTTAAAGTTTTCTAATGTAATGTCGTAAATAAACACATTTTTTTTCGCTTAGATTGCAAATATTTATTTTATATTTTATATTTAGTATCAGCATTGCACCCATGCGAATGTATATTATACTTTTAAATATAAATTATTTTTAAATTATTTATTAATTATAGATCATTCTCGTCACAAGTAGGTATTTCTAAGCAGTTCTGTGCTTTTATTTTACAATAATTTATAGCAATTAAAACTATCTATAATACTTTGGGCTGTAAATTTTATTAATGACGAAAAGGAACCCAATAATTAACCTAAAATTAGTCAAACAATTTTACTTATTATATTTTTAGATAAACATTGTACAACAAATCTAGTGCCAATAAACCTAACTAAGCGTCTTTATCTTTGACCTAATCGTGTACTGAACTTTATTGCACCAATATTGCAATACATTTCGTAAATGTTTTACTATTTAAGCTAGTCTCTAAATCTCTACCAAGGCCAGAGTAGAGTCGTCTTTGAATGATGCGTATCACTTCACTACGTAGTATAAAACAAAGTCGCTTTCTCTGTCCCTATGTCCCTATGTCCCTATGTATGCTTAGATCTTTAAAACTACGCAACGGATTTTGATGCGATTTTTTTTAATAGCTAGAGTGATTCTTGAGAAAGGTTTGTGTATATAATTTAGTATACTTTTATGTAAATTAGCAGAATTACGGCGATAAATGTTGAAGAAGTCGTAAAAAATCGCGCCAACTTGGAGCTTTCCACGCAAACGCCGCGTAAACTAGCAAAGATACAGTTTAGTAATGTACTAGCGAATTCAAAATCTATAAAAATTCTACAAAAAAGTCCGCGAGAGCATATCTCTATCTCTTACGGTTGACTTACAATAACCACGTTTATGTTCAAATTTTTAATTAAAAACATTACGTTATTTTCATAGCTATTTTCTTTAGTTCAGTATTAATCCTTATCCATATAAATATGTTAGTTAGCTTAGACATTTAATGCAGATTAAAATTGCCCTTCACACTATATCAATCAGATGAATAGTTTTTGAGATATCGTCGTTAGAAGCAATTAGCAGCGAAACATTTAAAGTTCCTAAAGCGCCTACTATGCTATGCCTACTGCGCGCCGCGCGGCGAGTCCATCCCCTCTGCCCCGCATGACGCATCGCTCGACCACCAGTACATCTTTATAGTTTATACATAGTATAAAATTAAGTCACTTCCCGCTGCGGCTGTCTGTATGTTTAATTGTTTAGATCTCTAAAACTACGCAACGAATTTTGATGCGGTTTTTTTAAATAGATAGAGTAATTCAAGAAGAAAGTTTATACCTATGTATAATACATATATAACATGGTAGAAAAACACTGATAATTTTAGACTAGAGGTTTCTAACGTATCTTTTATTGTTGATAGTATTTTTAGTATCATCATTGCACCCGTGCGAAGCCAGGGCGGGTCGCTAGTATCATATAATATGATTCCGTTATCTATTCTCATATTAGAAGGATATAGTGTTTGTTAACCTACTTCAAAAAAAAAGTCAGAGGTTCTAAATTTGATTGCATTTTTTATTTTTATATCACTAAGTCGGCAAACAAGCGTACGGCTCACCTGATGGTAAGCAATTCCCCCTCAGGAGCTCTGGTCACCTTACTCACCGAAAGAAACACAACACTGCTTGAAAGCAGTATTATTTAGCTGTGGTCTGTAAGGTTGAGGTACTCCTTTTCCCAGTCGGGCTGCTCCATTTTTATGTGTGTTACTCAGAACTTCTTAATGGTCGGACCGATTTTGATAATTTTTAATAGAAAAATAGTACTTGTCATGTGGACCAGTTTAAATTTGGTCGAGTACTTTTTTAGTACTTGACAAGTACTTTTTTAGTTATCTCATATACCTAATTCGTATTTGCTTGACTATTTTCCCATCTTCTCGTATTTTTTGTATTATATCTCATAAACTTTTTACCGAAAATTAAAATTTGATTTAGATCTGAGGACTACTTTTTGAATTATCTCTAATAATGCATATTCAGTTGAAAATGTTTTTCGTCTACCTAAGTTAAATTAGTGGTCGATGTAATTAAAGTTGGTTATCTTTCGTTTGCAAGCAACCACAATTATTTGAACGCACTTCTCGAAATCTAACGGTCTGGGATGTTTTCAAGAATCATTTTAGGTTTGTAAAAGACCTTTCTATGACTCATAGCACACAATCTATGAACGTCGATTTTTCATTTGTTTGTTTGTCATGCGCATCAATATCACATGATTATACAGGGTGTCCCGCGATAAAGTGCAACCCCGAAAGGGGGTGAAACTAGACCATAAATTGTCGACAAAAAACAGAAAAAAATTAAAAAAAAATTTTTTATTTTTTTTATTGACGAATTGAGATTTTTATATAGCTTACGTAGCCTCTTTGTACAAAAAATGATGATTTTTGTACGTGTATTTTGGGATACAGGCGTAAAATTTTTTTTTATTTGAATGGCAATATGGTAAGAAATAATAATAAATTATAAAATTTCCTGATATTGGGGGCATAATTCTGAGAAAATTAGAGATCATTGAAAAAAACAGTCATAAAAAATGGATTTTTTTTCACAAGAAGCATAGTTAAAGACATAATGCCACTTTTTTGCGAGCTAATTTTTATTTTATCCTTACCGCCAAGTACGTGGCGTAATATTTTATTTTATTTTAGAGTAATCGACCCACTACTTTGGAAGAAATCATCATTTTTTGTACATAGAGTCTACGTAAGATATAAAAATCTTAATTCGTCAATAAGAAATAAAATATTTTTTTAAAAAAGTTTTTTCTATGTTTTTTGTCGATAATTTATGGTCTAGTTTCACCCCCTTTCGGGGTTGCACTTTATCGCGGGACAGCCTGTATAAAACATAATTATAATAGGAATAATTTATAAAAAAAAATATGTATTTAATACTGGAATTAAAACATATACAATGGTTTAAATGTTATTATCTCTAATAAGTACTTGATGTAATAGAGCGCGGGTAATTAAAAGTGAATGTGTTAAGTGAATAAACAAAGTAATTTTCAACTGGGTTTTACAATTGTTCGAGTAAGTTTACTAGAATCATCTGAAGTACAAGTGATAAATTTATGACAATTGAATTAATGATGTTTAACAGACATCTGTAAATTTTCCATTGTTTCACGATTCAGCCTGTATTATCCCACTGTTGGGCATAGGCCTCTTCCCTATATAGGAGAAGGATCGGAGCTTAATCCACCACGCTGTTCCAATGCGGGTTGACGGATATATATTCCCTACTATGAGTAACGATCGCTATCAGGTGTACATGATAACAACCGGGACCGACGGCTTAACGTGCTCTCCGAGGCACGGTGGGGAGACCCACAAGGACTGCACAAGCATCCAGACCACGGCAAACATCTGTATAGCCAATACAAATGTTGTCGTGTGCGGGGATCGAACCCACAACCGCCCGCGCAACAGCCAATCGCAATCCAGTGCTGTGACCGCTGAACCGTGAACGCGGCGTCATTCCATTGTTTACGGTTTTCAAAATTATTCTTCTTTAACGTGCTCTCCGAGGTAAGGTGGGGAGACCCACATGGATAGCTATCCAAACCGGAAAGAAATATTTTTACAATTGATATAAATATCCATCCCAAGCGGAAATCAAACCCGCAAACCGTTGGTATTTTAGGTAACGGGCACCACTACACCAGAGCGGTTTGTAACAATTCTAAGTGGAGCTTATAATTCTTTCTAAATATAATTTTATTAGACATTATATCCATCAACGCACTGTCCCACTAGCAGTGCGGTGGATTAAAGTAAAATAAATTAGACGAAAAAATAGTCAAGTAATTACGCGTTATCAAAGATTACTCAAAAATTATTTATTAAATTTAAATGGGACCATAAATGACAAGCGCCATCTTTCGATTAAGGAAATAATCATAGAAATCGATTCACCCAGTATAAAAATTTTGAAGTAACACACACAAAAAATACAGTCAAATTGAAAAATTTCTGCTTTTTTGAAGTAATTTAAAAAAAAATACATAGACATGTGTAATGTCAGAAGTAAAACTTCTTTAGCAAATTAATTCAAAGAAAAATAATTCAAAAAAAACTAATTAAAAAGAAAAGAATTTAAAATACAAAAAATAAAAAGTAATTGAAAAAAAAGTCAATGTCACGCGGTGTTCCCAGGCGATCACCCATCCAAGTACTGATCGTCATGACGCTGCCGCGTTAGTTTCGCTCAAATTTTACCCCTCATGCGCCTAAAGAAGTTTCACTTCAAAAACTTTATATATCTGTAAAACTTACATAGTAACTAAAATACAGGAATACACTATATATACACTAAAACACATATATATACACTAAACCAGCCATCTAGCCAAATTTTCACCACTTTTTCACGTAATACGAACGAATAAACATCGCAGTCTTCAATGTGTGTTATATCAACGATACACACAAACGTTCTGAACTCAGTACGCGATGCGCGAACGCATTTAATGAAATGTAAACAAATTGTACTGTATCATAAAGTACATACATACATACATATAATCACGCCTCTTTCCCGTAGGGGTAGGCAGAGACCACTTCTTTCCACTTGCTACGATCCTTGCATACTTGTTTCGCTTCGTCCACTTTCATTATTCCTTTCATACATGCTCTTCGGTTTAGAGTACTCTTGATCTGACCTTTTTTCAAGACGTCACCGATTTGGTCTTGAAATGTCCGTCTAGGTCTACCCCTTCCAACATTCCCATTCACACTCGCCTTATACACTTTTTTCGTAATAATCATAAAGTACGTATAATTTAAATTTTCTCAGTAATTTTAGGTGCACGTGTTTGTTCTTAGTTACTTTTTTTAGTTAGTTACTGCACCGAGACTTACGAGTTTTGACATTTTGTTTGACAAAGTTAGCAAGTAATATTTGTTGACAATATAATACAATCTGGCTAAAAGGTTTCAGGTGAAGAATCTGTCAGTATTTTTTTTATTACTAAAAATAACCTTTAAATAAGAATATTACCTGATGTTAAGTGATCGTTGCTGTCCAAAAACACTTAAAACATCAGGGGAGCTATGAATGCTTTAATGGGTAGGTACAGAAATAAGGGAGGGAGGTAAGAAGGTGTTGACGATGAGAGGAGGGAGGAATTTTGATATTCTGTTTTAGTTACCTATACAAAGCACATAATATTTAAATTTGGGCTACTAAAATATATCTAGATTGATTTTTATGTATGCGGAGAATGTACATTTTTTACTTTTTTTTAACATTTTATTCATCCTGATTACTGCGGTAATTGTGACAATTCATTCTAAAATTTTCATGTCCAAGGATCCAGGGGTTCAATAATCTATTAAGGTCGTGTGACAAAATGGATGAATCCAAGAAGGTTAAAAAGTTTAATATTTTATTTCGGCAAAATAAACGTAAATATACTAGTGCCTAATTTTACTTTTGTTTTTACTGGTCCATTTAATTGGTTGGGTTTTTTTTTCGTCGTGTGATTTTAGATATGATATATTTCTTATAAAGATAGTTACTAGTCAAGTGCCATTATGTTATTGTAATGTATTATTACCTATTTTAATTAATGAAGTACAATTAAGACAAGTAAGACGACGCGTTGGCGCAGCGGTCACAAAACTGGCTGTTGCACTTGCGGTCGCGGGTTTAATCCCCGCAATTGAGAAAAATTTGTATTAGCCATATAGATATTGGCGTGTCTATGTGAGAGCGATGACTCACTATTTTCTTATGACTCTGCAAGCTAAAGTGGCAATGGGCAGGCCATATTGTAAGGAGAACCGATAACTCATGGGAAAGAAAGGTCCTCGAATGGCAACCACGTCTTGGCAAAAGGAGCACAGGCCGTCCTCGAACCAGTTGGATCGACGGCCTAAAGAAGACAGCGGGAAGCCATTGGGTTCAAAAAACCCTGGAGCGGACGGAGTGGAAAACATAAGGGGAGACCTATGTCCAACGGAAAATTTTTAAATGCTGATGAATGGATTGAATAGAACGATGTTTATAATAACACGTATTGTTTCCATATTGTTTTAGTACTTTTACCTTCCACACTTGAGTTTGATGATACATTTCATTCAGGACAAAGAAAATATAATAGTGACTGTTATCGTATATTGATAATTATTCTGATTCACGATTCAGCCTGTAATATCCCACTGTTGGGCATAGGCCTCTTCCTCATGTAGGAGAAAGATCGGAGCTTAATCCACCACGCTGCTCCAATGCGGGTTGGCGGATATATTCCATACTATGAGTAACGATCGCTATCAGGTGTACATGATAACAACCGGGACCGACGGCTTAACGTGCTTATTTTATGATAATATCATTATATCATTCATTATTATGATGAGATAACATGAACTTTGGTTAATAGTTTCAGGGCTTATTTTATCAGTTATGGATAACGCTATTTGATAGATATAGGCCACCACAAGTTCGCGCAAAAATGGCTTGAACTCATGACTATGTGTTTTGCCCATAGTCACCACGCTGGGCAGGCGGGTTGGTGACCGCAGGGCTGGCTTTGTCGCACCGAAGACGCTGCTGCCCGTCTTCGGCCTGTGTATTTCAAAGCCAGCAGTTGGATGATTATTCTGCCATCGGTCGGCTTTTTAAGTTCCAAGGTGGTAGTGGAACCGTGTTATCCCTTAGTCGCCTCTTACGACACCCACGGGAAGAGAGGGGGTGGCGATATTATTTAATGCCGTAACCACACAGCATATAATAATTATGTAAATTTATTATATGTAATAATAGAGCGTAAGAAACATTAGCACAAAGCACAGTCAATGTGATAAAATCAAAATCATATTTTTATTATTATATCATAATAATGATTATTTTACATTTATGAAGTTTTACGGTTTAACTATAATATGTATATAATTGTGTTTGTTTGTTCGCAAACGAAATAAAAACTACTGGACTACTAGTAACAGTAAAAATATAATCAAATAAGTTTGTTAAAATTTTAATTAATTGTTATTATTTTTATTTTGTAATTTTAATTGCACGCGTCACACGCTTAAGCGTGTGTTGCACGCGTCACACGCTTAAGCGTGTGGGTGTGCTTTACTATCGAAAGACGGCTCTGTGTCCATTTTCCAAGATAAAATCGTTCTTATACGTTAAGTTAGGCACTGAATTTTAAAAAAAAAGGTTGTTTCGGAAACTAGAAATGTTAATCTATAAAGTCAGCGTATTTTCTTTTCATTTCGTTTAATATTTATAACAAAAAAAACGTAATTAAAAAGTGATATGTCAGCTGTCCGTTGGTCTGTGCCCTTTTGTTGTCTTCACGTTTTAGAAAAATATAAACAATTAATTGTAATAATTTCTTTTGAATAATACTTCAGTCACTCTAAGGATGAACTGTATATCTTTTTATGATTGAACTCTTAACCGTTTTAAAGATATTAACGAAATTCGAAAGATTTTCTAGGTTTCTTTCATAAATATTTTTTCTTTTTTAAACCCCGGCGCAAAACGAGGGGTGGTATAAGTTTAACGTGTCTGTGTATCTGTGTAACTGTCTGTGGTACTTTTTTCTAGTTGATGAGGGGATCTGACTACCTTCCTTATGTCCTATCGATTCGAAATTTGGTACCGTGTTACTTTAATGATATTGAAAGTATATGGTAGGGTAACGATGACCTGATCAGCCGTTCGAAGATCATCAGCTCTTTAATAGTTGATGAGGGATCTGACTACCTTCCATATGTCCTATCGATTCGAAATTTGGTAGCGTGTTACTTCAATGATATTGAAAGTGTATGGTAAGGTATCGTATTATCGTATTATGTATGGTAAGGCATCCGCCAACCCGCATTGGAGCAGCGTAGTGGATTAAGATTTAAGCCCTTTAATATATATAACAAAAAAATGTAATCAAATAACATATCTACAGCTGTCCGTTGGTATGTGCACTTTTAGTTGTCTTCTCGTTTTAGAAAAATATAAACAATTTTAGCGAAATGTATAAGCTATTGAACGAGCGGATAAATAATAAGATGTTATCTATCTTCGCTGACTCTTTATTGAAGAATAATAATGATAGAAAAACAATATTCAAGTAGCAAAATATAAAAAAGTAGCAAAATACAAAATATAATTATAAGATAATAGAAAAACAATATATTCAAGTAGCAAAATATAAAATATAATTATAAGATAACGTGCTACGTGTACGTACATAATTTTACTTACTAAATTGAAAAACAAATTATCAAGAAGAATTTAAAATCAAATTCTTTGACGACTATCAAAAACACGCCACATTACTCTCCTCCGAGACCGAAGGTCAATAGCCGGTTGGCGGGCCAGTGGAACCAGATGCTGCATAGCTCTCGGTGAGTTGGAACTATCTGCGGTGATGCTTGCGAAGCCTGCGTTGCCGTTCAAGCTCGAGGTTACCAGCTTAGCGAATGACCACTAGTTTAGCAAGTGAGCTCGGTTTAGCGAATGGATGAGCGGATGATAAAATATTCGCTAACTCCGCAGACTTTTTATTAATGAATGAATTGTTATTTTGTTATAATATAAAAATGAATCAAGTAGCAAAATGTAAAATATTAACAAGAAAAGCTTAAAATCAAATTCTTTGACAACTATCAAAAAATATTTTTATTAAAATGATAAAAAGAGGTTTTTATTATTATTTATATAAAAAGTCTATATATGTAGAGACGCCAATTAATTGTAATTATTCCTTTTGAATAATACTCCAGTCACTCTATGGATGAACTTTTTTTCTTATTATGACTGAACTCTTAACTGTTTTAAAGATATTAACGAAATTCGAAAGATTTTCTGGGTTTCTTTCATAAAAATTATCACCGTCTATTTTTTTTCCTCTCTCCTTTTTCATGAACTATTTATTTTTTAAATAACTTCTGCTGCATCTAGCGACATTATTGATATTTTTGGCAGTGAAGTTAAAATTGTATCTATGTTTCGTGACGTGTCGACAGATTTTCGATAATATAAAATGCCAAAAGAAAATAAAAACTCTGCAAGAAAACGTGATCAATTACAACGTGATTATAAAAGAGAACGTCGTAAAAATTATGACGACCGTAAGCTGCCAATACCTTCTAACTAACATTTTTAATGAAATTGTTTTTTTTGCGCCATCTGTTAGCTTTATATCGTAATGATAGAAGTGGCTATTTATTTTAACTGACAAAATGCAGTAAACATCCAAAAAGTCGTTACACAAATACCTACTATCTACAGCGAAATAGTGTTTGGGCGGCAATACCTCCTATCTATATGTATAATACCTTCTAACTTACTTACAGCCCTAAAGGACTACTAAATAAAACTACTGTAAAAATAATAAACTTGGATCTTGGGTTCTTAAATACCATCCGTAATTTTGTTAATATTTAGTTTTTATAGTCTCCTGTAAAGTTGACCTCAAAGCATTTAGGAGGTATTGGCAGCTTACGGTCGATGAGTCTTTCGAAAAATTATAAAGATGATGTTATGATTGATCTGAATAAACCTGAAAGCTGCTGTCTTGGAAATAAACATAGTGGAATCTATTCTGCTCAAATTCCTAATAAGGATGATGTAAACCTTGCTCAAAAAAAAATGTCGAATGTCTCAAGTTCGTCAAAACGATTATTTTAGACAAAGCGAACGAGAAAAAGATAGGTTAGCTAAGCAGGCTCAGCGATAATTTAGTGCCTACCTTAACATATAAGAACGATTTTATCTTTCAAAATGGACACAAAAAATTATTATTATTATTTCAAATGATTTCTCTTTTAGGCAATTATTATTAATTTCAATTCGTAACACAATGAGCGTGTGAGGCGTGCACTTTTGGATTTTCCAAATTATTTTAAAATATTTTCACTAACATCAAAATGTTAAATCGACGATGAATCCTTTTACGTACAAAATGAACTCTGCTGACCTGAATAATAATTAACTTGTAACGAATTCAAAGAATACAATAATTAAAATATAAATTACGTATTAATTACTAAAATTTCTCAAAACGGCAAAACAAATCGCAGTGTTACATAAACAATTAGGTATAATTTCATACGTTGCAGCGTCTAGTACATATTTATTATTAAAGCCTTAAATAAATAAATAAATAAATATATACACAATACACACACGGTCGTCTGTTCCTAAAGTAAGCAACTTAATGCTTGTGTTATAGGTAACAGCCGACTGGTATAGCTATATTTTTTTTTTCGATAAACTTACTTATAAATACTACATATATAAATATATAAATAAATTGTCTATATATGTAGTATATTTATATTTTATGTATGTATATGTATGTATGTATGTTTGTAGATTTGTGTGTATGTATATGTATGTATATGTAGTGTATGTATTTTATGTTTTTGTTTTTTTTATATTCTTGTTATTTCTATCGTCTATTCTTGCACTACTTTGCCCCGCGTTCACATCATCTCTCACCACCATGGGTTGACTGGAAGAGATCTCTTTTAGAGATAAGTTCGCCCTTGCCTACTTCCTTTATTATAATGTGTTGTTGTAATTACTTAGTGCAATAAAGAATATATATATGTATATAACACCCAGACTCGAGGTGGGAATCGAACCCACAACCCCCGGAACAGAAAGCAGGGTCACTACAAACTGCGCCAACGGGCTAGTCAATAGCCTTGATTTCAATATACATAATTATATAGTGGAAACATTATGTGTGGTGTTACATTGTTTTTAAAAATTAACATACATGTTATTTAAAACAGAATGTACGATGCAAAAAGTAAACAACTTTATAATATCTAATTAGAAGGTAAATATATTGAGGCAGGGCATAGCAGGATATTTCCTGCTCAGAATCGGGAGCAGCTGGACTGGTGAAGTACCTTGACCTTACAGAAGAGCACAGCTAAATATTTTGCTTTCAAGCAGTGTTGTGTTCCTGTGGTGAGTAAAATGACTAGAGCTCCGGGGGATGTGGGATTGGGGATAGGATAGGCAATTCGTTTGCAATATTTTTTTTGTTGCAGGCGTCTGTAAGCTACGGTATTCGCTTACCATCAGATGAGTCGTATGCTTGTTTACCGACCTAGTCGTATAAAAAAAGGTACCGTAATAATATTTCACTCACAAGACATGTCAGCCTCTATATATTGTTCGTTTGTTAAATGAACAAATTTAATAAAAATTGAATTAATAATCCAACGTATTAAGCAGAAGCCGATACAAGCCGCAATTAATATTTTTAACTAGAATTAAAATAATTTAATATCCGAACATAAAGCAAATACTTTGATATAAATCCGGTTATAATGAATTAAATTTATTTATAATGCGTATTTTATATAGATAATTAATTTGAATAATTACGAATTGCGACAGAATATCACTGAAAGGATTTCCTTTCAAAATGTTATAAAATTAATTTGAAATATAAATAGTCTATACAAATGTAATTAAATTGCGCAATTCATGATAAAAAAAGATTTGTTTTGTGAGACTGCACTTTTTTGAGCACTTTTGAAAATACGACTAATCAAACATATTGTGAATTAAGCGGAAAAAGTATGTATCTTTTTGCAGTTTAAACTATCAGGGGTATAACCAATCTCCAATATTTTTATTTCATTTTTTTATTTTAAACGACTAGGTCGGAAAACAAGCGTACGGGGCCCATCTGATAGTAAGAGGTTAGACGCCTGCACCGCCAGGAGCATCGCAAGCGCGTTGCCGAACAGAAAACTGCTTGAAAGCAGTAGGTATTATTTAGCAGTGTTTTTGCTGTAACATCGAAGTACCTACTTTCCCAGTCAGGCTGCTCCAGTTTTGAGCAGGAAATATGAATATACTAAATAGATTTACAGTTTTTTTTTTTTTTTATCGTGTAACTATTTATCTGACAATTATTATTATTAGTAATATGTAAAACCAAAAGTTTATACGTTATTAGTTGACTTAAAATAGGTCCTAAAGAATCTGTTTTAACTCCGAGTGATTATTATCAGTAATTTATATACTTGATAAAAATAATCAGCAAACAGGGAAATAAGGCCTTAGAATTTTATTGTACGATTTAAAAATTATAATAAGAAAATTTAATTTTTAGAAATCAAATTATATTACACGCTTTTTATAAGCTTCACCTGTGCATTTGTATGTTTGTAACCGACTCCTTTGGACTTCATTTTGACTCACTTCAAACATTCAGATTTAATTTAAACTTAGTAGACTTATCGAGGACCGATGACAATACACTAATTTGATAAGATTATTCCTTTTTAGTTTGGTTTATTTATAAAATCGTGTTTTTTTTTTGTTTTCATATACTATTATTTATTATTGTTAACATTTTCATGGAACAGAGCGTTACTAGTTATTATTTACTTGCTGACCCGGCGAATTTCGTACCGCCTAACAGTTGATTCTTTAATTTTTATTTATTTTCAATCCCGGAATCTCTCCACCAACATTTAAACTTTATGGTATGGTATGAAAGGTTAAATTGACTTTTAAGTATTTTTACGAATCTTTTGTATAGGAATATAGAAAAGTGTTGTTTTTAGACTTTTTCAGGCAATTTTTTTTTAATTTTCTCCATAAAAACCATCCTCGTACTTTAAGGAATATTATAAAAAAAGAATTAGTGAAATCGGTTCAGCCGCTCTCGAGATTTGCGCTTAGCAACACATTCAGCGATTCATTTTTATTTTTATAGATAGACTAGCGACCCGCTCCGGCTTTGCACGGTTGCAAAAATGATCAGTGTTCCTCTACTATATTATGCATGCATTATACATATAAACCTTCCTCTGGAATCACTCTATTTACTAAAGAAAACCACATCAAAATCCGTTGCGTAGTTTTGAAGATCTAAGCTTATATAGGGACAGACAGACAGCGAAAAGCGACTTTGTTTTATACTATGTAGTGAAGATAGATATAACTGAAGATCACGATGACGTATGATTTATTGAAAACTAGTACATTTTTATAGAAAACTACGTTTGCGACAATCACATTAATATCTGTCGTTTGCCAAGTTTATAAAATGAAGTATTGAATTTTATAATATTAGAAAAATGACCTGTCGTAGAATGTGTGCAAGTTTTGCTCCACAGTAAAAAATCCTTTGTTTCGAAGTTAGAACGGCAAACGCTTCAGATATGGTAGCGATCATTTATCAACAGGATAAGTCTATAACTTAAAATGTAATTTGTACAAAATACGGTCTATTCAAGATTCAGCCTGTAATATCCCACTATTGGGCATAGGCCTCTTCCCCATGTAAGAGAAGGATCGGAGCTTAATCCACCACGCTGCTCCAATGCGGGTTGGCGGCTACGACCGCTATCAGGTGTACATGATAACAACCGGGACCGACGGCTTAACGTGCTCTCCGAGGCACGGTGGGGAGACCCACAAGGACTGCACAAACACCCAGACCACGACAAACATCTGTATGGCCAATAAAAATGTAGTTGTGTGCGGGGATCGAACCCGCAACCGCCCACACAATAGCCAATCGCAATCCAGTGATGTGACCGCTGCGCCAACGCGGCGTCAAACAAAATAATCTACCAAAAAATATGGATAAATATATAAACATTTGACAATTCGTCAGTTGTCACAATACTAGTTGCTGCATTGGTATTGATGAATTCATTCAAAACGTTTACCTACTCATTGTATACCTCAAAAAAGAATTACTTTTTTGGTAGAACATTTGTATTTAAAGGTTCTATTATTTACTTACAATTACAGGTTCATAATTTATATTAATTTTTTAAATATACGAATAGCTTATTTTTGTATTATGCGATGTTGCGTACAACGGCTAGGTAAATTAAATCCAAATAATCATGTGATGATTTAGCTACTTAAAATTTTTAATTAATCTAGTTGGCTAGGAAGGTTGATAGTGTTTATCTTTGTTGTTTTCTTGTAAAAAAAAAAAATATTTGCATCATTTTTCTTTCTTTTTTTTCATTTCAAAATGACAATCACAGTAAGTAAAAGCTTAAAACTAATACAAATACCAGAATATAAAAAATCTTCGTAATAGGTACTTTAAATTTATTAGAATTTTCTTAATTTATTTTTTAAAATAAATTTAAATAATATTTTATCAACATCGCTTTAATGATTAATGTAATCAAAATGTCTTTTTAATAACAAGATAAAGAAGTACATCTACATATTTATTTACAAGAGTTATATAAATTCTTAAAATAGGTTCTTTATCAAGTCTTGTCTGAAAATGGACTTCAATAAGCTAAAATTTTAATAATTTTGAATGACAGCTAATTAAAAACATTTTAGGACACCTGTACTTTAAGCTTATAAAAAATACAAAGAATAACTGGAATATTTTATGTTTTTGATCAATATTTTTAATTATTACTGTTACTGTACTTGAAAATATTGATAGATGTAGTAGAATATGAATTCTGTGATGGTATCCGAAAACCCAATCACAAATCAAATCAGCGCAAATGACAAAACCATTAAATCAAATTATCGCAAGCTTGTTGCTAAATCTACCCTCGACCCCCTACTTATGAGCAGTACTATTTGCTTTCGATCTTCTTTAAGGTTGAGGTACGGTCCCCAGTCGGGCTGCTCCAAATTTTGAGCAGGTATATTCTGCTGTGCACTATCTCAAGAAAATTTCAATATTATAAAAAAAAAAAACGAGAGTGCTTTAGACCTTACGAGTGAAGTAAAACTTCTTTAGCAATAGGACTGCACTGTGCCTTAGATGTACGAAACGTAACTGGCTATGACAGAAAGAGAGAGAAAAAATGTCTACTCGCAACTCTCTCTCTCTCTTGCTCCATTCGCCTCGCTCGATCACACTTTTCGTAACGCTCTCGTCATACATTCACCAGCTTACTCTCCAAGTCAAGCGTGCGTAAAGAAGTTTTACTTCAAAATCTAGATGTCAAATTGTTACCACTTCCACGAATGTGCGTTCGTTTTTAGTTTTCGGGACATTACGCTGCTATTATTTTCTCCTAGAGCTCAGCCCATTTGTTTTGTCACCATCCGTTACGTTGTTTATTTTGTTGTTTTCGCGTGGAAAGTGTTTCAGTCGTTAAGCAAATACTAAAGAATTCCCTTTGAACTCCTAGAACTCTCGGGTTTGACCTTCTTGCACAAAGATAATTAAAACTGTAAATTTGTAATAATGAAGTATTTTGGCGTAGACTTTATTTTTGTAAGCGGAAAATTGTTAAGCCCCTCTCTTCCCGTGGGTGTCGTAAGAGGCGACTAAGGGATAACAAAGTTTCACTACACCATGGAACTTAAAAAGCCGACCGATGGCGGGATAACCATCCAACTGCTGGCTTTGAACTACACAGACCAAAGATGGGCAGCAGCGTCTTCGGTGCGACAAAACCAGCCCTGCGGTCACCAACCCGCCTGCCCAGCGTGGTGACTATGGGCAAAACACATGAGTTCACGCCGTTTTTGGTGCGAACTTGTGGAGGCCTATGTCCAGCTGTGGGTTGCGACAGGCTGAAATGATGATGATGATGATGATGATGATGAAATTGTTAAGACCAAAATTAATATGACCCTATTTTTTTCAGATAAAAAAGCAAAGTCAATGTTGATGCAACAGGGGTTCAATAGGTATACCCAATATTTTTTTTAACATAAAAAATACAAATATAATATGATTCTTTAACTAAATCTACACTACACTACAAGGCCATCTAGGTTAAAATTTGAATCTCTACTATTCAAAAATCAAACAAAATGACTTTTTGTATACACGAGATGCTCAAGGATAAGATAATGCATGGTTACGCGTAAATTTTAAAAGCAATATATTTGAAAAAAAATTCCAATTAGTTCTCTCTTAGTAGTTACTAAAAAATAATTAAAATCTTATCACATTTACAAAATATCAGTCTATCTATATAAAGCTTTAGTTAACGAAGTCTTTGTCAATGCATTGGCGCAGTGCTAACTGATTGTTATTATCCCATAAAAGTACAATTTTGTCTATTTTCATTAGCATAAAGATTTATCATACATATTTTTGTCGTAAAAAACAATCATCTCGGTAATTAGTAGGTATAATACACAAAAAGTATTATAAGCTATTTTAAATACCAATTCTACGTTTTTAACACCGAAATCGTAGTCATTAAGGTGAATTATAATAGTAAATAGCAAAATAAAATATTGAATAAGATTAAACAAAAGAACGAAAAAAATCTTTTATATATACTAGCTGACCCGGCGAACTTAGTACCGCCTAACAGTCGATTCTTTAATTTTTTTAAATACTAATTATCCTTCCCGGAACACCTCCACTAACACTTTATCGTATGGTATTAAAGTTCAAGTTGACTTTTAAGTATTATTACGAATCTTTTGTTTGTAATTTTTAAAATTTTTCTTTCCGTAACAACCATCCTCGTACTTCAAGGAATATTATAAAAAAAGAATTAGCGAAATCGGTTCAGCTGCTCTCGAGATTTGCGCTTAGCAACAAATTCAGCGATTCATTTTTATATATATAGAGATATAATATATATGTAGTGATACAGAAAAACGTATTAACACTAAATACTCGACTTTACATAATTAGATATAACATCAGAAATTACTTACTTTTGTTTTTTATGTTAAGCAATACTTATTAAAAAATTGAGTGATTGATGATGAAAATATCCGAACTACAAATAATCACCAGCCATCACTGTTACATATTAGAATTATGGGCCCCGTAGACGATCAAATATTTGATCAAACTTCATATTAAATTTCTGTTTGACAAACGTGTTTGTCAAATTATTTGATCGTGTGCGGGGCTGCGGGGTTTTTTAATATGTTTGTTATAATATGAAACATGAAGTTTGATCAAACATGTTTGACAAACAAGTTTGATCGTTTACGGGGCCCATTAGATATAAAACAATTTTATACATGAAACATGTGCGTGAACGGTTTTTTGGTTCGGATCTTAGACTAAGAATGGTTAATTAATTTCCAATCAATGTAATAAAATTTATTAATTGATTTGTGTAGTCCTAGTGGGTCTCCCCACCGTGCCTCGGAGAGCACGTTAAGCCGTCGCGCGTCAGTCCAATAATAAAAATACAGTAAAACTAGTCGTCTAATATACGTTAAATAACGTAAATAGGGATACTTTTTTTTTTAATTGACGAAAGGCGCAGAGCTGTTAAAATGTTTCTTTATAGTGAAAATTTTAAAAATAGTATTTATATTTCTTCTGATACTTTTAGCGTTCGTTGCTATAGACAACCACTTAACGTTACACTGTTTCTTATTTACTAGCAATTATCATATTATAACTAGACAAATGTCGAACTGGGGCGAAGTTTTTCGCCATTAATTGAATTTTAAATTTTTCGAACAAAAGTTTTAGATACTTCTATCGAATTAAAACAATTTAAATTAATGTAAATTAAGTCATGTAAATTATTTGAACATTATTTTAAGTTTGTCTGTATTTTAAACAGTATATAAAAAAAATTTCTTTTAGATGTCGTAGCTAAAATTGTAAAATTGTAAAAAAAATTAAATGAGTTCTAAAAATTATATTCTTAAGAATCATAAAAGTTGTATAAAAAATTTAAATATTTATTATTATTAAAATAATTATGTAATTACAATTATATTCTGGAGAATCATAAAAGTTGTATAAAAAATTAAATATTTATTATTATTAAAATAATTATCTAATTAAATACTACCTTATAATTCGCTTATTCTCTCTGACACAAATTCACTCACACATTTTTATAATAAAAAAAAAAACAAATAGACAATATTAAACATAATATAAATACGTACCAGTCTCATACAAGGCGTTACAATGACTTGGTACAATGCCACAGATTATTAAATAGTACTACGTAACAATGCACTGTCCGAGGTACAGAATAACACTGAATGCAAACGCTAAATGAATAATCACTGCTATTATCGATGTTTGTTTATCTTTTGTAATATAATGAAGAAATCGGACGAAACGTATCTAACGTTTGTTATGAAAATTTTATAAGTTTTCAATGGAGTTCTTGTTGTATCGATTTAAGAAACAAACGTTGCAAGGTGAAGTATTGTACTACAAAATTACTACGTCCGAGTTTAGACATCGTACAGTTATGTAATGAGTAAATTGGCCAACTATACTTTGAACGCACGCTAAAATTATCCACTAATTAAATTGATAACTATATGTAGCTATTTAATATTAGAACTTATTGTCAAAAATGTATATGTTGGTAAAACGTATACGTTTACCTTGACTACATTGTGATTATCGGTTGCTATGGCAACCATACTAAAAACTAAAAAAACATCCTTCAACCCTTTTTTATTATTATGATTTAGTAATATGACGAGCAGTACGTACAGATAGCCCCTAAGTTCGGATAAGAAATCTGTGGAGTCTTAAGCATCCTGAAAGGCTGATTTCTTTTTTTTTTTTATAGGAGAGGGGCAAACGGACAGTCGGCTCACCTGGTGGTAAGTGAAACCAATATCCATGGACACCCGCTACATCAAAGAATTGGCGGGCGCGTTGCCGGCCTTTCAAGTGGGAGTATGCTCTTTTTTTGAAGGTCCCTAAGTCGTATCGGTTCGTAAATAACGTAGGTGGCAGCCGGTTCCATATAGTGGTCGTGCGAGGCAGTGAATTATGAAACTTTTTATTTGGCCCAGTGCTTGGTGGAAAAATTGTATCGAACACGGTCAGCTCCGACGAGTACAAATGAGCTGATTTTTTTGAAGTAAAGCTTTTTTACGCAAGCTTGAATTGGAAAGTAAGCTAGTAAATGCGTGACGAGATAGATACGAAAAGAGTGACCGAGCGAGAAGAACCAAAGTTGAGAGGGACATATAAGTTAGTGAAGATAGAAAGAGATAGAGTTACGTTTCGTAAGTTTTGCTTCAGTCGTGTGGTCTAAAGCACACTCGTTTTTTTAAAACGTGTAATGCTTAGAAATTAATAAAGATATTTAGAATATCAACATTTCTCAGATGAATTTGAAATATGCAAATCACCAATCCATAGAGACGCTAGCGACAATCAACTGAATCATAATCTTTTATAATATTGTTAGTATATATTTCATCTAAGGGCGCCTTCAAATTTGCCGCGTCTGCCGCGCTGCAGCCGCGCTGCTATCGCTAGGTTTGAGAATCGTAGTGTTGTACATAGTTTCACGATGGACTTTGACGAAGGAACACTATAGTACAAGATCCCTAGTACATATTTTCACCTGATTAGTATCAAGCTAATTTTCCGGGAGTAGCTTCATTTTGATGAGACGAACAAAAAGTTCCTCTTCGAAAACTCTCGATTGTGGTAGATAATAGAGTTAGCAGGAGATAGAGCAGCAGTGAGCGTAGGACCGGGATAACGTACCACGCAATTTGTAGGACAATATTACCATCAAATTATATAAATATTAACTACATAACTAAAAGAAAAAAATCAGAAAAAATTTTTACTAACCATATTTCGGAAAATTGCCAGCATAAAAAAAAAACTTACCTAGATAATATATTTCATTCTGATTGTTTTCAATTCTAACTAATTGTAAATTAAACACTATTTACTATACGAATTAAATA
The DNA here is from genome assembly GCA_905220545.2 of Melitaea athalia. NCBI lineage: Eukaryota > Metazoa > Arthropoda > Insecta > Lepidoptera > Nymphalidae > Melitaea > Melitaea athalia. The sequence goes on along the minus strand of HG992185.1, from coordinate 2,848,757 downwards.
ATTAAATAATTTTGAATATACTCGTAAATATTTTTTATACATTAACACAACTGACTCTTAAACAAAACGCCATTACAATAAAACCACTACGGTTTTGTTTTGCTATAAATAGTTCTTAATGGGTTAATACACGTTAATACATCTATAGAAATAATATTGTACTTTGTTACAGACCCTGAAAGTTCACATTCCTTTGACTTGAATCTTACTACAGGTTTTTACCCACAATTTTTCTTATTATTGTATTATAATAATGTATAAAATATATATCGGTACAAACAATTTGGTTTAAGATAAATAATTACAGTATGTACTTAAATTATTTTTTATAATTATATTTTCGATAAAAATCGCAATTTTTTACTCTTATGTATTTATAAATATTTTATTTTTCACACGTTTTTAAATTGTAAACATATTAATTTTATTTTTGTTGTAACATTTTTATTTTTTATTGTTTGATTTTTTGCTGCCTTAACTTTTGTTATTTTTGTTTAGTTTATATAAATGATTTTATTTTATTTTTTGACTTTCGTTAAGTGTGTGACATGCACCTTATGACGAAATAAATGATTTTGATTTTGATTTTTTTGATTTTGATTATAATTTATGAAAATTAATTAAAATAAAAAATAATGTTATTATTGTATTACGCCCAGTTAAATATTACCGACGTTTTAAAAAGTAAAACATTTTTTGTTAAAAAAAACGTAACAAAAATATACAAGCGTATACAGCTCACTTGATGGTAAGCGATAACCGTAGCTTATAAACGTCTGCAAGACCAGAAGCATCGCAAGCACGTTGCCGACCTTACCCCCGACTCTCCCTAAGAGTTCTTGCCACCTTACTCACCACAGAAAGATGACACTACTTGTAAGTTGTATTATTTACCTGTGATCTTCTGTAAGGTTGAGGTACTTCTCCAGACAGGCTGCTCAGAATTTTATAGTCCACTCAACGAAGCAAAAATAGGGGAAATAATTCGTGTAAAAGCGATTTTTGGCATAGTTGTAGGGAATGGTGTCTGAAGCAACATACTAAAAGTACTGATGGATGGGGGTGAAGCTAACGGGTAGAGGGGGGTGTAAAGGTCCCTTTTTTAGTTTTTCTTAAAGTACTCGTAAACGGTGGCTCATAGCAAAAACATTTCTTCTACTTAAGTAATCTACATAAAATTCTATACAAAAAAGGTTATATACACTTTTTCGCTGGGATCAATATTTAACGAGATATTAAAGGAGAAAAGTTACTGCTAGCGCGCACCTGTAGCGTCGCGCGCCGAGATTCGCACCAAAATCGGTCCGATGTTATAAAACGAGTACACCGCGTCCCGAGTTGTGATTTTTTTTTCTACGTGACACCACACCATGTCGGAGAAGTGTTTAATTTGTAACGATATAGTCGAAACGGACTTGTCTAAGGTCGGAAGTAAAGGGATAATTGGAATAACAAAGGCAAGTGCGTTAAGAAAAGAGGGGAAGATACATGATGATGCTTTAGGATGCCATCGTCTCCTTTGGCCCGGCTCTATTGAGTATGTGGTTGCCGAGCCATTGTTGTATATGTAAAAGAGGTAATAAGATCAACGTAAGTATTTATTTCAAATATACTCGTATATTTATATTACAGTATTTGACAACTTTTGTGATTAATGATACCTGTAAGTACACTCTCAACGAATGCTGATTCGAAGCTCTCCCGGTAGGAGGAAAAGTGGCCAGATCTGATTTCGCCTTCATCGATGCTCTCAAAAAAGCTGAGTAGCAGTATTTATTGAGATTTTGTTCCTGGGCAGGCGCTTGGTAAATTGCCAGAAACAGTTTCTCGCCGGCCTGTTAAATAATCTCAGGTGAAGTTGAAAGCTCACTGAAAATGTCTGAGATGTTTTGGGTCAGGTCTGGTTTAGCCGTGAACAGCTTAGCAGTTTCCACTTTACTCTTTCCATGGATCGCGGAGTCGCATCCGGAGAAGCCGTGGAGAAGAAGAATTGTCTTGGCAAATGGAAGCTGTTATAGTTGTCACACTAAAAACAATTTGGTCTCCACCTTTCCACGCTCTGGTTTCATAAAGAACACGTTGATATTTGGTTGAGTCAATCCCATGAGGAGGACTATCAAGTTGACTTGACTGGATTGAGGATCCTCGGCGATTTGAGGATGTTGACATCCTCCCCAACCCCCAACTATTACAACAGTTGGATAAACGGCAGCCTTATCCAATCTGCACCTGACAGCATCTTCTATTGTAACAGTTGTTTCAATCCCTGCTGCTGTCACTTTTGTCGGTGAGGAACTGTATCCCTTCATCAATGGGTCGTCCAGCTTTTCTCTTTGAAGGTAGAGTGGCAAGGGTGAATTTTTTGTAACCATCCACGTGATATATTGCATCTACTGCGTATAGATCTCCAACAGTGCAGATGCGTCTTACTACTTCGTTACCCCACTCAGCGTTTCTGTCCTGCCTACGAAGAAGCACGGAATTGTGAAACGTAGTAGCAGGAAATCGCAGGTAATAGCAGGAAATGAACTTAGATAATGGTTCGACAGTTAGAATAAGATTTTTTTTCTCTCCGCCTCCTTGTCATACTCTTCTGTGCAAAAAAAACATTGTTTTTTAATCAAACTGACTATATGTCCTGAATGAATGCAAAGAAAAGACACCACGTGGTGTTAATGGTTGCTTTGAAAGAGCTTGTTCTCTCAAAAACCTTTTTATTGAGTCACTTCTAACGAACCTTATTGTCTTCTGCAAGCATTGTGAACAACACCACTCGTCTTATACCTTAAACATGTATATTTCCCCTCTTTTCTTAACGCATTTGCATTTATTGTCTCAATTATACCTTTACTAGACAAGTCCGTTTCGACTACATCCATGCTTCAGCCTATAATATCCCACTGTTGGGCACAGGCCTCTTTCCCCACGTAGGAGAAGAATCAGAGCTTAATCCACCACGCTGCTCCAATGCGGGTTGGCGGATATTCCCTACTATGAGTAACGATAACTATCAGGTGTACATAATAACAACCAGGACCGACGGCTTAACGTGCTCTCCGAGGCACAGTGGGGAGACTCACAAGGACTGCACAAACACCCAGACCACGGCAAACATCTGTATGGCCAATACAAATGTTGTCGTGTGCGGGGATCGAACCCGCAACCGCCAGCGCAACAGCCACAAACCAGTGCTGTGACCGCTGCGCCAATGCGGCGTCGACTTCAACTACATCATTACGAATTAAACACTTCTCCGACATCGTGTAGTGTCACGTAGAAAAAAAAATCACAACTCGGGACGCGGTGTACTCGTTTTATAACATCGGACCGATTTTGGTGCAAATCTCGGCGCGCGACGCTACAGGTGCGCGCTAGCAGTAACTTTTCTCTTTTAATATCTCGTTAAATATTGATCCCAGCTAAAAAGTGTATATAACCTTTTTTGTATAGAATTTTATGTAGATTACTTAAGTGGAAGAAATGTTTTTGCTATGAGCCACCGTTTACGAGTAGTTTAAGAAAAACTAAAAAAAGGTACCTTTACACCCCCTCTACCCGTTAGCTTCACCCCCATCCATCAGTACTTTTAGTATGTTGCTTCAGACACTATTCCCTACAACTATGCCAAAAATCGCTTTTACACGAATTATTTCCCCTATTAGGCAGTTTTTGGTCTTCGTTGAGTGGACTATTAAGCAGCTTATACACTACTGCTACCTATATCAATAAAATTGTCTATAAATTTTTTTGTCATGTGTGAAAAACATGAGTTTTAAATAGGGCCCTTTTACGTAAATCTATTACGTAATGAAAACATTTTAAATCATTTATTGTATTAGCACGAAGGTCAATAAACATAATGATATTCATGTACAAACAAGCGTTTGTTGTAATTAATCCATTATTAATAAACTGCTCTGACGCTATAACTATGATAAGAAAGATAATAAATGATAAACTCGTAAACACATGAATAATTATTTATTTTTATCTGATTTATAGATAGAATAAAGATACTTAAAAAAACATATCAATTTGAAGGTCATATTTACGTATATAATATATAATTGTGATAGCCAAGACAAAGGTATATTAGTTATATAAAAAAATTGTGTGTTTACTTATATGTACACACGTAACATTAATTGGCATTTATGCTTGTTTTTTAGATGTAAATGATTTTTAGTTTATTTAAGAAATAGTGACTCGTAACTATCACTTAACTTATAGACCGAGAGCCCAGGAGGGCCAGACCTTCTTCATTTCATAAAAGCTAAAATTTCTCAGTGCATGCTCCCAACACTGATAGAAGCAATGAGCAAATATGAAGTACCTACTCTTGTAGTACTTTTAGGCTTCTCTTTCTCTTACATTTAGTTAGAGGATCTTACAGTACAATACGGTAGAGTAAGAAACTTGATGACGCTGAAGTTATTGTACTTTAGTTTAATATTTATTAGCAAACTCTGATCCATATGTTGTGTTTTTTGTGTTGGATGTAAGAGGAGGACAATCAAATTTACATAAATACTACTGAAAAAAAAGAGTTAGCGCAAAGATCCTTATAATTAATGTTTGATCTTCGCTCTTAAAATGTTTGTTGTAGTCTGAGAGTTATGTTCGTAAGTTTATGTACTTCCAAACTCCTGATATAGTATATTGATCTGTATATCTATATATTAATAGGTTAAGCAAAACCTTTGTACCCCTTTTTACGAAAATTGCGTGGAAGGAAGGGTAGGGTAGGAAATTTCGCACACTTATAGTTTAAATAGAGAAGGACCGCAGAATACTAATATTTTTTTTTATTATGCATAAAAATACATTAAATGTATAAAAAAAAACATTACACACACCACCATGTATTTGACACCCACACGCTTATACATAATTATACTCTTTTGTTTATTGTTATAGAAGTACAGTCATTGACAACATAATTTATAATTTAAATCAATTATGGTCGAAATCGGACCACTGATTATTACATAAAAATATATAAAATGCTAAAAATTTTGCGTATACCTACAAAGATGAACGTTTTTGAATATTATTAAGTAATTATTAGGTGTGTACCTAATAATTTTGTATTTTTTCATAGATATGTATTCCTGTTAGACTTATAAATCGCCTAGTGAATTAGTCATGGCAACGTCATAAGTGTGCATGTTTACATAATATATATATACACACACACACACACACATCAGCCTATCACAGTCCACTGTTGGACATAAGCCTCCACAAGTTCGCGCCCGACATTATGACGCGAACTCATGTGTTTTGCCCATAGTCACCACGCTGGGCAGGCGGGTTGGTGACCGCAGGGTATAACATATTATTAGTAAATATTAAAATAAAGCGATAAGGCCCATTCATACCATCATAATTAATTAATGAATGACAAGTGTACGTCACGGATATTTCTGTAATAAATGTATTTTCCTTTACAAATAAACGACATTGTATGAGATAACAATTTTATTTTGCTTCTTTTTATTACGTATCTACGTTTACTTAAAAAAAATTACTGTCTTTTTTTTCTGAAAAATCTAATAATTTATATTAAGTATAAAATAATAATCAATCTTTATATTAAAAATATAAATTAAACGCTCACATTTGGGTGCTATTCAAATGTTCTAGTGCAGTGGTTCTTTAACTGATGAGTGTGTCAAAAGGTTTATTTTGCCACAGCACACCAACTGTTTTTATGTTAAATCTGAAGTAGATACTTAGTTATTCATAGTAAGTAGTATTTGAATTACTTATTTATAGTCTAGTGGGACTCTCTCATTTTGGACCCGATTTCGTGGACCACTTCGGGTGCTTCCAGGGACTTGTCCGAGGACCACTGGTGAAAATTCATTGCTAGTGCATAGGTTTGTTTACTTGCCTAAACACCTGTGATATAAGTTAAAATTCCTGCATAGGGCAGGTACTCATATTGGTATAAAAGTTTGTTTCTGGCACATGTCCTTGGAGGAGTCCCTCAAACAGCAGGTAAGGACATTGGTTCCACTTGATAACAAAGACACTCTAAATTTTGAGTAATTATTAACTTATCCGAGGGAAATTATCTGCTAGTTAACAAAAGAACCAGGGTTATATGTTAAGCTTCAAACCTTCACGTAAATGAAAACGAGGTCTTCACCCCGTTGGGAGCGTATGGAGTTTATGCCCCCCAACGGGGCAAACAAGTAAACTGAAGAACTTGAAAAGTGTGATTTGAAGTTTTTCAGATCACAAAAAAATACCAGTGGATCTATAATTAGTAAATGATAGTAAATAATAATTAATTAACTACAAAATAAATAATAATAATAAAAAATCTCAATTATTTCAAACATTACTCATTTAACAACTTTAAAATAAATATTATTCAATAATATTTTTGATGTAACGACGTAAGTACGTCATATACATAATAATTATAAAGAACGGAAAAAAAACCTTTATTGTTCTTAAAACAATGTGCTGACGTAATTATTTTTTTTTTTTATATTTTTCATTATTGTAATTGTTGTAAAAGAATGTTTGATGATTTCATTATTGTAAAAGAATAAGATGCGATTTTAGAAAAACACCTTTCCACATTTCCGAAAATGTTGATTCAAAGTGAATATTATACAAACAACGTTTCTGACATAAGCGGCCATATAATAATTATTATATACACCGCCATTTAGAGATGAAACTGTTCTGGCGTAATGCCAATACAATTATGTTTTTGGTAAGTGGAGTCGGCTAAACAACATGAAACTCACGGTAGATTACCTCTTTGGAGGGTTATAACTGCCAATTTTTGCTAGAAATTTGGAACTATCTAGATACTAGTACCTTTGCTTTGTAACGAAAAAAAAGTTATTTATTGTTTTGTTTAACCTAATTTCAAATTTATGAGTATTTCTTTAAGATTATCGAATGTTGTGAAGTTTTGTGAAAAAAAATCAATAAGAGGTATAGAAACATTGTAAGTCATAAATAGATATTTTCACTTATCAATTTCTCAAGTATAGGTCCTGCAGGGGACAGTACTATGCGCCTAGGTGGTAGGGAAAACTGGTTAACCGGTGCTGGATAGGTAATAAGTGGATTGTATATTTGAATTTTGTATATTATAATTGTGTTTGCTCGCAAACAAAAAAAACCGACTTCAATTACATCGACAAGTAATACAACGTAATAAGACGAAAAAATAGTCAAGTAAATACGCGCTATTGAAGATTACTCAAAAAGTTGTTATCAGATCTCGATCTAATTTAAACAAGGCTACATGACAAGTATTAGCTTTCGATTAAAGTAAGAATCATCAAAATCGGTATACCGAGTAAAAAGTTAAGCGGTATAATACACCGTAGGTCGACGAAAAAGTAGTCAAGTAAATACGCATTATTAGATATAACTCTAAAAGTACTTGTCAGATCTCAATTAAATTTAAATGGGACCACATGACACGCAAAATCTTTCATATAAAACAAAATTGATCGAAATCGGTTAACCCAGTCAAAAGTTCTGAGCTAACATACATTAAAAAAAAAAAAATACAGTCCAATTGAGAACCTCCTCCTTTTTTGGAAGTCGGTTAAAAATAGAAGAAAGTAACACTACTTCCCGACAGTAAGAGTCCTTAACAGTAATAAATTAATATTAAAAAAAATAAACTAAAAGGACAATGCCCCGTTACGTGCTCCGGTACGTGCTTGACGTGTTCAGACAATTCATATATTTAAGTATCGTTTATTAATTGAAACTAAATATTTAATAACATTCTAAAAGTGATCAAATCCGCAGTTTATAATTTAATGTTAAAAAATATTTTATTTGTATTCCGCGTTTCTTATGTCAAAATAGATTAACTATAAATAGCAAGTCGTCATAGCAACCATACAAACAAAAATGCTTTTTTTTAATTAAACTATAAACCACGGCTTTGATCACTTTTAGACTATTATTAAAAATCTAGTTTTAATTAATAAAGAAAACTTTAATATGTCAATTTTCTGTTCGTGTTGGGGTTTATAATTTAATTAAAAAAAAGCGTTTATTTCTATAGTTGCGTTTCCGACTTGGTATTTATATTTAATATGTTTTGACAGCACAAACCCGGAATACAAATAAAATATCTTTTTTAATTAAAGTATAAACTACGGCTTTAATCACTTTTAGAATATTATTAAAATATATTTTCAATTAATAAAGGATACTTAAATATATGAATTGTCTGAACACGTCAAAGCACGTACCGGAGCACGGCTTCATAGAAAATGGGCATTGTCCTTTACAATCTTTTTCTAAAATTGGTAAAAAATTTATTATTGAAGCGATCATTATATTTCCTTAACTATACTTAAAACATATTGTACTACAAGTATATTACAGGTCTAACTTTATTTTTTCGTTTTCTCTCAAATTAAAAAACAAAACCGACTTTAATTACATCGACAAGTAATAGGTACAACGTGGGTAGATGAAAAAAATAGTCAACTAAATACGCATTATTAAATGTAGTTAAAAAAGTACTTGTCAGATTTCGATTAAATTTAAATGGGAGCACGCGACAAGTACTTCAAATTTAAAAGAAAATCTAATTCGGTCCACACAGTAAAAAGTTTTGAGTTACATAAACAAATAAAACAAAAAAAAAAACTGTCGAATTGAGAACCCCTCTATTTTGTTGAAGTCGGTTAAAAAGAGAACTTTATCTTCGTTTAACATGACATACAACTTGTATTAAGTAATAATCTTATCACACGTTTTAAAACTATGCCACAGGAAAAAATAACACATAATATTTTCGTCGGTTCTACCCAAAGTGTGACGTTCTCACCATATGTATGTGTCATGCGTCATCATAAACAAATTAATGTGTACACGTGAATGTAAGACTGCGGCTTCAATGACGCTAAGTCTGTTTAAAAAATATAACTTGTTTTCCTAATCTAAAATCGTTATGGTCTAAGAGACGTGGAAGATCGATCTTCACCGATCTGATAACACGATGAGATATAAATTATATTTTGTATCAAATATAATTTATAAACAAATATGCCTATGATAACTTGCCTATCGAAAAGTGAATATAGTATATAAAGTAATAATAAATACTTTATCACTACATAGTATAAAACAAAGTCGCTTTCTCTGTCCCTATGTCCCTATGTATGCTTAGATCTTTAAAACTACGCAACGGATTTTAATGCGTTTTTTTTTAAAAGATAGAGTGATTCAAGAGGAAGGTTTATGTATATAATTTAGTATAGTTTTATGTAAATTAGCAGAAATACGGCGATAAATGTTGAAGAAGTCGCACAAAATCGGGCCAACTGGGAGCTTTCCACGCAAACGCCGCGTAAACTAGCAAAGATACAGTGGAGTAATGTACTAGCGAATTTTAAATCTATAAAAATGCTACAAAAAAGTCCGCGATAGCATATCTCTATCTCTTACGGTTGACTTACAATAACCACTTTTATGTTCAAATTTTTAATTAAAAACATTACGTTATTTTCCAAGCTATTTTCTTTAGTTCAGTATTAATCCTTATCCAAACAAATATTTTAGTTAGCTTAGGAATTTAATGCAGATTAAAATTGCCCTTTACACTATATCAATCAGATGAATAGATTTTCAGATATCGTCGTTAGAAGTAATTAACAGCGAAACATTTAACCCTTTAACCGCCATCGCCTTAATATTACGTGTTGTAAGAGTAGTACCTCAGCCGCCACGTCGTCGGAATATTACGTAAAGATCCTGTCATTTAAAAATGTCATCATTGCACCCGTGCGAAGCCGGGGCGGGTCGCTAGTATTATATAAAGTAACTTTATAGTAACTGTAACTGTAAACAATAACTGTAACTTTATAGTGTATAACAGTAACTGTAACTTTATAGTATAAAAAGTAATAATAAATGCTCGTAATAATATCGCTTCGGCCTGTAATATCCCACTGTTGGGCATAGGCCTCTTTCCCCATGTAGGAGGAGGATCAGAGCTTAATCCACCACGCTGCTCCAATGCGGGTTGGCGCATATATTCCCTACTATGAGTAACGATCGCTATCAGGTGTAAAATAATGATAACAACCAGGACCGACAGCTTTACGTGCTCTCCGAGGCACGGTGGGGAGACCCACAAGGACTGCACAAACACCCAGACCCCGGCAAACATCTGTATGGCCAATACAAATGTTGTCGTGTGTGGAGATCGAACCCGCAACCGCTAGCGCAACAGCCACAAACCAGTGATGTGATCGCTGCGCCAACGCGGCGTCATTAATATTACAAAACAATTGAACATTAACATTACGCTAATGGTGCTGCTTAGTTTTATTTAAAATATGATAATCTGTTTAGTTTTAATTGTAATATACCTATATGATATTCAAAAACGAGTTCCAATAAACGCATGATAAACACATCAAACTTAATGGCTCTAATGGTATCCGGAGTCCTGGGTTTCGAAATACACAAAAATTTGCAAGTCTGTCAAGACTGGTGATCAAATATGTGATAACTACCACAACAGTTAGTTTCACTGATCTTTACGCCCAGCAGCCAGTCAATATAGGTATATAATAACAAATAATAACAAAAAATCTTTTTATTCGAAACGTATTCTTTTATTTGATTTCGATATAATAAAAAAAAATAACTCAAGACTGAATAATATGTTTTTTTTTTTTGTTTTTTTTTTTAATATAACTAGGTCGGCATACAAGCGTACGGCTCACCTGATGGTAAGCGATTACCGTAGCTTATAGACGTCTGCAACAGCAGAAGCATCGCAAGCGCGTTGCCGATCCTATGCCCAATCCCCCCAGGAGCTCTGGTCACCTTACTCACCAGCAGAAATACAATACTGCTTGAAAACAGTATTATTTTGCTATGGCCTTTTGTAAGGTCGAGGTACTACCCCAGTCGATCTGCTCCATATTTTGAGCAGAAAACTTCCTGCTGAAGATACTACGGTACCTCAGTTACTGTAGTATATAAATATATATAATATCGTTCATTTTTGAATGTTCTTATAAACGTTATTAGAAAAATATTAGAATCTAGCAATTGCCTACTTAGTAATTATAGTCAAAACTTGAAGTTCTAAAATATTCCCATTGGAGACTAGTTGCACCTCAAGATTATACCTGTGTTTCCGAGATCGAAGGAATGTCAGGAAAATGTAGCTCATGTAGTATTCAGGGTATTGAGCTATCAGCCAATATATCACATAACCTACTGAGCTTCATTATAAGATTTTCAGGTGTATGTTGTTTTCTAATGTTTACGCGAATTTCACTCATTATAATATAACAACTTTTTTCGGATTTTATCGCGATTTATTAGGTTTTTTAGATTTCCGACGTTTCGGATTATTTACAGCAACCACGGTCATTTTCAGTAGTAGTTGAAAGAGTAATAAACATACATCCATACACCATACATCTATTCAACCTCACAAAATTTTGCATTAATAATTTAACATTAAGTGGGATTTTGTAAGTGAGGTGATCATTCCTACCCCTAATATCAATGACACAAATAGTTTTGGGGGTAAGAAAACGGTATCTATAAAGTAAACTATATCATAGCTTAATGCTCGTTCTAATCGGGGGGCACGGCAGTGCCCCCGCCAATTATACACTACACTATCCAATGCGATAAATACTAGCATGCATGAAATTATATTGGCCTCAAGCCAATTTTAATTTCGAAGTCTGCATACATTCTCTATATATGGACACGTTCTTTGTAAATATGACTTTGGGTCGATTTAGCGTCATGTTTGAACTTATTTTTATCGATTCGGTTAAGGAAAATTTTAAATAAACTTTACTACTATTATTTACTTATTATTTAAAATAATAACAAAAAAAAACTTTTCTCTACAGTTTAATATATTATAGTACTAGCGGACCCGGCAGACGTTGTCCTGCCCGGAAAACAGCTACCAAATTTGATTGCTGACATACCGATAGCAGCGCCACCTATCGGGTCAAATTGAGACAAAAAATTCCCTATCTCTCGAGTTGGACCAAATTACAGATGCTTACGAAATCTGATAAAAATTGGTTTAGTACTTTCGGAGTTACATACCGATAGCAGCGCCACCTACCGGGTCCAATTGAGATAAAAACTACCCTATCTCTCAAGTTGGACCAAATTACAGAAGCTTACAAAATTTGATACAAATTGGTTCAGTAGTTTCGGAGTTACATACCTATAGCAGCGCCACCTACCGGGTCTAATTGAGAAAAAAAGTACCCTATATCCCAAGTTGGACCAAATTACAGATGCTTACAAAATTTGATACAAATTGGTTCAGTAGTTTCGGAGTTACATACCGATAGCAGCGCCACCTACCGGGTCCAATTGAGATAAAAACTACCCTATCTCTCAAGTTGGACCAAACTACAGAAGCTTACAAAATTTGATACAAATTGGTTCAGTAGTTTCGGAGTTAGATACCTATAGCAGCGCCACCTACCGGGTACAATTGAGATAAAAAGTAGCCTATGTCCATTTCCTGGTTCTAAGCTACCTCCCCACCAATTTTCAGCCAAATCGCTTCAGCCGTTCTTGAGTTATAAATAGTGTAACTAACACGATTACACGACTTTCTTTTATATATATAGATGTATGTGTGTGTTGACGAATAGCATTTTGTAATTAATCACAGCAGATCATATTACTTTTATGAGAAGAAGACTGATGGAGAGTGATTAAACTCTAGTTCTTAACATTTCGCGTGGCAGTAGGTTTAATCAGTTCTGTTATATTTATTATTATTATTATTATATAAGCCTTTTATTTATTTCCATGACAATAAAAATTTATACATATAGAAAAAACTATGTTTGTATTTCGGATATACATAATATGTCATGGCCCCTTTCGTGTATAGGCCTCCTCCAGTTGCCCCCATTTTTTCCTGTCTTTAGCTATTTTCATCCAGTCTCTTCCCGCCAGTTGAAGTATGTCGTCTATCCAGCGGGCTTTTGGTCTGCCTCTTTGTCTTTTTCCTCCCGGACCTGTCCATTTTGTTGTGCATGTCTATTATATTTACAAATTACAAATTATGATCGAATATTCTTATGTAGGTATATTCGTAGCTATATTAAACTTAAACTGAAACAATCTAGAAAAAAAATTTGGACATAATGATTATGAAAATCTAACATAGGTTAGAAGGTTACTATTATATTATTCTTATAAAAGAAAACTCTGCAAACTTCTATTCTAAATAATTTTCAAAATTACATTCAAAAAGTGAATTTAGTGATTATTCGTGACAACTTCAACAAAACAATTGACAATAAAAAATTAATCCACAAATACATTTACAAAAGGAAATTAAAGAAAAATCTATAAATTGAAGAAAATGATAAAATAACAAAAGCTGACTATTCATCAAACCTCAATAGAGCAAAGAGAAAAAGAAATAAAGTTGGCCATGAATGAAACAGTGGTTTTGAGAGATGTAAAAATTGTTATCGTTAATGCTGTCTTGTAAACGAATGCCCTCAGCCTGTCGTAAAACTCTATATTCTTTAGAATTCGCTGTTCAGAAAGACTAGTATTGATGTGACACTAAAATTAATAAGCATTAATTTTAATCAACATTTTTCAACAAAATCTATATCTATAATATATATAAAAGCGAAAGGTCACTCACTCATCACGAAATCTCTGAAACTATAACACCTACAAACATGAAATTTGGCAGGTAGATTTCTTATAGGGAGTAGACATCCGCTAAGAACGGGTTTTACGAAATTCCACCCCTATCTATAATATATATAAAAGCGAAAGGTCACTCACTCATCACGAAATCTCTGAAACTATAACACCTACAAACATGAAATTTGGCAGGTAGATTTCTTATAGGGAGTAGACATCCGCTAAGAACGGGTTTTACGAAATTCCACCCCTAAGGGGGTAAAACGGGGGTTGAAAGTTTGTATGAAAGTCCAATGAAACTTACACCTATAAACTTGAAATTTGGCATGTAGGTTTCTTATAGGGAGTAGACATCCGCTAAGAACGGGTTTTACGAAACTCCACCCCTAAGGGGGTAAGACGGGGGTTGAAAGTTTGTATGAAAGTCCAATGAAACTTACACCTATAAACTTGAAATTTGGCAGGTAGGTTTCTTATAAGGAGTAGACATCCGCTAAGAACGGGTTTTACGAACATCCACCCCTAAGGGGGTAAAACGGGGGTTGGAAGTTTGTATAAAAGTCCTATGTTTTTTAAGTAAGAGACTTAAAATTTAAAATGTATGCTTTAGAGATGGTGTTGAGGTAGTACAATAATGTATTTTATAGAAATCAACCCCCTTTTGGGGTTAAAACAGGGGATGGGAGTTTGTATGAAAGTTCAATAAAAACTCCACGCGTACGAAGTCGCGGGCGGCCGCTAGTAATATTATATGTGCTGTGTGGCTACGGCACAAAAGAATGTAGCCACCCCCTCTCTTCCCGTGGGTGTCGTAAGAGGCGACTAAGGGATAACACAGTTCCACTAACCCCTTGGAACTTAAAAAGCCGATGACAGGATATGATGCGATATATGATGGCGGGATAACCATCCATGCTGGCTTTGAAATACACAGGCCGAAGACGGGCAGCAGCGTCTTCGGTGCGACAAAGCCAGCCCTGCGGTCACCAACCCGCCTGCCCAGCGTGGTGACTATGGGCAAAACACATGAGTTCGCGTCATAATGTCGGGCGCGAACTTGTGGAGGCCTATGTCCAACAGTGGACTGTGATAGGCTGTAGTGGAAATAATATTAAATAGACAAGATTATGCAAAAGTTTGAATACATAAAAAATTTAAAGTCCAGAGTGGAAATTCTAGAAGTCTATATGGATTTTTAGTATAATCTGTATGTTTCTATAAAATTAAGTACTTGATAAAACTGTGCCTTTGTATGTTATCTATTCAAACTCTGTTGATTTACAGTAATTAACTACATAATGAAAATTAAATCTATAATGAAAAAAAAAACTTAAAATATCTGAAAAAGATATGTATTTAAAATAGAGAGAATTTAATTTATTACTTCAAGTTGACTGTTCAATATAAAAATATGTTTTTATTACTGACTGATTTATATAAATAGCCAAAAATTAAAAAGACAATCACCTAATTTGGTTTAAATTTCTTGTTGCCGTAAATGTTCATTGCACAGAAGAGCCACGAGTGCATTTATAAATGAAGTAATCAAAGAGATTGAGAGGGAGACTAAGATTTGGAAAGATCTTTCGCTAAATAGCGTCAGATATTCATAAGTGTGATATCAAAAATAATATTTATCAGTAGATTGTGATGACCTGTAGATATCATAATCAATTCTCTATTATTTATGTCTCGATTGAGTTCTAAGTATATGAATATTATTAAAAAATGTATGAAGATTTGATGAATTGTACTAATATTATAACCATCTCCATAACAATTAAGCTCAATTAGGATCCCGTCTAAAAATTAGGTCGAACTAGCAACTCGTCACCATTAGAAGTGACACAAGACGTGATTTCAAATTGATATTTATTAAATCATATAGAACAATCAAAACTAATTTACGAACACTCTTACAACATTGAGCGCTTGTTACACGGGTTACTGTTCAACGCTATCTCAATTTTAAGTTACTGATAGGGTATCACAGTTACTATCAGCATGAAATTAAACAGATCCTTAAAGGCTGTTTTTCTAAAAGTGATAAACTATTACTTTTGTTTTTATTGGTTGTAAAATAAAAATATAAAAAAATCGACAGACAAAATATAATTTTTACACTAATTTCTAGTAAAAACTACCATTAAAATTTTAATCTTTTAATATTAGTTGTAATACTACTACTAGTACTAAAATAATTTTAATCTTTTGTGTACAATATAGACGACCTATTATGAGTACATAATATTGTTATTTTTAATTTTTGCATTGTAAATATCTACTAAAAGCCGATTTTTTAATAAATTAATTTAAAATACTAATTAATTTCTTAATTAAAAGTCTTATCCACGATAACTTTTTAACTGAATAAACGGCTACGTCAGCAGATGAATGTCTTTCATGACTCATTAAAAAATGGCCCGGCCCACTTTGATAGTAAGGGCACTTTACACAAGGAGCGGTTAGACCAAAAATATTATAATTAAAACATTTAGTAATTACTAGCTGCCCGGACAGACTTCGTTCTGTCTGTTATGTTTTTTTTAAATATAAAAACCTTTCGTGGGATTTAAGAAACATAAAAAAAATTAGCCGAATTGGTCGAGCCATTCTCCAGTTATGCGCTTGGCAACATTCATTTTTATTATATAGATTTGTATGTGATTAAATAATAAATATATATATTTTTTAATTTTCACTACATTTATTTAGATAAAATTATTCTCAACGTTAAATTTAATCTTATATTTAAATATTGTGTTAACTTTTTTTTTGCTATTGAGTTATTTTCAAGTCATTTGGAGACAAATAGCCACACCGTATGGCCTTACCAAAGTAACATTAAATAGGTACTGTAAGAAATCCTGCATTGAGTAGTGACGGGTATTAGGGGGCGATTAGGATATAATTATGTCTCAATACTAAGTTCCATCGCAATCAGTTTAATAATTTTTGTGCAAAAAGGAAACAGAAATTATCACAAATTTTCACTTATATTATTGATGAAAAATAGCATACCAAACCAGAAACTAAGAAATAAATAAATCAATAAATTAATATAAATACTTAATGTAATTGTGTACAATAATACCGTATTATTTTTACTTTTGCCATAATAAGATTAGTTTTTTTTTAAGAATATTGTTATATTTACTATCGTCCTTCACTAATTGTTATAAGTTCAAAGTACACGATAGAATATAAAATTAAATATTTTATAAAATAATAATGATAGTTATGTTATGTTAATTATATTAATCTTAATCCATTTACTTGATTAATATCACTTGTTTTCTTTTCAGGCGGATTCCCATCGTCCTTGATATCAAGGGCGTGGTTAATTTGTAATTTCTATAACATATATAATATGTAAATAACATTAAAAACATATGTGTAACATACATGAATGTGTGTATCGCGTCATCTCAAAATCAAAAATAGTTATATTCAAATAGGCTTCTAAAGTATTTTCGAATCGTCATTTTATAAATTAAAATTTTAGTTACTTTTAAAAATGTAGCTACCACCCCGGTTCGGAGTACATATTCTGCAGAGAAGAACTGGCAAGTAACTCTGCAGTTACTCTTTTAAATAATATATAAACTGTGTGTTTTATGCAAATATGGTAATAAACACCGAATAATCTCTTTGTCTTTTCCATCCCACAT
This sequence comes from Melitaea athalia, assembly GCA_905220545.2. Classification (NCBI taxonomy): domain Eukaryota; kingdom Metazoa; phylum Arthropoda; class Insecta; order Lepidoptera; family Nymphalidae; genus Melitaea; species Melitaea athalia. The sequence goes on along the minus strand of HG992185.1, from coordinate 2,831,406 downwards.
GATATTGATAAAATTAACTGAGGTAGGGCACAGCAGGAAATTTCCTGCTCAAAATATGGAGCAGCCCAACTGTGGTAGTACCTCGACCTTACAGAAGATCACAGCTAAATAACACTGTTTTCAAGCAGTGTTGTGTTCCTGTTGGTGAGTAAGGTGACCAGAGCTCCTGGGGGGATTGGGGATGGGGTCGGCAACGCACTTGCGATGCTTCTGGTGTTGCAGACGTCTATAAGCTACGGTAATCACTAAGCATCAGGTGAGCCGTACGCTTGTTTGCCGATCTAGTAACATAAAAAAAATAATAACTATTATTTTGTGTCTAATTTACTCCCCTAAAATAATAAAATAAAAACTTAAATTGAATTAGTATTTAGTGTTGGTGATGCAATTCGAAATAATAGACGATACTCAATCTTAGCCACTGGAGATTGAAATATACCAAACATAATATTCTGTAAAAGATGTATCTTTTACAGAATATTATGTTTGGTATATTTCATTGTTAACTGATTCCATCTTTTAATTTATTTTTATTTGTTTAGTTTTTGGTACACTGAGCTTAAGAAAAACCGCAAGAATTATTTTAAAAAACTTTTTTCAAGCCTGGTCTGTAGATACCCTTATCTGCTGTATTCGAGAACCCGGCTTTGTTCGTCACGACCGCCGTCTGTTAAAGCTTTACTGGAAAGTCTGTATTTCCGGATGTTATTCTTGTCTACAAATCTAAAGAATTTTCATTAAAAATTATTTTCAAGTAATGGTACCTACTCGACTTATTATTCCTATGAAAATAAACGAGAATAGGTGTATTGTAGTTTATTCATAAAACTTCGGTTGTTACGGCTTAATAAAGCATAAACTCTTTTAACATTTATAGCTACAGTAAAAGTGAATAGATTAACGAGTACAATTAAATATACTTACAAAGTATCTTCTTGCTATTTCAATATCTCAAATAATGTTAACTTGCATTATCTATACTAATATAATAAAGCTGAAGAGTTTGTTTGTTTGATTGATTGTTTGTTTGTTTGTTTGTTTGTTTGTTTGTTTGTTTGTTTGTTTGTTTGTTTGAACGCGCTAATCTCAGGATCTACTGGTCCGATTAGAAAAATTCTTTCAGTGTTAGATAGCCCATTTATCGAGGAAGGCTATAGGCTACATATCATCACGCTAAGACCAATAGGAGTGGAGTCCACGCCGACGAAGTCGCGCGCAGAAGCTAGTTATATCATAATTATATAATTATGAAGAATATAGAGGGAAATGATGATATCATCATTTCCCTCTAGATTCTAGGACCTTACTGTATATCACTGAAGCTCGTTTTGAATTTACCTAAAACTTAATGCAATTTTAGAGCTTAGATTACAGATGACTGAATTTGTTGTATGGCAAATGACTCAACTAGTAACAGTAATTTCTCAATTAGTCTCTCGACTAATTCCTCGACTGGTGAAGGAAGCTAATTCATATCCATTAAATAATAAACAAAAAACAACAAAGTACTCGTGTGTACTATATAATTACGTAGTAGCGGATATAATTAATAAAATCGGCCCCAAGTGCGAGTCGGACTCACGCACGAAGGGGTTCCGTACCATTGACTAGGTAAACAGCAGTAGGTACATTGATTTTAATATCGGGCAAATGCGGCAAAAAAGTCACTTTTGTCGTATGAGCCCCTTAAATATTTTTTTTATTTTAGTTTTATTATTTATTATTAAAGTATATAATACAATTAAGTATTTTGGGAACATTTCAAGTGCCTACCAGTTACCATTTATTGACATCGAGCAAAAAAGGCCAACAAAATCGTGTTTGTTGTATGGGAGCCCCCCTTAAATATTTATTTTATTTTGTTTTTAGTATTTGTTGTTATAGCGGCAACAGAAATACATAATTTGTGAAAATTTCAACTGTCCAGCTTTCGCTGTTCTTGAGATACAGCCTGGTGACAGACGGACGAAGTCTTAGTAATAGGGTTTCGTTTTTACCCTTTGGGTACGGAACCCTAAAAAGTATGCCCAAGTGAGCCAATCTATATGGGATTAATTTCACACCCTTACATTTTGGCCTTGTATTATAAAACGTGTCATTGGTACAGGGTTGACAATTTTTGCTTTTCTGTAATAAATGTATTTACTTTTTTCATAGATACATAGTGAACTTGCTTACTATTATACACATAGGTACATAAACACAAATGAACATTTATAAACTAACATATTAATTTTACTTTTGCTAAACATAATATGTTTCTTTCATTTTGTAGTATAATATTAGTAACTTTTTTATATTTTTTTATACAACTAGGTCGACAAGCAAGAGGCTCACTTGATGACAAGCGATTACCGTAGCATAAAGACGCCTGCAACACCAGAAGCATCGCAAGCGCCTTGGTGACCCTACATACATTACTACCTACATACAGTACATACATACATACACTACATACATACGTTACATCAAAAAAACCACTAATCCCCCCAGGAGCTCAGGTCTGAGCTTGGTAACCGAGCAGTCGCTCGAAAGCACTATTATTGAGCAGTGATCTTCTGTAAGATCAGATTTTGAGCAGGATATTTCCTGCTGTTCCCTAAGCGTGCTTCATTTAAGGCCACAGTGTCGATAGTATGTATTTAACAATTTTATCTGTTCAATTTTCTTGCGTTAAGCATAGCCAATGTACCTGTGCCTATCTAAAATTATTTCAGTGGTTTTTGTGTTTATCTATTACAAATAAATTATCTATCTCTATCTCTATCTCTATAGGTATACATAAATAATTTGGAAAATCCAAAAGTGCACGCCTCACACGCTCATTGTGTTACGAATTGAAATTAATAATAATTGCCTAAAAGAGAAATCAATTGAATAAAATATTATTATTTTTTGTGTCGATTTTGCAAGATAAAATCGTTCTTATATGTTAAGGTAGGCACTAAATTATCGCTGAGCTGCTTAGCTAACCTATCTTTTTCTCGTTCACTTTGTCTAAAATCATAGTTTTGACGAACTTGAGACATTCGACATTTTTTTGAGCAAGGTTTACATCATCCTTATTAGGAATTTGAGCAGAATAGATTCCACTATGTTTATTTCCAAGACAGCGGCTTTTAGGTTTATTCAGCTCAATCATAACATCATCTTTATAATTTTTCTAAAGACTCATAATTTTTACGACGTTCTCTTTTATAATCACGTTGTAATTGATCACGTTTTCTTGCAGAGTTTTTATTTTCTTTTGGCATTTTATATTATCGAAAATCTGTCGACACGTCACGAAACATAGAATACAATTTTAACTTCACTGCCAAAAATATCATTAATGTCACTAGATGCAGCAGAAGTTATTTAAAAAATAAATAATTCATGAAAAAGAAGAGAGGAAAAAAAAATAGACGGTGATAATTTTTATGAAAGAAACCCAGAAAATCTTTCGAATTTCGTTAATATCTTTAAAACAGTTAAGAGTTCAGTCATAATAAGAAAAAGAGTTCATCCTTAGAGTGACTGGAGTATTATTCAAAAGGAATAATTACAATTAATTGGCGTCTCTACATATATAGACTTTTTATATAAATAATAATAAAAACCTCTTTTTATCATTTTAATAAAAATATTTTTTGATAGTTGTCAAAGAATTTGATTTTAAACTCTTCTTGTTAATATTTTACATTTTGCTACTTGATTCATTTTTATATTATAACAAAATAACAATTCATTAATAAAAAGTCTGCGAAGTTAGCGAATATTTTATCATCTGCTCATCCATTCGCTAAACCGAGCTCATTTGCTAAACTGGTGGTCATTCGCTAAGCTGGTAACCTCGAGCTTGAACGGCAACGCAGGCTTCGCAAGCATCACCGCAGACAGTTCCAACTCACTGAGAGCTATGCAGCATCTGGTTCCACTGGCCCGCCAACCGGCTATTGACCTTCGGTCTCGGAGGAGAGTAATGTGGCGTGTTTTTGATAGTCGTCAAAGAATTCGATTTTAAATTCTTCTTGATAATTTGTTTTTCAATTTAGTAAGTAAAATTATGTACGTACCCGTAGCACGTTATCTTATAATTATATTTTATATTTTGCTACTTGAATATATTGTTTTTCTATTATCTTATAATTATATTTTGTATTTTGCTACTTTTTTATATTTTGCTACTTGAATATTGTTTTTCTATCATTATTATTCTTCAATAAAGAGTCAGCGAAGGTAGATAACATCTTATTATTTATCCGATCGTTTAATAGCTTATAGGTACATTTCGCTAAAATTGTTTATATTTTTCTAAAACGAGAAGACAACTAAAAGTGCACATACCAACGGACAGCTGTAGATATATTATTTGATTACATTTTTTCGTTATATATATTAAAGGGCTTAATCCACCACGCTGCTCCAATGCGGTTGGCGGATGCCTTACTATACATAATACGATACCTTACCATACACTTTCAATATCATTGAAGTAATACGGTACCAAATTTCGAATCGATAGGACATATGGAAGGTAATTAGATTCCCTCATCAACTATTAAAGAGCTGATGATCTTCGAACGGCTGATCAGGTCATGGTTACCCTACCATATACTTTCAATATCATTAAAGTAACACGGTACCAAATTTCGAATCGATAGGACATAAGGAAGGTAGTCAGATCCCCTCATCAACTAGAAAAAAGTACCACAGACAGTTACACAGATACACAGACACGTTAAACTTATACCACCCCTCGTTTTGCGCCGGGGTTTAAAAAAGAAAAAATATTTATGAAAGAAACCCAGAAAATCTTTCGAATTTCGTTAATATCTTTAAAACGGTTAAGAGTTCAATCATAAAAAGATATACAGTTCATCCTTAGAGTGAATGAAGTATTATTCAAAAGAAATTATTACAATTAATTGTTTATATTTTTCTAAAACGTGAAGACAACAAAAGGGCACAGACCAACGGACAGCTGACATATCACTTTTTAATTACGTTTTCTTTGTTATAAATATTAAACAAAATGAAAAGAAAATACGCTGACTTTATAGATTAACATGTCTAGTTTCCGAAACAACCTTTTTTTTTAAAATTCATTGCCTAACTTAACGTATAAGAACGATTTTATCTTGGAAAATGGACACAGAGCCGTCTTTCGATAGTAAAGCACACCCACACGCTTAAGCGTGTGACGCGTGCAAAATGAATCGCTGAATGTGTTGCTAAGCGCAAATCTCGAGAGCGGCTGAACCGATTTTGCTAATTCTTTTTTTCATAATATTCCTTGAAGTACGAGGATGGTTATAACGGAGAGAAAATTTTTAAAAATTCCCTGAATAAGTCTAAAAACGACAACTTTCTATATTCCCATACAAAAGATTCGTAATAATACTTAAAAGTCAATTTGAACTTTAATACCATACCATAAGGTTTAAGTGTTAGTGAAGGAGTTCCGGGAAGGATAAGTATTAAAAAAGATTAAAGAATCGACTGTTAGGTGGTACGAAGTTCGCCGGGTCAGCTAGTTACCAATAAATATTTCCTTGTTTTAATATCAGTATTATTTATTTATTTAATTATCAAATAAATAAACGATATGTATAAATTCACATTTACAATCAGCAAAAGAAAATCATTAAGGTTTTTATCATGCTACGATTTACAACATATAGATACTAATGCAAAGCCCTAAAATGTCAGCAATAAATAACCAACCAAACAGAATAAAATATGAATAAATCTTTACGCATCATTAAAAATCCAATCTAAAAATTCAAAGCGAAGGAAGGTAAATTGAATATTCAAAACGTATACACCGCTAGAACGGTAACTTATTCCATAGTTTATTATAAGACCCTTGCTAGGAAAATTGTGGTAACTCGGTTCTCTTGTTGAGTATCCATATTTTCTCAGAAGATGTAATGTTATTGTAAGAAGCCGCTTACAGGCGCTGTAAGATGCTTTTGAGAATATTTTACATGGAAAATTTTTGATTTGTAAAACTTTTCATCTATACTAATATAATAAAGCTGAAGAGTTTGTTTGATTGTTTGTTTGTTTGTTTGTTTCTTTGAACGCGCTAATCTCCGGAACTACTGGTCCGATTTGAAAAATTCTTTCAGTGTTAGATAGCCCATTTATCGAGGGAGGCTATAGGCTATATATCATCACGCTAAGACCAATAGGAGCGTAGTACCAATGAAGAATGTTTCAAAATCGGGGTTTTTTTCCTTTTGAGAGCTTCCTAGAGAATTGGTCCTATTTCACAGGGACGAAGTCGCGCGCAGAAGCTAGTAAGAGATAAGTTTATACGTACTATATTGAATTAAAGAAACACTTCCTTTCACTAGCTATTGAATATGTATGTACTTATTTATATAGTATAGTAAGTATCGTCATCATCATCACTTCAGCCTATCACAGTCCGCTGCTGGACATAGGCCTCCACAGGTTCGCGTCAATAATGGAGTGAACTCATGTGTTTTGCCCATAGTCGCCAAGCTATTTGTTTGTTATTAATAATAACGTTTACTACTATTACTTATCGGTTTGTATTTTTGTTCTAGTTGTCATGTAATTAACCGCAACGTCTTTTCCTACTATTTATATATTAAATGTGTTTTAATCTTGTTATATTTTCCCGTTATCAACCGTATGACGCGCTGTGACGTACTTTATAGCGTCATTTATAAAACTATAACTAGCTAAACTAGCGTCATTTATTAACTTAAGATGTTTTTAGTAAAAAAAAAAATCTGCTTTTTTCGCTTCAGCCTGTAATATCCCACTGTTGGGCATAGGCCTCTTTCCCCATGTAGGAGAAGGATCAGAGCTTAATCCACCAGGCTGCTCCAGTGCGGGTTAAGGGATATGTATTCCCTACTACTTGTGAGTAATGATCGCTATCAGGTGTACATGATAACAACCGGGACCGACGGCTTAACGTGCTCTCCGAGGCACGGTGGGGAGACCCACAAGGACAAAAATCCAAACCGGAAAGAATTATTTGTACAAATACAAAATATCCATCCTGAGCGGGTATCGAACCCGAAAACCGTCGGTGTTTTAGGCGACTAGTCGCACCACTACACCAGAGCGGTTGTTATGCGTTATTGCCGGTATTGCGTGAAGCGTTTATTTATTATTATTTACGACTGTATTTCAATTTCCTTGTTTTACAACAATTAGGAGAAAGTTTGGCCTCGCATATCTGTTACATTTTTGGCCCTTTTACATGAAAATGTCAAACAAAACCCACGTTGTAACAATCAATTGACTGTCTCAATTGAGTATTATAAGATAACCATACACAATCACATCAAACATAATCACAATGAAATTTATATAATCATAATATATTGTAAGTGTCCATAGGGTGGGACCACTAGATATCTATCCGATAACTGGTTGAAACCGCTACGGGTACGCGTCCCCGGATTGCTCTAGCTGCTCCTCCCGTAATCCGTGGCACTAGTATCCCTAACCCCAGATCCTGTTCTCACATAAATCCTTCCCACCTATCCTTCTTCTTAGCCAGGAATCCCCAAGGAGGGTTGATGTCAAGCAGGCGGCCGGTCGTAAAATCGATCGATTCGATTCAGCCTGTAATATCCCACTGTTGGGCATAGGCCTCTTCTCCATGTAGGAGAAGCATTGGAGCTTAATCCACCACGCTGCTCCAATGCGGGTTGGCGGATATATTCCCTACTATGAGTAACGATCGCTATCAGGTGTACATGATAACAACCGGGACCGACGGCTTAACGTGCTCTCCGAGGCACGGTGGGGTAACCCACAAGGACTGCACAAACACCCAGACCACGACAAACATCTGTATGGCCAATACAAATGTTGTCGTGTGCGGGAATCGAACCCGCAACCGCCCGCGCAACAGCCAATCGCAATCCAGTGCTGTAACCGCTGCGCCAACGCGGCGTCTATCGCATCGGTCGTAAAATATTGAATGCCAAATCTTTTACAACATGAGTTTCATGAAAAACCTTGTTGTGCCGACCCTACGTAAGTGGGATAAGGGCAGCTGGGAGATGATGAATATATAGTAAGAGAAATATACTTTCAGATACCTACAAACTCATTTAATTTTATTGCCATAACGAAATCATATCAGCCAGTTACCTAAGACCGGTACTACCAATCTGTACGATAGATTTATTTACACAATATGAATTAAAAGCAAGTCCTTAAACAGTTCAACAGAACTGCCTTAAATAAATAATATTCACAACTGAAACATTTCATTGAAATATACAAAGAGGTTTTGTATGTTTATTTGTATATATATTATGAGTTACACTGACTCCTCCGACCGCTTGTAAAATATTCAAGCGAAATGCGAATCGTAGAAACGGCTCTAAAATAATGAGTGAAAATGAAATCCGCTTTCTGTTTCACATCGATCAATTAAATTATTTTGTTAAATACTTTGATGTCGAAACTCAACCATAATTTAAAAATTAAATTAAAAAAACCAAATAATTATGAAAATAAAGAACCTCTTTTTAAATTTTTCATTTTGACTACAGGCTTTGACAATCAACAAAATAGTATAATATGCGTGTGTGTGTGTCAAGGACACGGTAGTGTATGTAATGCTTTTTTCATTAATTTAATGTATATTTTATGTATAATTTTAATAAAATATTAGCATTCTGCACCTTTTCTCTATATAAACTATAAGTGTGCAAAATTTCATACTCCTACCTACAATGTTTTTGCGTCACGTATTAATATAATTATTATTTAAATTATAATTAATTTTTACACTAAACATTTCTCTTTTCTTCTTTATTTACATATAATAAAACGTTTTAATAATAAGAATGGTTACATAAGAATAGTTAAAACGATAAAATTCAGAATACAATAGCACTATATCCTTTACAGAAAGATTGCATTCAAATTGGAGTAACTAACCCACATATGTTTATAGTTTGGCTAAGTTCCACTTTTTGGACTACAAGATTGTTGATTATATAATGCCTTATCGCGTTTAAATTGTACATTTCTATTAATGTAACGAAGAAATGTTCTTAAAACCAGATCAGAGACATAAAATGGAGTACTAAATTTTATTACAATTGAATTTATGAATAAATACAAAAGTTATATTGAATTAATGCTTTGAGCTTGAATAACGTTAGTAAGTAAATAATAATATCAAGGTCAATTGTGGTGATGACAAGTTTAGATTAGAATGAATGAGAATATTAGGTATGAGAACTTGGAGGGTGTAATTCAATTTTGGCTTATCCTCTCTCAGAAACATTGTACAAGATTGTAAACATTGGTATGCGATGACGACGACTTCATTAGTTTTCTTATATGTAGCATGTGTGATGTTCCTATGGAGTGGCGTAGTCCTTATGAGTCCATAAGAAAAAAAAAAACTTTGACAGGAATGAAAGCCTGAGTTAAACAATATTTGTAGTAGTATAGTAGTGTTCAACTTCTGAAGCAGTCTGCTTAGGGATATATACACCTACACTTTACTTAAAGAGGTAGAGCAGTAGGAAATCAAAATAACTAGGAGCACAAAATCTAAAAGATTCCGAACATAAGATCAGTTTATTCCTGTGGTGTAAGGCAGCTAGTGCTCCTAGAAATTCACAGTGAATTAAATTTACAATAGTATTGTGAAATTAAAAAATACTTCAATACTATTGCCGTTGTTGTAACAATCGATTGAATCTAGCTTCCGGCTAAACGGCAGACCGGCAATACTGTTTAGTTTAGCTTAGAAATGTTTGAGCTAAAAATAAACCTATCTGAAAATACGCTTCAAGTTTGCGGAAAAGTCTTTGTTCATCCGGCTTTTGTGAACCGAAATTACTTCAATTGATCTCCTTTTGGGACTGGTTTAGTTGAATAATTTGGGATTGTCTGACTGTTTGATATGAAACGCTGTTTGCTCTGATGTTAATCGAAATGTATTTATTTTCTGTTCACCTGAAATGAAGGTTCATCAAGTCTTTGTACGCGTATTATTTGTAAATATTTAATTCGTTTGCTCATGAAGTTGTTTACCTATATTACAGTGTAAATAATGTACGAAATGTTATTAAAATTAATCGCGTAGCGTTAAATTGGATACAATTTTGAATAGATTAAAACTTTGTAAACGAATTGGATTATTTTAAGACCTATATAATGTTAACAATAAAATCGTCCACAATAAGCAAGCATAAAGAATCAAATTTATGTGGGTTCGATCCCGTTTGAGTCTGTGTGTAATATTTGTATTTATTTATATAATTATGTTTTATTAATAATAAAACACATATTTAGCTCTGTGAATCTCTAATCTCTACTATTTTATATAGAAGATGGTTTTGATCAACATATTATTACGGGCTAATTCAAGAGTTAAGCAGATTATCAACCAACTTAAAAAAGGAGGACGTTCTCAAGGCAACTTTTTTTCTTTCTTTTTATATGCGTGTTATCCCAGAACTCTCGGCTGAGTTGACCGGTTTCGATGATTCTTTTTAATCGAAAGGTGGTGCTTGTCACGTGGTCTCATTTAAATTTAATGGAAATCTGACAAGTACTTTTTGATTTATCTCTAACTAGTCGACCCGTGCCCACTTCGTTGGGCGTTATAATCCATTTCACATAAGAAGGGTACGGTGAAATTTGATATGTTCCAATACACTCTCACTATTTTCAGCAAATCAGATAAATATAAATGTTTTAAAATCACCAATTAATTTCTAAGGCAAATAATAATGCTTGATTAGATTGAATTGTTGACACGGCACGTCAGAGGGCGCAGGTTCAAATCCTGCTGATTTAAAATCTTTATATATATTTTTATCTTTTGTCTTTTATCTTGTCACTCCTGAATAGTGTAGCTTTCTGTTAGCGAAAGAATTTTCATGATCGGATCAGTATTTACGAAGATTACCCCGTATATACAAACAAAGTTATAAACTTTACCTCTTTATAATATTAGTATAGATTATTTAAATTTAAATAATGTGTACTTATTTTCTTGACTATTTTTTCATCAACCTACGTTGTATTGCTTGTCGATGGAATTGAAGTCAAGTTTTTTTTTTCGTCTGTAAGCAAACACAATTAAGTACAATTGAATCGATATTATCTACGCAATTTTTTCTAATTTAATATAAAATATTAGAATAAAATTTTGTAACACAAATTGCAGTCGAGTTTAAGCTGATTGTTACGAATGAGTTTACAGCCAATTTATTAATTTTAACAATTTCGTGCGAGATGAAGAATTGCTCGTTTGATGTCTAGAATTCACTTTAACGAATGAACCTGCTTACAAGTTTATAACAAGGTTACAGAACAAGAACATTATAGAAATATCTAACTTCATAATGCGATAATTTTTTATACCTACCATTTTTGTGATTACATTGTCGTGAAGCGCCTTTTTTTCTGTATATATTGGCAATGAATAAAATCAAAATAGAAGTGTCGTAATAATTAATATATTTTCACCATTTTGTCCATTCTTTGGCATCATATTTGTGATCTTCTCTTTATGAGTACGTAACATTATTTATGTTATCTTTTATTAACGCTATAATTTTATGTGGTGTTCAATAAAGTGTACAATAAATAAAACAATAAATAGCTTTAGTTTGCCACACGTGTTCGTGTGTGTATATACACGATTTTGATTGTTTTATTATAGCCTATGCCACTCGATAGTAATATAGCGTTCTCTTGGTGGGAGTTTTTTTTTAAATCGTTCTAGTAGTTTTTGATTTCTCGATTAAAACATTAAAAATACAAATATCATGTAAGTCAAATACCCAAATAATGTCATACGTAAAAATAAAATCACTTTATTATTAACAACCTCTTTTTACCTGGGGTTTTATGGAAGACTAGCTTCTGCGCGCGACTTCGTCGGCGTGGACTCCGCTCCTATTGGTCTTAGCGTGATGATACATAGCCTATAGCCTTCCTCGATAAATGGGCTATCTAACACTGAAATAATTTTTCAAATCGGCTCAGTAGTTCAAGAGATTGCCGCGTTCAAACAAACAAACAAACAAACAAACAACCAAACAAACAAGCTCTTCAGCTTTATATATTAGTATAGATATTGCTTAAAGCAATAAAACCGCCTTAGCATGCTATCAGTGTATTTACTTTTTATTTAATTTGTTCGGTACTGCTTTGTTTATTTTTACTATATGAATGTGTTTTACTGTGTCTATTGTCTATAAAACAAGGCAATAAATATAATTATGTATAAATAAATAAACGCTTACAAATTTCTAAATAAGGGTATAAGATAGAATGCTTTATCTAACAATGCAACAGGAAACTTCGTAAGTAATATCTTGATGTACATTGAAATGGAGGCAGCCCTTGTAAAAGGATACGATTTTCCTCAACACCTTTGTATGGAGTATTATGGTACCTACATCAAATATCATCTTCTAAAAATAAATGTCGCTGATATTTGATATTTTGTAAAATGTCTCATAATGTGTATCAGTCAAGTAAGAATCGGTTTTTATAAAGAATTTTTGTTTAACAATATTTTTAACACTTAGATTTTTTATGAGTATAAAATTAGAGATGCTCGGTTTAGGTTAGGCACCAAGCTTGCGATGCTTCTGGTGTTGAAGGCGTCTGAAAAATTAAGTTGTATGAAAATGAAACAAAAATATAGGTATATTAATCAAGGTAAAATGGCTAAATTGTAATTTTTCTTGTGGCATTTGATTTTACTTTTTCCTTTTTTTTTCGTGGACATAGCAATACAAATTTTGTAAAAAAATTAAGTATCTTTTTAATGATACATAGATACCACTTTTCGATACTGGATATATACATAAAATACTCATTTCATAGGTAGGTACCCCTTAAGAATAAAAACGCAAGTACTTGTATAAAAACATTGCTATATTCTTCTATAAGGTTTTAATAAAAGCCGTATCTGGTCAAACTCCTTTTCCGTAAGTGAAAATATCCCTATTAAAATAAATGTTAGTATTTCACAGGCTATTGTAAAATTTTAATTTTACTTTATATTTTTAAGCCAGTCTTTTGTAAGCACTTACACAAGTATGCAATAAACAATAAAGTATCTCAAAAAATAAATTGTATCGCAGATTCGCCGAAATGTATGTACGCTCATAACTTTTGAACGATTACACCACATTGGGTTAATAATTTTTTTTTTTGTGTTCCATATTGTAAGGATAAAGTTTTAAAAGAAAAAAAAAATTATAGCTATATTCATAAAAATGGTGATACGAAATTTTACTGGTAATCTAGTTTTAAATAAATAATTTTAACTGATGTTCGTGAAAGCAAAATAATAATTAATTACTCACATGATAATCTCTTAAGCACTCAACTGTTTTTTCTTTGATAGCGTAATGCTTTCGAATATTGCCACTCTATCATTTTTATTGCTCATAAATATGAAGACAACGTAGCGTTAAAAATAATATTATAAAGTGTGTCTGATCAAAAAGTGCCTGTTTTAAGCATCAACAAATGTGTGACGATAAAACAACACATATGTATTAGAGAATATAACCTTAAAATTGTGACGACGCATTGGTGTAATGGTGCGTGTGCCGTATCGGCGGCGCCTAAACACCGACGGTCGCGGGTTCAATTCCCTCATGCTCGGTGTCTTGTTGTTAGTCTTTGTGGGTCCACCGCGTCTCGGAGAAAACACTAAGCCGTCGGTCTCGGTTGTTATCATGTATACCTGATAGCGATCGTTACTCATAGTAGGGAACCCGCCAACCCGCATTGAAATAGCGTGGTGGATTAAGCTCTGATCCTTCTCCTACTTGGGGAAGAGGTCTATGCCCAGCAGTGGGATATTAATGGCTGAAGCTTAAGCTATATTAAAATTTTGCGATACTATTCTCCTTGTCTTTTTCTTTTCTTGCTTTCTTCCTCCTTACTTGTCTTCTTTTATCTTTTCTTCATTCCGTTTTATATGAAAGAACACTTAAAATACATTACAATTTAAAACTTACTTTGTAACATAAAATATTTCACAAAGAACTATATTTCCAACGTACCTACCTTACAAATTCAATAGTTATCAAGTCATTCTTCTGTAAACCATTTGAAATCCTTTCGCCACCTTCGGATGTAATGGAACAGATGGACTGTAGATTGCAATAATGACGTTTTATTTTTTTACTCTGCGTAATTTAACACGACTGCTGTTAAGTGCTCCCTAAAGGGTCTTCGGTTACTGAATGATATTGGGGTGTTTTCCCGTTACAAATTTTGTATTGACCCGTGTAAATTTTTTATTTTATTTATTTTAGATTTCATGTCATTGTTTATTTCTCATAAATTCAAGTAAATTATGTGTTCTAGACATATTGTCTCTTACTTTTACACAAAGGTTAAGTTTCGTATTTTTAAATTTATCATTTTCTGAAAAAAATATTAAAGTAATTTTTTTAGTGCGTGCTTAGAAGTTATATTTCACGAAGAATGAAGTATTATAGTTATTACAACTTTAAGTAAATATTGAAATATTATTTTATTCCCTAAAATTTAACAGGGGCAATTGTATCTGCCTTGTTTCGAAGACGCCTAGTTCCTGAGCAAATAAGAAAATTTCCCACCGTTCTTTATAAAATGTTCGACGCTGACCAGTTTCTTTCTATAAGATCTTAGACGAATATCCATAAAAGAACCAACACACAATTTTTTGTGTTCAATTTTTTTTAATACTAAAATGCAATATTTATCAATTTCACATTGAGAGTTAGGTCATTTCCTACATCATACATCTCTAAAACAAAAATTTTTGTCAATAGACATAAAGTGGTTAGCAACGATTTTTCATAAAAAATAAGTTGGTACTCAACTTTTTAAAAGTAAATTTATTAGGTATGCCCAAATAAATTTAAGAAAAAAAATTAATATTAAAGTAATTAGCACTTATCTAAAGATAAATCTTTTTAGGTGCCTGTACTTTGAAATTTTATACAACAATTTTGCACATTTCGAAGATAAATTTATTTTGAAACATTCTATTTGAGCTTTTGATTAGAATTCATAATGCAAGTACTTCAGCTATTTACATTTTGGAAACTTTACTCTTGGGAGCATTAAATTTTCTTTAAAAGTTTATAAGGGAGCTCTTTGCTTTTAGTTGAATAGAAACATTTGAAATTAATTAAACCAAAAAGAAAAAAGTGAGACAGTTATTTATTTATAACAAAGACATAAAATTCTCTTATTACTAAAAGTAGGCAAAATGTTACGGAAATATAGTAAGCCCATAAGAAATGATTACATTAATATTAGCAGCTACTACTAATAAACAAAAGAACGGCATATTAATGGCTATACTTAGTGTCCATCATCAAGACTGTCCTTTTGTCATGTGTCAGGACCATTCTTACAGCGATGAGACGTTATTCAATATTTGTGAGTATTAAACTGTAAGGTCATCCCACACATCCCTCTAATTCTATTGGACATACGAATTTTACATTAAAAATGAAAAATATAAATATTTTACGAGTACTTAAACCTATTTGTTTTGTTTCAGTACACCTACTAAATTCTTATATTCAAAGTTTCCATCTAAATGTTGCTCGCAAGAAATTTCTCTATGCGATAAGCCTGCCTTTAAACTTTTCTTGTTTTTGTATTTTTTTTCCTTTTACAATCAGATAAATACACTTTTACTTCCATTGGACTCATTCTGATACTAATGTTTTATTGGTGCGTATTGCCCAATACTCATTTCTCCGCAAACCCGAATAGTTTAGAATCAAATAGTGTAGAAGGGTTAAAATTACGATAACGTTTAAATTATGTGGTTATATAAAGGCCCGGAATATACCTGGAAATTGGACAAATAGCTATTCCTTTGAGGGTTATCGAATCGTTAATTATGCTTCGTAATAAAATTTTATCTTTTAACAGGGAACTAGTATTTGGTCTAAAATATTGCAGATTCTGCAAAGCTACGCAACAATTACCATAGCCATTTAAATTCTATGATGCTTATGAAATTTCTGGTTAAAAGGGAAATTCGTATTTGCTTAAAAACACAAGAATAGGGGCATGCAAAAGTTCATAAAACAAAGCCAAAAAAACCTTAAAGTTAAGTTATTGGTTAACAAAATTGTATGAAAAATACGCGTTAGGTCATCTTTTATCAAAGAGAAGAATCTTGTTGAGGCATACAATTTATGGGAGATCCCACCAGCTTTGTTAGCTAATTAGTTAATATTGTCACCGAACGAATTTTGACCTTACGAATCTTTTACCAATTGAATCTTGGTTGACTCATTCAAAGACTATTTTAATAGCATCGTATTTTTATACAATAACAAAATAATTTTCTGATATAATCTGTTATTTTGAGTAGGGAGATGATTAAATTACTAATACAACAAAATTCTATTGGAAGATTACATAATTCATCACACAATCCGACTGGCGATCAATCAAGAGTATTACAGCGAAGATCTTAAGGGTCTTCGGGTGACAGAAATTGATACGATGTAACAAAGATCTCCATAAATGATTACTATTTTCATAGCCACTGTAAATCTGAAGCAAAATACATTTTCTTTTTCGTTGAGATCAAAAACATTCAATAGACATAAAATATTTTTTTTTATACATCTAGGTCGGCAAACAAACGTACGGCTCACCGGATAGAAAGCGATTACCATAGCTTGTAGACACTTGCAACACCAGAAGAATCGCAAGCGCGTTACCGATTCTACTCCCAACCCCCCAAGAGTTCTGGTCATCTTACTCAAAGCAGAACCAGAAATGAAGATTTATTTTATTTTTTATTTTATTTTACTTTATTATGGAAACAAACGGTATTTACAGAAAATATAAGGAAATACAAAATACAATAGTACTTAACCATAAACAGTTTCCGAAAATTAAAAAGATTGAAAGTACTATTATTTAGCTGCACTTAGGTATACCCAGACCATTTTAGGGTAGTTGAAATAAATTGTTTTTCTAAGTTCAATCGATCACGATCACGATTCAGCCTGTAATATCTCACTTTTGGGCATAGGCCTCTTCCCCATGTAGGAGAAGGATCGGGGCTTAATCCACCACGCTGCTCCAATGCGAGTTAGCGGATATATTCCCTACTATGAGTAACGATTGCTATCAGGTATACATGATAACAACCGAGACCGACGGCTTAACGTGCTCTCCAAGGCACGGTGGGGAGACCCACAAGAACTGCACAAACACCCAGTCCACGGCAAATATCTGTATGGCAAATACAAATGATGTCGTGTGTGGGGATCGAACCCGCAACCGCCCGCGCAACAGCCAATCGCAATCCAGTGCTGTTACCGCTGCGCCAGCGCGGCGTCTAAATTCAATAGCCATCCCTATTACAAGATATAAATTTAATACCCAAACTTTCACCATTACGCCAATATACTAAACAAACAAACCACCATAAATCCAAATAATTTAATACGAAACATTTAGGTAATTTCAATCATATGTACAATAAAGTCCATTACACAACTAAATTATAATCATCGATCTATCATTTCAATAACTTATATTTATTTTTTCCGGGAAAAGGTCTCGATGTTGTTGAGCGAGCAAATATTCTGCAAGGAGAGGAACATTAGCGCACTCTAATGGCCCGCGGACATTACGGTTGAATGGGTGAATGTTGTGGATAAATCGCTGTCGTCCTATTATACCAGATCTTTGGCATTTTTTCCTAGAGAAATACTTTATCTAATACATGACGTACGTAAATTATGTTCTCTGGGACATATTACATAAGCTTGATCATATTTTATATTAGGCTTATATTATATATTAAGCAGCAGTATTACATAATTATGTGTATAAGATTATTATCAGTCTCTTTTATCTAAATAAGCAGTAAAATATGAAGGCGCGATGAGTGTTGAGTATGTGTTTAGACAGAATTTTAATGTGTGATTGTGAGCAATAAAATGAATGGTGTGATCAATAATAAATTATAGTATTGATTAGATTTCATTTTTATTAGATATTTATGAACGTAGAAGATTAGACGAATAATTAGATTTTAATGTCTGAAGACTTGAATTAAAAAAATAGTTGTTTGTTAAAATAGAAATAGGCATTAATTAGTTAGTTTGTCGACGTGTCAAATTATCGACGAATTATTCAATACATTTGGAAACATGAATATAAGTGTGGGAAATATTGTATAAATTGACGTATACGTTATAGGTAGCTTTTACGCTCGTCAACAATCGTGGGTCGTTTCTGCCTATGACAAGTGAGTATGGACTTAAAAAGGTTTGGTGTAATTTGAGTGATTATATCTTTTGTCGAACCAGTTAATTCGAATATAGTTTTATAGAGACATTCTACTTAATTGATCCCTTAACCGTAGTACTATTTACTAATCTGTGCCTAAACTTAGCAAGGAGAAGAGAGGGCTCTACATAGAGGCTTGTCCACAGACTCCAAAAGATGGCGTTTCGGATCTAGGTGTTCTCTACATAAATAATGTTATATAAATAAAAATGATTCGCTAAATAAACATTACAACCACTTTATAATTATTAATCGCTGAATATAAAACATATCATTACATATATTTTAATTTCTTAGCGACTAAATTTGTGCTTACAATTTTATATTAATACTAGCTGTGCCCCGCGGTTTCACCTGCGTTGATTTGAGGGGAAAAAATGCTTTCCTTTTTTTTAATAGTATAAGATTTAATTAGCTTGATATATTTTCCTTAGTTTACACTAAATAAATTTCTGAACGTACGCATAAATATTTGACCAAAGAGTAAGTAGTATATAACCACTACGTTTTATATTTGACAACCAATATATATTATGTCACTCCGTTTTCATTACTGACATTATTATACATTTTTAAAATGTAAAATACGCCACTATCCGTATATTGTGGATATATGTTGTCGATTCGAAACCTTTATTTATATACGTTCTTTAATTTTAGGGGATAGTTTACCATATCGACGGGATGAACATTAAATGTTTGACAGTTACGAAACACGACCATAGTTCCATACAAATTTTCATTCCCACCTTTCAACCCCTTACACCCTTTTATTCGCATTAAAAAGTAGCCTATGTCCTTTTTCAGACTCTAGACTATCTGTATACCAAATTTTATTTAAATCTGTTCAGTAGTTTTGGCGTGATTGCGCGACAGACAGACAGACAGACAGACAGACAGACAGACAGACAGACAGATAGACAGACAGACAGAGATACTTTCGTATTTATAAT
Organism: Melitaea athalia; assembly: GCA_905220545.2. Lineage (NCBI taxonomy): Eukaryota > Metazoa > Arthropoda > Insecta > Lepidoptera > Nymphalidae > Melitaea > Melitaea athalia. Next base: position 2,812,147 of record HG992185.1, on the reverse strand, counting down.
ATTAGTATGGATAATTAGTATTTATACTTAAATATTCTTGTTATATTGTAGACACATAAATGTGTTGTATTGTCGATGTAGGCGACGGCGATTGTGTTATGTGTGAAACGAACGTCGTTCTGGTATTACTTTTTTTCAACAATACTCCTATACTTACACAAATAATTATGTACTTTTTATCTGGGTCTTAAGGTATTAAGCATTTAGTTATTAGTATTATTTCATTCATTTATTTTATTTATCAGGATTTTTTGATTAGGTAGTATCAGTTCACTACTGGACATAGACCTCCCCAAGTTCGCGCCAGACATTAGGTATTAAGCACTGATAAAACAATTGAAAATTTTCAATCGAGTTTTGTAATTTAGAGACACAAGTTAAAATCAAAGCATTTTACTAAAACTTTACATAATTTTTCTAACACCCATTTTTAAAGTTATCATCGAGCAAAAAAATTCAGAAATTATATAATTCAGGTTCTGTTTTATTATGTATTATTCGCCTCCAAAATCTTCCACTAAAAGCTATTGAATATATGTGAACGGCTTAGGCACAAGATGTATTTTCTTCCACCGGATTACGAGGGATCTCCGCTCATAAATGTCCCGAGCGTATAACATCTCAATTATGGAAGGCTGGATTATCATACGCTCTTAGCGTTGATCACAGGTACGAGTATATCAAATATGTTTAAGTTTTGATAGTTTCAACTCGATTTTAAAGTAGTTAACTTTATAATTATTTTTAAGCCTCAAATAACTTCACCACATTGGATAATACTTCTAGTATCGAATAAAACCATAAATGGCGCTGAAAGCGCTTTCTTGATTGTTAGGTCAGGTTGGGGTGCATGTCGGTCACCTCCTCGTGGTTCACCCAAACGGGACGGGCAGCAGTATCGCAGTCGCGGTACTGCTGCTCGTGCGGCTAACGACTGACTCGAGGGGTGCGCTCCGGGTACTGCTCGACCCGTTGTTGGTGCAGTCCGGCGGACCCGTGGGGTAGTTGCCAGGTCGTGCTGGGCTCCCTGGAGCTTTGCTCGGTTTCTCGGTGCGATCCGGCGTTTTGAGGTCGGGTGGGCCTGACCCCTAACGTCATGATGTCGGGTGTTGGAGGTCAGGCCTGCCTGACTTGGAGGGGGGACGCTCCTGGACATGTGTCCCCATTCTGCGGACGGTAGACTGGTCTGGTTAAGCGTCCCCTAAGTGGGGTGGCCGGCTAGGGGTCGGGGGATCCTCGGCTGGCTTGAGATCCCACGTCGTCGGGAGGGGTGGTCTTGTGGGTGCCGCCCCTCTGGGTGCCGGGGCCCGGATGTTTACATTCGGGCCAACCGCCGGGGCGGGGTGGAGAATGCTAACGCGACCCCATCTCGCCCCACTCAGGCGGATGTCTGCTCACACGTGGATGGTTTTTGGTCAGTAGGAGTCTGACATAACCCTCTGGTGCCCCCGCACCGGAGGGTATCCATGATGGATTTTCCCCACGTAAAAAAAAAAGGTTCGATCAGGCGGTGAGGGGGCACCAGAGGGTATCCATGATGGATTTTCCCCACTTAAAAAAAAATGGTTCGATCACAAAATTACACACTAAAGTAAAGTTTATGTGCGGGTGAAACCACGGGTACTGCTAGTTATGTTTAGATTTGTTTTTCACTTATAATAGACACTTTCTACGTCCCATTTACCTGTGGGATCGAGCAAACAAACAAACGAAATACAGTCCATTAAATCGCCGCTTAGATTTTGTCTAACCCGCGCCACCAATTATGATAGGAGGGAGAAGCGTTAAATGAATAAATTCACTTATTTCGTTTCACTTACGTTATCCAGAAGTAACAAGTTATATTATTGTTACGTGTTAGGGTTCGAACGATTTGGAGAGAAAGACCTGCTGACTCTTTTAGAGACTTTATTCACTAGCACTAGGTCCGACACAAGCACTAGGTACAAATACTACGCACTAAATACAAGCACTAAGTACTAGGTACACTCACTTATCACTAGGTACACTTCACTAAGCACTAACAATGTCCGAGGTCGTAGCCAATGTCGTAGGTTTCCGCTGGTATCACTTCTAGTCTTCACTTCGAAGTCGCTTCGTCGTTAGCTCAAACTGAACTGACTCCGCTCGGCCTCAATCGGCCTTTTTATACCGGGCCGAGCCTACACCCAGACAGTTCTAGAACGTTCGTGCGTGTACTCGATCCTGAGTTCATTCACCTATATGTCCTCTAGCGCCATCTAGTGTTGAGTGGGTGTTTCACGTTGTCTTTGTAACAAAGTGGTTTGTACAGCACACAACGTGGTTCCTCTGCTCCCCGCTAGATGGCGCAAGCTCCTTTTTTTGTGTACTCGTAACATTATTATAGCAGCCCTTTGGTCAACACGGGTAGAACTGCACTGTCTAATTAAATATAGGATCTATCTATATGTATAATGCTGTGTGGCTACGGCAAAGAATTTAGCCTCCCCCTCTCTTCCCGTGGGTGTCGTAAGAGGCGACTAAGGGATAACATAGTTTCACTACCACCTTGGAACTTAAAAAGCCGACCGATGGCGAGATAACCATCCAACTGCTGGCTTTGAAGTACACAGGCCGAAGACGGGCAGCAGCGTCTTCGGTGCGACAAAGCGAGCCCTGCGGTCACCAACCCGCCTGCCCAGCGTGGTGACTATGGGTAAAACACATGAATTCACGCCATTATTGGCGCGAACTTGTGGAGGCCTATGTCCAGCAGTGGACTGCGATAGGCTGAAATGATATGTATAAAAGAGATTTCCACCCATTGACTCATCACGATATCTCTGGAACCATAAGGCCTAGAGACTTGAAATTTGGTAGGAATATTCCTATCGCTAAGTAGAGGTCAGTTAAGAACGGATTTTTATAAAATTCCACCCACAAGAGGGGGTTGCGGGGGTCAATAACATAAATGGCAAAGCAACGTTTGCGGGGTCAGCTAGTCTATATAATATATAAAAGAGATATCCACCCATTGACTCATCACGATATTTCTGGAACCATAAGGCGTACCTAGAGACTTGAATTTTGGTAGGAATATTCCTTTCGCCGAGTAGAGGTTAGCTAAGAACGGATTTTACGAAATTCCACCCACAAGAGGGGGTTGCGGGGTAATAAAATAATTATATGGCAAAACAATGTTTGCGGGGTCAGCTGGTTATATTATAATTTAAATAAAATTGCAATTATTACAAATTTTGTACAAAACAAGTAGAAAATATGTACCTTCACTACCGAGAACTTCTCTTAAGAGGGATTAGTAAATAATAAATTTATCGCTGACAAAATCGCTTTCAGTAAGATTCTTTCAGAAGAAAACAGGTATTTACTAAGTCTTTTGAAGCAAGGAAATAGAGATTTCAATGTATTTATAATTATCTCTTTAAATATAAAAATGAATCGCTGAAAGTGTTGCTAAGCGCAAATCTCGAGAGCTGCTGAACCGATTTCGCTACTCCTTTTTTTATAATATTCCTTGAAGTACGAGGATGGTTCTTACAGAGAGAAAAATTTGAAAAATTGCCTGATAAAATCTAAAAACAACAATTTTCTATATTCCCATACAAAAAGATTAGTAATAATATTTAAAAGTCAATTTGAACTTTAATACCATACCATAAAGTTTAAGTGTTAGTGGATTTAAAGAATCGACTGTTAGGCGGTACGAAGTTCGCCGGGTCAGCTAGTAATATATTTAAAAAATTGTACTTCTTTGTCATGTTTATACACGCCTGCATCTTTTGTAGAGATTTAGCGTCACAACGGACTCCAACAATGACAATAATTGGTTATATAGCTTAAACAATGGCAAATTCTTTAAATTGTATTGCGTCTAATAAAAAAGTAAGTTACCGTTTTATTTTCATATTTTCGTTATTTTTGAAGCGTTTTCACATTGCCTTAGATTTCTCATAAGAAACTATAATACGATCACGTAAGAGGATTCGAAAAGGCCTCAGAACTACAAGCTATTACCAACTCATTTTTACGGCTGAGTAATCTTGAAAGGCTTTCGTAAATGTTTACTGGACATCATTTGGCTTACAATAAATTCTTAGAGGGTAACATCTTATGATATTTCAACAGAAACTATCTTAAGTTGCCTAACAAATAAAAACTCCATTACGTTTGGTAAATGTTCTTACATTATAAATAGAAATTTATTATGATTATATTTTATATTTATGAAATTTCACTGAGGTAGGGCACAGCAGGAAATTTCCTGCTCAAAATATGGAGCAGCCCGACTGGGGAAGTACCTCGACCTTACAGAAGACCACAGCTAAATAATACTGTTTTCAAGCAGTATTGTGTTCCTGTTGGTGAGTAAGGTGACCAGAGCTCCTGGGGGGATTGGGGATAGGGTCGGCAACGCGCTTGCGACGCTTCTGGTGTTGCAGGCGTCTATAGGCTACGGTAGTCACTTACCATCAGGTGAGCCGTACGCTTGTTTGTCGACTTAGTAACATAAAAAAAAAAAAAAAGAAAGATAAATTTCATATTACTCAGGAGTATAGATATTTATCGTCTAATGGACGACGTTATTTAGTTGTCAATATTAATATTATCATCGCCATTATTTTGTAGGTATATATATCTTCTATAAGGTTGAGGTACTGCCCTAGTCAGGCTGCTCCAGATTCTGAGCAGCATTTCCTTATATTGGTCATTACCTGGTCATTCGTTTTTGTGTTGAAAATTTAACCAGAATTTTCATCCCTCTAGACTAGAGTATTGAATGTACTGAGTACTATTTCTATTATGATATCGGACCATGTCACATCAAAAATAAAATTTATGAACTAAATAATTGTAATTTATAAAATTTTATAATACCTTTGAACTAAATTAAATTATTATCTATACTAATATAATAAAGCTGAAGAGTTTGTTTGTTTGATTGTTTGTTTGTTTGTTTGATTGATTGTTTGTTTCTTTGTTTGAACGCGCTAATCTCAGGATCTACTGGTCCGATTTGAAAAATTCTTTCAGTGTTAGATAGCCCATTTATCGAGAAAGGCTATATATCATCACGCTAAGACCAATAGGAGTGGAGTCCACGCCGACGAAGTCGCGCGTAGAAGCTAGTATAATAATACATTTTCTGCTGTATATCACCATAATTGTAGATATTAGTAAATAGGTAGTGTTTGTACCTATATTATGTACATACTAAATTAGTTAATACCGCAAACTTTGCTCTGTCTTCATCAGTAATTTAAATTAATGATTACTGTAACTTACAGTTCTTCACTTATTACTTCTTAATTCGTTGATTGTGTTGTGCCCAAATTGCTTTTAATTTAAAAAAAATTATCGATTGTTGAGTCGAGTGTCCAGGTGTCATAGAATTTTACAAATATATAAAATTTGGAAACATAATCGCATTTACAAATTGAAATATTCTTGATACAGAATCACATCTGCTATACAGAACAAATACAAGTTAGAGTCATTGAATCAAAGCACGTGAACTACATCCGCCATTACCATAACATTTCTTAGTCCTAAATAAAAATTCAGTCAAATAATAGTCACAAGATAAGTTTTGAGACTTGGTTTTAAACGTCTGCCGAGTTTTTATTTTATTTATTAAAATTATTTTGCTGTCGTATATTAAACCACTAGCGACCCGCCCCGGCTTCGCACGGGTGAAATGCCGTAGGTATGGAATTTCGTAAAACCCGTTCTTAGCGGATATCTACTCCCTATAAGGGACCTACCTGCCTAATATCAAGTTTGTAGGTGTATTTTTCATTGGACTTTCATACAAACTATCATCCCCTGTTTTAACCCCAAAATGGGGTTGATTTCTCAAAAAACATTATTAGTACACCTCAACACCATCTATAGAGCATACATTTTGAATTTCAAGTCTTTTACTTCAAAAACATGGGACTTTCATACAAACTTCCAACCCCCGTTTAACCCCCTTAGGGGTGGAATATCGTAAAATCCGTTCTTAGCTGACCTCTACTCGGCGAAAGGAATATTCCTACCAAAATTCAAGTCTCTACGCCTTATGGTTCCAGAGATATCGTGATGAGTCAATGGGTGGGTTACTCTTTTATATATATAGATTATCGTTTGTACTAATTTTAAATTAAAGTCAATTTAATATTAGTTTGTTTAGTTATGTATAATTGTCATGATAAAAGTGTTTTAAATTATTTTAATTTATTAAAATGATAAATTATTGAAAAAATTATACTTAAAAATAATTAAGAATTTATATTACTGTGTGATAAAGTCTTAAAACGTAAAATAGCAATAAAAGCAGTGTGTAAGATTTTTTTGGAGCTATTTTCAAGATTTTTAAATTTTAAGAGGTCGGCGGTCAGACTAAGTTAAAGATGAACGTTGTACCTGGAACGAGGTATAACAAAATAATTACATGAATAAAATATAAGCGTACAATACAAGGGTCCAAAAGCTGCCTTGAAAATTATATCACTTTTAGGTTGAACAAAATGATATTGTTATTATCATTTTACTACTCTACATTTGATAATTAAAAATTTTGTACCTAATTTCATATGGTCCGGATGATAAAATACTGAAAATATAAATATTAAAATACAACATTCAGCTGACATTAGAGTCAGTTATATATTTCAGTCAGTTCTAGTAAAGTCGCCAGTCAGTTTAATTATTATTTATTAGTAAGTATCTTTCGTTCAAACGATATTCTTTCAAATTCAAACGTTTCCTTGGTAAGCAGTAGCGGAACACTAGTTAATCCTAAAAGTATGGCCATTTTTTTAAATTGAATTTTGCAACACTTCCATTACTTGTTCTAAGATTAATTTTCATCACGCGGTTAGTACATTAAGGAACAATTTTTTTTTATTTCTTGATTCTTGAAATCGTTCCAATTATAAACTAAACCAAGACTAAGTAATGATACCGATTCGCTTCTTACTTGTTATAGTTTAGCGCAGTTTTCCAGAGATGGCGGAGATGGCAGTCTAGTGATGAATAAGGGACCGACGTTGAGCGATAGCGGGCACATTCCAACCTCACTCAGATTCTCTTTATTCACTACCGAAATATTACTCTGTGGCAGTAATAAATTAAGGCGCTGCTGCGTGATATCTATGCTTGTATAGAACACGACAAGTTATTATTCACTAACGTAGAGGACAGTCTTGTCGCGATGAAAAACTGAATTTTTAATAATTGCAATCTTCGCGTAATAAAAAACCCATTTTGAATTATTTTTTTTTAACATAGAGAGAATAATATCAATTATTCTCTGTATGTTAAAAAAAAATTCAAAATTAACATAGCAGTCGTATCATTATCTCCAAAGAGTTTATCCAAGTACACATTATGGTCTAAGATCCGAGATAGCTAGTAACCTCAGTCAGCAGTAACCTGGCTGCAGGTAAGTATAGCAATCATAGAGATGGGTGCCTACTACAGTCAGGTATAAAATGTAAAATATTAACGGTTTTAGCTTATTACATGTAATTAACATGAGAGGGAAAAGATAAGAAAAGAAAAAATGCAGCAGGCTTATGGAGGCAGAGGTTGTTTTGATAGATTCACAATATTGAAATCAGCCTATAAAAAATTGTTTCATCTAATTAACAGATGAGGGAATATTTTGTTATATCCCGGATCTTAGACCATTAGAACCGACATGGGTTTTTGCTTGAGATAAATTCCTTTTGATTTCTTAAATTGTAGGTTTTCAATTGATAACATCCATTGATTTAAACTTGGATTTATTGCAACTAACAAACGTATTGGAGCAGCGTGGTGGATTAAGCTCGGATATTACAGGCTGAAGCGATTGGTTTAAATAAGTGAGGAGCTTAATGTCATTCAAATTCCAGTTTTCGATTTAATTACACTGTGTACAAGTAGTTCATTCATCGACTTGCTTTTAGTAGAAATACTTTTTATAAAATCCCTTTTCAAATAGAAAATTAATTTGAAAAATAATTAAATTCACCTCCTCCTTCCTCCTCGATCCTTCTCCTACATGGGGAAGAGGCCTATGCCCAACAGTGGGATATTACAGGCTGAATCGTATACTTTATTTAGGACAAACGCAAAACGTTTAACCAATTTCAATCAAGATGAAGAACAGGTGAATCTTTAATGCAAATCTAACTAAATTATCACCCTAACCAAATGAATTTTATACAAACTGAATACAATTGCATATCTAAACAAGCAAGCCATCTCATTGAGGTCCCATTCGACCCGAAAAGGCTCACAGTAGGGCTTTGCCCCTATTAAACTTATTGGGCCAATTTAAACCCTGTATTAACCTATCTCATCCCTTATAATAAGGGATGGTATTTTACTAACAATGACAGAATTACAATGGTCATTCATTTTAAGTGGTATGTATTTTTATTGCTGAGAAAGTGTTTGTTTATTTAGGGTTTTGTGCCCAAAGGTTGCTGATGGAACCATTACTGTATGGGTTTTGCTGCCCGTGCGTCGACGACGATGCTTGATATGCGTGGTCGCTGTAATTGTGACAGACGTGACAAATATTTGTATAAATCATACAGATGTTTGTCCTTATCCGGGCGTTGGTGTTTGTTTCTCGACCCCCGATAGAATTGACACAAACTCAAACATCAAATAGTTACAAGTGGTCATTTTTTGTCCGGTACATACAATATATAAACATAATAAATAAATACAGCTGAACTCTATCATATTAATATTGACTCTGTACACTGTGTAAACTTTTACACGTATATTCTGTTTCATTTCCAAACACTAAAAACTATCTATGAAAAATAAAACTGTATTTTTATTGCAGTATAGCAATTAAGGATTTCGACGAACATCGAAAACGTACAGTGGATATTGTGCATTATTTGTGATACATTTTGATAACCGATAGAACTAAAACTATGGCATGAGATATTTTTTTGAGGACATAAAAGCAATAGAGTAGTCGTAGAGCAATCCATGTGTTTTGTATTGAATACCAATGCACAGGATTTAGAGTCACCCGGAATATCTTTTCTCGTTTCCAATTTGATAACAAAAGAACATTTTTTTTTGTACAACTAGGTTGGCAAACAAGAGTACGGCTCATCTGATAGTACGAGTAAGTTATTATCGTAGCTTATGAACGCCTGCAATAGTAGGAGAATGCCAAGCGCGTTGCCGACCCAAACCCCAATCTTAGTAAGTTAACACAAAACTGCTTAAAAGCAGTATTATGTAGCTGTGATCTGCAAGGTTGAGGTACTTCTCCTGTCGAGCTGTTGCAGATTTTGAGGAGGATATTTCCTGCTGTGCCCAACCGTTTCAACGATAGATACAAATCGTAACGTAGATAAACGTCCGTACTAGAGTTAACCGTTACGATATTTCTAACAAAATTTTATCCAGATAAAGACATTTCTATGTTAATACACTCATTAAACCAGAATATTTCCAAGTATAGAACATTTTACCTTCGTCCGTTAAGAAATTTGTTCTTTTAGTACATTTTCAAAACGACACGCTTCTATTTCTTTGAGAACTTCTAAGATAAGAACTTTAAGGCAATTGAAGACTTCCATTCATCAAGATGTATCTTTAAGAGTGCTAATTAAAGCAACATAATAATTTAAGATACAAAGTTTTAGCTTAATTCGATTAAATTAAAATAAGTAGACATTTTTGAAGTGAAACTTCTTTAGGCGCATGAGGGGTAAAATTTGAGCGACCGCTAACGCGGCAACGCGTCACGCGGTCAGTATTTGGATGGGTGACCACCTGGTAACACCGCGTGATGTTGGTTTTTTTTTTGTTCGTTTCAGTTAATTTTTTTTTTGTTCGTTTTTTTTATTATTATTTTTTTTAGTTACTTTTAATTTAACTACTTTTTTTTTTCTTCATATTATGATTCAAATCTTTTTGTGCCAATTTATGTCACATAACGCTGCAAAATTGTAGTAACAGCTTCATTACTGCGTATTACAGCGTAGTAATTGTTTTTGAACTTTGGTAAAAAACGCTAAACAAACGATCGTTACACAATGCTTTATCTTAAATCAATTAAATCCTCCTTCTAAATTTGTTCGATCTGATGTAACTGAAAATGCTGTATTATTTGTATTGTATATTAACTATTATGCATTCCCTTTTCACATAAGAATCCTCATTACTCGATACTCGAGGACTAAGATAATTTACACTTAAGATTTTGCCCATTGAGCAAATAATATAGTCTTTGAGATTGGCCGTTGGGCGTTGGCGCAACGGTCACAGCACTGATTTTGGCTGTTGCGCTAGCGGTTGCAGGTTCGATCCCCGCACATGACAAACATTTGTATTGGCCATACAGATGTTTACCGTGGTCTCGGTGTTTGTGCAGTCCTTGTGGGTCTCCCCACCGTGCCTCGGAGAGCACGTTAAGCCGTCACCTGATAGCGATCGTTACTCATAGTAGGGAATATATCCGCCATTCTGCATTGGAGCAGCGTGGTGGATTAAGCTCCGAATCTTCTCCTACATGGGGAAAGAGACCTATATCCAGCAGTGAGATATTACAGGCTGAAGCGTAGTCTTTGATATTAACAAATGTATACACAATATCACGTTTCATGTGTACAACATATCAGTAGTTTTCTCTTTTCTTTTACCAAAACTTTTGTCACGTCAATATCCTTATTTATTATAGATAAATCCATTTCGAGATATATTTTTCCTCCTAGTCTATTAAATGCCCATGGTCAGTCGTAAAAATCTTTCATATTTGTTTATTAGTCGTTTGGCAACTAATAAATGGTTAGCTGACTTCTGTCTGTGGCTTTGCTTTATATTTTAGTTTTACTAAGAAAGAGGTTAAAACTTGTTTTGACAATGACACACACAGAGAGACGCACATATATAACCACTCGTGTGCATAAAGTTTAAAAAAAAAAAGTTGATCAAACAACTTATACGGTAAAGTAATGAATATGTCTTACTCTAAATGGTCTTTAGTAAGTGAATATCCTACTTCGGTAATCCGAAAACACTTCCGAGTTCCGACATTAAAGAAACGAGTATGCTTTAGACCACGCGACTGAAGTAAAACGTCTTTAGCTCCTACAGTAATAATACGAAACATAATTCTCTCTCTCTTTCTATCTTCACTAACTTATGTCTCCCTCTCAACTTTCGTACGCTCTCGTCACGCATTCACCAGCTTACTCCCCAAGTCAAGCTTCTTCTTCAAAAAACCACAGACAAACATCTGCACATCTGTACTTGAAACTTAGGTATTAGTCATGATAATGAATAAATATCTCGAAATAATTACCAAATATCTTCATCATACAATCACTTATAAATTAGTAATTTAAAAAAAAAAAACGAACAATTTTTAATTAAAAATAATATAATTGACAGACAGACTTCCATATTTACAATGTCTATACGTTCCTTAGTCCAACACGAATTGGCAAATAAAATGTCCATTACATTTGTGATACGTTTTGATGCGTAATAAATAATATAATAAATAACATATTAGCCGCTTAGAGCAAACATACCGTACGAATAAATGGACATCATTTATCTTTGAAAATGGCGGATAGTTTCCTTATACCGTATGCAACGTATTTTTTACGGATACAATTCGTTTGCTGGTTATTTTATTTCATATTTTTATATGTTATGGACGGAGAGATAAATGAGCGTACTATTTATAATGCCCGGGAATTTCACGTAATGACAAGTCAGGTCGGGTAATGTGATAAATAAATCTATCAACATTGTTCGATAAATATACATACAGTCTGGTTATTAACAATATGGTATGTGGATATAGATGCGCTATTTTTCTGCCGTGTAACAAAATTTATATGAAATAAAGCTATCATAAGTTATTATGTTTTTTTTTTTGCTTTAGTCGAGTTTAAGCTAAAAGAATCACATATTAACGTAATATATATAAATATATAATTATGATTGCGATTGGCTCTTGCGCGGGCGGTTGCGGGTTCGATCCCCGCACACGACAACATTTGTATTGGCCATACAGATATTTGCCGTGGTCTGAGTGTTTGTGTAGTCCTTGTGGGTCTCCCCACCGTGCCTCGGAGAGCACGTTAAGCCGTCGGTCCCGGTTGTTATCATGTACACCTGATAGCGATCGTTACTCATAGTAGGAAATATATCCGCCAACCCGCAATGGAGCAGCGTGGTGGATTAAGCTCCGATCCTTCTCCTACATGGTGAAGAGGCCTATGCCCAACAGTGGGATATTACAGGCTGAATCGTGATCGTGAATAGTGATATATAATTATAACAAATAATAACAAATACGTAAACGAGAAAAATAATGATTACTAGTGGTCGCCCAGAGATCGAAATTCGACCATAATTAAATTAAAGAAAACAAAATAAAGACCTTTTTTGAAAAACTTTCAATTTGACTACAGACTGACAATCGACAAAATAGTATAATATGCGTGTGTGTCAAATACATGGTAGTGTGTGTAATGTTTTTTTTATTAATTTAATGTATGTTTTACGCATAATTTAAAAAAAATATTAGTATTCTGCACTCCTTCTCTATATTAACTATAAGTGTGCGAAATTTCATACTCCTCCGTTCGCTCAATTTCCGTAAAAAAGCGTACAAAGTTTTTGCTTCGCGTATTATAATATATATCTATATGTATATTGATAGTCGAGCCTAAGTCAAAACACAGCTTCATCTTCGTATCTTTGTTGAAATAGGAAACACTTATAACTTTTACTTGTGTTACTCCGTGATGTCGATTATTGAATAACTAACAAACGTCTCATTTGAATATAAAATTTGAATTCGTACTAACGAATACGTATTGCGCGAATGTGGAGGGTCCATAAATTAAGTCTACGATACAAAATGTGCCAAAGTTTACCTTACATATGCAAAGAACATATTATTTAAGAAGTTAAATTCAAACTTATTTGTTCTAATATTATAAAAGGTCTTGATCCTAGTAAAAGGTAGTCACAGGACTGTCGATCTGTAGTTTAAATAATAAATCACCTGTGGGATAAGCATGATTATTAATAATGCATGATGTTCAACAAAAGGCATGGGCATTTTAGAGCCCGTGGATATTGTTATTTTTAAATATAATTTTTTTTTATAAAAGTAAACTAAGTAAGGCCAAAGAGTCTCTTATTTCGATTGTATTGAAATAAGTAATTACTCGTGCCATTATTATTCTATAACAGCATCATTAAAAAGGCAGTATAATAAGCATATAAAACAATCCATAATGAACTTTTCAATCAAAGTTTTATTATGAATTATCAACAATCTGTATATCTGTGTGTATCAGGACCACGATCTCCCATTTGTTATTAAGAATATACTTTATGTACCGTATAGTAAATTTTAATTCAGTGTAAAAATCAAACTACCGTTAAACCATTGACTATTAAAATTCATAGACTATTGGAATTTTCATGCCACTGCACTACACTAGAACAATAGTCACCATATTAAATATCCTTTAAATTTATTGTATGAAAAATTGCCATAATCAGATTGAGCTGAATTATAAGCTTTTAACATATCGTATTAAATTTTTATTTAATAATATTATTACATGATTAACATAGAAAAGTATTTTCTATAATTTCATATCATCGACATTTACATGTGTGTTTTAGGTACATATAAAAAAATTGTTTCATTTCAATCGGTTCATAAATAAATAAGGTTATAACAATTTAAAGAATCACGTTGAACATGTCAATACTCGGACGAAGTCGCAGGCACAGCTATAACTACGAATCGATGAGTCGAGCAGTTGTCATAACAACTGACAACTGCGTATCATGTAATACAGGTGTCTGACGCAGTCTCCGCGCATGAAAAATGTTTATAACAGGCCATCCATATGGTGGCCGTGGTATGTCTGTTAGTTTATGTTATGCATGTGTCGGACTTCCGACATATGACTTTCATCCTGTAGGCAGTCGTTGAGTATATGTTATTTCTACGAGTATATTTTACACGCATATCTGTCTGTAACTGTAACTTAATAATATGCGTCATACAGAAGTCATTGTGATCGAAATTTCAACCTGATAATGTAGGTACAAACAGTGACCTTACTCCAACTTGCATTGATATTTTAAATTTGCTGAACCGACAGATTTTGTCGTGTCCTGCCAACTGATATAAATAATAAAAAAACTAAATACTTAATCAACTTAAATTTAATTTTTGTAAATTGTAATGAAAATTGAAAATGACGATTCGAAAGTTCTTGTGGGGCCTATTTGAATAAAGTTATTTTTAATTTTGATTTTGACTGAAAAATGCATGCCATTGAAATTTCCCTATTTTTTACGAAAATTAACTAAGTTTTAATTCTATATAAATATTCCACAAGTATTTTAAGGCTTTAAAATTCAGTAAAATTGGTCTAAACGTTCTTAGGTCTTGCGCCTTAGCAACGTATTTAGAGCACATTACAGATGTGCACCTACAGTTTTATTCTAGAAGTACTGTAGACGGTCTGATGTTGAACGGATATAAAACACACTCGTGGATGAGGATAAATTTATTAGAATAGATATAAGGACTTAACAATGACTTAACGTAAACGTGCCGTTCGCAGCGGCGGTTACTGGACGACTCACTAAACTACCTTACACTAACTTACATTAATATTAAAAGTATTACCAACATAAAAATTTATATTTATACATAGACTACAGAGAATATATTGCGTCGCTTACAAGTACTATCATCAATATTTTTATTTAATCTCACGTCAATACTATATCAACACAGACCGGTTAAATCCGGTATTTCCTAAGCTATTGAGATAAGAGCTATAATTGACAGCAAGAGCTCAATTTATCACGATCCATCATCCGCAGAGAATCGGGCGCTTAGGTTAAGTGCTAGTTTTAACCGATATAAAATATTGGTTTATAAGACGTTGCAACGCTTTCGAGTTATCGCTTAAATATTTTTAAGTATAAAAATCTATGTCAATATAGGAAGTGCACTTTAAAATAAGCTTTAATTGATGTTGATTTTGAGAACTGAAACAAAATTTGTTTTCATTTTTTGGCTATTTACATTTATTGCTATTTATATTTACTAATACACATCACACATATATTAACTATTAGTATTTAATTTACAAAATATTACAATATATATGATATATACTAGCTTCTGCGACTTCGTCGGCGTGGACTCCGCTCCTATTGGTCTTAGCGTGATGACACATAGCCTATAGCCTTCCTCGATAAATGGGCTGTCTAACACTGAAAGAATTTTTCAAATCGGCCCAGTAGTTCCAGAGATTACCGCGTTCAAACAAACAAACAAACAACCAAACAAACAAACTCTTCAGCTTTATATATTAGTATATATTTATTAAACAAGCATATCCACACGATACCCGTAGTATACACCAGATTTGACATTAGCTCTTTCTCTTGCGATTTTGATACTGACATTAGCTGACCCCGCAAACGTTGTTTTGTCATAATTATATGTTATTAACCCCCTTAATCTCCGCCCCTACAACATAGGGGTATGAAAAATAGATGTTGGCTGATTCTCAGAGCTATTCGATATGCACACAAAATTTCATAAAAATCGGTCCAGCCGTTTCGGAGCAGTATTGTAACTATCATTATAAGTAGATAGTAAAATTTTTAAAGTAAAAATTTATTTTTTTCGTTTTAGCGCATTCAAATAAAAGCTGGTTTTTTAAAAAGGGCTTTTTACTTTTAATTTATTTAATCATATTGAGGATAAAATTAAATAAAGCCTCAACAAGAACACGACACATAATTCAAATATCAAATTTGAATATGAAAATTCAAGTGACTTTTAGATGCTAGTGAAAAATCTTAGTAAACTTGAAATGAAGTCAACAGCGGGTCATAACAGAGAGGTCGCAGCGCTAAACTTTCCATTGTTTGCGGTATAATTGAAAACTTTCAGAATAAAATAATAGCTCAGGTATTTTCAACGTGAAAGCATATTCCACTGTTAGATTGAATTTTCTTGATTATACCCACAGCGTTTGATTAAAGTGTATTTTCTGTTTACTCTTCTACGATCAAATAATTTTATAATGTTCGAGTTTTATTACGGTATATTTCTTCTATATTCTTCTTATATATTTTAAAAGATATGGACAATATTAATAGTTTATACTCGTATGGTATGTCAATACTAATATTACAAAGCTGAAAAGTTTGTTTGTTTAAATGCGCTAATCTCAGGAATTGCGGATTAGAATTGAAAAATTATTTTTGTGTTCGATAGCCCATTTAACGAGGAAGGTTAAGGGCTATTTTTCCTCAGATTAACGAATGTGAAACTGGGGGCAGAGCTAGTGAATGATATTTTTAGAAAAGGTGTTTTCAAAATATTCATATTGTAAACATTTATCACACTTGGTTTGTTCAAAGTTGGCTTTTGCCACAGCTGTAGTCAATCTACCCGGTATTTGGAAAGTAATAACTTCTTCAGGCGTACATTAATTTACAGTATAATTATTATCTTAACATGATCTGAATACAGTTACTTAATCTTATTCCAAACGAAAAGTCAAACATACAAAAGTTGCCTTTTAAATTAGATAAATTTGATATTTATATATTTATACTATTTTTGTTTTTTTATCCAAGATTGATAAAATTCAAGACAATTTGTTTTTTTTTTTTTTTTAGAGAATAAAAAATGCAATGAATGGACGTTTCTGTAAGATGTATATTTTCAGAGCACGCATAAAAATTTATTAAAAAAAAATTACGATAAAAACATTGTTATAATAAATACAGCAAATTTTTATCTGAAATGTTTGTTTTTAACAAAACAAAACTTTATAATTCCATATAAATATCCCATAAGAAAGTAATAACAGCAAAGTAGCTCGTACGAGACAAGACTTATGCTGTAATAGCTACTGCAACACGAAGATTGGACTAAACTTTATATATAACACATACTTCTGTGATGTTATGAGAGCCTGGTACTTTGTTGTTAAATGCGACATTAGTTATAAAGCTGTTTTAAGACCTGAAGTATTTGTAAGTACGTTTGTAAATGCTACGGTTTAAAAAACGAAACAAAAATGATTTAAATCGTTATGTATTTGTTTATGTTCCGAAAATATCTTCGACAATTTCTGAACAATTTTTATTTTGAATGACAGCAATGAATTCCAACGAAAGCAAACTACTGAAAAAAAAACTTTTAATTATGAAAAATATTCGTAAAATTTTCGCAAATTATATAGGTGTTTGTATCTGAGTCATCACTTAATGCTGTGTGGCTGATAATGAAAATAAATAGTCTGAAAAGTGAGGAGATAGGGAATTGGGACTAATACTATGACTTATTGAAGGAAACTACAAATATAATTATTACACTATAAAAAGCAAGATTAAAAAATTGAACCGATTAAAAATAAACGTAAGTAAAAGTAACTAATTTAAACTATAACAAATATTTAAGCAGATGATTGTCTTAAATTATTTCATGTTGCAAATCTTTACGTACGAGGCACGTACTGAAACGTGAAACATTAAAAAAAATTAAAGTTGTTTTTTTTCACAATTTTTTTTTTTAAATTTTACAATTCCAACAGGATCTCAATTTCCAAAAGCAAATTCAATACATCAAGTAGTTATATTACGTAACTGCTAACAGTACCCTATACTATACTTCCTTGTCATTATTAACTTAACGAGATCGCAGGCATGGCTTAGATTGATGGGCGCTAAGTGCTCCCCCGGTATTCTTTATACCAAGCTTTGAATGAAATTTCATACGTGTTTTTGACAAGAATTCTTATGATACCACGAATACGAAATGTGCTATAAAAAGGACTTGTTTGACTGATCGTCGTATATATAAAAATATATTTTTTATTATAAATTAATTATAATAATTGTGTTTCCTCACAAACGAAAAAAAAAAACGACTTCAATATCCATAAACTATTAATATTCATAAACTTATATTTGCACTATTACAAATTTCATTAAGAATAATATAGAAGGCGTAAATAGAAAATATACAGTAAATATTAGTTAAGATTTTTTAAATCTAGAATATAAACTGAATGTTTTGTTTTTATGCTAAGCTCATTTGCGCGTCACTATTGTTTTCAAGTAAGGGTGCGACTATACCCGGCGGGTATTTACGACCATTCTGCACATGACAATTTTATGAACGCAGCGCCGTTCTGTTGTCAAAACCACAAAAGACAGCCGATTATATGTTTACATCATATCGTCAGTTTACTTTGCAAAACCCGTAAAGCCTTTTTGTACCCATAGTTTATTTAATATTTTTGAAGTAAAACTTTTTTACACACGCTTGACTTGGGGAGTAAGCTAAAATGTACGATCGAGCGAGTCAAACGGAAGTTGAGAGGGATATATAAGTTAGATGGAGCTAAAGAAGTTTTTCTTTAGTCGTGTGGTATAAAGCACCCTCTTTTTTTTAAGAAATTTAAACCTCTTGAATACAACGGCTACGATGAAAATCCTTGGCTATTGGGCAAGCATTGGTTTTCAATTCTCCTGGTGTTGCAAGCGTTCAAAGGTTACGGAACCTATTCGCCTTTAATTAAGCGGACCGTAAGCCTGTTTGCTACCCTAATGGTATAAAAAACTTTTTACCGAGTTTCAAAATAAAAATTTCATAGTAACTAATTTATTGTTAATATACAAGTTTAAAGTCGCTCAACGTGCAATGGAACGGGCTATGCTTGGGGTTTCTCTCAAAGATAGGGTTAGAAATGAGTCTATCCGCGAGAGAACGAAAGTAACCGACATAGCCCACAGAATTAGCAAGTTGAAGTGGCAGTGGGCTGGTCACCTATGTCGCAGGACCGATGGCCGTTGGAGCAGACGGGTCCTGGAGTGGAGAGAGCGTCTTGGCAAACGCAGAGTGGGACGTCCGCCGGCCCGTTGGACCGACGATCTACGTAAGATTGCCGGTGTAGGCTGAATGAGGATTGCGGAAACCGGGATGTCTGGCACGAACTTGGGGAGGCCTATGTCCAGCAGTGGACTACAATAGGCTGAACTGATACTGATACTGAACAAATTTATTGTCAATATATAGCTGAGTTTTGTCAAAATAGACACGTTATGAGTCTTCTACAAAGTATACATTCTTGCTATACGTGGTTTGTTAGCTTAGGCATTACAAGACAAGTTCATAGTTAAGAAATTATAAACTTTATTCCAACCGAATAAAGTTTAGATTTCATTATCACAGTCTTCGAGTGAATGCAATTAGTTTCCTTTACGAGATCTTATTGCTTAAGCAACTCAAGGAAAAGTTAGGGTACGTAATTAATAGCTGAAAGTAATTTTGTTATGGAAAAGTATTTCTGTGTACATTTAGGGTTTTAGGGACTGTTCATTATTATTTTAATGCTATTAATTTATTTAAACACTAATTATTTGATACTTATTTAGGTACATATTTCAACTCATACACGTAACTTCCAGATGGTTTAAAGTTTTTTTTTTTATGTATAGTTCTCACGAACATTGAATTAAAGAAAAACGAGTGTGCTGCAACTACACGACTGAAGTAGGTAAAACTTCCTTAGCAATAGGCCTGCACTGTCTTAGATATACGAAACGTAACTGGCTATGAAAGAAAGAGACAAAGAAAATGTGTCCTCGCATCTCTCTCTCTCTCTCTTGCTCCGTTCGCCTCGCCCGATCACACTTTTCGTAACGCTCTCGTCACGCATTCAATAGCTTACTCCCTAAGTCAAGCGTGCGTAAAGAAGTTTTACTTCAAAACATTATTTCGTTTAAACAAAGTTCAGAAGTAGCACGTGTGCGTAAATTAGAATACACAATTCAATTTATTTAAAGTTACTCTAAGAAAATTGTAATTGGAATAGGCTATATAAAAATGTCAACAATTTTTTATTTATTTAAATTGGAATGGGAATTTATTGTGCTTGCTTGAAAATGAAACACACCGACTTCAATTTACATGAACAAATAATATAATGTAGGTAGTCGAATAAATAATCACTTAAATACGCATCATTAGGGATAATTCAAAAAGTACTCGTTACATCTCGATCTAATTTAAACGAAACTACATTAAAAGCATCAATTTATATAAAAAAAAAACTCTGCGTGGTTTTATGAAACCATGGTAAAAGTGAAACTACTACTACTACGTAACTTACATCAGCTGTATGTTGTCATTAGTGTCTTAGTTCTAGGAAATGATAAAAGATGGCTGACCATCATGCGACATGCAATACGCACACGAAAAAGTTTGAGACGGTGTAATAAAAGTTTCACTTTAAAAAGAATTATCAAAATCGGTATACCAAGTAAAATTTATGAGGTTATCATACATAATAATTGTGTTTGCTCGCAAACGAAAAAAAACCGACTTCAATTACATCGACAAGTAACACAACGTAATAAGACGAAAAAATAGTCAAGTAAATACGCGCTATTAAAGATTACTCAAAAAGTTGTAATCAGTTTTCGATCTAATTTAACACGTTCGCTGCGTTGTGAGGTCATATTGGCTCATAGTGAACTTTCATGTGGTGCGGCGCGCAAAATAGCGTTCTTTCCCCTGGTGCGGAAGGCATAACTTTGTGTATTTCTATCGTAGGAATTTTTTTTAAATACCATTGTTATTGCCACTTTAACGTGAACAATCCAGTATTTTGAAATACTCGTGAGTCAATTTGACCTCACCCGCACCTAAAGAAAAAAGTTTCACCCTGGTGCGGTGTGAGGTCAATATGACCTACCGCTCCGCGCACCTCACACCCGCACTGAACGATGCGCTCGCGCCATTTCGTGCACTCAGTGTTGTGCCACGCTATCGACAGTTACCTAAGACGTCGCGTCGCTTGAAGCCATTTTTCTTCCATAGCTTTATACAATAAATCCTACTAATTACAATGAAATGCTTAGGTTTTTGGGAGTCATCATTGTCTTGATCATCATAGTATTTTTGTTTGCCATGCTTCAACGAAGAACACAGGGAAAGTTTTCAATGTCAAGAATCATAAATTACGTTATATTACGTACCTACCTACTAACCAAACGATTGAAACGCGCTGATTGATTCAAGAAACCTAAAATTATGATTAATAATGATTATTTTATAACACTTAATAAAACACTTTACAAATACATACACTATTAATATTGTATTTTAATTTTAAAGCCTCATAAAGTTAGTTCATACAAACAAATACAGTAGGCTCAATAAAATTTTGGGAAAATTTATCGAGTGATGTACAACAGACGTGTTTCCCATCACTAGTGTTTTGATAACTTCAGTGCGTTGTGTGGTCAAACGGACCCCACAAATTGTTTCTCTTTTAGACGCTAAACGAAACAAGCGAGCTAAAAACGCAGCTAGGTATATATTGCTTGGTTATTGGTCTTTGATCTCAATATAAAATATATTCAATAATTACTATCACCATTGAGAAAAACCTGTATCAAGAGAAAAGTGAATGAGGGCTTATTTGACCTCACGACGCGCTGTAAAAAAGTCCTCTATGGGTCAATATAACCTCATGACGCACCAGCAAAAAGTACACTAAAAATCCTTACGCAGTGAACGTGTTAAACAAGACTACAAGACAAGTATTAGCTTTCGATTAAAGTAAGAATCATCGAAATCGGTACACCGAGTAAAAGGTTATGCGGTATAATATAACGTAGGTCGACGAAAAAGTAGTCACGTAAATACGCATTATTAGATATAACTCTAAAAGTGCTTGTCAGATCTCAATTAAATTAAAATGGGACCACATGACACGCAACACCTTTCAATTAAAACATAATTGATCGAAATCGGTCCACCCAGTCAAAAGTTCTGAGCTAACATACATAAAAAAAAACATACGTGTCGAATTGAGAACCTCCTCCTTTTTTGGAAGTCGGTTAAAAAATACAGTGGAATAGAGAACCTCTTTTATTTGGTTTAAACGATATTTCGTAGTTCTTATTAGATATTAAAAAGTTATCGTTTAACTATATGTAACGAAGAATGATTTGAGATATTCCTTCAAAGGAATACAGAAGTGAGGAAATACCACCAACCACCATATACCTTTACCTTTATACCATACCTTTATACCATAAGCGCTTCTTAGAATTATATAAAAACTCCTGAAGAAACTTGAGCTACTGTGCCGCTCTACTGCAATCTGACTGACAGATCTTTAAATTTATCCCGAAAATGCAAGTTTTCTCACGTTGTTTCTCTTCACCGCCGATCATGATATGAATTTAAAACACATCTTGAATGGTACTTTTCCGGACTTGAATTCGTGACTGTCGCTTAAGTTAAATTTCCACTTAAATATTAAATAGAAATAGTAAAGCTAATAAAAATATATAAAATAAAAATAGTCTTAAAAATACTATTAGTTAAAGGTGGCTTTGCCTGAAAATGTAATCTATAATATATTAATACGAGAAGCAAAAACTTGGACGGAGGAGTATGAAATTTCGCACACTTATAGTTTATATAGAGAAAATGTGCAGAATGCTAATATAAAGAATATTTATATAATTTAATTATACATAATACATTAAACGAATAAAAAAACATAACACATACTAGCATGTACTACTGATACACACACTCTTTTTTGTTTATTGTTAAAGTCTGACGTCAAATTGAGAATAGATTAAAGATAAAAATTGTTTGTCTATACTGAATGTCAAACATAACCACAATAAGTTCATTAAAACCTTAATAATGTGCAAACATAAAATTTAAATCCGAATTTTGAACACTAGGCGACCACTAATTTTAATAAATACCCTATTGTTTATACACAAATATGTCCATATTTCTTGTAGGTACTCATAGTATTAGTTATATAATAATATGTATGTGACATGACCTTCCTATATTCTATGCATAATTTTTAATGAATAAACAAACAGAAGAAGTGACCTTTGCATTTACCATAATATTAATATGGATATGGATTCAGAAAATTGGATAGAAATGTTTGTAATTGAATTATATTATTCATACTTTATTCATGTACTTTCGTCTCGCGGGACATGAAAATGCGACGGGAAAATGAAATTCTGTCGAAGAAGAGAAAAAAAAACTTGTTTTAGAAAATAGAACGAATGATAAAATAATAAAATACAAGTTATGACGAGATTGTATTATAAAAACGATCAGTGAAATATTTGTATCTAATATCTATATCATTACGTCAAAAATAAATGTGTTATAAAGTAATTTTTTACTGCGCAATCACTTCAGCCTATCACAGTCCACAGCTGGACATAGGCCTTAAAAATTTCGCGCCAAAAATGGCGCAAACTCATGTGTTTTCCCATAGTCACCACGCTGGGCAAGAATGATAAAAAAATTAATACATATGAGGTATAAAGAAAAATTCGTTCAAAAATGGATAGACATTTTTGTCAGGCAACTGTCACTGTTGAGTTATATGAACTAACATAACACAAACAAAATCTAGATGAATAAACTTCAAATAATTACTTATTTCTAATGATAATACTAATAATCTTTATTTCGTGACTTGGCCATATAGTGTTATTAACAATGTTTCTTTTAACCTAGTGTTAGTATAATAACAAATTTAAAATAAAACTAAGCTTCACATAATTATAGTTCTTTTCCTTGGTGACAGCAATATAGTTCTTTTCCTTGATGACAGCAAAAAATATTATTAAAGCTCAGATTTTAGTTCATATAAACTAATACTAACTTTGTCGAAAACTCTCAAAATATTTACGAAATAATCGTCTGAATTTGTGGTTGCAATATAGTTTTAAGCTCGGATTCGGGACACTGTTAGTATCAATTGAAAATACTCTGAACAAGTTGTCGCTAGTTTTGTGTATACTGCTGGAAGTCAACTTTTCACAAATAGAGTTGGACGTATCATTTTATACTTTGTAAATAAATTGTAAAAGCGTATACAACAGAAAATCCTGTTTTACTTAAAAATACCATATGTTTATTTGTATTTGTATTTATTTTGTTACGTGTTTATATAAACATTGTTAAAAGTACCAGTTAAAACTTATGCTATAATTGTGTTTTCTTGCAAACGAAAAATAAATACCGACTTCAATTACATGGACAAGTAATACAAAGTAGGTTCACAAAAAAATAGTCAAGTTTATACGTGTTATTAAATATTTCCCAAATAGTAGTAATTTGATCTCGAAAAAATTTAAATGGAGCCACATGACAAGCATTATCTTTCGCTTAAAAGTAAGAATCATCAAAATCCTTACATCCAGTGAAAAGTCATGTGCTTATAATATAATGTAGTTCGACGAAAACATAATCAAGTAAATACGCATTACGAGTATTAGATATAAGCTCGAAAAATCTCAATTAAATTTAAATGGAACCATATGAGATGAAATCATCGATATCGATCCACCAAGTCAAAAGTTCTGAGGTAACATACATAAAAAAATACAATCTCCAGGCTTAAATATAATAAAAGTTTCAAAAATAGACACTACTATAGAATATGAAAATTATACCCATACTACATTTTCAACGAAAGTCAATACAGCCTGTTCAATTCTAACAAATTATATTTTCCTTTTATTAAACTATTTATAATGCATCGTCATAAAAAAATTATGACAAAAAAAAAGAACCAAAAAGTTATCGATACATTTTTAAAAAGCCAATTTTTTTAATGGAGCCCGTCCTTTCCATTACAATATCCAACA
Organism: Melitaea athalia; assembly: GCA_905220545.2. Lineage (NCBI taxonomy): Eukaryota > Metazoa > Arthropoda > Insecta > Lepidoptera > Nymphalidae > Melitaea > Melitaea athalia. The sequence goes on along the minus strand of HG992185.1, from coordinate 2,787,418 downwards.
GATGACAATAAAGATTTTAAGGGATATTGCTGGCAACGTTGATGAAGACGGAAGGCTACAGTACAAAACCGCTACATTTTCCCCAAGGAAAGGATATAGCAAAAAATTTGATGACAGATTTGTTTGACGACCTTAGAATATTAACGCGTAGGAGATTTTCATATTTGGAATTCGAACGTTCTTGAGCGTACGCATTTTTTTATATATATTTGTTTAAGCAGTATATTTTTATCAGTGTTCCTGAAACGCAATTTTTTTAATGATATCGTCCTGTAGATCGTATATACTTAGTGAATTTTTTCAATAGCAAATGTCACTGCTTTTAAATGTATAAAAATATATTTAAATATCAATTACAAACCTTTTAGTATTGAATTTACAATACGTACCTATAGTATAAGCGTTAAATACGACAATGTTTACTGACCGACTTCAAAAACGGAGGAGGTTATCACTTTGACTTTATTTTGTTATAGGTGCACCGATTTCGTACATGAAAAAAAAAATTAACGCTTCATACTCAACGGTAGTGGGATCATTTCCTGTGACGGGGGTCAGGAAACACAATAATTATACTAGCAGGAATTCCTACGTATCCTTTGTAAAGTGCGGGGATCGAACCGCGACCGCTACCGCAACAGCCAGTGCTGTGACCGCTGCACCAACGCGTCGTCTATGATTCTTTTTTTAATCGAAAGGTGGTGCTTGTTATGTAATCCCATTTAAATTTAATGGATACCTGATCAGTTTTTTTTTTATTTTACTAGGTCGGCAAACAAGCATACGGTTTACCTGATGGTAAGCAATTACTGTAGTGGACCAGGAGCCAGTGACAGGTTAACATGACCAATAACCTCTCAAACGAAACTTCGTAACATGAATAGGGGATTTTTTTATGAATTTTCGTCTTTGTCAGCTGCCACTCTGTGGGTGGGGTAGGCAGTGGCAGCCTCCCAAATATCGAGAAAAAAAAATTTTTTTAGTCATTTCCTCCCACCTGAAAATTTGTCGGATTATAGTTTATCTAATATCTTGAAGGAAAAATAACGTCAGCTGACCATAACATAGTGTATTATACGTCAGCTGGCTGCTTGAACATGAATCGCAAACGCGTTGCCGTCCCGACGCCCCCAATTTCCCCCAGGAGCTTTAGTACTTCTCGAGTTTTAATTGCTTAAAGGTTGTACTGATTTTGATAATTCCTTTTTAATCGAAAACCGATGCTTGTCATGTAGTACAATATTTTAATTGAGTTTTGATAAGTACTTTCTGATTAATCTTTGATAACGCGTATTTACTTAACTATTTTTTCGTCTACCTACGTTGTATTACTTGTCGATGTAATTGAAGTCGGTTTTATTTTCGTTTGCGAGCAAACACAGTTATTTATTTTTAAACGTATAAAGCTTATCGCTAATTATTTTAAGGACATTATTAAATATTCAAACAGATTTATATAAAAATCTTTATAATATCCTCACCAATTATTTGTTTTATAATCCATTAAATTGTAAGATTAATATTAACCAAACCGTTACTCCTTATTATATTTATATACATGTATGTGCTGTTAATACGAGTACTACACACTTGAAGATCTTCAATAATGTGTAAGCAGATAGCTACATATTTCGAATTTGAAGAATCAAATAGTTAACAGATAGTTGAGAATCTAGGATGGCCCAGGGCCCAAAATTTTCGTATGTCATATCTAGCATATTCACACATGTTTCAGTAAATTGTTTTACATAAGATTAATGTAAACAGTATTACCCAATCGTTAACGATCAAAATTATCCGTATCGCTTCCTTGAACATTGAATTGCCGAAATTAATTACATTTGAAATTCTTGTATTAGACCCTTCATCCTCCCTTTAATTAATTTTAAGAGGTAAAGTATATTAGTGTAATCGCTTTAATCTTAACAACTGAGATTTATATGTAACTAAATTTTATTCACGGCTTCGCTCACATTTTTTTTTTTATAAAAAGTATCCTTTGATATAAAAAATCCAAATAGCTCCAAGAATATGGGTACTTACAAAGTTTCATGATGATCGGTTTACTAGTTTTCGCGTGGAAACGTAACAACCAAACTTACATTCACATTTATAATATTAGTAGGGATGTATGTATGTACATAGCTACACGCTATTTTATCTGTTCCAAATTTCCTGCCGTGACCATGGTTAGGTACTGTAAAGTAGGTATCCGAAACGTCGAGCATGGAAAAAAACCTAATAAACCGCGATAAAATCGAAAAAAGTTGTTTCACGTAAACATTAGAAAACAATACGTTCCAAATTTATTATATTGGCTTAAAATTTTGACCTTTGCTTCCACCCTCTTTATACTGATACTAGCTTCTGCGCGCGACTTCGTCGGCGTTGACTCCGCTCCTATTGGTCTTGGCGTAATGATACATAGCCTATAGCCTTCCTCGATAAATGGGCTATCTAATACTGAAAGAATTTTTCAAATCGGCCCAGTAGTTCCAGAGATTACCGCGTTCAAACAAACAAACAAACAAACAAACAAACAACCAAACAAACAAACTCTTCAGCTTTATATATTAGTATAAGATTTATCTATACTTACTTAATATAATAAAGCTGAAGAGTTTGTTTGTTTGATTGTTTGATTGTTTGTTTGTTTGAACGCGCTAATCTCAGGATCTACTGGTCCGATTTGAAAAATTCTTTCAGTGTTAGATAGCCTATTTATCGAGGAAGGCTATAGGCTAAATATCATCACGCTAAGACCAACAGGAGCGGAGTCCACGCCGACGAAGTCACGCGCAGAAGCTAGTAGTAAATAATATTCAATTATAAATATTCAAACCTTTATAATCGACTTTTAAAAAATAGTATTCAAAATATCTATTATATCGTAAAAAAATAAACACACTGAATTTTTACGTTTGAATACATATTATTATGCTGTAAATTTTATATAAAACACAACATTTCCTTAGTTGAAAACCGGAAGTAGGTACGTAACGAAATATTTCATTTTGTGTTTAAGTTGACCTTAATATAAAATTAATAATCAATAATAATAATAATAATAATAAATCATCTTAATTTCAAAACAACTTAAACAAAATTCAACTTATTTTAAATTTACAAATACATGTATCTAAATCTCCAACTTAGTTGACTTTAAAACAACGCAAGGAATAAAAGTAAATGTATTTTATGCTGCATTGTGAACTCGTAATGCATTTTACTGAAACGCCGTGAAATTGCAACGAAACGCAAGTTAGCAAGAGCGTCGCTTACGCTACGTTGTGAGGCGTCGGTCGCGACAGTATTGCATAATTGAACAATCGCTCACAAATAATCAGTGTGAAAACGGCGGAATTAAAACATCACTAAATTACGGTTTTAACACTTACACTTACTTATGTTATTTACTAGCGACCCGCCCGGCTACGCATGGGTGCAATGCTGATACTAAATAATACTATCAACAACAAAAGATACGTTGGTAATCTCTAAAACTATCAGTGTTCCTCTACTATATTATGCATGTTTTATACATACAAACCTTCCTCTTGAATCACTCTATCTACTTGAAAAACCGCATCAAAATCCGTTGCGTAGTTTTAAAGATCTAAGCATACATAGGGACAGACAGACAGCGGGAAGCAATTTTGTTTTATGCTATGTAGTGATTACACTTACTTATATTAACACTTAGTTTTTAGTAATAATTACACAAAATCATTTGAGAATCATGCTTTGTATACAAAAGCATGATTCTCACCGAAAATTATCATAGCATGGTAACATGATAAACGGCACAGCAAGGACTATCTTGCTCAAAGTTTAGAGCAGGCCGATTGGGGAAATACTTGACCAGACTGACCACCTTACAGAATATAATATTCAGCTAAATAATACTGCTATGAAGTAGTATTGAGTTCTTGTGGTGACAAAAAGTAGCCAGATCTGTTGGCGGTAGGCGTTTGGGTACGCGCTTGCAATTCTTCAGGTATTACATGCGTCTATAGTTCCCACCCCGAGTCTTGTAACGATACTATATTGGATATACATAGATATCCTTATCATCACGGCAGCAATTGTAACTATACCTATGAAATGATAACTATTCACCATATTTATGATAATCCTGGTCACGGCACCAATTTGTAATGATCTCCTATGGATGACCTAAGACCCATTATCATATCCTGGTCACGTGGACCAATTTGTAACAATTTACTACTATGCAATGATAACCATTCACCATATTTATGATAATCTTAGTCACGTCACCATTTTGTAACGCTCTCCTATGCTATGGGGTGTGGTGAGAAAGACCCCAACATATATAAATTTATAACATCCTGGTCACGGCACCATTTGTAACGATACTATATTGGATATACATAGATATCCTTATCATCACGGCAGCAATTGTAACTATACCTATGAAATGATAACTATTCACCATATTTATGATAATCCTGGTCACGGCACCAATTTGTAATGATCTCCTATGGATGACCTAAGACCCATTATCATATCCTGGTCACGGCACCATTTGTAACGATATACTATATGAATATACATAGATATCCTTATCATCACGGCAGCATTTGTAACTATACCTATGGAATGATAACTATTCACCATATTTATGATAATCTTAGTCACGTCACCATTTTGTAATGATCTCCTAAGCTATGGGGTGTGATGAGAAAGACCCCAACATATATATAAAATTATAACATCCTGGTTACGTGGACCAATTTGTAACACTATCATGGTAGTGGCGTTACAAGCTAATATTAAGCTTAAGAGGATATCAATTATCTTTGGCCTTATAATTGTGATCGTCTAGTATAATGAAGGACTCTACGTTGTGTTTGATTTTTGTTTCAGAGCAACTTCAGTTCTTTTCATGGTATGCCGAAGGAAAGACATAGTATATGTTATTAGAAGCCTTGATTTCTATATAAACTCTAACTAACATCCTACCTAGCCATTAATTTAAAATAACATCTCTGCACAATGACATTAAATTACTGAAATTAATTTATCCTAAAATTTAATTGAAAGATATTTACACTTACCTGTGATATAAATGCTATAGATAACCAACTTCTGGAATACTATTAAAAGGAAAGAAAGATATAACACCTTATAATTAACTTATTTAGAATTAATAAGACTTAGTAAATTACACTTACCAGTGATATAAATACTAAAGATAGCTAACTTCTGGAATGCTGTTAAAAGGAAAGAAAGATATAACACCTTATAATTAACTTATTTAGAATTAATAAGATTTAGTATCCTAAAATTTAATTATAAAGGTATTTACACTTACCAGTGATATAAACACTATAGATAACTAGCTTCAGGAAATTACACATTCTTAAGGAGACGTCAGATATTTAGTTAAACAATAGGTGATAGTTATTTCTAAATAAACAAGTTTATTCCTATTTATTCTTAATGGTTCAAATTTACTAAATCTTAATTAATTTTAAATAAGTTACTTATAAGGTGTTATAAAGTTTAATATCTTCCTTTCCTTTTCATAATAATTTTCCTGAAGCTAGTTATCTATAGTGTTTATATCACTGGTAAGTGTAAATACCTTTATAATTAAATTTTAGGATACTAAATCTTATTAATTCTAAATAAGTTAATTATAAGGTGTTATATCTTTCTTTCCTTTTAACAGCATTCCAGAAGTTAGCTATCTTTAGTATTTATATCACTGGTAAGTGTAATTTACTAAGTCTTATTAATTCTAAATAAGTTAATTATAAGGTGTTATATCTTTCTTTCCTTTTAATAGTATTCCAGAAGTTGGTTATCTATAGCATTTATATCACAGGTAAGTGTAAATATCTTTCAATTAAATTTTAGGATAAATTAATTTCAGTAATTTAATGTCATTGTGCAGAGATGTTATTTTAAATTAATGGCTAGGTAGGATGTTAGTTAGAGTTTATATAGAAATCAAGGCTTCTAATAACATATACTATGTCTTTCCTTCGGCATACCATGAAAAGAACTGAAGTTGCTCTGAAACAAAAATCAAACACAACGTAGAGTCCTTCATTATACTAGACGATCACAATTATAAGGCCAAAGATAATTGATATCCTCTTAAGCTTAATATTAGCTTGTAACGCCACTACCATGATAGTGTTACAAATTGGTCCACGTAACCAGGATGTTATAATTTTATATATATGTTGGGGTCTTTCTCATCACACCCCATAGCTTAGGAGATCATTACAAAATGGTGACGTGACTAAGATTATCATAAATATGGTGAATAGTTATCATTCCATAGGTATAGTTACAAATGCTGCCGTGATGATAAGGATATCTATGTATATTCATATAGTATATCGTTACAGTCTGGGTGTAATATATATATTTATTTATCTATGTATATATGTATTATTTATAAGTATGTTTATCGAAAAAAAAATGTGTATATATAACCAGTCGGCTGTTACCTATAACACAAGCATTAAGTTGCTTATTTTAGGAACAGACGACCGTGTGTGTAATGTGTAGATATTTATATATTATATTATATATTATATATTATAGGCAACGATGTCCGCTTTCCATCAGATGGACCGCAGGTTTCTTGGCACCTTTGTGAAATATAATTTTTTTTATATATTAACTTTTTCGCTAATGATTTTTATTCTATAAAATAGCTAGCTAACCCCGCAAACGTTGTTTTGCCATATATGTTACTAACCCCCTTAATCTCCCCCTTATGAAAAAGAGATGTTGCCCGATTCTCAGACCTATATGCACATAAAATTTCATAAAAACTGGTACAGCCGTTTCGGAGGAGTATTGTAACAAACATTGTGACACGAAAATTTTATATATATGATATCATAATTACGTATATTTGACTGTTCCAATGTGAATATGGGCAAAACACACGAGTTCGCGTCATAATGTCGGGCGCGAACTTGTGGAGGCCTATGTCCAACAGTGGACTGTGATAGGCTGAAGTGGTAGTGGTGGACTGTTCCAATATTTGTTTTACTAAATTTTAACAAACATACAAATAAAATGAAAACGAAGAAACGGATCCAGAGACAAAATATATTGCGATCTTATATCGAAATAATGCGTGTGAAAAAACATCGTTTTTCACACATAAATGGTTTTCGTGTGTATTCGTCGTTTATCACGATGTTCGCGCCAAAATTACTTTACCTGAAGTTAAATTATGTTTGTTCCGTACACACGAATTACAACAAATTAGCGAAAGATTTAATCGCATGTTAAAGCTATTTACTTTGGTATATTGTTTTTTAAACATGCTTCGAATATTTTTTTTCTCTTGGTTTACTTTTATAATTATAAAACCTTTCTTTGTTGACGAAGTCCTGTTTTGTTTGACCAAGAAAAGCTGAAATATTGTCGTCACAGCAAATATCAGAATTCATAGCTTTACATTATTTTAATACAGGAAAAAGTGTGTGTGTGTACACACACTTATATCTGACTGACACACTGTGTGTGTGTGTGCAATTCACACACAGTAGAAGTGAAACTTCTGAATAGTAGCCTACGAGAGATTTATTTCACCGAGAATATAAATGACTGTGTAATGTATTCCATCTCATTCTCTCCTATACATTTAACTGTTTGTTTCTTTATCGTCACGCATTTTTACGTTTCATCGAGTTCCAAATCACAATGATTCTAAAGTGTCACTTCAAAAACAGTTTAAATTAATATCTTAAGCATTTTTTTTATCGTAGGAAGGCCGTTGTGATTTTTCAGTTTTATTACAACTTATTTTACACGTGTAAATTGTAATCTACGCACGCGCTTTTACTAAAAGAATATGAAAGAGATTTATTGTTAAACAAACTTACTTCAACGAATAATATTTTAAGCAACACTCAATCACTTTAATAGCCAGTAGTACTAATATTTTTTAGTAAAAGAAAAATTACAGCCGATTTTTAAACGATAAATTAATGATTTTCAACAAAAACGTTTTTTGGACAGTTATTTATTGCGATTGTCTTCTAAAATACGAAATTTATAATCAACAAAGTATCCATTTTTCTTAGCGTCTTGATTGAGAGCTCTAGTGATGTCCTTTATTTTATCGAAGACTTCTTGCAGTGAGAGATTAGTGATGGTCCGTTTCTTTTCACGGAGCATTGGCTTGAAGCGATTCTTTTCACGCAATGCACTTTTTATGTAGCTTGGAAGATCTGAAATAGAAATATCAAAATGTAACTTAGAATGAAACAAACTGAATCAGTCAGTCAGATATAAGCCTTTTTCTCCAATGGAGAAGGATCCGACCGCAATCTACTGGTGCTGTACTACGAATTAGCGGATAATTTGTTCATCATGGCGCCGCGTTGGCGCAGCGGTTACAGCACTGGATTGCGATTGGCTGTTGCGCGGGCGATTGCGGGTTCGATCCCCGCACACGACAACATTTATTACACACATATACACACACATACAGATGTTTGCCATGGTCTGGGTATTTGTGCAGTCCTTGTGGGTCTCCCCACCGTGCCTCGGAGAGCACGTTAAGCCGTCGGTCCCGGTTGTTATCATGTACACCTGATAGCGATCGTCACTCATAGTAGGAATATATCCGCCAACCCGCATTGCAGCAGCGTGGTGGGTTAAGCTCTGATCATTCTCCTACATGGGGAAAGAGGCCTATGCCCAACAGTGGTATATTACAAGCTGAAATGAAGCGATTGTTTATCATGAGTACCAATCGTTATCTCGTGTCAATTCAGTGGTTTACATTAAATTATCGTGGCTATTTTTTTAAATATGCATTGAGGAGTTTTGTATCATGACCATTTGTTAGTAGCCTATTCTTTTAAGGAGAAGTGTCGAAGCCTATATTGCTTCACACGAAATTGAGTGATATATGCCTCAGACAGTCTCCTGAGACATATTGTAATGACATGAATAATGTCTTCACGACGTTGTCGTCTACCATAGATAACAAGATACAACCTTTAATAAATTAAAAACTTGTTAAATTTATTAATTTTGTTGCAAAATAACCTTTTCAGTTAACTTTCACTTGTTCACTACACTGACTGTCAACTGTTATGTTTATCCTGCGATCATTCCCTTGATTGGTATACGACATTTTGATTTTGAAGTTTAAGTCGTTCTTAATTATTGACTTTCAAACTTTTTCATTTATAATCAACTATTTTATCAATTCTGTTTTAATTGTGAAGATAAAATAATGAAACTTGCATTTCTGAGATAAAGATAGTTCATTTGTTGTTTAATTTACTTGTTATTAAAATGATACTAATAAACAACTTAATTCAATAAATTTTTGACGCAAAATTCAAAGGTTAACGCGAATAAACTACCCATATCATCCTTAATAGCATTTCCCTACTTTTAAACGTGTATTATCCTTAATCAAGTTAACTAAGGTCTCATTCCTCGTAAGGAAGGCGAGTTTTGTATAGTTCTGAGAAATGCAACACAAGCATGCAATATATGGGAAATTTTTCACTAATTACAGAAAATAATTGACTTAAAATATTTCATTTTGTTTCGTATCTTTTTTTAAACGACTATGTCGGCAAACAAACCTACGGGACAAAGCGTAACATACTTTTATCGGTATGGACAAATCCTGTATATATTGTCTCAGTAACGATTCTACATCAGCATGAAACATAGAAGGCACTATGTTACGCGCATATCCACAGTAACAGATGATATCGTTCGAAAACCTGAAAGTAATCATTGATAGATATATCAATTAGAACCTACATACATTGTAAAGATTTGCTTATTTGTTCAAACTCCCTAATATCCAAATATAGTACAGGTTTAGTGAAGGAATATTTATTTAGAGCACGACGTATACGTGTACAACTACTTTTATTGACACGATGGGAAAATCTACAAAGACTACTTAGACAAGAACAAACAATGGCCAGTACAAATATCCTTTCTTTGTTTTTGTACGACTGCCCATATACGTACAGACATATATCAAACGCCAACTCAATTGTGTGTAGCTGGTATATTGACACCAAATTTTAATATGAAACGAAAACGAGTAAAGCCATCGTTCTAGTACGTTCCAACAGTCTGTATCGTCCCACGACAAAAACCACTCCTATAAAAGGCATGGGTTAAGACTTCCCATGCCTTGTCTTAACTAGTGATAAATGTATCTTTTGTAATCTCTTTTAAGTAATAAAGGTATTTAAAATTTAGATGAGACTTAGAGTAGTTTTAACAATTTGCCTGGCTATATTATATCACGTAGTAGGCTATAACAATTTATCACGTAGTGAGTGAACGTGTAAGGTGTAACTAAAACTATAATGTAAGAAAATACAGCAATAAATTAGAATGGCAAAGATTGCAACTACCATAATAATAACCTTACTTTAATAAATATTTTTTTGATAATAATAAGGTAATAATCAAAATATAAGATAATTTAAGTATGACGATAATACGTAGGTATGTACAAGCCATGCGTCCATTACTTTGTCATAGAAAATAAACACAGAATCATAATAGTATATATTAAAACGCTAAGGTTAAGATATTTGTCTCCCTTTTTTGAAAAAAACCTCACAATCACTCCACATTAATTATATGTCATTTTATAGATAATTATTTGCTCTACCGGCATCCACAACGTAAAAATTTATTATTGATTTTGTTTTTGTAAATTAATTAATTATTACAATTATATTATATGACGGCTTTAATTTTGAAATAACGTCAACACGATTGACAATTATTACACTTATTTAGTGCGAATTATTCGCACGGGTATTGCTAGTTTTTAATTATTTGTCTAACATGTCAAATTCTCTTCAAAGTTTAACTTTCAACTCACTAGATAAGTTAATAATTGTGTTTGCTAGCAAACGAAAAAAAACTTACTTCAATTACATCGACAAGTAATACAACGTAGGTAGACGAAAATTAATAGTCAAATAAATACGCGTTATAACTCTAAAAGTACTTGTCAGATCTCAATTAAATTAAAATGGGACCACATGACACGCAACACCTTTCAATTAAAACAAAATTCATCGAAATCGTCCACCCAGTCAAAATTTCTGATCTAACATACATACAAAAAAAGGTGTGTGTGCGATTCACACACGATAGAAGTGAAACTTCTTTGGCAAACTAATAAAAAAAAAAAAAAACTAATTTAAAATTAGCGGCGTGCAGCGCGGCCCGGTGCGCCCTTCCCTGTCTTTGCCTTCCAGTTTGAAATTACAACGATTTTAAAGAAGTTTCACTTCAAAAACAATTGAATTGAGAACCTCCTCCTTTTTTGGAAGTTTGCTAACAAATCAATAACCCACCTCCGGTCCTGGAGTACTCGTACTGCGATACGGCGAACGAGATCGCGAGCGCCGTCAACACGACGGTCGCAAACATCCTTTTCCGAGCGTTGTTTGCTGTTCTTTTGTTTTGAAAACTGACTCCTTTCACCATAGGATGGATACAGAGTAGCTTGTTTGTGGGTAACACACGTTGTAAAATGTTTGATTATTGTAGTGTAGTAGTTGATTAGTTTGTAAGATACTTTTTCGTTTGAGAGTAAAGTCGCTGTAAGCTAGTACAGACTTTCTATTTCATTTTACTAGTTACATCTCCAATTAAGTAACGTTATTAAAGTAATCTACTTGGTATTGGAAGTGTGACTGTAACGGAAAATTATACAAAAAAAATGCTAAAAGTAATGTATACCTCGTCATGTATTGTTATTATAGTATGATCCATAAACTTTTTAAAGTTTCTACGAATATTATTTTTTAATCTCGCGAATAAGCATTTCGATTGGTATAGTTTTTTTTTCTATTTTGTGTCAAATAGTCGATTAATAATATAGGAATCTTATGATTTTTTTCATGCTTTTTTGTCACTACATAGTCGTGAATAAAACAAAAAACAATTTGATCATATATTATAGTAAAGGTGCTCCAGGTAATTATTATATTTAGGGAATTATCCACTCAGACATAACAAAGCAGCGTGGTGGATTTTGGTCCGAACCTTTTCCCCTTCAAATAAGAAACCTTTGCTCTCTTTTTAGTGTGAAGGGCCTTCTAGTTCAGTTTCAAACGAAATGTAGCGAAATTAGAAATAACTTTATATTTAACATAATTTATCTTCTAAGCCACGAAGTAACAGCTTTAGCTATGGTAATCTTCCCGATAAAATGTATTTTCTTTTATTTATTTTTCTTACCTTCCTTAACGAGCGGAACAAGGAAAAATTTTACCTAAGCTTTTAATACTGTTTAATATTTCCCGTAACGAATCTTAATTGACCTTCAATTGGAGAGCGATTTTTTTACGTTAAAAATGAGTTATTAACTTTATAAATTAATATATAACGAGTTTTTTAATTGTTAGAAGTTCATTATAGTTTTTTTTTTATATACAACTAGGTGGGCAAATAAGGGATGATTTATGCTAGGCCGAGCCGGGCACGAGCCGAGCTTCGCACGAGCCACGGACGACGCACGGATTCAAAACTTTACATACATTATATATGGTCTCGGTCTATCATAAATCATCCCTTAGCGTACGGTAAACCTGACTGTAAGTGGTTACCGTACCCTATAGACGCTTGTAAGATCAGAAGCATCGCAAGCGGGTTACAAACCCCACCCCCACGAGCTTTGGACTCACCACCGGAATATGAAACTGCTTGAAAGCAGTGTTAATTGGCTGTGATCTTTTTTAAGGTGAAGGTACTTTTCCAGTCAGTCTGATTTAGATTTTGAGCGAGACATATCCTGCTGTGCCTTACCTCAAAAAAAAAAAAAGGTTAACAACCTTGTTTGCTGTGTGAAATATAAACCACTACATAATAAAGAAATAGCTCATACTTTTATATATTAATAATGTTTTTTATATATCTATGAATATACGGACATAAAAATTAATATACTAGGAATCTTTTGATGAAATTTTGTACTATATATTAAAATATTACTTACGACGCCACGTGTAAGTGGTTTATTGTCAACTAACGTCCTCTGTGTGTGGTTGATTCTGAGGGAATTTCAGGAGGAAATTCACAATTTTTATCTGGTTCTATAGCCATTTATGTATATAACAAGTTTTATTGTTAGAAAATTTATGATTAAAATTTAAATTGACAAAATTATCTCACATTATGTGTGTGTTGGGGCCATTGCCCTGTGCCGCAGTGGTTTGGGAAAACTGTAATGGACTGTATTTTCAATGTATCGTATTCGTAACCAAGGTAGGGCACAGCATGAAATTTTCTGCTCAAAATATGAAGCAGCCCGACTGAGGAAGTACCTCGACCTTACAGAAGATCAAAACTAAATAATACTGCTTTCAAGCAGTCTTGTATTCCTGTAGTGATTAAGGTGACCAGAGCTCCTGGGGGGATTAGGAGTAGGGTCGCCAACGCGCTTGCGATGTTTCTAGTGTTGCAAGCGTCTATAAGCTACGGTAATCGCTTACCATAAAAAAATCTAACAGTTCTTGACCTAATTAATTTAAGAACTGTCTGTACTACATTACTCTGTACTATTTTCTAGTTGCATTTACAATTGACGACTAGCGTAGCATGATATCTTCAAAAATTACGCAAGTGATTATGAACTGTCTTCATTCGTTCATACGGCCTATATTCCTTTGAAGCATTTAACATCAACTCAACACTGTAAGTTTATCCGGAAGGCGTAAAACTCCTTCAATGTTAACATTTTGTTTGAATTCGTGTTCTTGTGTTTTGTGAATGGAGTTTGTTTTTCGAATAGAAGATCATTTTTCCGTTTTTATTTTCGTTCCGTAACTCCTATTGTTTCATTGTTAGCGTATAAAGTTTAATGGAGACGTAGTAATGTTAAGGTATTTTCTTTGGAGAATTATTGTTTTTTGTCTGGTTAGTTTTAGATACTATACGCTCAAGAGTAGCTCTGTTCGGATTTTATCTCGGTAAAAAAAGTTGTTTCATTGTAATGAGTGTAATTCGCGTAAACATTAGAAAACAACATTAATAATACGTACTTAAAATAGGTATAATTAAAAAAACATTCTTATAATAAAACTAACTACAGATATTTATACTAATATAATTAAGTTGAAGATTGTGTTTGTTAGTGTGAGCTCGTTATTCTCAGGAACAACTGTTTCGAATTCGGCAAATTATTTTTGTGTTAGATAGTCCTTTTACCGAGGAAAGCTACACATTTCGTTCCTTAAATTGACACGGGCGAAACCGCAGGGCACAGCTAACAACGGTGTGTAGTGTGCCTTGTGGTTATATATAAGGTATATAATATAATGTATATAATATAATGTATATATAATATAATATATATATAATGTATATATAAGGTAAACAAGTAAATTTGCCATTACACAATAGTTTCAAGTTGATTTTTGGTAGCTGAAACTTTAGCTGTAATGGTAATTCTTTTTTCCCTGCAATGTATTTTGAATGGAATCTTGTGAAATAGAACTGTGCATGATTTGAGATTATATCACTAGCTAGGTTACCCAGTGTACTTACTGTGTACTTACAACTCTTTTCATTTCGAAATTTAGCATAGGTTTTGTTTAGAGAGAGAATTAAAATTGTATTTTTATTTATTATATTAAGTTGGTTTTTAGTCGCTGGAAATAGAAGTTACTAGAATATATAATAGAAAAATATTATAGAATCTAACTTTTTTTTTAAATAATTATTACATAACCACGGCTAACAATAAGTCCTCATATTTTATGAAGGAGGTTTGTAAATTGTTTTGTTTGTAAAACGTTTTACTAGGCGTACCGATTTGATGCTTTTTATTTATTTTGTTATATTAATCATATTATGGAGATCTGTCGAGTAGTTTTTTAATAAGTCATTAATAGTGTGTACTACTTACAGCCTTATTCATGTGTACTGTAAGTAGTACACAAGTATAGACTTTTCGATATAAATTGAAGTCGATTTTTTTCCGTTTGAGTACAAGAACAATTATTATAATGAAACAACTTTTTCAGATTTTGTTGCGGTTTATTAAGTTTTGCCCGACGTTTCGGATACTTTACAGCAATAATGGTCACGGGAGGACGAATAACTTGTTTCATTATAATGAGTGAAATTCGCGTAAACATTAGAAAACAATACAAGAATAATTGCTACTAACAAAATCGATTTAAAAACCAATAATTGTGTTTGCTCGCAAACGAAAAAAAACCGACTTCAATTACATCGACAAGTAATACAACGTAATAAGACGAAAAAATAGTCAAGTAAATACGCGCTATTAAAGATTACTCAAAAAGTTGTAATCAGTTTTCGATCTAATTTAAACAAGACTACAAGACAAGTATTAGCTTTCGATTAAAGTAAGAATCATGGAAATCGGTATACCGAGTAAAAAGTTATGCGGTATAATATAACGTAGGTCGACGAAAAAGTAGTCACGTAAATACGCATTATTAGATATAACTCTAAAAGTACTTGTCAGATCTCAATTAAATTAAAATGGGACCACATGACACGCAACACCTTTCAATTAAAACAAAATTGATCGAAATCGGTCCACCCAGTCAAAAGTTCTGAGCTAACATACATAAAAAAAAAAAAAAAAACATACGTGTCGAATTGAGAACCTCCTCCTTTTTTGGAAGTCGGTTGAAAAACATGGCCTACAATCGAAAACCATTCTACGAATTTCAACAATAGTAAATTAATAAATAATAAGTATCAAAATAAAATCGAGAAAATAAATATCTTTGTACGTTATAAATTAATTTTATTGTATAATTTAATCCTGACATTAGCAATATTTTATTTTTCCAATTTTGACATTTGTATTCTTTTCTACATCTAATATACTGACATTGATGAACTATAAATTTTCACTAGATATTGTATTGGACATTGTTGTAGGTATATTGTAATTTCCAAATATATTATTGTTCTTAACCTTATTGATATTTAGGTAATTCTTTTAATATTAATCCACTGAGAGTAGTGTATTTTTATTGACGTTGTAAATTTTAACTATTGTATGTTGACAAGATGGCGTATTTCTAATTCTACATTTACCATTATTTTTTTCATTTGTCATACCTGTGTTTTTAATTTTATTTGATTGACTTACTTGTGTTGTGTCTAGAGCAAGGCTATGTAACCTTGTATGTATGGAGAAATAAATAAATAAATAAATAAATGCTTCTAAGGAGCCATAACTATTTATTAAACTAAAACAATCTTAAAACATGATAAAGCGAACATTTGCGATGGTTCTCAACAACAACTAAGTTACAGGCGACTCGCAAAAGGCCACTCGGTCGCATAAATCAAGGTAACGACTATTAGCGAGGTATTAGAACTTCGGATCGATGGCTGGACGAGAACATCTGTACTTTGAACTGTTGATAATACTGTGATACGTTACTTGGGACATCGTACACTAGGTTTAGTGAAACTGGATGTTATAAGTTTATGAGAAGATTCTGTAAGCACCATGGAGGTCGCTCATAAAATACGTCACGGAAATTTGGCCGTTTTAAACCGAAAATGTTTTTTATTATCACATCAAAATTTTCGATCCAGCGGGATTCGAACCCGCACCCCCGACATACCGTGTCCGGTGCTCTAGTCATAAAGCTATGGATCTATGTCCAGCCGCATCGAAATTCTTTATATGATTGTATTCGGTCAAACCGAATACAATCATAGCAACCGGGGTGCCGTCTATAGCGAATCCTTTTCAGCACTCACTATTAAAAGTTTCATAATTACAATGAATTCTTTAACAAGAGACAGTACCAAGCTATTTTTAATTCGTATTTGATAAGATAATAAAAGACATTTTCGAAATTCCTCATGTGTGGGAAACAAAAAATAAAAATAATACGTTTTAACCCGACTTCAAAATAAGAAAAGGTTCTTAATTCAGCTGTTATTTATGATAACAACGAAAGCGAATAAATTAAGTGAAAGTAAATACTCTATAAATAACAAACTTCCTTTTTCGTAATTATAAATATTTATTATTTCTCTCCAGCTTTGTTTTGTTAGTCGAGTAATTATTATTGCGTAGAAACAAATAAGACACGTGTAGGATGATATTCTAAGAATCCTTTCCTGTACCGATTCAACTACTATTCACTCTGTTGCTACTCTGGAAGTAGGCACTATCAAGTATTTAGTTAGTATTTGATATTAACATTATAGTAATAATAAATTTTCCTTAAAAACGAACTATAAATAGTTTTCAAGCTTTAATAGTCACTCTATTATAACGCTTCACGGTTCAGCCTGTATTATCCCACTGCTGGGCATAGGCCTCTTTCCATATAATATAGGAGAAGGATCAGAGCTTAATCCACCACGCTGCTCCAATGCGGTTTGGCGGATATATTCTCTACTATGAGTAACGATCGCTATCAGGATCAAAATTTTCATATTCACTGTCTCATCAACTCTACCACTTGTAAATAAAAAATTGTGCTTGTTATGTTTTTTGTTGGCAAATTTGAGCTCCTTATTAGACGCTAACAAAAACATTGTAATAAAGCTGTTTTAAATAAAATCAAAATAGTTTAATTTAAGACATTTCTTAGACGATCAGTAATCCGTAAAAAAATGTTTGCAATTTTTCACACCGAAGTCTTAATCTAAGTTTCGAATCGATTTATATCCAGATGAGTTTCCGAATTCTCCGAAGTCGATAACTTAATAAATTAAGTTTTTGCTAAAGACATTACGTCCAGAGACTCGGGTAAAATTCTATTGCCATTTCACTGCTGATAATATAGAGCTCTATTTTTCGTCTTTTGACTTTGAAAATAAGTCTTAAATTGTAATATGATTATAGCCCTCCTTAATACTGTTCCTTTTAGTATTATTATAAACAAAAACGAATACCTGGAAATACAGAACTTAAAAGAAATTAGTGTGCTTTAGACCACACGAATGAAGTAAAACTTCTTTAGCAATAGGCCTGCACTGTGTCTTAGATATACGAAACGAATTCAAATCACTAACTCAAGTTAAAATCACTCAATCACATTAATAATTTCAATTTTTGATTCATCTAATTACTGAAGTTTCATTGAAAGTAATTAATGCCTTATTAATCTTAGTTTGGCAAATAGGCACAAATAAGTTCCAAGTTCAGGGCCGATGAATCAATAACACTCGATGAGGAGCTACAGCAGTATGATTTATGTGAACCGTACGAAGGTTTACAAGGAAAGTGGATTAGCCGGGCTAGTAAATTGACATTTAACCATTTAAATTATGGCTTTTAAGAGCCGTTTCATGTATAGAGGTAGAGCAATAAAATGGAACCGTTTGCTTAAAACTTTTCTCTTGAGTCTTTTCTTAGATAGCTATATTATAAGTGTTTTAGAGGGTAGATTTAAAAAATCGAGATAATTATACACAAAGATATAGTCAACAAGTCTCTATTATCGTAAGTTAATTTGTTTTTAAAATTAATCTCTTGGACATGAACAAAAATATTGTGAGTTACTTATAAGTTACTAATTTTTGAAGTACACTCTATTTAATACACCGAATACATTAGGAATAAAAGATGTACATATTTGGATAGCGTATGCTAAAAAATATGGAGGCGTGAAAATCTTGTATTATTACTCTACTTTATTATACTCTACTTTATACTTTCACAATATCTGTATTCAAATCTCAACAAAAAAAATACTTGCTTAACACCAGCGTTTTACATATAAAATGATTTATAAAACACAAAATACTAAAGAAAATAAAGTTCCGCGATACAAAAAAAAAAAAAAAATACAATGCTATCTTAACATTGATAAAAAAGCTCCAAAAATATAACAGAACGAGCCTATCTATATTCAAAAATTCAACACAAGCGAACAAACCGGAGACAAACAACGTCAGCATAATAGACCAGGAGTCGGCGACAAAAAGGACCACGTCAACGTTGAAATCTTGACTTATTTAACAAAGCAAGTCTCTGGCGATCTGTCAAAGTCGCTCGGCCTATTCATGCTGTGATAAATACTTTCCCGGCGTGATAACGGTTGGAGACGCTCGTGTAAACATTTTGTTGGTGAATCATATTTTTTTGCATACGCATTTGTGTGACAAAGTTTTATTGGTACGAATTTGATTTCGATTAAGTTTGAATATTTTAAGTTTTTTTTTTAAATAAAAGTTTTGTCTTTGAAGTAAATATGGAAGACCATTACAAAGATAAAAAGAAGTAACTATGACTCTAGAAATTCCAACGAAAGTGTATCCTTTTTGCTCTTTTAACTAAAAATAAATAACGGCTTACAGCTAAATAATACTGTTTTCAAGCAGTATTGTGTTCCTGTTGGTGAGTAAGGTGACCAGAGCTCCTGGGGGGATTGGGGATAGGGTCGGCAACGCGCTTGCGACGCTTCTGGTGTTGCAGGCGTCTATAGGCTACGGTCTTACCATCAGGTGAGGCGTACGCTTGTTTGCCAACCTAGTTACATTAAAAAAAACGGACTTACATAATTATAATTCTATTATCTACTGTTTCCTTCATCTCCCCGTAATTTGTAATAACCTTCCCGCCAACCACAAGCAATCCTAGTCAATATAATTCATAACATCCTGTCAGAAAACTATAGGAAGATAATAAAGAAAATTATCAACCTAATAAACCGGACTTAGTCACTCGGAGTTGGAAGAAATCCTAATCACCCTGGAATACATTATACATCAATTCTCTTAACGATTATTTCTTCCATTAAATAATAACATGATGGAAAAGTATTGTACATAATAAAGAAATGATAAGGGAATAATGTCAATTCATTACAATAACTACATCAAAATAAAGGAACACTAGGATTTACTCATGTATCGGGGATCCGTAAATACACAAGCACATACACAAAGAATACGGCAAATATCTGTATGGTCAATACAAATGTACAACATGTGTAAAGATAGGACCCGCAACCGCCAACGCAACTGCCATATGCGAGTGCTGTCACCTTTGCACGGTCGCGAAATTCGCATTTACTTATTGCTTGTAATGCCATGTAACTTATTGAGTTGAAAGTAATTAAATAATAGTAAAAAGAAAAAAAAAACCAAATAATACGCTCAAATTAGTGTATTGTCATCGGTCCTCGAAGAGCCTACCAAGTTTAAACGAAATCTGAACGTTAAAAGTGGTTCAAAATGAAGTCCAAAGGAGTCGGTTACAAACATATTAACAAACATACAGATGAAGCTAATAAAAAGCGTATAAAAAAAGGAAAACTATAAGCGGTTAGCAAAGTTTGCATTCATATATCTGAGAAGTAAAAATACGTTACAGTTAGCAGGTAATACATAAACAATTCTAATTAATTATTTGAAGGTAATTAAGTTGCATGATGTTCTTAGCTTAGTAAGCTCAGCAAAAGTAATGTTGTGGATAAAAATAGCTTATGGAAAATCTATCGAAAGAATAGTTTATTTACGTTAAAGCTATATTATGAGTACATTTTTAATAATTAATGTCTTTATTGCGTTAGTTATGACATTAATAATAATACGAGCCCTAATAGTAAATATAATAATTATTAAGTTATTTATTTTTTACACAATAAACTATGACGACCGCTCTGGTGTAATGGTGCAAGTGCCGTGTTGGCGGCGCCTAAACACCGACGGTCGCGGGTTCGATTCCCGCTCGGAGTAGATATTTGTGTTTATACAAATATTTATTTCCGGTTCGGTTGTTAGTTCATGTGAATCCCCTAACCGTGCTTCGGAGAGCTCGGAAGCTGTCGGTTCCAGTTGTTATCATGTAGGTACA
This sequence comes from Melitaea athalia, assembly GCA_905220545.2. Lineage (NCBI taxonomy): Eukaryota > Metazoa > Arthropoda > Insecta > Lepidoptera > Nymphalidae > Melitaea > Melitaea athalia. The sequence continues at coordinate 2,766,591 of HG992185.1, read as the reverse complement.
TCGGAACGCGATCGTTACTCATAGTAGGGAATATATCTGCCAAGCCGCATTGGAGCAGCGTAGTGGATTAAGCTCTGATCCTTTTCCTACACGGGAAAAGAGGCCTATGCCCAGAAGTGGGATATTACAGACTGAAGCGAGCGACAGTAAACTATAGTAATTTATACGTTTTTGTATTAGATACACAACCACAACCACAAGCATTTTACAAATAAGACACAATATGTTTTTGAGTAAATAAAAATACATTTCATAATTTATTAATAACAACTGCAAAATTCAACAAAAAAAAATCTGTCAAAAAACTGACCGTAAATCAACTAACAAAAAAATAACAAGGGTACTATTAATAAAAGGACTTATATAAAGGCGGGCGACCGCTCTGAAACGAACGACCGACTTAATACATCCAGCAATCGATCAAACTCCTCAAAACTACAGGGATATCAAAATGTAGTTACCATTGTCCCGGTTGATAAAATATGAGCTGTGACGTTGACAGATAGGTCTGGAAGAAACGACGTCAAGTCGAGCTATCTGAACGAAGCGTTGGATATACCGCGGTTGGCGATAAAATCGTTCTAGTAAAAAAAAAACACTTGAGGCTCAATAATAAAAGCTGATTTTGGTGAAAATTTAATTGATTAATTTTAAATAGTATAGCGTAGAATAATTTAAGATAACTTAATAATTATCTTATCTCACTAGTAGCCAAGAGCATGCTTACAATTTTCAATAGATTAATTTATTTAAAAATATTGTCATGCTAGATAAAGTATGTGGGATATGGATTGTCTGGAAGAAATGGCTAAATAGCCAAAAGTCCGCCCATTGTACTTCACAGTCCGTAAATGTCTTTAAATGTGTTTAATGTTAATGTAGTTGTGGTGTACAATCTATACTAATATATAAAGCTGAAGAGTTTGTTTGTTTGATTGTTTCTTTGTTTGAACGCGGTAATCTCTGGAACTGCTGGGCCGATTTGAAAAATTCTTTCAGTGTTGGATAGCCCATTTATCGAGAAAGGCTATAGGCTATGTATCATCACGCTAAGACCAATAGGAGCGGAGTACACGCCGACGAAGTCGCGCGCAGAAGCTAGTAAAGTATAAAGAAATAATAAATAAATAAAATTCTGCATTACACTATTATGCACTATTATTTATGGTTTACAGTTAAACATTTCTCTATAATAGACATCTATAGTAGAGTTTACGGCAACAGATTAATATATTTTAAAGTGACGTCATGCTAGGTGGTAAAGTCTGCATTCGTTTTGTGATCTATGAAACCTATACTAACTGGAACACTATACATATTATGAATAATGCTTAAGCCCTTCCCCTTAAATTACTTCTACAGTAATATATGTATAATATAATTATGTATAATTTTATATTCTATTCTAATTTCTATATCAGCTATTTGTACACTTCCTAACCGCTGTTCTATGCCCTGTCCTATACCCAAAGGTTGTCTGGAAAAGATCGCTCTTTTAGCGATAAAACCGCCTTTGTACATTATTTATTTATTTATTAACATACATGAAAGAATATAAATTATAATAACTTATAAGATGCCACATAAACTCATTTGAGTTTTACCGGACATCAGTATTGTCGACATTATCAGTAGTAGGTAACTAGTTAAAAATATTTATGTTATAATTTAGAAGTACATCATCCTACTATCACATCAATTATTAATTATTATACAATAATAATCGTCACACATCAATCGGTTAAACGCTGTATGCCGATAGACCGACCAATCAGTTTAATTTAATTCGGTTGTATTTTTATTAACCGACTTCCAAAAAAGGAGGAGGTTCTCAATTCGACTGTATTTTTAAGCGACTTTCAAAAAAGGAGGAGGTTCTCAATTCGACACGTATGTTTTTTTTTTTTTTTTTGTGTATGTTAGCTCAGAACTTTTGACTTGGTGGACCGATTTCGATCAATTTTGTTTTAATTGAAAGGTGTGGCGTGTCATGTGGTCCCATTTAAATTTCATTGAGATCTGACAAGTAGTTTTATAGTTATATCTAATAATGCGTATTTACGTGACTACTTTTTCGTCGACCTACGTTATATTATACCGCATAACTTTTTACTCGGTGTACCGATTTCGATGATTCTTACTTTAATCGAAAGCTAATACTTGTCTTGTAGTCTTGTTTAAATTAGATCGAAAACTGATTACAACTTTTTGAATAATCTTTAATAGCGCGTATTTACTTGACTATTTTTTCGTCTTATTACGTTGTATTACTTGTCGATGTTATTGAAGTCGCTTTTTTTTCGTTTGCGAGCAAACACAATTATTATTTTTTTTTTTAATGTATGTTAGCTCAGAACTTTTGACTGGGTTGACCGATTTCGATCAATTTTGTTTTAATTGAAAGGTGTTGCGTGTCATATGGTCCCATTTTTTTTAAATTAAGATCTGACAAGTACTTTTAGAGTTATATCGAATAATGCGTTTTTACTTGACTAATTTTTCGTCGACCTACGTTGTATTATACCGCATAACTTTTTCCTCGGTGTACCGATTTTGATGATTCTTACTTTAATCGAAAGCTAATACTTGTCATATAGTCTTGTCTAAACAACATCGAGATCTGATTACAACTTTTTGAGTAATCTTTAATAGCGCGTATTTACTTGACTATTTTTTCGTCTTCTTACGTTGTATTACTTGTCGATGTAATTGAAGTCGGTTTTTTTTTTCGTTTGCGAGCAAACACAATTATTCAAATTTGAGATTTGGTGTTATTGTATATTATTAATAAAATATATTTTTTAATCTTTTTATGTTTTTTGTCGTTAAAGATTCCCGTAAAGCTAAAGGAAGTTCTTTTATAAGATTAGGTATTATATAGCTCAATTTTCCTTTACCATATAAGTTATTGTATTTCGGTAATAGAAACATACAGTTACTTTTTTGTCGGGTGACTATACTATTGGGGTCTATGTTCCTAAATACTTTTAAGGAATCATTAAAAAATTCTTTATTTAATAAGGTGAGCTTAATCTTTTCATGTATAGGTATTATTTTACAATAGTCAAATAATTGGTGATAATTATTTTTGAATTTATTTTTAATTTTAACGGACAATTTCTTTTAAAATTCGTAATTGTAATGTATAAATTTTGCGCGTTTTGTACTATTTATTGTTTTGTACATCTTCCTCTAATTGCACTACTTTTGTTTGTATATTTTAATGGTGTGCAATAAAGATTATTATTAATATACTTTCAAAATTTTAATATTATATAGCCTTGGCTCTACCATGGCGTAACTTTTTATTGGATAAAGATTCAACAACGAGGGCAGGTGATAGTGATTGGACATTACAGCACCCCTGCACTAATCCAATTTTCCCTCCAATTAATATGCTTAAGCTAAATGGATTAAAGTGTCATCGTGACCCGTTTCATCACTTTTGTATTGCTTCGTATCAAACACTTTAAGATTCCGGAGTATTAGGTACTGAACAGTGAGCACACTTAATGGCTTAAGCTGACGTGGCTGTTAATTTTATTAATTCTGTTTGATTTTTTTTTTATTTCAGCTGTTAGTAGGTAGTTAGTGAAGTGTACGTTAGTTAATATTTTTAACTTTTTTTTAATAACTGAGGTATAAAACAGCAGGACACCTAGTCCTTACACAGCTCAATAATACTGTTTCAAGTAGTGTTGTATTCCGGTGATTGATTATGTGACCAAAGAGTTGCAATCTTCTATAATCTACGGTAATCGCTTACCATCAGGTGAGCTGTACGCTTGTTTGAAGACCTAGTTGTATAAAAAAATAATGTTGTATAATTAAATCAATATGTAATGTCCCACTTCTGGACAAAGTATTTACCTCCATATAGGAGAAGAGTTGAAGCTTAATCCACCAATCTTCTCTACTTCTAGATGGGATGGGATTCTCATTCTATTTATTAATAAAGTTTATTGTCCAAAATAATTATTTTAAAGAAGGCAGCTTTGATGCACACCTTAATATGTAATTAATCTTAAGTTTTCAAAGAATACGTGTCTATTTGAAATGCTTACAAACATTTATGACTATTATAGTATTACGAGGAAAAGAAAGAAAAAAAGAAAAAAGTTAATTGATATCAACCCACCCGTGAATAACGACACGTAAAATTTTCCTCCTTTCTTACAACGTACATGTGTTGCTGAAAGTGAGACAAAGAAGAAAATAAATGTAAACAAATAATTTACTTACCCTTATAATAAAATTCAGCGAGTTTCGGGAGAAAATTACGTTCCTTACCTTTAGTACAGCTGATTGAAATAAGGTAAAACGAAACAATACAACAGACGGAACTTAATAGAAGGGCAACACTAAATTTTCTAAGATCTACTCCAGCTGGTCAGCGGAGCATTTCTGTAAACAGGATAGTGATCCTTATGGTATATTAATTTTAAGGTCTATATTTGGCTGTATGAAGTATGTATACAAAGTGATATTCTCTGTATTATGGAATCCAAGTCTCCCGACATTGTTGATAAGGGTCGCAGTACCTAAGGCAACACAGCCTATCGCCCTGTACTTTTGTCAAAGTGTTTGGTACAAATCATAAGCTTATGATGTATTTCCTGATTATCTATTATGTACAAGGCTACAGAGAATAAGATAAAGCCTTTAGTAAACAGTAATTTTATTCAAAGTATGGTTCAATTTGTAAGAAACTATGTCTTGAACTAAAAATTAACAACGCTCAGCTTTAAGGCTTAATATTATTATTGTAAAGAAAAATACTCTAAAAAAATAAACGGTAAATTTGTAGAAAATTAAATAAGCTAAAATTACTTGAAATTCAGTATATACCAAAAAAGCCTTCGATTCTAAAAATTTAAACTTAAATAAGCTAAACGAGTAATTGGAATTTAGTGCAAACCAAAAGGCCTTCGATTCTAATTTTATTTTTATTTTTTATATGATAAATTGGTGTAAAACTTTATTTTGACTCTTAAATCTCGTATATTGGACTCAGCGTAATTTCTCGGTAACAAATTGAGTTTACAACATCGGATTAAGAACCAAATTAGATCATATTTCGCAAGTCAGTTAGCGTTACTATCAGTAGATTTCATCTTTTCATTTTTATATTTGTTTACTCCTTAAGAATCGATTTTTCATATAAGGCCCTATGAAAAAATATGAGGAGTAAAATGACTGAACCATAGAGCAAAAACAAAGGACTGAACGAATGACCTCGTTACGTTTCTCGTAACGCCATCTATCGCCGATAGATGGCGTAATAATTCGAAGAATTTTTTGTGCCTATTTAGACAGTCGATCTGAAGGAGTAAACTCCAGTGTGCCTCGGAGCTGAGACACACACTTTTTTATTGTGTTTTGATATTATAATTTAGACATGTTTAAATTTAATATTTACTAAGTTATATTTTTAAACTGTTATAGCAGTTACATGCTATTAAACGTATTATTATAATAATTTTAATAGCCCCCAACTTCGATTCGTCATCTATAAAATATATTATTTACATAACGTCTAATAAAATAAATAATTAAATTGTATCTGTATAGTAATAAATAAACTGTTTTATATTTTTATGAACCCTAGTATTTATGATAATTTTCATTAAAAAATTTACTATACGACAACCCGCAGTGGGATGATGTGGTGGGTTAAGCTCCGATCCTTCACCTACATGGAGAAAGAAGCCTACGCCCAGCAGCAGGATTTTAATGGCTGCATCAATTAATCGATCTAGATAGTATTGTAGCTAAATAAAGTAATAATACAATACTTTCTCTAAAATAACTCTAAAATTAGTAATTTCATAAACATACTAGGGCTGTACCTTATTCCGCGGTTTTACTAAACCAATAAATTTAATTATAATTTTAACTAATCATATATACATAGGCTTTGTGTTTATATGCTGGGTTAGTATTAATCAAGGAATTGCTAATGAATCCTCATACGAGGTCACAATTTCGTCGATAGTACGGAATAAATTATAATATTATCAAACACAGTATTATAAACATGTTCTGTATTTTTATTGTGTGTTTAGTATTTTATGTGATGTGTAGGAACGTATGCAATTTTTTATACAACTAGGTCGGCAAACGAGTATACACCTAAACTGATGGTAAGTGATTACCGTAGCCGAAACCCCCAATCTCCCCCAAGACCTTACTCACCAAAGGAACACAATACTGCTTGAAAACTGTTTTACTTAGCTGTAATCTTCTGTAAGGTCGAGGTACTTCCCCAATCGGGCTGCTCCAGATTTTGAACAGAATATTTATTTTCCTGATGTGCCCTACCTCAGTAATTAAATATGCTATATGCTCAAAATAAGATATTATTATATGTATAATATAATAATATCTTATTTTGTTTATTTATTTACACATAGTTCTTTTTTTCCTTTTTTATTTGTACATTTTTTGTATGAACAGTAAAGAGTAAACAGAAAAAAGTGACTAACTAAAGAAATGTTAGTGCTTACTTTAGACATAATTTTAAAATTAATTGTAATTTTAAAATTAATTGTAAATTTAAAAAGTAATTTTCACATTTATTCCCACCAAATTGAAACTAAAGGTAATGTATTATTGAAATAGAAGGTAAATGCGATATGAATCACTTACAAATGATATAAACATAATTATGTTTAAAGGTTAATGTACGTACATAAAAGTTAAAGTTCTTCTGTAAAAAAATAGAGGAATATAAAACACATCGGCGTCAATCCACAGCGATCGTAGCACAGATCACCAGCAAGACATTGATGTATGGTCGCAATTGCTTTTTCCGAATTGCTCCGACGTCCCACGCACTCCATAACAAGGTGGAAGCTGTTATTTTACATTAAGGTGAATAAACAACAATGTTGGTTTGCAGCAAATCAATATTTTATTATATAATATCAAAAAATGTTTACCAAATAATGTCAAAGAACTGTTATTACGAAGCAAATCTATACAAATAAATAAAATTGTAGTGTCTGTTTGTAATATTAAGATAAGCGCTTTTTACTAAATGCATTATGGATGTATACACGGTAAATACCTATGCCAAAATAACATTTTTTACAATTTTTGTCTGTCTGTCTGTCTGTTTGTTCCGGCTAACCTCTGAAACGGCTGAACCGATTTTGACCGGACTTTCACTGGCAGATAATTGATGTAATAAGGAGTAAGTTAGGCTACTTTTATTTTAGAAATCAGTTCATTTTATAACTTTGCGAACTGAAAAATAACTTTTTTGTTAAATTCCACACGGACAAAGTCGCAGGCACAGTTAGTATCAACATAAAAAAAATATTACCGTTACATAATCTGTTGAAAGTGAAGAGTTTAAGCGTTTATTTGTCGCAAAGTTTATAATTAAGAAAAGTTTATTAAACTTGATGAAATCTATAGAATATTATAAAGTTGAAGAGTTTGTTTGTTTGAACGCGATAATATCAGCAACTACTGATCCGGCATATTCAGTGTATGAATAAACCCTCTATAAATAAATAAAGATTAAAAAAAAAACAACTACTGATCCGATTTGAATTTTTTTTTTCAGTTTTAGATAATCCATTTATCGAGGCTACTGCTGACTGAGGTTACTGACCTGGCTGCAGGTAAGTGTAGCAATCATAGAGATGGGTGCCTACTACAGTCAGGTATATAATGTGACATATTAACGGTTTCAGCTTATTACAGGTAATTGACATGAGAGAGAAAAGATAAAAAAAAATTGCAGCAGGCTTATGGTGGCAGAGGTTGTTTTTATAAATTCACAATATTGAAATCAGCCTATAAAATTTTTTTTCATCTAATTAACAGATGAGGGAATGTTTTGTTGTATCCCGGATCTTAGACCAATAGTTACGTTTTTTCTCTGTGTCGGCTTTCGCGAGGTTTTCGTCATGTGGAATGATCATGTTCACTACGCACACTGGCACCAGTGAGTACTGATAATATGGCATCATCTGTTCCAGGAGACCGTACATAAGAGTAAGCTCCTGGTGGAGAATCTTGGCCGCTTGGTTATATCTGTGCCGCGACCGCTTCCAGGACATCCGTTCTGAGCTGCAGATAAAATATTAAACTCACCAATATGTCATGAGATCTTACTCATACTGATGAATTTTATACCAAATATCCAAGAATTTAACAACATTTTCGTATATAAATTGTAAAAATTTAAAGAAAATAGAACATTACAATCTAAAAAATAAATAAATAGAATTCTTGTAATTCAGTTACTGGTTTTTATCTAAAATTTATTTTGTAATTAAAGTACACGTATATCAACGTTTACTGAGCCTGTTGTTCAAATGAGTATTTTTTTTTCGATGTAAGCTGTGTATTTCAATTACCTAATTAGCTCCCTTAGGCATTAAACTCTTTAGGGCTCTAATTAGGTAGGGACCACATTTTTTTTCTTTTATTCTCGTCCTTTGTTCGACGCAGTGTAGCACTTTGTTCGTCAAAGAGAAATGAGTGTTGTTTAGCTTGGGATAAAAGAACTATTAAGCTTTTAATTAATTCTTTAATCAGTAATTAAATTTGTTTATACTTTTATTGGTTTTTGTATATATTTTTAGTCATGGAAAACTAAACATTTATAATAACATTTTATTTAGAAATAATTCTCTTACTTCTCAAACAAAATTATTAAGACTGAATAGTTAGAAATTATAATATCATTTGTACTTTAATATTATTACTTTAGAAACACAGTTTATCACATAACTTTTTTTTGTAATAAATAAATAAAATAAATAAATAGTGCGATCACAACATTCATAAAATCTAAGTCTTAATTTTATTACAGTAATTAATAATATTTTACTTTTTAGTTGTCATTGGAGAGATTTATCAGTCTAATATTTACAACAATATCTTTCATTTGATACCCATAGGAAAACATAAAAAAATAGTCGACAATATTTAGAGGTCCGCTATAGTGGATTTAGAATGACGTCAGACAGGTAACAATTCATTCTCATCTAAATTACACGAGTATACAAAATTTCAGCTCAATCGGTTGAACATAATAAAATATGCTTCGAAATTGAGTCGTAAGATTTCACACTCGCAAATATACATAATGTATGTAACATTGCAAGTTAAATAAAAGCTTTTTAAATAGAAATAGCACTAGTACCCTCGGTTTGTATAAAGAATTAACTTTTAGGCTTAGTAGGATTATTCAATTTTACATAAATTCTCAGTATTCAATCAAAACTAAAAGGTATTTTGTTTAAATACGCTTTTGTATTATTTTTAACAGAATTCAATGGGAGTTAATATGTTCTCATAAGTTCAGTTTCTTCATATCTTTTTGCTCGTTATAATGATTATTTTGATGGTTCCTTTTTATTAAAAACCTAGTGCTTGTCATGAGGTCCCATTTAAATTGGATCTCAAGTCTTTTAGTTTAAAGCACAGAAAAAAATACTGTCGAATTGAGAAACTCGTCCCATTTTCGAAGTCAGTTAAGTTACTCCTATTAAAAATGTGATCTTAAAACATAACTCGCCATTAGTATTCATTTTTGAGTCTTATTAGTCAATTCGCTAGGTACGAGAATTCCAGTTTTCATATGAAGTAAAGTCCAACTTTTATCCACGATCTTTCAATAAAAATGTTCACCACACGTTGTTAGCTATTATTGGTTCCCTAATATATGGAAGCTTCAACGGTGATTAAATCTTAGGTTAAATATATTGATGCCCTTAAATAATTGCTCAGTCCAAGATGTTTGTAAGTCCATTGTTTACCGGCAACTCGTAACAAAGTTCATTACGGCTATGAAACTGAAATTCTGCGGCCCGACCGGCCACTGTCTTGTTCAAACATTTACAATGCTAAGATTCTTCGAAAACTAATACTTAGTTTTGTCTAAAATTTCAAGTTAGCCGTGTCTCCAAGATTTTAAGTGGATATGAAAATGATTAATAGTGAACGATAATTTATTGTAAAATTTTACTCTAGGAACAGTATGCGTATAAATTTTAATTATAAATGTAAAAAAGTAGTCAATGGATGATAAGTATAGACGATCACGGATCAGTAAAAAGTACTCAAAGAACCTTTTCTTTGTCTTGAGTTTTTCTATTGAACATTATGTTTTACTATTTCCACTACAGTACCCTCAATAAAATGGATATTTTTGATCAAAATAAGATAAGTAAATAGATAACAGGTCACCAAACCGTTAAGGTGTCGTAAGCAAACATGGAGATTTGAAAAGATGTTCGCTTTTTCATTATTCTAATATCGTTGTTTTCTTTACACGTACATTAAACAAAGTTCAATTATAATTTACTACGTAATAAACATAGATTAATAATTCAGTGTCAATTTAATGATTATAATATATTTTTTTTATGTAACTAGGTCGGCAAACAAGCGTACGGCTCACCTGATGGTAAGACCGTAGCCTATAGACGCCTGCAACACCAGAAGCATCGCAAGCGCGATGCCGACCCTATCCCCAATCCCCCCCAGGAGCTCTGGTAACCTTACGCACCAACAGGAACACAATACTGCTTGAAAACAGTATTATTTAGCTGTGGTCTTCTGTAAGGTCGAGGTACTACCCCAGTCGGACTGCTCCATATTTTGAGCAGGAAATTTCCTGCTGTGCCTTACCTCAGTTACGTTTAATAAAAATTATATATTTAATAATTAAAATATATATTATTTATAACAATAATTAATAAGATAAGTTATATAATTAATAATTAAATCAACATAAGGATATTTTTATGTTATAGTTATATTTGGAAGAAAAGCATATTAAAAACAACAGATACTCTATCACGTTAAATTTTCATTGAGACCGGAAAGTCTTCTTACGACATTCCACCAATGTATATTTATCTAAAGATAAGCCTAGATATATGGCAGCAATTTCCTCTGCAAAAGGGTGAACGGAAAAAGGCGTAGTTGACGCGATTTTATGTGAACTGCAAATATTCTGTTACTAAGTAACGATGTTTGTTTTAAACTATTGGTAAAAATATGTTTTACTAAGTCTGTAATAAGATAGTCATATTTTATATTTAGGAAGTTACTATACATACGTATAATATGCTTATGCATAACTTGGTTCTATTTTTAATATTTTATACTTATACGAGAATTTATTTTTTTCTCACAATCTGATTGTCATTGATAAAATGGCTGTCAAAAGTAGTAGACCAAATTTTCAAAATTTTTCTTTCGACCATTACGTATGTTTTATTATTTTTTCTCTACAGTATCCGAAATAAAATGAATCTTTCAAAAAATGAAAAATGTTTGAATAAAATGAATGAAGGTCACCAAACCGTTAAGACTCCAAGTCGTAAACAAACATGGAGATTTGAAAAATTCTTTGGAATGGAACTTTGCTTTTGCCTTTTTCATTACTCTAATATGCATCGACCATTACTTGTTCGTTATAGAAAGTTGGTAAATTTTTCACTTAGTCTGAATTGCGATTCTGTAGAATGCTTTTAGTAAGTACTACTTTGCTTCTATTGAAATATCCCATACGTTGGGTGGCAAAGGAATTGGTGCAGCAAATTAGTGTAGTGGTCACTCCAATTAGATTCTGCTAATGTTTACCGTCTGATCTCCACTTATAAGAGTTTTTTGTCGTTCACTATTATATTCGTAGTTTGAAAATTTGACTTTTATTTATACGATGAAAGTTTGTCTTTTATGTCAATGAGGCTGACTATAACCGCTGTGCTGTAACTATGAATTCTATTAACCCTAGATACATAACGTTTCTAGATAACCCCAATAGCATAACGTGAGGTCATTTTGTCCCAACCAATTTTTAAACGATAACGGAGTTATTTTTTAATATTTCAATAAAGTTTGTTAAATAACGTGTTTAAAGGTATTTAAGAAATAAAATAATAATATAAAATAATTGTTTTTTTTTTATATGTACATAAAAACAAAAAAAAATTCTTAGAAAATGAAACATAAATTGAGTATCTCTCCTTATTTAAGGCAAAAAGACTTATCTAATAACAAATTATAATTTTTCAATAAATTTAAATAAACTCAAAACATTAAAAAAAATAAAAATATTAAGTAAACAGTCTCGAAATAGGAACTACTTGCAGTCTAAGCAAGTCAATATCTTATGCTCGCCACAGACAGGTTTTTTACATTTGTTGCACTCGTCTTGTGTTTTCCTTCTAAGTTTCCATCGACAGAAGGCACAGTATTTCCTTTTCTTTGCAGGAGGTTCATCTTTACCTTGTACTAGGTTAGTTACAGAAGAATTTGGTATAATATTTTGTATGTTCTCACGTAATTTTCTGCTCAGATTAGGAATTTCTATTAGCCTTTTCTCCATCCATAGTTTTGCTAAGTCGGTGCTCAACTGTTTCATAAATGCCCGTCTATTTAAAGGCTTTTCATTTTTAGACTGCATGTTGTGGCAATAAATAACATAACTTTTGACAAAAGCTCAGCATGCCATAGAATAATGGCATAGGCCACCTATTTCTTTTTCTACTGCATGACATCTGCGTACACATTTGGTCGAACGAATCAACACCCTCCTTCGTTTGATTATAGAATTCAATCATATCTGGTTTTCCGGAGCTAGATTCCTCATAATCACTTTGTACGTTATCCACACTCAAATGATCCTCTTCGTCCTCACTACATGCATCAAAAGCTTCTGACTCTTCCTCCAACAACAAATTTTCAATTTCTAGTTCTTTCAGTGGCCGAGACGATGTCATCGTGGAGTAGGTTTAGCAGAACAATCAACTATAAAACCTAAAACAAGAACATAATCAAAATATATATATATATATAAAAAATAATCAACATAATATCAAGGCGCGTTGAAAATGTTACGTATCACATAACGTGGAGTCATTCTGACTCACTGTGTTGCTATATCTACATAAATGCAATGCTTACCTGCAACACAGGTGCACCGTTCGGGACTTCGGGCCACGTATTGAGTTGGCTTGAACGGACGACGCGATACATAAAATGGTTGCAGAGAAAAAGATGAAAACGATTGACGCGTGAGTCGTTCTGACTCACGTTATGTATCTAGGGTTAAGAAAACTTTTACGTTGTGCTATTTCTATTTACTTATTTGGTACAGTTATAATTGTTTTAATGAATTTACTTTAATCCAAAGAGCATCATCATAAACATAATTGAAAAAACATGGATTTAATAAACGAAATTAAATTAAAAAAAAATATTTATTAAAACAAAATTAAACTCGAGTTAATTATTGTTTAAGACGTAAAACGTTTAGGAACACCACTACGTAAACGTTAATTTTCTTAAAAGGATTACAACCCTTATACGAAGTAATTAAATTTTAAATATACAGCAAATATAATACAGAATTTAACAAAATCAGAAGGGACAACCGTCAAATAATTAACATAATTGAATCCGCAACTCCTAGAACTAATTTCAATTTAATTTTGCTTCGCAAATGGAAATTACTAATTAAAATGTTAATAGTGGTCAAACATTCATATCATTAAGATGCTAAAATATTTATTTTGGATGAGGCATATTATACTTTTTATGTATAAAAATAAATATTTCTTCATTTGACACAGTCACAACAAAATTTACTCAGCAGTATTTGGAAAGAGAAAGCAACAAATTGAACGTTATTGATTTGTCTTGTAAAAATAAATTGTAAAATATTTTTCCAAAATAAAGTAGGTAATGAAAATTTAGTAATGAAATATCTTTCCATTACCTTTGCTACATTACAGTCTAGATTGAATTGTAATAGTGAATATCTTATTAAATACGAGTTTCTGCACTTGGAAATTTTTGTTTACGTATGTATTTAAGCATCAGTTTTATTATTATGGACGCTGATTATTCTTCACGATTGGTCGCATTTTTATATCCATTCTTATTCATTATCCCGCACCAAAATACCCAAAACTCCTTTAATATCGTGTTTATTTTTGATGGTGTGTTTTCTAGTCTCGAGTTTTTGAATCCTACACAACACTCGTGTCACGTGGTTCAATAGTAAACACTTTAATTCTACTACACGTGGAGTTATATCTGTTACTTTAGATTTTATACAGATTTCTTCTTTTTAAACCTTATCTAGCAGACTAGCCAAATATTGCACTTTAGCAAAAATTTGCACTATCACTGGCTGAATGACTTTACAAGTACCTAGATTTTATCATGAGATTAATAGTCACTTCACAAGAGATTTATTTGAATCATTCATTTTGGTTCACATGTAGCCATACATTGATTATTATCAAGAGAAAATCGCGATGTTAAAAAATTTTAGTCTTCTCATGCTAGATTTTCTTGTGTTAGTCTTTAGGATCACCTGTCGGTAACAAAAAAAAGTGTGTCTGTCAGCTCCGAGGCACGACTGGAGTTTACTCCTTCAGATCAATTGTCTAAATAGGCACAAAAAAGGCTTAATAGTCTGAAAAAAAGATTAATACCATATGAAATGGTAAATAAGCGAATCAAATAACGCCATCTATCGATCGATCGATGGCGTTATAAGAAAACGTCGTCATCGAACCCAATGGGGCGACGACGTTCTCTTAGTAGTTTATCTTTCTGATAGATGGCGTTACATGACACGTAACGAGGTCATTCGTTTAGTAGATTTTACACCTCATATTTTTTTCATACCGGGTTAGCCTTATATGAAAATCAATTCTTAAGGAGTAAACTCCAAAATTTTTGCAAGTATTTAAGGGAAAATACCGCATCTGTTTAGTTATTTTTTTCGTAAGTCCGAAATACACTTTTATCTTACAATACCGGACATCCCACCGAGGCAAAAACCAATCTGCAGGACGGCATATTATAGCCGCAAACCACTGTATCGGTTAGAATTATATGAAAATTTGTTTACATTATGAACATCCAGGATTTTATAACGGTATTGCGAAACACTTGCACAGTTATTAAAATAAATATATTTATTTTAAAGAATACTCGCTTAGAGAAAAAAGAATGGTCAACAATATAAAAACTTGTGATTTTTTAATATTTAATTGATATAAATAAAAAAGCACGTTATATACTTATACGTTACACACATACATGCTTAGTGCAGTGAAATTTTTAAACGCAAAGCAGTTGATACTATATTTATTAAAAAATGTATACTAACATAATATTCATGTTTGGTTATAGTATGTCTTGTATCAGTTATACATAATATAGGCGTCGTAAGCTCATAGTAACGCACGGCTTCACACGGATACATTACACATATACAGGGTGATTGGTTATAGGTGTAAAAGCTCTGGAGGGGTTAAAGTATAGCTCGTTTCCTATCTTTCTATGTATGGAATACCCCATCCAAAAACAATGGTTCTGGAGTTATTAATTTTTTTAATATTTTTCAAAAAATTCCCGATTTTCTAGGAAAAAATTCGATTATTTTATTTCTTACTTATTTCTACACAAATTTTAATGTGATAATTATTGTTTAATAATTGTTTTATTGAATCAAATTAATAATCATCACTTAGAGGCTAAAACTTTTAAATTAGGGTCTTTGAAAGTCGTGACAGTAAAAAAAAAGGCGTCATACTTTCATTTTTATTTAATCGTAGAATAAAATATTATTAATAAAAAATACGTACAAAACACATAAATAAGTACCTGAATTCAATATCTATCCAACGAGGTATAATAAAGTACATAAAGTTTATAAAATTTAGAAAAAAACACTTTTTAATAAAACCAAGTAGCATGAAATGTCAAACTGTAGAGACTCATAAAAGTGGACGCCGCGCCGGCCCTTTTGTTTTTATGGTAACACGTGCGAGTCTATTGTTGTCGTTCGAGATATTATTGAGTTCAGAGTTTAAAGTAACAATTAATTTAAATTTTGCTCAAACTGTCGGCCACTTAAAATGATAATTAAAAAAATCATTTTGAAGAAAATCTTCGTACGTCTCCCCATTTAAATTGTTCGGCAAGAAGACTGGGCCTATCAAATAAGTGTGAATGATGCCCATCCATACGTTTACGGAGAATCTTCGCTGATGAGTTCCTTCTCTAATCACGTGGGGATTTTCACCTCGCAGAGCCCAATAATGACTATTATGAAAATTTGCTATGCCGTTTCTGTCAAACTTCGATTCATCAGTCCACAATATTTTGGTGAGAAAATTATTATTTTCTAAGTCTGCATGCAGCATAAAACGGCAGAAGTCTAACCTCCTTGCAGGGTCTCCTTCTTCTAGGGCCTGGACCGGTGCATAATGGTAGGGATAGAGCCTTGCCGTATGCATAGTAAACCATACCTTCCATTGTGATAAACCCAGTAATCTTGCCACGACCCTGGTTGACGTAGTCGGGTCTCTAACAACATGCTCTATGATTCCTTGTTCATCTTGAGTATCGTAGATGCGTGGCCTACCTGCTTCATGTCGCCTCTGTTGAACGCTGCCAGTTTCCCTGACGCGTTGATACGCCGCAGCAAATACTCTATGACTTGGTAGGTGACGATTTCGAAAACGTAGCTGATATTCTCTTCGTGCTTGTAAAGAATTTCCATCACTAAGTCCATAACAATAGAAAATGTCAGCGTATTCTTCATTACTGTAATTCGCCATTGAAATTAAATGTATTTGGTAAGGAAAAGAAAAACTATTCAGAATTAAGAAGACAACGATAATGTACGTCCGCCCACGAAAGTAGTTAAATTTTAACTGTTGTATTGACTCATTAACTAAAAATGAAATTGCACATGTTTTACAATATCTAAAACATCTCGAACGACAACAATAGACTCGCACGTGTTACCATAAAAACAAAAGGGCCGGCGCGGCGTCCACTTTTATGAGTCTCTACAGTTTGACATTTCATGCTACTTGGTTTTATTAAAAAGTGTTTTTTTCTAAATTTTATAAACTTTATGTACTTTATTATACCTCGTTGGATAGATATTGAATTCAGGTACTTATTTATGTGTTTTGTACGTATTTTTTATTAATAATATTTTATTCTACGATTAAATAAAAATGAAAGTATGACGCCTTTTTTTTTACTGTCACGACTTTCAAAGACCCTAATTTAAAAGTTTTAGCCTCTAAGTGATGATTATTAATTTGATTCAATAAAACAATTATTAAACAATAATTATCACATTAAAATTTGTGTAGAAATAAGTAAGAAATAAAATAATCGAATTTTTTCCTAGAAAATCGGGAATTTTTTGAAAAATATTAAAAAAATTAATAACTCCAGAACCATTGTTTTTGGATGGGGTATTCCATACATAGAAAGATAGGAAACGAGCTATACTTTAACCCCTCCAGAGCTTTTACACCTATAACCAATCACCCTGTATATTGACAAACGTGACATCCATACATGAAGCCACGAAACGCGTTACTACGAAATAGAGCTGTATATGTATGGGTGTAGTGACGGCACACAAGGCCTTGCTACCAATTGTTAATATTGCTACCTGATGTATAGCAAACCAACAGATAAACTTGTATGATATAATTTTCTTTTTCGTAACTGAAGTTTGCTTTATTAATTCGATATTTCTATTTTTTTTTTTTTATGTAACTAGGTCGGCAAACAAGCGTACGGCTCACCTGATGGTAAGACCGTAGCCTATAGACGCCTGCAATACCAGAAGCATCGCAAGCGCGTTGCCGACCCTATCCCCAATCCCCCCAGGAGCTCTGGTCACCTTACTCACCAACAGGAACACAACACTGCTTGAAAGCAGTATTATTTAGCTGTGATCTTCTGTAAGGTCGAGGTACTACCCCAGTCAGGCTGCTCCATTTTTTGAGCAGGAAATTTCCTGCTGTGCCCTACCTCTGTCATATTTTCTACCTTTGTTTATTTACTTTCTCTATTCACTGTACCTACTCTGTGTTTTTGCTTCTTTATGCATTTCTGCTGAATCCAGCTGAATGTTGTGAGTCCCATTTAATCTTTTGCTATTCAATGACAGTTGTAGTTTATTAGTTAGTAATTTAATCAGTGAGTTCCAAAAATAGTAGCCCATGTTTATAACACGTGTGTAATGTGAGAAAATATTTACTAATGTTTTTGCTTATATAGGAGACTAGCGACCCGCCCCGGCTTCGCACGGTTTCAAAACTATCAGTGTTCCTCAACTATATTATGCATGTATTATACATAAAAACCTTCCTCTTGAATCACTCTATCTACTAAAGAAAGCCGCAACAAAATCCGTTGCGTAGTTTTAAAAATTTAAGCATACATACAGACAGACAGACAGCGGGAAGCGACTTTGTTTTATAATAATATGTAGTGATTACTAATTTTTATAGCAACTAATATTTTAAGTTCCTTATTAACAGGTGCGGTCTGTTCAGAGACTAAATTACCTCCTACTTTTTAGTCTGAACTTAATGATCTGCTAATGGCTCTACGTGGCCTGTTATTTACACTAAAGTCTAATTTTAATTTTTTACGCCTCAGCTACCGTATGAACATTAATCACACCGGTCGATTAGAAAATCATTAACGTTATTAAGCTATAGTATTTAAGCTATTTTTGCAAAAGTAAAGTGAAATTTACCTTTTGAATTATCATTCATTGTAAATTTAACAAAGCGTTCTTATGTTTAAAACTGTAATATATAACTAGTAGAAGATAATATATAAGTAACTAGCTTCTGCGCACGACTTCGTCGGCGTGGATTCCGCTCCTATTGGTCTTAGCGTGATGACACAGCCTTCCTCGATAAATGGGCTATCTAACACTGAAATAATTTTTCAAATCGGCCCAGTAGTTCCAGAGATTACCGCGTTCAAATAAACAAACAAACAAACAAACAAACAAACAAACAAACAAACAAACTAACTCTTCAGCTTCATATATTAGTATATAGATAATAGGAATAAAATATATCTAGTTAAACTTACTGTTTATACGTCGAAAACTAATGAAGAGTTAATTGTGGTTGCAATGTAAGAAATTACAAGGAATCGATTTCTCCGATTGATGACCTCCAAGATTGGTGTTCCAATTCAAGGGGGAAACATTGTCAGCTTATTTGCCACGATTTCAGGCGGTTACTGTTCCACAATTAACTGTAAATGTTAATTTAAGCGTACCTATATTTATTGTCAGTCAGTCAGTCAGTTCAGCCTATTGCAGTCCACTGCTGGACATAGGCCTCCCCAAGTTCGCGCCAGACATCCCGGTTTGCCGCAATCCTCATCCAGCCTACGCCGGCAATCTTACGAAGATCGTCGGTCCAAGGGGCCGGAGGACGTCCCACACTGCGTTTGCCAAGACGCGGTCTTCACTCCAGTACACGTCTGCTCCAACGGCCATCGGTCCTGCGACACAGATGACCAGCCCACTGCCACTTCAACTTGCTAATTCTGTGGGCTATGTCGGTTACTTTCGTTCTCTCGTGGATAGTCTCGTTTCTAGCTCTATCTTTGAGAGAAACCCCAAGCATAGCCCGTTTATTGTGTGATACTATAATTTTATTTTAAAAACATAAGCAAAATTTTAGTTTGTTTTAATGGTTTGTAAGATGTACAATCCTTATCTATTAAGATATAAGTACTACGTACTCCACATCACTACATCTATTAAAATCAACACAAACAACGCAGGAAGTCTGGAAGTTTTAACCATTGCAAAGATGTACATACTGTTTTACGATCACTCTCGTAACCGCAGCATCCTGTGGTACATTTACAAATATGGCATGTACATGTTCCTAATACAATTTCCTAAGAACATGCAGAAACGTAAAAGTGAAATTTAGTTAAATATATATATAAGTAAAAACGTTTCTTAACACTCTGTAAAAGGTTAGATTAGATAATTTTATCTTATATTTGATTTATTTTATCTATATCCATAAAAAGTCTTTCACTTCATTTTAGAATAATAGATTTTAACCGGTTTTTGTTACTGTTTTTATAAATCTATACTAATATAATATAAAGCTGAAGAGTTTGTTTGTTTGGTTGTTTGTTTGTTTGTTTGTTTGTTTGTTTGTTTGTTTGTTTGTTTGTTTGTTTGTTTGTTTGTTTGAACGCAGTAATCTCTGGAACTACTGGGCCGATTTGAAAAATTCTTTCAGTGTTAGATAGCCCATTTATCGAGGAAGGCTATAGGCTATGTGTCATCACGCTAAGACCAATAGGAGCGGAGTCCACGCCGACGAAGTCGCGCGCAGAAGCTAGTTTGAAAATATACATACATCGAGTATTTCCGTGACCATGGTTGCTGTAAAGTATCCGAAACATCGGGCTTTTGAAGAACTTTATAAACCGCGATAAAATCCGAAAAAGTTGTTTCATTATAATGTACATCGATGTTTTCTAGGGTAAATAATACATATAATATAAGTATGAATATTGTGAATGTTACCAACGTATATAAGTTAATACTTTACAAAGAAAAAATAAATATTCATTTTTTATTATTCAGAAAGGTACACACGATCACATTGTTAAAGAAAATGTTGAAGAAACCTAAGCAATAATACGTTTACAAAGATAATACCTGTCCTTGTTCTCAAGAAAACACTCAACTTGTACGTGCTACAAAACATACGAAAAGAACTTGTTAGTAAAGAAAATAAATGGAATAGAAAAAACCATTTTAAGTGTACGAAAAATCTTTACAGTTTATGGAATATCGGATTTTGTATTGTACTATAATGGTAACAAATAACAAATAAAGGTACGATTCGCACTTTTGCAATTAAGGTGGTATAAAGAAATGTGTTTCCAATTACATTGAATCTGTTATCTGAACTAGTTATCTCAGAATAAATAATACTATAATGGTGGCAAATAAGCGTATAGTCTAATATTGAGGTAAGGAACAGCAAGAAATTTCCTAATTTAATAATATTTATTAACACAATATTAGCTCGGACTGCTTTAAAAACTCGTTCACATTGATGTAATGAAGAATATACCCACAAGGGAGGATTTTATATATAAGTATAGAAATGATAGCATTAGAAAGAAAAACCGCCTCGTATTCGCTGAAGTAAGCGAACATTTCGAAGGTCCCAACGATTTCTTTTGCCCGCGTCAAAACTGACACATTCTTTGTCGGTACTAAAGTTACATCGACTCTGAATACGACTTGATTGACGTTTTGTGAGGAATACCAACTTGTAATTTTATTTGGACGAATGTCAATGGAAAATTGGGAGGACTGAAGTTTCGAATAAATCCTTAGAGGATATTTTCTATAATCAAGTCCCGACTCATTTTATGTATATACTTTTGAAAGTTAACAGAGTTGTGCGTAGTTCTTGATTTTATTATCGAAGTATGCCAATTTATGATTCACTTTGGTAGCGAAGTTTATTGAAGGTTATCGAGGTATGGAAATGGTAAGGACATTTTCGCGATAGTTACAATGGTAGAATTATTTGTTTTTTTTTTTTTTTTTTTTTTTTTTTTTTTTTTTTTTTTTTTTTTTTTTTTTTTTTTTTTTTTTTTTTTATGTTAGTAAGTCGACAAACAAGCGTACGGCTCACCTGATGGTAAGTGACTACCGTAGCCTATAGACGCCTGCAACACCAGAAGCATCGCAAGCGCGTTGCCGACCCTATCCCCAATCCCCCCAGGAGCTCTGGTCACCTTACTCACCAACAGGAACACAATACTGCTTGAAAACAATATTATTTAGCTGTGGTCTTCTGTAAGGTCGAGGTACTACCCCAGTCGGGCTGCTCCATATTTTGAGCAGGAAATTTCCTGCTGTGCCCTACCTCAGTTGTTTACCATCTAAAGTTTCAAAGACAATAATATACATTTATTTATTTTTTTCTTTTTATATTTCGTATAAAAATTCATCGTTGTAACGGAAAGTTTTTATTGCTTACGAGCCAATAAAATATACAAACACGATAAAGTATTACAAATATTTATTAGACTAAAGTTTTTGCGAAGTCTGTTATAGGATAGTTTGTATAATTTATAATTGAAACGTTAATAGTAAACAGTTGAAATACCCGAAAATTTATTAAAAAAAAGAAAGAAACGTAAAATTAACAAAACATTTTGATATTTAAAACGTAACTGTATTTGTAAACATACAAAGAACAAGGTAACAAATTCGTTTCCAGTGAATACAATTATACTCATTTCACTAAACCAAAAGCTAAAACTAAGGAAATGACGCACACATACGCACTTATATTCAACAGACGTTTGTCTCTATACACACAGACACGACACACCTTTAAATTAAACACATTTGCAATTTCCGCTTCGTCGTGAAACACAATAGTTGCTGTAATGAAATATTCGACATAAAACCATCTGTCGATCAGTAAAGACTTTAATCTTTAGTTGACAGGGTGCTGACGATGTACCCATTGTCAGGAGACCGATCATATCATTGTCTATACATTTATGAATACTCTATTATCATTAGCACTCTATTGTTCTATTTGTATCTTTCTCGACATACTAAACTTTTGCTGCGGTTTCATCTGTGTTCACATTTGTTTTTTCATTCACTTGATGGTAAGCGATTACCGTAGCTTATAGACGTCTGCAACACCAGAAGCATCTCAAACGCTTTGTCAACCCTAACTCTCTCCAGAAGCTCTGGTCACCTTACTCACCACAAGAAGACAGCACTACTTGAAAATAGTATTTTATTTGGCTGTAACTTTCAATACACTAACTGTAATCAATGTTACTTTGTCAAGCAGTATTATTTAGCTGTGGTCTTCTGTAAGATCGAGGTACTTCCCTAGTCGGGCTGCTTCAGATTTTACAGGATATTTCCTGCTGTGCTCTACCTCAGAACTGTGGAAATTTACTCTGTTCTAACTATGATTTGCCATTATATAACAAAGTAACTAATGTCATATCAGATTCAGAATAGGCAAGTAACTAATAGCATTTGCTATGAATCTTCGTTGTAACCGAATGCTTCTTATGGTAATATAGTAAGATAAGTGTGGGTTTTTAAAAATAAACAAACGAACTCTGCCTTTCTTATGATATCGTATAACATAATGTTTGATTCGTATCTACGTATTTTCATCTTTTTGTAAAATATCTTTAAAAACACTAATCCAAAAAAAAAACGTATATTCTACTAGCTGACCCCGCAAACGTAGTTTTGCCATATATGTTATTACCCCCGCAACCCCCTCTTGTGGGTGGAATTTCGTAAAATCCGTTCTTAGCTGACCTCTAATCGGCGAAAGGAATATTCCTACCAAATTTCAAGTCTCTACGCCTTATGGTTTCAGAGATATCGTGATGAGTCAATGGGTGGAAATCTCTTTTATATAAGTGTGGGTTTTTAAAAATAAACAAACGAACTCTGCCTTTCTTATGATATCGTATAACGTAATGTTTGATTCGTATCTACGTATTTTCATCTTTTTGTAAAATATCTTTAAAAAGACTAATGCAAAAAAAAACGTATATTTCATTCATACAACGGCTAATGATTATTAAAATGATACGGAAATGTAACGATCCTGTCTCATCCGCTTTGTATATTTGATCCATTACTTTTCTTCTCGAATAAATCATGGCTTGATGATATATCACAATTTTCTCCCAAATTATTTGATGTGATTTAATATAAAAGATGACCAGATCAATAGGTTTTATTAAGTTTATAAATAATATCATTAAAAACCCGCCCGCATTGGAGCAGCGTGGTGGATTAAGCTCTGATCGCTACCAGCCCAGCAGTGGGATATTACAGGCTGAAGTGTATAAGCGTGACATTAAACGGAACAAAGTTATATATAAATCTAAATTGATTTTATTCGTGTTATTTCAAAAGTCCTTTTTTATCCTTATTATGTCTTTAGTAACAATAATTTATGTCATCTGGTCCACAAGTTTGTACCATTAGAAATTTTGATTAATATTTTTTTTTTATAATTCTTTATTTAAAGTATATGGCTTTATAAATAGATGACATAAATTATTGTTACTAAAAACTTAATAAGGATAAATTTTTAGTTAATCCTTATATATATGTATCAGTAATAAATATCCTAAAAAAGATTAAAAATCAAGGATATTGAGTATTTTTATAATGAAAGAATCCTTCCGACAAAATTTCACTTCAGCCTATTGCACTCCACTGCTGGACATACGCCTCCCCGATCTCTTAATTTTCATGTATGAACTTAAAATGACAAGGGAAAACTTGCTGCTCTGTGGACGTTAGCTGAGAATTTTCCTATTAATAATAATTATCAAAATCACGTATTTAAAAAAGTCAGAAACGATGGTTTTTAGTGCTCTAAGTGGAACAGTGGGGCTCCACAAGAGATAATCCTGACTAGAAACAAATGTTTGACACACACAAATAAGAAGTTTAACCAGAAAAAAACCTTCTATGATTATGGAATTCTTGCACCATTATCCTAGACCATTCGTCTTAAGTCGATCGATTATTTATTTAAATCAAAAAAACCTGATCGAGTATCTGATTTCGTTCTTGTCCTTCTTAGGTTTAATAAAATAATATAAACACAATAATACATGACTGATGGTCAGTTCTTGGCAAAAATGCAAAAACAAGTTACAGAAGTAACGGCATTTCAAAAAAATAATAATAACGAAAGTCCGACAACGCCAGTATATCGCAACAAGAAACTTGTTTCAAACAACTAAAGTAACAATGCATCAAACGTCTCCTATTCAACTGTATTCAGAAGCACGCAATATACAATTTACCATATAATTTTCAAGTTGAGTTAGGTATGTTCCAACATAAAATAAAATCTCGAATTCACTCCATCTCGTTTATTTTCTAAATGTTACACTTTTATTACAGTGAGAACAATTCTTTATTGCCCTTTATCTGTTCTTTTTCATATACTGGAGCGTATCATGTTTAACGTAAATATCAAAGTTTAAATTTACAAATTTTTACTCCACTAATTTATATAATTTTTAAATGGAACTTGCGATTATCATAATAATATATCAAAGAGTTTGTTATATTTCTACTGAAAATCAAATATTTTTTAAAATCATTGAATATAATTAAAAAATATTCAAAACTAGCTGACCCGGCGAACTTCGTACCGCCTAACAGTTTATTATTTTATTTTTTATTTTTTTTCTTCCCGGAACCCCTCCACTAACACAAACTTTATGGTATGGTATTAAAGTTCAAATTGAATTTTAAGTATTATTACGAATCCTTTGTATGGGAATATAGAAAAGTGTTGTTTTTAGACACACTTCGCGAAATGCTATAAAAAAAGAATTAGCGAAATCGGTTCAGCTGATCTCGAGATTTGCGCTTAGCAACACATTCAGCGATTCATTTTTATATATATAGAGAAGAGATATTATTAGGCTGAGCATAAACACTCGAATGCCTACTAAAAATCTAGAAAATGAAATACAGACTATGTACTAATGAAAAAATAGTTTTTAACATAAGAGTACTCATAGGTTTATAACATAAGGTAGGTCAAAATTTTTAGACGATTTGCTTCCTTAAATGCGCTAACAATGAGTTGATAATTTCAATAAAAAAAGAAAAGCATTTAAATCGAAATATTATAGTCTCGAACACGACGCTCATGCAGCTTAGAGTTATCATAAGCTAGCGACCCGCTCCGGCTTCGCACGGGTGCAATGATGATACTAAAAATAAAATATAAAATAAATATTTGCAATCTAAGCGCAAAAATGTGTTTATTTACGCATTAGAAAACTTTAAAACTATCAGTGTTACTCTAATATATTATGCATGTATTATACATATAAACCGCATCAAAATCCGTTGCGTAGTTCTAAAGATCTAAGCATATATACAGACAGACAGCGGGAAAAGACTTTGTTCTCTATATGTAGTGATGTCAATTTATTTTGAAGAAAATAATTTATCTCGAGCGAAATCATCCGAAACCCTTAGTGTAATAATATTAGTCGCGGTACCAAACATTCGCGTCGCACTAAGAATATATTGATACCGAAATAGCACATTATATTTTCTCCCTAACACATCCCTTTAGAACTCTTACGCGTATCGATGTTAAGAATCCAAGAAATTCAGAGATGTCACGATATGGAAATTCCTAAAGTTATCCAACGATATTTCAATTCACGTCATCGGCTTCACAAATACCGTCTCGCGAACTCGCTTCGGCTATAAATTTTCTAAATGGCCGCCTAAATGTAGTCCGAATGTTAAGATCGTAAGGACTTCTGGTACAATTGAAAACATCAATCTTTTTAAGTAGGTTTATCAATGTTATTTTTCGTTTCGATGATTTTTATTGCCATTAGCTTAGAACTTTGTCTATGAATAATTTTTTTCACTTGTTCGTACAATTTTTTTTTAGTCATAGTTCTAAACTTACGAAGTTTTTTTTTTCGATTGATGACTAAAAATCGCAGTAAACAAAATGTCATTATCTATACTAATATATAAAGCTGAAGAGTTTGTTTGTTTGGTTGTTTGTTTGTTTGTTTGTTTGAACACGGTAATCTCTGGAACTACTGGGCCGATTTGAAAAATTCTTTCACTTTTAGATAGCCCATTTATCGAGAAAGGCTATAGGCTATGTATCATCACGCTAAGACCAACAGGAGCTGAGTCCACGCCGACGAAGTCGCGCGCAGAAGCTAGTAATAAATATTTTGATTAAATAAGAAAACTTCATTAAGAAACCTGGTAAAATCTCGTATATACATACATACATATAATCACTAATATAATATAAATCTCGTATATAGAAATATAAAATTACTAAAACTATGATTTAAAATTTGTAATGTTCATAAAATAGTAATTTTAAGGCTTTCTCATCAAATTGCATTCACTTATAAAGAGCTCGCACTGAAAATTTTCGCAAACTTGGCGCAAAATGTTTAAAGCGAACGAAGCTTGGCTTTCAGCGAACAAAGTTTTTTTTTCCTTTAAACTTCTGCTTTTCCTCGGGGAGTAAACTTACTTGACCAATACAAAACAGACGCTCAGTTTCTATAGATATCAACGGATGACACACTTTGAAAGAACGTTTGAAAGAAGCCAATTCTTTCTTCCCGCGTGGTATTGACTTAAGAGTGAAACAAAGATTTAGTGGAGCGCTATAAAACACGAAATATGTACACGCGAGCATCGGGAGCGCAAATAATAAACTCGGATACCAAATCGAGTGGCTTGAGTTATGTGAAAACTTGGCCGATACGGTACGAATATTCTTTGTGAAACGGATGTAAAACTAATGGATATGTTTTGTTACGTAAATACGTATATACACCATAACAATTATTTCTACATCTAATAATTATAATATAATTTAAGTCAGAAAACTTAACTATACTGGGACAATATATATCTACATATAATATGTCCTCCCGTAACCATGGTTGCTGTAAAGTATCAGAAACGTAGGGCACCTAAAAACTTAATAAACCGATAAAATATAAAAAAGTTGTTTCTTTATAATGCAAAAACCCACCCCCCACTGCTCCCACTGCAAAAAGCTAATTCCTCTATTTAGAAAAATAATTGATTCAAATGTATCACCTGGTCCATTGCACGTTCGAAGTAAAACTGTTAAAGATTTTAAGAATATTTATAGCTTTTTTTAGTATTTTTAGATATACTGTAGATATGGTAACAACAAAAACATGTAATGGTGTTAATTGAACATGGAACGATTTTCCTTTAAAGATATCTGATATCTGATGTTTTTTTGGCGCGTACATCACCAATTACAAAATGAACATATCTGAATTAACGTTTTATAATATAGTCTAAGCTGGGTTCTCAATATTTACTATTCAGTGTAAAATTCATATGAATAATACTGCATATACGACCAGTCGACCAATGATGTTGGACATCAGTTGTAGATAGGTCATCAGTAGGTATAATATTCTCTGACAATCGTTAGGAAAATTTACATGGACAAACACAGTAACTAGATACAAATATTTTTACAGACAGAGTTTTACACTTCAAATTAACCCTCCAGGGGTGTTATTAGGCCCCAAAGCGGTAAAGAACTTATACATAAATATAAATTATAAAATGGCCTATCCAGTGAACACATTATCTGAACGCGGCACATTTGCCGCCATAAATAATAAGTGAGCGACCGGAGGCGCCGCGGATCCGTACAAAAAGTAACAAACAGATCTCTTAAATAAAGAAAACATAGGCGTATGTTAACATCTGTCGGTAGGCACGGACTGGCACTGAAAATTACAGAGGTCTCTTCCACTTGCATCCAGTTCTTTTAATTTTATAACCACGCCATTTTTTGCACCCGTTCGTATATTCCATATTTTTGTCATATACTATAATTATATATATACATATTTTCCTGATCTAATAAAAATTGTCATTGTTTTTTTTTAATATTTATTTATCTCTGTTTACTTTCAACTAATAACTTTATTAATGAAGTTAATTTTAATAAGGAGTTTCCATTACAATTCGCATGTCCTAATCCCTTTAAAACCATGTCTTTTTTTAAGCAGATTCAATAGTTTAGCCTCGTATATTTTTACTGAGTACATCGATAAGGATATTTTATATCTATACTAATATATAAAGCTGAAGAGTTTGTTTGTTTGGTTGTTTGTTTGTTTGTTTGAACGCGCTAATCTCAGGATCTACTAGTCCGATTTGAAAAATTCTTTCAGCGTTAGATAGCCCATTTATTGAGGAAGGCTATAGGCTATATATCATCACGCTAAGACCAAAAGGAGCGTAGCACCAATGAAGAATGTTTCAAAATCGGGTTTTTTTCCTTTTGAGAGCTTCCGCTGCGTAAACGGTTAAATTTTTGCATTAATCGTGTATGACAAAATTGGTCCTATTCGACGCAGACGAAGTCGCACGCAGAAGCTTGTATATATATATATATATATATTAATTATAATCCATTTTAGAAACATGTTATACTAATCGTTAATATACAATCCACATATCACGTGAATCTA
This sequence comes from Melitaea athalia, assembly GCA_905220545.2. Taxonomy (NCBI): domain Eukaryota; kingdom Metazoa; phylum Arthropoda; class Insecta; order Lepidoptera; family Nymphalidae; genus Melitaea; species Melitaea athalia. Next base: position 2,737,647 of record HG992185.1, on the reverse strand, counting down.
TACTAATATATAAAGCTGAAGAGTTTGTTTGTTTGGTTGTTTGTTTGTTTGTTTGAACGCGGTAATCTCTGGAACTACTGGGCCGATTTGAAAATTTTTTTCAGTGTTAGATAGCCCATTTATCGAGGAAGGCTATAGGCTATGTATCATCACGCTAAGACCAATAGGAGCGGAGTCCACGACGACGAAGTCGCGCGCAGAAGCTAGTTATAAATAAACATTGAATACTTAGTAAAACTAGTTAAGCTTTTTGACTATCGTTAGTTATTATAATATACCTGTAATAACGTAATCCAGTTATGTATAGAATTGCTAATTTGATATAGTCTGTCTGGCATTTTATCATAGCAAATCCAATTATTTCTAATTAATTTTATTATGAAGATTCGTTGACTTTTTCGTTTGCTAACAAGGACTGTAACAGGCTGTAATCTATACTAATATTATAAAGCTGAAGAGTTTGTTTGTTTGTTTGTTTGAACGCACTAATCTCAGGAACTACTGGTTCGATTTGAAAAATTCTTTCATATATCAGAATGAATTCTATACGCTATATATCATCACGCACTATTGGTCTTAACCAATAGGAGCAGTGCATCAATAAAGAATGTTTCAAAATCGTGGTTTCTTTTTTCTTTTGAGAGCTTCCGCTGTGTGCGCTGCGTAAACAGTTAAAGTTTCGCAAAAATCGTGTATGAGAGAATTGTTCCTATTCTACGTGAACGAAGTCGCGACCAGAAGCTAGTATTAGAATATAGAACTGAAAATATTTTAGGCACCTATAACTTATTAAACATAACAATAAGCTTTAGGTAAAACGAAAAGAGGTATGGTAGGACACAGCAAGAAATATCCTGTTCAAAATCTGGAGCAGCCCGACTGGGAAGCACCTCAACCACGAAGATTACAGCTAAATAATACTGTTTTCAAGAAGTATTGAGATCCTGTGGTAAGTAAGGTGATCTGAGCTCCTTGGGGAGATTAGGGAAGGTCGGCAACGTGCTTGCGATGCTTCTGGTGTTGCAGGCGTCTATAAGCTAAGGTAATCGCTTACCATTAGGTTAGCCCTACTCTTGTTTGCCGACATATTTGTATAAAAAAGGTATAACAGGGAGTCAATTTTAGAAGATAACATTTAGTCAAAATAATTATTCTAAGCAGACAAAACTGTAAGTTTTAACAAGTATGCAATGACTTTGAAGGTAAACCAATTAATGAATATACATATTATGTATAGAATATTCACTTCAGACTTACTCAAAGATTGTTTATGGCTTGAAACATACGGCGCCTTTGAGAAGCCTGTATAATATATTTTCAAAGGTTTTCACATGAAACGATTTAATTATCTCCACAATAGTAAGCAATATGTCTGAACAATTTAAATCAATACTTACAAAGTAACAAAATACAAATGCGAGTAAAGGTTTTAATCTAAGGAAAGAAATGTTTATAATAAATTGTACGTAGATATTAACTAAGAAGCCCTATATATTTTTTTTTATGTAACTAGGTTGGCAAACAAGCGTACGGCTCACCTGATGGTAAGACCGTAGCCTATAGACGCCTGCAACACCAGAAGCATCGCAAGCGCGTTGCCGACCCTATCCCCAATCCCCCCCAGGAGCTCTGGTCACCTTACTCACCAACAGGAACAGAATACTGCTTGAAAACAGTATTATTTAGCTGTGGTCTTCTGTAAGGTCGAGGTACTACCCCAGTCGGGCTGCTCCAATTTTGAGCAGGACATTTCCTGCTGTGCCCTGCCTCAGTTATATATGAATATATATGAATAAGTATATTTAATAATATGTTATTCCGCAAAACCTACACGCTTTTGAATCCATAAAAAATCACTCCAGGTTGCGACTTAAGTAGGTATAAAGTGTTACGAAAATTTGAATTAACTAAATGGCTGAGATAAAACCTACAAATAGATAGATAACGTGGCTAATAATATACAGCAAATGAGAAATTATACCGAAAACCGTTAATAAAGCTTACAAATTGCAACCAAAACTCAGGATGTACCAACACGCGAGCAACTGAAAACGAGTGAACACACGACTGAAGTAAAACTTCTTTAGCAATAGGTCTGCACAATAGGCCTGCACTGTGTCTTAGGTATACGAAACGTAACTGGCTATGAGAGAAAGAGGGACAGAAAATGTGTGCTCGCACCTTTCTCTCTTACTCCATTTGCCTCACCAGATCACACTTTTCGTAACGCTCTCGTCACTCATTCACCAGCTTACTCCCACAGCCAAGCGTGTGTAAGGAAGTTTTACTTAAAAAAATCATGTAATCATAGCCTCTTAGCTTGGTGTTTAAAAGGTGACCCAATATAGCCTTAATTTTTATAACTTTAACATAAATATTTTATTAAATAAAATGTTAATTATGTCAATGCAAACGGATAGTTGTAAGTGGAACAGAACAAAAGTCGCACCGACATGCATCCGAGAGTAAAATAAATATCCCCGAGATATCCGTTCGTTTAAGACTTTTTCCTTTCTATTCGTATTGTTTTATAAACAAAGGTTCCCTTACAAGGTGAGCCCTGGGGCTATTTGTTGCCAATTACATAATGTCTTAACACTGTGTAAAGAACTGAGAAATATTAGACTCGCGTTACAAATTCTGTGTGTTTATAAGGAAAATCTGCATGAAAAAATATTTTTGTTGCTCACTATTTTAAAACAAAAAGTTTTTACTCTAGATTGGATAGAGCAGTCTGACTGTGTGTGTGTGTGTGTGTGTGCATATTTACAAAAGAAATGTCAGAAGTTCGCTGGGTCAGATAGTTTTTTAATGTGTAATGCTATTTTTATTTACTTATTCATAGAAACGTATAAGCGTAAGAGCACTACTCACTTAACTTGAAAATTTAATGACGCGGTAATTTTTATATTAAGTGCTGTACACTCGGTTTTCACTGCAAGAAAATGTAGATACTATTTTTTTTATTCAATACACAAAAAATGTCATTAGTATAACGCAAATTAACATTTTTTTTAATAACTGACTTGTGCTGTAACTAAATTTTACTTGCTTGAAATAAAAAGTTCTATTGAAATATTTTTTGTGCTTTTCGTTAGGAAGCCTAGACTTTAAATTTATGGTATGTTAAGGATTTTTTGTTACGGAAATAGTCCAGAAAACTTCACGCTACGTGGAATGTATATAATAAAAGTTCAATAATGAGAGCGAAACCATAAGAATCGTCTAGTATATATAGTAAATATGTTATACAAAAAAACATCATAACCTCTTTGTGACTTAACGGATAAATGGTAGGTTAATGCCGACTAAAGTGAAGTGTTTATTGATATTTTAAGTGCAACACATTTTGCATACAACTGTATTTGCTAATTCAAGACAATCCGTGCTTACGTTTCTTAAAAATTTGCAATATATACTTTGACTTCGTAAATTTAAGGTTGAAAATAGATTGACTTGAAGATGTTTATGTCCAACACAAATCAAAAGACGATAAATGTTTAACACGATCTATTTAAGATTTGTTTTCAATAATAAATACTTGCACGGTCGTTAACAATGATTGTTCGTTGCATTTCGTAATTCTTCAGTTGTTTGTAACATTTGATAAAGTTGTAAAATAGTCGAATGTTGTTTCTGGTGCTGTCTTGGCCCATTTTCTATTGTGAAACTCTTTGACTACATTAATCGCTTTATTTATCGACGTGTAAACAATTGAAGCCCTAGTTTTATTTCGATTTCGTAAAAATGTTGTTGATATCTGTATATTTTAGTTTCTGGTACAGAAAAACTGACGTAAATTTAACAAAGGTTATTGAGTGTTCCTAAATTCCCTGTGTTTACTGTCTGTCAAGAAATCAAGGCTAGAATTTTAATAGACTTAAAAATTTTCTGCTTATTACTCCGGCTACCAGTACGATATCAGCTAGTTACCTGATATTCGGGAATTAGGATATCCAACATAGTAGATATTTATTTGACACCAAAAATTGTAATTTATTCTTTGAGGCGTATTATCTACCTTCCTACTGATGGACCTTATTTTCCTTATTCTGATAGCCTATCAATAAATTTAACGCTAGATAAATTTTATCGGTTACTAGTAAAATTGGTCCATAATACGTTATTAATTCTCAGCATATTTTTGATTCGTCTCTCAGTCAAATTATATTAAGCTTATCATCCTACTCGCTATGAATAAAAAATAAGTACAAAGTGCGTGATTTAATTCAGGACGTCAAGATGAGATTCCCTTTTTATTTTACATTAACTTAATGTTCTTTTATTTTATTTCTGTACTGTTGACGTAATATATTTGAAACCAAATAAAATTACAACTACGTGTAATAATTTTATTAATATCGTAGTATTAAGAAAAGAATTGCTGAGTTTGCAACAGTTAAAACTTGCACTGCGTGAAATTTTGTGCCTGGGTGCTGAGAATAAATAGACAAATTGGATTTGTATAAGTATTAGAAACAGTATATCAGATCAACAAGGTTCTGCCAGAACATCAGCGTTTTTGGCAGCAAATTTTTGCTGTCAAAAACAATGCTGGCAGTAACCTATGTGTCCTATTCTTTTTTAGTTCTGTCTATATATTCCTCGTCCTTTTTTTCTTTCTTTATATTGTATCGTATTGTTATAATGCATGTGTCATTTCAACATTTGGAAACACTAAACTGGTAGGCCAATAAAAAAGTTTTCTTTCTTCCTTTCTTTTAACCAGGCTATGTCTATGATCCGCCTTGTATAATATTGTGAGCAGGTGGCAAGTGGTGGTTTCAGCACACATGATTGGCTGTCTCGTGTTTGTCCCGGTCGTTTTATGGTCATACTGTAGTGTTTTTTTTTGTATATACTTTTTAAACGATTTATATAATTTTTAAACGAGTACCGAGAGCTTTTTCCCTCCGGCTTTTTACTCGCGGGACATTAATTTATTTATTATAATTTGTACTTAATAAAGCCGATTATGTCTACCGAGACTAGGATTTAGTGTGCACTAAATATTGTAACTAATTTAAGGTTAATGGATAATATTGGGTACATACATTACCTAAGTTTATATTGTGCCTAATATTAAGATGTAGCAGTATTTAAATTTATTTTTATTTTTGCTACCTTTTTTTGTATTTTTTTTTTTTTTGAGAAGATGTATAAATATGTGACATTCGTTAAGTCTGTATAATCACCTTACAACGAAATAAATATTTTCAATTTACTTTATTCCAACATACCTATTATGGCATAATGCAAACAACTATTTTACAATGTACCTATATGTATAGATTAATATTATGTAGGTACATATATCAGCAACAGAATCATATAATAAAATATGGGTAAGGTACGTGATTATGCGACCGACCCCCAATTACGCACTATTCTGCTTCTGATGCCGTACTGGAACAGTGGGCACAGCAACCGGTTACGTAACGATAAAAGTCTTAGATTCGACTTTCGCTGACGACAAATATATAACTAATATGGAGGCCATACAGGTAGGTTTTTGTCATCCGAGTGTTTATGTTTGTGTTACGCCTTTTTTAGATTTCTAAAACATTATTCTCTCCATCTTGATAGCTCTGAATCCCTTATTTGTTCATTTTAAATTATCATCTGTGACGCTGCGTTGGAGCAGCGGTCACAGCGCTGGATTGCGATTGGCTGTTCCGCGGGCGGTTGCGGGTTCGATCCTCGCACACGACAACATTTGTATTGGCCATACAGATGTTTGGGTGTTTGTACAGTCCTTGTGGGTCTCCCCACCGTGTCTCGGAGAGCACGTTAAGCCGTCAGCCCCGGTTGTTATCATATACACCTGTACTACCTACCTACTCATAGTAGGGAATATATCCGAAACCCGCATAGGAGCAGCGTGGTGGATTAATCTCCGATCCTTCTCCTACATGGGGCAGAGGCCAATGCCTAACAGTGGGATATTACAGGCTGAATCGTGATTTTAGTGATCATGTAATTAATTTATCAACGCAATCAAATAAATAAAAGCATTTGACTAGTATAGTGCGCTATTTTTGTTGATATTACAACTTATTTCACTAACAGTCCCCAGATAAAATTTTAGATGCCCAGACGCGTCAGAATTTATAATTGACTGTGCGTGGTCGTCAGCCGCACTGTGATCTTTTAGAAATTGCACACCGTGGGAAGTAATATTTACAACGCTGTTATATTTTCCATTAAAACTTTTTTGATGCATAAACTTTCAAGTCTCAAAACAGTATTTTTAAATTTTATTATTTTTAGATGTATAATAAAAACAAAGAAATATGTAGACTGTCGACGTTAATAAACTCGTATTTTTAAAGGTTAATTTAAAAAAAAAATCTATTTTTACTCAACGTTCTGACACGTAGTCAGTAGAAAATATGTTAACTTTCAAGCTGTCTGCGAAAGAGTAATCATTTATTATTTGATATAAATCTCATATAATCGTCTCAAATCTTTATTCACAATTCACAATAGACATGAAATAACTTATAAACGTCACAGAATTCATTATCCTAAATTCTTTACCTTATTACAATTCAACAAACTGTTATTACAAACTTTTTTTTCGTCTCAAATATTATTAATAAAGGGGACCGGTTTCCCTGTTATATTGGGAATGAGAAATTGAAATTCGTGCTGGCAGACAAATTGAGGTATTTCGCTCAAAATATATAGTTAGGAGTAAAGACAAATTTTTACTTGAGCCGAGTTCAAACTGTAACTAAAATAACGTGAACTTATTAAAAGGCTCTGTTTACATTCAAGTTGTTAATTTCAGACAAGTTTGTCTTTACTTAAATTATAAGTATTTTCAGTCGTGTATTTTAAAATAGTTTTAGAATTTTAACATGTTCAAATATTTGCTTCTCTTGTATGAAAAGAATATGTATTATCACTATTTACAATGTATACATTTTGCGATCTTTCGTTATACATTTTTATGCTAGTCTTCTGCCCAACGGTTGCCAGTAAGAGATAGATATGCTAGCGATAAGGCCGCCTGTTGCAACTAATGCAAATTAATTATTCTATTTTTTTTGTTTCTATTTTATATAATCGTGCAAAAGGTAAATAAATAAAATTTAACATTTATACTTCGTTAATTCTTGTTTATCTGCAACCATACATATGCAAAAAAGTAGTGCAAATGTAATGAAAGCAAATAAAACAGTATTACATAAGTACATCAAAAAAATAATATTTTTATAAAACGTTCATAACATTCTTAAATAAATTAAATACCTCATATTGATATACTTTTCAAAATACAAGCAACTCTGTAATAAAACAGTCTTGTCCGACAATTTTGTCGTCGTCTCTACTTTTAACAGTGAACACGGCTCATGTCAGTTAAAATAAAGACATTTTTAAATGTCTCCCATGTCCCTTGAACTCACTGGAAGTGAATGTTTCGCATTAATAAAGATTTATGGATCGTTTTTATCCTTTAAATAGATTGCAAACTTCAAAAGACAAATACAGAAGAAACTATCATCTCAGTCAAAATATTTTAATTAGTACGGATTGTTGTAACTTTTTTATTACGATTTTTTAATTAGTGTTTGTTTGAATACATTTGGTATGTTCTTTATTGGAATTTATGACTTTACGATTTCCATACTTTTTATGATTATAATTATTATGACAAATTTTACTAATATTTCAAAAAATAATAAATTATACAACATGTAACTTCGATAATTATGTAATCATGTATACTAGGAAAAATAACGCAAACATTTTCTTTATTATCACATTAAAATCAAATGTTATAAAACAATTGCTACATGGTTTTAATTAAATTCAACATTATTGTTATCAATCGAGCATAAATGTTAGGAAATTTATATGTTATTAAAATAACAATGAGAAGAAGTAAACTTAATCTATATCTATATATATAAAAGAGATTTCCACTCATTGACTCATCACGATATCTCTGGAACCATAAGGAGTAGAGACTTGAAATTTGGTAGGAAAATTCCTTTCACCGAGTAGAGGTCAGCTAAGAACGGATTTTACGAAACTCCACCCACAAGAAGGGGTTGCGGGGGTTAATAACATATATAGCAAAACAACGGGGTCAGCTAGTATTACAATAAAATCACATTCTGTAACATAATTAATCGATATATAACTTAAATGAAATTTAATATGAAGTCCAAAATGAAGTACAAATGTCAAAAGTCAATATATTTTTATAACACAAAAAAAAACTTAGGAAAATTAATTATACTTCATCACAAATTGATAACCATATTACCTAATAAACTCGCCCAAATAAAATGTCACTTTGCATTAGTAAACCCGAACTAAAATCCCACCCTAGCTATTAAGGTATCTTAAGAAAGCGACAGTTAATTTCTTTTGACATAAATAAAAATGGAGGGGTGGATCTAGAGAAAAAAAAAATAAACATCTCGAAGTAGGAATACAAACAACGTATGTTAACATCTGTCGCGGCACGAGCTGTACAGTCAATGAATAAAGTTATTTTATATTTGAGTAGTTTTGGACATTTTTTTTATAATATAACTAGTTTGCCCGGAGAGACTTCGTTCTGTCTGTTATGTTTTTTTTTTAGTATAAAAACCTTCCGTCGGATTTAAAGAACATACAAAAAAAATGCCGATTTGGTCGAGCCATTCTCCAGTTATGCTCTTAGCAACATTCATTTTTATTACATAATTATTTACTTGTATATATTATGCTATTTACATTTAAGAGTACAAAAACGTATACATAAAACGGCTATCCCCTAAAATGAAATCTTAATTGGCTACCTAAGGAATAGACGTTCCCTACCTTAGGACCAGACGTACCGACGTATAGTTTTTCGTATACTTTTTTACTTAATTCATTTGTACGATATATGTGAGTTAAACAAAAATAAGTACACATAATCGTTTTTATTCTATTAAAAAAAAAACAATTGCCTAAGTTTTTGCCACAAATTAAAATTGACTTTTCTCCTTAATTTTTTTTTTTAATTATTACATGCCCATTTCCATTTCATTTTTCAATTCCATGTCCTACTTAATTAAGTTACCTAACAAAGATTGAGGCTAATAAAGTTATAAAATAAATTTAAAGTTATTTAATCTGTTATCATAAAAATATAAGTAAATAAAAAAAATATACAAATTAATTATGCTTTTGTACACGAAAGTCCGGAATGCTCGAAATTCTATACAGCAGTGTTGATTGCAGTTAATTATAAATTCGTCTCCCTCGCATTGTCTGAGCTATTTTTGGGAAGATACAGCAATTTATTTCAACGAAAAATCAACCCTCTAATTGAGACATTAAGTACCAAATTCATTTGCAGATATAAAAAATATTCACTTCTTTTATCTGCAGCGATCCTAAATCAAATCCAAATCAGTGACGCTTTCAGAGTATTACTTCCGCTAATAAAATACTTTGCGTTGTCCGGTATCGCCGTGAACCAAAAATCATTTTTATCGTCCTTGAACGTTTGGCTTTCTAATATGTAGTAAGATTCAATATTTCCTGATTTAGTTATGTCATTACTATAATATAAGTGTTTGAAGAGTTATGGGTTTTGTTTAGATATTTACACTTCCTGATGTTTTTGTAATCGAAACTAATTACTACTAATTAACTGAATAGTTTTCACAATTATTATTGCCAAACGTAGTTGATAAATTTAATCACAGATTTTAAAATTCAATTTTATTATTATGTGCCATAAAGATGTATACCAAATTACCTAAACTACGAGAGCATTCTGCTTGTAATGAACAATTTTAAATTTTAAGATTCGCTTTCTTTTAAAAAAATGTTCACCTGTTTTAAAAAATAACAAAATAAATAAGTAAAATATGTTCTTTGTTAAAAATCTGTAACCATTTTTTATCGTTTCTTCAGTGTAAACAATTATTGCTAGCGTTTACAAAATACAAAACACTTTAGTTTAAACTACACGCATTATAAAACATAATGGCCGTTAGCATAGAGACAGTGTTAGGAACAACTATAAACCTGTTTTTAAGCGACTTCCAAAAAAGGCGGAGGTTCTCAATTCGACACGTATGTTTTTTTTTTTTTTTTTTTTATGTATGTTAGCTCAGAACTTTTGACTGGGTGGACCGATTTCGATCAATTTTGTTTTAATTGAAAGGTTTTGCGTGTCATGTGGTCCCATTTTAATTTAATTGAGATCTGACAAGTACTTTTAGAGTTATATCTAATAATGCGTATTTACGTGACTACTTTTTCGTCGACCTACGTTATATTATACCGCATAACTTTTTACTCGGTGTACCGATTTCGATGATTCTTACTTTAGTCGAAAGCTAATACTTGTCTTGTAGTCTTGTTTAAATTAGATCAAAAACTGATTACAACTTTTTAAGTAATCTTTAATAGCGCGTATTTACTTGACTACTTTTTCGTCTTATTACGTTGTATTACTTGTCGATGTAATTGAAGTCGCTTTTTTTTCGTTTGCGAGCAAACACAATTATTAGTATAGATACCTACTATTCACACACAGTTGACAGATCATAGTCAAATATGTAAACTTTGTTATAATAAATAATTTAGCTTTAGTATTTCTACGCTGACTCTAAACGATTTTACTTTCTTAAAACTCTTAAAAGTTTGTCAACTTTTTATCGTGATCCAGTTTTCTTTGACTGCTCATTATTTTTTTGGTTACTTTAAAAGTAATCCAATCCGGTATATGTCCATTCCCGTCTGACTTCCGACTTATCAATATAACTAAATCAGTGTAGTATCGCAGTATCGCTAATATTCTTCTGGTGTTGCAAGCGTCTAAAAGCTACGGTAATAGCTTACCGTCAAGATAGCCGTACGCTTCTTTGCCAACCATATTAAAAAAAAAAAACCTAACGAAACGGCCCGTCATCTGTATCTCATTACTTACTTCAAAATTGATTATTTTCCAGATTTTTTTTTTTCTAATATTAATTAAAGATAATTAAAAATAAGTCTTTGATGTTTTGTACGCAAAGTAATAAAAAAATGACGTACCTAATAATTAAAAAATGCTGTGTAATTACAAACCTCATTGTTTGTATTAAAACAAGAAATGGCCGCTACACTTAAACATATCCAATATACCACAAGATTGCGTAATGTATACCTAAATCAATATTATCAAATATGAACCCTCAGATACCCCATATAAGCATTTACGTAAAATTTTAAGAGGATCTCCCTCAGAGGTAATATTTAATTAATTTTATGTAAAACCCGAATACTCGAATTAGATAGCGTGTGTAATATCAACTCTAATAAGATCTTTTAAAATAATTAAAACCTTTAATATTATATTAAATCAAAATATACGTTAAAGGTTTTAATATAAATGTTCGGAAAATGAAAAGGCTGGTTGAAAAGAAATGTACATTCAACAAAAACATTTTAAAATTAAAAAAAAAATATTGAGCACACCGTTCTTAATAAAACGTATCCGCATGACGAACACTTGAATATCACGCTGTCGCCATTTCAATTTTTTAAATTAACCCGTTACATACAACATCCAATACTCGACCTATATCTATATATAGTATTAAAATGTAACAAGGCAGTGTCTGTTCGTATGAAAAAACTTATTTATTAATCTATACGGACCACTTTCTGTATTTTTTATCTAGGGTAGGTAGTTACCCTAGGACAATAAATTCTAAAAAATTTTGTTTCATCTTTATGCTTCTGGCCTTTTTCAAAAGTTAAAATCAAGTTACTACATCGTAAAATTGACGTGACCAAGCAAACAAACATGTCATATTAGTATACTGGTATATAAAATAATTCAACTAACCTCAATTGGATCATTTTTTATCAGCCCTAAATCTGCTATTTGCTGCGCCTTGATATTTGGTCCAGCTTAACTATAATACCTAACCATGTACTAACTACTAGATAGTTCAATAAGTCCCGAGACTAACCTGGAAATGGCGCATATATTAAAAACTCTTTTGATTTTTAAAAAGTACTGGCTATCAATACAAGAATATGTGTCAAATTTTTAAAAATGGAACAATAAAATTATTGATTTTGAAACATTTAAGTGACGCTACGGTTGTAATTTCGATACAATGAAAAAAAAACGAGTTTCGCGTGTTGATAAAACATTGTTTTTTAATGGGAAAAAATACCGTTGAAGCACAGCAATGGCTTATAAAATGTTATGCAGGATCAGTTCCCTCTAAAGCAACCATTTGTCGGTGGTATACCGACTTCAAACGCGGTCGCATGGACACCAATGATGGGGAACGCTCAGGTCGTCCAAATGAAGCAGTGACTCAACAAAATATTAACCAAGTCCTCAAAATCGTATTGGAAGATCGGAAGATAAAAGTGCGAGAGATAGCCGAGATAGTGAAGATTTCAGCTGGTAGTGTTTTCACTATTTTACATAAAAATTTGGCCATGAAAAAGCTTTTTTCTAAGTGGGTGCCGCGTTTGCTTACAACTGATCAAAAGGAACAACGTATCAATGATTCAGAGCGATATTTGGCGCTGATGAATCAGAATAAAAAGGATTTTTTACATCGGTATGTAACAATGGATGAAACCTGGATATACCATTTCACTCCGGAATCCAATCGGCAGGTAGCGGAGTGGAGAGCGGCTGGTGAAAGCCGCCCGAAGCGTCCAAAGACTCAGAAATCGGCCGGTAAGGTTATGGCGTCTATATTTTGGGATGCGCATGGAATACTTTTCATCGACTACCTTGAAAAGGGGCAAAATATAAATAGTGACTATTACATGTGCTTATTGGAGCGATTGAAGTACGAAATTGCGGATAAACGGCCTCACATGAACAAAAAGAAAGTGGTGTTTCACCAGGACAACGCGCCTTGTCATAAGTCCGTGAGAACGATGGCCAAAATTAACGAATTGGGCTTCGAATTGCTTCCTCATCCCCCTTATTCGCCAGACTTGGCCCCCAGCGATTACTGGCTGTTTGCAGACCTCAAAAAAATGCTTCAGGGTAAGAAATTTGACTCAAATAGTGAAGTTATCGCAGCAACGGAGGCTTATTTTGAAGTCAAAGACAAATCGTTCTACATCTACACACATGGGATAGAAAAGTTAGAAAAGCGTTGGAGGGACTGTATCGCTCTTGGATGAGACTATGTTGATGAATAAAAATTAATTTTATAAAAAAGACCTTTTTTAGTACTTAGTCTCGGGACTTATTGAACCACGTGTTACCTAACTGAAATTTTGAATTTGAATTCGAATTCTTTTCTTATTCCTTAAAAAAAACATTGTAAAATGCAAGGTACATTGATGATGACAAAAAATAATACAATCAAAAATTCCATAATAAATTTTCATAAACAAAATCAGAGACAAAGTTCGTCTGTCATAATTTAAGCCCACTTAAATGGCTCAAAAACAAAATACATATAAATTATTCACCTCGCATCAGAAGGCTCAGCGAAACAAAAGTGTCGGTCCATTTAATCATTTCTCGACAAAAGGCAGCTTAATACAAACCTATATTATCTCGTACCTATAAATATTGTAGATTTATCGGGGATTTTAAGCATCCGTTACGTTTTACTAAATGAATATCAATTGTATACAATTTTTATCAGAATAAATCCGAATGAATTTGTATCCGAATTTCTTGTGAATGATCTTAAGAAGAAATATTGGAAATCTTTCATGTAATAAGAAATACTTTTGAAGTGAAACTTATTTAAGCACGCTTGACTTGGGGAGTTAGCTGGTGAATGCGTGACGAAAGCGTTATAATAAGTGTGATCTGGCGAGCCGAACGGAATTTGAGAGGGTGATATAAGGGAGATATAGGTAGTGAAAATAGAAAGAGCGAGTTACGTTTCGTGTCGTAAGTTTTACTTTAGTCGTGTGGCCTAAATCACACTCTTTTTTAATTAAGATGTATCCTTGTCCTATATGTGTGACGGCTTTTATTTTTTAACCGCACACATTTTTTTAATGAACTCTACTGTTTTTGAGAAAACTACAAAACAAACGAAAATTTTGCCTTTTGAATAACTTTTTTAGCACACAAGATGTATGGGAACTTTTGGCACTTTATTGCTACTAGTGTATCGGTTCTACATTTAGCTTTCAACAAATTCAGCTCTATCGGATATTTTGTTATTAGATCACTATTTTCGTCTATTTTGACCGGACTATTTCTGAGCTTTATCCATTAAATTGTAATACAAGATAGAGCCAAATAGAAAATGGTAAATTAAGTATTATTGTGTCAGTTAAGTATAATTATGTTATAGTAATAATTGTAAAACGTAAGTAGACTAGAAAATAGTCAAGTAAATACTCGTTATTAAAGATTACTCAAGAAGTGGTCATTAGATCAAAATTTAAACGGGACTATATGTCAAAAATCGGTTTTAGATTAACACAAGAATCATCATTACTGAGGTAGGGCACAGCAGGAAATTTCCTGCTCAAAATATGGAGCAGCCCGACTGGGGTAGTACCTCGACCTTACAGAAGACCACAGCTAAATAATACTGTTTTCAATCAGTATTGTGTTCCTGTTGGTGAGTAAGGTGACCAGAGCTCCTGGGGGGAATTGGGGATAGGGTCGGCAACGCGCTTGCGATGCTTCTGGTGTTGCAGGCGTCTCTCAACTGTAAGGTCGAGGTACTACCCCAGTCGGGCTGCTCCATTTTTTGAGCAGGAAATTTCCTGCTGTGCCCTACCTCAGTTAAAACTCAGTAACAGTACCTACTCTTAGTAAGTTTAACTTGTTACATCTCAATTATATTTAGATGGGACCAAAAGACACGCACAACTTTCGATTAAAAAAAAATCATCGAAATCTCAAAAGCTCTCAAAAACTCAAAAGCTCTGAGGTAACATACATAAAAATAAATACAATCGAATTGAGAACCTCCTCCTTTTTTGGAAGTCAGTTAAAAATAATATTATTTATAAATATGTAACAATAATTAAATGTAATATTTTCGATAATATGAATCAATAAAAAAAAGAATACCTACCGACTTACTTGTTCGGCTCTTCTCAGTAAAATTAGTATTCTGAACAGGCAGTAGCTTCTGAATAATTAGAATAATTCTTGTTTTTACGATTCAAAAGTAAGCACTTACACGTGTACTCTTACAAGCTAAAAAAACAAACTTGAATAATGTATATTCTTAGAAATAAATTTTAAGAAATTTTCGTTCATAAATTAATGTCTAATTAAATGTTGTAAAGAGAGCATAATCAATTAAAAATATTCGCCAGTTTTACGTTTTTAATTATATTGCTTTTAATTGCGAAAACAGAGCTTTTAGTTAAGTGTAACAGGAAATAAAAAAGAGAATACAAAATTTAATAAATCTTCTCAGAATTCCTCGTTAACAAATTGCTGAAATCACATTTATTCTAACTTAATTTCTTTTACAAAACATTAATTTTTCGAGTATGGATATTGCTCCGATACATCTTTCACACGAAGAAAGAGGCCTACGCCCAGTTGTTGGATGTTACAGGTTTATAGATATGGGTATTAACTTTTCTCCAGTGAGAACCAAAATCATGTAACTATTTCTCTTAAACAGTCCACTTAAATATTTACGACTATAACTCGTAACGCGTTTTAGCAAGCCATTTGATTCAATAGCGTAGTGAAAACGATTCATAAATCATTTCGCAAATTCCCATGTAGAGTTTCTATATCATGCCAAAATCTCTAACATTCTATACCAATTTCCATATAATTTTTCAATTTGCATAAACAATTTGTATTTAACCATTTCCCATCCAGTTAATTGCACGTATGCTCGCCAAATGAGCGAGCTCTATTAAAATGTAATCAAAATTCATGAATTTTTAAGTTCTTAATTATAAAGGATTTAACTCAGGCCATAATAACAAATAGTTGATCCTTTATTTGTTATTACATCAAACATATTAAAATATAATCCGAATAGGTAAACATTAAATTCAGATTTATGTATATTTTAATTGCTTCTTCCACAAGATTTTCAGCAGTATATTTCAATGGACCGCCGTTGGATGTGAATTTCTCTTCCATCCCCCTCGAAACTATTAACAACCCTCGCAGTGTTATTTCCTCTCTCTGTCCGACAGACACTCCGCTGGCACAGGACAGGTCCCTTATGTAAGTCAGTGCTTTCCTAACCGTCTCTCCGTACAGACGTGAGCGGCGCGTACGTTAATCAACATCGAAAAATGCCGAGCTGCGATTTCGTCGAGCACAACACCGTTTACGCTTACTGTGAATACACCAAACTTGTATGAGTCAGAAGGAAAATGAAAGTGATCTAATGTGGTGCGTTTTATTGTGTTCAAAGGAAATGGGGTGCCAAAACGTTTTCTTTTAAAAACTTACGCGCGAAGATTAAAGATTTATCCAAGTAAAGATAATATATTTTAAGTTTATTTTCGAACGTCGCAGTGCATTATGTCGGGTGTAATCCTCGTAGACGCTTGCACTAAAGTTCCGAAGCGATTTATGTATAACGAGCCCTTAACAAAATAAAAATAGCGGAACGACAACCAGTAAGCGCTTATAATATATGACGTGCCATTAATTTTAACAGCCGAAGGTGTCACTTCGCTATTTGTCAACGAGTTGATTAAGAACTAAAATAAATGTTGACAGATTTAGTGGTAACAGGTAGAGTTTTTAAAACATTTAATTTGTGACGGTTTCTGGTTGTTACGTCTAAAATTATAAGGGTATTCGATTTAAACGCTCACTAATTAGGACTTAATGAATTAATTAGTTTATAAAATAAATATATGGATATATATAGTGATAATGAAGAGAAGAAGAGTGTAAAAATAATTAATAATATAAAAGTGTACATTGATAATATTAATACATATATAAATGAAGATGGCTGCTGAATTGAAAAGGATAAAATGGCATTCATACGTCCTGAATGCGGTTCTCCTGTTCGTCTCATTGATATACGGTGAGTTGTTGTTAACATTTTTTTAACGTAAAAGCTTTCGGGTCTTAAGAATTTTCTGTTTAGTCCTTATCTTTTTTTTTCCTATTTGTTTGCTTTAATATTTTTAATGAGCACAAAGTTTGAGTATGTATTTCGTGGAATAATGTATTATTTGAAATATTCCCTTTACATTTTTTGTTATAAAAACATCAAATAATTATCTTGATTCAGAACGTAAAATCTCTTTTTACTCGAATTTCCACCTTTATTTTATTTTTTTTCTGTAAAAATATAAATTGGTTATTTTTTATTTATTTCACTGGTATTTTCATTAACAACGATTGATGTTGCTAAATTTTAATTCAGTTCTTGTTTCGATATTGGAGAGAAATTTTGTTTTGAATCTAATAAGATAAAATAGGTATAAAATATAATATTTTCTTAACTGTTCTTGAAAATTGAATTTTGTTAAAATTATACGTGTTATCAGCATACAGAAGACCTCTTCTAATAATAATTTATAGTTTAGGCGGTATCTCTTGTACAATGAGTTTTAGTAGTTTTATGAGGTTCAAACGGCTTCTATGAACCTAAGGAGAAAGATGAGAAAGGAATGGTGATTACCTATTCTCCAAGTGATAGGTGTAAAATATATGCCCTGTGTTTTAAATATACAGATAACAAATGTCTATTAATCGTTCACATCAAACATAAAACATATTTTGTTTTTTGAACTAATATATCCATAGAAATAATGTAATACTTATATAAAATACACATTAACGATAATCTATACATAATATAATACTTATATAAAATACACATTAACGATAATCTATACATAATATAATAAAATGGTAGGAAAGTCAAAACTGTACATTGAATATTTTTTTAAAAGAATACTTGGGGTGTGATCTACAATCGATACCAAAGCCAAAAATATAGTTTTTAGAACTTTTGTCTGTTTGTCTGTATGTCTGTATGTATGTCCGGGATAAACCCAAAAAGTACTGCATGGATTTACTTCAAATTTGGCACGGATATTATTAAGAAGTCGGGTCAATATATAAGCTACATATTATCACTCTATCGCCTACGGGGAACGAGCAGTGAACCTTTATTTGCTGTATAGCGTTCACGCAGACGACGTCGCGGGCAGCAGCTAGTGTATTAATAAAATAAATGTTTTTGAAGTTACAACCACATTTGGAAAGACATGTCCTAAGATAATAGAACTCAAATTAGTTAAGTTAGTCAGTCAGCCTCTGTATTTGTACCAAATGGTGTACACCAACTTACGGAGTTAAACTTTTAATGTGAAATTATACCATTGTTGTCAATATTGATTTTTCTTTTGATAAACAATCTTACATAGAATTTGACTTCATTACGGATTTCGTATCTATACTAATATTATAAAGAGGTAAAGTTTATAACTTTGTTTGTATATACGGGGTAATCTTCGCAAATACTGATCCGATCATGAAAATTCTTTCGCTAACAGAAAGCTACACTATTCAGGAGTGACAAGATAAAAAGAAAAAGATAAAAATATATAAAGATTTTAAATCAGCAGGATTTGAACCTGCGCCCTCTGACGTGCCGTGTCAACAATTCAATCTAATCAAGCATTATTATTTGCCTTAGAAATTAATTGGTGATTTTAAAACATTTATATTTATCTGATTTGCTGAAAATAGTGAGAGTGTATTGGAACATATCAAATTTCACCGTACCCTTCTTATGTGAAATGGATTATAACGCCCAACGAAGTGGGCACGGGTCGGCTAGTTTGTAATTAGTTTACTTCCGAATTATGTGTCAAGGCTAAACCCACAACCGATTTTCATTTATACTTTTGGATGTGTGGACTTAGTGACGCTGTATTTCGAGCAAGATATTACTAATTTTGTACTAAACACAGTTTATATATTATTTTCAAAAGATTAATTGCGGAGTTTCTTGCCGATTCTTCTCTGCAGAATCTACATTCCGAATCGGTGGTAGCTTCACTTTTAAAAATAATAATCACTTAATAATTTTAATTTGTAAAATGACGATTCGAAAATGCTTTGAAGTATTTTTGAATAAAATTATTTTTGATTTGATTTGATTTGGAATAATAAATGTGGAAACCCTATCGAACTATTTGCAAATTGCGTGATTTTGCGTAAAAAAATTAAATATGTGTTTTTTTTTTACTTCTATATTAATCATAAATGAGCTTAAATTTCGTTGATTCTAAATACTATTCACGTAAAGACATCTTACGACCGACGAATATCCTAAGTCTATGATCTAACTTTAAACATGTTTTTGTCTATGAGGATTTAAAAAATAATAAAAAAAACTGAAAAAGAAAAATTAGCACCAACATTTAAAAAAAAGATTCCATTTTAACAGATTAATTAAAATGAAAAGTAAGCCAGTATCACTAGCGTAATACGGGTTAATAAGATTACGGTCAAGAAGATGAAATATAATAAGTACGTTGTGATGCCTTGAGTTATCAAGTGCCTAATTAAAATTTATCATGTTTTCAACGATGAAAGAAAAAAAAAAAGACGATATCGTGACCGAAACGAAGATATTCAGAGCCACGTATTCAGAATAACCACACTGGAGCTCTCATTAAAACATTCGTTATACATTCAATGGATAATATAAATAAAAATATTTGTATATATTTGTATGGAAATATTTATTTTAATTGAATTATGCGACATAATGGGAGAAAATGTTACGGAAATGTTTGTTCACGTTCAAATATCAGGAGTTCAGTAGGAAATTACTAACGTTTTTACACTGATTTATCTATACTAATATATAAAGCTGAAGAGTTTGTTTGTTTGGTTGTTTGTTTCTTTGTTTGTTGGAACGCGGTAATCTCTGGAACTACTGGGCCGATTTGAAAAATTCTTTCACTGTTAGATAGCCCATTTATCGAGGAAGGCTATAGGCTATGTATCATCACGCTAAGACCAATAGGAGCGGAGTCCACGCCGACGAAGTCGCGCACAGAAGCTAGTTAAGTATAAGTTCGTTGGTTGGATGTACACCTGATAGACATCGTTGCTCCTAATAGGGAGCATATCCGCCAACCCGCATCGGAGCAGCGTGGTGGATAAGCTCCGATCCTTCTACATGGGGAAAGATGCCCAGCCGTGGGATATTACAGGCTGAATATATATTATATTATTAAGTATTGGCTATAATGATGACACATACTCGTATAAAATTGGTGTGTAGGTACGCAAAAGCTGTCAAACTAACACATAAAAATATGAAATAATATAAGACAATGAATGTACGAGTAAACAATTTTTACAAATATGGTATGTTGTGTTGATATCTATGTATATTACATAGTAAAAAGTTTGATGGGAATTGTAATTCACAGTCTATACTTTTTTGTATTAATTAATATCTGCTAACGTAGAAATAGCATAGTATAGTTACATATTCTTAATGTTGTACATAAACCATCAAAATAAACCTAATTATTTTATGGCGCTTTAATTAATTTTACTTTATGTATATGTAATTTTAAGAGTCTACAAAAAAAAAGAGCGTGATAGAGTGCGTGAGTAGCTCCACCTAACTTATATCTCCACTCAACTTCCATTCGCCTCGCCGATCACACTTTTCGTAACGCTCTCGTCACGTATTCACCAGCTTACTCCCCAAATCAAGCGTGCGTAAAATTTTACTTTAATAAAAGAGTTGTATTTCAAGACTTACGAAGACCGCCAAAAATAAGTCGAAATCAACCGATATCTCCAATCTGAATGAGCCAATATTATCAATAAATTTACTAAGCCTATTAAACGACCCACACGATGTTCATTCTATAGAATGAATAGAACGAATCCTATTTGGATTGTGTTGTATTTGAAAGCTAGGTATTAACAGCGCGAAACCATCGTTAGTCGTGTTATATTTATTTTTTATTCTGCGTTTTTTTTTTTTGTTTCAATTATGTTATACTCTTTTTATTACGCAAACTGCGGCTATATTATGCTCATATAAAGATTTATGACAAATATATATCAAAAAATAATTGCTTAATCAAAAAGTGTAGACACGTAGTTTTGATTTGCTTTCATCTGTACTCCAATCGCGGCATTAATACCCTCCTGGGGGGTGGGATTGGGGATAGGGTCGGCAACGTGCTTGCGATGCTTCTGGCGTTGCAGGCGCCTACAGGCTACCATAAGGTGAGCCGTAAGCTTGTTTGCCGACCTAGTTACATAAAAAAAACTCATCAGAATAATCAACATCATAATCTTCCTCATGATATTTAAGAAAAATAATCAATTTAGAAGAAGATTCCAGCTCTTTGTTGATAAATTCTTTAAAGCTTCACGATCACGATTCAGCCTGTAATATCCCACTGTTGGGCATAGGCCTCTTCTCCATGTAGGAGAAGGATCGGAGCTTAATCCACCACGCTGCTCCAATGCGGGTTGGCGGATATATTCCCTACTATGAGTAACGATCGATATCAGGTGTATATGATAACAACCGGGACCGACGGCTTAACGTGCTCTCCGAGGCACGGTGGGGTAACCCACAAGGGCTGCACAAACACCCAGACCACGGCAAACATCTGTATGACCAATACAAATGCTGTCGTGTGCGGGAATCGAACCCACAACCGTCCGCGCAACAGCCAATCGCAAACCAGCGCTGTAACCGCTGCGCCAACGCGGCTTTAAAGCTTATGTATGGCTAACTTATGAGGCTAGTCGACATACTGTTTCTTTCTGTTTCTGTTGTTTGTTGCGTTGTTCTGAAAGCAACCCCTTTTCGAACATCTTCAAAGCTTTTTTTTACTATTTCTTCTTTCTCTATCTTTAACTTGCTCAAAATTTACCATATTGTTAACATTTCAGTTGTGACTCCTAGTGTGACTCTAGACATTATTATAATAAAAATGGATATATCTATAAAATTTATGATTAAGTAGCCCTAAAACGGTGGCAGAAAATTTGCCTTTCAAAGGGTAACGATTGTTATTATTTTGCTTATATTAAGCAAAGAATAAATTAAATAGGTGAATAATGAGTGACCAACTAACTAAATGAGTCAAAAAATAAGTAAATGAGATTTAGAGGTTATCGTGGTCTTTACCATGGTAGAGAGATTACTAAGGAATCATCAATACTAGGCTAGTGATTAAGGATAATACGCTTCAGTCTGTAATATCCTACTGTTGGGCATAGGCCTCTTTCTCGATATAGGAAAAGGATTAGAGCTTAATCCACCACGCTGCTTCAATGCGGATATATTCCCTACTATGAATAACGATCGCTATCAGGTGTACCTTCATGATAAAAACCGGGACCGACGGCTTAACGTGTTCTTCGAGGCAGGATGGGGACACCCACGAGGACTGCACAAAAACCCAGACCACGGCAAACATCTGTATGGCCAATAAAAATGTTGTCGTGTGCGGGGATCGAACCTGCAACCGCCTGCGCAACAGCCACGAAGCAGTGCTGCGCTGCGCCAACGCGTCGTCAAATTAATTATAATAACGATAGAATTTTTATCAGATACTGTAAACTAAATTTTTACCACCACTAAAACAGAATGGTTGTCAGAGCTATTAGAAGATTACGCTATCTCTACTACGCACTACAACATAAATCACAGTGCACGAAGAACTTCAAGCGGGAATACCTTCAGCATTCCGTCAGAGAATCATTTACCTAACATGAAGGTGGATCGGATTTCTTGGAATTTTATACTCGACTACAAAGAACTATAGATATTAATAGAATTTATCCTTGATATAAATTATTTTCGTTATAAGATTTTCAACAATACCTTTTCAACAATCCGTCAATCCTTATTAAATATGTTTGACTAAAATATATGTAGATATTTATATTTTTTGTAAACGTTGTTGTTCTTTTTACTCAAATATAATAATCAGATTAGTAGTACTAATATAAATAATTCTTTACCTATAATAACGACGTTTCTAGAAAAAAAGTGTGTGTGTGTACACGGAAGAAGTTATACTTCATTGGCTACTTCTTCTTCGTTGACTAGCTAACTTCACGTTGCTAACTTCTTGTTCGTTGACTAGCTAACTTCAGTGTATCGGTTTTTTGTGACGGTGTGCGCGCGCATCGTAAAAATTTACTGTCATCATTTTCCCCTAACACACCAAAAAGTATAACTTCAAAAAAAAACTTTAATGATTAATTTATTTTTAAATAATATTAGCTTAAATTATGTTTTTGTAGCCTAATCTAATAAGTGTTTGTAGTCTAGTTATCCTAACAAACATAGATACTAGATAGCCTTAGCAGTTTTCTTTATGGGAATCTTTCGAAACCTAAGATGAGAAAAAAACATTTTAAAAAAAATCTAATATGTCCTTTAAAAACAGTAAATTTACAAATTTAGTAACTATATCATGTACTATTTAGCACGTAATAGAGTTTCATTAAGTAGATATAAAACAAGAATCCTTAATATTTCATAAACGAAGATGCGAACGAAAGCTAAATGAAACTAAATTGATATTTGAAAAGCAAGCGAAGTATCATTAAAGCTTTATTAATAATAAATAAAACTAGAAAATAGCTGACCATTTCGAGGGAAACGCGTTGAAGTACGAAACGAAATTGACTGAAATTCCTGCCAAAATTAACTGAAAGTATTATATAATGTAACTAGTAAACAAAATGAGGACATTGAAAAAATTAAAGCTACTTTCGACGTCTGTCTGCGGCGCACCCAACCATTATCTTAACGTTCTTACTCGAATTTCGTAACAGTTTTAGAGTTCCGAGTATTATTTTTGTTTCCGTGTTGATAATAACTGAAGTTAAAATGGAACCGGATACTTCGCTGTTGTGGGAATCCGTAAAACTGTTATACAACATCCTGTAAGCTTCCCGAAGTTAACCAAAGGTTGAAATGGCAAGAATTGCAACTGGCAGACAAGAAGTGATGTTATAAACGAGCCTACATATCTACTTCCTCATACACCACTGTATATAAAATGTACTGTAATATATGCGTATCAAAACACATTGAGGGGGACTCAAAAAACGCTTGCGATGCTTCTGGTGTGGCAGGCGTCTATAGGCTACGGTCTTACCATCAGGTGAGCTGTACGCTTGTTTGCCAACCTAGTTACATTAAAAAAAAATGAGTATTAAATTCGAGTAATAATCACAACAAATATGAATTATACAATTTAAAATCCTATTCGCAAGAACCTAAAAACGTCATACATATAATAGTGCCTTAACTTCGTTACGTTAAATACCATATCATATAAGCGTAATATTAAAAAAGAATAGAGTCTCTTCAAAACCAACATTTTCCATTTCATCATAAATAATAACGTTGTTAATTTTAATGTTTTCAACGCTCATATGCTTGAGTGCATTTAAAATTCTTGTCAGTCTTTCACAGTGAGGCAACTCAATGGGAAGCTTAATTAGACAGAGCGGAACAGTTACGCCAACCATTTATCCATTATCTAACATCATTTCTTCCTACCAGTTAATAGTAACTGCTCAGTTTATATTAATGACATGGCTTATTTGTTTTTCTTAGTAATTTTACACGATTGAGATTAATCCTATTTTATAATTATGGTCACACTAACTGCACAGAAGTTAAATAAAATTTATGTTATGTCCATATGTGGTCCAATTTGTTGTTTTTTGTTTAACAAATCAGTCGTCTGTTCCTAACGTAGGTAAATTAATGCCCGGTTATTATATTTTTATTAATATTTAAGAATAACATAATTATATAAACATAAAACATAACTTTGTATCTACATATTGCACCCATACTCGGAACAAAAATCAAAACCCACAATCCTGCTGGGAAACGCGTTATCCTTCAGGATGTTCCGATAAGTCAGTCTAATTATGTTAATCCCACATCCAATCCTGTACATCTTAAAAACTGAAACAAAATATACTTCCTTATCGCTTCCTTCTATTCTATTCTTTTCCTAAGCTTTTAACATTATTATACCAAATATTTCTTTAATGTCGATAATTGTAGTTAGGTTTTATACAAGTTCTTAGGTTCATTGTGACTGACCATCCTCGAATAGCATTTGATTAAGTATCATAAACAAACATTACATACATAAATATATCTATATATTATTGAAATATGATATATTGAATTGTTATTATCATAACCGCATCACTTGCCAAAGTTTTTGATCGCATTCACATTTATATCAATGGCACCATCTGATCCTTGAAACTTTTACACGTCATTATGTTGTTGCTTCTCGCGGATTGTACAGCTTCTGTCGCTTATCGAATCTAGATGATCTATTATGCAGTCTTTGTGAGAAAGAGTTTTATTTTCAGCCGACGAAAAAACGGAGGAGGTTATTAATTCGACGCATATATTTTTTTATGTATGACCACGCATAACTTTTAACAGCCTAGTCCGATTTTGATAATTCTTTTTTTATTAGAAAGAGTATACTCCGTAATTGGTCTCATATCAATTTAAAAGTAAAAATCCAACCCTAAGCGTAGGAAAACAGGAATGATTGATTGTTCACTCACTGATTGTAAGGTATGACCAGGCATAACTTTTTACACAGTCTGTAGTCCGATTTTGATAATTCTTTTTTTTTATTTCGTCTACTCACGTTCTATTACTTGTCGATGTAATTGAAGTAGGTTTTTTTTTCGTTTGCGAGCAAACACAATTATATCCCATATAACTAAGTATTGTAGTCTGATCTCAAATATATTTAGGATTTATTGCATTCTATCTTTTTATTGAGTTATAAAATTTTGTTTAGTATACCTAATATAATATCTGATGACCATTCTAGTGTAGCGATACGCTCGGGGTGGATGTATTTCTACAAATATTATTTTGTTTTCTGCTGGGGGAGACCCACAAGGACAGGCTGCCTTACCTTGGAGAGTTCGTTAAGCTTTTGTTCCGGTTTGTTATCATAGAGAACTGATTTTTTTTTTAATGTTACTAAGTCGACAAACAAGCGTACGGCTCACCTGATGGTAAGTGACTACCGTAGCCTATGGACGCCTGCAACACCAGAAGCATCGCAAGTGCGTTGCCGACTCTATCCCCTATCCCCCCCCCCCAGGAGCTCTGGTCACCTTACTAACAGGAACACAATACTGCTTGAAAACAGTATTATTTAGCTGTGGTCTTCTGTAAGGTCGAGGTACTACTCCAGTCGGGCTGCTCCATATTTGAGCAGGAAATTCCCTGCTGTGCCCTACCTCAGTTAAAAAGATAGCCATAGTAACTCATATTAGGGAATATATCCACCAACCCGCAGTGCAGCAGCGTTGTGGATTAAGCTCCGACACGTTTTGTACGCGGAGAAAGTTCCTATGGCACTGGGATGTTACACTCTGAATCAAACAAAAATGTTCTATTCACCCTATTTTATATTATTTCTCTATTTATAAATATTTCTTTGTTATTGTTATCATATTTCACGAGATCGATTAATCTTCTGCCTGGTCTACTTCTGTCGTTACGTCTTTCCGCATTCAATACTTTTTTTGACATTTTTTCCTTGTCATAACACGATTTCTAATAGCTTTAGGCGTATGATATAACACAAATATATACGTATAAAGTTATGTCCGATTGTCGCTATGAATTTAAATAAAATTACTGTATAAAAAAGCACAGTTTATTTTTTAACTACCAATTCATCATTAGCGGTCATAACTAAAACTATATATTTTATTATATTTATTTAGCAAATTAATTTTATATTTTGTTATCTATATAAAGATTTTCTAGTCACACACGATAGTCACCCATGCTATTAAAGAGAATAATAGAATAAAACGTCGTATTCTGTGATTACGGTTTTTTTTATTTCTTTTAAAACTTGAAAGTTTCTCACAAAACGTGTCTCTGACGGTCACTAGATAGATTATACGATTCAGCCTGTGATATCCCACTGTTGGGCATTGCCTCCTATACGGGTTGGCGCATAAGATGAATTATAAAATACAGATATTTAAAAGCTCAAAATAATTAATCTGGCTCAGGTCGAACGTGCAACAAATAAACATTGCAAATATATAATTTTTCAATAAGAATAAATAAAAATCAAAAACAAAATATAATTTATTCCATATCCCAATGTAGTATGCAAATGAAGTTTATAATTAAAAATATCAGTTCGCTTATATTGTTTCTTTGTCAAGCTTTTTCATAATACTAATGAAAGGGAAATTAATAGTTTGTTAATTCTGAAAAACAATACAGCATACTCTAATTAAAAATATTTTTAAATTCATTGTTATATTAATATTTCTATGTACTATTCAGTTGTTGTGTATCTTCTTTTTTTAACTGACTTCTCGAAAAAGAGGAGGTTTTTAATTCGACTGTATTTTTATATGTTTTACCTCAGAACTTTTTACTGGGTTGGACCGATTTCGATGATTCTTTTTTTTTATTCAAAGATGGTGCTTTATCATCATGTGGTCTCAATTTTTAATCGAGATCTGACAAGGAGTTTTTGAGTTACCTCTTATAATTCGTATATAGGTACTTGGTAATAATTGACTATATTTTCGTTTACCTACGTTGTGTTACTTGTCGATGTAATTGAAGTCGGGTTTTAACCGACTTCCAAAAAAAGGAGGAGATTCTCAATTCGACTGTAATCGAAAGGTGGTGCGTGTCATTAAAATTTAATAGAGATCTAACAAGTATTTTTTGAGCCATATTATCTAATAATGCGTATTTACTTGTATATTATTTCGTCGACCTACGTTGTGTTATAGCGATTAGCGAATAACTTTTCATTGGAAACACCTATTTCAATGATTCATGTTTTGATCGAAAGCTAATGCTTGTATTGTAATCTCTTTAAAATTTTGTTTGAGATCTGATTACTAGTTTTTGAGTAATCTATACTAATATAATAAAGCTGAAGAGTTTGTTTGTTTGATTGTTTGTTTGTTTGTTTGAACGCGCTAATCTCAGGATCTACTGGTCCGATTTGAAAAATTCTTTCAGTGTTAGATAGCCCATTTATCGAGGAAGGCTATAGGCTATATATCATCACGCTAAGACCAATAGGAGCGGAGTCCACGCCAACGAAGTTACGCGCAGAAGCTAGTCTTTCATAAGCCGCATTTAGGTACTTGATTATTTTTTTAAATACTTACGTGTGTTTGTATTATTTGTCGATGTAATTGAAGTTGGTTTTTTTTTTCGTTTGCGAGAAAATACGAGATGTTTTTAAATACAATAATTTTTTAAATAACAGATCTTTTTAAATACAAGATGTAATGAAAGTGTATGAATTACATTTTACCTAACTCTAAGAAAGTATACGAAGATGTTCTTGCTTATTTTGCATTTTTATTAAAATGCATCTCATCTTGTTTTCTGAAACATAAAACCTTTTGCTGTAAATATTTTCACAGCTTATTCAAGAGAGAAAGATAATATTGTTACCAATTACCAGTTGAGGGAAAATATAGCGATGATATGATTCTTATATAAAATAAGATAATTTGTGCTTCTAATAATAATTTTAATGAATCATTAAAATTTACTCTTAATCATATTATTATATATTAATATGCTTAAGTTTAAGATGTTTGTCTCTCTTTTTAGAAAAAGGCTCACATTTGTTCCACATAAATAATATATCATTTTATAGATAATAGCTTGCTCTACCGGTGACAACAACTGAAAAAAATTTGAAACAACGTCAACATGATTGACGGTCGGTAAATTTTTTGTTCCATTTCAAATCAACTCACGTATAAATACTTTTTTGTAATTTTGTAAAGTGATACTTATTATTTAGCGCGAACTATTTTCACGAGTATAACTAGTACAAATATATTATCTCTAAGACATAATATCGACGGGTGCAAAGTAAAAAGAGTTATATACAAAACAGCTACTTTTCAGGAGAGCGCATAATAGGAAAAAGTGCTCCCATTTTGTCAATTTCAAACCAAATTTGTTGAAATTTTCAACATTGCTACATTATTTACAAAGACAAACACCTGTATTTTTCACTTCTTCTAATTATGTTTAATTTACGAGATATTGCAGTTGTCCGCCTCTACACTGTGCTTAAAAATAGGACAACTGAATTAACTACCACTTGGTCGTTTCTACATAGGAATTAAAAATCTGGATTTAATAAAGTATGTTTCATACATATATATTTTAGTAATTATAAAAAGTATGACTATTCCAATTATTAAAAATAGTCCATAACTGTGTTATATTCTAAATAAAATCAAAGTTCAAAGCATAATTACGCAGATGTCTTTTTCTACATCGTGAAATTATTTGTTTAACACTGTTGCCGGCCGGCGAAGAACATGCCATCTGACTGATGACGCAATAGGAATGAACGTGCGCCCCCCGCGCGGACTGCGTAAAAGCGGCCAGCGGTAGTTGAACGCATGTACGTCGTGTAATTTTACAAAAAAGCAGTAGTTGTCTTTTTTTACTTGACAAAAGTACAAGAAATGAGGCGATATTTTAATTTTTTCTTTTGCCATGTTGTAAAATATAGAGTTTTTAGTTAGTTACTGAAATAAAAAAAAAATCTCAAAATTGTAGTTAACTTTTTTTACTTTGCACCCGTCGATATGCCCGACTGAGAAAGTATCTCAAACCTACAAATGACCACAGCTAAATAACACTGCTTAGTGTTTTGTTCCTGTGGTGAGTAAGGTGACCAGAGCTTGCGCTGCATCTGGTGTTGCAGGCGTTAGGCTACGGTGATCGCTTACCATTAATTGAACCGTACGCCTTTTTGCCGACCTAGATGCTTTCTTATTTTTAGGGTTCCGTACCTCAAAAGGAAAAAACGGAACCCTTATAGGATCACTTTGTTGTCCGTCTGTCTGTCAAGACCCTTTTTTTATATCGATCAAACTTTACAGTAAAAATTTCAAATCATCGTGTTGCAAATCCAATATATCTCTAACTAGCACAAGTAAGTACTTATTCTCTTTCAAACTTTATCATATTTTTATTTCTGATGACGTATGTTTGGAATTAGACAATAAACAAGTCTATATTTTTACGTTTTAGTATCCATTTGTACTTTTAAAACTTACTTAATGTGTTTCTTGACCTTCGCTCTACCACTAACTCGTTGATACTTGAAGCTGACCTATTTTCTTATATAAATATACTTCTCTACGCTTTTAATGACTCCTTATATATAGTTAATCTTTTTTTTTCTATAATAATTTTAAGTTTAAAAGTGTTTCGTGTTGAAAACTTAAAAATACTCACCCATTATTTGAATGACCTAAAAATTTTTACGAAATAAATCAGATACGAGTTTGAATATCAAGTTTTATTATATACGTGTAAAATATTATGTACTTAGTATGTGTTAAGTATATAATCAGACTAGCGACCCACCCCGGCTTCGCACGGTTGCAAAAATGATCAGTGTTTCTCTACTATATTATGCATGTATTATACATATAAACCTTCCCCTTGAATCACTCTATCTATTTAAAAAAACTGCATCAAAATCCGTTGCGTAGTTTTAAGATCCAAGCATGCATACAGACAGACAGACAGCGGGAAGCGACTTTGTTTTATAATATGTAGTGATAAGGAAAGAATAATATGGCTCTTGATCATAGTCGTTTCATTTGAAAATTTAAAAGATTTAGACCCTGCCATAAGGATAATAATATAAAGATTTCACTGTATCGTATTCTAGATATGCAACAACTTAATAAGTTGTTGTGGCTAAAACTTTGTATCGGCGATTCCAACGATGACAAATCTTAAAAGATATTCTGTCACCAAAGATGTGTCCTCCGTAGTAGTCACAACTTGGCGTCTAGCGAATACAAAGAGGCTGGCGTTTGCGTATAAAAGATAACCCACATTTCTCCGTGTAGGATGACAGGCACCATTTGCTAAATTCAAAATTGCGGCAAACAACTGCGATGAAAATATATCATAGTCCTTTAACTATGTTTAAATATCGATTTTTGACTATTCAATTAAAAATACTTAGAAGATTCTAAAATTTAGTAAAGGATAAACTTTAAAATATACTTCGACGTCAGTAGTTCAATATCACCCAAAAACGTTAGGCATGAAAATACAAAACATATTATGATGTAGCTAATTAAAAGACTTTTTAAATTAGATATAAGAGTAATTGTGAAATTGCTGCTAAGGTTCTAAGTACATCTATACTAATATATAAAGCTGAAGAGTTTGTTTGTTTGTTTGTTTGTTTGTTTGTTTGTTTGAACGCGGTAATCTCTGGAACTACTGGGCCGATATGAAAAAATCTTTCAGTGTTAGATAGCCCATTTATCGAGGAAGGCTATAGGCTATATATCATTACGCTAAGACCAATAGGAGCGTAGCACCAATGAAGAATGTTTCAAAATCGGGGTTTTTTTTCCTTTTATTCCAAGGGGACGAAGTCGCGCGCAGAAGCTAGTACTTAATATTTGGCGAGTTTAATATTTTGTACCACACCTTGAAATGCATAATCGTAAATACTGATGAACGATTTGATGCAGTCATATTGAATGCTTTATTAACGCCAGCGCCATTGCGAGTTTAGTACTTGATCAAAGAGCTTACTTCTATTTGTACCAAACATTTACTAATCTTGATATTTGTACTTGTGAATCTTACTACCGTACCAGTAAGCACGTGAAATCACTTATACCGCTTTTTATCAAACGTAATAATGCCAATAGTAATATTATCTTCTAACTTGCAGTGGAGCAGTGTGTTAGAATGGTTCGAACTCCAACATTTCTCATAAAAGGAAAACACGTCGTCATATAGACATGTGTATGAGATTTCACCTTTCAACCCCTTACACCCTTTTATTTGCATTAAAAAGTAGCCTATGTCCTTTCTCAGACTCTAGACTATCTGTATACCAAATTTCATTTAAATCTGTTCAGTAGTTTTGGCGTGATTGCGCGACAGACAGACAGACAGAGATACTTTCGCAATTATAATATTAGTATGTATTCAAAAATAATATAATATATTTAACTTGTCTTAGAATAAATAAATATGGTATGATTATTTTAACTTTTATAGGAATATAATTTATTTAAGCCGTAAATTTCTTTTATAGCCTTAATTAGACGAACACTTTAAAATAATGATTTTAGTCATTATTATTTGCGCACCTCGCTGTAAGTTCAGCTTAAGATTGCTTTGTTTAGTCTCTTTCACGCTCGCCGGTTTTATATATCACCTATTCTCTCTAGCGAAGTCTTTTAAATTCCACATTCACGGAATTTATTTTCTCAACTGCTTCAGTAAACAGGTTATTTTTCTCGGAATCGCATTCGGTAAAACTCCTTTTGTGGAATTTGTATTTATTCTTAGTCTATATTTTAACTTTTGCTAAATGTAGATCTAAGTGCTCTATTTTCTTCAAGAGCGTGGTAAAATTATTATTTATTGTTGGAGTAACAGTTTTATTATCTTTTAGATTATAGCTTTAACTCTAGATACATTTATAGCAGCGTTCGCTAAAACTATTGCCCACCTTATCTTACGAAGACAGGATTTTAAAACTAATTTTCTGTTTCATATGCTTATAGTATCCTATTACTTATCAATTTTTACTAAATGATCATATTTGACCAAATCATTAAAAAATAAACTAAAGTAATTCTTTGCATCTTTTTGTAAACTAGAAATATTCATCTTTTCCAAATTCGACTTTCCTTCCTGGAATAGTGAAGCGAGAACGCAGGCAGTCGCAGGTTCCATTCTTACTTGGTTCAGATATTTGCACAAATAATTGTTTCTAGTCTAAGTGTTTACCTTTATAGGTTTCCCTACAGTACCTCAGAGATCATTTAAAGCTGTTGGTCCCGATCGCATTTAAAGACATCCTACAGCAAACATTTTAATTTCTTCTTTTCTTAAAAATAAAATAAAAACGATCAACCACTAAAACTATCAACCAATGTAGCTACGTAGCGCATTAACCTCAAACACTTCTTCTAGTTGAAAGCAGGCTTTTGCTCAGTATTAGAACGTACACAAACTGCTACCCAATTAGCCTATTATCCATATACCCTCTGGTTCTGCACTCTCGACGGATGCTCCAAGCTTCAAATAACATTACTCCTACAGGTAACACATTGTTTCGAGATATCTTGATAAAAATATATAGAGGTGTTGAAGTAAAATACCCATAGTTTATATGCCTATGTATACAGATAGCATCCTATATATACAACAGCTTTCAAAGACACCAAAAATATTCATACTGCATGTGAAAGTTACGACCAAATAAAAATTATTTTTAGCAGAAAAGTCTTTTGTATTTATCTTTCATTCAAAAACAACTGACTGCATAATAAATACTACGTTAGCAGGAATTTTTACAGGAGCTTTGTAACTGAAAACATATTTTGTGTCTTTTACAATAGAGGGATAAATTGCCAAGACCGTCGCGTCGTTCCCTTATTACTACTTTAGTAGTCATCCTGTAATGTATAAAAAAATGTTGTGATCATGACCTCAGTGTTTAAACATCCATTGTCAGAAATAGATCTCCTAGTAAGTGTTTAGATATTTCTTTCATTGTTAGATTAGAATACCCCGACTTCATCCTGCAATCCTTCATGTTTTGAAGTAAAACTTCTTTACGCACGCTTGACTTGGGGAGTAAGCTGGTGAATGCGTAACGAGAGCGTTACGAAAAGTGTGATTGGACGAGGCGAACGAAGCAAGAGAGAGAGAGGTGTGAGCACGCATTTTCTTTCTCTCTTTCTCTCATTGTCAGTTACTTTTCATATATCTAAGACACACTGCAGGCCTATTGCTAAAGAGGTCTTACTTCAGTCGTGTGGCCAAAAGCACACTCGTTTTTTGTCTTCGGTTAATCGTATTCAAAGTATGTTTTAGTCTACTGCCAAAGGTTCAAAATATGACTGTCAAATATTGTCATATAACATATTGTAATGTCTACTTCAACATACTATATAGCAAGTGTTTGTCATTGGTATAATATATCAGTGAACTTAATCTTCTGAAAGTCTGATTTTCTACAGACCCAAAGATTTTATTTTGTCCTATACTTATCTTCTTTAGCGTTTATATAGTAACAAACTGACGAAGTGAAAATACCTAACTCGATTTTTCAAATAAATGTAACGTTAAAATTTCCGCACAATCCAACTGTATTTGTTCCATTGGTTTTTTCGTCACAGATCGTTTCTGCCTTACTGCGTAATTTTCTCGAGGTAATTGTACTTGGAAATACATATATAACATTTCCAACGACTACGGGCTTCGGCAAAAAACGTGTTATTGAAATGTGTCTTGAGTGCTGACTGAAACAGTTCTTATGTATTCCGTTCCCCTGTCTCACATTTTCCCTCAAGTCAGAAGATGATTTTTGCTGACATTGTATTTGGGTTGATATATAAGTCTTCAAGATATAGTAACTTTGTTTTGTGAGGGTGCATATTTAATTACAGAAGTTAATCTTCAATCCACAGCTCTGAAACAACTTCTGTATAGGAAAAGAGACTTGCCCAGCAATTGGTGCAAAAGGAAAGTAGCCCAATTTATATCAAAATTCCAATATATTTAAATTTCCTCAGAGCATTTTATAATTTTTTGTATACACAACTAGGTCAGCAAACAAGCATACGGCTCAGTTGATGGTTAAGAGATTACATTAGTTTAAAGGTGACTGCAGCACCAAAATCGTCGCAAGCGCATTGCCGATTCTACCTTCAATCTCCCCAGATGCTCCGGTCACCTTACTCAACACAGGAACACAACAATGCTTGAAAGCAGTTTTAATTAGCTGTGTTCTTTGTAAGGTCGAGGAACTTTGCTAAGACTTGCTCAAATTTTTTGGATACTGCCCTACCACAATTAAATATATGCATACACTAAAATAATCATCGTTTAACACAATAATTACTAAGCATTTAAATGTAATGTTTGAATACTGATCTTGAATTTTTAAGGGTTTCAGATTAAATGACATCCTTTTAACATACACAACACGTTACATGGCACATCAATTTTGTGTAACAGTATCTTTTAACACTGTAACACAAAACAAACGATTACTTCATACAGTTGAAGTTTTAGAATCGATAAACGTATGTATGTTATGCGAGATTTCTGTACGAATTTATTCGTTGGGCCTGCTCAGTTCGTTTTCAAGATACCTCAAAAGTATAAATAGAACCTTACTGCTAACAATCCTCTCATCATACATCTTCTGCTTGATACCTGATTTTTTCATCTATAGGTAGGCACTTAAATGATTACAGAAAATATGCTCTGTGTAAGTACATACAATTAAACTTACCATTATTAAGTCCATAGTACTAGCTAAGACAGACACGTTTTGACTTTAAAATTTAATAGTCTTTACAAAAATAAAAAAAACATAGATATGATAAATTCCATACGCACAAACGCATGATAATTTGTTCCTAAGATCTGTAACTTGTTTTAGGCAGTCAAAATCAAGTCAAATGTACCTACATATGAACAAAGCCAAGTTTACGGTTAGTTTTAAATATTAATTTTTATTTTTTTTTACATAAATATACCGCCTTAATTGCCGGGTTACAAGATAGTTTTTTTATCATACCATTTCATCTCAGCTACCTTTAAAGGGCGATCCCTTCTGATTTGTTCATAGTTGGGTCAGAATAATCTTTCTATCTTGGGTAAACGATTATTATCAGGTGTTTATGGTAATCTTGATCAGCGATATTAGCTATCCTTTCATAATGTCATTTTGATGATAGCGTAGAGGAACACATTGCTATCATTTTATGATGTATGGGAATATAAAATATTTTTTGCAAGTTCTCATGTTTATACAACTTCCTTTTCAGAAATATATGAAAAGTATATATCTGTAATGCGATAGTAATAACCTGAATGATCCTAGAAAATACTACCAGAGGCAGTATTATAACATAGTTTCTATTGATGATGACTGTATTGGTAATTTGGTACTGTGGAACGAACACAACACAGCATGCAAGCAGCAACGAACACGCACACACACCAAGCGACGAATATAGCAGTTGCAAATTTTATCCCAGGTTTATACATGTTTTTCGTGTTCTGAGTCTTTCCATTTATGTGCTGTTCGGACCTGCATAAGGGCGCACAGCCCAGTTGAGTGATGCTTTTTGGGTTCCGTACCCAAAGGGTAAAAACGGAACCCTATTACTAAGACTTCGCTGTCCGTCCATCCGTCCGACTGTCACCGGGCTGTATCTCAAGAACGGCGATAGCTAGACAGTTGAAATTTTCATAAATTATGCATTTCTGTTGCCGCTATAACAACAAATAATAAATACAAAATAAAATAAATATTTAAGGGGGGCTCCCATACAACAAACGCGATTTTTTGCCTACTTTTGGCTCGATATCAATAAACGGTAAGAGGTAGGCACTTGAAATATTTACAAAATACTTAATTGTATATTTACTTTAATAATAAATAATAAAATTAAAATTAAAAAAAAAATTAGGGGGCTCATACAACAAAAGTGACTTTTTGTGCCGCTTTTTGGCCGATGTCATGCGCGAGTCCGACTCGCACTTGGCCGATTTTATCAAGTATAAAAGTAAGTTTATTCATTATTTACGAAGGATTTATTTAAATAGTCTATCGCTAATAAATAAAACAATTTTTTTTGAAAACGTTGTTGAATATATTTTCTTTTTTTTTTTGTAAAATAAATTGTAAATAGCAATAATTTCAAACACCAAATGTTCCAGTTAAGTTAAAATACATACAATATTTTTATTATGATCTTAATTTTCCCTTTTAATTAAAACCAATATCGGAAATCTATCAAATTTTCAAATTAAATTATTTTATTTTCCTAAAATCAACCTCGAAATGTTTATAGATATATCTATCATCAAGACGAAATCGTTTATAAAAAATGGCGAAGCCAAGTTGTAGGCTCGTTCCTGATTGATGTTAGAGTTCCGTGTTTTTAAATAACAAAATATTTTTAAAAAGATAATTATAATTATTTGTTTTTGCCACATTTTCTATAGATAAAAATACATATTTCACATGCGTTCCGTTATTTTATATGATGTCAAGTTAATATATTATATTATACTAACTGACCCCGCATACGTTGTTTTGCCATATATGTTACTTACCCCTTAATCAACCCCCCCCCCCCTCTATAACTTAGGGGTATAATAGGGGTTCAGATATATAAACTCGTTATGTCATGTCACAATAAAAAAAAGAAAAAAAAAGATAGGTAGCTACGGAATTCTTGAAATTTCAAATTCTCACTTGTCCTATATTTTAAATCCGTTCATCAAATTACCCTTAGATCTTACGCGAGTGGATAAAACCCAATACTTTTTTCTTGAAATTTCAATCTTAGAACTGCTCTGGAATTTTAGTGACTAAGGTTTTTCAGATTAAATGGAATAAAATGTTTTTAGAATTTATTTTGAAATTAAATTGAACTAAGTTACTCTATCGCGATTCAGTTTGTAACATCCCACTGTTTGACATAGGCCTCTTTCTCCATGTAGGTGAAGGATTAGGGCTTAATTGACCACGCTGCTCCACTGCGGGTTGGTGGATGCATTCCCTACTATAAGTAACGATCACTATCAGGTGTCTACCGGGACCAACAGCTTATATTTGTACAAAATACGATAAGAAATCCAAAATCGATACAGGTATAAACTTGTACGATCATCTCATAATTTTAGTCACTCTAAGTGGTCAATGTCTTAGCAATTTCAGACCAAAGAAGGATGGGATAAAAGAAGATGTGTGCTTTAAAAGTGGGCTAAGGTGAGAAAAGATGTAGTTTTGACGCTTTCACTAAGTTTCTGCTGAGTTCAAACTTGTTACAGGGTAAAAGCATTGAATCAAGAAACTGCAAACTTCGCTTATGTTCCTATTAAAAGGAAGCTTGTGGGAATTGATATATATGTGTAGGTATATAGTATCTTACGATCACCCAGCGCCATTCAGACGCTTTTATTTTATTGTGAATGCGATGCGAATTCGTGTGGCATATCACGACCAATGCTATATCTACTTATCGAGAATTAACATCTCGTAATAAGACCCCCTTTAGGTCATTATCATCAGCCTATCACAGTCCACTGCTGGACTTAAGAATCCCTCATGGTTCGCCACAAGCCCCGATCTCGCACTTTCGTCATCCAGTTACCCTCCAGTAACCCTCTTTTGGTACATATCCTACCGTAACCAGGGCTGATGCTGGAACTAAGGAGATTATGAGCTAGATAGTTATGTATTATAGTACTGTACGTCTACCATGAGTTTCCAGAGACGATACACGTTAGCGAGTTAGTTTTCTATACGGAAGAAAGATAAAGATATTAGTAACTAATACGCAATATAACGCACTAGCTTCTGCGCGCGACTCCGTCGGCGTGGACTCCGCTCCTATTGGTCTTAGCGTGATGATAATTATATAGCCTATAGCCTTCCTCGATAAATGGGCTATCTAACGCTGAAAGAATTTTTCAAATCGGACCAGTAGATCCTGAGATTAGCGCGTTCAAATAAACAAACAAACAAACAAACAAACAAACAATCAAACAAACAAACAATCAAACAAACAAACAATCAAACAAACAAACTCTTCAGCTTTATTATATTATTAGTATAGATTTAAAACTATAAGTGTTATCGAGTGGTCCATAGACTCTATAGTAAAATTTAGAAATACTCATAATAGGTATGGTATAGTTAAATATTCCAGTTGCGTTTCTACGTTTACTACTGTAGTTACGTCATGTGCGCTTGTAACAAAAACTCATGGTAGACTTACTGGTCATTTTCTAAAATAGCCAGTAATACTTCAGCTGAACTCTTAAATACAGAGATACACATTCAATTTAAAACTTAATTAAAGCTACAACTTTAGCTGGAGTTAGAAAATATTGTGATTTCTGCAAATTTTACGTTCATGTTTAATTTTCCCTTCTTTAATTTTTTTTTTAGAAAGTATGCTTGATCAAAGTAATGAGCGTTTTTAGTACATATTTTTAACTTTTATTCAATATAATTTTAATTTTTCTATACTTTTCAGCCACTTCTTGACCTAATAAAATATTCCAAATTTCTTAAATTACTTTTATTTATTTCGCAATACAATTTCCAAGCTTGATAAATAGGTCTAGACTAACCAAACCTCAGCTCAAGTCGCTCATTAGTAGCCTCAGACCTGATTGCTTACTTGTAGCATGGCTTTTGATTAGCTATTGACATTTGAGAATGCCACACAGTACACTTTCGGATTGACGGAATATCGATATACAAGCAAACGATAAAAATAGTTTGTCCATAATTAAGTAACAAACAAAAAAAAATTGAAATTAACTTTGTAATCCAAATGATATCAGGCGACTGAAACAACACTATCATATCATACCTTAAAAATAACTTAAATACATGCAAAAATATGTTTTCAGGTTTCGTATGTTTACGTACAATGTGATGGACCAGTGAGCAAGTGCATCAGTTCGGAACGGTCAACTAGCATTTCAAAAACTAAACTATAAAATTTTATATGCACAAAATTTTGCTATGATTTTTTTGTTTACTACCTACTATATTGAATCTATCTATATTGAAATACAATATTAAAGAATAAGGCGTGACCTAAAAATATAAGCTGATTAGTTTATATCCACATCTAAGCTCAGTAATACAATTCTACTTAGGCTTTCTTTTATGTCACCTTAGTATACTACTATAGTAAACCATCTTGAAATAACGTATTATGAGTGTTACAAGTATGGCAACTGAAATGCAAGGGTCAATATATAAAACTATTTAAATTTAATAGGATTCAGCCTGTAACATCCTACTGCTGGGCGTAGGGCTCTTTCTCCATGTAGAAGAAGGATCGGAGCTCAATCCACTGCGCTGCTCCACTGCGAGTTGGCACTTGGCAGACATATTCCCTAATATGAGTAACGATCGTTATCACGTGTATATGATAACAGCCAGGACGGACAGCTTAATATATTCTCCGAGGTACGGTGGGGACACCTACAAGGACGGACATCCAAACCAGATAGAAATATTTGTACAAATACATACTAAAGCATACATTGGATTCAAAAATAAGAAAATTTGTAAACTTGGAAATACAAGTCTTGGTGCTCACGGTGAATGAGAAAGATCAAAGTTGTTAAATTAGACCAAGAACTCGATAAATAGCCGTCGTCGTTTCCAGCTGCACTCCTAAGTTGCGAACTTCGAGCGTCTTCGCCTTAAATCATAACAAATTGCCCTTGCAATTTGTTCTGACTTGACAACTAAGGTTTCAGACACCATAAATGTATCTATGATTAAAGCTTGTTGTGAAATTATATTTTTGCTTTAGAAGATTTTAAATTAGATTATAATTAGCAGCAGGGCGACTGCTTTTCTCGCAAGGAAGAATATAATTATGTAATGCGAAAAAGTAATCTCTCAAAAACCAAATAAGAACATGACGGGTTTTTTTTAACTTAATTTAAAAATATTACTGTGAATCCTATGTATCTTTGTATATACACGTCCTAAAAACCACCACTTAATAACTAAAAAAAATTTGATTTCATACAATTTTAATGTTCTATTTATTTATTTCAAGTCTGACTTCTGAGTAAAATTACATTAAGTTATAATCATTTTATTTGGTTTTAGTGATTGAGCCGTTAGATGAGATTATCTAAAAGGATGGAAAATTTAATGATTTAATTTCAACATCCACCTATTTATAGCACTTTGGCAAATATTTTTTTTAGAAAATAAATAAATTTATCTATTGCATAAATGGGTACAACTTTTTTTTATAGATTTACCAGAACTTTTTAGGCTTTGTGTAAATGATCTGAAAATATTTTTCACGCTTTTTTGCTTTTAATTATAAATCTAACTGAAATATATTAAACTTTTACTTTATTATAGATTTAAAAGTTAAATAAAAATTATGCCACAAATTTATATTTATTTTAGAAATATTTTTATTCCGTTGCAAATTTTCATACGTAAAATAGTTTTCTTATATCGAACAGTTGAGCTTGTTCATATCGACTTACATCAACTTTTGTCTCGTTAAACATCGATTAGATTAATATGACATCAGTCTGTTACCGCCCTTGTAGGAGGCACCTAAAATCAGCTTTACCGCAACTTAGCAACTTGCTCTTCTGCAACTTGGCAAAACAAGTTATGTGTTCGTAAAGGTTTTTGATGAGAGCTCGCGGCTAACTTCACCCCCAACGTTTCTTAGATAACTTCAACTCGTAACTGTTCAAATATTTCAACATAAGCATAAATTGCGATTAAATTATACCGTTACGAGTTCTTAACGAGTTCGAGGAATTATCGTTTACTTTAAAAATCTGATCGGATATAAAATGAAAATATGAATTTGTGTATCCTTATTATATTTATTACAATTAATTTACATGTAAAGAAATCTGTTTTCATTTCTGAATCAGTGTGTAATCTATACTAATATTATAAAGCTGAAGAGTTTGTTTGTTTGTTTTTTTTGTTGTCGGATTTGAAAAATTCTTTCAATGTTAGATAGCCCATTTATCGAGGAAGGCAAATAGGCTATTTTTTAAATTAATGCGTGTGAAACCGCGGGACACAGCTAGTATTAAAAATATAGTAATGTTTTCTAAAAAGAGTATTTTGACTTGTTCATAACGTTACGTTACGTTCAGCCTGTAATATACCACTGCTGGGCATAGGTCTCTTTCCCCGTGTAGGGAAAGGATCAGAGCTTAATCTACCACGCTGCTCAACTGCGGGTTGGCGGATATATTCCCTACTTGTTAATTTTAACCAATTCATCGTTTAAAGCGTTTTTATAAGTGTAAGCTCAGATTAATAAACAAAAACAAACCTTTTATTTATTAATCTGAGAGTGTAAGTTTGTTTTAAATGAATTTATAAAACACAAACCCACATGTACACATACAGTTAATCACGTAACATTTTTATGTATCATGTTAATTAAATTATTAGTAAGTATTTTGTGATTTGTCTTTCTATGAAAAATTAAGACTTTGAAAAACATACTACAGTGGTCTATAAGCTATTTTGAAAATGATTTTACGTATAAAGAATTTCATATAAGAAGTAATTGAATACAATCATATATCCTGATTCTTTATTAAGATTTAGTAGATTTGTGAATTACGAAGGACTGCAATATGGCTGCTATTGGCTGTTGCGCTAGAGATTGCGACGTCAATCTCGCTCGTGCCATAATTTTTACTATTAATAAATAGTATTACAATTTATTTATTTTTATATATATAACCAGGTCAGCAAACAAGCGTACGGTTCACCTGATGGTAAGCTATTACCGTAGCTTATAGACGTCTGTAACACCAGAAGCATTGCAAGTGCGTTGCTGACCCTATCCCCAATCCTGCTCTGGTCACCTTACTCACCAACAGGAACAC
The DNA here is from genome assembly GCA_905220545.2 of Melitaea athalia. Lineage (NCBI taxonomy): Eukaryota > Metazoa > Arthropoda > Insecta > Lepidoptera > Nymphalidae > Melitaea > Melitaea athalia. Next base: position 2,695,201 of record HG992185.1, on the reverse strand, counting down.
AACACTGCTTGAAGACAGTACTATAATATATTTTGAACCATAATATAAAGAGAGTTAGCCGTTGAATGTAAAGAGTTTAAGTCTATATTACAGCTTTAATTTTATTTTTTACTTTGCCTAGCTACATGGAATCCTAAAATCGCAAAAGAATCTCATTCAATCCCTTAAGCATATACACGTCTATATAAACCGTAAATAAAAATGATTTAACTCGTTTTCAAATAAAAATAAACACAAACATCGATAAGTAACTCGGGGATATTGACTAAGCATCCAAATAATATTTGCATTACATAAATTCAGTAAGCAAACGTAATCACTGTAGGTAAACAGGCTACCGTTGGTATCTCTTGAACATATCAAAAATTGGTTGATCAAATAAAAATAGAGATTTCAGTCCTGCGTAATAAAGTTTATGTTTTCGTTTGACTTAGGATTTTGCTTCTATTTTTTTTTTCTATGTATTTGTCGATGTTGTCTACATGCTTACAGGCTAGGATGTTTGTTGAATCATAGTTTAATGTTGTATTATTTTATGTGTGTGTTATTGTATGTGTGTATTTTTATACTATGTTTCATCTTTATTTCTATTTATTGGAGTTTACTGCTTAAGAATCCATTTTCATACAAGGCCCCCGCCCGGTATGAAATAAATATGAGGAGTAAAATCTACTGAATGAATGACCTCGCTACGTTTTTGTGCGCCATCTATCTGCTACGACGTTTACGAAAGTAGCGGCTACGGCCTACGACGCTAACGACGTTATCGGTTACGACGTTTTCTAATAATTCCATCGATGGATGGCGTTATTTCATTCTTTTAATCTTTTTCTTAGACTTTAAAGCCTTTTTGTACATATTTAAATAGTCGATCTGAAGAAGTAAACTCCAGTCGTGCGTCGGAGCTGACACACACACTTTTTTTACTTTTGTATCTAATCACAACAGTGATCGTAGTATTGAACTATTATGAACGATGACTTTCTACAATTGTAATAAGACGATATTATGATATTTGAGTTATGTGGACAACACTGCAAATAATAAAGGCTCTGATTAATACAATACAATATTAATGACATACGATATAACTTTGGCAAAGTCACTTTTTACAATCGGCTAAATTACCTAATAAGGTTAACGTTTTCAAAAAAAAATTTTTATAAATTATTAATATTACATAGTACATATTAATTTACTTATCTTATTTAATTTTATTTCACATATTTAAAATCAGAACAAATATGTCAATGTATCTTTAAAACTTTTTAGGAGCACCATCAAGCTTGTTTCAATTTAAAAAAAAAATACTTTGTACAATAAAACAATCATAAAAGTAACGTCAAAATCGCTCTCACAATCAAAAGGATCATCGGCTAAAAGACTAAACGACAGAATTTCATTTAATTCATTGGTTAAAGATTAATCTTCCGCTGATTCATTGAAAGAAAAGAGATTTACATTCTATTAGTACGAATTTATGTTCGTTTTCACGATTCGATTCGGTTATCAGAATTTCATATAACTCATAAATGGCAGACATTCGACCTAATACAGCTTATCGAATGATATTACTTTTGCAATGTAGTAGATTTTCTAATATCGTCTATACCTTATACAATTTTGTTAACAATACTTTTAATATAACGAATGAGTTTTGAGGTCCTATTATTGTCGCTATTTCTAATATGTAATTGGATTTCAGTATGTGTGTATGTGTTCTTTTATGTGTGACGCATGCATCATGTATATGTTTTGTATGTAAGCATAATTTTTAAACTCTTGGTATGATTGGAATTCAAGGATAACATTATACGGAAATTGGCATATTTCGAGAGATAATTCAAGATCCGAGGTGACGCTGTAGATTAAGCCCATATTCCTATATTTAATTGGAAAACTAAAGAAGGAAGAGTTTTTCTCAGCAGTGGGTCCACTTACTGTTATAATCTCTGCCATAAGACAGTAATTAATATATAATAATAATTGGTAAAATTTAGTAGGTACTGAGTAATAATAATAAAAAATTTATTTATGGGAATCAAAAATAACCTTATTCAAATAAGCTTATAACTATACAGACTAGACATATAACTTTATAGCAAATAATGTCAATATTCTAACAAATAAGTATAAATAAGTAATAAAAATAGTATTATGTAAGTTTTAATAAACGCCTTACACTTATTGAAATCAAGTAAAATTTTAAATCTGTATCCCGCATAGACCACGACAAACATAATTATGACCTATACGAATATTTGCCATGTAGGGATTGAATTGGCGAAAAAGTTTTTAAAGCATAATTTATCAATATTTTGAAGACTGTGTCGACGTTGCTACTGATTTAAAAAAAAATCTTTTTTTTTAAATAAAGCTTTTTTCAAAGAGGCTAATTGCCGATATGCACGCGCAATTGACCGACTGTATACTCTGTCGATATTTGTCAGTCACGGTACATCACTATTCACGACGTTACTTTACCGCCAATTGAGGGATATTATTATTCAAAAAGTCTTTCAACACATACAGAGATCCGACCACAATGTTTTCCTCCATCGCTGAGCATGCGATGAATTATAACCCACTGCCCACCACTGGCCCACCGCGGCCAGGAGGCCCACTGCGGCAACACTTTGAATGCACTAAGCATTAATTCAAAGGCGCAAGCGCGGACGTCTGAGAATATCAACGGAGCGCAAAATGACAACGAAGGTGAATGGGTTCGTGTTGTAAAGCGTAGAAGGACGTCCCGTTTTAAAGGTATGAGAGGTTCTGCCAGTGTGAATGCGGAGACTAAATTAAAAGCAGCTGATAGTATGATCCCCTTATTTATCTATAATGTGTCAAAGGAAAATAACGAAAAAGACGTCGCGGATTATGTATATGAAAAAACTCAAATAACTATAAAACCAGAGAAAATAAATACGAAAACATCAAAGGAATACACGTCTTTTAAGTTTTATATACCCAACAGTAAATTGCATCTATTCACAAATACTGAGCTGTGGCCGGAAGGTATATATTTTAGAAAATATATTTTATTTAGACACGGTAAAAAGGCTACGGTTGATCGCGAGCAAAAAACCTAAGTTATGGAACAGGATTATAGACAAAAAAATCACAGTTTGAAGTTGGTGAGTTTTAATTGTAAATCTCTAAAGAGATCAGTGAATAGCGTGAGAGGTTTGTGCGGTTCGGCGGATGTGGTAGCGCTACAGGAGACCTGGCTTATGCCATATGAACTGGCATACCTCAGCACTGTGCATGATGAGTTCGAGTCTACGGGTACGTCGGCGGTGGATACGGGCGGTGGCATGTTGCGCGGCCGTCCTCACGGAGGTGTCGCGCTGTTATGGCGTAAGAATGTGTTTTCATCAGTGTCCGTAGTAAAATGTAATAACGCGAGGTTGTGTGCTATCAGGTGTCAGTTTCGTGAGCAAGCTATACTGTACTTTTCTGTGTATATGCCAGTGGACTGTTTTGAAAATCTTACTGATTTCACGGACTGTATGAGTGAAATTAACGCAATTATTGAGGACAGCGGAATTGAAGTGGCTTTTATTCTAGGTGACTTTAATGCGCACCCTGGAGAATTATTTTTTAATGAAATGTGTCGCTTTTGTGAAGATCAAAAATGGGTATGTGCTGATTACGAATTATTGTCAAGTTGTACTAATGTCTACACTTATATGAGTGACAGTCATGGCTGTACACGCTGGTTAGATCATTGCCTTGTAACTCGTTTGGCTAGGAATTATGTTGATAGCGTTAATATTAAGAATGATGTGACTTGGTCTGATCACTATCCCATGGAGATCTACTGTAAATTTAGCTTGGATCGTTCTCGGCTACAACCGACTGAATTTTTAGCTACTAATAAAGTAATCTGGGGTAAAAGGGATAGTGAGCAGATTCATTTATATACGGATTATTGTAATAATAAGCTAATGTTACTTAATTGTCCTTATGAGCTGATAGACTGCTGTAATAAATTATGTGATAATTCTGAACATAGAAAAGCTATCAAAAATATGTACGATAATATCGTAGGTATATTACGGGATGCAGCGATTTATTGTTATAAATCTGCACCGTGTAAAAATAAACGATCCATCACGGGGTGGAATAAACATGTGGCGCCACTTCATGCTAGGGCTCGGTATTGTTTTCAGTCTTGGATACGAGCGGGAAGGCCAACTCATGGAGCCATCTATGAGGATATGAGGGATTCTCGTAGGGCCTTTAAAATCAAACTCAAATGGTGCCAAGACAATGAGGAACAAATTAAAATGGACATACTAGCAACGTCATATAACAACAAGCATTTTGGAAAATTTTGGCAACAAACGAACAGACTGAATGCAAGACCGAGTCTTCCTGCTGATGTAGGTGGCATTAGCGGTTGCCGTAACATTGCAAATATGTTTAGGACTCAATTTAAAGTGAATCCCTGTGAGATCAATTGCACCGTAGCTGGCAGTGGGGACATCATAAATACTATGGAGTGCTTACGTTTCACAACTAGCGAAGTAGTAGATACGATCATGAGCATGAAGCGTGGTAAGTCACCTGGACATGATGGCCTTAGTGTCGAGCATCTCCGACATGCTGGCGTGCACCTTCCCAGAGTCCTAGGTATGCTGTACAATCTTTGCATTGGCCATGGCTTCCTACCGGACGCAATGACAATGACAGTAGTCGTGCCTATTATCAAAAATAGGGCGGGGGATGCGGCAGACAGAACCAACTACAGACCGATATCTCTTGCTACCATCACAGCTAAGGTTCTTGATGGCTTGCTTGATACACAACTTAGTAAATCAGTTAATATACACGATGCGCAGTTCGGCTTTAGGCCAGAACTATCAACTGAGAGCGCAATATTGTGTCTCAAGCAAGCTGTAAGGTACTACACTGATAGAAAAACCCATGTTTTTGCTTGTTTTTTGGATCTGTCTAAAGCATTTGACCTCGTATCCTATAATATTTTATGGCAGAAGCTTGAAACAGAGACATACTTAAGACCCGAGTTGATATCACTATTGAAGTACTGGTATGGTGTTCAAAGTAACGTAGTAAGGTGGGGTAATGCACTTAGTGATCCATACAAACTGGAGTGTGGAGTGAGACAGGGGGGGCTGACGTCACCCAGGCTGTTCAATCTCTACATGAACAAGCTGATAGAGAGGCTTAACAGAGCAGGTGTTGGTTGCTCAATAGATGGTGTTGTAATGAACAATTTTAGTTACGCGGATGACATGGTTCTGTTGAGCCCCTCGGTCAGTGGTCTTCGAAAATTAATAAATATCTGTCAGGAATATGCTAAGGAGAACGGACTCAGATATAATGCTAAAAAGAGCGAAATTTTAATCTTTCGGGGAAAAAATAAACCATTAAATTTTAATCCCAACATACATCTGTGTGGAACTCCTCTGAAACAAGTGTCTGAGTTCAAATACCTTGGCCATATTGTGAATGAACGCCTGGATGATGATAGCGATATCGAGCGCGAGCGCAGAGCTTTGTCAGTTAGAGGCAATATGTTGGCCCGTAGATTTGCACGATGTACGTTACAGGTAAAAGTAATTTTATTTAAAGCCTTTTGCCAGTCTTTTTACACGTGCAGTCTATGGGAGAATTATACTCAGCGAGCTTATAGTGCTCTGCGTGTACAGTACAACAATGTGCTGAGGGTTTTGTTGAAGAAGCCTCGGCACTGCAGTGCGTCAGCAATGTTTGCGGAGGCTCGTATTGATGATTTTTATGCGATCATACGCAAGCGGACAGCCTCCGCAATGCGCAGGTTAATGAACAGCTCCAACAACCTCCTCAGCACATTGGCTGTAAAGCTAGACGGTCCCCTTTGGAGACGCTGGGATGGTGCACACGTAGCTGTGAGGCACGCATATAATAAAAAATAAATTTTGATAGCTTTTCTGTAATCTGAAGTAAATAAATTATTATTATTAATATTATTTAGATTGGGTTCAATATTGCTAGGATTTAGACTTTAATTTTAGTTGTATTTTTAATTGAATTTTAGTATTAGTGTTAATTTTGATTTTAATTGTAATATTTACTGAATTTTGGGACTGATTTTAATTTTAATTTTAATTTTAATTTTAATTTTAATTTTAATTTTAATTTTGATCCTATTTTTGATTTTGACATTTATTGTAATTTTGATTAAATTTTGATATTGAATTGCTTGTCTGAAACTAACATAGTTTTAAAAAAAATGTAACTAACAAAAAGTATGGACATCAGTCTGAAATAAAATGATTATTATTATTATTATTATTATAAACATAGCATTCGAAAATGGACTAACATTTTGTATACAACAGAGCAATTATTGATAGAATAAAATACACTAATTGGTGATTGCAGAATCTCTTGATATGGAAGCCGGTCAGTCTAGTTTGAAAAGTGTAATTATTTTGTACACACTTTCGAAGTTGTGAAAGTTTAATATACACTTGCACTTTTGATTTAAGCTAGCTCTATTAAATTAAATGTAACAAAATATAAAATATTCCAAACAAAAAATGTGATCTATTTTTGGAATTTCCTAATTAATCTTGTAAATATCCTTATAATTATTTGATTATTTTGAAACGAACTATTTGACAAGCGTGTTTACACTATCGACACAAGTTTAAATAATAAAAAAAAAGGTTTTAAAAATCAACTTCGTCGGTACTTATTCAGATTTAAGCCACTTTCGATCTTTTCAAACCACAGGTTTTTTTTATACAATTAGGTCGGCAAACGAGTAAGTAACCGATTACCGTAGCCTATAGAATCAGATGCCTGCGATACTACAAGCATCGCAAGCGCATTTCCGACTAGAGGAGCTCCGATCACCTTACCACAGGAACACAAAACTGCTCAAAAGCAGTATTATTTAGCTGTGATCTTCTTTAAGGTCGAGGTACTTACGCAGTCGGTCTCCTCCAGATTTTGAGCAGGATGTTTCCTGATGTGCCCTACCTCAGTTAAGGTTGTTTAGAAAAAGCAGAAATTAAATTGTCTAGCAATGAGATAAAAAAATTAACGGCTGTCACGGTGCAATGCAATACACAGATTAGTCATTATACTGAAAGATCAAAAACGAATTTAAAACGCTAAATCCGTTTCGTTCCAAATCCACTCAAACGAGACCACGTTCACAAAATGTCAAAATTGTTTATTTAAATGCGAGCAAATATAGTTCTTAAGAATAACGCGATAAAGCTTACAATAGGAAAATGACTTTTCACTGGACAATGAATATGACAGCGTTGATTGCTTGCATGCACTCCAGCAAAATTGTAGAAAGGAGGGGACTTAGCTATATATAGATAACATTAATTTGAATACGAAGGGCATAAATAAAACAAATTTTGTATCAAATGATTGCTAATTAAGAATTTCCAGTTTATTGCCAAATCCTCTGATGTTATTAAGTATTATAATTGCCAATTAGTGGTTGGAATTATACAGTTTAAATTAAATTACTAGAGACATTACACGGTACTAGGTAATTCTACAATTATAGAAATCACATCGTTATGTTTGCTTTACTTATAATTATAGACTATAATTTTTTGTCACTAAAAGTTTTCTAAGACAAAAATGACTTTTAAGACCTCTAGGTTACACTATAACATTAACGCGTTACAAACAAAAAACTAAATGACATGGATAATGAATTGTAATTTACTTGACACGGTTATGTAGACAGTGTGTTTAAAACCATCATGCATTTAATCTTAAAGGACAATGCCCATTTTCTATGAAGCCGTGCCCAGGTACGTGCTTTGACGTGTTCAGACAATTCATATATTTAAGTATCCTTTATTAATTGAAAATAGATTTTTAATAATATTCTAAAAGTGATCAAAGCCGCAGTTTATACTTTAATTAAAAAAGATATTTTATTTGTATTCCGGATTTGTGCTGTCAAAACATGATAAATATATTTAAATACCAAGTCGGAAACGCAACCATAGAAATAAACGCTTTTTTTAATTAAATTATAAACCCCACACGACCAGAACATTAACATATTAAAGTTTTCTTTATTAATTACAACTAGATTTTTATTAATAGTCTAAAAGTGATCAAAGCCGTGGTTGATAGTTTAATTTAAAAAAAGCGTTTGTATGGTTAAGCTATTTTGACATAACAAACGCGGAATACAAATAAAATATATTTTTTTAAATTAAATTATAAACTGCGGTTTTAATCACTTTTCGAATATTATTAAAATTTTAGTTTCAATTAATAAACGATAATTAATTATATGAATTGTCTGAACACGTCAAGCACGTACCTGGGCACGTACCTGGGCTTTGTCCATTCTTGGCTATTATTTAACAAAATATTTATATAACCATAAGATTGATGAATCATAACTTATATTTAAAAAAATTCAATCTAATATTTATATATATTTAGAGACAGTTACTACACAGATAATAAAATATTGCAAGACAAAGTAATAATGACAAAGTAAATAAATAACGACCCATAAGTAGAACAGAGCAAAACATTGGCAACAAATCTAAATCAATTTGACAAGTAATAAAACTAACTGCAAGTACAAGCGAGAAGATCATCCAGTAATATGAACAAAATTGAATAACAATTCGAAAGAAATATTCAGTTACTATATTTACGACATCCAAGGAAGATGAAGAGAAAATCTCCGGGATTATTGCTGCGAAACCGTAATATCATCATATGTCGCCAAGTGATTCTATATTAATTTCACCCAATGACATGTTATCCACTTCTGGCGCTGTATAATTGAAGAACGCACAATATTGTATTGTAGATTGACGATAGGTTTATTACTTTCGTGTAATAGTTTCATGTACTGTTTTGTGAACTTTTAGAAGATGCTTTTAATGGATAATAATTTCAAATTAGTTCTTTTTTAGTATAAATGAATAGTAATGATAAATCATTTATTTGAAGAAAGATAATACAAAAAAAAACATTTCCAAGTAAAAAAAATAGTAAAACATGCCATACAGGTAATAAAAACAACAAAAAATGCATATGCGAATGAAACTGAAATATTTATAAATACTTTAAAAATATATCTTACTGATTTATGTTGTCACGTAAACACGTAAACAAAAGATAAAAACATTAGCACCGTTTCATGCATTAATAAAACTAACTTTGACTGAGGTAGGGCACAGCTGGAAATTTCTTGCTCAAAATAATTATGGAGCAGCCCGACTTGGGTAGTACCACAGCTAAATAAAACTATTTTCAAGCAGTGTTGTGTTCCTGTTGGTGAGTAAGGTGACCAGAGCTTCTGGGGGGTATTGGGTGTAAAGTCGGCAACTCGCATGTGATGCTTCTGGTGTTGCAGACGTCTATAAGCTACCAAAAAAGTATGTTTGTAATGCAACGTACAGGACCTGGTATTTTTTTTTTGAATATGCTCAGCGGTGTCCCTTGAATGTAAATCCAAGTTGGCGCGGTGGTGCCGGGCCCGCATCAGCCGCCATCTTGGAAAACGCATTTTATCGAATATCTCGCGAACCGCGCATCGTACGACAAAAAATGTAGAAATCATTATTGTAGATAATAATATTTGCCATCTTTTTTATTTGAAACCATCTTTTTTTTTGTTTAACGCATAGGTTGTTAATTATAGCACTCCAAACTTGTACAACTTTGAAGCGCTCCAACTCCAACGCTCCAGCGCTTAAAAAAAACAATTGAATTGAGAACCTCCACCTTTTGTAAGTAATTTAAAAATACAATAAATCAATACAAGCAAATGATTCTTAACCACGTACGTTTCACTAATAAGCACATTTTGAACGATCTATTCAAAATAGGAAGCATTACTTAATTAAATACAACGAAGCCAAAACGTGCCAGTTATTTGTGAACCATTAATAGTTGTAGCAGTAACAAATATTTTATGTGACCAGTTAAGTGCCAAGTCGTAAACAATACTCGGCTATAACCAGGCTGTTAAAATGCAGGCTCCCGTTATTGAATATCCAACAGTCACAAAGGCTGTACCGTTTCTGTCATATTGATTTTATATAATGTACGCTTTTAGTTCTGAAATTGAATTGGAATTGGTTTCTGATCTTTTACATGCTTTAAAATTGCTCTTTTACATGACACTGTTAAATGTTTCATGAGATTAAACCATGTTCTGGAATCAATAGTTGTACTTTATGAATATTTTATTGTTAGGCAGAGACCTCTTCAACCACTATGAATATGTATTAAAAACATAGAAATAAAATCATTAATTGATTGTGAGCCATTTTCAAATAAAATACTACGAACGATACGAACGATTCAGCCTATAATATCCCACTGTTGGGCATAGGCCTCTTCCCCATGTAGGAGAAGGATCGGAGCTTAATCCACCACGCTGCTCCAATGCAGGTTGGCGGATATATTCCCTACTATGAGTAACGATCGCTATCCGGTGTACATGATAACAACCGGCCACCGGGACGGGCGGCTTAACGTGCTCTTCGAGGCACGGTGGGGAGACCCACAAGGACTGCACAAACACCCAGACCACGGTAAACATCTGTATGGCCAATACAAATGCTATCGTGTGCGGGGATCAAACCCGCAACCGCTCGCGCAACAGCCAATCACAATCCATTGGTGTGACCGCTGCGCCAACGCGGCGTAATAAAATACTACGTTATATTTTATCCCTAAGACTACATTTTATCTAGTGATTAGTTACTGGGAATCGTACTGATAAATTCACAAGACCCAGCTGGCTGTATTATTCATAAAAATATCCTTACACTATTTATTATAATATATCTATATATCAGCCCTTATATAAATTTAATATAAATTCTAGTTATATTTAACATATAATAACTGTAACGTAATATATAAAAATCTCCTTGAAGTTATTTATCAAGACCAATAAACATTTGTATTTGAATTGATAAAAATGTTATAACAAAAGTACTAAATTGGACAATAAAAATCAAATTACGAATTGAATATAAAACCTATTTATTAAATCAGTATTCTTTTATTAAATATCGCATATAAAATCAGACCTTTGATCTGCAAATACTAGAGCCACTTGTTCATATGATTGTATTTGATTGTCCCATATTCGAGGGTATTTCAAAATAGGGATGCCACGTGCCTTTTGCACCAACTATATAAGCAAGCTATGCTGTTTTATCACTAGATCTGTCGTTTCCTAACAAATCACGGAGAGATCTCTAGTTTTTAATAAGCCTTTTATGACTTAAATATGAGAATTAAATTTTATCCATAGATTTGTATGGTAATTTCTATGTGTCAATTATGATTGATTATGAAAATTATGATATTAGAAGTGTAAATAAGAAAATCAAATTTAATCATTTGAATCAAAAATTTACTCATCAAGAAACATAATTTCAAAAGGATGTAAAGGAAACGAAACTGATAAAAGCTTAGTTTCAAATTTACATAAAAAATTTCGCCTCGTCGAGTCTTTGAGCTTTTACCGGTTAAATCCGGCTAAATCCAGACAAATTTTTGACAGCCCTGGTTTGGACGTGCCTTTGAGACTTATTAACGCATTCCTCACTCCCAATGATTCACGGTTGGATTTTGAAAGTGCAGTGTTTATGTTACAAGCAACAAGCGGTGTTGGAAAAATATATGAAATTTCATATGACCAATTATTTTTGACACATCGTGTAAAGTCGTTTTACTATTATTTTTTTTTTGTTTTGTGAAAACATCTGCAGTATCGAATGGCTACATTTCACATCAAAAACTAGTCATTAGGGAAGGGGCACAACACTGCTTGAAAACATTACTAATTAGCTGTGATCTTCTTTAAAGTCCAGGTACTAGTCCAGTCGGGCTGCTCCATATTTTGAGCAGAAAATTTCACCTCACCTACCTACCTACCACCTACCTCAGTAAGATGTTTTGAACAAAAGAGACTCAACTGAAAATTCTAAGTCCACATTATTTATCATTTTGTGAATGCAGAACGATAATCTCATAAAGTTTATACATTGAACCAAAGCTGCTTTTTAGTAGAATTTTCAAAATATTTTCAGAAGTTAAAATGGTCTAGATGATTTGTGACTTTAGATATTTTTGGCTGACAAAGCTTGGCATTGAGTAACGTTTTTATTTATGAAAGATCGCGCAGTCATGCTACCTTTAGAAATATTCTAAGGACATATTTTGAATCAGTTACAAAGCTGTAGTAAGATGTCCTTTTTTCGAACTTTAATTAAGTTATCTTTATTAAATATTAGGATATTTTCTGGCTTTCATAGAATACTTAGTATATATAATATACTATTAATTCTTATAAAAAAACGGTTAAAATATAAATATTGTAAACAATCCAAATTTTATATACTTTTTTGTGTACATACCCTTTAATTGAAATAATTTTAATTATGTAATACTATAATTGATAGAGAGAAACATTTTGGTACATTTGTGTACGTAACTGGCAAAACGGGTAATAAATATGTAACGTAATACATAATAATCGTAATACATAATAATATATTTATATAAAATTTTCAAAGGAACCTTCTTTCCTTTTAAATATAAGGATTTCGAGCTTATTCCATTACGTGTTGCCAGATATAAATGTCTTAGATCCTCTCCCGACACATAAAGATTCCATCGCGGTGTTTTCCTACACCGCTTAAGATAAATTGTACACACTTTACCTCTTGAAAAAAAAAAACCTTTAGAGTACCGTACATTCAGAATATATCTCAGTTGAAATGTTTTAGTTGAATGTCTATTTTTCACTCCTATGTAATAAATTCATATAAAATTGTTAAATGTGTGTACAATAACGTCTAAGATAATCTCTAATAAATTAGAGTGGTAGTGACCCTATATATCTAAGGACTATTCAATACAAACATATTTTTTTTTTCAATTCTAACTAGTACTTTCTAAGAAAAATGCGGTCAACAAAACAAACTTTTCACATATATTTATTATTAGTATAGACTTGTATTTATTCTTTTATACTCTGCACACTGTAATATATACGTTTATTTTACAAAAGGCAGGCCTAACAGTTTTACCAACTCCAATATTTTTAATCAATCGCTCTTTAGCGATAAGATCGCCTTTGTACATCTTGTATTGTATCTCTCTTTGTATGTGTTTGTATTTCGGTGTACTTCGGAACTGTTTAAGTTTTAAACACCATAAAAAATGACCCACTTTCTTATACAGTTAGATTCATGACTTTGTTTAATATAACTGGGTCGGTAAACAAGCGTGCAGATCACCTGATGATCGTAAGCGATTATCTTAGCTTGGAGACATCTGCAACACTAGAAGTATCGCAAGCACGTTGCCGACCCTATCCCCAATTCTCCCCAGGAGCTCTAGTCACCTTACTCACCAACAGAAACACAACACTGCTTGAAAACAGTATTATTAAGCTGTGATCTTCTGTAAGGTCGAGGAATTTCCTGCTGTGCCATTACTCAGTTAATGACTATTCAGTGTCAACCTCTATGTAAAACACCCAATTTTTTTTTTAATGACACGGCATTTGACCGCAATCTCACCTGGTGTAAAGTGATGATGCGGTCGAATGTGGAACATGCCTGCCTAATAACATCCTATTCACTCTGGCCTTGAAGGCACCCAGATTGTATCGTTCGGGAAACACAGACGCGGGCAACGAGTCCCATTCCTTAGCCGTGCGCATCAAGAAAGTTGTGCTAAAGCGTTTTGTGCGCGTAGGTGGCATATCGATGACATAAATTCTATCTCTTTAATTCTATTGACATCTTTAATTGTACCCTGTCTTCATTTAAGCAGTATGTTAGGGACGTAATAAGTAAAAAATAATAATGTAACATTTGTTGATTTATTACAGTATTTTTTTTTGTATTTTTTGTATATTGTTGATTTTAATCTCATTGACATATTTTTAAATTGTAATTTATTTGACATAATTTGACATATTTGATTCTCTTTTTATGACATTTTATGACATTATTTTGAATTTTGACTTTTTCAATGACCAACTTTTCTTTCATAACTTTTCCAATTTGTCTATTTAACATTAGTGAAAATTTTATTAGGTAACAAGTATTTTTTGTATCATTTTTTTTGCGTTTACACATCTAAATGAGTGAATGGATTATATTGTAATTTTTTTATTCTTTTTTTTTTAAAACACAAATTTTGTATTCACCTGATTTTTTACTTTTGATCATTAATTCAATTTGTATTCTGTCACATGTTTGCTTATTATTGTTAGTGGAAACTTTACTGATAAATGTGTTATGTAATAATTTTAATCATATGTGATGATTACATTGTTTGTTTCCCAAATAAATAAATAAAGATGAATAAATAAAAATAATTATTTAGTCTGATCGTTGTTTGACATTATATATTAAACTTCCAAAGAACACATTGCATTTAGTTAAACTAATATTGATTGAACACCCGAACAGTTGACTAAACGCATCCGCAACAAAACTTAATCACACCACATCAACTCGATCACAACAGCGGTCGCGAGTGGTACAGATTTATTTCAAGCTCACAATCCTGTTCAAATGGACCACAAAATACGATTGCATTCAATGATTCCTGTTGTATTTCCAGGCATTAATCAGTGCATTACCAACCGAATACGTTCTGAGCTGACATTTACGATGAAGAAAATTATCAACTGTACACGGGAATTTACTTTAATTTTATAGCTGCGGAGTTTCTTGGCGATTCTTTCCTGCTGACTACGTTTACTGTCTACTTTTTGTGTCCGGGATATCTTCACTACAGCCATGAAAATCTATTTAGGTTAATTATAATTATAATTGATAAATTCACGATTCAAAAGTATTTAATATTACTTATCACTAGCTTCTGCGAGCGACTTCGTTGGCGTGGACTCCGCTCCTATTGTCTTAGCGTGATGATACATTGCCTATAGCCTTCCTCGATAAATGTGCTATCTAACACTGAAAGAATTTTTCAAATCGGCCCAGTAGTTCCAGAGATTACCGCGTTCAAACAAACAAACAAACTCTTCAGCTTTATATATGTATTAGTATAAGATTTTAATTTTTGATTTTTTCCTATTTGAAAATTATATTTTTAATATTTCGAACTTTTAAGATGTGAAGTTTTTTCAGTAGCTGTTAATTTATTATTTTATTAATGTTATTTTGGTCTTCGATACCGTTTTTGTTTATGTAATAAACAGTTTCTTATACCTATCGCTCGTCTTAAAGTTTTATTAAAAGAGTAAATATTTTTCTCTTAACTTTTAGTTACGTCGAATAAATTTTATCAAACGACTTTTATTGGTCGAACAACGAAAACATATCACATTCTTAATACTAATGCTGACGTTAGATTTATTTATGACACTCAAACATTTGAATGTGTGGAAAGTAACAAATCGTTTCTTAAACAAGTATCCCAAATGCGATATGTTGATGCGTATTTATAATTCATGTATTTTTCTTCTTCCACAGTCATTCCAAATTTAGGTGCCCTCAATATTTGACGTGTCAAGCTCGATGTACTACAAAATTCACTCCAACACATTCTTAGCGGAGTGTTGGAGGAAGTAAATATAAACACATTAGGGAAATTCGTTTGATGGCAAAAGGTGGTACTCTTCAAGTAATCGCAAACAAACAAACACACACTGAAATAATTTTAAGTGTTTTTCTAGGGAATGTGTTATCGTTGAATGATTTGAAATCGCTGGCCACTTGTGTATTAATGTACACAAAGGATGTTAAAATATGTTTTAGTTGAAATTGAAACTGAAGTTTACTGATTGTGTATTTACAAATGTGCGTATGTAGTTTGAGTATTTACGAACTACATAAACACATTTCGTTTACTTCTATTAAGTAACTATTCGGGTATTAAAATACAATTCAAACTTTTAGTCCAAAAATATAAATTTAAAGTACCTAAATCCTTTATCAAGAAAATTCAACAGTGCAAGTAATTTAACAATTACTTTGACGTCAAGTACAGTCTGAAAAAAAAAAACGTTTATTGAACATGGCACACGGTATACAAATACTAAAGTGCATTATACGTAACTATTAATAGGAAACATATTATATATCAAACGCACTGAAGACGTCAATAGTTAATCAAAACACAGCTTTCAATAAACAAACAACATCTGAGGTTAAGGAGAAATCGGCTCATGTTGACATTGGTCTAATGAAACGTCTGTTCTAGGAACGGAAAGAATTTCATATAATTAGATTAATTTCAATTTAAATCCAATACATCCTCTATTTTTAAATACCTGTAAATAAATAAAAGTAATCTTAGATTTTACAGTATAACACTCTACAATAAACAAATCTTTGATCATGTCTGACATGTATGACAAGGCAGGAAATGCTTAACTTAAATGTCATAATATTTAATGAAGTTGATTTGTATGTTTGTCTATTTTTTAATAGTGTACGTCATGTTATGTCATGTCATATTGTGTCCCAATATTCCCAATAATAAGCCTTCGAAAGCTATTAATTTTAATAAAATTACTTTAGTATTGTTCCAATTACAGACATTTTTACCCATTAAAAATTAAGTTGGTGTAGTATTTCTTAAAGGTATTGATTTGTGTACTTCATGTCAATCTTTGTATTTTTGTCTTTCTGTTTTATCCATTCGTGATTCTCATTATGTTTTAGTCTAGATTAAAATCTTTACATCTAATTAATGTCAAATATTTACTAAAACGTGGCAAAACATTTTGTTAATCAACCATAAACGTAACGCAGTTCGTGATCAAATTGATTCGTATTATGATTTAAGCATGAAATCAATAGCATACATGAATATTATTTATGCAATATAACTATTCAACAGTACTAGAAAGCTAATGAAATATTGAATTTGATTGTTATCTATTCATAAATATTTATATTCTACGTTTTTATTTTGATTTATAAAATGAATATGTTTATACGTTCCAACTTATAATTGGTGGTAATTTGGCTACCATTTCTAGACCTATTTATAGTCTTGAGTTAGTTATAGAGAACGGAATTATTTAAATTTAATGATTTACAATCGGTTTTTTATCTCTTGCTGATGCGCTAGCGGTTGTAGATTCGATTCAAGCACAAACAAATAGTTGTATAGTCCATGCAGACGTTTATTTTACCCAGTATTTTTTAGTATTTTGTGCATTATGTGTCATTCTAGACTTCTACATTATAATTACAGTCCTGCTATAAAACATTTATTTATCTTGCAAACATTAAATATAAGGTATAATATAGGTATTAGTGATATGAATGATGGAGTAGATCTTAGGTCCGAAATCTGTCTTAGAAACGAAATTCTATTATGTTACTTCTTTATCTAGAGAGTACAGAAGACATACAAATTAACTGGTACCTTAAAAATCCTACTCCATTATTATTCTAACAATATATTAAACATTGATATAGACACTAATATTATGGTGTATTGTATGAAATTTAGAGACACATTAATTACAAAAGATTTTCCGATTATTCTTCGATACAAAACTACTACAATCCATTCACTTCAATCCAATTATCATTCAAGTTCTAAACTATAATTTAAATTATAAAATTATAAAAACACGATACAAAAAATTATGTCATACAACATTAAAAATCGTGACATAATTAATTTATAAACTTCACTAACAAAACACCTCTCATCTACACCCAAGGAACACGTTTTTACTTTTTTTTTAAACTATTTTAAACGTCAAAGTTTTCTCTTAACTATATTTCTGCAGGAACTGTCACTAGCAACTGCTTATAATAATCGAAGTTTCAAGTTTCAAAAGAAAATATCGTGTAAAATATTCATAGAAGGTAAGTAGAGAGAATTTAGTTGCCAGTTCGAATATCGAAGTGGGAAGCTTTCAATTAAATGGGATATTTTTGACTAATGGTTTAGTATTTGGCGAGATCGGATCCGAATTGGAATCCATAATTGATTAAATTATACCCAAACTTGGGCGGTAGTAACCGATAACACTGGTAACTACCCATTCGAACAGTTGTATTGCTAATATTATATTATGTAAGCGCCCATTCGAGTAGCTACTACAGGCGTTATATTTAACCAAAGCGTATTTCAGATTATGAAATTGATAACTATAAATAGAATAAGAATTCCTGTGAATGAAGTCATAATCTAAATAATAATTAGATTTATATTTCAAAGAACAATTTGATTTTGAAGAGGTGTTAATTTTTTTTTCTAAAATCAAATTACTACTTATACAACGTCTTGCTTAAATTATTATGAATTATTTGTTTATAATGAGTAATATTATTTATTTTATACTGTATTGTACACCAAACAAAACCAAAAATCTATTGCAAACAAATCATAAAGATATTTACAGACAGTGATGTACAATGGGCGGAATTATGGCTAATTAGCCATTTCTTCAAGACTAGGTATTGATTTATTCACATACTCGTACTATTTTAAATCAGCAATATCCTAAGTCAAGCGAATGAGTGATAACATAAATTCATATTTAGTTTTTCATTTCGTTAATTTTTTTTTACATTTTTCCTTCTTTTTTTTTGACTAACGATTTATAATTTAAAAAAAAATTCAAAAAACTTTCAAAGATTTCACAAGAGTTTGAAAGGGATGAAACAATCTTTTCCTTTGAAAATCTATTCCAAAAGTTGTCTCCAGCCATTTGAGATTACCAAACAAACATTAAAGTAATTAAAATATTTAACTTGATTACTCAGGTTTCTACTCTCGACGTTTCCCTAAGGAATCTTAACTATCTTTTAGATTAGCGAATAGCCTCTCAGATTCGCACCTTATTTCTTTGGATTAGATACTGTTCATCTGGGGTTTTCAACCGACTTCCAATAATGAGAAGGTTATCAATTCGACTGTATTTTTTATGTGTTATCTCATAAATTTTACAGGGTGAACGAATTTCGATAATTATTTTCGTGTCATTTTCATGTGGTCCCATATAAATTTTATCGAGATTTGACAAGTATTTTTTTAGCTATTTCTAATATTGCGTATTTTACTTGAGTAATTTTTCGTCGATCTACGATGTATTACTTGTTGGTATAATTGAAGTCGATTTTTTTTTCGTTTGCGAGCAAACGCAATATTATAACAAGTTTTTTAGTAAGTATAGATAGATTAAGGCAAAAATAATTAGGTATAAACGATAGATCAATGAGAAAATTAACATTATGAAAAATTATTTATCCTTACGAATAATTATCACCGAAAATCGTTTAGGTGTTTTCATCTAAAACGCTACTTAAACCCTTGACGAACAATGTTTAGTGAAATTATTTCTCTGAAATTGATCTACAGAAGTCTGTAATAGCATATCATTTAGTGATAAGCTTACCCTTTATATCCATTCTAAATTCTAAGAAAATCGTCACGTCCACTGCTTGACATATAGGTAGGGATCCCTAGTACATAGTTTCACCTGATTAGTATCAAGCTAATTTTCCGGGAGTAGCTTCCTTTTGATGAGACGAACAAAGAGTTCCTTTTCGAAAACTCTCGATTGTGGTAGATAATAGAGTTAGCAGGAGATAGAGCAGCAGTGAGCGTAGGACCGAGATAACGTACCGCGCAATTTGTAGGACAATATTACCATCAAATTATATAAATATTATCTAACTAAAAGAAAAAAAAAGTCAGAAAAAAATATCAATTTTTGATGACCTTAGAGGTCATCAACTGGATGACCTCGTAAGGTCATCAAAAATTATTACTAACCAGCTGATTAGGCCTCCCTTAATGTTCGCCACTCCGTCCGGTCCTGCAGTCCTGCACCCTCTAAATCCAGCGGCTTCCCGCTGTCTTGTTAATAATCGTCACGTACAATACGGAAATTGGAAAGCTAGTTAGATGGATCTGTATCTATTGTTTTCTTATGTTTACGCAAATTTCACTCACTATAATGAAGCAACTTTTTCGGATACTTTACAGCAACCATGGTCACGGGAGCACTGATAAGAGGACAGATAAATCCCAAAAAGTTGTTTAATTATAATGTATGTGTATCTTTTCAACTCTTATGAACTTGACTTCAAAGAATTAACCCTTATCAACTTGAATACGCTAGATACGATTTAAAAGGCACAAATATATTTAAAATCGTATTATAAATTACTGAGGTAGGGCACAAAAGGGAATATACTGATCAAAATCTGAAGTAACCCGACCGGGGAAGTGCCTCAACTTTATAGAAGAGCACAAGTAAATAATACTGCTTTCAAGCAGTGCAATATTCCTGTGGTAAGTGAGGTGACCAGAGCTCCCGAGGGAAATTGAGGATAGGGATCGCAACGCGCTTGCGATGCTTTTGGTATTGCATGCGTATATACTCGTAAACTACTGCAACGGCTTACCATCAGGTGAGTCGTACGCTTGCTTGCTGACGTCATTTTATAAAAGATTTTTTTATAAGCAAACATACTTAAACTCAGACCTCATTTAATGATATCATTGTATATGTATTTTTGTTTTGGTAAGCTGATTTCTTATTTTTATTCTTATTTATATTCTTATTTATATTGTATGTTAATTTTTTGTTCTTTTTTTGCTTTTTTTTACTATGTCTAATGAATTGGGGTTTGCCTGTAATATTAGATGTAAGTAATAAACAAATAAACAAACAAATAAATCTCATAATACATAGCAAGTCATAGATTACTGTGGCATAACTGAACATTCCATGCTATGTTTCAGTAATGTCATATAACCGTATATTAAGCGCAATGTTTGCGTGATGTAGGTATATTGTCACTTTACTAGACATTACCCTTCATGTTTGGGTAATCTGTAATGTCACAGTAAGGATGATATAATAGTAGACTGTGTCTATAGAAACTCTATCCGCAACGAAAATTAATATTACAATATTTTATTAAGATACTTCTAAATTATTATTAGCAACTAGCTAGCCTGGTTTCGTACAACCATATTTTTAAATTAGCCTAATATTTTTTTTCGTTTATCTGAACTTTGTCTCTATTAAAGTATACAAAAAAATAGAATTATCTAAAGTAGTGCAGTCGTTAGGCAGGTCTATGAGTAATACATTTCGTCAATTTATTTTTATTAATATAGATTGGGCTAATAGGAATATTAACTAATTCAACCTGCAACACTCTATCGTAGTAAAGTCATATCGTTTGATAACTAAAGCCCTAAAATCCTAATACTTCACTTCAGACTATCACAGTCCACTGCTGGACATAGGCTTCCTCAAGTTAGGCAGGCGGGTTTCTAATACGCTGCTGCTAGTCTTCGGCCTGTGTATTTGAAAGCCAGCAGTTGAATGGTTATCCCGCCATCGTGCATCGGTCGGATTTTTAAGTTCCAAGGTGCTAGTGGAACTATGTTATCCCTTAGTCGCTTCTTACGACACCCACGGGAAGAGAGGGGGTGGCTATATTCCTTACTGACGTAACCATACAGTAGAAAATCCTATATGCTATGAAAATTAAAAGGAAATGTACTCGTTTCATCTTGTGGTTTTACCGGTCTAGTTTATCTGTTTATGGTACGGTCAAGCTACGACCCGGGTAAAGTGTAATCTAAATAATTTTTTGCTCATAATAACGTGTACTGTTTTTGATGATTATGTAATCTTACACGAGACAGAATATATCACATTACAAGAGAACTCCAACGAAAGTAAATATTTAGGCAGGTACGTATACTGCCTAAAATATTAAATGTACTATTTAGTTTTAAAATGGACGCTCTTGTTTTGTACCTGATTATAACAACCTTCATTCCTCTGGGACTACTGCGTTGGTCGACCTAAGAACACACAGATTACAGAATTAATAGATATTAAATATTATTTGATTTCATTTACTGCTTTACATAAAATATTATAAAATAATAAAAATATATATTTTTAATTGGTTTTTTAGAAACAACGAATCAAAAATGTGTGGTGAGGGCCTAAGTTTGAGGTTTCTAAACAAAGTTAGTATAAAATTTTATTTATATACTTGTATATTTTATAGAACGATTATTTTTTGCTAATATTCATTTATTATAAAAAAGAATTTATTTACTTAAGATGCTATGTAACAAACAGCTCTCTCACATCTAGAGCACGGTCTCAAATCTAGAGAAATGCGTATGAAATCTAATTTCAAAACACGTTTTAACCGATTAGTAAATAGCCTCTGAGAAAGTAATTGTTTGTACAAAGTCACAAGTTTTATTTTGACTTGAATTTAATCACGGTTTCGCGCTTTTAATAACGATGAAAATGAAAACTCTTACTAAAGAAAGAAACGAACGAATTAAGTGTCACAGTCTTCTTTGTTTTTGTGAAGTCGTGACAGCAGAACTGAAAAATTGAACAAATTGCTTTGAGATACGAATACAAAGGTAAAAAATGTGACAATAAAGAGTGCTCCCAAAAATATTTTTAATAAAATCCTCCATTCAAAATCTTTTATGATGCACAGCCAGGATATACATGCTACGAAAATTTAAAAAATATATTTTCAACTAACAAAAACATTCAAAAGAGCGCTCTTCGCAAAGGTCCTCTAATAATAACAGTTTTCAAATTAAGGGCTAACGCAATACACGTAACTATGAATCATATATCAACAAAACCCTCGAACCGACAGACAACAACAGTAAAAACTCGAGTGTTGTTCAAAACTCGTTAACGTAAAACGCACACAGTAACACGTGAAATTTAAAATGTACGCGTACATTGTATTTGATATTAAATAGCGTCTGCTATGCAGCAATATACGGATGCGTGATCAAAAGCTATCGCTTTGACTACGGAGACGTGTAAACGTGGCTGGAACGCGACTGGCGATATTATAGAACACACACACACACACACACACAGATACCCTATCGTTGATGTATTACATGCTTGATATATATAACGAACACCTCTAGATGCGTTTTAAACTGATTACGATGTAGCTGTGGATATTTCATTGAACTAAATTGTTGGTATCTGATATTTGCATTGCCACGCAATAAGTGTTGATATGAAATTAAATGAAATGAAATGAAAACATTTATTTCGTCATAAGGTGATCCACACACTTAACGAAAGTCTAAGTAGTAAGTGTGAAATCTAGGAATACAATGCTAAAGTAGTGCTTGATCCATTGTTTTTGCTTCTAATATCTGCTAGAGTATTTATTTTGCATTATTCGGTAAATATGTATGTTTCACCTTTGTGTGGTTTATTTTGAGGGATGGTTGAAAAAAAGGTTTCTAAGTTTACGAACGGACAACGTCCATACATTGGAAGGTAATTTTTGTTGAGTTTAATTAAAACTTAAAAAGGGCTTTTTAATTTAAGCAAAGAGATATTGCAAATTTCAATGGAAGTTTCAAAAACAAATTTTAATAGTAAATCTATACTATTATATAAAGCTGAAGAGTTTGTTTGTTTGGTTGTTTGTTTGTTTGTTTGTTTGAACGCGGTAATCTCTGCAACTACTGGGCTGATTTGAAAAATTCCTTCAGTGTTAGATAGCTCATTTATCGAGGAAGGCTATAGGCTATGTATCATCACGCTAAGACCAATAGGAGTGGAGTCCACGCCGACGAAGTCGCGCGCAGAAGCTAGTTTTTTAATAAACCTTAAGTACTGGTAAGCTTTTACGGTTTTCATTGCGAACGTCCGCATGACTGAATCCGAAATTAAGTTTTCTTAAAATAAACTCTTTATCACTCTTTCTTCAACTTAAAATTGAGTTTAATATTTTATGATAGAATAAATTACTTATAAAGGAAATTCTCTAATTCGAAATACAATCACGTATTCCTCGAAACGTAAGAATATTAATTAATTAATTTAATTAAGGGATAAGAAGCCCTGCCTTAATATTGTTGTGTTAATTAACAAAGCTGTCTATAAGATTTATAACGTTTGAATAACAATATTTGCTCGTTGTATCGACTACGAGATTTGGTCCGTGAACAGGCCTTGGAATAATTTTCTCTCTACATACTCTTAGTCTTATAATATGATTTCGCTTGTCTAACACTGGTACAATTATATTGGTCATTTGTTGCCTTTTTGAAGTGAAACTTCTTAAGAAGCATGAGGGACAAAATTTGAGCGACCGGTAAGTAACGCGGCAACGTCAGGGACGGTCAGTACCTGGATGGGTGACTGCCTGGGAACACCGCGTGATATTGGCCTTTTGTTTTTTTTAATTAGTTTTTTTTTTGTATTTTAAATTATTTTTATTTTAATCAGTTTTTTTAATTCGTTTTTTAAATAGTTTTTTTTTGTAATTAGTTTGCCAAAGAAGTTTCACTTCAGATATGTGTACCTATTTTATACGCAAGCAATTCGATCGAAGCAATCGATTGAATTTATTAATAATTTAAAACATTTTTTATTATTAATAAATTCAATCGATAAAGAATGTCTAGGTGTAATTTCACATAGCGTTTTACTTTAGCTGTCGAGATTAAATTTCAAAAGTGTAGTCAAACCTATATCCAGCTAGAAACGGCGTACAAGTGCTCATACAAAATTTCATGTAAGTACGTGAGCAGCGTTATTTGATGAAAATGTTGAAATTAAAATTTGACTACACACTCGGGATATTTATTCTTCTGCTTTGGCTTAAAGTTGTATTCAGAATCCAAAAACAAAAACATCCTTATTCAAGTTGCCATCAAAAATACTTTTGTATCGTAACTTTATGTGTGGGCGGTAGTTTCACTTTTTTAATGTGAAAATACCGCTGATACGGAAATTTTGATTTTGCTGAGAAGAATTTAAATGAAACGGCTATTCTTTTACAAAACGTAAATCAATATACCTATTTCTAATCAAACCGGTATGAAATCCAGCGTTACTAAGCCCATACAGTTTTGTATTCTATATATTAATGCGTCACTGTATCTTATTTCAATTACTCAATGAGATAAATCGATCTTTCCAGAAAAAGCTAAAAAAAAACCGGTAATAAAAAACGTTGTTTCTGTAACTTTGGGTATAAATCTTGTTTTAATATGCCTCCTTAACGGGGCTAAGAAACTTTTAATTAATTCCCCCGTTCCCTTACTTAACACCAATTTTATTTTTCTGGCTTTCTATAATATATTTTTCGGGTAATAAATACATTTATTTTAGTATTCACTGGAAAAAATCTGTAAAAAAAGACGGATTCCTTTCATATGACTTCGGTTCCCGATCAATGCAAATATGTTTAGAAATATTTTGTGGTGTACGTTTTGATGGGCTCTCCACCAATCCTCGGAAAACACGTTAAGTTATCAGTTTCGATTGTTATTATTGTATTAGAATCTTCTTACATTCAAGGTAGGCAAAAAATGGTATAAAATCTCCATTAAACTTGGTCACTTCGTAGTTCTATTTATTAAACTTTTCTTGAAATAATCAAATCAATAAATGAACATCTTATCTTTCAAGTGGATATTTGTATAAGTAGACTCACCGCAACATTATCAAGACCAGTTTTTACAAAATCAAAAAGTTATAGGTAGGGATCCCTAGTACATATTTTTCACCTGATCAGTAACAAGCTAATTTTCCGAGAGTAGCTTCATTTGAAGAAAACAAAAATCAGAAAAAAAAATAATTTTTGATGACCTTACGAGGTCATCAAGTTGATGACCTCCTAAGGTCATCAAAAATTATTACTAGCCAGCTGAATTTTTTTTCTTTTAGTTACTTAATATTTATATAATTTGATGGTAATATTGTCCTACAAATTGCGTGGTACGTAAATTAGGATCAATTAAACTCATTTCATATTCATATCAGATATTTTTATTTCTAAACTCTCTAGAAATTAACTAACTGTGACGTCTTAAGAGGTTATCCAATTAATTAAACATATCTAGGGTTTCAATATCACGTATACGATATTAGTATATGTAACGATTACTTTCAATTACCATTTGAATTGAATCGTATTACAGGAGGCGTACACGGCTACATATTACTACTTAGTACTTATTTACACTTCTGGGTATTAACTTAAGTAATTAATAAATTATCGATTTCTTTTATCAAGACGACTTGTTTCCAATATAAAAAGATATTTATATTAGAAATTCTATATATGTTAGCGATTACAATTTTAAGAATTCAAACACAAGTAGGTTAACTTAGAAGTGTGTAATTCTTTGGCGATAAAAAGGAAACAAACGGTACATAGGCAGCCGCGTGTCGGTTAATATTTTTATATGTATAATTATTTTAAGATCATATATTTAAAAATTATGTTATCTGAGACTTGCGATGACGGATAAACAAAGTATCACTATTAAAATTTAAAATGATAATTTCTATAATAAAAATAATACTTTTTTTAATAACAATTATACCGATGAAAAACTTAAATACTCACAGTATTACGAAACATCGAGGAGTCAAATCGGATGAACATCGAAGCCTTCATTCCATTTCAAAATGCATGTACAGAAACAAAAACGCTCCGAAAAGAGATAAATGTCCGTTCTATGTACATTCACAATCTCGTCAAGAGATTTTAATCAAAGTGTTGGATGTCACGAATTTTAGCATTCGAAATATTTTACATATATGTACATTGATAGATATTTCTCTCATAGTACCTATGTGCGGGTCCAGAAAGTCAAAATTGTTCGATGAAGAATTCGTTTGTACACTTTTCATCATAAAAAATCCACAGACCTTATTTGTTATCTATACTAATTTAATAAAGCTGAAGAGTTTGTTTGTTTGATTGATTGTTTGTTTGTTTGTTTGTTTGTTTGTTTGTTTGTTTGTTTGTTTGATTGTTTGTTTGTTTGTTTGTTTGTTTGTTTGAACGCGCTAATCTCAGGATCTACTGGTCCGATTTGAAAAATTCTTTCAGTGTTAGATAGCCCATTTATCGAGGAAGGCTATAGGCTATATATCATCACGCTAAGACCAATAGGAGCGGAGTCCACGCCGACGAAGTCGCGCGCAGAAGCTAGTTTTATTATATAAATTAGTACAGGAATCAGCGACCGTGTTGGTAGATACAATGATTAGATGCTTATATTTATTGTGACGAGTATGTTGGTCACCTGTAAGTAGAGTATTTGTGTTATGATTTTGAATCCAAATTTTATTTTTATAATATTACTGTGTCTAATATCGGTTGCCCTAGCAAAATAATTCATCACTATCATCACTTCAGCCTATCACAGTCCACTGCTGGACATAGGCCTCCCCAAGTTCACGCCAAAAATGGCGCGAACTCATGTGTTTTGCCCATAGTCACCACGCTGGCCAGACGGGTTGATGACCGCAGAGCTGGCTTTGTCGCACCGAAGACGCTGCTGCCCGTCTTTGGCCTGTGTATTTCAAAGCCAGCAACTTGATGGTTATCCTGCCATCAGTCGGCTTTTTAAGTTCCAAGGTGGTAGTGGAACTGTGTTATCCCTTAGTCGCCTCTTTTGACACCCACGAGAAGAGAGGGGGTGTGGCTATATTTTTTGCAAAAAAGTTAACTACAATAAATAAATTCATTGAGATATCGCACTGCAGGAAACTTCTGAACAATCTGTAGCAGCCCGACTGTGGATGGACCTTAGACTTATAGAAACTCACCAAATAACACTGCACTCAAGTAGAGTTATGTTCCTATAGTAAGTAGTGCAGTCAGAGCCCCTGGGAATAAACTGATTTGATAGAGGGCAACCACTTACTATCATAGACAGATCGTACGCTTGTTTGCTATCCCTGTGGGTAAAAAAAAGTCTGTGTGTCAGCTCCGACGCACCACTGGAGTTTACTTCTTTAGATCGACTGTCTAAATAGGCACAAAAAAGGCTTACTAGTCTAAGAAAAAGATTAATACCATCATGATCACGATTCAGCCTGTAATATCCCACGTTTAATACCATATCAAATGTTAATAAAATAATCAAATAGCGCCATCTATCGATCGACCGATGCCGCTATTAGAAAACTATTATTAGTCTATCGACGAAATTTTCGTGGTTTCCGATAGATAGCGTTGAAAAGGCAAAAAAAACGTAACGAGGTCATTCGTTCAACAGATTTTACACCTCATATTTTTTTCATACCGCGGGCCTTATATGAAAATCGATGCTTAAGGAGTAAACTCCAATAAACAAATAACCCTCTAAATCATTATTTAAATGGAAAGGCCTCTACTAAAGAGATAGATTGATTCTCAAGTATCCACACTGCGTTAGGTATGGTTCAGAATTTCTGAGAAAACGTGCAAGGTTTCTTACCGGTGTTTCCTCTACCGCCGAACACGCAATGAATTTTTAAACAAATTGAATACTTGAAAATTCAGCGGTGTTAGCTCATATACGAATCCACGTGGTGGTTATATAACTGTTGAGAAATTTAGATTTACTTATACAGCATACTTGATCAACGCCCTTAACGCGTGAAAATAAATAAAGAATCAGTTTCGAAAGTTAAACCGTATTTAGGATTTTTTTTTAATAAAAAAAGTGGAAACTTTAGAAAGACGCTCCAAGATTCACTACGACACTTCCATGCGTTTTTCTATGTACATTGTCAATGATGAGTACTGATAATTACTTCAAATATCGTTGCTTCCGTTCTATTATTAAGGAATTGCAAGAAATATTTTCAAATCTGGAGAAAGACGGCTGGAAAAGTATTATTTCCGAAGAATAAATTATGTGCTTTTAGTATTGTAGGTGTCTTTAAACTACGATAACTAATTAAATATTTAACGGGATTTTAAAGCAGGGAACGATGGTAGGGGTGAAAGTGACAATGGTAGTGTTGACCAGTGCTTACGTAGCAAACGTATGAGAAAGTAGGTAGTCCGGTATAGACACTACTAAAGCCGTCAAGATCTACCCGCAAATTTCAGTTTCGTGAACAAGATATTCGCAGACTCGCAGTTAATGTTGAAACATCGAGCTCCACAAAATGAAATAAAAATACATTGTAAATATCCCGTTTTTTAATAGTTTCGTATGCTTATATGTCATAGTAATGGTTTAAAATATTTTTCACAGTCTTTTTATTTGCTCTGACAATTAGGTATAAATAATTAAAATATATTTTTCATATAATTATATAAAGATGATATTACTTTCATCAAATAATCTCGTATTGAATTATTTTCCAACCTGAAATCTAACTTTATGTCAATTTAAACAACCATAATAATTATATTTTCTTAATTTTTTTTTTAGGAACTTTATTATTTCAAGTTTTATTACATCATCTAAATTAATTGTTTTAAATATAATAACTAATTCCACTAACTTCTAATTGTATATCAATCAACAATTCAGTTTTAATTACTATACAAGTAATATGACAATAATTTCTAATAATAAATTCTATACAAGCAGAGTTTACTGAAATAGTAATTGGTCCACAATATGGCGATGCAGACAACAGGTGCACCAGTGAGAGCTAACGACTGCATCGAAATAAACAAACGGTTGTTTTAATTTTATTTTCTTATGTGATCACGAAGCCAAATGCATTTACTCTGTATTAGCTGTGTTAATAATTAAGTGACTTCAAAAAAGAAGATGTTCCCAATTCGACTGTATTTTTTTATGTGTGTACTCATAATTTTTTACTGGGAGTACAGATTTTGACGAGTTTTTTTTTTCATTTTTTTATTAAAAAGCTGATGTTCGTCGTGTGGTTCAATTTAAATTTTAATGAGATCTGACGAGTAGTTTTTGAGTTATCTAATTTGATGTCGGTTTTTTAAAGAACAAAGACATTTTTTTTTTAATAATTACCAAATAGTTCATTATAAAAGAGGTTATTTTCAAATAGGCTATTTTGAGCTATTGAAAATTACGACTATAGTTGAACGATATGTCGAATCTTACTAATATAATTTTATATCGTTTTATTTCTAAGAAAATCTATTGTATTACCCTCGGTAATTAATAAGAATATACATTTTTTTTTTACTTTTTTATATTTATGAAGTATTTTTCACAAATTGTCTGTGTATACAAATATGGTCTAGTTTTGAACGTGATTTTGTATTTATTCTTGTTTTATCTATTCTTCATACAAATCGTTCTAGTGTTTTTACGTAAAGAAATTCGAGACTTCTTCAACTTTTTCAGACTGCAGCTTCTAAGCTGGCAGGATTCCAATATATTTGAAGTTCGACATCTGAGCAGCGTGTTTCCTTATCTGTTCGGAGGAACAACGATCTTCTGATCTAGCTATCGATTCTCGGGTGAATGGATAGCTTAACACGAATATATGTTCGTTTTTAAGGTAATCTTGTGGAAGTGCTGTTGGAAAGCGTTTATTAGGACTTTGATGGTAACACGTTTTAAATTAGCTATTTGTGAATTGAATTTTGCGTCATAAGAATTATTTAATTGAAAGGTAGTGCTTGTCTCGTAGTTCTATTTGAATATGGTCTAAGATCCGAACTAGACGTGATCTTTACGTATCTGCTCAATTTATTAAAATTTATTTATATCTACTTTACTGTTAAATTAAAGTTATTATTTTTTGGATTTTGACATGTACTGTATTGAACCATATTAGGTACATAAATTGATTTAGTAAATTGTTTTGTATGGAAGATGACCAATTGGAGCTAAGTCCATCGCGTTGGTGCACTGTAAGGATTTCTGCTGAGATATAAAGGTTTTCTGACGGTCTTTTACATTAATTTTGAGCATAAAATGTATTTTTAAATTGAAATTAAACATTCAGAACAGAACATAAATATCCACTCTAAACAAAAAAAGAATTCTTTACCCCATATCAATACTCCTTAGGTAAAAAGTAACTTCACAACAAGAGTCAAGTTTTAAATAACGTTTTTATATTTCTCTTGTGATAACATCGTACTATACAATATTATTATTTTTGTACTACCATTTAATTATTTACAACTAATCATACTTTCACCTAAGCACTGTATAATAGAACTGTAGTTAATACTATTCTATTATCAGAACGAAGCAACCCGTACTGATCACAAACTATATATAACCTAACCACATCTATATCACGCTAATCCTGACGTATTATGACGTTAATTATACGATATTATCTTTATTTATCAGCATAATATCCTTGTACATTAAACGTGAATATCCTTGTTTGCAGAGGCCGGAGGGCTGCGTACAACAGAACTCCACATAATACCGAGGGTGGTACAACGTGGGAGGAATGTTACCATGGCTTGTATGTACCAGATACAACAGAGCGAAATATATTCCGTTAAATGGTTTCATGGTACGCAGGAGTTCTACAGATATTCACCACTCGAATCACCGACTACCAGGGTCATGCCAGTCAATGGCATTAAAGTCGATGTAAGTATTCCTTATAGCATTTACATTTCAGACTGTAATATCCCACTGCTGGGCATAAGCCTCTTTTCCCATGTAGGAGAAGGATCAAAGCTCAATCCATCACGTTGCTCCAATGTGGGTTGGCGGAAATATTCCCCACTATGAGTAACGATCGAATCAAGTGTACCCGATAACAAGCGAGACCGACGGCTTAACGTTCTCTCCGAGGCACGGTGGGGAGACCCACAAGGACTGTACAAACACCCAGACCATGGCAAACATCTATATGGCCAATACAAATGTGTGTCATGTGCGGGGATCGAGCCCGCAACCGCCATCGCAACAGCCACAAACCAGTGCCGTAGCCGTTGCGCCAACGCGACGTCTATAGGTATTAGTATATCATTATGCCTTGAAGTTTTTAGAATATACTAATTACTAGAGTGCTAGAACATTTTAATATAATATAATAAAATGATAGGAAAGTCAATGTATGTCCTGGATAAACTCAAAAAAATACTGCATGGATTTACTTCAAATTTGGCTCGAATATTATTAAGAAGTCGGGTCAGAACATAAGCTACATATTAGATATTATTACGCTATCACCTACGGGGAACGAGCAGTGAACGCACGCAGACGACATCGCGGGCAGCAGCTAGTTTGAAATAAAATTTAAACTGTAAACCTGAAATGCTTGTTTGTTTACTCGCGCTAATCTCAGGTTTTTTTATAAAAATTAACGCATTGAAACCGTGGGACTTGCTAGTATAAATATATTTTAACGTTTCTTCTCCAACATGATAAGCAATATCAGTAATTAATGAAAAATATATTTTCGGTTTCTGTTTTAATAATATTTTCGACGTTGATCGATGATTTAAATATATATATGAATATGCATTTATGTAAATATTGTATTTTATTCGAAATATTTGTAAAGTATTTTTAAAACGTGATCCTATTGTTATATTAATAGTATTATGAACGACTTAATATACGAGTTTACATTTAATACAATCTATTGTAGTGTCATTACTTTTAACATTCAATTAAAAAAATTAATTTATGAAATAAAGCATATTATTTTAGTGTCTGGTATTGTAGTCTAAAATAAACTAGAATCAGTATAATTATCACCATGAAAAATAAAACTGACAATTGTGTTTCTTGTGCCATAAAATCTATATTAATATTATAAACTATCTTGCACTATAAAATAAGCGCTACTCTTAAGATCTAGGTACTAGATCGAAATGATTTTTTTTTGTTGTCTTATAGCATACACACGATCGTCTGTTCCTACGTTAAACAACTTAATGTTTATGTTATAGATAGCAGCCAAGTAGCAGCAGATTAATCTAAATATTTTTTATAAATATACATAGAAATAATACATAATTATATACTCGTAAAACAAATATCACACCCAGACTCAGGCGGAAATCGAGTCGACAACCCCCGGAGCAGAAAGGAGAGTCGGCCCAAAATCCACCAACGAGCTAATCTAAAAAAAATTAACTCTATTCTTTGTGAACTGGTTTGTTAACTTTTTGTAATTTTGTTACAGAGGTTAAAATCAAACGAAACACACGTAGTTCTGATACGGGTGACGCCGAGTCTCAGCGGCAACTACAGCTGTGAAATTATACAAAACGCCCACACTTTCCCACACTACACTGCGACAGCAAGACTCGATGTCGTTGGTGAGTACACAGCCTTTAAAATTTTCTAAAATCGTACAAATATTCCTATTCATTACATTTTTCAGCAAGCTTTTTCGCGATTTATCTTTTAACACACTAAAGTAGATAATAATTTTTTATCCATAAAGCAGATGTGGTCCGGGAACCAGGTACAAATTCGGTCAATCATTTTCTCAGAAAATTGGTCATGTAAATCTATGACTGGCTCCCGGACCAGTGGGTGAAGGTCATGTCTAAATGATAAAATATCTAGTTCGTATCTTAGGCTATATTTAAATGAGACCAAATTACAAGCACTACCTTCGATAAAAAAATCATTGAAATCGATCCACCCAGTAAAAGGTTCTGAATAACACACATAAAAATTTCAGTCGAAGTGAGAAGCTCCTCCTTTTTTGAAGGTGGTTCATCTCTTACATGAGTTATTGATAGCATATATCAGCAGGAGCTGAAACTGATATCCATCTACCAGTTTGAAGAGTATCAGTTGTTTTCCATAATGATGCAAGGTTTCGGCATAAAATAAATTTAATTTTTATTTTCCTATGATCATTGCATGGGGGGTTTTGAAATTTTTATCTAATAATCATGTACTAAAATAGTCACCAACTACATCTAAGCATGCACAGTTGAGTGTATGTTTTTATAAGCCAAACATTGAAAAAGTCTCTAAATTAAATTATTTTTTGTCACAAATGAAATACGAATATCCATTTACGATTCGCAGAAAATTGTTGTCATTTTGATAGCAATTTATACAAATATTCCAATACGCATCGTGGACGTAATTTAAATTGCTACATATTATATGATGTTGCGGTTACCGGGTAAGTATTGAACACAGATTTTTAAAAGCAAATTACGTTAATGTGATTTATATATGAATATTTTGAAATTGATCCAGTTCAATAATATTTCATTTGTTGTAATCAATGTTGAAGGGGATTTTAAACTATGATTAGCTAATGGTTTAATGAATTCGTGTTTAATGTTGCGGCTGATAGCTTTAATCAATCTATTTGATAAGTATTAATAGCTTACTTGTCCATAATAATATTAGTATACTATATCCACATATCAGAGTATCAACTCAGAAACTCTTAGTTTCTGTCTTTTGCTTTAACTAGCAATATAAAAAAAACCTCTTTTATCCCTCTAGTGCTAAAGATTAAATTACGTTATTTAAAAACTACTAGGTGCGCTTATTTGTATGCTGATTACATTTTATACATAGTACGTGTACTTATTCCTATATTTCTGAAATATTATTTTTAACTAGCGACCATATCAGTGTTCCTCTACTATATTATGATTGTATTATACATACGACGCCGCGTTGGCGCAGCGGTCACAGTACGGGATTGCAAACG
This sequence comes from Melitaea athalia, assembly GCA_905220545.2. NCBI lineage: Eukaryota > Metazoa > Arthropoda > Insecta > Lepidoptera > Nymphalidae > Melitaea > Melitaea athalia. Next base: position 2,660,817 of record HG992185.1, on the reverse strand, counting down.
ACTGTTGCGCGGGCGGTTGCGGGTTCGATCCCCGCACACGACACCATACAGATGTTTACCGTGGTCTGGGTGTTTGTGCAGTCCTTGTGGGTCTCCCCACCGTGCCTCGTCGAGCACTTTAAGCCGTTTGCCCCGGTTGTTATCATGTACACCTGATAGCGATCGTTACTCATAGTAGGGAATATATCCGCCAATCCGCATTGGAGCAGCGTGGTGGATTAAGCTCCGATCCTTCTCCTTACATGGGGAAGAGGCCTATGCCCAACAGTGGGACTGTATTACAGGCTGAATCGTGATCGATACATATAAACCTTCCTCTGGAATCACTCTATTTACTAAAGAAAAACGTATCAAAATTAGTTGCGTAGTTCTAAAGATCTAAGTATACAGACAGCGGGAAGCGACTTCATTTTTACTATGTAATGATGAAAAGATTGTTAATATAGAACTTTTTATTGTTTTTTTTAAGCGAAAAAAGCGCCAGCAACATCTGTATAGTCAATAGTATATTATACTTTATACGATCATTTATCTTGAATGGGGTTCAAATCCGCTACAGCTATATCAACAGTCGATAGCTATTCAGTGTACTGTAACTAAAAAAAAAAAAACATGTCACTCGATTTTCTGTATAAAAATCTATTCAAACTATTTAATGGAAAATAAATTCGTGAAAAAAATCCCATTCAACGGGACTTTTTGACGCTTTTTGTATAATTTTATTTATAAAAATCTTAATATATATAAATCTCGTGTCACAATGTTTGTCCTCAATGGACTCCTAAACCACTTAACCGATTTTAATCAAATTTGCACACCATGTGCAGTTTGATCCAACTTGAAAGATAGGCTATATTTTATTTTGGTATATGTAATTATTATATTTAAGAAAAAAAAGGCGGTACGAAGTTCGCCAGGTCAGCTAGTATATTATATTATTTTATCAACACATTTAGAATATTTCAAATTTTCATAAAGTCTTCCATTTTTAACCGTTCACTTCATGAAGTGATTGAATATCAACAGATAATATAAATTATATGATATCGTAGCGAAATAAGTTGAAATTTAACAATATTATTACTGTTAAAACGTGTCTCTATGCAAATCAGTTATTTTAGAAAATATTGAAATATACATTTTCAATAAAACCTGCAAAGTTAAAGTTATTTTTTTAAAGTTATTTTTAATATAGGTATTTAGTTATTTACATTTTTTTTCAAATGTACTATATTAATGTACATGCCATGGTTGTGGTCATAATCCTATGTAACGGTGCGACGGATTTTATGAATGAGATAAAAATGTATTTGGTAGGTATGTGAATAGGTCCTAAAGCACGTTTCATACCGCTAGGTAATTATTGGAGAATCTATACAAGTGTTTTTTTATCTGTGTGGTCGGGTTAGAAAATATTACCACGTAAATAAAATACCATGCTCCTTAAAATATATATTGATATGACAATGCATTAATTCAAGTTACTTCGCAAACAGAAGAAGTTACGAATAATTAATTCGTTTGTTTACTTGAGCGTGCCAGTGTCGAGCTACCAACATGTTTAAAAAAATGTTCCTGCATTTCAAGATAGCTAGGTATTTATCATAATAATTAAAAAAAACCCTGTGACTAAACTCTGTTATAACGTTTTTGAAGTGAAACTTCTATAGAATCGTTGTGATTTCAAACCGGGTGCAACGGAAAAACGACAGGGAAGGGTGCGCCGCGCTGTGCCGTGCTGTGCCGTGTGCTGTGCTGACATGTGTACTTTTTACGCATGCAATTTTTTTTTAAATATCAAACAACTTGATGGCATCTGAGCTAACATGATAACCATATAAAACCCATCATGAAAACACTAAAAGTACGTACCATAATATTATGTGCATAAGCATAACAGTGATCATACCCTAGATACATATATAACATCTATTGGAAGTTTCGTACGGGTTGTATTTATGGCTTTGTTTTGCGTACGAAGCCAATAAGTTTGGGAATAAGTGCCCAGTTTCAGTCAGATAAAGGCACTAACGGTATGTACATGCGATTTTCGACTTTATCGCTACAGTAATGACATTTTTACGAGACTTCGATTCAGATAAGAGTATCGTTTGTAATTTTGATCGGTTGTGGAAAGTCAACGGTAGAAAGAAATTTTCAAGCGCTGCATCATTTGTTTGTATTGAATTTTTAAAGAAATTTGATCTTTGTTTTGGTGTTATGGTAATCAGTGCTACTTTGAAGATACCGATTGAGGTTGAATCTTTTCTTGGATAAAGATGTTAGCAGGAGACATATAATTCAGACATATTGGTAATATTATTTACTAGCCGACCCGTGCCCACTTCGTTGGGCGTTAATTATTATCTTTTTCTTTGTGATGCATTACCTATGTTGTGTAGTTCTTAGTATTTACTAAGTTCTATTAGGTTCATTGTTTATAGCAAGTATTGGACGTATACACTCGTAATAATATCGTGTATTTATTATTTTAAATTACAGAACCAAATAACATACTAAATTTTATAGCACTTATACCCCGTCCGGCGACTAATTAGCTTTTTGACAGCTCACGCCTATAAATTACAGTTTTTTTTCCGGAATAACGTACTAAAAATTTTACAGTAATGTCATACTTTATTGACGATTTGATTGATTGAGTGAAGTACCCTGTGCATAACAAACAACCACAGACTATGAAAGGGTTCTTGAAATAATAAATCGATCATATGATAAAAATAATTTTACGTCATGTGATTATTGTTTCTAAAAATTTAATACAAAAAAGGAAATAAAAATAGTATCTATGACCCCCAAGATTGATTACTTGCAAGGAATTAAGTCGAAATCTTGAAATTTAATTGCAAACCAAGAATATAGAGCAATAACTCTGTTAATTCATTTATTTATTATTTATATATTTCATTTATAATTAAAAAAACTAATAATCGCATAAATAAATAATATTTTTAAATTAAATGTATTTAATTAATTCGATTGAAAGTTCTTCTTAAATAAAATCGATTATTATTTCGAATCGAATAAATAACGTTTGAGGCAGTCACTAATGTCAAAATTTCTTGAAGTGTCAAAAAGATCATTAGTCGCCGGACGGGGTATAAATAAATAATATGTTACTTCAACGCCATCTATCAAAAATCCCGAAAACGATGTCGATAGACTAATAAATAGTCTTCTAATGGCGATAGATGGCGGCGAGAGATGGTAGTACATTTACCATTTTTGAGTTATATTTTTATCTTTTTCCTTTTATCTTGTCACTCCTGAATAGTGTAGCTTTCTGTTAGCGAAAGAATTTTCATGATCGGATCAGTATTTGCGAAGATTACCCTGTATATACAAACAAAAAGTTATAAACTTTACCTCTTTATAATATTAGTATAGATAATCACATGACGTAAAATTATTTTTATCATATGATCGATTTATTATTTCAAGAACTTTTTCATATTCTGTGGTTGTTTCTTATGCACAGGGTACTTCACTCAATCAATCAAATCGTCAATAAAGTATGACATTACTGTAAAATTTTTAGTACGTTATTCCGAAAAAAAAAACTGTAATTTATAGGCGTGAGCTGTCAAAAAGCTAATTAGTCGCCGGACGGGGTATAGTGCACGTGACGATATATTTCAATAATGCAATTTGCTTTCATATCGACGAAGTGTTAGACAAAAATAAAATAGAGAAATATTTGTATTGTAATATTGAAAAATCGAAATAAATATCCCGAAATTTTAATTACCTGTAAGTAATGTATCTAAGCCGATAAAATAAAACAGAAAGTAAAGAGAAGAAAGTAAGACTGAAGCTAAAGAAACAAAAAATTATGATAAACACACTTTCTGAAAAGACTAAATAACAAATAATAACTATAAGAAATATTAAAACAGAAGTAGTTATAGTACTTAGTAGAAATTAAAATGCAAAAATAGTTTTGAAGAAAACTTTTGACCACAACTACGTCCGGAGTACCGATAAAGTAAAACAGAAAGTAAAGAGAAAATATATAAAATAAAAAATAAACGGCAGCGGGCGCCTACAGCGATGAATAAAATCGTAATAATATCGTGTATTTATTATTTTAAATTACAGAACCAAATAACATACCATAAAGAACAAATTTTAAACCACTTAAATGAATAATATGTTGCTCCAACGCCATCTATCAAAAAGCGTAAAAACTTCGTCATCGATAGATTCAAATAGACAGTAAATAAAATAGAGTATTAAATAGTTAAATCTAACAGCGATAGATGGCGCTCGTTTCTTTGTCATTTTCATAATATATTTTAATATTTTTCTTTTTTACTGAATTTTTTTATACAATTACAATAAAATATAGCCTATGTCACTCCTGAATAGTGTAAATATAAATGTTTTAAAATCACCAATTAATTTCTAAGGCAAATAATAATGCTTGATTAGATTGAATTGTTGACACGGCACGTCAGAGGACGCAGGTTCAAATCCTGCTGATTTAAAATATTTATATATTTTTATCTTTTTCCTTTTATCTTGTCACTCCTGAATAGTGTAGCTTCCTGTTAGCGAAAGAATTTTCATGACCGGATCAGTATTTGCGAAGATTACCCCGTATATGCAAACAAAGTTATAAACTTTACCTCTTTATAATATTAGTATAGATTACAAATAGAGAAAACTAATTTGGGACCCTCTAATTTTAATCAAGTTCTACTTTGATGAATTAGAGACACCTTTGAAGACTTGAATAACATATTGGAGAAATAATAATTATTATTACAAAATAGTGTACGATTGACGAATATATTAATGAACAAACTTAAAGACACAGAAACAATAGTTTTCTTTATGTATTATTGCAAAATTACAACAACACGAGACCATAAATTCAAAAATGTTAATACTGCTAACTTACTTGTAGAATCACCAACTACAAAACTAAAATAGCATAAAACAGACGCTCAACTCCAAACACTACAAATGGACGCAACGCTAACTTTTGTCACGACGGTCTAAGAATTTCTTTGACAACCGAAAAGCATTAACATAACGATAACACAAAGTGCGGAAACACCGACGCCTCCATTTACACCTCAAAGTGATTCTACCTTTTCTCCTCCCAAAGAAATATCACCTAATGAATTCCATTAAAAATACAGTTTTTCCTGTAACGCTCGTGCTATCGGTAATTTTCTTTTATTCTGTAAATGCTTATGATTCTTATTACATTAAAAATAAAGACTATAATAGTCCAATTTTTCCAACATCTGTGATTGTCAACTACGAGGTTTTGGGGCGTTGAGGGACATTTCTCTTTGCATTTCATTTAACTTTGTGATAAAACGATTTTTTATTATTATTTCTTTTTTTTTTTCTTTTACGCCTATTTAAATGGGCTAAAATGACATTTATTTTATGGATATGATATATTTGCAAAAACCAAAAATTTTAGAATTTTAATTTGTCGTAAAAATAACTTCATTCATTCTTAATTATGGATTCTTTGATGAAAAATTAATTGAATAAACCTGAAAATTCTAAAATAAGAAATAGTGATTTAATGAATGGTTTACTTTAGTGTTGACGGTTTTGAAACTCGCTAATTTTTCAGCATAAAAAGAAAAGAAAAGAAAAACTGTAGAAAGCTGAATATGAAGTGAATTAAAAACGGTCTATACAAATATTTTTCAAAATTCACATTTGAAATAATGAGAAAGTTAGAGAAACGTTCATAAAATGGCAGTAGCTCACCTTTTTTTTTTTTTTTTTTTTTTTTTTTTTTTTTTTTTTTTTTTTTTTTTTTATGTTAGTAAGTCGACAAACAAGCGTACGGCTCACCTGATGGTAAGTGACCACCGTAGCCTATAGACGCCTGCAACACCAGAAGCGTCGCAAGCGTGTTGCCGACCCTATCCCCAATCCCCCCAGGAGCTCTGGTCACCTTACTCACCAACAGGAACACAATACTGCTTGAAAACAGTATTATTTAGCTGTGGTCTTCTGTAAGGTCGAGGTACTTCCCCAGTCGGGCTGCTCCATATTTTGAGCAGGAAATTTCCTGCTGTGCCCTACCTCAGTTAAACCTTGAACTGAAACTTAAAAAAAAAAACTTGCAAGACTTTTATTCATTTTGAAAATAAAATAGTAATAATAGTACAATTTTCATCGAATATACTTCATAATACTTCTTTATAGTTCGACTTAATAAATACCCTGTAAACAAAGCTACGATGTCTTTTCTTGTTAAAGGACGTGGTGCTTTATTTACCGCGCTACTTCATTGCGTATCGATTACAATGTCTCACAATTTGTTCCGAAGAGTGACGCGAGCAGGTCTTGCGATCATGTTTCATCTTATCATTTCACAAAAATAATATATTGCTCGTAAGACTACCGCTCCACTCACTCGCGTACTAGCTCCTGTCGAGGCTCGGGCTAGGATCGACAACACGCTTGGAATGTATCCGCTTACCATCAGGATCGGACTTTTTGTTTACCACCTTTGTAGTATCTAAAATCATACAAAGAGATAATATGAGTAAAATAATATATATAACATGGTAAAATTTGACAAAATATTTTATTCATTATCAATACATATTATAAAACAAAGTCGCTTCCCGCTGTCTGTCCATATATGTGCTTAGATCTTTAAAACTACGCAACGGATTTTGATGCAGTTTTTTTTAAATAGATGGAGTGATTCAAAAGGAAGGTTTATGTATATAATACATGCATATTATAGTAGAGCAACACTGATAATTTTAGAGGTTTCTAACGTATCTTTTATTGTAGATAGTATTTAGTTTCAGCATTGCAACCGTGCGAAGCCGGGGTGGGTTACGATCACGATTTAGCCTGTAATATACCACTGTTGGGCTTAGGCCTCTTCCCCATGTAGGAGAAGGATCGGAGATCCACCACGCTGCTCCAATGCGGGTTGGCGGATATATTCCCTATTATGAGTAGCGATCGCTATCAGGTGTACATGATAACAACCGGGACCGACGGCTTAACGTGCTCTCCGAGGCACGGTGGGGAGACCCACAAGGACTGCACAAACACCCAGACCACGGCAACATCTGTATGGCCAATACAAATGTTGTCGTGTGCGGGGATAGAACCCGCAACCGCTCGCGCAACTGTTAATCGCAATCCAATGCGGGGTGGGTCGCTAGTGTTATTTAAAAAAAAATTAGAAATGAACTTGGCGAGGCCTATGTCCAGCAGTGGAGTACAATGGCTGAACTGACTAACTGACTTACAAAATATTAAGCAGTCGTAATTGAATAGAGCCAATATTTTCATTTTAGAATTTTACTTTTATTTTAGCTAAATGGAAATAACTTTCTGTATTTTATTTGAAATTCACTCAAAAGTTTTAACATTAACTTAAATTATTTTTACAAATCCATTCCACTCTAAAGATCCTTTCTTTTGTAGAGCAGTTAGCTATTGTATTAAGTAGTGTTGCTAGCGTCCAACGCTTCCATCGCTTCAAGCAACGCCTGGGGTAGTCAAACCTTGCACTGACGTTTGAGGAATTCCTAAAAAGCGTTCTTCTTCTTTTATTATTACAATATATTCTATCTTCGCAGTTTAAAATTTTCTGATGAAAGATAAACATAGGTAAAATTATTTGAGTTGGAAATAAGCTAACTCATTTTAATGTTTTTCATCGCAGTACATAATTACAAAGAAAATATGTTTTATGTTATCCTAATTGTATAATTATTGGATTCATACTTAACCAGTTCCTATGTACTCGTGTAAATCTAAAAACTGTTTTTAACACATAAATTTAATTCAACATTTTTGGTAAATTTTACTAACAAATGAAATCGTCAGAATAGCTTCAAAATTACAAAGAATGTCCTACAATAAGACTGTTAAAGTTTGAGAATCCTTGCCCGCCTCTGTCTGCATTACGTTGTTAACAAAAAGGGGGGGTTAGCAAAGGGGACCTTGTCCTAAATAACTTCTCACTTGAACAAATTTATGCGCTACTTTGAGATGCTTTTAGTTTAGTTTGAACATAAGACATTGTTTTGGGATTAGCGTCTATTTGAGGCTCACATGTTTTTCTTACATTGTATTGTCGGTTTTGTCTTTCTTTATGGCTTTTACTTCTTGTTTTATATTGAAATTTATATTTTGTTTACTTTAATATTTTTGCTTATTTGCTATTTAATGTTTTATTTTATTCAATATATTCTACTTTCTTAATCCTGTTGCGGATAATACTTGTAAATTAGAATATTGTTATGAATACTCTACTGTAACGGCTTTTAAATGTCCTACTACTCAAGAAAGGAGCAATTACTATGACTACTCAGAGCTAAATAATACTGCTTTCAAGCAGTGTTTTGTTCCATTGTGAGTAAGGTGATCAGGGCTCCTGGGGGATTGGGGGTAAGGTCGGCAACGCACTTGCCATGCTTCTGGTGTTGCATATGTATGTCTACAGGATACGGTAATCGCTTATCTTCAGGTGAACCGTAAGCTTGTTTGCCGATCTAGTTGTATAAAAAAGACTAATTAAAAAAACTTTGTAATACCAAATGATCTTTGAAAAATGGTTGATGCAACATAAATAAAATGGGTGTAAGAATTACTACAACTTATAATACTTAAAAATTCTTCAATTTTCCTTACGATGGTTTGCTTCACAGACTAGCATTGGATGATTGCTATCATAAATTAAAAAAAATATATGAAACTCAGGGGTTTTAATATCTTTAGGTAGCTCTAGTAACTTTCAGGTGCATTTATAAAATATTATTGGACCGAACAATATCTATAATATGTCATAATTGCTATACCACGTATTGAGATCAAAACTTCGACATTTATTACCTACATATAGGTATAATGTTTAATCACCAAAAAATATTATAAAGCATAATCTATCCAACAGGTATCGGTGGTCTCCGAGCAATCGACCTGAGGATATCGCCACCAGTTGTACAACGAGGGTCAGATGTGACCTTAGCCTGCTTATACGAGCTGACGGATGCACCGTTGTACTCCGTTAAGTGGTACAGAGGGCGACACGAGTTCTACAGATATTCGCCTACAGAAACGCCCGCTACGAAGATATTTCCGTTTGCAGGGATTAACGTCGACGTAAGTACTTGCATATTGTATATTATAAAATGCAGACTCTCGCATATTTTAAAACTCGCGAAACTATTGTCAACACAAACTGTTACGACATTGAAGTATTTAAGTAAAAGGAAACAATTTGTGATACGTTTTGTAGTCAAGAATAGTTCGAATATTATTTTAATACACAAATAACTACTGAAACTAAATACTATCTTCAATAAAAGATACATTAGAATCCTCTGAAATTACCAGTGTTGCTCTACTATAATATGCATGTATTATGCATAAAAACCTTCCTCTTGAATCACTCTATCTACTAAAGAAAACCGCATCAAAATCCGTTGCGTAGTTTTAAAATTTTAAGCATATATGTATACAGACAGACAGCGGGAAGCGACTTTGTTTTATAATATGTAGTGATAAGCTACACATGCAGGCTTATTGAGAAAGGCCGCAGTAGGAAATATCTACTCTCCATTGGCTACGACGGCGTCACTACTCTAATGTATGTTAAAATTATATATTACCAAAAGGTCTAAATTATAGTACAAGATGTGTACTTTGAGTTACAAGTGTTTGGTAAGTTACCTAGTCATTACTACTAGAAAAAATTAGGATAGTTATTACATTTTTCGAACGTTTTTTAACTAAAAATTAATACATAACTATTTGAACGCTTACTAAAACCATTGTCATACATGAGTGATAAATGTGTCAACGCTACTCGACGCTATGCAATGCGGAAATATCAAACAGTTATTTTATCTTATGCTTTTCTACGTTGACGCGTTAATTCATGTCACTAGAATTATTGTATTGTATTGTAGCGGATCGCGTCACGTCGCATTGTGTTGCTTCCGTACGTCTGCGCATAGGTTTGTATAGTCATAGTCTAATCCACGCCAGTCATCTAGTTTTATAATGGATAAGTAAATCCATTTCAGTTAAAATATAATATGTAGGTACATACACGTAGGTAAATACAGGTAGGTATGTTTTGGCGTTCATTCAATTAAAAAAATTTCTTATATAGTTTTACAGAACGAATCCAATATTATATTACTTCAAATTTAATTATGTATCTGTAGTAAATGTCATCAACAAATACGTGAAAATTCATGTGAAACCGAACGTAAATTGACGACACGTTGGCCCAGCGGTCACAGCGCTGGCTGTTGCGATTGTGGCTGCGGGTTCGACTCATGGCAAACATTTTTATTCGCCATATATAGATTTTTTCATGGTCTGGGTGTTTTTGCTTGTGTATTGTGTATATTTCCGCAACCGGACAAAAAAATCTACTAGGTGCCGTTGATTGTGATGTATTTTTTATTTATTTAATTACACGCAATATTATTATATAAATATAGTTTTTGTAGAAAAATATTAGAAATAAAGATCACAAGCTTTATAAAAATAAACTCAAACTTATCAAAGTATCAAAAACACTACGAAGACAAAGGAAAATTTACCAACCGCTTAATAAAATACCCTTAAATAATAAAAGTACCCTCATATTCCGGGCAGTCGTCTAAAAATGGATGAAACTATTCTAATAGTAAAATTCTCATATCCCAAGATAAAACCACTAGGTGTGTCATTTCTCTCGGGAGCTAACATTTAGGTTACGTACAATTCGTCTTACACTTTTGTGAAAGATGTCAAGTTGGTATCACTGAATACTATAAAAGGGTTGGAAGGGTCCTTACGTGAGTCAAGTTCCTAAATATGTTCTCGCGTTTATCTTTTGAAACGGGTACTTTAAAAGAAATCTTCAATTTGATTTAACTCGTATTGAACTAATGTTTATAAGTGGCTCTTCGATAATTTTCTTTAAAAAAAATTTGGGATAAAATACGAATATTTTGCTACATTTTGTACAAAAATACATCAATAGGTTTTGAAATCATTAAATTGCGATACTTGAAAGGAATTCCTTTCAGTTCCTTTTTTCGTTTCTTTCACTTGATATTAATATAATAATAACGTTATAATATGTGAAAACCATTAAACGTGGGTTCAAATAAAATATAATAAAAAAAATGTCTTAAAAACTTATATAAGCCTGATCTTGATCTTTGAATAATAATAATGAATCGCTGTTTGGGTAGTCATTAGTAACTAAGTCACGGATTTTACTAGCATAGAGACCAGGTTTTCAATGAAATATGTATCAAGTCTTACTAATAAAAAAATTTTTATACTTATTCTTAAATTTACTTTCTTTATTTAGTTCCAACCCTAATCCGCGTATGTCAACTTGGTTCGATTTTAAATATGCATCAGTAACCTTATATAATAAAAAATGCTGTGTGGGCTTGCTGTGTGGTTACGGCAGTAAAGAATACAGCCACCCCCTCTCTTCCCGTGGGTGTCGTATGAGGCGACTAACGTTTAACACAGTTCCGCTACCACCTTGGAACTTAAAAAGCCGACCGATGGTGGGATAACCAACTAACTGCTGGCTTTGAAATATACAGGCCGAAGACGGGCAGCAGCGTCTTCGTTGCGACAAAGCCAGTCCTGCGGTCACCAACCCGCCTGCCCAGCGTGGTGACTATAGGGAAAATACATGAGTTGGTGCCATAATGTTTGGCGAAAACTTACGGAAGCCTATGTCCAGCAGTGGACTGCGATAGGCTGTTATGATAATGATGGACCTTATATAAGTCATTATATATGGTATCATGTGTGAACAAATCAAAGCAATTTTATAATATGTAAGACTTTAAGAACATTTAAATCATGCGAAACTTAACTTGTCAAACAGTAAACAAAGAGAGAATATTTTGAACTATCTACATCAATATTTGTCATTTGTATCCATCACAAATATTTGAGAAAATAATTCATACTGTGATTTCACATAGTGATAAATTAAGCTCTACATCTTTTCCTAAAACTCAAAATTAAAGTCATACATATTACATAACGTGCTAGTCTTTTACGCTCAAAATATTACAAACTTAAAAATAAAAGTCAAATCTCACTTACAACTTACTTCAATAAATAAATAAATAAAATAAACTTACAGGTGTAAAATTCACAACAAAAAAGAATTCCGAAATGCACAAAATTCAAGTTATTATACCACAGAAAGGGCATACTAAAATCATAAGTACAATAATTATGCACTAAAGCATAGTTCGTTCCAAGCTGTTTATAGTGCACGTCGCATTTTAGGCTAAAATTATATTAAAATGTAAAGCATTACACTAAGAGTCTATTACTTCACTCCTGTTTATTCAGTACAAAGTGCGGAACAAAATTGGTGTTGTCCGAAACAGATGCAAGTGACCATTTATCATTTGCGTTATTGTTAACAACATTTACCTACATTTCTCTTTGAAATAATTAAATTCTTAGTTGAACTTCTCAAAGCGGGTTAAGGTATAAGAGAAAGGCTATTTAAGAAAAAAATATTGGTTGTCTGTAAAGTTGGTTTACGGACGATAGTTTAACGTGACAACGTTATAACAAAACATCAGTCTCCTCGGACGAATAGGCCAATCGAGTGGAAGATAGATGCGGCGCAAGCGTACAATGAGTGTAACGGGACAATAGGCGTAACGTGACAGTGAGTCATCCTTTTTTGTGCATTTCGCCGGCGTTCATCGATTTATTAGACGTTGTCACGTTAAAAATTGATATATCTATATCAGTATTATAAAGCTGAAAGGCTTTGTTTCTTTAAACGCGCTGATCTCAGTAGCTACTGATCCGTATTAACAAATTCTTTTTGTTTTGGATATTCCAAAGCAGGCTATTGTCTATATAGTATTTTAGTAACTTTTTCCTTAAATTAAGGCGAGAGAAATAGCCCAGCTATTTCTCTCGCCTTAATTAGTAAGTAATAAAACAAAATATACTAGTGATAATAATATATCATGAAATATAAAATTTAAGACAGCCTCAAAGATAGGAAATATGTAAAAATTATTCTTTAAATATTATAAATAAAGACAAGTACATAATAAAGTATTTATTACTAAAACTATAAGACCTTACCTAAATATTTTGTATATCACATTTTGTGGTCTACCATAATATAATTATCCTTAATCAGATAAAATTTGTACTTAATTGCAAAGGAAAGAAATTTTCTATTAGATATTTAAAAAGAAACTTGGAAATTGGTACATTCGACATTTGGATTAATGTCATGGATTCAGCATCAGTCTTTCTCATCGATACCATTAAAGGCCAGGCCATTTTGCCAGCTAGACAATTGCAGTCAGAGTTACTTAGAGATACTTCGAATTCAAGTATACTATCAGCGCTGCCTCTCGTCTCTTAAGGCGTTTCCAAGTTACACAAAGAACCCTCGCCTCGACGCGCCTGAACAATATTCAGTAATAGACAGTAATTGTTTTGTTAAGATCCTTTGTTGCACTGACATTTTGGATTAAACGATTAATTGAAATTCCTGATATGATACACTTAATTTTATTCAATCCCTCTGTCAAGATTCAAAGCTGTTTATATGCAAATCTTTAGGTAGGGTCTTGAATGGAAATCTATATCATGATACGTTTGGTGAAGTACTTCAAAGTGAAGGTCTAGTATCCTATAAGTGTAAAAGGTTATAAATACTATAACTCAAACACACCTTAAAATATACACTATAATAAATTTAAATATAAGTAAGCCAAAATCAACTGAGGTAGGGCACAGCATGATACATCATGCGCTCAAATTCTGGAGTAGCTTGACCTTACAAAAGATCACAGCTAAACAATACTGTTTTCACGCAGTGCTGTATTTCTGTGGTTAGTAAGGCAACCAGAGCTCTTGTGGAAGCCGGGGGTAGGGTCGGCAACGAGCTTGCGATCCTTCTAGATTCTTCTAGATATCCTGCCCGTCTGGGGATGTACCTCTACCTTACAGAAAATCACAGGTAAATAGCATAGCTTTCATATAGTGTCATCTTTGTTAGGTAAGTCGGGGATAAGGTCGTAAACGCGAATGCCACGCTTCTGGTGTTTAGAAGCTACGGTAATCGCTTACCATATAAGGTGAGCCGTACGCTTTTTTGTCGACCTAGTTTATAAAAAATGTCTCCCTATCTACTAACAAGTACTCCGCTATAAAACTACTATTTTAGAAAACGTAACAGAATTAATAAAAATTATAACAAAGTAATTCCAAGTTTATTTTGAAGAATAATGTACTTTGATGGCATTGTTTTCTGTTACGACTGATGTTAATTTTGACTACACCAATCAATTTAAGAAGTATATAATACATATATATATATATATATATATTTATTTTATAAAATACATCCTAAATCCAGAATTAACACTATGGCAAATTATTTTTTTAAGTTACAAGAATAATTAATATTAAAACGTTAAAGGATTCCATTTTTAAAATTTTATCACTGGCACTTTTTCAAGATTATCCACGTGTGAAGATCCAATTTGTTATAATAGCTAGTTCGCGTAATATAATTAGTTCCCTCTTCTATCTACTTACGTATAATACGAATGCCTAGGTGTACCTGTACGGGATCAGCGCTTGGTCAAGGTTAAGTAACATCGTTAAGTGTAAGTGTGTTCTTATATTCACTTAGCGGTAATTAATGAGAGATCTTTTCATATTCAACATAAATTACACTCGTGTTACTGTATTATATTATTATTTACTGAAATCTGTTCAAATAAAAGAAATTGCAGAAATATTTTTTTTTTGTTGTTATTATCAGGACATAAAAATAAAATGTGTAATGTGTAAAAAGATATGTTTGGAAGTAAATTTATCACAGAAAACAAAAATATACATTTTTACATATTTATTTTGTCATTCGTGGTTTTTCATCTTAGCATTTGAAACAAAAGCGCCTTTACCTACTTCTAAAATAATGGAAATGAATATGAGGAATCTTTTGAATTCGTCAATGGCGTTTTTTAAAACATTTAGATCATACTCGCGTATTAAATGACTGAGTTTTCTCGAAAGTCATATTTCCCCGTCTACGTTCTAGCAGATGTTCATAATTTCAATGTTTTTTTTTTAATGTTACTAAGTCGACAAACAAGCGTATGGCTTACCTGATGGTAAGTGACTACCGTAGTCTATAGACGCCTGCAACACCTGAAGCATCGCAAGCGTGTTGCCGACCCTATCCCAAATCCCCCCCAGGATTTTATTTCTTACTACTAGCTAGTCCGCGACTTCGTCTGCGTGGAATAGTGACTTTTGACAGCATTTTTGGATATATCTTTTGGTGTACTTTGGACATCAGAATAGCTCTAATATTTTGTCTCTTCTCGCAAACTAATAAAACATTCACATAAACCTTTTACGTGATATTTCTATACAAACTTTCATCCCCTATTCCCTATTGTTATTTTACACCCTTGAGGGTAAAACTTGTACAAAATTTGAATGTCATATTTATTTATATCGAATCGACAACCTAAAAATAAGTTTCAAGCTTTTAGCTTTAAAAATGACGATACTTCCATACAACATTTCACCCCTCTTTCAACCCCTTACACCTGTTTTTTCGCATTGTAAAGTAGCCTATGTCTTTTTCCAGGCTCTAGACTATTTATGTACCAAATTTCATTTAAATCGGTTTTGTAGTTTTGGCGTGAAAGCGCGACAGACAGACAGACAGAGTTACTTTCGCATTTATAATAATAAATGACTCACTCAGTGACTATCTAACATTCTTCCGGTGAGAGACACTTCGAAATTGCTTTACCCTTAGTCTAACAAATTATTTTTCTATATGGAGAGGTTTATAAGCCCAGCAGTGGGATGTTACTAAATCAATCAATCAAAATAAAATTACCCAATGTCTACGTAGTAAATGAATATCACTAATCTCTTATATAATTTGACTAGCCTTTTGGCGCAGTTTGTAGTGATCCTGCTTTCTGCTCCGGGGGTTGTGGGTTCGATTCCCACCCCGAGTCTGGGTGTAATATACATATATATTTATATATGTGTCGCAGATCAGAAGTAGGTAGGAGAAGAACGGACGGATGACCGAACTGGTTCATTAACAATGTAAGTTTAACACAAGATAGTTCTAACTATTTAGTATTCAATGGACTCACCGAGCTGGTACCGGATCTATCGCGTGGCGGAGAGACAACTCAGAGGCAGGGCCCGGGAGTTGCGACCCGAGTCTAGGTTTAAGACGGCCGTCTTTAAAATGCGCATTAACGCTCGCCTCCACTGACCGAGTTGCCCACAATATAAAGTAACAATTAATTCGTGTACACAAACTAACCCTTACAAGAGTTGAGGTTAAGCTACTAGCAGGATACACAAGTGCACCGCGCCACGCCAGAGCCAAGACTGCCAGAGCAAGCTGCGGCCGCATCGGTCTTTTATACACGACTGAATGGCTCGAATAATAGAATTAGTGAGGGTAGATGAATAATAATAACAACACAGGTACCGTCATTAATAACTATCTGTATTGACTCTCCGACATATGTATTATTTATTAGTATGTTTATAAAAAAATATATAATATGTAGCTAGACCAGACGGCTGTTACCTATAACACAAGCATTAAGTTGGTTACTTTAGGAACAGACGACCGTGTGTGTATTGTGTAGATATTTATTTATTTATTTATTTATTATTTATAACTTACTAACTATGCCCTGCAGTATCAAACGCGTTAATTTGAGGAATAAAAATATTCTGTAGCCTTTCTCGTTAAATGGTCTATCCAAAACAAAATTATTTTTTTCAATTCGAAAAAGAAATTTTTGATATTGGCCCGTATAAATAAACAAACTTTTCAGCTTTATAATGTTCGTATAGATATATCTTATCTGTGAATAAGTCACTATTTCTCTACTCCGTGTTTTACCTATACGGCTCACTATGACATATTGTATCATACGATCTCCAATAAAATATATTTGAAACTAATATTACATCGAGAGCCCATAAGGGCCAGACTTTCGTCATTTCATAAAAGCTGTTCTCAATGCATGCTTCCAACACCGATAGAAGCAATGGCCAAATATAAAGTTTAACTCCTGGTCTCTTTTATAAAATTATGAACGTCTGGCCCTCACGGCTCTTGGGTTGTATGTTACAACACACATTAATATAACTATAAAAACACATATAGCTTAGAAATTTCCATAGAGTTGTAGTCTTCACTAAATCCTTCTCACCTACAATGTAACACGTACGACTTTTATTCTAAAACGAATGTTAACTCGGCACGTTTTGCAGCTACCAAGCGTTTGTTATTTTAAATTTTATTTCAAAATTTTTTACTGGAAACCACCTTAAAACTATAGCTTAATATTTTTTACATGTACGCTACAGTAACTGTACAAGGTGGAAAAGCGAATCGCTACATATTTTAAACCGAAGTCCCCTGCCGCCCTGATTGTCTGTTCGCGATCTCATCATTATAATCCAACTAGAATATAGTTACTTCGACAATAATGCATACAAATTACATCCTTAACATTTCATAATTTTATAAAATATCTTCCAAGCTGTCACAAAATAGAAATCATGATGACGAAAAGAAAAATTAAAAAAAAAAAAAACAAAATTATGTACACGTAGCAAGACTTTTAAAATATTTAACCTTGTTTTTATCTCTTCTTTTAAACAGGAAAAATCAAAACATTAAATTCATAAAAAAATAATTTATTCAACTTGTGTTTATTTCACTACAAATATTAAAAGCTATACAGCTTACTCATATCCATATATTAGTACGTCTTCTTCTATACATTAATACGTGAAGCAAAAACTTTGTAGGTAATACCTCTTTTTACGAAAATTGCGCGGACGGAGGAGTATGAAATTTTGCACACTAATAGTTTATATAGAGAAGTAGTGCAGGATGTACCTATATAATAATAATTCAATGAATATTTTTTTAAATAATGCTTAAAAATACATTAAATCAATTAAAAATATATCACATATTTCATGTATTTGACACACACACGCATATAATACTATTTTGTTTATTATTATAGAAGTATAGTCTTTGACAACATAACCTTAATTAATGAAGTTCAAACTTATAATTTAAATTAATTATGGTCGAATTTCGACCACTGGGCGACCCTAGTACCTATTATATAAATATGTATGTATGTTGTAAATAGAAAAGTTTTTTATTTGTTTTGGATAAACACAAAAAACTGCTGGCTTTGAAATACACAGGCCGAAGACGGGCAGCAGCGTCTTTGGTGCGACAAAGTCAGTCCTGCGGTCACCAACCCGCCTGCCCAGCGTGGTGACTATGGGCAAAACACACGAGTTCACGCCATTTTTGGTGCGAACTTGTGGAGGCCTATGTCCAGCAGTGGACTGCGATAGGCTGAAATGATGAAACACAAGAACTACTCGAAATTTTTAACAAATTCTTTCACCAACTACGTCTACTATAATTACTGATTCACATAGGCTTTCTTTTAGTTGACAGAAACAGCCGAAATCATTAAATCAACGACGGCAGTCAAAAAGGTAGTTAAAAATATAAACAAAAAATATATATTTTTAAATGCTTAAAAGCAAAACTGTTATATTTCAGAAAATCGTTATGATATGACATACTAAAACCTGTCTCGTTTTATGAATTCTCCGCTGCATTTCTGATGGAAAAATATGATGGAATTGAATTCAGTGTACGTTGCACCATTTAATCCACTTTTTTTTTTTTGAAAAACATCCAAACGTGTACGATTTCTGGCCCTCGCTATACTGCATGACAGTGCCTATATCAGCGAAATTAGTGCTTCATATATTTTTTATTTCCTATTTTATTACATTTCTATCGAGCATACCAATCAGTTATTGTTTTCTAATGTATATAAGTTACAAGACTAATAATATATAAGTTACAAGACTATGGGCAAAACACATGAGTTCGCGTCATAATGTCGGGCGCGAACTTGTGGAGGCCTATGTCCAACAGTGGACTGTGATAGGCTGAAGTGGTAGTGGTGGTGGACTGTGATAGGCTGAAGTGAGTGAGTGAAAAGTATGCTAAGAAAGGATTTTGTGCCAGGACCAAATTAATGTGGTCTAAGGACTAGAACAAGTTTATATGAAGGCCTTCCATTTTTTGTGCTGCAAATACTACGAATCTATGCTAATATTACAAAGCTGAAATGTTTATTTGCTTGTTTGTTTGAACGCGCTAACCTCAGAAACTACTGGTCCAACTTGAAAAATTCTTTCATTGTTAGATAGCCCATTTATCGAGGAAGTCTATAGGCTATATATCATCACGCTAAGACCATTAGGAGCGGAACACCAATGAAGAATGTTTCGAAATCGGGGTTTTCTTTTTCTCCCGCTGCCTGCGCTGCGTAAACAGTTAAAAGTTTTGCAAAAATCATGTATGACAGAATTTTTTCTATTCCACGCGGACGAAGTCGCGGGCAGAAGCTAGTTTATTATAATAGACGTCCAATAAAAACAAAATAATCTCAAATAGGGATTGAAAGTTTGTATTTATCGTACAATTTGTCCGTCCGTCATTTTATTTATTTATTAAAAGTAAGAAACTTAATTTTTCCACTATTAATTAAAAATGAATAAATATGAATTTCAGCATTTGTGACAATCTACCCTTAAAGGAATAAAATAGAGACTGAAAGTTTAAATGAAAAATTGTTCATTTTTGAAGCTAAAAACATGAAATTGTAGTTCTGGATTACTAATTAAAAATGAGTGAACACGTATTTCAGTTTTCGTGAAAATTCTAATCATAAATGTTTGAAATAGGGATTAAATTTTATATGGAAATCCGTTATTTCTGGAGTTAGAAGCTTTAAACTTTTTTCATAGACGTTTGATCAGAATTTTTGAAATTGAGGGAAAATCACTCACATCAAAATCTGATGTTTCGTATAAAAATGCGTCTTATTTTTGCATAAATATTACTTTACCCTTTATTTTTAGACCCTTTTAGACTTTTTTTAGAGGTTAGGTATTATTAATAAATAAATAATTAATCAAATGTATTTTTTTAGTTTTGGTGTAATTTTTACGCTTCAATATACCTTATCTTAAACTTTTTTTTTGTACAACTCGTCGTCGTGATGCACTCGTTGTATCCCGCTAGTAGCTCAACCTCGACTCTTTCAATAATAATTATTTGTACCAACGAATTAATTGTTGCATATTGTATTATGATCTATAATTTGAACAAGACAGGGCGGGCAACTCGAGCAGTGAAGGTGAGCGTTGATACCTATCTGAGGCGGCCGCCTTAAACCTACACCTGGGTCGCAAGTCCCGGGCACTGCTCTCAGTTTGTCCCTCTGCCACGCGACAGACCCGGCACCCGCTCGGTGAATCCATCGTATGCTGAGTAGTTCAGCCTCCACCCGTTAACTAATCTGTGTAACTATCTTGTGTTAACTTACATTGTTAATAATCCAGTTTGGCTCTCCTTGCTCCTTCTGATTCCGACATACACTTTTTTACCCCCTCTTTGTAAATATTATCAATTTCTTCGCGAGCGAAGTTACCGGCAACCTCTAGTTTATTATTATATTATTATTATAGTATGAAATAAAATCTTTGAAAATTTCATACGCTTTCCCACGCGTATCTTGTTCCTAGATAATGGAAAATACCTTCATAATATATTTTTGGCTCCAACCTTTATATATCACTCACAATCTTATGTAATTTGCTTTGAATTGGGTCTCAAGGATTATCATAGAGATATTTCTTTTCATATCAGAAATATAACGTATTACATGATAGAAAAAAAAAGAAAAAAAATGAGAAATAAACTATGTCGTCATTAGAATAATTCTAATATAGCCTACAAAATTATTTTGTAGGCTATATTTACCTATTGTTAGAATCGATTTTAATCAATTATATTAGAATCAAAGTATTAATATTGTTATAATCTATACATATAGTAAAATGGTAGGATAATCAAAACTGTACATTGAATATTTTTTTAAAAGAATACTTGGGGTGTGATCTACTATCGATACCGAAGCCAAAAATATAGTTTTTAGAATTTTTGTCTGTTTGTCTGTATGTATGTCCGGGATAAACTCAAAAAGTAGTGCATGGATTTACTTCTTTGGCACGAATATGATTAAAAAGTCGGGTCAACATATAGGCTACATATTATCACGCTATCACCTACGGGGAACGAGCAGTAAACCTTTATAGCGTTCACGCAGATGACGTCGCGAGCAGCAGCTAGTCGAATAATAATAAAAATGTTAAAACTAGAATAATTCTTAATATCGATTATTTATAATATTATGTAGCAATGCTTAAAGTGAATGATATTTGTAGGGTAGTTTGAAATAAGAGGTTAGACTGGTGTAAGAATAATCACTTTGTAATGTCAGTCTTGGAGAAAATTTCAGTGTGAACACATCAAGCAATGTTTTTGTTATCCGAGTTTATTTAATTGAAAACTGAACTGATTCTATACTATACTAGCGACCCGCCCCGGCTTCACACGGTTGCAAAAGCTATCAGTGTTCCTCTACTATATTATGCATGTATTGTACATATAAACCTTCCTCTGGAATCACTCTATTAATTTACTAAAGAAAACCGCATCAAAATCCGTTGCGTAGTTTTATAGGGACAGACAGACAGCGGGAAGCGACTTTGTTTTATACTATGTTTGTTATATACAGGACTTCATCAAATCATATCAATTGTAATTAGTAAAATGTAACCATTGACAATTTTGATGGTATTGCTCAAAAGCAATTATGTAACCGTTCTTAAGGCAAAACAATATTACTAGTACATTAAGGTGTTACATTACGTACTTAATACCACTGAAGTATAACAAGATTATTCCAGGTCATATATAAGCATTATAATTGACTATTAAGGTAAATACCAAACTATACAATATCATAGTTACCAATCGCATTACGATTGTAGTATAACGATTGCCGGCTACGTAATTGATTGTATTAGAATAGTAATATACCTATATATAATAGAAAACGGAGAAGAAAATAAAAGAGGGTCAATATTTCATTCAAAATAAGTTTTATATTACAACTAGCTGTGCCCCGCGGTTTCACCTGCGTTGATTTTGTAACAGTACCATGGGGGTGTGATGAGAAAGACCCCAAACTTATAATAAATTTATAACATCCTGGTCACGGCACCAAATTGTAACGAGCTATCCTGGTGACGGGACCAAATTATAACGATACTACCCTATGGCATGGTGACTATTTACCACGTTTATGAAAATCCTAGTCATGAAGAACCAAAATGTGACACTATCATGGTAGTGGCGTTACAAGCTAATATTAAGCTTAAGAGGACATCAAATGTCTTTGACCTTACGAATGTGATCGTCTAGAATAAGGAAGGACTCTACGTTGTGTTTGATTTTTGTTTTAGAGTAACTTAAGTTCTTATTGTGGTATGCCGAAGGAAAGACATAGTATATGTTATTAGAAGCCATGATTTATATATAAACTCTAACTAACATCCTACCTAGTCACTAATTTAAAATAACATTACTGCATAATGACATTAAATTACTGAAATTAATTTAACCTAAAATTTAATTGAAAAGATATTTACACTTACCAGTGATATAAATACTATAGAAACTAACTTCTGAAATACTATTTAAAAAAAAAAAGAAAAGAAAGATATTAAACTTTACATCACCTCATAATTAACTTATTTAGAATTATTAAAAATTTAGTAAATTTGAACCATTAAGAATAAAACTTATCATTTAGAAATAACTATCACCTATACTGATTAACTAAAAGATCTGACGTCTCCTTAAGAATGTGTAAATTATAATTGTTAATATTTTTAGTGAATCTAGATAGCTAAAATAGAAATAAAGTTAAATAATTATATTCAGGATATTCTATAATGACATTGATTAATTGAATAGTGTCTAAGTTTCTTTTACATGTATTTTTAGATCAAACCTGATATAATAGATAGCTTCTGATATCTCTAAACAAATGAAATAAATAACAATAGATAAGTAAATGAAATAATGATTAAATACATATTATATAGTTATTAATTATCTTGAAATAATTTATTCAGTTAATAAATTATCTCAGATAATTGTGAAAAGATAAATTGTAGTGTCTGCTTGTATGTGTTAAGCTGTTAGGATGGGGTTTATAGGTATTAGGGAATTAAAGACCGGGTTCAATTGAACCCGGGGGTCGCAACCACCAAATCCCCTCCGACCCATCCGAACCACACCGTGCTGAAGGCTCTAAATTAAATTAGGCACAACGTTGGTGCTATTAAATCAAAAGAAGGGTAGTAGGTAGGAGAATGAGAGAACCCGATTCCTGTCTAACAAATGCTTGTTTCATACCGTTGCAGTACAATCATGCAATGACTGTATTTGAGTAATCCCTTGGAATGCCATATAGACATAACCAGTGGACTACTAGTATTGATGTAATTACCAAGCTGTAAACAGACATGGTACGAAGATGTGTTCCTCGTGAACAAAAGGAGATCGTGTCTACTGATCTTTTCATTGTGTGCTTACTAGCCACATACGGGAACTTCGGTCACACAACTACTTTAAAGTTCGATCACGAAACCTACAACTTTTGTCACAATAGGATTGTATAGTGTAAGATCCCATAGGAAGACCTACTGAGTTACGAGTCTACGGGTTCGCTATAGTGTCAAGCCTCGCCACCATTGTGAGATGGGTCAGACGGCGACTAGCGATTTCGCGACAACGCAACCTTTCGAGTGTCCTATAAGGAAATTAAGAATAAATATAGGTATAAGACCATAACATGTAGAGTGGGTGTATTGTGCAGGTTCGCCCTTGCATGACTCACAGCACTCACATGAAACAGCATCCATTAAACAGAATGGGTTGTTCAATTGAAACACTGAACCAGTAATTAAGTTGTTAAACATTTGAATATATCAGGCTCTCTCAGGAACTGATTGGATTTATCAAGGACATGGAAGTGTCGAGAGATAAATAAAATAATTAAAATATAACATATTTCATTTACTCAATCAGGATCTCCGAGAGTATCTCATTTTCACAATGAAAAGAGAATGTATATTTAATAGGTTTTATAATCCATCAATGTTTGTATGTTTGTACAACACAAGAGGGCTTGATTAAGGCTTGGCTTAAATCTCAGTAAATCCGCCTTAGGACTTAACAGAGACCGTCCACAAAAATTAGCAATAAATTAATTGGAAAAGTGAATATGTTTCTCTATTAGTCTAAAATAGAACTTCATACCACTGTCCAAATATAAACTACTAACCTTTGTTGCAGTTCAAACAACTACCATACACTAGTTTAGACTTATTTCAGTCTGACTAGTGTCTAGTGAAGTTTGTCCATGTCTCTTATCAAAGATAAGGAAACGTACGTATAGTATTTACCATGAACATAGTTCAATTAGGCAAATACAAACGCAGAGGTTAGGTAGGAAGTACACGCAACTTTCTTTACTAGATAGACCAAGATTAGGACCTACCTAGCACCGATGACGCGATGAACTGTGGCTTAGACGGGCCAAGCCTTATAGGGGATACCTATAATAAAACACTGGCGAATACAAACATTTATGGATTCACCTGAACATGGTTTATATAGTTCAATGAAAGTCATCGTAAGAATGAGACACTCTGGTTTCCCAGATACCTCGTCTTGACACTCATTTAAGAACATAAATTCTTAGATCAATGTTCAAAACTACAAGAGTTTGTGTAATGTCAAGTTTCAGTGTATAATTACCTCATCTTAGAATGAATTCAAGAGCTAAAAGTATCCTTGAACCCATTCCAGACTACAAACCGCCTTGTTACCTCGTTCCAACATTTATTTAAAAAACTACAAGTTCTTAAATCAATGCTTAGAACTACAAAAGTTTGTGTAATGTCAAAATGAAGCCAAATATACATATATATATATATACATATACATACATACATACATATACATTCCATAGAAGCACATTTATATGTAGAGAATATTCAACAAGATACGACAACAAATCATTAGTTTGTTTATAGATCATATTTTTCTAGAATTATCCACTACGCTATCTACTTCCAAAGTAATGACTTCATTAAACAACACAGTAAAATTTCATTTCATTATTCAAATACACCCTAACGAAATTCTATTTAACCCTTACTATAGTCATATCTAATATGATAGTTTTAACCAAAGATTCATTCAATTTATATATGTAATTTAAAGTCAAACGAATGTAATTTCGTTTCATTCTATCAACATCATATTGTGATCATTTATTTAAGCTAGATTTCATTTTATCAGTTAAATTCAATATAATTATGGTCATAAGGCTTATTTCATAATAATTTCATTCAATAATCAATCAATAATTAATAGTATCAATGTAAACCTAGATAATAATTCATTAGATATCTTTTATTAAAAATCTCTGTAAAAGTTATAAAAATCAGTAAGAGAAACGCATCATGAATCATTTTAATTCTACACCAATTGGTGATTCGCATGTTTATATCATAGTGTATTAAAATTGTGAAATTGTTTCACATGCATATATAAAAAGAATTGTGCATCGAACCAACAGGAGCTCTTGATCAACAGGAACTGCAGACTCTACACAGGTTTCACTGAATTTAATTAGCGGATTACAATTAAAATTTTATAATAAAGAATTGCACTTAATAATAATCAGTAAAAATAAATTAAAACTATTTCGCGAACTACACTGAAGCGACATGCCACAACTCGGCCAGCTTACGCTAATGAAATTTCTGATCCAGACCTAAAAATACTTTAGGTATTCTATGTTTAATCTAGGTCAGAAATCCCATCGCTTCGCCAGCCGAAGGGCTCTCAATACTTGTGTTCCGAATCCCGAATTCAAAACCTGAATCCTGAATGATCCCACCGACGTCCGAACTGTCTATATCAAGTCCAGCGTCCATTTCCCCCTCTCTCATACCCCTACCATAGCGCGTCTTATGATTTCAGAAAAAATAAGTCCCACGCCAATTTGAATACTTAGAATGTTTCACCTTATCATAGTTTTAACAAAATTTGTCAACGCAATAAATTTCATTTTAACTCGAGTATATTTAAAATTTATCACCCTAATAACTTAAAACGATAACTAAGCCGTTCAGTTCCCAGCACATAAATCTCTATCTCAAGTACAACTTAAAATTTGAGACCCTAATGAATTAGAACGATATTTGTTCATTAAAATGACTGTGTTATGTTTACGTGTCAACACACATATCGATTTATGCGTTTGTTATCTCAAGTATAACTTAAAATTTATGGCACTAATAATTTAGAACCATATCCGTTCACTAAAACAACCGAATTGTGTTCATGTGTCACGTTACAATTTGAGGGAAAAAAATGCTTTCCTTTTTTTTAATAGTATAAGATTTAATTAGCTTGATATATTTTCCTTAGTTTATACTAAATAAATTTCTGAACGCACGCATAAATATTTGACCAAAGAGTATAAAACCACTACGTTTTATATTTGACAACCAATATATATTATGTCAATCCGTTTTCATTACCGACATTATTATACATTTTTAAAATGTAAAATACGCCACTATCCGTAAATTGTGGATATATGTTGTCGATTCGAAACCTTTATTTAAATACGTTCTTTAATTTTATCGGAGAGTTTCCCATATCGACGGGATGAACATTAAATGTTTGACAGTTACGAAACACGAACGTAGTTCCATGCAAATTTTCATTCCCACCTTTCAACCCCTTACACCCTTTTATTCGCATTAAAAAGTAGCCCATGTCCTTTCTCAGACTCTAGACTATCTGTATACCAAATTTTATTTAAATCTGTTCAGTAGTTTTGGCGTGATTGCGCGACAGACAGACAGACAGAGATACTTTCGCATTTATAATATTAGTATGGATTGTTAAACTTAGAGTATTCTTATTAAATCAGTGAATTTTTTGTAAAAGATGTAAAGCTACCACCAATTTGGAATGTTGACTCTGATTGAGAAGAATCAGCAAAAAACTCATCTTTTAAAAACCAACAGTTATATTTGTCATTTAGGTTTAAAGACTATTTATTTTCTCATTAAAACACACAGTCACTTACATTAGAAATAATATTAACACTAGCTTGTGCGCGCGACTTCGTCCCCGTGGAATAGGACCAATTCTGTCATACATGATTTGTGCGAAATTTTAATCGTTTACGCAGCGGAAGCTCTCAAAAGAAAGAAAAAACCCGATTTTGAAACATTCTTCATTGGTGCTGCGCTCCTATTAGTCTTAGCGTGATGATATATAGCCTATAGCCTTTCTCGATAAATGGGCTATCTAACACTGAAAGAATTTTTCAAATCGGTCCAGTAGATCCTGAGATTAGTTCAAACAAACAAACAAACAATCAAACAAACAAACTCTTCAGCTTTATTATATTAGTATAGATATGTGGGTAGAAATACAAAAAATTGTCCAGCAGTTCACAGATACATTACGATATGTTTTGTGTACCTATAGCTCTGTACTTACAACAGAATACCAATCACCCAACATTTTACATAACATTTTAGACTATTACTCAATTCGTATAAATTTTATTATCTGTCTTGCATTCAAAATAAGTGCTGCCAATTTTATACTGATTAATTTAGACTATTATTACAAATATAAAATTATGTTATACTTACTAAATAATAGAATGAAATCATCATCATCATTTCAGCCTATCGCAGTCCACTGCTGGACATAGGCCTACACAAGTTCGCGCCAAAAATGACGTGAACTCATGTGTTTTGCCCATAGTCACCACGCTGGGCAGGCGGGTTGGTGACCGCAGGGCTGGCTTTGTCGCACCGAAGACGCTGCTGCCCGTCTTCGGCCTGTGTATTTCAAAGCCAGTAGTTGGATGGATATCCCGCCATCGGTCGGCTTTTTAAGTTCCAAGATGGTAGTGGAACTGTGTTATCCCTTAGTCGCCTTTTACGACACCCACGGGAAGAGAGGGGGTGGCTAAATTCTTTGCCGTAGCCACACAGAGAATGAAATAAATTATATAAAATACATATCTGTATCTGTATTGAACTCACTAACAACAGCCAAAGTCAGTTGCTCGTCTAAACGCTGATAATAACACAAAGGTTATATTTATATTTTTGTAGGTTTTTTTTGTGAAATTGTTGCTGGGAAAATCGCAGGGCACAGCTAGTTATTAATATAACTTTTTGTCCACAGCTGGCCAGATCAAATCAAAGTCAGGTCGTCCTAACGCGTGTCAGCTTCGGCCTCTCCGGTAACTTCAGTTGCGAGGTCACGGCTGACGCGCCATCCTTTGCTACGTCCATCGTGTCTAACACTATGGATGTTGTTGGTAAGTTAGTTAATCATTATTTGTCTATACGAATAAAGAAGTCTTAGTTTTAAAGTGAAACTTTTATTACATAGCCTCAAACTTTTTCGTCTGTGTGTTGCATGTCGCGTGACGGTCGGCCGTGGGGTAAGATTGATTAGGCGATTTTTATACCCTTAATGGAATATTATTCCAAAAATTTTTAGTTAAATGTCTATAATGTGAAAAAAAAAGTTTCACTTTTACCGTGGTTTCATAAAACCACACAGGTTTTTTATTAAAGAAAGTAATATCAAAGAATTTTCGTATTAAAAAGAACTATATATAATTTTAAAAAATTAAATTAAAATAGATTTTTTTCACAAAAAAAAAAAAAACATATAAATTTACTGTATTTACGTTGAGTAATAACAGCAAAATTCTATGAATTTTATTAATAAACTGTTTTATAAATTTTCATAAATTAGTACACCTGTTCTTAGAATACAACAATATTATTTAAACCCGAATCATTTGAAAGTTTATCATGTTAATCTAATCTGATTTTAGTAAAAAGGTGCTTTTAAAACTTAATTAAAAATATTGGTTATATTTTTAAAACTATCAAAGCATTTATTTATGAAATGATTAATTGACTGTTATTTTAATTATTTTATTGTTGTTAAAGTAATACCGTAGCAATTATAAAAATAACGCTTTTAATTTATTGATGCTAATTGTAACTATTTTATTGCTAAACATAAACATACGGTATAAGACTACTTTTTTTTTCGTCAATATTTAGATATTTTTACCATTCTTACATGTATGATACTTTTTAGTGATCATCATAATAAGTCCAATTTTAATGAAAATTGTTACTAAAAATATTTTATCCAAGTGAAATTAATCAATTTTCCTGAATTTCTTTTCGTAGTTCTACCTCCATCGTCTCCAACGATCCACACAAGTCAACACTATTACATGCCGGGCGATGTACTGAGAGGAAATTGCACGTCTGGACCCAGTCGCCCCCCTTCAGAGCTTACATTCTACATTAATGATATATCTGTAAGTATATTTTGGAGTTTTCTAAAATTGTATCGATAAATGGGATAAATTTTACAAATTGATAAATAAAAAACAAATAAATAAATTCTTCCTGTTACCTCACTGTACACAGGAGAGTTTTAAAAAATAAACGAAATTTCGATAATCGATACATTTGAAGATTTAATTATAAATTTTAAAATCATTTAATTTTTATTTCAACATTCACTTAGTAGCATTAATAAAATTAGCCTACTATTTTTTTCTATTAAAATACTCGATAAAAATTTGTAGAAATTTAACAA
This sequence comes from Melitaea athalia, assembly GCA_905220545.2. Taxonomy (NCBI): domain Eukaryota; kingdom Metazoa; phylum Arthropoda; class Insecta; order Lepidoptera; family Nymphalidae; genus Melitaea; species Melitaea athalia. The sequence goes on along the minus strand of HG992185.1, from coordinate 2,631,047 downwards.
ACAGTTTTCCCAATTAGTGACATTGGTGCATAGCGTTACAGAATAAAGTTTAAATGATAGTCTAATCACAGTTATCAGACAATATAACGACTCAGGTCTTACGATAATTACTACCGAATTGAAAACGTATGTATCTGATACCCCTACGTCCCAATTACAATTCGGAAAGTCTAATTACAGTTCGCAAATCCAAGTTCGAAAATTATTCCAATTTAGAATTTGTAAACCAGATTTAAATTTGGTGTAGGTTAAGGACTTATGTATTTGAATTATTACTTTTTATTACGACTCTAGAAAGGACTTTAGAACCATTTCGTAATTTAACTGATAGCAACACAAAAAATATTTGTGTGAATAAATATAAAAAAAACTACCCGCGCCCGATTAGATTGTAGGATGTCAACTAGTAACTAAACCGACTAACAAATAATAATAAATAGGAATATTAATAGATGTTAATATGATCCAGGTATAGCGTAAAACAGATAACCATGGCCTTTAGACGTAGGGGTTTAGAATATCTGTTGCCTTTTGGAATGTTTCTCGAAGATCTTATGTTACTAAGTCGACAAACAAGCGTACTGCTCACCTGATGATAAGTGACTACCGTAGCCTATAGACGCCTGCAACACCTGAAGCATCGCTAGCGCGTTGCCGATCCTATCCCCAATCCCCCCCAGGAGCTCTGGTTACCTTACTCACCAACAGGAACACAATACTGCTTGAAAACAGTATTATTTACTCGTAGTTGTGGTCTTCCGTAAGGTCGAGGTAGTACCCCAGTCGGGCTGCTCCATATTTTGAGCAGGATATTTCCTGTTGTGTTCTACCTCAGTTAATCATCTTAAACATAATTTATACTTGTGATTCACCAAAATGACATACACACAAGTGGTTCTTGAGACGGCCCTTTCGACGATAAGAATAAACCATTTAAGTGCAATCTTCACGGTCCATTGTAAAGAATAATTTGACAATTAGGGTCTAATTTGGTACAAAACAGAGATGTTCTTGTTTAGTATAAAGGACGCTGACCCCATTATCTCATTCGCCCTGTAACAATTTTTCTAACCGAGCAAAATACTTTTTAACTCTAGATTATAACTATCTAAGAAGTTAATTAAAATCTTGGAAAGAATAACTTTTTAAATTAACACACAAACCCTTAAACGTAAAATTTAATTCCACTATATATTTCATAGTAAATTAATAAGACTTTATTTTATAAAAAGTTTTCAAGCTTATTCTAAGGAAAATTTCTTGTAATGTAGAAGCAACGAGGAAAAGGAAATGTTTAGTTTACATCTTAAAATTACAATTTGTACCAACTTGTCGATTCAAAGTTTATTTTAAAGCTCTTTTCTCATACCAATCGCATAATTTTACAGAAATTCAATTTACCAAGTAAAACTTTATTAACTATAACTTTCTTACGGCATCAACATTTAATTAACACTTTATTCGTGCGTCAGGGTAAATCCTTCTCGAGACACGGTTAAATTTCTATACAAGTTTTAATTTAAGCGTCGCCGGCTTGTGGCATATTTTACGACTACTAGATTAACGTTTTGGTCTTGAGTTTGCTTATTGTTCTCGTTAGAATTTGTAGCGTTATACGGCGACACTTCCACACGTTTCAAGTGAATGCCACTAGAAATTAAAAGAGGAACAATAGCCGAGAACGTTTCTCGGTCTTTCACTTCGAAAGAGTGAACAGTTGACTTTGTTACTAACTTACTTGAAACGTTCCCCGTGCTCTCTTCCATTAGTTTGAAAAGAACTATGAGACTCTTTGATTTCATTTACAAGTTGTAACTCAATAATACTTAGCATTACTTAGCCATGTACGAGGAAGCTAAGATATACAATCAGAATTACATACCTATTATCTTATTTTATACACGTTTTAGACAAAGAGTTTATTTAAAATTATTATCAATATACATATTAAATGATATAATTTATAACCGATAGACTTTTAATTTTTCTTTAACACTTTTGATGATATCACAGTAAGTCGTAATCGTCTCGCAATTAAAATATATGTCGGCTACTTAATAATTTATTATTTATTTATGTAAATTATATTTACAGATACAGATTACAGATAATATAATAACAAATATTGATTAAACATGCATATCCGCACGATACTCGCAGTTTACGGCGGATTTGACATTAGCTCTCGTCCCTCGCGATTTTTATACTGGCATTATTTTTGTCATTATAAAGGAACGGTCTAGAATTGCCGCGCATCATCGAGAGTTTTGACAAGACTAAACGTAATTTTGATACAAGAGATTTAATTATGAATAGATAAATTATTGTTTAATAACTAAATATTATAAATCGTTAATAGCGTGTCTACATGATACTATTGTCATATAAATTCTTGAATGTGTTGCAGATTATAGGATAGAATTGCGCGATGATCCGTTTTCGAGCCTAGCACAGGCTATATTTATCATAGATAATGAGTTTCGTCCGCAATAGACGGGCTTTAATAGTCAAATTAAATGCTTGTGAAATACGCTTTAGATATTCAAAATAGTACCCTTTGTTAGATTTCCACATTCGCCTTTTATTGTTACTACTTCATCACAATGCGACGTTAGTAAATTGAAACAATAAGAAATACTGTAATGAAATATACACTTCTCATAAAAAAATCAAAACACCTTCGTTTTAATTTGTAAAAAAATTGAAACACCTAATTTAATGCAAAAGAGTTTTCACTCCATGGAAAAAAAACGTTATTGTATAGCTGGCAATTGGCTGGCAATCTGGCTATTACAATGGTAAGCGAAAATTCAAAATTCGAAACTAGAAATTCATTTTTTTTCCTCTAAATGAAATGAATCACTATTTTGAGACAAATTACGTAATGTGCGTCTACAGTTGGAGAACATTTCAGGTTTAAAAACTAAAAGTTTGCGTTTATCTTTAACGTTTAATGAAAGTGGTATTTATTTTTTTCTGTGTCAAAAGTGTTATAAAATTAATTTCGAACTTACTGAATATTTAAAATTAAATTAAATTTGATGAAAATAAAAGAATCAAATATTAATAATACAATGTGTTACTATATTATAATAGTATTTGACTAGCCCGTTGGCGCAGTTTGTAGTGACCCTGCTTTCTGCTCCGGGATTGTGGGTTCGATTCCCACCCCGAGTCTGGGTGTAATATACATATTTATTTATATATTTATATATGTATTATTTATAAGTATGTTTATCGAAAAAAAATATGTAGCTAGACCAGTCGGCTGTTACCTATAACACAAGCATTAAGTTGCTTACTTTAGGAACAGACGACCGTGTGTGTAATGTGTAGATATTTATTTATTTACATTTGTCTATTTTTTTAATATAAATTTTACTGTTATGTGTACACTTTCTAATAATAAATTAAAAAAAAAACACTTTTTAAATTCATTAATTTACAAAATAACGGGCCATCTTTTAATCGTAATAAGTCTTTCTTAAAGACTACTCCGAATCGCTCATTTTTTTTTTCAGTATTATGGTAGAACACATTAATTAACAATTTTTATCAATGTATAAAATAAACGTAATTATCAAGATAAAATTAAAATTTGATTCACAAGAAGCGGAATGTAAAGCAGTTAGCGAAGCAGATAGTGAAACATTTCCAGCGCCTTCAACGTGTTTATACTAGATAATGAGTGACATCCGCAGTGCCACTGGCTTTGAGCTACAAATTAAATCCACTTTCATGTAACATAATTTTCGCTAAAAATTTGTCTTAAAATGAGTTTCTTTAAGATTTTAATGTAAATCTTATTTAAATTTAGTAATTAATTATTAGTAAATCAAAATGCAAATGTAAATAATTTAGTTAAAATTGTAGAGATATTAGTTACTGCAATTATAACATTTGATTGGCAATTAAACTATAATATAAATGTTTAATTGATGAAATAACTACGTTAAAAGGTTTTACATACATAATTTTAGACTATTTCAAAATACATTAAAGAAGAAGATTTCCACAATCCGCTACACTAATTTTTATTTGTACTACTTAACCTTTCTTCTCTCAATGGGCATGACGACAGTATCAAAAAATCGTCAATTTAATGATTTCAGGGGAACACTCATATTAAAAAATTCAAAATAGTGGTTTTGTTTTATATAAAATAATAAGATTATTGTGATTTTCAATAAAATAAAACATTAAAATACTGCAATCGGCCATTTTGAATGAAACACAAATTACAGCGCAGACGTCACAACATAACATAATACGTCAGGCGCGCTCCAAAGAGTAAAGTAAAAAGTAAGGCCCAGATTATTTTGTGACGTCAGAGTCGACGCCATGACACCTGCAGCCGTTTTGCCGCTCTCATTGAAAACATATTAGAAAAATAGTTTTAATCTTCCTTAAACTTAAGTTTATTACCGAAATATAGGTATTTTCGTAAATAGTAAATGTGTAGCCACATTACGGACGAGGTTTTGAAAATCTTTCGTCATGCCCATTGTACACGAATGACGTAATTGTGTCCCGACGTTTTTCCCATTTCAACTAAACATATTTCATAGAAAATGACATTACTAGAGATCAGACCTCCTGGAACCGTCGTAAAGCATTTACATATCAACAAATATTAACGTATCAATTAGAATTGGTATAAAATACGCAGTCATATTATTTGAAACGTACAATAAAAGACAACCATGTTTCAATTCGAAAAAAAAGTGCTTTAGACCACACGCCTAAATTAATATTTCTTCAGCAATAGGACTGCACAATAGGCTGTCTTAATTATAAGAAACGTAACTGGCTATGAGAGAAAGAGAGAAAGAAAATGTGTGCGCGCACCTCTCTCTCATCCTCCGTTCGCCTCACCCGACCACACTTTTCGTAAAGCTGTCGCCATGCTAACTTCCCAAGTCAAGCATGCGTAAAAAAGTTTTACTTCTAAAACTTTCAAAGTATGAAGTGTTGCTAGTTATCTATCACATCGAGTGAACTTTTTCTAACATTTTGGAGTGTATTTAACTTTTAGTTGCTTGATCTGCATTATATATTTTGATATTATGAAGAAGATGAATTGAAGTTATACTTCTTTTTGGGCGTTAAGGAAAAATGTTGAGAGTGAATTTTTACAATGGGCGCGCACAAGTTAGCTTATCAACGAAGAAGAAGTTAGCGACGTCAAGCTATCTAGCCATCATCATCATCATCATCATCAGTTCAGCCTATTGCAGTCCACTGCTGGACATAGGCCTCCCCAAGTTCGCGCCAGACATCCCGGTTTTCCGCAATCCTCATTCAGCCTACACCGGCAATCTTACGAAGATCGTCGGTCCAACGGGCCGGAGGACGTCCCACACTGCGTTTGCCAAGACGCGGTCTCCACTCCAGGACACGTCTGCTCCAACGGCCATCGGTCCTGCGACACAGATGACCAGCCCACTGCCACTTCAACTTGCTAATTCTGTGGGCTATGTCGGTTACTTTCGTTCTCTCGCGGATAGTCTCGTTTCTAACTCTATCTTTGAGAGAAACCCCAAGCATAGCCCGTTCCATCGCGCGTTGAGCGACTTTGAACTTGTGGACCAGTCCCTTCGTCAGTGTCCACGTCTCGGCTCCGTATGTCAACACAGGCAGGACGCATTGCTCGAAAACTTTTGTCTTTAAGGATTGCGGAATCTTCGAAGTGAAGACTCGACGAAGCCTGCCAAACGCCGCCCAGCCCAACCGAATCCTCCTATCGGCTTCCTTCTCGAAGTTGTTTCGGCCCAGTTGAATGGTGTGGCCAAGGTAGACATAATCCTGAACAACCTCGAGAAGGATACCGTCAACCGATACCGGTCTCGGTATGACTTGGTTGTTAAACATAACTTTCGTCTTGTCCAAGTTCATACCGAGACCGACTCGTCGAGAGGACTCGTTTAGGCCGGTCAGCATTTGGCCTAGCTCATCCAACGTCTCCGCAAAGATGACGATATCGTCGGCAAAACGAAGGTGAGAGATGTATTCGCCGTTGACGTTGATGCCTATGATGCCTATCTAGCCACTGAAGTATAACTTCTTACGTGCGTACATAAGTACACACACACTATAGCTTAGATCTATAATTTTAATAAAATATATTCAATATTATATGCATATAACTATTTCGGTGAAGCTGTCATCTAAAATTTGGCAAACGATTTCCATAATACATTGTAACCACAATTTGTCATAGCACGCAGCCGATAATCCTGTAATAATATTATAGAGTTGTCGGCTTATCGATGCAAACAAGAATGTCATTTTTTTTCTGCTTGTTTGTTCTACTCTCGAAGCATTCGAATCCATTCTGATAAATTAATTAGCTTCAATACTTTTAATGATTTTAAAACAATTATTATTTTTCTATTATTCTCACTGATGTAAGGTATAGCACGAAATATGTTGTTCATTTGGGTTGCCTGATTGGGGAAGTATTGTAAGCTTACAGAAAACCAGAGCTAAATAACACTGCTTAAAAGTAGTGTTGTGCTCTTGTGATAAATATGCTACCCACTCTACCCAGAGTTCCGGTGGAGAATACGGGGTTAGAATCGGCAACGCGTTTGCACTCCTAATGATGTAGGCGTTCATAGGTTACGGTACTCGCTTAAAATCAGGCAAACCACACGTTTGTTTTCCAGCTTTACAGTAATAGTAAAATAGTATAAAACAAAGTCGCTTCCCGCTGTCTATCTGTATATATGATTAGATCTTCAAAACTACGCAACTGATTTTGACGCGGTTTTCTTTAGTATATAGAGTGATTCCAGAGGAAATTTTTTAAGTATAATACATGCATCATATAGTAGAAGAACACTGATAGTTTTTGCAACCGTGCGAAGCCGGGGCGGGTCGCTAGTAGTAAATAAGCCGAACTGCGTGGATGACGATGATTCGTAATAGCTGTCAACAATTAATATTGCTTCTGGGTTGAGTTTTGCTAGTTTCTTGACCCATAGTATATGATGTAGGTATAGGATAAGAATATTTAAGTCCATTCGTATTATTTATTTTTGTGTTACCCACACATTAGGGAATTCTAAACATTTTTAATATCATATCAAAAATCGATGCACGTTTGATCCCCGCTGGAACGGTCGATTTTTGTTATGATATTAAAAATGTTTAAGACAATTGACTGCTAACAATTTTTTTTTTTCTATTTAATTAGCTATTTATATTAATTACTAGCTTCTGCGCGCGACTTCGTCGGCGTGGACTCCGCTGCTATTTGTCTTAGCGTGATGATACATAGCCTATAGCCTTCCTCGATAAATGGGCTATCTAACAGTGAAAGAATTTTTCAAATCGGCCCAGTAGTTCCAGAGATTACCGCGTTCAAACAAACAAACAAACAAACAAACAAACAAACAAACAAACTCTTCAGCTTTATATATTAGTATAGAATTAGTATAGATGAAGTCATGGCAAAAGTCTTATTGACATTGACGGTGACGGTTTATGATATATGTTTAGTATTGGGCGTGTTAGGCCGAAGTTAGTACTTACTAAACTTACTAAGCCAGTAAGCATAAAAAAATTAAAATCTTACAGGCTGAATATAGCGCTTTTCGGCCAGGACAGACTTACACTTACTGACTTAACATAACACAAAACACCGGTTCATAGGAACATACGATTAAAGAATTATCACTCATTTTTACGTCTAAAATTATTATAATAGTGCTTATGTAGGTATCTGAACTGTTGATCTGTTTCTGTCATGGTTTTATTTACATCAACAATAAGCAAAATGGCGTCTTAAATTAAGCCATGCTTACTGCGTTAGCACTTATTTTGTGTTCTGGCCGAAAATTTTGTAAGTATAGTGAGTGACTTACTAAATTTAGTAAGTACTTACTTCGACCAAACACGCCCATTAAGTTATTTGTCAACTCATGGTTGGACATCTTGTTGGAATACGTCGTAAAAATATCGTGTATAGGAAAGTTCTAAGCAGTAATGAAGCGCTTACAGACTTTTCCAGTTCAAAAAATACAATGCAGTATCCCAAGACTGAACACTAAGGAATTTTTGCAAAGGAAATCGAAATTTACGTATTTCAAGAAAAATCTAGCTAGAACGCAGAGCGTACAATTATTTGTTTATTGATATAATATATTATATGGGCAATAGTTAGAAGTATGCTTTTGTAACATAACCGTAATACAAAGCAAAAATACGTTGCTTACGATGCAAATGTGTTTCAATCTAGCTCGGTTTATCAAATTTCGAGTAATTTCCGCTACGTGTCGGCTGTAATGTCAAATTAATTGTCCTTTGCTTGACGCTAGTTTAATTTAACTCTATTTTTCAGTGATCTATACTTCTATACTAATATTATAAAGAGGTAAAGTTTATAACTTTGTTTGTATATACGGGGTAATCTTCGCAAATACTGATCCGATCATGAAAATTCTTTCGCTAACAGAAAGCTACACTATTCAGGAGTGACAAGATAAAAGGAAAAAGATAAAAATATATAAAGATTTTAAATCAGCAGGATTTGAACCTGCGCCCTCTGACGCTAATCAAGCATTATTATTTGCCTTAGAAATTAATTGGTGATATTAAAACATTTATATTTATCTGATTTGCTGAAAATAGTGAGAGGCTACACTATTCAGGAGTGACATAGGCTATATTTTATTGTAATTGTACAAAAAAATTCAGTAAAAAAGAAAAATATTAAAATATATTATGAAAATGACAAAGAAACGAACGCCATCTATCGCTGTTAGATTTAACTATTTAATACTCTATTTTATTTACTGTCTATTTGAATCTATCGATGACGAAGTTTTTACGCTTTTTGATAGATGGCGTTGGAGCAACATATTATTTATTTAAGTGGTTTAAAATTTGTTCTTTATAGTATGTTATTTGGTTCTGTAATTTAAAATAATAAATACACGATATTATTACGATTTTACGCCCAACGAAGTGGGCACGGGTCTGCTAGTATTGAATAAAATTACCTTTCACATTAAACATACTCTAATGTGCTGTATAGTTACGGCACTAAAGAATGTAGCCACCCCCTCTCTTCCCGTGGGTGTCGTAAGAGGCGACTAAGGGATAACACAGTTCTACTACCACCTTGGAACTTAGAAAACCGACGGATGGCGGGATAACCATCCATGCTGGCTTTGAAATACACAGGCCAAAGACGGGCAGCAGCGTCTTCGGTGCGACAAAGCCAGCCCTGCGGTCACCAACCCGCCTGCCCAGCGTGGTGACTATGGTCAAAACACCATGAGTTCGCGTCATAATGTCGGGCGCGAACTTGTGGTAGCCTATGTCCAACAGTGGACTGTGAAAGGCTGAAGTGGTGGTGGTGGGATACTCTAATGAATTTAATAATATAAAAAAGAAAACATTTCTTTCAGGTAGATTTTTGTATTGTTCTACTTCTTCTTCTTTTTCTTTAGGTTTTCAATAGTGCCAAATGAGCACAGATGATTTCGCCAATGTCACGTAGAATGTACTGTTCTATAAACTACTTTAGTTGTAAGTTAGTGTTTAGTTGTTTTATGTATGTTACCTCAGAACTTTTGAATGAGTTGACCGATTTCGATGATTTTTATTTCAATCGAAAGGTAGTGCGTGTCATTTGGTTCAATTTAAATTTATTTGAGATCTAACAAGTACTTTTCGAGTTATCTATACTAATATATAAAGCTGAAGAGTTTGTTTGATTGTTTGTTTGTTTGTTTGTTTGTTTGTTTGAACGCGGTAATCTCTGGTTCTACTGGGCCGATTTGAAAAATTCTTTCAGTGTTAGATAGCCCATTTATCGAGGAAGGCTATAGGCTATGTATCATCACGCTAAGACCAATAGAAGCGGAGTCCACGCCGACGAAGTCGCGCGCAGAAGCTAGTATCTAATAATGCGTTTTTACTTGACTATTTTTTCGTCTACCTACGTTGTATTACTTGTCGATGTAATTGAAGTCGGTTTTTTTTTTCGTTTGCGAGCAAAGACAATTACTAATATTAAATTTATCTATTAAAATATAAAGAATCTATACTTTAATATAATAAAGCTGAAGAGTTTGTTTGTTTGATTGTTTGTTTGTTTGTTTGTTTGTTTGTTTGAACGCGCTAATCTCAGGATCTACTGGTCCGATTTGAAAAATTCTTTCAGTGTTAGATAGCCCATTTATTGAGGAAGGCTATAGGCTATATATCATCACGCTAAGTCCAATAGGAGCGGAGTCCACGCCGACGAAGTCGCGCGCAGAAGCTAGTATATAATATTTGAGGCTAGTTGCATTAGGATCTGTATTTGATTTTATTTTCGCGATTATTACTTTTTATTTTACGATAAATCTTAAGGTACTAAATTTAACTAGAAGTGTAAAATTATCATAATGTGAATTAAGCACTAAATATAAATATAGTATTTAAATTTAAAAGGATACTCCACATAACTCTCCGCAATAATACTTGTACTACATCCATCTTCATAGCTTTCCATTTACCGCATTAGTCCTGGCCATTTAGAAGTTGTAATGAGTAAAATAAGCTTATCCTAAAAGATAGATTATATGTTATTTCTAACTTTTCTGTTCAATTACAAAAGAAGAACATTTTTAACCCTACGTTGTTTTTGTATATCCCGAAAGGATTATAATAGAAAGCTGCTAGGTGGCTTGATTTATCCCCACATTACTAAAAATATCGTCATATTTCAACCAATTTCCACATAATCTTTATGCATTACACCTAAATCTTCCTCAGTTTGTTTGTTGGTGAAAATTCTGTGAAAATCTGTTGTATCATCTTTAAGTTTCTCGTGAACAGAAAAACACTGCGGAGGACTTTGTTTAATAGTATGTAGTATTTCTTTATCGCTTTTACCAATGATATCAGGAGTTGGTAAACAACTGAAATTTTTTGAATGTGAAATTAGCAAAATATTCGACCATCCATGCCATTTCTACTCCACTGTTATCTATGAAAGAAAATCTGAGGTATTACATAATCAACTCTTAGCTTAAGGTACAGAGGAAGATTTACATCCTAATCCCTTTATGGATGAGGCTTTCGCTTTATACTCTCAGTATTTTATATAAAATATATTTTATAAAATGCGAATTTAGATAAACGCAATAATTTAACAGCCGCTCCATTTTGAAATAAGAAATTGATTTTATCATGACCTAGCTTACTTTCACGGTTTACTTGCGTTTATTTTCCATATTTACCAGGTTTCTAGCTAGAAATTAACAGACAAGCTATATAGAAGTATACGATACTTTAATAAATTAGTTATAAAACTAAAAACAAACTTTTCATTAATTATTTCAGTAAAGTTGAACGTTAGTGGGCTAAAATCATTGTTAGGATTTTGTCTATTAAGACATCTGCAACACCAATACCATTGCAAAGCACGTTACCAACTCTAAGCCTTTACCGTCTCCCGCAGCACTGGCCACCTTACTCACCACAGAAATAGAACACTACTTGAAAGCAGTATTATTAAGCTGTGATCTCCTATAAGTTTAGGATACTTCTCCAGTCAAAAGTCTCCGAATTTTTAGCAAGATCAAGACACAGCTGTACCTTGTAATAAAATAAATATCTACACATTACACACACGGTCGTCTGTTCCTAAAGTAAGCAACTTAATGCTTGTGTTATAGGTAACAGCCGACTGGTCTAGCTATATATATAATTTTTTTTCCTTATCTGTATAAAAATCCTTACCTTATCTTTATAAATATCTGTATAATATGTTCTTCTCAATATGTATATGTATGTAATTTTGTTCGCAGGTGACACCAGGAATGTACCAGGTACAGCCAGCTCCAGAAGGTTTGTTCCGATCAGAGCTCTACGTCCAGATCCAGCTGTGGCCGGCGCATTATGAAAGAGGAGCGCCGATCCTCAGATGCGAGGCCAAAGTGGGGGACCTATATCGAGACAACTCGGCCGTTGCTTTGTATTCAGCGAATAGTGATCCCAAAATAGAAAGAGGTAGGTAATTGAAAAATTACTTTACACAATGCCATTGTTATATGAGCTTATATTATTGATAGACTATTTTGTCCAATTGTAATTTATTCTTAGATATTTAATTTTAATATAATTGTGTTTGGTAGCAAATGGAAAGAAATGACTACAATGAGTCACTTTTTCATACAAAAATTACGACATAAATTGCAACGACACTTGGTATGTAGATAGGTCGAAATCCAGAATAACACATACTCTACTTTTTATTCGGGAATTTTCTTAAGTGGTTGGAAACTAAAGGGCAAGACTACAAGTCACCTATTTTTCATTTCTTAGAGTTTTAAATTAACTAGCTTTATATCGAGTTGAATAATTTTCTATTTTAATTATCAAAGAGAATACCAGCATATTAAGTCTTGTCTTACTTAACTTTATTAAATTCTTTATCAAATTAATTTTTAATAGCTTCATAATGTAACACTGGATTTTCAGCATTGTGACTTAAGTAACCTAGATTTATCCGTGACATAGTTTTCAATTCATCACTCCAACGTATAAGGTAATTATGGGCTTATAATGCTTAATTTTATTGAGCACAGCAGGAATTGTCTTGCTTAAAATTTTTAGCAATTTGACTGGCAAAGTAATTCGAGCTTGAAGAAAATCACAGCAAAAAATACTGCACTTAAGGAGCATTGTGTTCCTGTCATGAGTAAGGTGACCAGAGCTCCTGTTGAGAGTCGGGAGTAAAGGTTGGAAACGTTCTTAGAATGCTCCTGCTAATCCAACTTGATTTCGTACATTGAAAATTATCTGTATATTTTTATAATTGAAGTTATTATGACTTAATGAGGGTTATACATTTGTGATTTCTAAACTCAATTCTATGTCTTAAGATATTGATGGGATAACCGTTAACGTCTGTTCTTTCTGACGAAAAAAATATGAAATGTAATTAGACGTTATTGGACTAGGACAAAGTAAACATTTTTAATTTGATCCCCTCTCACAAGGGACATATACGATTTTCTTATACATACCAGTACATATTAAATAGACTTGTTTCACAACTAAGATCATTAAATAATATGAAATACGTGTAATTTTTTTTTCTTCATCTATATGCATGTTTCCTGCCGTTGAACGTAAAAGTCTCGAAATGTGAAGGATTCTCAGTTTAGTTTACATCGATCTAAAGTCTAAAAGTTGGTCTAAAAGCTACACATTTTTTGTCATAGCACTCAATTTAAATCGTTTCGTTTTAAACTCCACGTAGGTATACTTATACAATTAAAAGCAAATAAAACGTAAATTACCTAATATATATCTTATGTTTAGGAGATCTTCACTTCTACCTTATCCTAAGTAGATACTAATCCAATAAAAAATGTTTTGAGATGACGAATTTATTGAAACGGAAGAAGTGAAGGTTGAAATTAATAACGAGACGAAGGATAGATTGATTAATATTTTACCAATGATATCTAGCATCAGACTGCCCACTTCACAGCAATCCAGTCACATTCGTGATCCATCCGTAACTTGCTCTAAATCTCTGATATCTGCAAGTATTTTTTTAAATATTTTTAATATTATCATATTAAAAATCGACCGTTCCAGCGGGGACGAACCTGCATCTCCGACTGACCGTGTCGGTGCTCTAGCCACTTAAGCTATGAAACGATGTACCCGTTAGGTCAAAATTTTTGATATGACGATACTCTAATGTGATATACTGATATACTAATGTGTGGGTAACACAAAAATAAATTAAACGATCTTCAAGTATGTTCGTTCCCTGACTGTATATAAAACAACCATTAACTTCAACAATTAAAACGAAATACGCCAGAACCGTGGAATTAATATGATTGTATGTAGTGTAGAAATCAAGGCTAAAAATTTAAAAAACCAAAACACCTATAATATTATTTTTGTAAAATCCAAAGATATAAAAGCCATTCAGGTCACAGCAAAGGAGAATAGAAACAAAGGATCGGCTTCGACTTTAATATTTCTATTGTTAAATTTCAACAGAAGAACTAAATAATAAAAGGTATTATGGTTATAAACGAACCATAATTAAGACCTAGTAGAAATCCTGTGTTGACCCAGATAACTTTTAAATGCGGTGTATGTTTTAACGAAAATTTTATGACAATGAAATAGCATTTTCATAATATTATCGTTCGAATCGAAAATACAACACTATACTTTGGAGTTCAAGACGGTTATTTGTATGAACCATACGTACACGGTCTAAGCATTTGTATTTGTATTGTTTTTGTTTTAAAAACTTTATCCTTTTCAGATCATCGTGTGTTGAATGTAGAAAAACTTACGTTTATTAACTATTTTTAAACAATTATTTTAAAAAAAGGAAACGATTTTCAATTCGATCGTATAATTTTTTGTGTCTTACCTGATAATTTTTTTACTGGGTGTACCGATTTTGATGATTCATTTTTTAGTCAAAAATTGGTGCTTTTGTGATTCCGTTTAAACTTGATCGAGATCTGACGCGCAGTTTTTAGTTGTTTTAATTAAGTTAATATTAGGGAATATTTGACAGCTCATTTTATTAATTGTTGATGTAGATTAAGTCTAATTTTTTTTTTCGTTTGTGATCAAACACAATTATTATAATATTCATTTTACTGTTCTATGATGATAATATTCGGGATTTTTGTGTGCTAAAAGATTTTACATTTTTAATATATATCTTCAATTATCGTCAATAAAAACGACTTTATATAATTATGTAAGTGAAATTATAAAACTGCACTACAAATACGCCAAAATAATTTCTAACATGCTTTTGGACAAATAGCATTCCATTTCGATATATTCATGAATTTTCTGAAACAATATTCCAGACAACCTTGAGTCTGAAAATAACATCAGTGTAGGTCAACTTCTTTCCCAAGTACTAAAATAATGAGGGTTATGTTTTTCTGATCGTAAATGTGTATGAATTATGTGCGTAGGTATGTATGTATATGTGTATATGTATTATGTATTCACAATAATATAATTATTGGTTTAAAAGGTTTTAACGTATGAAATTTCAAAATCGTTAGTTACTTTAGTATGAAGTGAAGAACATGAAATATCTGCGGTAATTTTTTTTTAGACATAATCGTAGATAGCAATCAACTTGTGCGTGTTCTTAGGACATAAATAAGAAAAAACTGCTTAGTACTATCATAAAACCGTTGAGTTTACTATTAGGTATCTATTATAGCGTAAAATATGTCCGACAAATTTGAAATTACTTCATGTAATCATAAGATCATAATTTATTGCTAAACATGCTCAAATAAACCACGCGGATGCAATTATACATTCAAAAAGAGAAAAATATATTTTTAATTACGACTACAATGTCTTAAACCTTCAAAATTTATTAACTTCAAAAAGGAATGTGTCCAAATTTATTACTCGGCCGCTATTCAACTTAGTCGAAGCACAATAAGTCTACTGTAAATTGTAACAATGTTGTGACATGAGCCAAGTTAAAATGATTCTCTAACAACGCTGGTCTGTACGCAGAGGAAATTGTCTTCGCAAATGAGGCGGCAGCAATAATTTACTGAGCTTCAATGACTCTTTGCAACCAGTAATATTATTACTATAGCTTCCTATTCACGTATTTGCTACGCCATTGAGAGACTTATTTGTTACGTTGATAAGTATTATTTTTCTTCATTCGTTGGCTATTTTCTTGATGGACGCCATAAACGAATATGGCCTCAGTAATGTTACTTTGTTGAAAATAAGTGCCTGTTGGAATAACGTACAGTGGTGATCGAAGATTATTTTGTATTTCTGGAATACCTTTTATTCTTACACTTCAGAATTTCAATAATATTAAATCATGTTCGTAACTATCATATTTCTCCTTTTGTCTTTTTTAATTTCCTTAACAACTGCAAGTATTTCGTTACCGGAGCAAAAGGGTTCCTTATTTCTTCTTTAACGAGAAAAAGCAGCGCTGGATTTAAGTTTTCGGCACTCAAGATTTTTATTGTGAACATTGTCCTAGTTTTTCTTTTACATTTTCTCCTTTGAAGTGTTAAGTTTCGAAGGATCAAGGATGAATGGATTCTTTTACTTAAAGATCATAAGAAATATGAAGTAGTAAACTTGGCAAAGAAGGTGTATTTTAGGTGGAAATAATCCTTTCCTTACCTGTTTTAGTTTATTTATTTATGTGAAAAGATATTTATTTATAGTATTTGTGATTCTGTATTATTTGAAAATATTTGTAAATCATTATTTATACATCTATACAAATAAATAAAAGTGGAGTGTCTGTTTGTAATATTAAAAGAACCACTCTTTACTAAATGCATATGGATTTATATACGCTAGGTATATATACCAAAACTAGCCGACCTGTGTGCCCACTTCGTTGGGCGTTAATTATTATTTTTGTGATGCAAATGTATAGTAAAGTTTTCATCTCACTCTCATTTCTCCGACTTGATTTAAATATACTATTATTGTCACTGATTTTTTTTTCAATAACAATAAAATATAGCCTATATCACTCCTGAATAGTGTAGCTTTCTGTTAGTTAAAGAATTTTCATGATCGGATCAGTATTTGCGAAGATTACCCCCTATAAAAATACAATGTTAGAAACTTTACCTCTTTATAATATTAGCATAGATAACATTTTTTCCAATTTTTGTCTGTCTGTTTGTCTGTTTGTTCCGGCTAATCTCTGGAACGGCTTGAACCGATTTTAAAAGGACTTTCACTGGCAGATAGCTGATGTAATAAGGAGTAACTTAGGCTACTTTTAATTTAGAAATTTATGTATTTTGTAACTCTACGAACTGAACAGTAATTTTTTTTAAATACCACGCGGACGAAGTCGCGTGCACAGCTAATATTTCATATATTTAAAGTGAAAGTTTTAACACAAATTACTAACTTAAAAAGGCAGCGATATATATCGTTGAATTTTTCAAATGTTTTTCGTAAAATATCCATTCATTTTTACACATTATTATATTTCTAAATCTAGCATGTAATGCTTTTATAACACAATTGACATAAATTTTGACGTTGTGTAATAATTATAAAGTAATTGAGAAACAAAACAAAATTTTTACACCAACAATATTGATAGCTTTTTTGTCTGTGACTCTTGTTTTAGTAATCGTTGATTAGGCTACTTTTATTTTAGTTTAAATTCAACCCTAGTTATAGGCTTGATGATAATTCCTGATACAGGCAATATAACTACTTCTATTAGGGTTACTTAACTAATACCTACGCACTACAATGTTGAAATGTTCGTTCATTCGTTTTTCTTTCTTTTTTTTTTGTTTTTTTTTTTTTTTTTTGATTAAGCGCCCTAATTTAAAAACTGATTATTTTAAGCTAACACATGTTGCGCAATAGTTGCTAATTAAATTAAAAATTTTATAGCAAAAACATGAATGACAAACATGAAGTGTTATTGGGGTGTTAAATAAACAAAAAATCATATCTATTTTATACGTTAGTTTTGTTCACATTCTAAAACTGTAACTCCCATAAATAATTCTTACTGCAGAAAATATATGAATAGGTACGATCCGAATGCGGTACAACTTCAAAGCAAATTCGGCTACATTCCACACAGAACTTCAGTTTTATTAAAAAAAAACTTTCTGTTGCAGTGACGTCGCCTGGTTCCGGAGCCAAACTGCACGCATGCCAAATCCTTCTACTGCTCCACATTATCGTGTGGGCTAACAATACATAGACGTAATGATCATACGTGTACTAAAGTGCTAGTTCATTCCAGTAAAGTAAAATAGAGAAAGAAAAAAAATAGTTGAATTAACAACTAACCAATCAAGTACGACTGTATTATATGACCTTGAATAGTGAGCTCTGATTGGTTGTTTCAAATGATGTTTTTTTCCGTTTCTTTAATGGCATGGATTAGCACTTGTTATAAATATGAATAGATATGGAATAGATGTATTCAATTCTGGTCAAGAAATGAGGGAAATTAATATTAGATAATTGTACCTAAATGAGCTAATAATTATACCAAAGAATGTAAAGACTAAGAATATTGTTGATTTAATACAAATTATATGTCGGATTGTGTGTTTTAATTTTTATTCCTCAAATTTTCCTTAAATAATAAATTTTTTAAAGTAAATAAGAAGTTTTTGAGATTCTAGAATTTTCTCAGACATATTAATTTTTTATAACACGTAACGTCAGAATTTCAGAAACCAAATTCTGTACATAAGTAAATAAAAATATTGCTTCTATCTTCCTATACTTTAAAGTATCTAATTACATGAGATGAAAAATACATTACCACTTTGATAAAAATATTTGAACCCTTATATACTCAAATTAAGAACGATGAACTTATATACTCAAATGAAGTAATCGACACCAATAGATTTAAAACGAATAAATTAATCTAGATGTTGTTAGATTTTCACACTAAAATTTAATTTTCAATATAGTTTTATTTTCTTAAAAATCTTAAATAATTTTGATTTCGTTTCCAGTAAGACATCATGAACTATATTTAGCTAGTTACAATAGGAATAGATGAAAGCTAATTGAGAAATTTAGATATTTTTCGATTTTCATAGTTTAAAATTTTATTTTTTTAATATCATAATAATATGAGATTTCTCACAGATCTTTAATTTTTTTTTAAATTTTATCATAACATCATAATTCCCTTATTTTTCAATATTGAAACTACAGTATAAGTTACATTTGTACTTGTCGTAGAAATGCTTACTGAATAATCTAGTATTGCTTTGTCCATCATTCACGTAATACAACTACCTGGTTCACATCGACAAACGTTAGACATTGACGTGGACGTGTTTATCAACCGTTGCTAATCTGATAAATGCCACGTCAGGAACTTACGTCATGTAAGGGATAGCGACTAAGTCTATGAACGTCAAGATGGTGTCAAGCGTGTGCCAAGTAAGGTATCAACGTGAGTGTCGAGGTAACAGATTACAAATGTGTCGGGAAGCCTTATAGTTGCTTAGGGTTGACAAATGTGGTTTTTTTAAGATTTTTTTATTATTTGGACGATGAAAGTAAACTGCTGGGTAGTCATAAGGTCACTTATTTATAATTTGTTGTGTCATAAGAACTACATTTGTCTAATGTATTTTATTTAACTGAGGTAGGGCACAGCAGGAAATTTCCTGCTCAAAATATGGAGCAGCCCGACTGGGGTAGTACCTCGACCTTACAGAAGACCACAGCTAAATAATACTGTTTTCAAGCAGTATTGTGTTCCTGTTGGTGAGTAAGGTGACCAGAGCTCCTGGGGGGGATTGGGGATAGGGTTGGCGACGCGCTTGCGATGCTTCTGGTGTTGCAGGCGTCTATAGGCTACGGTCTTACCATCAGGTGAGCCGTACGCTTGTTTGCCAACCTAGTTACATAAAAAAAAAAAAAAAAAAAAAAAATGTTACCAGAACTAATACTTTTCTGTTGATAACACGGCTAAACCCTGGTTAAAACTTAGTATTTTTTTTCTAAAACTATAACTTTAAGATTATTTATTTATTTACATAATTATAATAATATTCTAAACAATACAGATAGTATAGTCTAATGCGTTTACAAAATTTCGGTAATATCGAATCTTTGGTCTCAATATACCGCTTTACCGCTTTGCGAAACACAACAGGAGTTGAGAAAAATATATCTAAAGTGGGATGCCACGCCAGCACACCGTGAAGCAGAGTCAGTGACTCTCGAATCAACCTCGACGCTACGACAAGATATGACGTCAGCAATCCTGCATGTCTCGATATTCTTAGCCATGTATGTACGAGTACATCCACCAATTCCTACTGGAGAAGCGTAACAGAGTAAGGTATGATAACCATAAAAGAACTAGCCTTTAGCCTTTATCTTAATATATATAAATCTCGTGTCACAATGTTTGTCCTCAATGGACTCCTAAACCACTAAACCGATTTTGATCAAATTTGCACACCGTGTGCAGTTTGATCCAACTTGAAAGATAGGCTATATTTTATTTTGGTATAAGTAATTATTATATTTAAGAAAAAAAAGGCGGTACGAAGTTCGCCAGGTCAGCTAGTGCTTCTATAAAATACAAAACCAGTTCTATTAAACGTGATCTCTATTTCATGAAATAAAGCTGCTCTAACTGGATTTTGAAAACTCTTCGTAGATACACCAGAAACTATATAAGTTGGTTCTGGCTCGTTTCCTTCTACATTGATTTGGACATTAGTTAAAGTAACCTTATGTTACTTTTAAATCTATATTATTCAATTCTATTGTATGTAACGTTAAAGATATTTTTTCGTATAGGGATTACCATTAGTATAAATTAAGTCATTTAATTATAAAAGTTTCCATTGGATATTGTTCTTACATTTAAGTCGGACTGTTCGGATAACATTCTGTTAGTAAAGGAATGTGCAAAATCATATCGTAATTAGAAGATAGTTTTGAATATCTTAACTCAAATACTAAATAACTTTCCTGCCTCATAACATAATCCTCAAATCTTAGATTTGATTAAACTAATCGTAGATTTGACTAATAGATTTAAAGTGAGTAAAATTGATTCATCTTCTAAGTATTATGAAATCTTACTACCAACATATAATATTTTGGTTAGCATTCCGAAGACAAAATTCTGTTTCACTAACTATAAAATGTAATTATTTGTAAAATAAAACATGAGTATGATTCTATTTATAAAACTTAAGAGACATACAAATTAAATATCAGACATGCACTGCAAAATATCAAATAAAATGTTACAACACAAACCTCATTAAATATAATTACTGATTCGCATAAAAGTCGAAATAATAAAGTTCAACAAACAGCGGTTATTTCGAACTGTAAATGAACATCATCTGTACGCTATGAAAATGTGATTTAAAAGTTCGCTTCGAA
The DNA here is from genome assembly GCA_905220545.2 of Melitaea athalia. Lineage (NCBI taxonomy): Eukaryota > Metazoa > Arthropoda > Insecta > Lepidoptera > Nymphalidae > Melitaea > Melitaea athalia. The sequence goes on along the minus strand of HG992185.1, from coordinate 2,610,116 downwards.
ACGCCCGAACGGAATTTATTGCATTTCGTGAGTCGAGTTGGACTCATATTTCAACTTTGCACTTACGCATCGCTGTTCCATCTAGATTTCGTCGGCGTTTGATACTTGTTTTATTTAGATTCCAACCGCGATAACTCTTGTTTCATTTATATTTATACGACTTTCGGTTTAATTATATTTGAGTTTTGTAATGTACGAAATTTTAAGCATCGTTATGAATATTTGTCTGAAGGTTTGCCAGAGTTATAGCCAATAGTTGTGGCAGGTTCGAATTCTGTTTTCCGTTTCAAATATTTTTTGTAGCAAAAGTGTAATATGTGTTAATGAAACCCCGAATATATTCTACTCGGAGTATTTGAGGGAATGACTATTTTTAGGATTGTTATGTGATAACAACACGTCTTTTGTTAGTGAAATTATCCACTAGCCCACTGTGAGTATCATCTGGGGTTTAGTCTTTTTTTTATACAACTACATATGTCGGCGAACAAGCGTACACTGCTGGTAGCTCACCTGATGGTAAGAAATTATCGTAACCTACAGAACGCCTTCAAATTTACAATCATTGCAAGCGCGTTGCCGAGCCTACCCCCAAACCCCCCAGGAGCTCTGGTTACTTTACTCACCAAAGGAACAAAACACCGCTTCAAAGCAGTATTATTTAGCTGTGATCTTCTGTAAGTCTAACTGTGGGATAGTCATAAAAATAAAAATAAAAAATTTAATAGTTTCAGTTCAACGTCTACAAAAAAAAAAAAAACAAAAACAAAAATGAAAAAGTTTTAGTTCAACATCTACAAAAATAGGTAAGTTATAACTAACTACGAACAGAATGTTTCATTTCAGTTTAATGCATGAAAAACAACCTTTTGCGACACAGTTATTACATAAATTCTTATTTGAGATTTCTTGAGAAAACTTATTAAAATTTCTATCGTAGTCTAAAATAAAACTTTGCTAAGTAACTTTTACATTAAGTTGTTTATTACAACTTTATAAATAATTCATAGTTCGACGAAAGAAGTCCATTACTTTTCGAATTGGTGATATTTATTATTAAATTTAAGTAATATTTTTCTTTTGTAACAAACTGTAGTGGTGCGCGTTGTCGCCCAAAACACCGATGTTTTGCGGGTGCGATTCTCACTCGAGATAGGTATTTGTACAAATATTTCTTTCCGGTCTGTCCTTGTGGGTCTCCTCATCGTACCCTGGAGGGCACGTTAAATTTCCGTCCCGGTTTTTATCATAAACATCTTGATAGCGATCATCATTTATGTGTAATAGAGAATATATCCACTAATTCACAGTGGTGCATCATGGTGGCTTAAGCTCCGATCCTTGTTCTAGATAAAGAGGCCTATGCCCAGCAGTGAGATGCTACAAATTGAATCAGTCAATACTACAAAATTCAGAGTTTGTTTTTCGGCTTTTGTTTTTGGGTTCTTTCTAAAATCTGACTTGAGTTGATCGATTTCATAACAAATCAATAGGTATCGTCATTATGTTTTAATGAAGCTCAACGTTTGATGATTTATTTACTTATTTATTTCATCATCTTACATCTAACATTACAGGATAGTTATTTTAATGTGTTAGTGTCGTTGTCGTATTAAATACATGTGTGATCAATTCAAGGGTCCTGTAGCTGATTATTGCACCATGATCGTGGATCGATTCTCATTCAATCCAAGGAAGGCTCTATGTATAAGGCACTTTTTTATGACTTTATACTGTTATTCTGTTATGGATATCGAAGTATGTAAGCTAAGGTCCAAATCTATTTCTTCATAGGTACGATGTCCTTTTTTTTTTTTTTTTTTTTGTTTATTTTTATTCCGTTTTAATATTCGTATAAAAGGTTGCAGTGACCCTTTTAATATAAAAATTTTTCCGCTGTCAGAAAGTGCGTTGCAAACATTTTAGTTTTCATTTCTTTCCATTTTTTAAAAATGTTCTCTACGTCACGTTTTATCATACGCGTCGTGTCATTTCGCTTTTTCTATTTTCGAATGAAGTATTATTTTTTATTCTTTTTTGTTTTGTTTTGAATGAATAAGTAAAAAAAAAATATTTTTTTTAAAATATATATTCCACAATACTTCGGTAACTAATTGGCAGTTTGATGTTGGAATTTAATTTATTTGGTCGATTTTTGTACGATATTTAAGTATGATTATAACATTATCAGAAAAGACTGAACAATTTCGAGTATCGATAACTTCACATAATATGCTAAATTATGTGTGTGTATACGTTTGTGTGTGTGAGTATTATAATAATAGACACTATAATATTATAGTGTGACTAGCCAGTTGGCGCAGTTTGCAGTGACCCTGTTTTCTGCTCCGGGGGTTGGGAGTTCGATTCCCTCGAGTTTGGGTGTGATAAGTGTATTTATTTATATATAAGTATAATTTATATTGTACACATTATATCTAAAAAAATTGGTTGTCTGTAAAGTTGGTTTACGGACGATAGTTTAACGTGACAACGTTATATAACAAAACATCTCCTCGAACGCATAGGCCAATCGAGTGGAAGAGAAATATATGCGGCGCAAGCGTACAATGAGCGTAACGGGACAATTATCGTAACGATACAATGAGAGTAACAACAGTTTTAACTGACGTAGGGCACAGCAGGAAATTACCTGCTCAAAATATGGAGCAGCCCGGCTGGGGTAGTACCTCGACCTTACAGAACACCACAGCTAAATAATACTGTTTTCAAGCAGTATTGTGTTCCTGTTGGTGAGTAAGGTGACCAGAGCTCCTGGGGGGATTGGGGATAGGGTCGGCAACGCGCTTGCGACGCTTCTGGTGTTGCAGGCGACTATAGGCTACGGTAATCACTTACCATCAGGTGAGCCGTACGCTTGTTTGTCAACTTATTAACATTAAAAAAAAAGAGTAACGCTACAATGAGTCATGGCGTTCATCGATTTATTAGATGTTGTCACGTCAAGAAATATGAAGCTTTATCAGCCGACTGTTACCTATAACACAAGAATTAAGTTGCTAACCGTAGGATCAGACGACCGAGTCTGTATGCTACGTATACGATAGCATCTACAACGTCGCTAAAATATCGGAAATTTCAAAATCACAATCGCAGTAAGTTAAACATAAACTGAGATCTTATACGTGTCCCGTATTCGTCGTTATGTGTTGATAGTGATCGTAAAAGCTTATAAACTTATAAAGTTACTAGCTTCTGCGCGCGACTTCGTCGGAGTAGACTCCGCTCCTATTGGTGTTAGCGTGATGATATATATCCTATAGCCTTCCTCGATAAATGGGCTATCTAACACTGAAAGAATTTTTCAAATCGGACCAGTAGATCCTGAGATTAGCGCGTTCAAACAAACAAATAAACAAACAAACAATCAAACAAACAAACTCTTTAGCTTTATTATATTAGTATAGATAACAAACTCATTACAAAATTTTATATTTCATCATCATAATCAAACCACTCAATTATTTAAGGTATTTTGAACAGCTGAGTGTTCTTTTTATTATCATAAAGGTAACTACTAATACTACGACGTTTCGTAGCTAAATAATTAGGAGCAAATTAATTGGCTTGTAACATCTAAACTAGTTTGTGTCAGATTATTGCAACGCTAATGATGTTTCACAAGGTCGTGTCTGGTTATATTGTGAGAGATTAATATGACTTAGTTATAGATTGACGGTCAATGTGAAGCTATGCTTTGATTCCTTCATGCAGATTATATTTTAATGATTGACTAGTAGATTGGAGCGGTTTGAAGTGACCGTGCATTCTGCTTCAGTCGCTTTTAGATTCCCACTCAGAGTCTGGACGTGATACGTAATAATTTTGTGTATGATTTTTTATATGTATGTACAGTTTTTACGAAAATATAGGTGTGTAGCTGTATCAACTTGCTGTCACTTAAATGGCAGTTATTAAGTTGCTTACCTTAGGGTAAGACGACCACACGACAGATGTTAAACGTATTTATTCAATCGTTTACAAATAATAATAATAGCGTTTGCGCAACGGTCACAGTCACAGCACTGGTTTGTGGCTGTTGCGCTGGCGGTTGCGGGTTCGAACCACGCACTGACAAACATTTGTATTAGCCAAACAGATTTTTGCTGTGGTCTGGGTGTTTGTGCAGTCCTTGTGCGTCTCCCCAAATGTCTCAAATATAAATGTATTATAGTATGAAATAGCAGTTCTTATTATAAAAAAAGGTTCAATTTGCATGCAGACAGGATCAACGGGGCCTTTTGATGTTTTATTTTTTTGTACACAGTATTTAATCTACTGGGACACTGTTCAAAACTTTCGCTATCAAAAATTGAACACGATAGCGATACACGGTATGCCAATTTTTTGTCTCTCATAGAACATATTTTATTTGAAATGGTTTATTGTATACTAACAATTAATTACTTAAGCTATATTATTTAATTCAAGAATAATATTAGCATGAAATCAAGCTCAAAATCTGAAAAAGCTGAATTGGGGAAGTTCCACAACCTCACATAAGATCTCAGCCAAGTAATACTGCTATCAAGTAGTTTTGTGTCCCTGTAGAGAATAAGTAACGTAAGGTAAGCCTGTGTCTAGAAAAAGCTTGTGACGTTTCTGGTGTTACACGCGTCCATAGACTCAACCCTTCTAGTGCTCCAAGCTATAAATAGTGCTTATATGTTCTTAGTATTGAAGGCGCCCTGCTCGGTAACAACTTATTAAGGCAGACTATACGTTTGTTTGCCATCACAGTGACAATAGCAACGATTTGTTGACTTCACGGTTCAGCCTGTAACAACCCACTGTTGGGCATAGGCCTCTTCCCCATGTAGGAGAAGGATCGGGTTTTATCCACCACGCTGCTCCAATGCGGGTTGGCGGATGTATTCCCTACTATGAGTAACGATCGCTATCGGGTGTACCTACATGATAACAACCGGGACCGACGGCTTAACGTGCTCTCCGAGGCACGGTGGGGAGACCCACAAGGACTACACAAACACCCAGACCACGGCAAACATCTGTATGGCCAATACAAATGTTGTCGTGTGCGGGGATCGAACCCGCAACCGCCCGCGCAACTGCCAATCGCAATCCAGTACTGTGACCGCTGCGCCAACGCGGCGTCGTTCGTTGTTGACTTTAATTTGTGAAATTTTTTAATAAACAAAACGAACAATACCATCAATCAACGCGCAAACACGGAATACGGTACAGGTTATAATTTTAACGATACGTACGTCGTGTGATTTTTTAAATAGTATGGTTTCGTGTAAATGACCGTTTGAGGCTCAAAATGGATCGTAAAATGGCTTTTATGGGTGGACAGGTCGTGTGCCATTTCGTCCATTTATCGTTCGTTTTCGGACGAGAAATTAAATTAATCGTGCAAAATTTTTCGTAATGGATCCGAAATGAACAAGTTGTATTGGATATATGTCGATTTTATTTTGCATTTGAAGTGTACCGATATTTTGATGAAGAATCGCCTTCGGTTTTATGTTTTTTTAATTTTTGCGTTTATTTGAATTGAATGTCGAATTTGTGCGGTCAGTATCGATATTGTTTAGGAATACGTGTTCTGGTGAAATTTTTTAAAATGGATTAAGTATTCGTCGAAAATCATCTCGATCTATGTAATCGATCTATGTAAGATTGCCGGTGGTGGTTGGATGAGGATTGCGGAAAACCGGGATTTCTGGCGCGAACTTGGGGAGGCCTATGTCCAGCAGTGGACTGCGATAGGCTGATGTGTGTGTGTGTGTGTGTGTGTGTGTGTGTGTGTGTGTGTTATTCGAAAAATAAACAGCTTCGGAAATTTCTATTTTTTTAAACAGATCACATACGGTACATTTTGTAATATATTTTATTTTTATTCAATCTCCTAAACAACAGAACCAATAACATGTAATAACTACAGAAATAGGCATCCCTTTGTAAGTTCAATACAAATATTAGTTACCTCACTTCGAGGTCGTTATAACAAGACCAATATAAATATAAAAATAGAAAGAATAAAAAATATTTCTAGACTGTCTTAACAGCTTCTCGGAAGGTTTCAAGGTGACAAGATATTATCTACGCAACTCAAATGTCTTTTTAGGTAACAATACAATGTGTCGATGCGTCTAATCTTCTCCTATTTTTGTGCTTTCACAAATCTTGAATATGAAAACAGATTGTCAATTAGTTTTTATTTTTATTTTTGTGTTACCCACACATGAGTGTGACCCACACATGAGTGAGTGTTACCCACACATTAAATCCCGCTGGGTCGAAAAATTTTGATATGATTTAAAATGTTTACAGATTGTCAATTTTAATCATTGGGCTTATAGGTAGGGATCCCTAGTACATTTTTTTAACCTGATCAGTAAGAAGCTAATTTTCCGTGAGTAGCTCCATTTTGATGAGACGAACAAAAAGTTCCTCTTCGAAAACTCTCGATTGTGGTAGATAATAGAGTTATCAGGAGATAGAGCAACAGTGAGCGTAGGACCGGGATAACGTACCACGCAATTTGGAGGACAATAGTACCATCAAATTATATAAATATTAATTAACTAAAAGAAAAAAAAATCAGCTGGTTAGTAATAATTTTTGATGACCTTACGAGGTCATCAACTTGATGACCTCGTAAGGTCATCAAAAATTGATTTTTTTCTGATTTTTTTTTCTATCTATATCGAGAGTTTTCGAAGAGGAACTTTTTGTTCGTCTCATCAAAATGGAGCTACTCACGGAAAATTAGCTTGTTACTGATCAGGTTAAAAAAATGTACTAGGGATCCCTACCTATTATATCTTGAATATGAAAACAGATTGTCAATTTTAATCATACAAAAATCGTAGCTTAGTGATTTCAGAAACCATAACATGCTTCAAAAAGCTATGTAATTCAAAATAATTTTTCCTAGCAAAACCAGTCTCTCTTTGTTTCCCTGATATTAACGATTGTGAGGTTAGTACATTAAATAAATAAAATAAATTAATTTTCAGCTTTGTACTGTACCGAATTTTATCTTCAACGCCCCGCTGTTAGGCATAGACCTATGTACCTATAGCATTATTCTCCTATAGCATTATTCTCCTAAAATTTTCCATTGTAGATGAACATTGTATAGTGTATATTAAAATATTTAGTGAAAAGAGAGATGTACCTATACTGATTATAATTTTTTTAATTCTTCTTAACGCGACTATCAATTACAATTATATTTAATGTTCAAACGGGGATTAACACGAACAAACATTTAAGGTAAAATATATTACCTTGGGGCCTGACGTTTCGGCTAGGTTACACTAGCCGTGGTCGCAGGCAGACTGATCCAGCGATGTCACGACTCCGCCGTCAGGGTAGATGTTTCTTCATCCACCCTCAACTCTTGATTATTGTCCATTGTACCGCGACACACAACACTTATTACGTCCCTATTCATTAAGTCAACCGGAAGGTGCCTATTCTGATATTTAACCGACTGCGAACTAAAGCGAGGTTATAACCTCGCTTTGACTTTGACTTAACTATAAGTAACGTGGGTAGCGGCGCAGAATTTTTCATTTCATATAAAACCTTTTCTACTTCTAAATCGAGTGTTTTTTAAGTGAATGTTATTTACCCGTGTAAACTAAACAGACAGGTTGACAGAATTATATTTTATTTATAACTTTTGTACAGACCAATATTGATTCAGATAAGTAAGAGACCAAAAATTTTGCTGATATTTGGTTTGGAAAATACGATTTTTACGATTATCAGTAAATTAGTCAGAACCAAGTAATCTCATTATATTGACGTGACAACGTCTAATAAATCTATGAACGCCGGCTGCATATTGTCCCGTTACGCTCATTGTACGCTTGCACCGCATCTATCTCTCTTCCACTCGATTGGCCCATGCGTTCGAGGAGATGTTTTGTTATAACGTTGTCACGTTAAACTATCGTCCGTAAACCAACTTTACAGACAACTAATCTTTTTAATAGGCATTGTCTCAACATGTAAAACTTTCTTAGAAGGCCTTATCTGTAAAGCTAGTTTTGACTTTAGTTCACTACGACTCACTACGCGTCCGCGTTTAACTTTTCCTTAACCCACAAACACTAATAATTCAGAGACAATGATGAGATGAATAATTTAAAATTTCAAAAATATATTAGCTCGTTGTTTATTAATAAACGTCTTGTATTATTTCACATTTTCTGCCTACAAGGCTATCTCAAATCTTGTTTTTTATAAAATTTAGTATAAGAATGAAAACCCAACGAAACGACTTCATCCCGCTCGCAACACTTTACCGTTTATCGACACTAAAAACGCAGTATGTATAACAATATCACACAAATGTTACACAATATTAGACCTTTGTTTTTCCACGCGTTTATCACCCAACGTTTCACGTTTAAATTTTAACATAACATATAATTGAAACACGCGCACGCACGCCGTTTGAATTATAAATGCGGTAAACGGACAAACTCCGCGTTCTTTGAATAATAAAACGTTTTTAATGCGAAAAGTTTAAGGTTATTGTTTATTATTATAGCGTGGCGCGAAAGTTTTTCCAAGTTTTGTCACTGAAACAACGATTAAATACGGTTTAAGAAAAGGTTCGTTTTTTTGTTCTATACTACTGTATTTTCGAATAAAAAAAACAAATGAAAAACAAAACACGTGAACGCTTTCTATTTTATGTTTTCTGTTTGTTGAAGTTTCTTGGTCTGAATTTGTTTGTCTGTCTATATGTAGGTATGTTGCTGTGTGGTTACGGCAGTAAAGAATATAGATAGCCACACCCTCTCTTCCCGTGGGTGTCATAAGAGTTGACTACCTTGAAACTTATAAATTAAGCCGACTGATGGCGGGATAACCATCTAACTGCTGGCTTTCAAATACACAGGCCGAAGACGGGCAACAGCCTCTTCGGTGCGACAAAGCCAGCCCTGCGGTCATCAACCCGCCTGCCCCGCGTGGTAGCAATGGGCAAAATACATATATTATGAGTTCGTGTCATAATATTTGGTAAAACTTGGGGAGGCCTGTGTCCAGCAGTGGACTGTGATAGGCTTAAATTATATAGGTATGTTATGATGTATTATATCGTGTTACGTAGTTACTTTAAAAGTTTTTACTCCTGTTTACAAATTCATTCAACTTACCTCATTATTCATATTCAAATACCCTTGTCAGAACGTGCGACAGATGTGGTTACTGTTTACTCTCAATATTCACCTGTTTTACATTATAAGCCATGATTTTATCCTAGTACTGAATAACTCATAAGTAGGGCAATTAGCACTCTTTAAATATATAAGAATGCGGGTGGACAGACGGCTTAATGTATGAAAAATTGCAATAGAACAATATAAATCTCTTGTGAAATGTATTATTTTTGTATAATAAATTAACCGTAACTCATATAAGTAATTGCGCTGGCCGTTGCGGGTTCGACCCCCGTACATGACAAACATTTGTATTGGCCATACAGATGTTTACCGTGGTCTGGGTGTTTAAGCAATCCTTGTGTCCTGTTGTTTAAGGCGTCAGTCCCGATTGTTATCATGTACACCTGATAGCGATCGTTACTCATAGTGGGGAATATATCCGCCAACCCGCATTGGAGCAGCGTAGTGGATTAAGCTCTGACCCTTCTCCTACATAGGGAAAAGGCCTATGCCTAGCACTGCGATATTACATGCTGAAGCGAAGTATTTAAATAATAAATTAATTCAAACGCTCCATACTCAACAGCCCCCAGTAGGATTAACTCCTGTGTCATAGGTCCGAAAACACACACAATACACAAATATAAACGCCCAGACCACGACAAACATCTATATACCCAATACAAATATTTGTCAATGCGGAGATCGAATTTGCGACGGCAAGCGCAACAGTCAATGCTTTGACCGCTGCGCCAACACGTCGTTGAGTAGTAATTATATAATAATAATAATAATTTTTAAGGTGATAGTTTAAGTACATTGTGGTTTTGTCTAGCCGTGAACCCTTTAAGCACTTTATTAGAGGATTCAAGGTTTGTCTTTTACTTTCGTAAACGTAGCAAAGCAATATATTACCTTCATTACATGGATGGTTTGAATCTTTTCGCACCCAAACTACCAGAATTATAATAGTTGTTTAAAATAACAGAAACTTTTAGCACTTGTATAAGAATGGAGTTGTCTACTGATCTTTTCATTGTGTGCTTACTAGCCCATACGGGAACTTCGGTCACACAATTACTTTGAAATTCGATCACGAAACCTACTACTTTTGCCACAATTGGATTGTGTAGTGTAATTTCCCATAGGTAAGACCTACTGAGTTACGGGTCTATAGTCAGCTATATTGTCAAGCCTCGCCACCATTGTGAGATGGGTCGTCGGCGACTAGCGACTGGCGACAGCGCAACCTTTCGAGTGTCCTATAAGGAAAATAAGAATAATTAAAGGTATAAGACCAACGTGTAGAGTAGGTGTATTGTATAGGTTTGTCTTTGCATGACTCACAGCATTCAATGAAACAGCATTCATCAACCAGAATAGGTTGTTCAATTGAAACATTGAACCAGTAATTAAGTTGTTAAACATTTGAATATATCAGGCTCTCTTAGGAACTGAATGGATTTATCAAAGGACATAGTAGTGTCGAGAGATAAATAAAACAACTAAATATAACATATTCATTTACTCAATCAGAATCTCTGAGAGTATCTCATTTTCACAAGGAAGAGAGAATGTATATTTAATAGGTTTTATGATCCATCAATGTTTGTATGTTTGAAAAACACAAGAGGACTTGATTAAGGCTTGGCTTAAATCTCAGTAAATCCGCCTTAGGACTTAACAGAGACTGTCCACAAAAATTAGCAATAAATTAATTGGAAAAGTGAATATGTTTCTCTATTAGTCTAAAATAGAACTTCATACCACTGTCCAAAACTAAATTACTAACCTTTGTTGCAGTTCAAACATCGACCATACACTAAGTGTTTGGTGGAGTTTGTCCAATGTCTCTCATCAAAGATGAGGAATTCTTATCAAAGATAAGCAAACATACGTATAGTATTTACCAAGAACATAGTTCAGTTAGGCAAACACAAACGCAGAGGTTGGTAGGAAGTACTCGCAACTTTCTTTACTAGATAGACCTAGATTAGGAACTACCTAGCATCGATGACGCGAAGAACTGTGGCTTAGACAGGCCTTGCCTTATAGGGGAAACCTATAATAAAACACTGGCGAATACAAACATTTATGGATTCACCTTAACATAGTTTATATAGTTCCATGAAAGTCATCGTGAAATTGAGGCACTCCAGTCTACCAGATACCTCGTTTTGACACTTATTTAAGAACATAAGTTCTTAGATCAATGTTCAAAACTACAATAGTTGTGTAATGTCAAAGTTCAGTGTGTAATTACCTCATCTTAGAATGTATTCAAGAGCTAAAAGTATCCTTGAACTCATTCAAGACTACAAACCACCTGTGTTACCTCGCTCCAACATATATTTAAGATCTACAAATTCTTAAATTAATGTTTGAACTACAAAGTTTGTGTAATGTCAAAATGAAGTCAAATACACACATATATATATATATATACATATATACATATACATACAATAGAAGCATATTTATATGTAGAGAATATTCAATAAGATACGACAACTAATCATTAGTTTGTTTATAGGTCATATTTTCCTAGAATTATTCACCACTCTATTTACTTCCAAAGTAATGACATAGTAAAATCTCATTTCATTATTTAAATACACCCTAACGAAAATCTATTTAACCCTTAATATCTAATATGATAGTTTTAACCAAGATTAATTCAATTTATATATGTACTTTAAAGTATAACGGAAGTAATTTCATTTTATTCTAACAACATCATATTGTGGTTATGTACTTAAGTTAGATTTTATTTTATTAGTTAAATTCAATATAATTATGGTCTTAAGGCTTATTTCATAATAATTCTATTCATTAATCAATCAATAATTAATATTATCAATGTAACCTTTTCATAATAATTTCATTCAGTAAATAATCAATAGTTAATATCAATGTAAACCTAGATAATAATTCCTTTCAATAATTAATAATTAATAGTTTCGATGTAAACCTAACTAATAATTCATTAGATATATTTTATTCAATAATCAATTGATAATTAATAATATCAATGTAAACCTAGATAATAATTCCTTTTCAATAATCAATAATTAATAGTTTCGATGTAAACCTAACTAATAATTCATTAGATATCTTTTATTAAAAATCTCCGTAAAAGTTATAAAAATCAGAAAAAAAAACACAACATGCAGAAACCCAAACATGCAAATAAATAAAAAAATTAATGCATTCGAACCAATCAGGAGCGCTTCTTCACAGGTCTTTCACTGAATTTATTTAGCGGATTACAATTAAAATTTATAATAAAGAATTGCACTTAATATTAATCAGTAAAATTAAATTAAAACTATTTCGCGGACTACACTGAAGTTACATAGCCACTCGGCCAGCTTACGCTAAAGAAATCCCTGAATCAGATCTAAAAAATACTTTTTAGGTATTTCTATCTTTAATCTAAGTCAGAAGTTCCATAGCTTCGCTGGCCAAGAGGCCGCGGCGGCCGCGGAGGCCTACCACTTCGAACTCCGAATTCAAATTTTAATGTCAAACTGACTGCCCCAAATTCAAACTTCCCATCGTATATATTGAAATCTCGCGTCTGTTTTTCCCCCACCCTAACACGTCCATCAATGCGCTCTGCAGTGATACCATACTCACAGCAATTCCCGTGTTTTACGGAAATTCGGTGATCCCCGCGGTACATTGCTGTGTTCAAAAAGAATACGGCAATCCCATGTATAATTGTTTCTTCCCAATAATTTAATCGATAGTTTATAAGTCATTATAGTGCAACACAAAACCAAGGAACAAGAAATAAAATTATTACAAAAAACAAGGAATAAAGTTATTACTTCCTCAATAATTTGAACTTTACTGGCTGTAAGCACTTTTATCCGATCCAAAGGAAATTGTGTAAATCAATTAAACAAAAACACAACAAAGATAAACAATAAAAGGGAAAAACAAATATACATTGAATAAAGCCGAAGAAAACAATGTTAGTTATAATAAATTTGTATGACGGTTGTGAAGAATAATGTATTATTCAACCGATTTCAAAAGGAAGTTATTTAACCGATTATCGTCATTTTTTAACCTTACGTGTTAATGTAAAGTAAATACACGTCAATTTTGTAGTTTTTAATCCAAACAAGGTAACTCAAAACTTTGTGATGGCAACCCCGGCGTCCTGTAATTACAGCAAAAAACCCACTCATACGCCGGGTCGAACTCTTAGGCCCGGGTTCCACCGCTTAACAGAATTATGCTTTGCTTAATCGAATTTATAGTTCGATTCTAACCTTGCTTTCGTTTAATTATTATTACGAATTATTTGTATGAGAACATAGCAAAGTGCTGTTTTAAGACTTTTTCAGGCAATCCCTTTAAAATTCCTCTCTGTAACAAACATCCTCATACTTCAAGGAACACAAAAAAAAAGAATTAGTGCAATCGGTTCAGCCGTTATTCTCTAACTGCGTTTAGTTTATGTTAGTGAAATGCAATTTCCAGCTCTAAACTTTGTTAAATGCGTAAACCGACTTTATGTCGAACTAATCGCGATTATATCAATCAGTGGAAACTGGCCCTTAGAACATTCCCTCGCATCTGTCAACACAAAATTTTAAGCCTGTCTCGAATATAAAATTTATCGTCTAATATTTCAACAGAACAGCCAAACTGTTTGAGTTCCCAGCCAATAATTTCTATTCTTAAGTACAACTTAAAACTTGAACCCTTAATGGATTAGAGCAATTTTTGTACATTAACTTGACTGTTTTATGTTTACGTGTCAACTCACATTTCAATTTATGCGCTTGTTATCTCAAGTATAACTAAAATTTATAGACTAATAATTTAGAACCATATACGTTCACTAAAACAGCTGAATTGTGTTTTTTGTTACGTTACAATCGCCCCTTAATTATATAATGTAGTTTATCGTAATATCGTAATTATTAATTAATCACAACAACGTAACCAAATAACACAATTCTGTATCACGCCACCTCTCAACTGAAAGGACACTCATGAATCCTTACATTCAGCCTCAATCAACAGCACATAGAAACATACTCTTTTCCCAAACATCCAACCTCTCATCAATCACACCACCAGCGTTATATTCAATGGTTAAAATCAAAATAATCAATTTCAACCAACCATTCCAGCTCCTTCACCCACTCTCACACTCACATAGATCCAATTTGATTTGAATTCCTACATCTAGGCTCAATTTTATCTTATAACAATACACATATTGTTTTTTAAAATATAAAATCCGGCTCTCAATGTTAAATATACAACTTAACAGAGTGCAGTTCATCTTATTTCAGAGGAGATGGGGACTTTTTAGGCTAAAATGTATTAAGTACAGATATGGTTTTAAAAATTGGTCATATATATATATTTTTTTTTTTTTATAAAATATAAAATATCAGCTCAATTCTGAATCTGGAAGCTGAGAAAAATGAAAAAGATAGTTTTCGTCAAATTAATTGGGTATCGATTTAACTATAATCGATTATAGCATTTAAAAAAATTTGCACTAGTTAATTAACTCAAAGTATTCAGATACACAATTGAAGCTATAAACAATAAAGTGTATTTAAATAAAGCCACATTAATATCGAAAATAAAAATTAATATCTGATAAACCCAAATTATTATCGATTTCGTATCGATTGAAAATAAATCATATCGATTTAACTATAATCGAATATAGAATTTTAAAAAAATTTGCACTAGTTAATAACCTCAAAGTATTCAGATACACAATTGAAGTTATAAACAATAAAGTGTATTTAATTAAAGTTACATTAATATCGAAAATAAAAATTAATATCTGATAAACCCAAATTATTATCGATTTCGTATCGATTAAAAATAAATCATAATTATTTTTAATAACAGCTTTGACAGCTGACTGATATTGAAACTGTGTGCCCCGTCATGGTCCCGTCACTGTCACTTGTTTCATGTAATCATGTTTATAATTGTTTAATGTTTTCAGTGTATTCAGATGCATCCTGAGTCCATTCCTGATATTTATTTATGGTTTCAAGTGATTGATATTTGTAATGATATAATATGATAACCTTTAGTGCTTCAGGAACTTAGTGATTTTCCATAGACATTGTAACATAACCTCAATTTTACAAAACGTCTAATAACTCCGCTCTTAAATAGCCAAAATGTACAGAATTTCAGCAAGGAATCCATAAGCGTAAATACATTAATTGGTACTATTTCATTAAGTTATATTTTACATTGCATTTCGGCCCAAGAATGTATGGAATCGTATCCGTTTCCTTTCAGAATGAATAAATTAAAATATTTGAATACAGTTGCACAATTCATATCTAATACTAATATGAATTGGTGATATGTTGTTTAGTATATTGCAGTACTTGGACAACTTGTATTGCAAACAGTCAAACTTTAAGGTCTGACCTATATTTTTGCAATTTAATTTAGATTGAATATAACTTAAATTGTTCAGTTAATTTTGTGAAGAAATGACCGCCCTACTCCCCACCAACTATTTTTATTAAGCTAGCGCTTAATAAGTATTTGATGAAAGGAAAAAAATTTATATATGACTTAGTAGTCCGTTGAAAATTAAATTATTATTTCTATTAAGCTAGCGCTTAATAGGTTAAGTAATGATGAAGAAAAATTAATATATGACTTAATAGTCAATTGAAAATTAAATTGTTATATAATTATGTGAGAACTTTTAAGCGCTCCAATAAAATTAGTTGAGTCATTTCCCTGACCCATCATTACCTTAATTTTTATTTTTTATTCATAACTAAACCTAATTACAATTACACTTATCTAACTTATTACTATCTATTTTAATCATTTAATTACTATCTTAATAACCTAATCTTTTACTTATATATCTAACTTATTTAAGTGCAATTCATTTTATAAAATCATCTATAGTTTCGACATTAAATTATTGTGAAATATAATAAATCTTCGATAAAGTTTATTGATATTCTAGTTTAAAATCTATCCTTTTCAATTCTACATTATTAATTCTAATGTTTGTATCAACAGTTAAACATTGATAACATCTATATTTGATCGTGATCAATTTATTATTGATAATATCTATTTAAATGTATTGTATTAAAGCTTCCTCTAATTTCTTTAGTTATAGGGTCC
Source organism: Melitaea athalia (assembly GCA_905220545.2). Taxonomy (NCBI): domain Eukaryota; kingdom Metazoa; phylum Arthropoda; class Insecta; order Lepidoptera; family Nymphalidae; genus Melitaea; species Melitaea athalia. Next base: position 2,593,785 of record HG992185.1, on the reverse strand, counting down.
ATTAATGTGTAAACATTTGCAAATGGAATCGCACTAACTACATAAGGTCCTTCATACAGCAATTGAAACTTTTTTATAAGTTTCTTTTGAGCCTCTGACTTATTTACCTTACGAATCTTTACATAATCTCCAATCTGAAATTCAATTAAACGATGGGACCTATTAAATTTAGTTTGTCGTTTAATACTGTTATCTTTTAAATTTTTCCTAACTTGAATTCTAATTTGATTAATATCTCTAGACTTATTTAATTGAGGCAAACAACTATCAAATGACATGTCATTACTCAATCCATATAATATTTCATTAGGAGTAAATCCCGTACTTTCATGAAATGTGTTGTTATATAATGTTTCGATTTTATTTAATATCGTTACCCAACTTTTATGATTTTTATGGCAATATGTTCGAAATAAACGTCCTAGTTCTCTGTTAACCCTCTCTGTTGTATTAGGTCGAGGATTTCTTACAGTTGTAAATATAGGTTTTATACCCATATCTTTTAAAGTTTGTTTCCAACTTTCAGATGAAAATTGACTACCATTATCAGTCATAATTACTTTAGGCTTAATTATTTTAACAAATTGTTTTAATTTTGTAATAACTGAACGAGAAGTGGCTTTAGACAAATCATATAATTTAACAAATTTACTAAATGAATCCTGAATTACAAATATATAAGCAGAACCAAACCGTCCTTTCGGCAATGGTCCATATAAGTCTGCCATAACTAAGTCACCTATTTCTTCTGTCACAATAGATTTACATTTGCCTACATATTTTATATTATCACTTTTAGAAACTTGACAGAGATGACAAGTCTTTAATAATACTTTAACTGTTCTATGCATATTAGGAAAATAGAATCTATCTTTAATATATTTGAGTACCTTAAAAACTCCTTGATGTCCCATTTCTTTATGAATTTGAGAAATTACTTCCTCTCGTAACTGAGAGGGTAAATAAATTACATGTTTATCTGAATCGATTTTAAAATATAACACTCCATCCTTGATATAACAGCGCTTAGCAATATTATTTATTCTACCACTATGATTATTACTAATATTATTTATAATATCCATTATCAACTGTACTTCATTATCGTTAGATTGAAAACTAGATATATTTTTTAAGTTTGTTATTAATGTTTTATTCTTTTTATTAATTTCCATATAATGTATTTCAGGACAATAGATTCTATCTTCTTGTATCATTGATGAATTAGGTGGGAACCTAGATAACACATCAACAGCGACATTATCTCTACCTTTTATATGTTCAATACTATAATCGAATTGTTCAAGAAACAATATCCACCTAATTATTCGACTATTATACAATTTCCATGTCCTAACAAACGTCAATGCTTTGTGATCAGTTCTAATTATAAGCTTTGCGCCCCTCAAATAGGTTTCAAACTTCCCTAAACAATAGATTATAGCCCAAAACTCTTGTTCAGTAACAGTCCATCTTAATTCGGCGCCCCTAAGAGATCTGCTACAATAGCCTAATATTTTCATTTCCCTTTGTTCATCGTACTGAAATAAAACCCCCGCAAGACCTACTCCCGAACTATCTGTTTGTAAATAAAAAGGTTTAGACATATCCGGATGATGCAACATTATTGTCTTTAAAAAACTGTTTTTCAATTTTTCAAAGGCTACTTGTGCTTCTGAAGTCCATGTCCATCCTTTACTCTTTTTTAATAATTGGCATAAAGGTTGAATTATACTATTATAATCAGGAATGAACCGCCTATAATAATTACAAAGTCCTAAAAATGCTCTTAAATGTTTTATTTTCTTGGGAACTGGGAAATTCTTAATTGACTCTATTTTCTCTGGGTCGGTTTTAATTCCCTCGGTAGAAATAATATGTCCTAACATTTTAACTTCTTTACATATGAATTTACATTTTTCAAGATTACATGTTAACCCCGCTGACTTTAATTTGTTTAGTATTATATCGATATGTTCTAAATGTTCATTTAACGTTCCTTGAGTTAAGATAGCAAGGTCATCTAGATAATTCACGCAAAAATGTCTAACTTCAGGCCCTAATATTAAGTCCATAGCTCTACTGAAACTACCTACTGAAGTCTTAAGTCCTTGTGGTAAAACATTGTACATATAAGATTTTCCATTAAATGTGAACCCGGTATACTTTTTACTATCCTCAGAAATGGCAATTTGAAAATATGCATTATTCAAATCTATTATACTAATATAATTAACCCCATGAAATGAATTTAAAACATCTATTTGCATCGGAGGTGCTTCCGACTCAGCTATCATGTATTTATTGATTTCACGTGCATCTAGTAGAACTCTAATTGAACCATCAGATTTTAAGGTGTAAGTTAACGGACTACAATACGGTGTTGAACCTCTAGATATTATTCCCATATCAACCATTTCGGCTAATTTTTCTTCCATTTTTTGTCTATACGCGTACGGAACAGGATAAGACCGTTTAATTATTGGACTATGATCCATCATTTTGATAATATGTTGATAACAATTAGCTCTACCTAACCTTTTAACAAATACTTCGCTATATTTAATTAGAATCTGTTTTAATTTATTTAATTGGGTTCCTTTAAGAGGTGTACCCGTCTTTATTTCTTGTAAATATTTATTGAAATCAAAGCTATTATCTACCTTTGTAATATCACAAATTCTCTTTTCCTCAAAATTATATTTAATAAACGGAATTAATACTCGTTGATCTCTATGTTCGATAACTAACCCTATGGATGGCTCTTGTAATTTAATATTAACATTATTTGCCAAAAGCCAGTCAAATCCTAATATCATTGAATGAACTAATTTTGGTACTATAAAAAATCTAATCTCTAAATCAACTACCCCAAATCTTACAGGCAATAAAACCATTTGTTGTATTTTAGCACTCTTTTGTCCTACTGCTCCACGTATCTGAATCGGCTTAACAGGTAACATGTCTAATTTGTTCCCAGTTAATGATTTTAAAGATTCCCAAAATGATTCTGAAATACAGGTTATGTCACTCCCTGTATCGACTAAACATATGACTCGTTTACCAAATACTATCACTTCAATCTCAGATTTAATTATTTCTAATTTATCCGCGGTAATATTATCTTCCTCGTCAAATAATGAAAAGACTGCTTCGGTTTGCACTAATGACTCATTATCTATTTCCGATTGATTTTTTAATGTTTGTATGATTTTATACTTGAAATCTGTTGAATTATTTTTATTTAATCCTGAGCCTAACCCTGATTTACAATATTGTCCCTTAGCTATGATTGGTTTACGTATACCATTATTATGTCTACCTAATGTCTGTCCAGGTTCCCACCCGAGTTTAAGCATAATTCTTAAAGCTACTGATGTACTGTTCGCCCCTACTAAAGTTGATGTACCGGGGTTTGTCACATCAACACTTATTAGTTTAAATTCTCTGTTGATACAGAGTTTTCTATAGAATCATTGTTATCATTATCTACTCTATTTGTACCATTAATGCTATTCTTCTTGTTTGGTATCACCTTACTCATTGATCTAGTGTTCATAATTCGCTTCCGGTTGAAACCGCCTCTGCCATTCTGCTGTTGAGCTGCCATCTCAGGTCTTTGAACGCTGCTAGAATGGGCATTAATGCCACTACTGAAGTTATTTTGCTTATTAATGTTATCTAACTTTCGTAGAAACTCCGTAGCTTGAAGAATCGATGTGTAATTACTTGTTGACCAAGCATATTGAACATTTTTAGGAAAATGATTCATAATGTCGTTTATTAATTGTCTCTCTTGAATAGGATACGTCAACATCTTCGCTTGTCCACATAACGTAATGAAATGGCTTAACATAGACTGAACTCCGTCCCACGAATTCTGACTGATTCGTCTTCTTAATTCATTCTGCTCAGCCTCGCCCCAATATGTGTCTAAAAAATCCCTTTTGAAGTCTTCAAACACTGTCCATCTATCTCTATAAATACGCGCCCAATTTCGCGATTCATTTTCAAGACAATCTATGACAATGTCTATTATATCTCTCGCCTCTGGTGCAGACCTTCTTAAATAAGCAGTCAGGTCTTCGATGAACGTCACAGGATGTTTTCCTTTAAATGGAAACTTAGGTCTTTCCGTAGGCATCTGCGCCACTGGATAGTATACCGTTGATGTTCCCGGCTGTATGATAGGTTGAATACAATTTTCTCTCGGCATAACATTGTCCGATGATCCACTAGAAGTAGACATTCTATTTTCCAACTCCGAGATTCTATTATTGATGTTATTCATTGCCTTTTCCACCATTCGAGATATGTATTGTAAAGAATTAATCTTCCTTACTTTAGTAGCAGGTCTAACTGCAGACACTCGCTTGTTATTAGAATTAGTCGCCTTGGTTCCAACAGGACTAGCTTTAGATTGACGCCTAGGCATTGTTATAGATTTAATTTGCTTCAAATGTAACACTGATATTGTTTATCTAAATTTTAATTAATTTATTCTAATTCAAAAAAAAGATTCACTGCACTCTTATTTAATTTGAGTTTAATTTAATAACTTTCCAAATGTTCACACAAAAACTATCTCTTTCTAATCACCTTTTAAACTTCTAATATTTTATTGAAATTTTATCAAGTCGACCGGATTCTGCAAATGTTAAAACTTAATTTTAATTTTAAAATATTAAATGTTCACAAGTTTAATTAAAATTCAACTATCATACTTCAAATGAAATATGACAACTTCATTTCTTCTCTAGTATTCATTGATAACATTCTTAACAAACATCAATTCCATTCCATTCACACCAAACAATACATCCATCAACAAAAGAATAATAAAACTATCACAGTGAAATCATAATAATTAGAAAATATCTCAAATCCTCATAAATGTTAACTGCCAAATTCATACTATCCCTAATCGTCCTTATTATAATAAATACTACAGTTTATATTTTTACTTGAAATTCAATTTACTCGGATTGAACTTTCCACCTTGCATATGACATTCAATTCCCTCATCCACTGAACCATTGTATATAACTTATAAGATCACAACCACGCCATCTTTGTTTCACAATAAACACTTCCATATCTACACTCGATACTACGCCATTTCTACTTCAAAGCCTACCTTTCAATACCACTCACTCTCAACAGATGGCGTTACTGACATGAGACATTTTGAAATTCTTTCAGCGCCATCTACGAACACATAGCACAACCATCCATAACTTTCGTAAGCAACTCGATATTAATTCACGTTTGTCCACCAGATGTCGCTACCAACCCTACTACAATTTTACTGTCGCTATTAATTCACGCTTGTTCAATACATTTAAAACCACACATCCTCTGATATAAATACTAATAATTAACAAGGTTAATATAAAATTCTATTCAATTCAAATTTGAAATAAAAGTTTTCTCCCTTTGACAATTGACAGTTCAAAATTCGAGGAAAGCTAACAAAAAAAATAATAATACATTAAAATAAATAAAATTGTAATAATAATGTTCATAAAAAAAATATTCTATATTTTTTTCCAATAATGTCTTATTAATATTTAAAACAAGAACTTTTTCAAAAGATTTTATTGTAGTTGTTTTTAGAACGCAATTTCTAATGTCACATAAGAAATTATCCTGTTTTTTTTTTTTTCTATAAGTAACAACTTAAATATTTGAATCGATATAAATTTATATCGAAACAGCACGTAAAATATATATAATTTAATTAAATGTGTGAATTGGATCATTTTTCCGTGGTTGGTATTTTAAACTTGTTTGTTGTCAAGAATTGAAAAAATATACAAATTCAGACTAGGCTGTATGGATTATAGACTTTTGCCTTTTCCTATTGGGGATAAATTTTAAAACAACAACATTGTTTGTTGTCAAATCAAGCCAAAATAAAATAGACAATTAGACATTTTAAAATTTAAACTTGTTTGTATTTTAACTTATGAATGCTAAATCATTCGGTAAGCTATACTCTTTTTTACAAATAAAATTATCTTAAACAGTTGCAGTCAATTCCTAAAATTCAAGGTCAAAATAACCCTGTTACCTTCATAACCTAATTCAATTTCTATTTAACCAGTACATTCTCGCACACATGACTAAAATGCACTGAATTTTCTATACTTTAAAATCTGTTATTTAAACTAGATATAATTTGCTATGATGGCAATGACTACACTTAATTATTTTTAAAATCTAACATTAAAATGAATAAATATACCAAAATACATAGTCTTCCCTGTACAGTCTCTGTAAATAAATGAATAAAAGTTAATTCCACAGTTAGTTAATATTATAATTAATTTCCAATCTGCACTAACTATAATATTAATACATTCTATCTTCACATTATGTTTGCATATTTTTAATACTATTGAATACAATTATTTCAGTCTAACATCCACGTACACCTCCAGCCCTTAAGAAAGTTCAACGCATACCTATTGGGACCTATTTCAACAAAAGGAAATTACTTCAGCGTCAGTGACCAAATGTGACAAAATAAGTTTAAATTGTACATAACCTAGAATAATTTGTATCTGTAAGTAATATTAAAATTTACTGCAGGCTTTTATTCAAAAATTCCCTAACAATATTTAATTAATATAATCTAAATTTTATTAACTATCCTAACAATGTCTATTGATTGACGCTAATATAATAATAATCAGATAATAATTAGATGTGCTTGAGACACACTTCAATATACTACTAGTCAATTTCAGCAATGTTGTGTAGGTAGATACTTTCATGTAATTTCATAAATAAATAATTATTTAAATATGTAACTATCCATCATTAGTAATAATACATGAGACAGTAGGCTGCTATGGTCTGACCATTTAAAACTTATTACTGAGGAACTTAATGCAACTTTTAAGTATTAAACATCTCTTCAATATTACTCTTAAAACAGACTTATTTAGATTTATGTACCTAACTGTAACTCTAACTGTGCCAAGATGCTATATACCTATAGAACCATTCTTAGATTGTCTAAAACAAGTTAATATGCTTACATAATATAAATTTAATAGGTTTAGCTTATTTTGTGTAAAATGAACTTTAAAGAATTGTTAACTAATATGCTTTGTGTCTTCTATCAGTACAATCGTGCAACTATTATCATTTAATCACTGGCATTACATTTATTCACTGTAAATGCTTTGAAAAGTTACTTTAAAGCTTCTAAGATACTTGCTTACTCCGGCATTTGTGCAACCATAAATATCCTGGTCACGGCACCATTTTGAAACGTTCTACTATGCGCTCTGGTGACTAATCATCATGTTTATGATAATCCTGGTCACGGCACCAAATTGAAACGTTCTACTATGCGCTCTGGTGACTAATCATTATGTTTATGATAATCCTGGTCACGGCACCAAATTGAAACGTTCTCCTTATGCTATGGGGTGTGATGAGAAAGACCCCACCATATATAAATTTATAACATCCTGGTCACGTGGACCAATTTGTAACACTATCATGGTAGTGGCGTTACAAGCTAATATTACGCTTAAGAGGACATTAAATGTCTTTGGCCTTATGAATGCGATCGTCTAGTATAAGGAAGGACTCTACGTTGTGTTGTTTTTTGTTTCAGAGTAACTTCAGTTCTTTTTATGGTATGCCGAAGGAAAGACATAGTATATGTTATTAGAAGCCTTGATTTCTATATAAACTCTAACTAACATCCTACCTAGCCATTAATTTAAAATAACATCTCTGCATAATGACATTAATTCCTGAAATTAATTTATCCTAAAATTTAATTGAAAAGATATTTACACTTACCAGTGATATAAATGCTATAGATAACTAACTCCTGGAATACTATTAAAAGGAAAGAAAGATATTAAACCTTATAACACCTTATTAGTAAATTAATTAGGAATTAATAAAATTTAGTAAATTAGAACCGTTAAGAATAAATAGTAATAGACTTATTTATTTAGAAATAACTATCACCTACTGTTTAACTAAATATCTGACGTCTCCTTAAGAATGAATAAATTATAATTGCTAATATTTTTAGTGAATCTAGATAGCTAAATTAGAAATAAATTTAAATAATTATATTCAGGATATCCTATATTGACATTGATTAATTGAATAGTGTCTAGGTTTCTTTTACATGTATTTTTAGTTCAACCCTGATATAATAGATAGATTCTAATAACTCTAAACAAATGAAATAAATAAAAATAGATAAGTAAATGAAATAATGATTAAATACATATTATATAGTTATTAATTATCTTGAAATAATTTATTCAGTTAATAAATTATCTCAGACAATTGTGAAAAATAATGTGTAGTGTTTATTTGTATGTGTTAATCTGTTAGGATAGGGTTTATAGGTATTAAGGAATTAAAAGGCCGAGTTCAACTGAACCCGGGGGGTCGCTTCCACCATTCCCCTCCGACCCCAATCCAATCCACACCGTGCTGAAGGCTCTAAATTAAATTAGGCACAACGTTGGTGCTATCCAATCAAAAGAAAGGTAGTAGGTAGGAAATGAGAGTACCCAATCTTCTACAATAAGTTAGACGGAAATATATCCTGTCTAACAAATGCTTGTTTCATACCGTTGCAGCATAATCATGCAATGACTGTATTTGAGTAATCCCTTGGGACGTCATATAGACATAACCAGTGAATTACTAGAGTTGATGTAATTACCAAGCTGTAATCAGACATGGTATTAAGATGTGTTCCACGTGAACAAAAGGAGATCGTGTCTACTGATCTTTTCATTGTGTGCTTACTAGCCCATACGGGAACTTCGGTCACACAATTACTTTGAAATTCGATCACGAAACCTACTACTTTTGCCACAATTGGATTGTGTAGTGTAATTTCCCATAGGTAAGACCTACTGAGTTACGGGTCTATAGTCAGCTATATTGTCAAGCCTCGCCACCATTGTGAGATGGGTCGTCGGCGACTAGCGACTGGCGACAGCGCAACCTTTCGAGTGTCCTATAAGGAAAATAAGAATAATTAAAGGTATAAGACCAACGTGTAGAGTAGGTGTATTGTATAGGTTTGTCTTTGCATGACTCACAGCATTCAATGAAACAGCATTCATCAACCAGAATAGGTTGTTCAATTGAAACATTGAACCAGTAATTAAGTTGTTAAACATTTGAATATATCAGGCTCTCTTAGGAACTGAATGGATTTATCAAAGGACATAGTAGTGTCGAGAGATAAATAAAACAACTAAATATAACATATTCATTTACTCAATCAGAATCTCTGAGAGTATCTCATTTTCACAAGGAAGAGAGAATGTATATTTAATAGGTTTTATGATCCATCAATGTTTGTATGTTTGAAAAACACAAGAGGACTTGATTAAGGCTTGGCTTAAATCTCAGTAAATCCGCCTTAGGACTTAACAGAGACTGTCCACAAAAATTAGCAATAAATTAATTGGAAAAGTGAATATGTTTCTCTATTAGTCTAAAATAGAACTTCATACCACTGTCCAAAACTAAATTACTAACCTTTGTTGCAGTTCAAACATCGACCATACACTAAGTGTTTGGTGGAGTTTGTCCAATGTCTCTCATCAAAGATGAGGAATTCTTATCAAAGATAAGCAAACATACGTATAGTATTTACCAAGAACATAGTTCAGTTAGGCAAACACAAACGCAGAGGTTGGTAGGAAGTACTCGCAACTTTCTTTACTAGATAGACCTAGATTAGGAACTACCTAGCATCGATGACGCGAAGAACTGTGGCTTAGACAGGCCTTGCCTTATAGGGGAAACCTATAATAAAACACTGGCGAATACAAACATTTATGGATTCACCTTAACATAGTTTATATAGTTCCATGAAAGTCATCGTGAAATTGAGGCACTCCAGTCTACCAGATACCTCGTTTTGACACTTATTTAAGAACATAAGTTCTTAGATCAATGTTCAAAACTACAATAGTTGTGTAATGTCAAAGTTCAGTGTGTAATTACCTCATCTTAGAATGTATTCAAGAGCTAAAAGTATCCTTGAACTCATTCAAGACTACAAACCACCTGTGTTACCTCGCTCCAACATATATTTAAGATCTACAAATTCTTAAATTAATGTTTGAACTACAAAGTTTGTGTAATGTCAAAATGAAGTCAAATACACACATATATATATATATATACATATATACATATACATACAATAGAAGCATATTTATATGTAGAGAATATTCAATAAGATACGACAACTAATCATTAGTTTGTTTATAGGTCATATTTTCCTAGAATTATTCACCACTCTATTTACTTCCAAAGTAATGACATAGTAAAATCTCATTTCATTATTTAAATACACCCTAACGAAAATCTATTTAACCCTTAATATCTAATATGATAGTTTTAACCAAGATTAATTCAATTTATATATGTACTTTAAAGTATAACGGAAGTAATTTCATTTTATTCTAACAACATCATATTGTGGTTATGTACTTAAGTTAGATTTTATTTTATTAGTTAAATTCAATATAATTATGGTCTTAAGGCTTATTTCATAATAATTCTATTCATTAATCAATCAATAATTAATATTATCAATGTAACCTTTTCATAATAATTTCATTCAGTAAATAATCAATAGTTAATATCAATGTAAACCTAGATAATAATTCCTTTCAATAATTAATAATTAATAGTTTCGATGTAAACCTAACTAATAATTCATTAGATATATTTTATTCAATAATCAATTGATAATTAATAATATCAATGTAAACCTAGATAATAATTCCTTTTCAATAATCAATAATTAATAGTTTCGATGTAAACCTAACTAATAATTCATTAGATATCTTTTATTAAAAATCTCCGTAAAAGTTATAAAAATCAGAAAAAAAACACAACATGCAGAAACCCAAACATGCAAATAAATAAAAAAATTAATGCATTCGAACCAATCAGGAGCGCTTCTTCACAGGTCTTTCACTGAATTTATTTAGCGGATTACAATTAAAATTTATAATAAAGAATTGCACTTAATATTAATCAGTAAAATTAAATTAAAACTATTTCGCGGACTACACTGAAGTTACATAGCCACTCGGCCAGCTTACGCTAAAGAAATCCCTGAATCAGATCTAAAAAATACTTTTTAGGTATTTCTATCTTTAATCTAAGTCAGAAGTTCCATAGCTTCGCTGGCCAAGAGGCCGCGGCGGCCGCGGAGGCCTACCACTTCGAACTCCGAATTCAAATTTTAATGTCAAACTGACTGCCCCAAATTCAAACTTCCCATCGTATATATTGAAATCTCGCGTCTGTTTTTCCCCCACCCTAACACGTCCATCAATGCGCTCTGCAGTGATACCATACTCACAGCAATTCCCGTGTTTTACGGAAATTCGGTGATCCCCGCGGTACATTGCTGTGTTCAAAAAGAATACGGCAATCCCATGTATAATTGTTTCTTCCCAATAATTTAATCGATAGTTTATAAGTCATTATAGTGCAACACAAAACCAAGGAACAAGAAATAAAATTATTACAAAAAACAAGGAATAAAGTTATTACTTCCTCAATAATTTGAACTTTACTGGCTGTAAGCACTTTTATCCGATCCAAAGGAAATTGTGTAAATCAATTAAACAAAAACACAACAAAGATAAACAATAAAAGGGAAAAACAAATATACATTGAATAAAGCCGAAGAAAACAATGTTAGTTATAATAAATTTGTATGACGGTTGTGAAGAATAATGTATTATTCAACCGATTTCAAAAGGAAGTTATTTAACCGATTATCGTCATTTTTTAACCTTACGTGTTAATGTAAAGTAAATACACGTCAATTTTGTAGTTTTTAATCCAAACAAGGTAACTCAAAACTTTGTGATGGCAACCCCGGCGTCCTGTAATTACAGCAAAAAACCCACTCATACGCCGGGTCGAACTCTTAGGCCCGGGTTCCACCGCTTAACAGAATTATGCTTTGCTTAATCGAATTTATAGTTCGATTCTAACCTTGCTTTCGTTTAATTATTATTACGAATTATTTGTATGAGAACATAGCAAAGTGCTGTTTTAAGACTTTTTCAGGCAATCCCTTTAAAATTCCTCTCTGTAACAAACATCCTCATACTTCAAGGAACACAAAAAAAAAGAATTAGTGCAATCGGTTCAGCCGTTATTCTCTAACTGCGTTTAGTTTATGTTAGTGAAATGCAATTTCCAGCTCTAAACTTTGTTAAATGCGTAAACCGACTTTATGTCGAACTAATCGCGATTATATCAATCAGTGGAAACTGGCCCTTAGAACATTCCCTCGCATCTGTCAACACAAAATTTTAAGCCTGTCTCGAATATAAAATTTATCGTCTAATATTTCAACAGAACAGCCAAACTGTTTGAGTTCCCAGCCAATAATTTCTATTCTTAAGTACAACTTAAAACTTGAACCCTTAATGGATTAGAGCAATTTTTGTACATTAACTTGACTGTTTTATGTTTACGTGTCAACTCACATTTCAATTTATGCGCTTGTTATCTCAAGTATAACTAAAATTTATAGACTAATAATTTAGAACCATATACGTTCACTAAAACAGCTGAATTGTGTTTTTTGTTACGTTACAGTGTGGATTAATGCTCTATCATCCATCAAGAAAGAGGTATAATTGTGTCATCCAAAAATTTACAACTTACGATATATAACCATTTCTTTCTTAATTAATATAATTCGACCACTCACAAGCATTATCACGTACAAGCTATTTTACTATAGAAGACACACACACAAAGTTGAGAAGCCTCTTTTTATAAAATTACGCTAACAAGATTAAATGCAAAGCACGTACTGCTTAAGTATATTGCAATTTAAGCTACCTGATCTCCAACGGCTAAACTCGTACAACGCATCTGCTCTTGAATGTCAGTAAGAACTTCGAACGGGTCCACAAGCAAAACCTAGCTACAAACTTCCCCGATACCCAAAGTTTCGCGAGTAAGAAGGCAGCAAGAAAAACATTACGCTGAACGCTTGACGTGTTTCCAATACTGGGGTGCTATTGTGTACGATGATATTCGAAAATCTATTGTTAATTTAAATAGGATATTTCGATATTTCTGGTCAGTTTTTAGGTCGTAATTTATTTGTTGTTTTAATGTTATGATAAAATATAACTAATGATTGTACAAAATTAAACATTTAGAATGCAATTGAAAAGTGTAAGATAAGAGGGAAATAGAATACATACAAAAGAAAAGAATTTTTTTTTTATGACAACTACTTAAACGATACGCATCCACTTCAAAATTCAAAATACAATAATAATGGATGTGGTATTCGTGATTATTATTGTATATTGTTAGTTATTTTTTCGAGTTATTTTAATTTTTCTGTGAAAAAACTAGTCAAGATCAGATTTTATTCGCTCCGAACTTCGGGGAACTTCTTCCATCTCGTAATTTGTATGGGTAGATGAAATCATCTTGAGGAAACCTATACGTCTCATGTTTAATTAATACGTCATCTCTAATCCGCGTTCTAAATACATACAATAGGACCACACTATAAATATAAAATAGTATTTTTTATACCACGAATTTATACTTTCGAATTTATGTATACAGAATAGTCCCTTTAAACTCGGTTTAAATAGCCGCGTCCAACAAAAACATGGAAGTTTTTAATTTAACTTTAAATCCCAGATCTTGGTTTCGATTGTTTATGTCGGTTTAGCGACTTTGGACCTTTTTGAAATGAACTACTACTTCTGGAGTCTGGCCACGTTGTTCTATTATAACTAAAGGTTTTTCGCGGTCTGGTTTTACGTTATGTAACAGTGGATGTTTTATTACAAACATTAAAGTTTTATTTTATTATAAATATATGTGCATATATGAAATTAACTGTCTATCTGGATCATCTGTAGACCTATGTATATTATTTATTTTTATATAATATTCAGTATTTATATGTAAAGGTTTATATGTATGTATATTGGTATGTATCTTTATATGTATTTATTAGTAGGCTGAATTTTTAAACATTATACATACATACAACATAAATTTGTGTATTTTTTAATAGTTAGCATTTTTATACAACATGTATTTTTCGTTGTATTTTTGTATATAAATGCTGTACTTATTTAGTAGTAATTTTCTTCGTCTTTAAATTAACACTTCTTGCACTGTTTGCCTTGCTATATCAAACACTTTTTCATCACCATAGGTTGACTGAATGAGATCTTTTTCAGAGATAAGTCCACCTTTGCCGTAAACCTTATAATAACGTTATGTTTCTGTTTGTATTTTTAAGTGTAACAAACTATATAATATAGAGCTATCTATACTTATACTACATTCTTCTTTTTCGTTATGTTTTCTGGGAGTTAGCAGAAAGAAGTCGCTATTTTAGCGATGTTTTTTCTACATATTATTTCTATTTTAAAAATTAAATTTTTATCACAAAGCATAAATAAATGAAAAAAGTTATGAAAACTATTTAAAAGACGTTTTAATATTTTTATTCTTTATGGAATAAAAATATTTAGGTAAAACTCTTTTTTTTCGTCTTTATAGAATAAAATTAATATTAAAACGTCTTTTAAATAGTTTTCATAACTTTTTTAATTAGTTTATACAGTACCTGGGTGACCGAGCCAAGCTCGGTATTTTCATTTTATTTTTTGTTTTTCTTTTTTTTCTCGTTATTTTTATATTTTAATTTTATTTCAATAATAAATCACGAGTGAAATTTAAAAAAAAGAAAAAAAATTAATCTGGAGACTGAGATTCGAACTCGGGTCAACACGATTTGACACCCGCCGATTTCCTAATTACGCTGTTACAGCTATGATAACAGTAGTGAAATTAAGCTTCGTATTCTAATGATATTTTTTCATTGCCTAAAAACAGGGATAAAACGACATTTTTTTTAAATGAATCCTAGCTAGATCAATTTTTTGCCCCCGAAATCCCCTGTATACTGAATTACACGAAAATCGTTGGAGCCGATTCCGAGATTCAAATTATATATATATATATATATATATATATATATATAATTTGAATAATTATATATATATATATACAAGAATTGCTCGTTTAATAGTATAAGATTAATAATAGAAATGAGTTCTTCAATTTGTAATTCAAATCTTGATATAAAAACTAAATAATGACATCACATACGGGCAAGTAATAACTGTATTCCCGGAATATTCCCGCAGGGATCGTGTGTTATTCATTATAAAAATGCGAAAACCACGTTTAGTATGTCTCAGTGATAGCTCAACATAATCACGTTTACACTGAGTGAGTTAGCCATTATCTGTTGTACATTTTTATTTAATAATATTAATATTCATTTTCTTCAGCCGTTTTTTTATTTTATTTTAATAATTTGTTTAGAGAGAGATGCAGTATTTCCGTCACGAGTGTTTTGATATTGTTAACCAAATCGATACGATACGATTCAGCCTGTACTATCCCACTGCTGGAGATAGGCCTCTTCCTCCATGTAAAAGAACGATTGGAGTTTAATCCACCATGGTTCTCCACTGCGTGTTATCGAGTATATTATATACTAAGTGGAGAGAGTAAGGATCGCTACCAGGTGTAAATGATAACAACCGGGACCGACAGCTTGACGTGCTCTCCGAGGCATGGTGGGGATATCCACAAGGACAGACTATCTAGCGGAAAGAAATATTTGTACAACTACAAATTTAGATCGAGCTGGAATCGAACCCGCAAACCATCGGTGTTTAGGCGCCTACATAGTGTACAAAACACTACAACAAAGATGTTAAACAAAGCAGCTTACGAAATTACAAAATTAAAGAAGGTGTTTATCATCAACTACCTATGTATTAGATAACAGATTACATTAAATATAATTAAAATTAACAATTTCTCTTAAAATAGTACAGGTAATTTATATACATAAAGTAACGATAACAATCATCTGTTTGTACTAAGTATACAATTTATTATGCATATTAACGTATCAAAAAATTTAAGTAATATGAGAAACGGAAAAAATCACATTTTTATATATATAATCGTTAAAAATATTTCATAATAACTTCTTTTTAAATTCCGTTTCTTTAACCTTACAATAATTCTAAATTATACTTCGAAATCGACACATTCGTAGACCATTCTAGAAACCAGTCACCTTACCTCCTTTTATACAACAGGAACATCGAAATTACTAGAACGGAACAAATTTCAGTATTCCGTGTCCAGATTCATCTGTTGTCTATTCACTGAACAAATCCAAATGCAATGAGGGTTTCCTAATTACTACTTCTCAGCTAAATGAAATCCTGTCACGGAAGGTACTCACGCGATACTCGATATTATACTTTTTTTTTTCAAACTACATGCCATTTTGACATTTATTCGTATACACTATATGGGTTATTATTCTCCGAATTGTATCATACATATTCATGATAGCGTAATTACCTGAAATACTACTTATTCATATATTTGTATAAACGAATCGGGGAATAAGTGAGAAGTAAATGATATCGTTGTTGAATATGAATATAGATTTTAATTTTCTGATAAGTATTACAAAAAAAATATCTCAGTTGACTATTTTTTCTCCTGCACTAATTTGAAGTATTTTTTTTTTTAAATTTTCTAAATTAGAACATTCTCTGTTGATTGTATTTTTTATCTGTTTAAGTGTTTAGTTTTTATAGTTTTTACTCAAACGATGACAATATAATTCGATTTATATACTGACTAGCCGACCCGTGCCCACTTCGTTGGGCGTTATAATCCATTTCACATAAGAAGGGTACGGTGAAATTTGATATGTTCCAATACACTCTCACTATTTTCAGCAAATCAGATAAATATAAATGTTTTAAAATCACCAATTAATTTCTAAGGCAAATAATAATGCTTGATTAGATTGAATTGTTGGCACGGCACGTCAGAGGGCGCAGGTTCAAATCCTGCTGATTTAAAATTTTTATATATTTTTATCTTTTCCCTTTTATCTTGTCACTCCTGAATAGTGTAGCTTTCTGTTAGCGAAAGAATTTTTATGATCGGATCAGTATTTGCGAAGATTACCCCGTATATACAAACAAAGTTATAAACTTTACCTCTTTATAATATTAGTATAGATTATTTGTATCTTAAAAACTATACTAGTATAGTTTTCACCCAATGAGACCGCTATAATGATAAATTATAAAAATATAAAAAGGTAAAAATGTCAGAGCATCCCTGTTTGTAAGATAGTATGTAATTAATATTTGACGGTAGTGAGAAACCAGTCGTGCTTAAATTCGACTGAACCAAGTAATTTTTTTTAATGAAATAAGTATGTTCCATTAAAGTTAAAAACAACTTTATATAAATAGGCTTTAAAGGCAGTTTTAGATTGTCCGTCAATACACAGAGTGGTTATATTTTATCAAATTAATTATGTTTACTGTTGTTTTCAATTTCAGACAAAACAAGTACCTATTGGCGAAAGGTAACATTTTTATAGGGATATTTTACCTAACATCCTCATTATTGTAATCATGAACCAAAAATAAATATATTAGTATAATTCATTTCCTATTCCTATTCCATTACTAAAGACATGACTGTCATAAAGACAAATGACCTTTTGATGGTATGAATAAATACATAAATAAATAATATGTTATACATAAATGATACAACATAATGATAATATCAGGAAGGCACTCTTGGTTATGATGTTTTAATGAAAATTATCTCTTTCACTTAGTTGTATAATAGTCGCGTATTTCAATGATTCGAATTAAAATAATGATATAAAATATTTGTGCATTCATATTTTTAATAGAATAATATTTCAAAAACAAATATTTCTTTAAGCTATTCTCAAAAAAAAAATTGTTTGTTGAACAAAAATTTTTCATAAATACATAACATACAGTTTTCTGAATAACTTATTTAAAAAAATCGTCTATAACTGATTATCAAATTTTGCGTATAGCTTATGTGTGTCACACAGCATTTTTTAAAAACGAAGAGAGAAAACATTCAAACACCAAAATTGTAATTTTACGTACCTGAAATCGAGGCCTTTGACTACAAGTGTGGCATTAAATTACTTGACAAATGAAATGCGACCTCGCAAACTCATTTTTTTTAATATATGTTGCGCAAATACGTAGGGAGGGTGACGATATATGTTTATGTATGAATAAGCTATGTATTTCAATGTCGAACAAAATTCTTGTTTCCATAAGCCCGTAATAATAGGCCGTTCGACTAGCCCGTTGGCGCAGTTTGTAGTGACCCTGCTTTCTGTTCCGGGGGTTGTGGGTTCGATTCCCACCTCGAGTCTGGGTGTTATATATATATATATTTATATATATATAAGTATGTTTATCGAGAAAAAATATATGTAGCTAGACCAGTCGGCTGTTACCTATAACACAAGCATTAAGTTGCTTACTTTAGGAACAGACGACCGTGTGTGTATTGTGTATATATTTATTATATTATATTTATAAAGGGCTTAAATAAATCTTACTTTTAAATTCCTCATTTATGGATGGTCTAATTGAATATTATTTAATAAGTTTTTCAACATACTTTTAAAATGTCGTTAAAATACGATGTTTTTATTTGTAATTAAACTATTTAAAACTAACGTACAATAATTTCGATGACTTTTGATAATTAAAATTAAAATTATCATATTATTTGACCTTCTTTGTTGACTAATATAGTATTCTTTGGGTTTTAGAGCTTGAAGAGATACAAGATTAAACGCCTGCAATATTTTACACATAAACGGTTCCAAACAGATGCTAGATTGTCACAGATTTAAATCTAAGCAATTCAATCTGATTCCGCTAAGTTTTTGAGTGCTAACTTTGTTTTAAAGTATACGCTGAGATGGTTCTCAGCGGTGTAGGAAAACATTGTACAAGAACTTGTATGTTTCAATTTCAGTTAATTTCGATCCGTGTGTATACGACGATTAGACGACGAAATGAAGAAAACGCTAACTTTCTCACCGCGTGGAGGCATTGAGTTTTCGGGAAGATTTGATTAATGAGGATTTCTCAAGTGTTATGTTTAGATACATTGTATCGATAACATGAAATATATTGTTATTAAGCATGAGATTAAAATGTTTTTTTTTGGGAATTCTACCATGTTTATACTAAAATGAGAGAGAGAAGCGTATGGAAATGAACGTGTGTAAAATCGCTTCTCCGTAAACGCACTCATCTCGCTCTACATTTGAATTTAGTGCGGGCCGCGCAGTCTATCGCGACGCGTGACGCGCCGCGTCTCCGTAAATGAGGCCTTATGCTGTAGCCATAATGAAATGAAGCAGTACAAGTACCACTACGGGTTTATTTTCTTCCTTAATAGGAGAGCACTTGGAGCTGAACTCAGCAGGATACTCTACTATGTGTAAGAAGAAAAGTAACTTAATACAAAAGTAATCTGGCATATTGCCGAATAAATAATTTCTCAATAAACTAAAACTAACATAAAACTGAATGAAACTTATAGCCTTTTTTAACTCAAAGAAAACTAACATTTTTTTTAAATATATAACTAGATCGGCAAACAAGCGCACCGCTCACCTGATTGTAATCGATTATAGTAGCTTATAGACGTCTGCAACACCAGAAGCATCGCAAACGCGTTGCCTACTAACACTATCTCCACTTCTCCCCAGGAGCTCTGGTCACCTTACTCACCAACAAGAACACAACACTGCTCGAAAGCAGTATTATTTAGCTGTGATTATCTGCAAGGTCGAGGTACTAGTTCCCAGTCGGGCTGCTGTATATTTTGAGCAGAAAACTTACAGCTGTACCCTACCTCAGTTAAAAACAAATTATGATTATGATGATGATTATGAATATATTTAATAAAATATTAAAGGATTATTACAGTGAATTTAATTTGTAGACGGTTAACCATTTATTATTTCTCTCTGTTACATTAAAACAACAAACTGAGCAAACTATGTAATTGGGTAAACACTTGAAACTAAATTCAAATGAGACTAAAGGGTAATAAGAACCTTTAAACGCTTAATTGAAAATATATCTTTACGAATTGCTTTGGAATATATCTTGGTAACATTATTTATAGCATGTAACATCCCTCTGCTGGGTATAAAATTATATATTCTTCTCTTCATGTAAGAGAACGGTTGGAGCTTAATCCTCACAACTCCGCTGAGGGATGGCGACTATATTCCCTATTATGTGTTACGATCGCTAACAGTTGTATATGATAACAACTGGAACCGAAAGCTCTTCGAGGCATAGTGGGGAGAAAATAGAAATAAATATTTGTACACATACAAATATCCATTCCGAGCGGGTATCAAACCTGGAAACCGTGGGTGTTCTGGTGTTCAGGTGCCTATACGCACCACTAGACCAGTGGTCTGCAAAACTGCAGCTGAAAGCTGGTTAAATATATACCTACTGGAACGAAAGATATTTTACCTAACTTGTTTAATATAATACATATAAACATCGCACTTGCTCCTTGAGACATCAGTCTTCACTGTAAGTTAAATGGCTCTTAAAATAACTTTTCTATGTTTTTCCAAGCAATGATAGTCCACAAAGAATATCTTCGTGATAAAATAGACGCCGTGAAACCTATTCAACGCGGTGCAACTTCAAATACAGACGAGAACTAGCGAGTTTTCTAAGAACTTACGGGAGTCATAGCTCATAGAACTCATCGGCTCTGTCACACTATATTAACACGCTTTTACTTATTATAATACTATGTAGTCACGATAAGGTACAATTTATTTGATTAACTTTTCTAAAACCTTCATTGCCAAACCAAAAGGTTAAACAGGTGGCCAAAATGCTTTTTTAAATCATTTTCTACTAAGTAAATAAAAAAAATAAGTAAACGCTTCACACTCAACCTCAAACATTGTTACATTAAATATTGTTTCTGAAAATGTTTATAGTACTACAAATTCAATCCTTATTCTAGAGGCTTATAAGATAGTCATTTACAATAACGCTATGGTCCACGTAAAAATCTTCATATAAAATTCTTTGGACACTACGACGCCACGCGATGGGCCATATTGAATATAACCGCGATAACGTGACGTCGCGTGATTAGCAATGAACGGGTTACTCTATAATAAATCTTGTACTCTACCCATAAGTTAATCTTATGTAGGATAGGTGGAATGCGGGGTAAACAAAAAAATTGAACAAAAGCAAATTTTAAGTCCATGGACGTTGTTGATTAAAAAAATAAAGTTATAAATTGTAATGGTTGTATGAAAACATGGGTGTGTGAAGTCCTTTCTTAGTTAAGGATTTTTTTGTTTGTATGACATCACGCGTGTTCATCATTATCGCACATACAAATTGTTGGAGAATTGAAAACTCCCACATTTTATATTCAAAGATAAAAGACAAAAGATACATGACATGTATCTTTTGTCATAAAATTTAATCTAAACTCGCTATAGCATGCACATGCGTCAGAAATATATTTCAGTAACAATATGTGATTGACTAAAAAATGTGGGAGTTTTCAATTCTCCAACAATTTATGTGCATGTTTCCTTACACACAAAAATTTGGAGATTTAAAGAGAGTATAGAAATAGAAAAACATAATTATCTTAATTAAATTTAAAAAATTTAATTATTAATTATATTTAATACATAATCAATCAAAGCCAAAGTTTGTTAAAATGGAAATTCTGTAGTCTAACTATATTTAAGCTGTATACGAAATTGTGAATTTTAATGTACAATGTACGTTACACAAATAAATACATAAATAAAAAAGAAGAACGAGTAATAATAAAAGTCTATTTAAATGTAGTTTAAAGTTTTAAACTATTTTTTTGACCACGCTGCGAAACAGCTAGCTACTTAAGATCGAGCAAAATATAAACTGATTTAAAATACGTTTAACAGTTATAAGAGTAGCTAAAGTTTTATACTGCGAGTCGTATGATCGTTTCACGTGGAAAGGACAATGCCTATTTGTGCCCGGTACGTGCTTTGACTAGTTTAGACAATTCATATATTTAAGTATCGTTTATTAATTGAAACTAGATTTTTAATAATATTCTAAAAGTGATCAAAGCCATGGTTTATAATTTAACTTTAAAAAATATTTTAGTTGTATTCCGCGTTTGTCATGTCAAAATAGTTTAAATATAAATAGCAAGTCGTCATAGCAACCACACAAACAAACGCTTTTTTTAAATTAAAATATAAACCACGGCTTTGATTACTTTTAGACTATTATTAAAAATCTAGTTTTAATTAATAAAGAAAACTTTAATATGTCAATTTTCTGGTCGTGTTGGGGTTTATAATTTAATTAAAAAAAGCGTTTATTTCTATAGTTGCGTTTCCGACTTGGTATTTATATTTAATATGTTTTGACAGCACAAACCCGGAATACAAATAAAATATCTTTTTTAATTAAAGTATAAACTACGGTTTTAATCACTTTTAGAATATTATTAAAAATCTATTTTCGATTAATAAAGGATACTTAAATATATGAATTGTCTGAACACGTACCCGGGCACGGCTTCATAGAAAATAGGCATTGTCCTTTCCACTTCTTATACTAAAAAATTTATCCATAACTAGCTTCTGCGCGCGACTTCGTCGGCGTGGACTCCGCTCCTATTGGTCTTAGCGTGATGGCATATAGCCTATAGCCTTCCTCAAGAAATGGGCTATCTAACACTGAAAGAATTTTTCAAATAGGCCCAGTACTTCCAGAGATTACCGCGTTCAAACAAACAAACAAACAAACAAACAAACTCTTCAGCTTTATATATTAGTATAGATATTTGAACTCGCAAAACTGACATTTGATGCGTGAAAACTAGAAGTTTCATCTACAATATCTTATTAGTGTTCATCTCTCACATCTCTTAGCTCTTGTTATAAAAGCATGAATCCCTTTATCAGATTTGCAGTGCCTTTAACCAAACGATTCTTAACTTATGATTTTAATCACTGTGTTGTTCTTCACTGACCACCTTAGACGCTACGATTTAATCATGTATTTGCTTTGGTGGACTTTGATCCCTCTCTATTTGCTCATTGAATTTGACTAATCCTGTATCTATGGGCAAACTAAATAATATTGGTAGAAGGCTTTGCTGATAGAAAATCATTTCAGATTAAGAATATAAACACTCGTATCTTACAAGAGTCTAGCTTACAATACATAAGGTAGTACAGTGACGACGCGTTGGCGCAACGGTAGCACTGGGTTATGACTGGTGCGGGTTCACATGACAAACATTTTTATTGGCCATACAGACGCGTTTACCGTGGTCTGGGTTTTTATGCAGTCCTTGTGGGTCTCCCCACCATGCCTCGGAGAGCACGTTAAGCCATCGGTCCCGGTTGTTATCATGTACACCTGATAGCGATCGTTACTCACAGTAAGAAATATATCCGCCAACCCGCATTGGAGCAACGTGATGGATTAACCTCTGATCCTTCTCCTACACGGGGAAAGCAGCCTATGCCCAGCGGGATATTACAGGCTGAAGCGCGTTACTAGTTTTAATTTTATACGTCTTCTTTCAACGAGACCTCAATTTCGTCCTAGCACCAGAACTTTAATCACAGCTTGAGGTCAATCCGTGGGCATTATTATACAAATTACTTAATCGAGGCTTTAAATCAAAATTTCAAATTATGCTCGAGACCGAAAACGAGGGTTGTACTATGAAATCGCATTCATCAAAACTTGGAAATTAGCTCCCTTTCCTAATTAAACCTACCGGTTGTTAGCGCCGACCCCGAGGCCTTCGGATCTTGCGTAAATATTGAGTTCGAATAAAACTTTTATTATTATAGACTTATTGACGCCTAATATCCTTTTGTCGAATAGAGTTGATTCAAAATTTAAATTGAAGTCCACGTTTCACCTTGAGTAATTGTTTGCAAAGGGCTTTTTCGGGTAGAGCATTAGGTATTCAAATAATTCAGTGGTGTGTAAAAGTGTAAGACGTCGAGTTCGGTACATTTTGAAATGATTTCGTTGATTATGAGTTGCTTTTTAACCGTCTTCCAACAAAGGAGGAGGTTTTCAATTCGACTGTATGTATATTACCTCAGAACTTTTAACTCGGGAGACCCATTTCAATGATTTTTTTAACCATGTGGTCCTATTTAAATTTAATTGAGATCTGACAAGTACTTTTCTAGTTATATCTAATAATACGTAATTAATTGACTATTTTTTTTTGTCGATCTACGTTCTATTATTATACCGTATAAATTTTCACTGGATGTACCGATTTGATGATTCTTTTTTTAATCGAAAGGTAATACTTGCCTTGTGGTCTCATTTAAATTTGGCAACTAAGGTTAGGCACTTAAGATTCTATAGGATTTATGTTGCGAGACCAAACGATTCGATATTTAAAAAAAACTTTTTTTATTTGCTCGTTCATTGAGTATGATTATGAAATATCCTATGAAACTTCACGCTTTTACTCATAGTTCTCTCTCAAAGCTTTCTGGATTTGTCTAGAAAGGTTTATTTCGAGTGTGCCTTTTTTAACAACACTTAAAATAGGTTTAAAAATGAAATTTTTTATATATAACTAGGTCGGCAAACAAGCGTACGGTTCACCTGATGGTAAGCGATTACCGTAGCTACATATGTACATATATGTACACACACTTGTAATACCAGAAGCATTGCAAGCGCGTTTCCGAATCTACCCTCAATCTCCCTCAGGAGCTATCACCTTACTCACTACAGGAAAACAAAACTGGTTAGAACCAATGCTATTTAGCTGTGATCTTCTATAAGGTCGTGGTACTTTCCGCAGATACAGAAGCAATATATTTCCTACTGTGCCCTACCTCAGTAAAAAAAAATCCGATTAAAATTTTATTACATGTACAGATTAACTTTAAACAATGTCGGTGCTCCCAACTTGTTCTGCCAAAGTAGGAGCTATAGATTAAAATGTGCCTGAAAATTTAATAGAAATCTCATCAAGATTTAGGTTTCTGTTCAAAGGCTGGTAACGAAACCTAGTTACTGTTTTATACACAGAATAAAAGTTTGATGGAAATGGTACAGTTTAATAGATCGGTCAGGGAATAAACATCGTGGAGCGTAATATATCGATTTTAACATGGTCTGACTGAACTTACTTTTTGTGTCGCTACAATGTTTTGCAAAATTTCATGATATTTTTCTTCAACTACGACGACTCCTTTTGGACTAATTTTTATTTCATAACTAAAAAATAAATTTTCTTTTATTATACTGTGTCGTCCAAGGGATCTTCACATTGTACTTCGCAATAATAATAATTAAGTAATACTTTGTACTATAAAAACTATATTTAACTTTTATGTATACACAATACAGCAGAACAGAATAGAGCAGAAGAGTCAGTCAGATTAAGTTATTAATTAGAGTTCTACATGGTATTTCTGCATATATATTACTCTCTGGTCGAAGCGAATTGATGCTTAGTTATTCCACATGCGATGTTCAATTCGAAGTACAAAGTAAACTGAAGAGCGTTTGTTGTTTTGTTCTACTCAATACGTAATCGATTTTTACTCGACTGAAGTGTGAAGAGAGATAATGATTACTGTACTCGTAATACCAGTAGGGATATCCGATTCTGGAAGCTTGTGTTGATTAAAAATAAATATGAACGAAAAATACAGACTCATTGCTATAGAAATTGGGGATTAACTTCGTTCGTCCTACGGTTTTTACAGGGAATATATTTATAAAATAAAATTGACTTTACAGTACGTACATTTTTGTTAAACATTAAAACAATTTCACTGAGGTAGTGAACAACAGGAATATTAGTTAGGGTACATCAGGAGGACAGGATATCTGGCTCAAAATTTGGAGCAGCCTGACTAGGGTAGTACCTCGACCTTACAGAAGATCACAGCTAAATAATACGTACTGCTTTCAAGCAGTGTATTGTTTCTGTGTGGTTACGGCAGTAAATAATATAGCCACCTCCTGTCTTCCCGTGGGTGTCGTAAGAGGCGACTAAGGGATAACACAGTTCCACTACCACCCTGGAACTTATAAGGCCGACCGATGGCGGGATAACCATCCAACTGCTGGCTTTCAAATACACTGGGCGAAGACGGGCAGCACCGTGTTCGGTGCGACAAAGCTAGCCCTGCGGTCACCAACCCGCATGCCCAGCGTGGTGACTACGGCCAAAACACATGAGTTCGCGTCATAATGTTTTAAATAGATTTTAGCTCACTGGGAATTAACTAACTAAAATTATTCAATACTGTAAGTCTCACTCAGGTAACGACATAATGTTCAATTCACGATCAAAGTAGTACTATAACATGAAAATCCTATGAAAGTAAAGGTGGTTATTCACGTTTCGACAAGCGCATGATATTTTCTATTGTTGTCGATTGCGATAAATTCACTCGTTCAGATCTTTAACTATCATTCAGACACATTCCAAGTCTATTTATATGTGTAGGGTATAAATTATTGTACTCTTTTATGCTAAGGAAGTGATTTAATATAGTTACAAATAGTATTTAACAAAAATGGCTTATTGTCTAACGTCACATTTGTATAAGTTAAAATAATATTTTTTATTATTATTTATTATCATTTAAATAAATAAATAAATAAATATATACACAATACACACACGGTCGTCTATTCCTAAAGTAAGCAACTTAATGCTTGTGTTATAGGTAACAGCCGACTGGTCTAGCTACATATATCTTTTTTCGATAAACATACTTATAAATAATACATATATAAATATATAAATAAATATGTATATAACACCCAGACTCGAGGTGGGAATCGAACCCACAACCCCCGGAACAGAAAGCAGGGTCACTACAAACTGCGCCAACGGGCTAGTCTAGCTATTATCATTAATAATAAAATGCGGATTAAGAAATATAAAAAATATAAAAATCCCAACATTGCTTTCGTATTGCTGTCTTGACGTGAATGGCTCCGTAAAACCGACAACTTGCTTCTTTAATATTTTATACGAGTTCAAGACAGTGCAAGATTTTTCTCGGAAATGCTCAAAGTTCGTTTCCACTGCTATCAAGCGTTTGAATAAAAATTTAGTTTAACTTTTTGAAAAAGGAATTTCTTTTTTTAGAAAAAGAAAAAGGTTAATATGGGTGTACATCTTTCTTGACTCTTATGTAATAATATTTGTAGATGCCTGATGAAGATCCAATAAAGGATTGAAACGTTGCATAATTTACAATTTGTTGTTTGATTGACGCCTCACGTCCAAGTTCCTGAGAACCGTTCAACAATATTTATGAAGAATGGACACAACGTTAAATGATGTTAATAATAATTTGTAACAATGTAAGCAATCAAATCTCAATATGTTTTTAAATCTTCTAGAAAACTTTTGTAATCTTCTAGAAAACTTCTTCTTCTAGAAAACTTTTGTATAGCAACGTGACAAGTAGGTAGATTTGTAGAGTATAGAGTAATGTATTGTATTGTATTGTAGAGTATTGTAGTAAAAAATAATAACAAATGAATGATGTGCTAACATGAAACAGCTCAATTCCCCCAATATAATATAATATTTGTATTTGTCATACAGATGTTTCTCGCACTTTTTGCGTTTCTGCTTCTGTATTGTGTATTTCGAGACTCCGACACAGAATTCAAATCTTGGTACAGGCCGACATGTTTGAAGCGTTTATTGTTTAATTGGATACGTTGAAACCTTTTAAAAATAATATCATCATATAAGAAAGAAAGATTTTAAGAATTAATATTAAGTGGAAGTGGAAGTGGAAGTGGAGTGGTGGAGTGGAGTCCTCCTGGGGAGGATTGGGGATAGGGTCGGCAACGCGCTTGCGACGCTTCTGGTGTTGCAGGCGTCTATAGGCTACGGTAGTCATTTACCATCAGGTGAGCCGTACGCTTGTTTGTCGACTTAGTAACATAAAAAAAAAAAAAAAAAAAAAAAAAAAAAAAAGTTAAAAATCTTTGTGTAAAATCGAGCTACTAAAGTTATATGCTAGATTGGCTACTAGTATATGAGTTTTGTCAGACGTTGCTCTGGTGTAGTAGCACGTGTGCCGAATATGTGCTCAAACACCGGCGATTTCGGGTTCGATTCCCATTCGGAATGGATATTTCCATTTGTACAAATATTTTTTCCGGTCTGGTTGTCTGTCCATGTGGGCCACGGAGAGCATGTTAAGCAGTCGGTCCCGATTATTATAATAGACATCTGAATAGAATATAGCCGCCAACCCGCAGTGGAGCAGCGTGGCGGATTAATCTCCGACCCATCTACATACAGAAGGAAGCTTATACCCAGTAGTGGGATATTACAGGCTGAATTATAACAGTTATAATATTTCTAGTATCTCTTATGTATTTTTATATTAATTACTAGCGACCCGCTCCGGCTTCGCACGGGTGCAATGCTGATACTAGATATAAAATAAATATTTGTAATCCAAGCGCAAAAAATATGTTTATTTGCGACATCACATTAGAAAACTGTAAAACTATAAGTGTTCCTCTACTATATTATGCATGTATTATACATATAAACCTTCCTCTGGAATCACTCTATTTACTAAAGAAAACCGCATCATAATCCGTTGCGCATATAAACAGACAGACATCGGAAAGAGACTTTGTTTTATAATAAGTAGTGATAGTGAAAATGCATATTTAGTAAAGTGACGAATGAAAACAAACATCTCGGTTTTATCAGAGGGTACGCAGTGACCGCTATTAATCTAGATGAAGATTAATTTTAGTGCCTATAGAAAACTTTCCTTAATAAGAAATAACCGTAATTACAAAACTGTTACATTACATCTAAGCATTACAACTTCTTACAACACAACCAAATTAACTATTTTAATTTAGTAATTTAAATGCAGAAAAAAATATAATAATATTTTTATATGCAAAATATATTTCAATTTTAAAAATAATAATAGTCTTAAATTAAAACTTAATTATATTTTAGTTGTAAAGGTTTTATTTGTTTTAAACAAATTTAGTTTTGAAATCGAGATAGATGTAATTTAAAATAAATATTTTGAAAGTACGTGTTTTAAACTTTTAAAAACTGAAAAAGCACATCACAAAAATACCGCACGCGAGTTCAAACAGAAATGACCTTTCGACATTATAAAAATAATACATTATTCAATCATCAAATCACCACTTTAATACAAATATTTACAAAAAATAACTAACTGTAAACTGTAAATTCGGTTTACGAACGATAGTTTTACGTGATAACGTCATAAAGAAACATTGATGGAAATTTGCATATTGGTCTAAGATCCAGGATATAACAAAATATTCCCTCATCTGTTAATTAGCTGATGAAACAATTTTTTATATGCTGATTTCAATATTGTGAATTTATAAAAACAACCTATGCCACCATAAGCCTGCTGCAAATAATAATACTTGAAAAAAAAATTTTTTTATCTATTCCCTTTCATGTAAATTACATGTAATAAGCTTAAACCGTTAATATTTTACATCATATACCTGACTGTAGTAGGCACCCATCTCTATGATTGCTACACTTACCTGCAGCCAGGTTACTGCTGACTGAGGTTACTGACAAATTAATTAAAAATTGTTTCATCTAATTAACAGATGAGGGAATATTTAGCTATCTCGGATCTTAGACCAATATTTTATGAATTGAATTGACTTATTATCACTTAATTATTTCGAACTGTTAGCTTTTACGTCACGCGAGAAGAGAGATAAATGTGTCACAAGCCAACGCTTGAGCCGATCGTGCCTCTCTATCGCTTGTTCCGCGCTCTCGCTTGCACGCTCAGGCTCCGGTGGAACGTGACAATTTTTCGTGCGTGAAGCCGGTGTTCATCGATTTATAAGGCGTTATCAGTGTAAAAAAAATATAGAAGTACACTTATTATAAGCTATATTTACAATCTTATTTCTTACTTTACGATACCAGTTTATAAAAAACGAGCGTGCTTTAGACCACACGACTGAAGTAAAAGTTCTTCTGCTCTATCTAACTTATATCTCCCTCTCAACTTCCGTTCGCCTCGCCCAATCACACTTTTCGTAACGCTCTCATCACGCATTCACCAGCTTACTGAGTAATTTACTCCCAAGTCAAGCGTGCTTAGAGAAGTTTTACTTCAAAATATATACGAGAAAAATAAAGTACATACATATACATCGTTCCACCTTGTAGCAAATTTATAACGCGACCTGCAAACTTGGTGAGCCATAAACAATAAAAATTCTCATGACTCCGTTACGAGCTGGAGAAGTTGTAAATATAGTGACAAAGTTATATACAATAAACGCTGTGAACTTTGATTAGATTCTGTTTTTACAGTCTATTTTAGTTTTGTTGTTTGTTACGGAGTTTTGTTTTCTATTATTTTTAATAATAAACGTATAGTCCACACGATTCGGCCTGTAAATTCCCACTGTTGGGCGTAGGCCTCTTTTCCCATGTAGGAGAAGGATCGGAGCTTAATCCACCACGCTGATCCAATGCTGGTTGGCCGATATATTCCCTACTATGAGTAACGATCGCTATCAGGCACGGTGTGCATGATAACAACCGTAAAGTCCACACAAACTACATTAATCACACTTGACTAGCCCTTTGGCGTTGGTTATGGGTTCGATTCCCGCCTCAATCTTGGTGTAATATCTTATATATAAAATTGTCGTGTCACAATGTTAGTTACAATACTTCTCCGAAACGGCTGGACCGATTTTTATGAAATTTTGTGTGCATATCGGGTAGATCTGAGAATCAGCCAACATCTATTTTTCATACTCCTAAGTTACAAGGCGGGGGGAGGCTTAAGGGGGTTAATAACATACATGCAAAACAACGTTTGCGGGGTCAGCTAGTTTATGTTTATTATTATATGTATTGTTTCCGTGTATATTTATCAAAAAATATATATTATTTAGCAATAGCAGTCGGCTGTTACGTATAAGGGCGCGTTCCCACTATGTCGTGACGACAGATAACCGTGTAATTTTAAGTGTCGTGGCTCATAATTATGTTTAAATTGAGGTGTTCACATGTAAAATGACATGACTAACTGTCGTCTACGACACTTTTGCAGTGACGACAGATTGTCGTGACAGTGGGAACGGCTAGCACGACAGTCGTAAAACGATAAAAAAATCGTTACTACTAAAACGTGACTGCAAATCTATCGTAGTCACGTAGAACGTAGAGGTGACTGTAGATTTGTAATTGAAAATGTCGTCGTGATCCAGTGGGAACAGCTAGATACGATAGTCGCTAAACGACAAAAAGATTTTGACGACAAACAATCGTTACAATGGGAACAGTTAGAGACGACAGTCGTAAAACGATAATTAATCGTTACGACATGGTGAGAACGCGCCCTAAGACAAGCATTAAGTTGCTTACTATAGGAACAAACGACCGTGTTTGAATGTTATAAAATATTAATTTATTATTACATTAAGAGTAATGGAATATACATTAGCCTTCTTTTTATCAAAAAAAAATTATTAAAGTACTTTATATCAACGTCAAAGAGAAAAAATATGTTAATTTTTTGTCTTTTCATACGAACAAAGACAAAATAAAAATAATGTTTATCGATTTCAGGATTTGTATTTTTTAAATTAAATATACATGAGAAAAAGTTTCTTCAATGAATATCTATTTCAATTTTCCTAAAGCAACGTTTTTTAGAAGTGAACAATAATTAGATATGTTTCGGGTTTTATAGTGCCGTGAGCGTACTTAACATTGCACTAGAAAAACAGAATACATACATACATACAATCACACCTCTTTCCCGTAGGGGTAGGCAGAGACCACTTCTTTTCACTTGCTACGATCCGTACATACTTATTTCACTTCGTCCACTTTCATTACTCCTTTCATACATGCTCTTCGGTTTAGGGTACTCTTGATCTCGCCTTTTTTAGGACGTCCCTAATTTGATCTCGAAACGTCCGCCTAGATCTACCCCTTCTAACACTTCCATTCACACTTGCCTTATACACTTTTTTCGTCAATCGTTCTTCATTCATTCTCTCGACGTGGCAAAACCATCTCAGCGTGCCTTTCTCAATTTTTGTCATTATACATTCTTTCTTCTTTAAACATAAAAGTACATTCTTCTAATGCAGATTTTCTTTGAGAGCGTCATAGCTTTAGCAGCGCTTTCACGATCCATTCAGCCTGTAACATCCCGTTGCTGGACATAAGCCTCTTTCTCCGTGTAGGAGAAGGATTGGAGCTTAATACACCACGCAACTCCACTGAAGGTTGGCATATATATTTCCTACTATGAGTAACGATAGCTATCAGGTTTCTATAAGAACAGCCGAAACCAATAACTCGCTCTCCAAAGCATGGTGAGGAGACCCAGAATAACAGAGAACCAGACCGGATAGAAATATATGTACAAATACAAATATCCATCCGGATCGGGAATCGCACGCCGCCTTAATCAAATCATAATTTATAAAATGTTACACAAATATAAATACACAGTAAAACACTATTTAACGAGATGTTAATGTTTATATAATTGCGCGAAAACTTAATGAATTTACCAACCATGAAGCAAAACCGACCACATTCATAGAAACATTCGAAACAAACACTAAATCAGTCGTTTCCAAACGATAAAACTGTTACATAAATTATTCATCCACTGGAAACTATTCTGCTGGTAAAGTTATCTATTTGTGTTATTAATTCGTATAACTTTACGAATAAACATTCGAGTCGCGAAACACGACACAACTTCCGACAAACAACTTTATTGGTACGAGTTCCGACTTGATTCGGCGATGGATATGGAAATATTCTGTTCCTATGAGAACCCTTTTATAACCTTTCCTTTAACCCCGTTGAACTGAAGTATTTGGCATGGGAACTCCTCCGTTCTTAGAAATCAGAGTAATATTATACTCAACCACCTTTATCAATGAAAAGAACGATAAGATAAAATATGTATGGCTGAAATTGGACGAAAACCGCGTTTAAACTAACAAATAAGCAATATACCTACATACATTCCATAACCAAAATTTTTTAACAACAAATATAGAAAAATTGTTACAAAACTAATTAAATAGTGTTTAAATATGTAGAGCACTATAATATTATAATATTACTTATTTTTATTTTATTGTTGTTATGCTGTAAATGTAACCATGATAACATAATATACATTAATACTAGTAACATGATATCCAATTATCCATTTAATACTAGCTGTGAAAACTTGTAATTGGCCGTAATTTAATCATTGTTTTTTATTTTATTTTTTGTAATTGTAAACTAGCTGTAAGTTTTCGAAATTTGAAAATAAAATAAAATATATTTTTCAACTTACAATAATTATCTCGTACAAAAAGCCGTTAGCTTTTAATCTAAATTATTAAATTATGCTTCACCTCTGCTGCGAAGTGTCATGTATAATTGTGTTTTAAATTTGTTTTTGTTGAAGGTATAAAAATAGAATGTCTGCCTTAAATTAAATACATGAGAAGTTTGTGGTACTAACTTGTATTTTGAATTTCAGTACAATTGGCTTCTTATTTGTTGTATATTTTATTTTATAGTTTGAAGATACTTTAAGTTAACTGAGGTAGGCTACAGCAGGAAATTTCCTGCTTAAAACCTGGAGCAACCCGACTTGGGAAGTACCTTTACCTTTTTTTTTTTTACAAATGCCCCCGGACGTGATCCGAGACGGTGTCTACAGTTACTCTTTCATTCCAGTTCTATCATTTATGCTTCTCGCACTTTCATTCTGCATACTTATTTCTTTCTTTCATTCCTCCACATTCACCCTCAGGGTAAGGTCCCATCTAATCTATTTTTATTCTATTTTGTTCTTACTTATCTAACAAACGCATTGGGGAAAATAAGTGGGGACGGGGTCCAAACTGTCACTCAGTTTGGCGGGTTTATAAATTGTAAAATATTTATTGATCCAATAAAGAATTTATTATTATTAAAAAAAAAAAAAAAAAAACTTTTTAATTTTACAAAATTTTCCATCTTAGATACTACTATAATTTTAATACTATTATTTTTACTATTACCTACTATTAGTTTTATATACTTTACAAGCTTACGATCTATTATATTTTTTTATTACGTATATGGTACTAGTATCTTATTTAACTATCTATATAGGCTTATAATTAATTAAACATCTTATCTAATGTATTAATTTTTAATGTCTATGCGGCTCATTGAGCGAGTCTTTCGTTAATTTTCTGCCAATCTGACATTCCAGCCGCAAGTACCTTTACCTTACAGAAGATCACAGTCAAATAATTCTGCTTTCAAGTAGTTCTATGTTCCTGTTAGTGAGTAAACGCTCGGCTCGGCCGGGCAACGCGCTTGTGATGCTTCTAGTTTTGCAGGCGTTTATATGCTACGTTAATCGTTTACCATCAGTTGAGCCGTACGTTTGTTTCCTGAGCTATTTGTATATAAAAAAGTTACTGTGTACGTCAGCCCTCATTTTTTTCTGAGTTTAAAAAAAAAAACAATAAAATGTTTATACTATCCAATACAAGGGCAGATTATAACAATACATAACTATATTAAGAAAAATGCCTGGATAAAATTTCGTGCAAATAAATGGTTGCATTACGAGCATAGAGGCGTCATAAACGACGCGTTAACGATAATCAAATTTAGATGATGAGGAAATCTTGCTATCTCAAATTAAGTGAAAGATTATATTAACACCTTAGTTATTTATGACATTTAGGATTATATAAATAGATTTTTAAATAGGATTATAAATAGATTTTTCTACCATTTTTTGACTGGTGAACGAAAGTTAAATTATAAAGAAATTTTACTATGTGAAATTTTCAAGAAATGTCTTATTTTTTTTTATTCGGTAACTTCATAATTCTTAGTCGATAGATCTTTAATGCGAAATCTATACTAATATTATAAAGAAGTAAAGTTTCCAACTTTGTTTGATTGTAGGGGGTAATTTTTGCAAATACTTAATTGATCATAAAAATTCTTTCACTAACAGAAAGTTACACTATTCTGGAGTGACATAGGCTATATTTTATTGTTATTAAACAAAAAATTCAGTGAAAAATAATAGTATTTGTAAATCAAGTCGGAGAAATGCTCGTGAGATGAAAACTTTACTATATATTTGCATCACAAAAATAAAAATTAACGCCCAACGAAGTGGGCACAGGTCGGCTAGTAATTTAATATTATAAACAAAATTCCAAAAATATTTCACTTTGACTTTTCGAAAGTCGGAGATGTACGAAAGTTGAAGATATCATTGTATTCAAGTAAAATAAAAACAAAATGCAATATATTAATATGAATGCACTCAAGTATGCTTAGTTGCTCCTCGTTAGTATGAAGATTAAATTTGAATTTGAAATGAATGAAGCAAATTATGCAATCTAGGAAGTAATCGAGTGAGGTGAAAATCTTGTAGTAAATTCCACATACCCGTAAACCCCAAGAGAGAAGCTGATGTATCTCTAAATACGGTAAGGAAACAAGCCAGTGTTATTGAACTAAACTATTTATACTACATATCATTTCTAAGCAACATAAAAACACTAGTCAAATAGAAGTAGAATAAAACAATTGATAGACGTTTAAAATATGAAAAATCCTATTAAAATTATTTTCCATTCAACTGTATACATGACTTTAGTACAGAGAGATGGAAAAATGGCGCTGAAATAGCTTCAAGCAGTATCAAAAGTATGAAATATAGATTATGGTGAGATAAAATAAGCAGTAAAATATTAAGCGCAAGTTTGAAAAGAGATCAGATACAGTTGTTCGTAGAAGGCTGTAGTGACATAGAAAACATAAGGCTGTAAAGTCATGAGTGAAAGTAAAAATATAGGCTATCAAACATCCCTTAAACCCTTTTATTCCAGGGGATTAGTGATTGATTGCAATAATTGAGTCCGAGAAATTATGTACAGTAGAACTACTTCATATCCCAGAAAACCTGCAACTTTACCTTGATAAATTCGCTAACACAAAAATGTATTTGCTTCGCCTTGAACTTACTCTTGCTCATATCTATTTATCAGTAAATGTTTGAAGTTTTAATCGACACATTAATTTACTAAGTTCTTACGTTGACGTGATCCTCGAGCAGACTTTCCAAACTATTGAACTACAATGGTTTTCCAATGCAAATACTTTACATTATTTATTGCTTTTGTTCCTCATAAAGATCGATATTTAAAGATTTATTTAAATTTCTTAAGACGAACAAACAAATAAAATTTAAATTATTGCTGATAAATAATTTGAAAAGGTATAAACAACATATTTTAGTAAGTTTATTTGGCTTTATTTTTGATATGAAAAATTTATTTGTGTGTTATCCTTGATCCATTATTTCATTATTAAATATTAAGCACGTAAACCGTAATATATTGTTTACATATTTAGTTGTGTAGGTAGGCGTAAAATATTCAAACTTCGCTCTTGAGTATTTTAATTTGTTAATTATTATAGAAATCTAAACTCTTTCGACAACACATAATAACTATTTATACCCTCTAAAAAAAAGGGTTTCTATTTTCTATCAGTTTCTCTGTTTCAAAATATAATATGTTTTAACTTGTCTTTCCTTTTGATATGGCCTTTCACTCTTGACTCTAGCCTCTATACAACAAGCTGCTACGATAACATCACCATCAAAATTTTAATTGTATGAACATAAATAGTAGTTACTGGTACTATACAAGAAATTACGCTTTAGCTCAATATCAGGTGTAGTGACAAAATAAAATACCAATAATATCTTCCACCAGAGAATCGACCTAGCAATTCGATGGGCAAATGCTGAGAGTATTCTAGTCACCATTCCACTTTTACATTATTTATACTTCGAACGATCACGAATCAGCCTGTAATATCTCACTGTTGGGCATAGGCCTCTTCCCCATGTAGGAGAAGGATCAAGGCTTAATCCACCACGCTGCTCCAATACGGGTTGGCGGATATAGTCCCTAATATGAGTAACGATCGCTATTAGGTGTACATGATAGCAACCGGGACCGACGGCTTAACGTGCTCTCCGAGGCACGGTGGGGAGACCCACAATGACTGCACAAACACCCAGACCACGGCAAACATCTGTATGGCCAATACAAATTATACTTAAACTAAATATAATATTGTAAATATAATGTTATATAATGTTGTAAAATTTCAAAAAAAAAATTTTATTCCTTAATACCATGGACGGACTTATTTACATTTGTTTGACTTAGCAATTTTTGAATAACGATTTGTAATGAACTGAAATGCCAACTCAGAACTGAGCTGAAACGGATAATTATCGTGGTTCTATAAGTTTCTGGTTAATGTGGCAATGAACGTAACGTACTGGGTTAGTTCCGAGCAATTTCCCTCCATGAATCACTAGAAAGCATTCAGGTAGGAATTTGAGACATTAGTTTCTACTTAATGCCTAGTGCATTAAGGTGATAAGTGTCGGGTTTTTGTTGCTATTATGCCATTTCTATTTTGATGGTGTAACAAATTAAAATGTTGGTACATTTCCTTTCACAGAACCATATTGTGTTCTGGACGTTTATTTTCTCGTTGTGTGTTTTAAGACCCTGGGCATTTTCATCCTTCTCTTATCTCACATCAACGTATATAGCACATGGACATAACAACTTGTAGTAGACAGCACAAAATGAATTTTAAGGTTAAATTTTGCGTGCAATAAATACTTTTACATCTACCACTACCACTACAGTCTATCACAGTCCACTGTTGGACATAGGCCTCCACAAGTTCGCGTCCGACATTATGACGCGAACTCATATGATTTGCCCATAGTCATCACACTAGGCAGGCGGGTTGGTGACCGCAGGGCTGGCTTTGTCGCACCGAAGACGCTGCTGCCCGTCTTTGGCCTGTGTATTTCAAAGCCAGCATGGATGGTTATCCCGCCATCCGTCGGCTTTTTAAGTTCCAAGGAGTAGTGGAACTATGTTATCCCTTAGTCGCCTCTTACGACACCCACGGGAAAAGAGGGGGTGGCTACATTCTTTAGTGCCGTAACCACACAGCACACATTATACACATACACATTATTTTTACATCTATATTAATATTATAAAACTGAAGATTTTGTTTGTTTGAATGCGTTAATTTCAGAAACTACTGGTTCGAATTAGTCAACTGACCGAGAAAGGCTATAGGTATAGGCTATTATTCAAATTAACGCGGGTGAAACCAGGGGGCGCAGCTAGT
The DNA here is from genome assembly GCA_905220545.2 of Melitaea athalia. NCBI lineage: Eukaryota > Metazoa > Arthropoda > Insecta > Lepidoptera > Nymphalidae > Melitaea > Melitaea athalia. The sequence goes on along the minus strand of HG992185.1, from coordinate 2,555,451 downwards.
ATTCGTATATAATCAAATACAATAATTCACAGCCATTTACTACATCATGAATATTTATAAGCACGCCTGGCGCTTTGGAGTATTGTACACAGTTTAATGCAGTATCTTTCTGCAACTGTAAAACTGTGTCCCGTAAAACTGAAAGTTAAGTTGTTTTTATACAACTAAGTCGCATCCGGCTCACCTTATAGAAGATAGACACGAGAAGCATCGCAAGCGCGTTGCTGACCCTACTCCTAATCCCCCTCAGGAGCTCTGGGGAGTCATCTTCCTCACCACAGGAACACAAGTTTCAAAAGTATGTTGAGGTATTTCTTCCTTCAAAGAGTTTCTAAGAGTTTCTGTTCCCAGACAAATGCGAATTGATTGTCAACACATCTTATCTTCCTGCAGATAATGAAGAATAACTACTATTTGGTGATTTTTTAATAAACTATTTACATTTATGACTCAGTCCTTTTTCGTTATTAGACCATAAACAATTATTGATGATACAAATTATCAATATTTTCTTTCAAAGAGGTGAATGATAAAAAAGAACTGTTAACAAAAGAATAGAAACATTTTCTTCGTGACTAATTCTTGCGTTCCAATGTTATTTCTGACAAAGTAGTCGTCTTCAGTTTATTTTTTTTGCCTGGTTTCTAGTCACAAAAATCAGTTTTTTCGTATGAATAATCTTTTATTCAATGCTTTTAAAGAGAAATGGCATTAACGTTTTTCTAGCTTAGAACATTTTCACGAAACATGTATTGTATTTTTTATCAGGTAAAAAGGGATTTGAAATGTGACAAAGAATAATATTTAGGACGTAACATGGTACTGTCGTCCATTAGTGCGTTCTCTATCGTATTCTATGCATACTCTACACGAATTTAGTTTATTCGGTAGAATTATACTTCTTTCAACTTAGCTATCTTATCTGATAATAGGTTATATTAAGGCTATAGTTAATTTTCAAAAAAATAATGGAAGTTGAAATGACATATTTTTAGAGTCTATACCTAGTATTGACAGCATATGAACAAAAAAAAACATATGCGTCTCGGGACGCGAGACATAAGTGATAACTTAAACTAATCTAAGAGAGAAAGACTATCCAAAATACGGTTAACCCTGTGGGTTAGAGTGAGAGAAGAGTATCCTTGCCTATCGCTGCCATATGTACGTGAGAAAGGGAAGCCAGACAGACTGCCGCCGTAACGCGTTACGTAAACGTAACGGTTTACCCTCCCATAAGAAGTTATCACATCAAAAAACCAGAGCGGTGAATCTAGTAAAAGTACTGTCGATTTTCGTTCTATAAAATATATTTTTAGAAATAATCGGTCAAAAATAGACATGATTTTTATGGTGTATATAAAGAGATAAAAACTATATTGATTTTTGTTTATCATCGGTCATACATTACTCACATACTTAATTGAAATTCAGCCTCGAGTTGGTTACAATTTATCATTGTCAAACACTAAATTGCATATAAACTCTAGGATAAAGTGCTAAACGAAATTAAATTGCTTTAGCACGGTTTGTGCGTCCGAAATACGGATTAATGGTCAAATGTGTCGACATATTCCCATTTGCCTATCACATACTTTTATAGAATGAAAAAATTTAGAAGAAATTGAACCACAAATATTTATATCAAATACCGCAAATTTTACAGTCATCTCTTATAAATGTCGTACCTTAGTTGAACGATTAATTATCAAGTGCATTATCTAATTGTATACAGTAGAGTATTTACTATTTATATAGCGTTCACAGTTGCTAAAGAAAGGTTTTAGAGTTTTTGTCCTAAGGTAAAATGGGTGGCAACATTTCGTTAGTTACTTGGAAAGGTAATCTTAATTAAGCGTGTTGAAAAGTGATACTATTTTCTTAAAATCTTCAATTTCCGGTAGTGGTCTTAGTTTCATCCAGCATTGTCAATTTAAGTAGATTTATCGATTATTCATAATATAATCTGTATGGTCTCTATCTTAGGTGTTTTAGTCTCATCAGCGCATCTTCGATAGAAGAGCGAATTTTCTAGCTAAGTCTGCTGCTATAGGTATACGGCCTACTAAAATGTAGGGCTAGTACACACTAGCCCTACATATTAGTTATTATTTCAATACAGTACTGAAGACACAATTAATTTATAGCTAATACTTTGATCATAACACTAAGGCTTTAAGACATCCCGCTGCGATTTACATAATAAAATATGTTTACCATTACTCTAAGCTATGACTTACATTCATTCATACATTTGCTAAAGAAAAGGAAACTCCTTGATTGCTTTTGATTAAAATTATTTATTCGTTTATTTATTTATACTTTATTGTACACCACAAAAATATTAGAAACAAAGCATAAAGATAATTACAGACAGTGAAGTACAATGTGGTACTTCTTATGGCTAATTAGCCATTTCTTCCAGACAACCCAGACTATGATTATAATAATTTAGACAACTATGTTGAAGATTCTTAGCTTGAGAAAAATATTTAAGTGAGATGCTTGTTATGTGTAACTGGAATGCATTTGTTACTTAGACATTATATCGTTACTTCAGGTATTCATTGATTCATATTAATTCCTACTTCTCATACTTTTTGCAATCATTCGTGGTTCATATACCGTGACGGTTACGCTCGCTTTCCTTTCGAATCCACCAATCAGTGCTTCTGATCTACATCACGCTATTAAAATTTTTAATTTCATTTAGTATATATACGGAGTATTGTGAATCATTAACGGGGAGTCCGTTGTTACTGAGAAGACCGGCGTTGGCGAGGGCCGGACTCAAGTCTCGCTCTCAAAACCTGTAATTAATTAATTGTTAAATTAGTCAGTAGAGTGGTTCTGTATAGTTCAGTATTCGGAAGGTTTCAGATGAATGTCTGGTGTCTATGAAAACCCTCTTCTTCGTCAAGTAACAAGATTGACTTCCTTTTATGTTATGTAAGAAAAATGAAACAATATTAATGTTACGTAAGTTACTGAAAAATTTTGTTTTTACTTTTATAATATCTGAAATTTTAACAAACAGTACTAAAATAAAATGCTTGTGAGTAAGTTTGATTTGCATAAACTTTGACCAAATATACATAGGTACACGTGAAATTAAAGTTATGATCATTATTAAATTCCAAGGGTTTTTATTTTTGTCGTTTTTTTACTATGCTTACGTATACAAACTATTCATTTTACAAAAACATGTACGCAAGGTCTTTTTATAACAACAAAAATTGCTCATATTTCTATTAATTAATAACATTTGTAATTATTTGTTACGTATATTTTTAGTTTCGGCTAATAAGCAAAATCATACAAAACAAAATCGACCCAAAAACACTAGGCGATATTGAGTAAAATTGTCTATTCTTTTTGAGCGCGTAATAAACGTAAAGTTGTAAATCTTTTCACATACTCGTAAAACATTTTACGATCCGTTTACGGATACGGTACCGGGATATAAGTAAAATCTTTAAGACCACTGCGGTAATTAAGAATGTACTTAGATTACGTTTATGTTCGACTTTATCGCGGAGGGATTACTATTATCTTAATATACTCGTAACTGTCATGGCGTACTTGATGACTTTTTGAATCGTTTAATATTAATTATTGTTAAGTACGTTAGATAAAGATACCTGTTATTTTATCTTTTTTATATACATCTCCTGGGGGGGATTGGGCATAGGGTCGGCAGCGCGCTTGCGATGCTTCTGGTGTTGCAGGCGTCTATAGGCTACGGTCTTACCACCAGGTGATCCGTACGCTTGTTTGCCAACCTAGTTACATAAAAAAAAAAAACAAATAGGTCGGCAAGCAAGCTTATAGACGTCTACAACACCTGAAGCATCGCAACTGCGTTACCTACCCTATCCCCAATTCCCTCAGAAGCTCTGGTCACCTTACTGACCAACAGGAGCACAACACTGCTTGAAAGCAGTATTACGAGTATTTAGCTGTGATCTTCTGCAAGGTCGAGGTACTTCCCCAATCGAGCTGTTCCATATTTTGAGCAGGAAGTTTCTTGCTGTGCCCTACCTCAGTTGAAACCAGCTTTTTCTGTTCCACTTCAATTATGTGTGGTGTGACGTTTAAGAGCATAATTATGTATATAATGTCGCGATAAAGACGCTGTTTAAAACATAAAGGATTTTTAACACTGAACCTATAAAGCTTAAAATTGACATATTCAAATTACAGTTAAATACAGTTAATTTAAATATTTATTCCTCAATGTATAAATTTTCCATTAATGAACATTATATATTTATAGATAATTAATAGCCAAAGTTATTTTATTACGTATTCGCGACGAAATCGTTTAGCCATAAATTATAATTCCAAATTCAAGTTGACGCGAAATCAATAAAATATAAATTTCAAATCAAAAACATTCCATTTCGATTCAGAATTTATTCCACGGGAATCTACGCAGGAGAACCTGCTACCAGAGAATTCACGAACATAAAATTATTTACTGAATGTTCATAAAATATTTTTATTTGTTTGCTTACTGTCTTCCTATACCTCTTCCAGAACTTTACGATATTTTCTTTATCAAAAAATATACCTTTGAAAACTAGAATTCAATTTGAGAACGCGTATTTTCCTGGATTTCCACTTGAAAAATCTGGTGCTATTTTTCGACAGCTACGGTATCACATTCAATGTGATATACATAATATGCAGTTGTAACAGACTGTTATTCTGTCATTATATAGTCAGAAAAAGGCTTTACTGTTATTAAGGAATCGGAAAATAACTCTGTGTATTATAAATTTCCCAATTGGCTTTGGACTTTCCTAAATGTCTAACACGCCACATGGATGTCCTCCTAGTGCTTTACCAATGACCGTGAAGGGTTGTTAAAATCTATACTAATATAATGAAGCTGAAGATTTTGTTTGTTTGATTGTTTGTTTGTTTGATTGTTTGTTTGTTTGTTTGTAGGCGCTAATCTCAGGATCTACTGGTCCGATTTGAAAAATTCTTTCAGTGTTAGATAGCCCATTTATCGAGGAAGGCTATATATCATCACGTTTAGACCAATAGGAGTGGAGTCCACGCTGACGAACTCGCGTGCAGAAGATAGTTCAAGATATAAAACAACAACAATAAGAGAAGAAAAAGTTTGGCACAGTATAGCTGTACCGCGATAAAGTCGACCCTAGCGATGGCCGCGGGACGCGGGGGCGGGTAGCACTCAACCAATCAGACAGTCTGAATTCTGATGTCGGCCGTCGACTAGGGATGGAGACTGCGTAAAAAAAAAGTAGACTTTTGACTTTGGAATCGACTTGGAATTTTTTGATTCTCAAAGTCGATTAATCACAGTTAAAAGTCGATACTCAAGCCGACTTTTTGAAAGCATCTTGTTTTTTCTGTGAGGACACTGTGGTACTTCGTAAAAGTGATGTTTTCAATAATATTATCATTCCAATGTTAAATTTCAATAATAGTAAATTTGTAATGAATTGCTATGTATTTTTGTAATGATTAATTTAGTAATAGGTACTAAAATTGTTGATCCTTCGTTCCGCTCTAAATATGTAGCTTTTTTTAAATGTTCTCTTGAAAAACAATTTAACCCAAATTAATGTGGGGTTAAATGACAAAATATGATGCTTAGTGTATTACCATTCTCTTGGAAGTATATTTATTTATTTTAACTTTTGCTAGTAGTTGTATTTTATGATACATAGCATAAATTTAAGTTGTTAATATTTCCAATTTTTTATTCAGTTGTTCACAGAAATATTTTTTAAGTTTATATTTGTAATTATCTTCGGTAATATCGAAAAGTATAGTTCTGGGTATTTGGTTAATTAAAGTGGGTATCCAATATCTATTTGTGCGTTTACCGTAATAGTTACGAACTTTAGGTGTTACGAGTTTGTTTTAACTTAAGATATCGTTACTCCATAAGTAACGTTGTCTGCCAAGACAAGTTAACGTTACCGAATTTTTAAACGGTATTCCAATCCCTGGTACAAACTATATACAGTACACGGCCGTAAATAATGCACATCGACTTTTAGAAAGAGACAATCAGCCAATTTGAACTTTGTAGAGCGTTATCTCTGACGCACATTACCTATGAGACGTATCGGACTGTCAGTATTTCGTATGACAGATCTAATAGTGTAAGAACCCAGTTCCCAGATCACCTGTCATATTTTTTTTGAAGGACAAAATATATTAGCTGCTTTATATACGAAAAAATGTTATTAACCAGCTATTTTAGTATTTATCGCCAGACACTAATTATATTATTATATTTTAAAACCTGTAGAAAATATTTTAGCAACTCTTCTTCTTCTTCTTCTTTGGATTAGCAACTCTTTATACTCCGATGTATACTGTAATGTTTTGTCAATCAGAAACAAGGAAGTCTGGGGTCTGGGATCTTGGACTATAACGCTCTACGAAGTCGAAATTAGCCGATTGTCTCTTTCCAAAGGTCGATGTGCAATATTTATGGCCGGGTACTGTAATTATGTATACTACCGTCCAGTCCGTACAGTTGTGTTGCTTAAAAAAAGTCAAAGTCATCAAATGAGAATCGATTCCAATCGACTCGAGACAGGTTCAAGTGGATTCCAAAAAGTCGATTATTTTTATGAAAAGATCGATTCTTGACTAAAGTCAGAGTCGACTTTGCCATCCCTACCGTTGACATCGAATGACGTACGCACTACACACGAGATTATTTTACTTAGTTACATCCAACAATAAATATGAAATTACCAAGAAGAAAAATGACTAAATGAATGATGATAATGTTAATCTTAAGCAACTTTTTTACATAATAATGTTAATTTTAGTGCTCAGTATTTTGTATTTTATTGTCTAACGTAGTTACTTAATTAATTGTGTATATATATATATATATATATATATAGAAAAACATATAATAAAAATAAATATACAATCAGTCTATTATTTGCCACACTCGCATGACTCAAATAATTATAATCATTCACCTAAATAATAACTCGGAGAGATATACTTGAGATATCTCAAGATAAATCTCTGTGGCGACAATGCCGTGTGTACCCGTGGATACCCCCCGCCCTGCCTCCCATTTGTCATCGCAAGGGTCGACTTTACAGCGGTTTACCTATAGTCACAGCGACGTTATTCTAATCTCCAATTAAGATAAATGTCCCCATAGATCATACTGTATATTTCAGGACCCTAAACAAGTATAACTGTATTGTTGGGGCCTGTTATATTTTCTATCCTCAAACAGTTCAGCACAGCTCATAAAAAATAAAAAGGAAATCCATGTAACAAATCTTAAAAATATTACATTTTGCAAACTTCATTTCCATATTTATCCCGTAGCAATAAACCGTTACGCACTAATATCTCATCCGACAAGCATGAACGGAACTTCACCTTATATATTTTTATGAAAGAGCCTCCGTCACTCTTTCCCGTTAGTTTCCCTCGGGAATTTGGAGTTCGAAAACCCGCAGCCTACACGGATAACTTGCTTTATTGTATGTCAAAAATTTCACGCAAAAAACTTTGCATTTACAAACGAGAAAAGTATAAAAAGAATAAACTACGGCGTATACGATTTTTTTCATGGATGCTGCTGTTTCATTTTTCAAGCACAAGTGTATTCCAACAATGTATAGGTGTTTTAAAATACTAAGGGAAATATCTAAATAATACTTTATATACGCCCTTTTTATTACAATAACTATATATTTTCATTAGATATAATTATACAATAAACAGGACAAACCCATAATAATGAATATTAACTGATTTGCTTAATAGAATTGATTATGGAAAAATTAAATTGGATTGAAAATCCGAAACATGTTTATATCTTTCTGTCATACAGATAGTATTGAATCCGGTACAATTTGCACAATCACGATGATAAATTATAAGATGTCTGTTGATACAATTAAAGAATTTATTACGCCTGGAGCCTGGACCGTTACGTTATTTTTTATGATTATCTGTTTAATCGTCAAACTGCAGCCATAACTGTTTTATGTTGGATCGTTCGAAGTGAATTGTCTATTGAAGATATTATTTCATTAGACCCAAATTATTTTCATTTTACCAAAAAATCTTAAACCTACTTAAAAAAAGTAATAAAATGTATCGTCAGTCAATACTTTTTGAAGTGAAACTTCTGCAGAATCGTTGTGATTTGAAACTCGATGAAATGGAAATACGTCACGATAAAGGAACAAACACATGAATGTATAGAAGAGAATGGGAAAGAATACGTTACTGCTTTTTTGTATGGCATACTGAGTTTAGCATGGCGTCCACAATTTTTTTCACGAGACCGTGTTCATCGTCAATAGAACAAATCACAACGGCCTACCATCCAACGACTTTTCTCATGTTTCACTTCTGCAGTGTGTAAATTGCACACACTTTTTTTAAATAAAAAGTTACAAGATGTGCCGTGCCATACATGATGTACCAAACATTTTCAATTTTTCCATATCCTCTTAGAATTCAGAACAGCATTCAAGTGCACATAAGGTACGCTAAAACAATTAACTAAGAAACTGAAAAACATCTTGGCAAATGCACCTTGAACTGCATTCATTTATTAAAGTAATTAAGACAGTACACCTTGGGAATGATGTGATCGCTGCCAGGCTATTTCAACCTATAAAATTATCGTTAATTTCAATCTGATTTGAAAAAAAAAAAACATTACGATAAAAAAAAATTATATTAGTCCCGCTGAGTTTCTTCCGCCAGTTCTTCTCAGGTCAGAAGCTTCTTCTTTCCGAACTGGTAGTAGACTCATGACGTTCAGTAAGAAATCGTAATAATTTTATGCTGAATAAAATATTTTGACTTTGAATTTGAATTACTATCACATTGAATGATTATTATTTTATCTATAATACCGTACTAAGTAATTTTTAAGCTGCAACTACCTTTGGTAAAACCAGAGTTTAAGAAGGATAAGAGCTAAGCTGGTAATTCTGTTAAAGACTCCCCAGTGTCGAAGTCTTGGAACTTACAAATCATTTATTAATATCGGACATATTCTTAGCAACGATGAAAACATGTAACCTCTTACAGAAAAAGGAATTGTAGGGAAAAATGTAAAAGCCCATCGACCCTCCGAAGGTCGGCCGCAATATGTTTCATTGAAAGTCACTTAGGACGAATCGTAATCGTAATTCTAGATCCATTTCAATAGTGAATTTGTTTAAACATTTGTTTTTAAACTTTTTGTTACGCATGCTATATCAACTAAATAACATAACATAATAATACACTTTATTGTATACCAGAACAGAAACAATACATATCAGATTGATTTTAACAAAGTATCATAAGGTACAAGGGGCGGCCTTATCGCTGAAAAGCGATCTCTTCCAGGCAACCTAGGGGCAGAGGAGATGGTATTATGTCGGTGTAGGTGTACAAATTGTGACATAAACATGTAAATATATTTATTTAAACACATATACACATATAAATACATACACACATACATACGTACATAAATACATACAAACATACCTACATACATACATAAATATTACAAAACTGAAGAAATTAATGCGGGTGAAACCGCGAGGCACATATAGTATTAAAAATAAGAAGAGGTATAAATGTGACCAAACAGCTCCTGAAAAATACCCGGTAGATCGCTATTCCCTTATCGTAGATGAGTGACAAAACGATTGGTTGGAAACGGTTGGGGTGCGACATAATACGGGACAACGTACATTATTATTGTAAGTAAAATTATGATTTGATATATTTTTGTCTTATCGCATTTCTATATATTACTTTATATATTATACTTCAGTAGTAACAGTTTTTGCTTATTGATAGACTTAATACTAGTTGGTCGAAAAAATAATTAAATAATCCGTGTTTTTTTGTTTTGTTTCAAAATCCACGGGCTGTCAGTTGCCCATGCCACATTTACTACATAAAATATTTGTTGTATCATCGGCGTGCGTTTTTTTTATAGGTACATAATTTAACTTCAGACTAGTTTTAAAACTGTCTAAAATTTCTAGGATCTTCCGACACTGGCAGCTTTTATACATCAATAATTTGTAAATATTTAGTTCTTAAGTTGTAAATTGTAAATATTATGTAGTAATATTGTTTTTTATTACTTGTTAGCAAACTTGATAAACACTTCTTTCATCTACTTTATTTGTTACGTATTATTAACTACTTATGCATTATCGGCATTCGACGTTTTAACTGAGGTAGGGCACAGCAGGAAATTTCCTGCTCAAAATCTGGAGCAGCCCGCCTGGGGTAGTACCTCGACCTTGCAGAAGACCACAGCTAAATAATACTGTTATCAAGCAGTATTGTGTTCCTGTTGGTGAGTAAGGTGACCAGAGCTCCTGGGCGGATTGGGGATAGGGTCGGCAACGCGCTTGCGATGCTTCTGGTGTTGCAGGCATCTTTAGGCTACGGTCTTGCCATCAGGTGAGCCGTACGCTTGTTTGCTGACCTAGTTACATAAAAATAAAAAAATAAATCGACTTACACTTTTAGAAAGTTTTTCTTTCAACAAAAAGATTTCTATTTTTCCATTTCTTATGCTATTCGGATCTATTCTAAATCGTCCCTTTCGGTCTATTCAGACTGTAACATTCACTGCTGGGCATAGCCATCTTTCTCTGTGTAGGAGCAGGATTGGAGCTTAATCCACCTCGCTGATCGCAGACACATTGACAGATGTATTTCCTACTATGTATGAGTAATGATCGCTATCAGATGCTTATGATAACACCCAGGAAGAATAACGTGCTCTCCGAGGCACGGTGGGGACACCCACACACACAACCAGACTGGAAATAAATATTTATACAAACTAGTGGTCGCCCATAGGTCGAAATTCGACCATACCTAATTATAATTTTTTATTAAATAAAAACAAAAAATAATCAAAATAAAGAACCTTTAAAAAAATATTTAACTTGACTACAGACTTTGACAATCAACAAAATAGTATAATATGCGTGTGTGACAGTGTGGGTGTCTAATACATGCTAGTATTAGACACACACACTTGTGTCTAATACTAGTACTGTTTTCTTTTTTAATTTAATGCATGTTTTATGTATAATTTAATAAAAATATATATGCATTCTGCACTCCTTCTCTATATAAACTACTAGCTGACCCCGCAAACGTTGTTTTGCCATTAATGTTATTAACCCCCGCAACCCCCTCTTGTGGGTGGAATTTTGTAAAATCCGTTCTTAGCTGACCTCTACTTGGCGAAAGGAATATTCCTACCAAATTTCAAGTATCTAGGCCTTAAAGTTCCAGAGATATCGTGATGAGTCAATCGGTGGAAATCTCTTTTATATATTTAGATAAGTGTGCGAAATTTCATACTCATCCGTCTGCGCAATTTCATTAAAAACGGGTACAAAGTTTTTGCTTCACGTATTAATATATTGATACCGTTCTTGTATTCAATTATCCGTTAATAAAGATTAACTACAGTGAATAATACTCTAAGCCATAGTAATGTTAACTACTAAAATATTAATTCATTAAGGGCCAATAAAATTGAATAAGAAATTCGGAATTAACTTGAAACCCTTCTACGTTATTTGCTGGATGTTCGCTGAAGCTTAAACAGTAATTTGATTACTTGTGAAGATATTGAATAATATTAGATGGATACCTACTGTTTTATATAGTTCATAACATCGAAATTGATTAAATCTAAAAAGGGGTGTGACAGCTCCAACGTGAGACTGGAATTTACTCATTAATAAAAAAAATTAAAATTAAAATCTATAATGACTTATGATCTTATGTTTATGTTACATTTTACGTTTAGTTCTCAGTCGTGTGGTCAAAACCTAAAGCACACTTGGTTTTTTTTCATACAACGGGCATGCTATCGTATCTTAAGAAGTAAGCTACAAACATATATTACAGTATTATTTTGGATAAAACAAAGTCTACAACAAGAGAGGAGTACTTCGAATCTTATAAAACTGCGTTTGCTCTTATAACCACAGTTTACTTTACGTGAGGGAATTTTCGCTTCAAATATTGTTTTACAAAAGGTCAATGGTAGTTTAACCTTGCAACCTTATCGAATAGACTTTGACTAGTCACGTTATCTACGAATTGAGTTTCTTAAGTTTTTAATTGGTATAACTAGTTGACTATTACTGAGAAAATATACCCAAGAATTTTACGAAAAAAAAATCTACTTCAATAATTAATAGGTCGGGTAAAACTCATTTTCGTATTTTGTAATAAAAAATTTGCTATAAAATACTTTTGGTTGTATTCTTTGTAACTAGCTGGTTTTGATACCATGAAAAGGTGACATATTAAAAATGAAATAAAAAAGTAAAAAACTGTTTTCCGCCACTTTTCGTTTGTTTTTCTGTCTGCCAAAATTGGTTGAATCCAACGCAGAAATTCTACCGAATGGTACATTTTAAAATTTTACTATTGTTAAATAGGGAAAAATGCGACTCAAGCCGCGAAAAAAAAATGTGACGTTTATGAACTTATTCAGTAAAAGTTGCACAATATTTTTTATGCGTTTTTAGTAAAAGTTGCACAATATTTTTTATGCGTTTTTAGTCAAGAAATTTTGATGTCAGAGATGCATTTCGCTCTGGTCGCCTAGTTACGGATAAACGTGACGACATTTTTGAAAAAGTGGAGCTAGATCGACATTTGAGAAGGTACGATATAGCTGAAGATCTGAGAATTGACCATAAAATAATTTTCACCCATTTGATAAAGGCTGGCTGTACAAAAAGGTCTATATATGAGCGCACATGAACTCACTGAAACAAACCTAGTAAACCGTGTGAGAAGACCGTGAAGAGATTGATCACTAGTGACGAAAAGTCCAATTTCGATCAATTTTGTTTTAATTGAAAGGTGTTGCTTGTTATGTGGTTCCATTTAAATTTAATTGAGATTTGACAAGTACTTTTAAACTTATATCTAATAATGCGTATTTACTTGACTACTTTTTCGTCGACCTACGTTGTATTATCACTACATAGTATAAAACAAAGTCGCTTTCTCTGTCCCTATGTCCCTATGTATGCTTAGATCTTTAAAACTACGCAACGGATTTTGATGCGGTTTTTTTTAATAGCTAGAGTGATTCTTGAGGAAGGTTTGTGTATATAATTTAGTATACTTTTATGTAAATTAGCAGAATTACGGCGATAAATGTTGAAGAAGTCGTAAAAAATCGCGCCAACTGGGAGCTTTCCACGCAAACGCCGCGTAAACTAGCAAAGATACAGTTTAGTAATGTACTAGCGAATTCAAAATCTATAAAAATTCTACAAAAAAGTCCGCGAGAGCATATCTCTATCTCTTACGGTTGACTTACAATAACCACGTTTATGTTCAAATTTTTAATTAAAAACCTTACGTTATTTTCATAGCTATTTTCTTTAGTTCAGTATTAATCCTTATCCATATAAATATGTTAGTTAGCTTAGACATTTAATGCAGATTAAAATTGCCCTTCACACTATATCAATCAGATGAATAGTTTTTGAGATATCGTCGTTAGAAGCAATTAGCAGCGAAACATTTAAAGTTCCTAAAGCGCCTACTATGCTATGCCTACTGCGCGGCGAGTCAATCCCCTCTGCCCCGCATGACGCAACGCTCGACCACCAGTACATCTTTATCTTTATACATAGTATAAAATTAAGTCACTTCCCGCTGTCTGTATGTTTAATTGTTTAGAATTTAGATCACTAAAACTACGCAACGAATTTTGATGCGGTTTTTTTTAATAGATAGAGTAATTCAAGAAGAAAGTTTATATGTATAATACATGCATAACATGGTAGAAAAACACTGATAATTTTAGACTAGAGGTTTCTAACGTATCTTTTATTGTTGATAGTATTTAGTATCATCATTGCACCCGTGCGAAGCCGGGGCGGGTCGCTAGTACCGCATAACTTTTTACTCGGTGTACTAATTTTGATAATTCTAACTTTAATCGAAAGTTAATACTTGTCAGGTAGTCTTGTTTAAATTAGATCGAGATCTGATTACAACTTTTGAGTAATCTTTAATAGCGCGTATTTTCTTGACTATTTTTTCGTCTTATTACGTTGTATTACTTGTCGATGTAATTGAAGTCGGTTTTTTTCGTTTGCGAGCAAACACAATCATTTTATATATAACATTGTAATGGGTCTACAACAGTGGCTCCAAACGTAGGTCGTACGCCCCCAGGGGGGACAATTTGGATTTTTTGAGGGGACAATTTGAAAGTTTTGGTAAAAATAAATTCCATGTTAATGATTAAATAGTGAGGTTTAAAGAAATTTGGGTCTATTTACATTAATTTTTTTGCAAAAAAACTTGAGGGGGACTTGTTGAAAATTGGGGGGGTGATATAACTGAATCAAAAATATATTACACAAATGATAGATACTGTGCTCTGGGTACTGCTGGTATTAAAAGTAAACGTTATAATGTCGTGACAGTTATTTTTAGTGCTAATACACTAAACAGAAAAATATGCGAAGAAAATAGTATAATATTTCATATTTATTATAAAAATGTTAAAGAAATAACTCAAAAATATATTTAAATTAAGATAAAATTAAAAATATATAGTATTTCCTATCTAGGTAAACTGAAACATTCGAGGTAAATTTTCATACTCTTATAAAAATCTTTTTGTTATTTACTTTATGTGAACCTAGTTCTTTTTACAGATAAAAAGCTGTTTAGTAAAAACTTAAAAGGTTCTATTTATACTATGTTATTTTACGAAATTTGTTTTCCTTGCGTATAAAAGCTAATGCACGGATAAAACGTGGAACTTTCAAAATTATACATTTAAAATCTACGTAAGTCATGAAGAGTATTTCAAAAGGCCTCGCTTTAATATACGCGTAAGTGTGTCTAGTTTTAATCCTTATTTTAATAACGTTACCATTTATCACCATGTTTTTATAACTTTCTCCTAAAATCCTGCCCAATTTGAATAAAGTTTTTCGCTATACCATTAAATTCTTATCTTGCTATTGATTTTAGGCTTGAGGCCAAGAATTTGGAGCAGAGATTATTCTAAATTAGAGCATATAAAGTACGAAATACCTCAACATAAATCAGTTGGTCAATTGTGGCGTTCTCGTGCACTTGTAAATTAACTTAATTGATAAATGGTGCCTTTTTTACTTTAGTTTTAGTACTACTGTTTATAATACACTCAAATTTATGGAAGAAGGACGTTATAATTTTCAACAATTTTGGCGACGCGTTTGCGCAACGTTCACAGGTGGTTCACTGGTTTGTGGCTGTTACGCTGGCAGTTGCGGGTTCGATCCCCGCACATGAAAAACATTTGTATCGGCCATACAGATGTTTGCCGTGGTCTGGGTGTTTGTGCAGTCCTTGTGGGTCTCCCCACCGTGCCTCGGAGAGCACATTAAGCCGTCAGTCCCGGTTGTTATCATGTATACCTGATAGCCATCGTTACTCATAGTAGGGAATATATCTGCCAAACCGCACTGGAGCAGCGTGATGGACTAAGCTCCGATCTTTCTCCTACATGAAGAAGAGAAGAGGCCTATGCCCAACAGTGAGATATTACAGGCTGAATCGTGAGACAACCTGGGAAACCACAGTCATTTGATAATTATTTCTCAGTACAATGCCATCTAAGTAACAGTCATATACCTACCAAAATATTTGACACAAAAATCTAAGGTAAGTTTCTTGTAAAGGCATATTATTTATATAATTAATTATTGGTGGGAATATACATTCTGTGAACACGTATCACTTTGAGTACTTGTTGAGATTTCTATGATGTATTATAGTCATTACAAATTAGATGGATAAACGAGCAGAGAAGTGTCATCAAACAAAAATCGTCTTTCTTACAATAGAAACGAAAAATAATTTTCTGATAATATCGTACCTTAATTATAAAATATTTTTTTTAAAGTAATCAAAGAATTCAATCCCAGTGACATTTAAACGTGCCTTGAAGTGCGATTTTATACAAGTCTGGACCATCGCCCGCCGGATAGGGTCAGGGCAGTGCTTATTCAGCTAAACGTGCTTTGGAATAATATGGATACGTAAAGTTGCAGTCTTTAAATTTATGTTTTTAAGCTGGAATGATTTATTGGATAGAGTACGAGAGTAGTTGTAAATTTCTGACAGATTTTTCAAATGTTATAAATGTAATAATAAAAAAATATCTAAAATGACTTGTTTCTTTCAATGAGATCAGCAGTGAGTTAAACAGTACAAAACTGTCTAGTGTTATAATTATATTCTACTGCTTTCAGCCAACCAACGGATAAAATTTTGTCCACCGTCGAGACAATTTCAGGTTATCTAATGAATCATATCCAATTTAAATAATTGCAATATGAGTATAAATTTATATACAAAAAAACGAGTATGATTTAGACCACACGACTGAAGTAAAACTTACGAAACATAACTCTCTCTCTCTTTCTATCTTCACTACCTAACTTATATATCCCTCTTAAGTTCCGTTCGTCTCACCCGATCACACTTTTCGTAACGATCTCATGCATTCACCAGCTTAGTCCCCAGATTGTGCAGAGAAGAATCGGAAAGAAAAAAAGCTGTATTTTTTTTATTAATATTGGTGATATCTTACATGAAATACGGTGTCACTTAATCCACACATCTTTATATTATAATCTCATCTTTTACACTAATTTATATTTAAAACAAACTTTAAATTTATTTTCATCTAAAATCGTGCCTGACATCTATCGTTTTATCGACAGTAGATCCATATAAATATATCGCTTAGAGACAATGCACCCAGGAGACAAGTGGATCGTTAACGTTGAAAATCATCGATATTATTCTCTGTAGCCCCGAATGCAGATCTGTTCCGTTTTTCCTTTCTACTTTCGTTTACGAATACGATACGATTAGTCGTCCGATTCTATACAAATACCTACACGTTACAAGAGACGCGAGAATTTTGAAATTTTAACTTGAAATTTTGAATATAAAAGTGATTGAAATTTATTTTTTCTCTTACTGCTTCATATGTTTCTTCTGCCTCATAAGTGACGTAGGATATTGTATTTTAAAATTAGGAATAGATAGATAACTTTTTCAAAAGAAAAACTATTTCTATGAAATAGACTCTAGCATCAGCACATTTTAAGCCAGGTATCTTAATGATAGAATTAAGATACCTGGCTCAAAATGTGCGGCATCCCAATTACTGGTATTCTATAATATTACATAAAATCACGACTAAATAATACTGCTCTTTAGTAATGTTTTGTCCTGTCATAAGGTAGCCAGGGCTTCTGGAGATGCACCGTGTTGACAGTAGGGTTAGGGTTGCTTGTCATGTTCCTAGTGTTGCAACATGTGCATCATCAACCCTACGCTTTGTTTCCAAACCAAATGATATGTAAAAAAGCTTACTCAAATGGTTACGATATATTCTATGGGTTAAAGTGACTCAAGGTGGAAAAACTAAGACCTTTTTCTCTGTAAAATTTAAACTCAATAAAGTTTTTCTTCCCAGCGAAAACTGGATTTGAATTCCATTTAAGTTATTTCATCACAATTTTATATCATAAACCTTAGATTGAAGAATAATATTACAAAATGTATAATTTTATCTCAAGTTGTTAGACTTACATAAATTCTTCTGTTATGAAGAGTGATTTTGAGATGTTTTAACAAGTATAAAAAGTCAATTTAAACTTGATTTTTCTCAATTAATTCAACTCTTGTACAAACGACGATGAGGAGAAATGTTTATTTTACGACGATTTTTGTAAAAAATCTTCTTTATTATAATTGCTTCTCGAATTTCAATTACAGTAAAAATGTTTCTTTTGTAAAAATAAATATTATATTATAGATTTCAAAAAATTATAAATTAGTAAAAAAAAGAAATCCACCACATAAATGATCTGATATCAAGTTCTCGTTTAACTTAAAATTTGAAATTAGAAAAATAAATTTATTTTTAATATTTTATTTTGTATGAAATATAAGAATTTGATATTTCTTTCAAAAGTTATTGGTTATATTCTTGCCCATTGCAATCCACTACTGGTCAAAGGCTTTCCCAAGTCCGGGCCAAACGTGCAGATTGTGTGGATTATAATATTATTTTATTATTTATTATACTTTTTATTCAAACAAGAATTAAAAATTATACATTAAATAATAAAAGACATAAATTTTAACGTTATTAAATTGTATTTACATAATGTGTACCTATGTCTAATTATAATAAAGATATTATTGAAAAATGTAATTACGTAATTGTTCAAAATGTTTGCATAAGTTGCTCATAATAATTCTTTAATAGTTTTTAACTACATTTCATTTGCAGCTGATTTTATAATTAGAAGTGTTTATTTATTTAAGTATTAAAATATTTCATATATAATTTTTTATTGTTTCTTAAAACTTCATAACTGGTGCTCTCAAGTAGAATTGGGATACTATGGTGAGGAAAGTAGCCAGAACTCCTGACGAGGATCGGGGTAGGGCTGGCAACACGCATGCGATGCTCTGGTATTGAAGGTCATGGTAGCGCATCCATAGCCTACGATAACTTTACCAATAGGTGCGGTACGCGCGTTGCCATCCTAGTGGTATGAAAAAAAGGCTTTTCATGTCTGGCTGGCTAACAATAACGCGAGTGAATTGTCGTAAAATTGCTATCGCTCCGTGATTATAAGAGCTCGAAACGTAAACAACTGGCTATCGAAAACTATTGTATAAAACTATCGTAAAAACACCATGGAGATTAACCGAGTCATTTAAAATGATACAAGGCACTCGACGCGGTTGCCAAATACTCCTTTTTCCTACTGATGCAGAGTCTTATTATGATTTTCATGTCCTTCTCTTTTCATTAAGTTAAATATGAATAAATAAGTACAACAAATTTTTAAATCACAATTAATAATAGGAAATTCCATAGTTTTTGACTTTATAAAATATATACCTGTACCTATTATTTTATTACTCAATGAGCGTTACTAGATTCTAATATCGTACGTAATTTTCAGTTAGTCAGTCAGTTCTGCCTATTGCAGTCCACTGCTGGACATAGGACTCCCCAAGTTCGCGCCAGACATCCTCGTTTTCCGCAATCCTCATACAGCCTACACCGGCAATCTTATGTACATAGATCGTATTACGTACCAAATTTTGACACATATTATTTTAACGGTTATATAAATCGAAAATTACGATTTTCCAGCTTCATTGATAACATCAATACTATTATCCAGAATATGCCTTCAAGCTAAAGCCGCTAAATTTAACTGAATGCATAAATAACGTGCTTAATTGGGGGTGAAATAACGCTGCAGTTTTGATGAACTGGCTGCATTTTTATGTCGCCTTATTGGCTGTGTATAGAGTTGAACTCGTTAAATTTTATCACAAATAAACAACGTAATTATAAGTTCAGTATTACCTAAATTTAAAATTTACGTCTAAATAGAAAAGCTCGGGAGATTAGTGTATATTATGTTCTTATATGATTTTATCACTGAAGAAACAAAATTTTAAATAAAAGACTGACTTCTGAAAGTATTGATCTTTTTTTTGATTTTTTTAAATTAATTATTTAATTTAATTGGTCGACATAGCATTTCCTAGTTATTGACATTAAATAATAATAATATGTAATTTTTAATTAATAGTTAACTTTATGGAAGTAAAACTTCTTGATGCACGCTTGACTTGGGGAGTAAGCTGGTGAATGCGTGAAGAGAGCGTTAAGAAAGGTGTGATCGGGCGAGGCGAACGGAGCCAGAGAGAGAGGTGCGAGCGTAACATTTTCTTTCTCTCTTTCTGTCATAGCCAGTTACGTTTCGTATATCTAAGACACAGTGCAGGCTTATTAGGCTAGTAAAAATAGACGTTTTTTTTGGTCAACCTCGCAATAAATTTCCGATCTAATTTTAGTTTTTTATTAGGTTAAGGGTCACTTACTGACCATAAAAACATAAAATGCTGACAGATCCAGGTGGAGCTTCGATCGCAATCTTAAAGAAAAGTTTTTGGCCGATATCTCGAAAACTATCAACTTTAGGGCAAATGTTATTCAGACCTTTTTTGTAGACAGTAAAATTTCGCATCTTTTATTTCATGTAAACTTTTTTGTAAAACTTATCGTTTAAGATTTATGGCCCATTTAATGAACGCGTTTTTCATTTTTGGCCACTAACTCTTCAAATATTGGAATATATATTTATAATGAATAAAATAAATATTACCCTTTTTTTAAGATGACTTTATTCTCTACAACTTTTGTTTAAAACTTTTTTTTCTAATACTTTTCGAGTTAAAAAACGTTTAATGTTTGACTACCGGGCGTAAAGTCAAAAATTTCAAGGTACGCATAGAATATAATGGCACAAATTCAACAAACTAATTAAAAAAAATATCCCGATTATTTATGTACTTAAAAATTTATAGTTCATTTCCTTACCTGCAATAGTAATTAACTTTTTATTTTTTATTTTGTTATATTTCTTACAACTAAACTTCTTCGTTACACTCTTCGGAGGAATACAAGGAAGACTGTAAAGCTTCAATGATCTCTTTATCTTCATGATCAAACACATTAATGTCAACCGACTCTTCGTTGGAGGCGAGGTTCACTGTCGGTTGATTTGTACATGATACTGCCGTGCAATTCTCGCAAATTACAGTGCCATTTGTGCCATTATCTTCTATGCGTACCTTGAAATTTTTGACTTTACGCCCGGTAGTCAAACATTAAACGTTTTATAACTCGAAAAGTATAGACATTAGAAAAAAAAGTTTTAAACAAAAGTTGTAGAGAATAAAGTGGTTTTAAAAAATAGATAGATGCATTTTATCGATTAATCCAATATTTGAAGAGTTAGTGGCCAAAAATGAAAAACGGGTTCATTAAATGGGCCATAAATCTTAAACGGTAAGTTTTACAAAAAAGTTTACATGAAATAAAAGATGCGAAATTTTACTGTCTACAAAAAAGGTCTGAATAACATTTGCCCTAAAGTTGATAGTTTTCGAGATATCGGCCAAAAACTTTTCTTTAAGATTGCGATCGAAGCTCCACCTGGATCTGTCAGCATTTTATGTTTTTATGGTCAGTTAGTGACCCTTAACCTAATAAAAAACTAAAATTGGATCGAAAATTTAGTGCGAGGTTAAAGGCTTTATTGACTGGCCTATATTGTACTTCAGTCGTGTAGTCTAAAGCACACTCGTTTGTTTTTTATTATTATTATTGTGCAGCAATTATATTTATCGCTAAGATCATTATAATTATATAATACCCGATCAAAGTCTAGACCCGGTTACTGGTCAAAACGAATCAGCTTAACTTTGCTAAAAGTGCACGAACAATAGATATTTATTGTCCCTGAACTGTCTACGTTTGCTTACATCAATATTTTGAAAGCATTCACCATCGCCTAACTTGGAAAATTCAATATTTTACCAGCATCCAGGCCGAAACGTTTGCCTTCAGAAAGTAATTTTCGATAAAACAATTTGTCGTGCGGCCGTTCCACACATCTGTGACGTGAGTGATTTTCCGCTAACCCACGGGTAAGTATTTGTGTTTTCTTTTATTAAGGTTCAGAATTAAACTTTTAACTTATATTTCTGATAAGTTTTTGATACATAATCATATAACTTAGAAACTTATAATCATAAGTTTCTAAGTTACTGTGGTCTATAATACCTACTAATAAAAAAAATAATTATAATTATATTTCAATTATAAAACTTAGGTGGAATGAAATAAAGCAGATTCTCTTACAGACGAATGTAATTTGTTTTTTTTTCTTGTTTTTTTTTATTATTATTTGTTAAGGAATTTGAAGGAAAAATTTTCGAAGGGTATCCTAATAAAAACTCGTAAAGTTTACATCTATCTCGTTTCATCCATGTAACGGGAATTATTTCAGTCATAATCAAAACGTATTTATATAATTATGATAATAATATGTTCTTCAAAGTTGAATGACTTTTAACTTCCTGGCTGGCAATAAAAGAAAGAAAGAAAGAAACGTGTAAAAAGAGGGACGCGTTAATCGGCAAAGTTATACGAGTCGTTGTCAACGGCTTAAGAGTTGAGTGATTCCGGATTTTCATTCGGTTCGGCGGAATTCAGTTCGAAACTGCGATTAATGACACGAGTCAAATTTGAAAAGTCGAGAAATCCGCTTACGGCGCTTTTTAATAGAGTTTCGGGAAACCGAATGTTCTTATACAGACCCTCGGTTTATATTACGTGAAATAAGGTTCGTTCGATTGTTTCTATATTGATAACTAGCCGACCCGTGCCCACTTCGTTGGGCGTTATAATCCATTTCACATAAGAAGGGTACGGTGAAATTTGATATGTTCCAATACACTCTCACTATTTTCAGCAAATCAGATAAATATAAATGTTTTAAAATCACCAATTAATTTCTAAGGCAAATAATAATGCTTGATTAGATTGAATTGTTGACACGGCACGTCAGAGGGCGCAGGTTCAAATCCTGCTGATTTAAAATCTTTATATATTTTTATCTTTTTCCTTTTATCTTGTCACTCCTGAATAGTGTAGCTTTCTGTTAGCGAAAGAATTTTCATGATCGGATCAGTATTTGCGAAGATTACCCCGTATATACAAAGTTATAAACTTTACCTCTTTATAATATTAGTATAGATTTAACCTTTTTTTATGTAACTAGGCTGGCAAACAAGCGTACGACTCGCCTGATGGTAAGACCGTAGCCTATAGACGCCTGCAACACCAGAAGCATCGCAAGCGCGTTGCCGACCCTATCCCCAATCCCCCCAGGAGCTCTGGTCACCTTACTCACCAACAGGAACACAATACTGCTTGAAAACAGTATTATTTAGCTGTGGTCTTCTGTAAGGTCGAGGAACTACCCCAGTCGGGCTGCTCCATATTTTGAGCAGGAAATTTCCTGCTGTGCCCTACCTCAGTTAGTAACCTATTCATTCATTATCAATTTTCGTTGAAGTTATTAATGTACTTACTGATAATTACTTTACCTTTTTGAATAGGTACAAAATCTTTTTGTAGTCGAATGTCTGCCATTGCGCGTTTTGTATCGCAGTTTGAACGTTTTTGACTAAAATGTAAATAATTTTTAAAGAGTAGACAACTATTTTTCAACACGATTCTTCTCGCCTGAATCTGCATCCCGAATTAGTTATAGATTTGTAATTACTATTACATAATTACTTAATTAAGTAGATATTATATGTATGACTATTACCTAAATAATGCCGCGTGATTTATTTTAAAACTTCATATATAAAAGGTAAATATTATGATTTTTCCAATAAATAACAAACTGGTTTCGTAACGCAATCATTCGAGCGATGATATTCGACGTCAGAAAGTTTGATGAAGAAAAAGTATTCGAAACTCATACTTTAGAGATGTAGTTACTTTAACTTCGAGTAGGAAAATACAACGATTTGAAAAAACTTTTCGATGTTTTTTTGTTTCCTATTTGAAATTTTTTGTTTGAGAATATAAAACATTTGATCCACTCTCTTGTTTATCAACTGACTTGAAGAACGACGCGGTTGCACTCGCATATAATTAGGTATAGGTATATAATAGTTTTCAGATGTGCTGTTATTTGGGTTGTTTGGAAGAAATGGCTAAATAGCCATAAGTCGGCCCGTTGTACTTCTGTCTCTAACTGTCTTTAAATGTGTTTAATGTTAAAAATGTAGTTTTGGTATACAAAAGTTTTTTTTTGTAGTTACAAGAAGTATCAACGCCTGCATTAATTAAATAGTAAATACAGTCAACAACGACTTTGCTTTCACATTTCTAATCGATCTTTCATTTCTAGTTTAGGTTATGCGTTTATATTATGTTTTAAGTTATAATATTATCTAATAAATTATTGTTTTTGTTTACTTATTTTAGCAATTTAGAGCTTGTCCAAGAACATACAGAAGGTTCAAAAATTACTGAGAGTTCTTAAGAACTGCATATCTATACTAATATAATAAAGCTGAAGAGTTTGTTTGTTTGATTGTTTGTTTGTTTGTTTGAACGCGCTAATCTCAGGATCTACTGGTCCGATTTGAAAAATTATTTCAGTGTTAGATAGCCCATTTATCGAGGAAGGCTATATAGGCTATATATCATCACGCTAAGACCAATAGCAGCCGAGTCCACGCCGACGAAGTCGCGCGCAGAAGCTAGTTACTTTATACATATAGGTAAACAAAGAAACGACGGCCCCAGTAGAATTTAATAAAAACGTATGTGGCGGGGGGAGGGATCGAACCCGTGACCGCTAGCGCAACATCTAATACTGCGCCAGCGTCGTCATAGTAGGTATGTATATCAAAAGTAATAATGTATTCCTATTAAACACACACATGCTCACAATACGCAAATATCCTACACGTCATGTTTACAAGTACAAAAAGTGGCGACGTAACATTTCAGAGAGTTGTTACATTTTATTTTTTGCGATACATTCTCCTATTCTTTGTTTATCCCAATTTATACAATTTAATCTTCCTCAACAAAGAAGTCACCTACGTAGAATTTTAAACTTGCGCCGCTATACAACAAATTGAATCTAAGGCTAATAAAATTTAATATAGATATTAATCTACATAAGGTTGAAAATGGGTTGAACGATTCTTCAAAGCTGTTTAACAAATTGTAGATAGGGGGAAGTCCCCTATTGGCGGACACCTGAGGCTTAAAAAAAATATAGGTAGATATTTAAACCACTTCTAGAAAAATCACTTTATTTCTGAAATAATTAACTCAACTAAGTATAAAATCAAAATAAACCAATAAAAATGCAACTTCTGCATAAACTTTTTTACAAAATTAAATTAAACTTTGGTAATAAAATATGAAAATCTTGCAAGTGGCACCTAGTACCTACCGGACAGACTTAAGTTCGAACCCCCAGCCCCGAACACTTTTAAAATAATCTACATCGATCACATATGTAGGCATCTGCACATTCAGGAATGTCTGCTCATGCCTCATGTGCACACTCATTGCAGCTAGAGCACTGTAGCCAGTCTTCGTTGTGGTCTAAGCAAACTACGCAAGTCGTTTTTTCTGTGTCAATGTCAGGTGTTGGAGTTATTCTTTTTACTTTTATTATTAAACATTTCAGAAGTGAAACTTCTTTGGCAAACTAATTGAAAAAACAAAAGTAACTAAAAAAACGCGTTAGCGGTCACATAAATTTTACTCCTCGTGCGCCTAAAGAAGTTTCACTCCAAAAATTTAAGTGAAAATATACGTAAAAGTGGGAAATTACTGTATCATAAACAAACATATTTAGATATACCATATACTTATTCAACATTAAGACTATGTTGGTCTGAAACGCGATGTCTGTACAGGGCTTAACAGCGTTCGTATAAAGTTTTGCTAAAGAACGCGGTCTGAACCACAGCGGTACGTATATCACTTGAGAACGAAATTTGTCTCGTCAATTTATACTCGAAGAATAAATCTACGGTGTTTTATTAAAATGTGTTCATAGATTATGTAGAAATATATATTTAGAAGTATAAAATTTTTAAAGTGAAACTTTTATTCTATCGCACCAACATTTTTCATCCATCTATCGCATGTCGCATGTCGCAAGTGTTCCGCGGTATTTATTTTAAGTATTTTGATCTATGTATTAATAATAATGTAAATGTTTTTATTTACTAATGTTTCACTTTCATCGTGGTTTCATAAAACCACACAATTTTCTTTTTAAGTAAAATTTAAATACTTACAAATAATTGTGTTTACTCGCAAATGAAATAAAACCGACTTCAACTACATCGATGAGTAATAACAACGTACGTAGACGAAAAATTAGTCAAGTAATTTAAAAGTCAAGTAAAAAAATTTACTAGTCATCAGAATGAAATCTACATGAAACCACACGAAATGCACCACCTTTTGATTACTAAAAGAATCATCAGAATTGGTCCACCCAGTAAAAAGTTATGAGGTAAAAAAAAAATACAGTCGAATCGAGAACCTCCTCCTTTTTTTAAGTATGTTAAAAATATTATATTTATTAATGGATTATTATTAACAGGTTGTAGAATTTTACACATAATTAAGCGTGTAAAAGGATGTCTATTTCAAATGCTTAAACATTCCTTTAAACACATTTCATAGGTGCAAACTTATTCAATAATTAGTACTTTCATGCGTCCTTTTAGAACCGCGGCTAACCAATTCAAGTAAAAAAAAATGTAGTAGTTACGATAGATCAAAACTAATACAATTCAAACAAAAAAAAAAACTAAGGCTGCCAAAATCTAAGATTTAACCAATAAACTTTCTACATAACATAAAACATCTGTCACACCATAAAACTATAAAAGAAAAATCAGTAACTAAGGAAACTTTCACAAAAGGATTTGATTTCCTTTGTGCTACATCTAGAACATAAAGTTCAGAAGTTCTAAGTTCACTTAGATTTCAACAAACTAATCCCACCTAATAGGTGAAGTTGTAATGGAAACTTGTAATAAGAAAACGATTGAACTGAATTGAACTAAACCTCCTGTAAACATTCCTCTGTTGCGTGAATATCTTCAATCCATATAGCAGATGGATCGCTGTATGCTGACGATGAACTTTTTTTTTAACTTTTTTATTTTTTTATTTATGGTCAGCCAGTAGCTCATACAGCAAATCTTATATCTTATACTAATACTAAAATAATAACGCTAACTTCGCTGGTTCACAACTCAATTTCTCTAAAAAAAGGTTAAGGATTTTAATTGATGGAAGATTTTTCGTAATACTAATACATATCCTTTTCCTACATGGAGAAAGAGCCATATGCCCAGCAGTGGGACGTTACAGGCTGAATGCAATACATAGGTATAAGAAGAATCAATTTTAAAAAATACATAAATGTATTTCAATATGCGGCAGTTCAGCTTTAATTGTAATTTTAAACTAGTGAACCTGATTGAAACGAGAAAAAAAATATGCCATAATATTTATAATTTTAATACTTATTTCTTGTGTAAAACTTGTCATATTCATTTATTTATCAAACTAAGATTTTATTTTAAAAATTTAGATTTTATAAAAAATTAGATTTAAAAAAATCCTATATAATTTACGCCATATCTACAAATTCTCTTCTATGACACAGGGTTTCGAATAGGAGTGAGTTTCGACATTTCATTATGAGAATGAGGAATTCTGGCGCGTCTTGTGTGAATTCAGATTTGATTCTTTGATTGTTTTAGACTTAAGATTATGGTAAAGCGATCTTAGTAAAATTCTTTGAAGTGGTGATAATACTCTGACCTAAAAATAAACTCATGATCTAACTTGATCTAATTATATCGTCGCTGAATAGGCAAAACTACTAAAGCGCCATTTTGGTCAAAATGAGTTATATATAATATTATTGTTACCATCAATTTCTTTCGTATTATATAAGTGACTTGAAACTAACAATTTATTTGAAATAACAGAGAAAAAGTCAAATATTCCCTTTTCAACTATTGTCAAAAGTTTTGTGCTCAATTTTAGCTTTCCAATTTTTTGCCATTTTATAAAAACGGTCTGACGCGTGAGTGGCAAGCGGACCGCGTGGCAAGTGCAATTTGTAACATGATGATACAAAAAAACACGTTTTAAAATAATAAATTTGTTGTACACTATGTTTCGAATTAAGCAACAAAAGAGCAAATCCAGCAGCCGTGAAATGTTGTAAAATTTTTTTTGTAATTTAAATCGCACTCTGTTTCAACCTCCTTAATTTTTCCGGTGAACTGCGTCCGCTTGAATTAAGTTGACGATGTAATTTAAAACGATCTAGATTTTTATTTCTATACAATGTACTTATAATTTCATTATATATTTTTCTTGTCATCATAGTTATTATCTACACTAATATTATAAAGAGGAAAGATTTGATTGTTTGTTTGTTTGCATTAAATAGGCTCCGAAACTACTGAACCGATTTGAAAAATTCATTCACTGTTGGGAAGCTACAACATCCGCGGGTGACGAAGGCCGTATTAAATTTTTTTTTAAAATAGGGGAAAAAATTATTTTGTAATTTTTTAAATTTTTTTTTAATTTTTTTATGGAAAGTGTCCATGCGAAGCCAGGGCGGGATGCTAGTTGTTAATATATTCATATGATTGTTTATTTGTTTGAATACAGTAGACCCCCGGTAATCCGGCCCCCGGCTAATCGGGCACCCCTGTAATCGGACACGGTCTGTTTGAATATTTTGCTAATGCATGATTGAACGAGTTATAACTTGTACGCACTAGTAGGTATTGTGCTCGACGCGTAGGGTATTCATTTGTTTGTACACAATTATTTCTTAATGTAAAGTTATTGCATATTTTTTGTAAGTTCTATAGCATTAATGACGTTAGTTTTATAATAAAACGTAAGCTCTCTATTGAGTTGTTTAATTTACTAAAGACATACATAATGAAGTATCATTTTTACTCCTGAATACATATATAATCCTATCATTGAACCTGTAATTTGTCGGATTACAAGGTATTCTTTTAAAAAATTCCGGACTATAGGGGGTCTTAGGCAGGGTACTCTATAATCCGACAAATTCGGTAATCCGACACTGCCCTGCAAAACGTTTGTCCGATTACCGCGGGTCCACTGTACTTATTTCTTTTAACGCTATCTACTGCTTTCAACACAATTCCGTTAAGACTGAAGCAGTGAGTATCTCGAAAGTAATAATTTTTTTTATTGTTTTAACTACAATTATTAGGGCTGAGAGTAAGAAGCCTATGCCCAGCAGTGGGACAATACAGGCTGAATCGCGACTCTCGTTTTACTGGTCGCAGATAAGCTTATCCTGCAAATAAATTTCGAATAGAATTTAACACTAGGAGGAATAGTAGTTAGTACATGTTTTTCCTTAATTAATAAATTAAACTTTTAAATTCATATTTTCAAATAGAATTATCTTATAAATATAGTAGAATTCGATGCTAAAATCCGTCAAATATATCAGTCACATATGATATATAATAGCGTTATACCCAACCGATAAAACAGATCCTTTAAGTGAATAAAGCTTTCATACCTATAAAATACGTAATTATTAAAAAAATAAACATTCTTACATTTCAATCTATCATTCGATTTACGTTTTCAGAACCAGATTTTATCCTGCACATCGAATCATTTTGGTTCATTAAACTCATTGAGCTATTATTACTATACGTTAGTAATAATAGCTCAATGATTAAACTAGGGCTTGTTACCGGTACCAATTACCTTTATAAAATACCGGTAAATAGCGTTAATTCTATACGATACCTGTTTTACCGGTAAAAGTTTTAAAGGTAA
Source organism: Melitaea athalia (assembly GCA_905220545.2). Classification (NCBI taxonomy): domain Eukaryota; kingdom Metazoa; phylum Arthropoda; class Insecta; order Lepidoptera; family Nymphalidae; genus Melitaea; species Melitaea athalia. Next base: position 2,526,068 of record HG992185.1, on the reverse strand, counting down.
TTCGGTACCGGAAACGATTTTTAACGGTAATTTTTAACGGTAAATAGAATTTTAACGATACTTGGTACCGGTACCTCTGACGTCACGATTAACGATATTTTTATCGGTACCTTTACGACGTTGCCGCTCCGTGCAAAGAAAAAATGTTCAACTCGAAGCTGCGCGGGGCGGGGGCTGATAAGAGCGGCAACAGCGCGTGACATTAGATTATAACGCTGTGAGAATTGAGATCAAAAATAAAGAAAAGTAGGTACGAACATCAAATTACTTTAACCGCTTATGTACCTACCCTTTATTCGAACATTACAATGTATTCCGAAATTATAATGGCGAATTCAAAAGAGTACTGTCCGAGTGACTGGTTCAATACTCATTTTATAATTTAAATTCATTTTACTATCGTTGAAATTTATAAAATAATGTATATTATGTAAGTATACAATATACATAATTATAAGTTATACTTACAAGAAATAAAAAATATGCGCCTACATAAATAATTAAGTATACTAATATTATAAAGCTGATGAGATTTTTTTTTTCCTTTTTATCTATACTAATATATAAAGCTGAAGAGTTTGTTTGTTTGTTTGTTTGAACGCGGTAATCTCTGGAACTACTGGGCCGATTTGAACAATTCTTTCAGTGTTAGATAGCCCATTTATCGAGGAAGGCTAAGGCTATGTGTCATCACGCTAAGACCAATAGGAGCAGAGTTCACGCCGATAAAGTCGCGCGCAGAAACTAGTTGTTATTGTTATTCCTTTTTATTGATAGTTATTTCCTCCAAATTTATTTTGACTTTTTTTATGTACTAATTTTTATCTTTTGTTCATGGTATTGTATTGTATTGCAGTGTTTCACAAATAAAGTGCTGATTATTATTAGTTCGTTTGTTTGTTTGTTTGTTTTTAACGCGCTAATCTCAGAAACTACTGGTCCAATTTGAACAATTCTTTTAGTGTTAGATAGCCCATTTATGGAGGAAGGTTATAGGCTATACATATATCATCATGCTAAGACCAAAAGGAGCGGAGCACCAGCGAAAAAGGAAACAAGAGCCCCCGATTTTAAAACATTCTTAATTGGTACTTCGCTCCTATTGGTCTTAGCGTGATGATATATAGCCTGTAGCTTTCCTCGATAAATGGACTATCTAACACTGAAAGAATTTTTCAAATCGGTCCAGTAGTTTCTGAGATTAGCATAAACAAACAAACAAACTATTCAGCTTTAATATATTATACAAACATTTAAAATAAGAGATAAAAACATTAAAAATAAGATAATATTTATTGACAAATAACAATAAATTTAAGTTTTGTCAAAAACTTTTCATTGAGTTACTATTACTAGCGTGAAATGCGTCCGCGCAATTTTCGTAAAAAGGGGTCATTGAACTATAATTACTAGATAGTAATAGTAATAGTAAATCAATGCGCGGACGGAGGAGTTTGAAATTTCACACACTTTTATAATATTTCTTATAGTTTGTATTAGAGAAGGAGCGCAGAACGCTATTTTTTTTTAATTATGCATAAAAAAATACATTAAAAAATAATAATTGTGTTTGCTCGCAAACGAAAAAAAACCGACTTCAATTACATCGACAAGTATGAACACAACGTAGGTAGACGATAAAATAGTCAAGTAAATACGCGTTCTCAAGGTTTACTCAAAAAGAGGTGGTCCGATCTCGCTCAAATTTAAATGGTACCTCAAGGCAAGCATCAGCTTTCGATTAAAGTAAGAATCATCAATATCGGTACACCCAGTGAAAAGTTATGTATAATACATTATACAACATAAGTCGACGAAAAATTGTCAAGTAAATACACGTTATTGAATATAACTCGAAAAGTACTTGTTAGATCGCAATGAAAAAAAAATATAGTCGAATTGAGAACCTCCTCCTTTTTTGGAAGTCAGTTAAAAAATAAAAATTACACACTATCATGTACATAATACTTATACTCTATTGTCTATCTATATTATAGAGGTAAGTTTCTAACTTTGTTGTATGGGGTAATTCTGTGGGGGTAATCTTCGGAAATAATGATCCGATCTTAGAATCCGATCATGAAAAATCTTTCACTAACAGAAAGCTACCTACACTATTCAGAAGTACCACAGGCTATATTTTATTGTAATTGAACAAAAAAAAAAACAGTCAAAAGTAATAGTACGTACATGTAAATTGTCAGAGAAATGCGAGCGAGATGAAATCTTTAATGAATTTTCGCATCACAAAAATATTAACTATAAATTAGGTAACGCCCAACGAAGTGGGCACGGGTCGGCTAGTTAATTATAAACAAAAGAATAATTAATTATTATTATAGAATTATAGTCATTGAAAAAAGAACCGTAATAAAGTTCAAACTAATAATTTAAGTTAGTTAAGGTCGAATTTCTACCACTGGGCGACCACTATTAATAGTTCTAATAAACTTTCAAATCATAGAAAAACTGTCCGACCGTAGCCGAACGTAAAACGTAGGTAGGTATTACTAGGTAAGTAGGTACGTTAGTAACCGACACGGATTCAGCGCTTGGTGACATTCGCTTCAGCCTGTAATATCCCACTGTTGGGCATAGGCATCTTTCCCCATATAGGAAAGGATCAGAGCTTAATCCACCACGCTGCTCCAATGCGGGTTGGCGGATATATTCCTTACTATGAGTAACGATCGCTATCAGATGTACATGATAACAACCGGGACCGACGGCTTAACGAGGCACGGTGGGGAGACCCACAAGGACTACATCACTACACAAACAACCAGACCACGGCAAACATCTGTATGGCCAATACAAATGTTTGTCATGAGCGGGGTTTGAACCAGCAACCGCCAGCGCAACAGCCAAAAACCAGCAGTGCTGTGTTAGTGACATTGGGGATGACGAATACCTACCTAAAATTCACACCTGTTTTTTTATTTACAAAACTTTCTTCGATTTTGTATTTGAGATTTTATTATTTATTTTAATTTAAAAATAATACTAATATTATAAATTTATATGTGAATATAATATTATGTGAATGTAAGTCTGTTTGTTACCCGACTGCAAAGGAAGGGTTATGTTTTTCACGGGTATCTCGTATGTATGTATCTATGTATGTGTATGTATGCATGTATGTATGTATGCATGTATGTATGTATGTATGTATGTATGTATGTATGTATGTATGTATGTATGTATGTATGTATGTATGTGTGTGTGTATGTATGTATGTAATATTCTTTATTAGCTGATATCTCCAGAACCGCTGATTTGATTTACATAATTGAGGTATCGTTAGAGTCGTCTTAGCAGCCCAAGTGTTCTTATGGTGCGTTTAGACTACGACACTATACACGGTACACTCAGTGTATATATAGGTACATCGAGTGTCTTATGAACACGAGTGTCTCGAATTCAAAATTAATTAATTGTGACACGAGCAGCAGGACCGTCTTAAACTAGGTTGGGGCCCTTGGGCACACAAGAATTTGGGGCCCTTTTGGAAAGTAAAAAAAAGCGAATTATAATAACATTTATTTACTAAGTAAGACCATTTATTATAGTTAATCAAATACAGTATGATATAATATGTCATTAATGATATTAGAATGCTGCTGGTTTTTAGTTACGATTAAGATAACGGTTTCTTTCGGAACTTCTGTTGAGCGAAATCCTCTATTATATCCTTAGTCCATTTTTTGAAGGATATCACTTTCTATGCACCTAATTGACAAATTACTCAGTCGTTCTTGTAACATTGTTGTTCGCAATTCATTTTTAGGGTTCTGTACCCAAAGGGTAAAAACGGGATACTATTACTAAGACTTCGCTGTCCGTCCGTCTGTCCGTCCGTCCGTCCGTCTGTCACCAGGCTGTATCTCAAGAACGGCGATAGCTAGACCGTTGAAATTTTAAGGGGACTCCCATACAACAAGAAACGCAATTTTCTTGCCCTTTTTTGCTGGATATCAATAATGGCAACAGGTAGGCACTTGAAATATTAACAAAATATTCAGCTGTATTTTTAATTTAATAATCTATACTAATATAATAAAGCTGAAGAGTTTGTTTGTTTGATTGTTTGTTTGTTTGTTTGAACGCGCTAATCTCAGAATCTACTGGTCCGATTTGAAAAGTTCTTTCAGTGTTAGATAGCCCATTTGTCGAGGAAGGCTATAGGCTATATATCATCACGCCAAGACCAATAGGAGCGTAGCAACAATGAAGAATGTTTCAAAATTGGGGTATTTTCCTTTTGAGAGCTTCCGGCGTAAACGGTTAAAGTTTCGCTCCAATCATGTATGATAGAATTGGTCCTATTCCACGGGGACGAAGTCGCGCGCAGAAGCTAGTAAATAATAAAATTAAAATAAAAAAATTTATTAGGGTGGGCTCTTATACAACAAAAGTGATTTTTTGCCACTTTTTGCCCGATATTAAAATCAATGTACCTACTGTTATTTACCTGTTATTTACTCAGTGGTACGGAACCCTTCGTGCACCAGTCCGACTCGCACTTGGCCGATTTTTTATTCTCTTAAGCTGCGAAAATGACCGCTTTCCACTACAATATTGGTAACCTAGGCAAAGGAATATTCTTGTAGCAATTTCTACGTTTGGAAAAGTTTCCTTCAATTCATCTCATTTTGACAAAAATGTTTTGAGAATAAATGTGTGGAAGAAATTTTCGGTACTTCGGGGCCCCCTGAGAATTGGGGCCCTGGGCACGGGCCCGGTGTGCCCTTGAGGTGAAGACGGTATTGGACACGAGACACTACTCAGACACCAAATTTCGTACAAGTGTACACAATACAGACATTACTGTCTGACATTTATGTCGCAATTTCTGTCGTAGTCTAAACCAGCCTTTAGATAGGTGACGTAAGGGTGACGTTAAAAAAAAAATTAACGCTCTGCGAGGCGTTGTATTGGAAAAAAAATATTTTTCTTCGAATACTAAAATATGGGTATTGTTAATATAATTGTTGTTATGAAGGGCACGATACAAGGATTTCAAAAAGATATGATTATTTTTACCGTAATACTCGTACTAATAAACAAAATACAATAAGAAAGTTGAAAAAATGGTGACTGCTTTTTCTCATGTCTATGCCAAGCAAGCTGCTATTTAATCAACCACATAATGTAAACTCTTTTAAAGGATTGAACCGATTACGTAATTTGTCTAACTAAAAATACATAAGTAAAATAATAATTAAAAAATAACAAAAAACCCGCCTGCGTGAAGAACAACTAAGTAATAGAAAATTAACTGAAAATGCTGGAACAAGATAAAAATTCAATAATTACACAAAGCGAGCGAAATAAATCGAAACGATAATATCAAATATTGTGTAGGTACTGTACCTACATTTAAATATATCAATACCTACGGTAGTCCTTCGAAATTTTATGTAGCATCGTACATAATATGCAGTCGGAGAGTTTTTTGTTAATTTTTAATTATTGTTGAGTGTTAGGGTTCGAACGATTTGGAGAGAAAGACCTGCTGACTCTTTTAGAGACTTTATTCACTAGCACTAAGTCCGACACAAGCACTAGGTACAACACTACGCACTAAGTACAAACACTAATCACTAGGTACACACAGTAAGCACTAACAATGTCCGAGGTCGTAGCCAATGTCGTAGGTTTCCGCTGGTATCACTTCTTGATCACTAGTATTCACTTCGAAGTCGCTTCGTCGTTAGCTCAAACTGAACTGGCTCCGCTCGGCCTCAATCGGCCTTTTTATACCGGGCCGAGCCTAAACCCAGACAGTTCTAGAACCTTCGTGCGTGTACTCGATCCTGAGTTCATTCACCTATATGTCCTCTAGCGCCATCTAGTATTGAGTGGATGTTTCACGTTGTCTTTGTAACAAAGTGGTTTGTACAGCACACAACGTGGTTCCTTCGCTCCCCGCTAGATGGCGCAAGCTCCTTTTTTTGTGTACTCGTAACACTACTCCCCTCTTAGAGATGCTCGTCCCGAGCATCGTTGTTACTGCCATGGTAACGCGCCAGACGGTCTATGTGTACCACTTTGAATGTCCCTCTTGGTTGCTTTTGAATTCTATAAGTCACATCATTCATTCGGGTAACCACTTTGTATGGACCGTCCCACTTGGTCTGCAACTTTGGAGATTTCCCTTTCCGGCGGGTTGGGTTATGCAGCCACACTAGTGACCCTTCCTCGAAGCCTCTTGTGTTCGATTTCCGGTCATATCTGGTTTTCATGTTCTCGCTTGACTGTAACCCATTTTCCCGGACCAAGGCGTGTATGTAGCGCATTTTTTCCCTTAAATTGCTGACATAGTCTTGTACGGTCTCTGGTCCCTCCGGTGACCCTCCTGTCAATAGGTCTACTGGTATTCGTAGTTCTCTACCGTAATTGACATACGCCGGGGTAGCTTTTATGCTCTCATGCTCGGCGGTTCGGTATGACAGAAGGAAGAGTGGTATATACTTGTCCCAATCCTTTTGTTTGTCGTCTACCAATTTCGCCAAATGTCTCTCAAGGGTCTGGTTAAATCTCTCAACCATTCCATCGGACTGTGGATGGTACGCGGTGGTCCTCGTCTTATGCATGCCCAAAATTCTGCACACTTCCTGGAACACTTGCGATTCGAAGTTCCTGCCCTGATCAGAATGGATTTCTAGAGGCACACCAAAGCGACATATCACTTCTTCGACTAGCTTAGAAGCGACTGTTGTAGCTTCTTGGTTCGGTATGGCGAACACTTCGGGCCATTTGGTGAAGTTGTCAATGACGACCATAAAATACTTGTTCCCCGATTCCGTTACAGGAAATGGCCCAGCTACGTCAACTGCAATTCGTTCCCACGGTGCACCGACGTTATACAGCCGCAGCTTCCCACGGCTCCTGGTCTGTGGTCCTTTTACAGCAGCGCAAGTAGTACATTTGCGGCACCAATCCTGTACATCATCTCGACAATGCAACCAGTAGAATCGTTCTCGCACTTTTGTTAAAGTCCTCTTGACACCTAGATGACCTCCTGATACGCCATCATGTACTTCACGGAGAACATCTGGTACCCTCGCTCTTGGGACAATTATCTGAAGATGGAACTCTCTACCGTTAGTCTTCTCCCATTTCCGGTAGAGTATTCCGTTTTGAAGTATCAGACTGTCCCATTGCGCCCAGTACGCCTTAGTGACAGCGCCAGTGGGTGCAACCTCACTCCAGATTGGTTTTACTTCACCCCGTTTCTTCCATGTGATGATGTGCCGAAGGTCGTCATCTCTTTCTTGAGCCTCCCACATAGCATCATTCTCCCAGGGACCCAAAGGACTTGTTCTCGTTAGCTTTAATGTTACTTCATTAGATTCCTGCTTAACACAATGTTTGCAGTCTTCCGAACACGGCCTTCGTGAGAGTGCGTCAGCGTTCCCATGCATATTTCCGCTGCGGTGTTCCGTCTTGAAGTCATACTCCTGAAGCTGTTCAATCCATCGAGCTACTTGACCTTCGGGGTTCTTGAATTGCAGTAACCACTTCAAGGCTGCGTGATCAGTTCGCAGTAAAAACTGTCTGCCGATGAGATATTTGTTGAAATGTTGTAGCGTCTTTACAACAGCCAAGAGTTCTCTCCTTGTAACACAGTAGTTTCTCTCTGGCTTGGATAAAGATTTGCTGAAATATGCAATAACAACTTCTCTTTCACCCTGTTTTTGAGATAACACCCCTCCAATAGCCGTGTTGCTTGCATCCGTGTCGACTATAAACTGACCTTCAGTTTGTGGATATCCCAGGATTGGTGTTTCACACAGATGTCTCTTCAGTTTCCGAAAGGAATCTTCACAAGTCTCATCCCAACTAAATTGTCGTTTATCTTCTGTCAGCCGATGTAATGGCTTGGCTATCTCTGAGAATCCCTTAACAAAACGCCTGTAGTATGAGCATAGGCCGAGGAATGCCCGCACTTCGATTTTGTCCTTAGGGGTAGGCCATTTTTGAACTGCTTCCAGTTTTTCCGGGTCTGTCTGGATTCCATCACTGGAGATAACATGGCCGAGATAATTGACCTTATTCCTGAATAAACGACACTTTTTCGGGTTCAGCTTTAATTTGGCCCCCTCTATTTTGGCGAAAACTCGCTCCAAGTTTTGCAAATGGTCCTCGAAGTCACGGCCGATAATGATGACGTCATCTAAGTAGACCAAGCAAGCCTCTCCCACTAAGCCTGCTAGTACACACTCCATGAGTCGCTCGAATGTGGCAGGTGCGTTGCACAATCCGAAGGGCATGACGTTAAATTGCCATAAACCTTTACCGGTCGAGAAAGCTGTCTTCTCCTTGTCTTCTGGATGAATTTCCACCTGCCAGTATCCAGATTTCAGGTCTAGGGTCGAAAACCATTTCATGCCACTCAGGGTATCCAAAGTGTCGTCGATTCGAGGTAACGGATAACTGTCCTTCTTGGAGACATCATTGAGACGCCTATAGTCCACACAAAACCTCGTGCTGCCATCTTTCTTCTTCACTAATACAACAGGCGAGCACCACGGACTTGCAGACGGTTCAATAATCTTATTCCTTCTCATGTCCTCCAAAAGGCCTTCGACTTCTTTTTCCTTAGCGATTGGTATCCGTCTTGCTCGCTGACGAATTGGTCTCTCGCTTCCGGTATCTATCCTGTGTTGAACCACCGACGTTCTTCCAAGGTCCCCATCGTGACTGGAGAAGATATTCGCGTAGCGCTGTAAAAACTTCTTAGCTTTCATGCCCTGCGAATAAGTTAGGTTACTCTTGCAGTCGTCGAGCAGCTCAGTCACTATTCCGTAGTTGTTGCTGTTTGCTGAGTCCGCGCCTGTTATCGAACTACACTTTTTCATCCAGACGACTTCCTCGCACTTTCCAATGACGTCACCTTTGTTCAAGCAGATCTCGCGATCACCAAGATTAACAACCTTGACCACAGCGTTACTGCTTCCACTAACAAGGGTTCTCGCCGTCATCAGTTTTTGTGCCGACGTCTTGTTAGGTGTGTCTTCGATCAACACGCATCTGTTTGACTTCTGCTTTCCAGCTGGCGGCAGTTTCACCAGCACCTGAGCTTCCGCTCGTCCAGGTATAATGACTTTCCTTATGCATGCGACTTTCCCGCAGGCACCTCCGAGAATGAAGATTTCTTCTTCACCACACCTGAAAACTCCGTCAGCGACATTAATTCTGCAGTTGTGTTTCTTCATGAAATCCAGACCCAAGATGCAATCATCCATAATCTCAGCCACGATAACGTTATGGGAGTATGAGGACCCCCCTACATACATCGTAACTGACATTTCTCCTAGGACGGGTATTGGCTGACCGGAGGCCGTAAGAAGCCGACAGTTAATTCTCCTCTTGTGTCCCCTTGCGGCTTTTACCAGATTTGGGTTCACTATTGTTCTAGAGGCTCCTGTGTCTAGAGTCATTTTGCAATCCGTCCCGTTAATGGTCCCCTGAATCGCAAGACTATTCCCGCTGCATGCCTGGGAGATAACGGTTATCGGGGCTTCCTCCGCGTCAGCCAGTACTCGCCCCTTAGTCCTGGCTTCTATTCGTTTCCCTGATCCCGGGCAGGGGACGAAGCCCCTTGCTTCTTCAGCTCTTCCATTTGATCCTCGATCCTTTTCATCCTTGCCAGATGGGTCTCCTTCTGCGGGCAGTCGAGCTGGAGATGGCCCCTCTCACCACACTTGTAGCACATGACTCCATATCTTTTCTTCGTAGGAGCCTTAACCTCCTTGACTTCCTCAGAGACCTCGCGGATCCTATGAGTCTGCCGTATGTCATGGCGAACCGCCTCGACCTCCAAAGCATGCGCCAATGCTTCCTTTAGCGAGCTATGGTGACGAAGCCTCACTGCAGCTCTGACTTCCAGGTCTTTGATTCCGTCGACAAATGCTTGCACAATATTTGTGTCCACCATCTTGGTGTCAGCTCCTGGGTGTGCCTTCCTAACGAGTTTTTCAATTTCCAACGCCCATTGTTGTAGTCCTTCTCCTGAGCGTTGGACTCTGTCACGCAGCTGGGCACGGAACACGTGCTCCAGGTGTCGCTCCCCGTATCTGGATTCAAGTGCCTCCATCAGGTCTTGAAACCCATTTCCTGTATGTGGCAGTGCTTCCAAGACAGACAAGGCTTGCCCTCTGAGCGCAACAGTGAGAGCGGTTAGGCATTGTTCTTCCGTCCATCCGTTGGCAGTAGCAACAGTCTGGAATTGCTGACGATAAGCGTTCCATGAAGTAGTGCCGTCGTATGGCGGCACTTTCACCCTTGGTCCTTGCGCCACTACGGTAGTTCCACTAGACATCACAACTCCCGTGGTTTCAAGGCGTACTACTTTCTTCTGTAATTCCGTGAGGCCGGTTTTCACATTTTCGACATCCAATCCTAACCCGGTAACTCGTTCTTCCACTTCGTCGACATCTTTTCGGAGCTTACCCACCGTGTCACTAACATCTTTTATAGCCCAAAGCGCTTTTTCCTGTGATTCTTGCAAAGCGCTGAACTTGCGTTCTTGTGATTCTTGCATTGCCTTCATTAATTCAAATAAACTTCCTAATTGAAGTGCCACTTGAGGGTCGTTAGAAGCTACGGTACCACTGGTGGGCGTGGCCTGTCCGGTGGGCGTGGCAAGGTGGGTGGAGCCAGTGGGCGGGGCTTGAGCCAAAGTGGGCGGAGCCTGAGGGGCGTGGTCAGTGGGCGGGGCCTGGTGGGCGGGGCCAGTGGGCGGAGCCTGAGGGGCGTGGCCAGTGGGCGTGGCCTGGTAGGCGGGGCCAGTGGGCGGGGCTTGGCCCACAGTGGGCGGAGCTTGGCCCCCAGTGGCATCCGCAGTTCGTTGTGCCCTCGTCCTGACCCCCTCCTTGGGGTTCTCTCTCGGAGTCAATGGCATCTCCAAATCTCACTTCCGACACCAGTTGTTGAGTGTTAGGGTTCGAACGATTTGGAGAGAAATACCTGCTGACTCTTTTAGAGACTTTATTCACTAGCACTAAGTCCGACACAAGCACTAGGTACAACACTACGCACTAAGTACAAACACTAATCACTAGGTACACACAGTAAGCACTAACAATGTCCGAGGTCGTAGCCAATGTCGTAGGTTTCCGCTGGTATCACTTCTTGATCACTAGTATTCACTTCGAAGTCGCTTCGTCGTTAGCTCAAACTGAACTGGCTCCGCTCGGCCTCAATCGGCCTTTTTATACCGGGCCGAGCCTAAACCCAGACAGTTCTAGAACCTTCGTGCGTGTACTCGATCCTGAGTTCATTCACCTATATGTCCTCTAGCGCCATCTAGTATTGAGTGGATGTTTCACGTTGTCTTTGTAACAAAGTGGTTTGTACAGCACACAACGTGGTTCCTTCGCTCCCCGCTAGATGGCGCAAGCTCCTTTTTTTGTGTACTCGTAACATTATTATTTTATTAAACTTTCACGCGAGAACTACTTAACCAATCATCATGAAACTTCTTGGAGATATTAGAACTTTAGAAGTAACATAGGATACTTTTTATTAAAAAAATCAATGCAAGCAAAGCTGCGGGTAAAAGCTAGTAAAAGAATAGGTACATGATATTTAAATTAAAATAAAATATATCTACTTAATTAAATTGAGAACGGCTGCTGTGTGGTACCTAACGGTAGTGAAGAATATAGCCATCCCCTCTCTTCCCCTGGTGTCGTAAGAGGCGACTAAGGGATAACACAGTTCCACTACCACCTATTGGAACTGTTAAAGCCGACCGATGGTGGGATAACCATCCAACGGCTGGCTTTTTAAATACACAGACCGAAGATGGGCAGCAGCATCTTTGGTGCGATAAAGCCAGCCTGCGGTCACCAACCCGCCTGCCCAGCGTGGTGACTATGGGCAAATTCCCCCATGAGTTCGCACCTTGGGAACTTGGGGAGGCCTATGTCCAGCAGTAGACTGCGATAGGCTGAAGTGAGTGAGTGAGTGAAATTAGAGAAAATAATTTTGCTTAAGGTTAATCGATCTGGTAGCACGATAACCAATAATTGATACTGGTGTAGTGGGCGTGTAGATAGATACTTAAGCATCGGTGGTCACGTGTTCCCTCCCCGTTCGGGATTGATATTTGTATTTGCACTAATTAATTTGTTTCCGGTCATGGGTATCTGTCCGTGTTTTGTTCACCGTGCTTCGGAAAGCCCATAAGTTGTCGGTCAAAATAAAAAATACCTTTCTTCGAATAGGCTTCAAAAGCACCTTTAAATCGTCTCTTTACAAAGAAAAATTCTAATTAATGTTAAAAGTGAAGCTACAAAAAAAAAACCGTCAGCGTCGGACCACGTCCTAGCTTGACTAGGCAGTCATAGGGCTGTCGATTTGTACTTTTGTAGTATTAATTATAAAATGTTTTTAAAAAAGGGCATGGGTATTTAGAGCTCGTGGATGTAAACTTACAAATAAAAAATAAAAAAGTGAAGCTACGACCAATAATTCGGAATGTAGATTCTGCGTATAAGAATCGGAAAGAAACTCCGCAATTACTCTTTGAAAAAGGCCTTTTTAATTTAAAATTTGTAATACAGTATCTTGCATTAAATACAGCGAAATCTAATATTGAATATCCATTATTTAATAAATTGTCAAAAGTGATACTATCGTCGCTGAAGCATGTAAACGTAACAGACATACAGAGTTAGGTACTTTCGTATTTGTATTAGCATTTTGCACGTAGGACCGTAGGTACGTCAGCTTAATGTGCGTAAGCATCTTATATTTTGTTTTTTTTTCCTGTGAGGAAACTGTAATGCTAAGTATGAGTAATGTTTTAAAAAATATATATTATTATCATTCCAATGTACTATCATTCACGTGCACGGTAAACTAAAACTAAGCTATATAATATAATACCAAATCTTATAAAAGACGTCTCTTCCTCTAGCTTTATGGGAATCTTTAATAATAAAAAAAAAACTTTAAAAGATACCTAAAAATTTATTTTATTACTAATATACACTAACACCAAATATTTAGTTTAAATTAAATAATTGTTTGCTCGCAAACGAAAAAAACTGATTTCAATTACATAGACAAGTTAAGAGCGTGCATAAGGCGAGCAAAAAATCAGATTTCACCCGCGCGCCCGATGAAACAAAATATACACAAAGCCTCGTGTCAGAGTGCGATAGACGATATAGTTTTGAGCGCATTACGAATGTAAAAAACGACAAATATGTTATTTTGTATATAATTCCGAAACTAAAAGTAATTACATTAAATGCCTAAGCATAGCCTTTACTCATATTTAAATGTAATTAATTATCAAATTTTTGTCTTAATGGTCATAACCATATCGAGTATAAATAGAAAAAATATAAAAATTAGAGGTTACTTCGTGATTATATTTTATCGAGGAAATTTCCTTATTTTATGTTTTTGATAAAGGTCAACCCTTGCAAATATCACGTAGTTTGTCATATATTTTTATTTTAAGATTTGGTCTGGAACTTTTCATGTCAAAACAAATAGAAGATGGTAATTTTGCATTATGCGCACTCTTAATACAACGTAAGTAGAAGAATAAAATTCCACGAAACCTATACGATTTTCGAAGTTTCCCTCGATTTCTCCGGGAAGCCATCATCAGATCCTAGTTTCCTTATCATGGTACAATCATCGGGATATGCCCTTTCCAACAAAAAAAGAATCATCAAAATCAGTTCATAAACGACGAAGTTATCCACACACTTAACACACGTATTAAATTATTGGAACTTGAACAATACTACAAACTTCATTACGGATGCAGCTTTAATCAAAATCACTTGCCCACTTTTTAAATGCAAAAAAAAACTGTAAAATGGTCGGTACATATACTTACCAGAATAACATTTTTTTACAATTTTTGTCTGTCTGTCTGTTTGTTCCAGCCAATCTCTGAAACGGCTGGAGCTGGTCCAATTTTTACGGGGCTTTCACTGGCAGATGGCTGATGTCATAAGGAGTAACTTAGGCTACTTTTTAGAAATATATTTATTTTACAACTACGAACTGAACACTTTTTTTGTTAAATTCCACGCGAACGAAGTCGCGGGCACAGCTAGTAATTATATGTATAAAATTCTTGTGTCACGGTGTTTGTTGCCAAACTCTTCCAAAACGGCTGGACCGATTTTTATGAAATTTTGTGTGCATGTCGGGTACGTGGCGTATGTCTGAGAATCAGCCAAAATATATTTTTTAAAATTTTATTTTATTGTGATTTAACATTGATATATTATACATACAACCTCAAATTTTCACCCTTCTACCACCAACCCCTATTTTTAATAGCATTTAACGGCAAAACAACGTTTGCCGGGTCAGCTATAGTCATCATCACTACATACTTACGATTAGTACCTAGTTACCTACCTATATGTATAAAAACAAAGTCGCTTCCCGCTGTCTGTATGCTTAGATCTTTAAAACTACGCAACTGATATAGATGCGATTTTTTAAAATAGATATGTAGTGTAATTTCAAGAGGAAGATTTATATATATAATTCATGCATAATATAGTAGAGAAACACTGATAATTTTAGACTTTAAAGGTTTCGAACGTATCTTTTGTTGTTGATAGTAGGTATTAAGTATCAGCATTGCACGGTGCACCCATGCGAAGCCGGAGTGGATAATATATATTTTTTTTTTATTTTGAAGTGCCAAAAAGTAACATACTAAGAACAAAATAATATCAAGATTAATGTGTAGAAATTTAATTAAAAAGCTACTTATAGTACCAAATTAAATCCGTAAAATTTACTACAACATTAGTCAATGGAACTAAATTCATAAAATGAACTCAAATTAAACTAAACTAAGCCCAGATAAGATACATCAATTTGAATTAATTAGTAAAACCAAATAATATTAAACTTACTTAAGTCAAATCAAATTAAATTAATAAACATAAGACCAAATCAAGTTGTCATGAATCAAAAAAAAAAAATAGTAAATGACATCTTTAAATTTACATTGAATTATGAATTCCATCAAGACAAGTTAAAAGTGATCGAGTCTACGACAAAAATAAAAGAGCATTTGTATAATAAAATTGTATTATAATTATGTCGTATAAAATCCAGTCAAGTCAAATTAATTTAATCAAAATTCAGTCAGTAGACACAATACATAAAATTAAATTTTAATAAATTGAAACACAACATATCAAACAAAATGATGACAATTAAAACACATAATTGTGTTTGCTCGCAAACGAAAAAAAAACCGACTTCAATTAGATCGACAAGTAACACAACGCATAGGTAGACGAAGAAATAGTCAAGTAAATACGCGTTATCAAGGTTTACTCAAAAAGCAGTTATCAGATCTCGATGAAATTTAAATGACTCTTCAAGACAAGCATCAGCTTTTGATTAAAGCGAGAGTCATCAAAATCGGTACACCCAGTGAAAAGTTATACGGTATAATACAACTTAAGTCGACGAAAAAATTGTCAAGTAAATACGCGTTATTGAATATAACTCAAAAAGTACTTGTTAGATCGCAAATAAATTAAAATGGGACCAATTGGCACATATTACCTTTCGATTAAAACAAAAATCACCGAAAACGGTCCACCCAGTCAAAAGTTCTAAGGTAACATACATTAAAAAAAAATTCGTTCCGAATTGAGAATCTCCTCCTTTTTTGGAAGTCGGTTGAATAGATTAAACATAGATTAAACAACATAAAATTAAAATCAGAATAAAAATCATAACCAATAAAAACAAAAATAAAAATTAAGTCAAATAAGTAAAATCAGATCGAATTAAATCAATTCGCTATCAAAACAAAGCAAACTATATAAGGAAAACAAAATATTTTACAACAACTGTATATATTTTACATACAGGTAGATATAATTATAAGTTAATTAATTACTTAATAAACTAAAAGCCTTTAGTAATTTAAGCATTTCATGTACAATTTGATGGTCTTTTACACCATGTCGTTCGAATGAATAACTAGAGTTATCGCTCAATAAATGTAAATTTTAAAATGCACGCGAAAATATTATTCAACGACGACGGATCAAATTCATCAAATAGGTAGCGACGACGACGGCCGGCACCTGCTCGATGCGACCTACGCTCTGCGCACCCCGCTGTTGCTGAAATAATAATTATTATTAAACTAGGTAAGTAGGTACCAGTGCAAAGCCGGCACGGGACGCTAGTATAATATAAAATTTATATTATACATTTCAACAAAATCGGTGAAAACAAGTAGGCGGTATCGTCTTACTAGTTTTACAAAAAATTAAGATGCCATAATAATTATGTTAATACTTATTAATTTAATTAGGTATATCAATTTTATCATAAAATATATCACGCAAATTTTTATCATTTGGTCCATCGTCCCTCCCCATTTATTACGCTAAGTCAAACTTAAAACGATCCCCTAACCCACTAAATATTTCCTGTCTTCTTCACAATAACCACAGCCCATCTATCTCCTAGATTCTAGAATATTATTTCGAAAGAATAGGTACCTATTATGAAGCTATTAGGTACCTAATATGAATGCGCTATTCTACTTCTACGCCAGCGATCGCCGAATTAGGTCCCATCACATCACAACAGCAAGGAGAAAGACCTCCCTCCCCTTTTATTTGCAATCGTTTTTGCCTGAATAAGTTTTCTTTTTATTGCCAACTGAATTTAAGTACTAGGTATAAACCTGGTTAATAATAGATTATTAATTATTTGATTCAAAAATAGATTATTATTAGGTATAGTACTTAAATTCAGTTGGTAATAAAAAGAAAACTTATTCATAGATATTACAATAAAATAAATAATTTTTATACAGAATTATTGTGTTTACTCGCATACGAAAAAAAAAACAACTTCAATAACATCGACAAGACTAAAACACCGTAGGTATAGAGACGAAAAAATAATCAAGTAAGTATACGCATTATTAGATATAGCTCGAAAAGTACTCAGATCTCAATAAATTTAAAAGGGGGACCATAATATGACAAGCACCACCTTTCGATTAAAAAAAGAATTACCGAAATTATTGGTCTACCCAATAAAAAGACATGAGGTAACAGACATTAAAAAATACAATAGAATTGAGATCCTCCTCTTTTTTAAATCGGCTAAAAATAATAATAAACAATGAACATCTTATTTCGTACTCCATCATTCTTTTTCAAAATAGAACACAAAAAATTGCACACTAACGAAGCAAGGCGTATTCTGTATTAATTCAAAAATATACAAAGTACTTTGTGTTCAAAAACGAATGAAGACGGTCTTAAATTACAAATCTAGTCTGTCTCTTTCATACATTCTATTAGCGTAATAATTTCGGTACCTTCCTTCCTTCCTTCGGTAAATTTAAATTAAAAATTCTTCTCTTGGTACTTGACGACGAAAAACATTTCTACTTATCAAAAATGTCAAATATAATTATTATGTAAATAGTTGTAATTTATTCAGTACAGTTCATTTTAGCGACAACAGTTCATTCATGAGTTATTATAACTATATCCAAATTGGTAATATTTCAAGAAAAATATAGTAATTTGTGTCTTAAAATTAGCTGTTCTCTTCACTCATGCAAATCCTTAAAATCAATATTTTGATAATAAAGAATAAGAATTGCAATTCTATTTTCAAAAAGTAACATTTGAAACATCTAACATTACTCATACTAATATCGTTACAAAAAAATTTACTATAAGAAAGTTTTGGGTCAAGCCTTAAAAGCTATATTTAGTTGAGTGAACAACTTTGCTGTACGATAAACGAATGACAGTAACAAACTACATACTTTGTGAAATAACTTTTCTCTGCCACCATAGTTTAATTCAAACTATTTTTAAATATATGACGTTTACAAAATGTTGTGTAAAGCATATTTGAAAGTGTATGACATCATAATATGACAATCTCTATGGTGTACTGGTTTGGATGTCTGTCCTTGTGGGTCTCCCCATTGTGCCTCGGAGAGCACGTTAAGCAATAGTTCCCGGTTGTTATCATAAATATCTGATAGCGATCGTAAGTCATAGTAGATGTTACAAGTTGAATCGATTGATCGATCGTGACCGCTTCATATGGTACTACATTACATTTGACCTGGCGTACTTCGTACCGCCTTATTTTACTTTCCGTTTATATATAGAATGTTTTATACAAATCTTATCCAGACCACAACGAAAACAAATAAACTAAAAGTGAAAAAATCTTAAAAAACAAGCTTTTATTATAAATGCTCTTAAATTAATAAAATAATCTTTTCCTTTAAAACTTTTACTATCAACATATAACGCCATTACACATTACAAATTTACATAATATAAAAGCTTCTTACGTTACGTACATTAAGAGTGAACTATAAGATTAAAAAGAAGAATAATCCAATTTCGTGCAGTCATTCATAAGTCACGCACAAACACACATACTTCAGCCTATCGCAGTCCACTGCTGGACATAGGCCACCCCAACTTCGCGCCATTATGCCCGTACATACATATAATTATATTTCGGCGATTCAAGTCTATGTACATAGATTAATAAATATATCATCACACGGTATATGGCGCCTTTGAGTTCGAAACATTTAGTTTAGATAACAAGTTGAAATCGAAATGTTTGAACATTGCATAAGTTCCGTGACGACTTTAGTTTTAACAACAACTGGGAAATATTATTCAGATAATCTCAATGCTTAAAGCAAACGTTATTTCTACGCTATTTACTACAAGGAATTAAAATACATATATGTGTAAGCATGAAGTGCAAGTACGATAAGGATCAAATGTAATTTTTCTATAACTTGGAACATAAATTCACTATGTTACTTTCAGGTTTGGAGTACATCAGCGTCATATTGCGAAATTGCGATCAGATTGCGAATATGTTCTTTTAAACGTTTCCATAGAATACCACCATGTTCCCTTTTTTACCCTCACCACTACTCACATCAACTTTACATATTATACATATTTACAATTCACAACTTAAAAACTAAATATTTAGAGATGGTTATGGTACAAATCCTGTCCGCGAGGAATGGTGCCAAGATTTTTTTTTATGTAACTAGGTTGGCAAACAAGCGTACGGCTCACCTGATGGTAAGACCGTAGCCTATAGACGCTTGCAACACCAGAAGCATCGCAAGCGCGTTACCGACCCTATCCCCAATCCCACCCCAGGAGCTCTGGTCACCTTACTTAGTACTCACCAACAGGAACACAATACTGCTTGAAAACAGTATTATTTTGCTGTGGTCTTCTGTTAGGTTGAGGAGTACCTCAACCTAACAGAAGACCACAGGCAGCCCGACTGGGGTAGTAACCCCAGTCGGGCTGCCCCATATTTTGGGCAGAAAATTTCCTGCTGTGTCCTACCTCAGTTACTGCTGGCAGCATTTCCACGTTGAAGCGCTATGCCGATTCTCTGGGCAAAAAATGCACCAGCCCTCTTGTAACCAGTGGAGGCAATAAGGTGAGGAGTTATTTCTTTCAAAAAAAATTTAGCACTGCTACTCCAAGGTCCAAGTGTTTCGACAGCAAACGATACAAAGGTGAATAAATGTAGAGATATCAGTTTCACTATTATAGCCGTATGTTTTTCACGCTTTGTACAAAACCACAACGATTTATAGAGCAAAAAATAATAAATATACTAGCAAATGACGGATGTGCTGACACAAGGCAGATGCTCAATTTCCCCAATATAATATGATATCTTATACTATTAAACGAGCAATTCTTGTATATATATATATTTTCTGAATCTCGGAATCGGCTCCAACGATTTTCGTGAAATTTAGTATGCAGGGGATTCCGGGGGCGAATAATTGATCTAGCTAGGATTCATTTAAAAAAAATTGTCATTTTATCCCTGTTTTTAGGCAATGAAAAAATATCATTAGAATACGAAGCTTAATTTCACTACTATGATCATAGCTGTAATGGCGTAATTAGGAAATCGGCGGGTATCAAATCGTGTTGACCCGGGTTCGAATCTCAGTCTCCAGATAAATTTTTTGTTTTTTTTTAATTTCACTCGTGATTTATTATTTAAATAAAATTAAAATATAAAAATACCGAGGAAAAAAAAAACAAAAAATAAAATGAAAATACCGAGCTAGGCTCGGTCACCCAGGTACTTATGTATTTATATGGAATATTATTTTGTTTTTCGACTGCAAACGGCACAAAGATGTAAGTAATTTGGAATTAATTTATTTAACTTCACATTCATTTCGACCTTGCTTTTTTTGATATCCAAATTCGATTGCATAGATTTATTGCTAAAAAATGTATATCGATTAAATATCTTAGTATTACTTGAATGAAGAAATAAAAATCTGGTCTCTCAAATAGAACCCAAAACAAATTCATTCTTCAATTTATAAATTCAATTATATATTTACAAAATTGCTGTTTCGTTCGGATAGGAAAGAATTATCCCGATTCAAAAATCCTAGACAATCCATGTCTTAGTTCTTTCATATATTCTGTTTATTTTCAAAGGGCAAAGAAAAGAAACGCCGAAAAATAAAACATCAAACAATATGATCTTTGAAAATTTGCAATAATGTATTTTATCAAAGCCGTTATGTGCAATACGATAAGAATAAAATCTAAATAAATACCATTTGCATGGTTGTACATTGAGAAATGTCGTTATTAATAAAAACAAAATTGTAATGTCCCCGAAAATTGTAATTAGCCCGACTTGGGTATTATAACTGAGGTAGGGCACAGCAGGAAATTTCCTGCTCAAGAAATGGAGCAGCCCGACTGGGGTAGTACCTCGACCTTACAGAAGACCACAGCAAAATAATACTGCTTTCAAGCAGTATTGTGTTCCTGTTGGTGAGTAAGGTAACCAGAGCTCCCTTGGGGATTGGAGGTACGGTCAGCCAGGCGCTTGCGATACTTCTGGTTTTGCAGGCGTCTATAGGCTACGGTAATTGCTTACCATCGGGTGAGCCGTACGCTTGTTTGCCGAATTAGTGACATAAAAAAAAAATGTATTATAAAAATAATGTAACAACTGACAACCTTAACAAATAAATAAACATGTTAAATAAATAGATAAGAGTATTTGCAAACAATTCCGCATAAGTACAAATTGTGTTAC
This sequence comes from Melitaea athalia, assembly GCA_905220545.2. Lineage (NCBI taxonomy): Eukaryota > Metazoa > Arthropoda > Insecta > Lepidoptera > Nymphalidae > Melitaea > Melitaea athalia. The sequence continues at coordinate 2,504,921 of HG992185.1, read as the reverse complement.
ATTGATTATCAACGTATCATTAAATTAGGGCATAAATTACGGAGATCAAAGCCAAATAATACTGCTCTCAAGTAGTTCTAGGTTCCAATTTATGGTGAGTATGGTGGCTAGAACTCCTCGGGAGAGTTTGGGGTAGGGTTGGCAATGGCTTTGCAATGGTTTTGGTGTCTCAGCCGCAACCCCCTACTATCAAGTGTGACATTAGCCTGTTTGACTCGTGTGTATAAAAATGAGAAATAAAATATTAATAATAATATGTCTTAAACTAAAAGTATAAATGGAACAAGCCCTCCTTTACTAGCATTTTATGAAAAGTGGACAGTATATTAAATTTTTAGGGTTCCGTAGCACAAAAGGAAAAAACGGAACCCTTATAGGATCACTTTGTTGTCCGTCAGTCTGTCAAGACCCTTTTTCTCATGAGTGCGTCGAGGAATCATCACGTTGAAATTCATATAAAATACTCAAATCTACTGTCCCTTGAAGCTGTGAAAAACTCAAACTTCTAAAATCTAAACCAATGCAATCAAAAGATACAGCCGTTTATGCTGCAAATTTTTGACACTCGATAGGGAATCAAAACCTACAGAGAACTTCCCTTGAACTCGGAATTTTGAAATTTGGTACAGAGCAACGTCTTATAGCACAGATAAAGGAAAAATTGCGAAGAGCATAAACTTTTAGTTTCATCATAATTATAATAACAATATTTTAAATAATTTTGTTTCTACGGAACCCTCGGTGTGCGTATCCAACTCGACTTGGCCAGTTTTTTCTATAATGCCAATGTCAGCGTAGAATGACCTTAGTCAGTTGGTCACTGCTAAAGTAATCAACAAGTGGCCTATTTACTTCTACGTCTTTTTGCTATCCATTAAAATGAAAACAATGACATTCGACAATAGTCTTAACCCTGAAATGCTCCGTTTATTTCAAGACAAAAGGTAATTTTAATATTAATATTTTTCACATTTTACCGCGGTTTTTTGAAGCGTAATTTGCTGCATTGTCTTAATTAAAAATAATAATGGGTTGTAGTAGTTTTTTTTAAACTAATAATGTTATTACGTATTGTATACTTAACCCCATTAAACAAATGTGCAAAGGTAACAATTATCGTCTGCGTCGACCCCATAAATCGATAACCCCATATTGGTGAATTCACCTTTCAATACTAAAAACTATTTGTTCCGCCTATACGATTTCTCTTATTTTTTATATTTTTTTGTTTGTCGAATTGTCTGTGTTATATGATATTTCGTACTCTAAAATTTTGTTGCGATATGGATGCGATGAATTCGATTGAAGAGTAGTATTTTATGTAGTTCAGATGCGATTTTTGACATTCTTACATTTTGGTCAAAATGAATGCTAATCTCTATATAATATAGGTTTGTGGACTTCTCCAGAATGATAAAGGCATGTTCACTTTTCTAGTGCTCTTAAAATGCTAAAATTACTTAAGAATATGGTATATTATCTATGAGAAACACTTCGTATGTAAACGCTTCGTAGGAGTTATCCAGTCATCAAATATAGTAGCGACGGATCCTTTCGACTGACACAAGCAATGGCTAAAAAGGTCAGGACTATCCTGTACCAACCTGTTGATAACAAATAATTTAAAACTTACCTTTATAAGGAAAAATATTATTCGGCATAGCGATATCTAAATAGATTTTTTTACTATTTTACCTCTGTTGTGTTTCCGTTATTTTTTCGTCAATTGTTAAGTTTATTAAATAAAGTAAACAATCAGTTTAATTAGCCATAATTTAGTTTAGATTATTCAAGTAAGTTTTATATTTTATTAAGAGTTAAATAACTACATCAGCTTATCAGCAGTTTCTTAATTACACACATATTTTTAAAATACTGTCGTAATAACCAAAACAAAAAATAAAAACCAAAAGTTATGGAATACAGTATCATTTCATATAGTCACAGCACCTGCAAAATCCGAATAAAGTAATCCAATTTACGACGTAGCCACTGCAGGGTTAATTAACTTAGCTCAACGAACAAATGGTATTGTACATATATTTTTTTTCTTTTACACCGCGTTACCGATATAAGCCACCTGTGGCATTATAAATCATTGTTCGGGATATTGTTAGATACAAACACTATGGGGCCCGGACGGAGTAATAATTTTGTAAATATAGCAATAATAACATTCAGTACTTTAGTAGCAGCGCAAGATTTTTATGAAGGTGAGAAAAATCAGTACTTAATAATGTATACTCAATATTTGTGAATATTATTCTAATTACAATAATTTCGAATCATCATAGTTTTAAAATAAGTAGCAATATTTTATTATTCGACGCTTTTTTGTGTTATAAGGAACAATCCAACTACGTTATCTATTTTAGTGTTTTTACATACTGGGAAATCTAAAGGATGGTTGTTTGACAGACATGTAAGAAAATATAAAACCCTATATAAAATACAAGTACAAAAAATATGTGTTTATTGTTGTAAGAGCGACAGAAATATAAATTAGAACACTGTTTTGACTTGTTTATCACCAAAACGCCTGTCAAAACTGTACGGTGGCTCTGTTTTCTTCTTCAGACTTGAGGTTTCGGAGAATCTGGAAGTAATATTCATATAATTTACATTCCTATAACATATCAATTTATCGTACCAGTATATACAAGCAAATAGTTGAATATTTCAGGAACCGACGACCGTGTGCGTATGTGTTAAACACACTTACTTAGGACATATTAAAGTATCATAAAAATTATAATTTTGATATAAAAATTTAAATATAGTATTTTAAAACTATTATTTTTTTAATATTTTCATCACTTATTTATTCCTCATTTTGACATTTTAGAACATCATAAGAATAAGATTAGATCTCAAGACGAACACTTTACGGAAATACCAAAGAAAATTGATTTCGAATTAGAGGGGGAAAACGCTATAGCTAATTTCAATAAATACGTGACAAACATACAAGATTTGGCTTCAAAGAAAAACGTACACGTAACATACAAAGTTCAAGTAAACACTGTAATCAAGAACAAGCACAGAAAAGCAAATAAAAATAAACTAAGCAACGGTAAATCAAAGAAATACAATATACCATTGAAAAAGAAGAACATGAAACTATCTAGCTTCGAAATGGTTCTAAGAAAACGCGTGAATGATGTAAGTTTTAAACATATTAATGAAAATGAGGAGACTACTACAGGCAGACAGAAGATTGTATTTACAACTCGATCAACATCATCTGGTAAATACAAACCAGTTGTGAGTGGAGCGAAAACGAAATATGCAAAAATTATTCGTCCAGTTCGAAATAAAGTTATTACCTTAGAATCGTGAAGTTAAGCTTTGTATAAATATTTTATATCTTTTTTTAAAATAAACTGCATAAATAACTTGTCTTTTTTTCTTAACTGTATAAATTACTGTCCTTTTGTATTATTTTTAATGTAGGCATTGCATTGTATGAAGTTTGACTGTTACTCTTTAAGGAGTTCCTACTCCATGTATTATTTTCATTGGACATAAATCGAAAAAACAAATCCTACACTGGCAGGGTCGTCATCATACATCATACTTTTAATTTTAATATTGAGTTTTCTATTTCAAAGAACATTTACAAATACAGAACAGAAAAAACGTAAACATTAACAAACTAAAAGGCATCTTAAAACGTTAAAAAATGAAATGACCGTAAAAGCAGGCTCGTTGATATGCATCTGAAATGTGGTTCAGACAAAATGCTAACACATTTGTAGTCTGAAAAGGGTATTTCATGTTCAGAGGTCAGCACGAGAAAAAACTTGCATATTGCAGGCACGGTCAACAAAGAAACGTCCACTATCAGTTTTGTTTCTCTCGCCATGAAACAAGCCGCGCTCATGAAACATATTTCACCTAAATTACTTTACGTTGATCGTAGAAATCGTGGAGACGCTAAATTTTATTATTTTTGTCTTTTAAACATAAGTGTCGCAGACTTTCTTTGACTTAATTGTATTAACAAATTGCATGAAATTTAATTTTAAGAAAGACGAGAAAAGATGACTTTAAATTATTAAAAACATAAATCATGTTTGTCAGTAACTTTCGAAAGTGTATTCGTGGCTCAAACTTCATTGAATATTATTTCAATTGAATTGCACTTATCGTTTCATAAATCTAATATCTATCATTTGATAGTATATTTTAGTATTACAACCCTTGTATAGTGGTCATTATTTTAGGAAAGTAGAAAAAAAACAATATTCTGATTTTTATTTTAAAATTGATTTATTATTTAAATACATTGGAAAATCATTTTAACGTCATAATTGAAAATTTTGAAAGGCTAAATAGCTGTACATTGAATTTACCACGCTGATATATGATAACTTTGGATACATGAAATGATTAAGGCTATAATTAACTTTATGGCGAACAAAGTAACAAAGTACCCGTGATAAAGTTTATGTAACTAACATCATGCAAAAGTATGCAAATTTGATCAGTCGCTATGGATCGTTTGTATTACAATTACAAATGAATGAATGCTAAGTGACCGATTCTACATTTGCGGCGAGATACCTTGTCTTAAGTAGGAACAATGCGTATATTCAAAAATTGACTTTATGTTCTAAGTGATAAGAGTTACTAATCTGCACAGTATTTCCTACTATTATATTCATATTATCATTAAACCTCACATGTATCTATTTGTTAGACACATATCGCGATCGGTATGTGGTTCAGATCAAAGATAATAAATTATTAGCTGTTATGGGTTACGTATAGTTACATAAGTAAGTAGTAAGTTTTAATTTAATTGGAGAACCTAATACATTTTTTTTAATATAAATAGGTCGACAAACAAGCGTACAGCTCAACTGATGGTAAGCGATTACCGTAGCTTATAGACGTCTGCTACACCAGAAGCATCGAAAGCGCGCTGCCAACACTATCCCCAATTCCCCCCAGGAGCTCTGGTCACCTTACTCACCAACAAGAAATCAACACTGCTTGAAAACTGTATAATTTAGCTGTGATCTTCTGTAGAAACTGTCAGGAAATTTCCTGCTGTGCCTTACCACAGTTAATATGTAATATAATTATGTAAAACCAATGAATTAATTACGATTCAGCCTGTTAAATCCCAATGCTGAGCATATGCCTCTTTCTCCACATAGGAGAAGAATCAGAGCCTAATCTACCAGGCTGCTCTACTGCGGGTTGGCGGATATATTCTCTACAATCAGTAACGATCGCTTTCAGGTGTTTATGAACCGGGACCGACAGCTTAACGTGCTTAAGTAACGTGTTTGTGTGTGTGTGTGAATTAATTGCTTCATTTTAAATAAGGATGTGTTTCATTATCGATATTATAATACGATTATTATAATAACAATATTAACTACAATTTATTGTTTTTTTACTAACTTTTAAATAACTAACTTGAAAAACTATTTGACCGTAACTAATGGCCAAAATAACGATTAAATTTTAATTGCTCTTTTGGCAATTACGTAAAACACAAGTTTGTAAACGTGACTGGTCACGTGGACATCGGAAATAATTGTATCCCCAATATAGCTATTCCTTTACCCTCGAGAAACCCTTTAAGTATGTAGATAAAAAGTATTCGAAACTCAGAACTAGCTCTTACTTTGTATCCACTTATTGAAATAAAAAAGTTTTGGAGTTTACTCCTCAAGAATCGATTTTCATATAAGGACCCCGGTATGAAAAATATGATGAGTAAAATCTATTGAACGAATGACCTCGTTACGTTGCTCGTAACGCCATCTATCAAAACTATTCAAAACCCAATAGGGTTCCGATTGATTGCGTAACGACGTTTTCTAATAACGCTATCTTAGATAGATAGATAGCAGTATTTGATTAGTTTATTTACCATTTGACATGGTATTGTTTTTCTTAGACAAGTAAGCCTTTTTGTGCCTATTTAGACAGTCGATCTGAAGGAATAAACTCAAGTCGTGCGTCCGAGCTGACACACACTTTTTTCATAGTGAATGGATACAGAAGAATAGACTTAGCATTTTTTAAACTATAGAGTCATTCCATGTCAAACCAACAAGGCACTCAACCTGACCCTTTCAGATTTGGCTGAAATATTGTTTATTTATACTCTCTGACATCTTGAACTCAAATATAATTTTCAAAAAATTTAATTCCTGATAGTTTTTTAAATATAAATTTTTAAAATCACAAAATCCGCGTTTATTGACGTGCACTAAAATCTAAAATCTACAATAACTTTGGTTCTATTAGAGATAGAGAGCTGAATGATAGCTCATTTTAAAGAGGGTTTAATGGGATTCAATGTGCTACCCAACTTGAACACTTTAATGTACAAAATATTTTTTGAGTAAAACTCAAAAATCGTTTTTGAAAAATCTTTGTGTTGGTGTTTTTTAATTTTTTTCAAATTTATATATTATGTTTTTATGTATAATTTTGTGAGTACACCATAAAAATTTCAGAGTGGGACTATGATGGGATCGGGAGATATATTAAAAATACATAGAATCCCATTAAACCCTCTTTAAAATGAGCTATCATTCAGCTCTCTATCTCTAATAGAACCAAAGTTATTGTAGATTTTAGATTTTAGTGCAAGTCAAAAAACGCGGATTTTATGCTTTTTAAAAATGTATAACTAAAAAACTATCAGAAATTAAATTTTTTGAAAATTATATTTGAGTTCAGGATGTCAGAGAGTATAAATAAACAAGAGCCAAATCTGAAAGGGTCAGGTTGAAAACATTTTTTTATTGGTTGATTCGACGTGGAATGACTCTATACCCTAATTTGGTTTTCCCTGTTCATTCCGTAACAACCTTATACAAATTATTAAAAAACTATTAAAAAAATTCTAAAAAAATTTCTCTTAGCAACACATTCAATAATAATTCATTACAATATACAGATTGTATTAAAATTTATTCAAATCGTAAGATCTAAACAGACATTACATAATTAGGAAAGAAGAAACGTGTTTAAATATAATTTCGTCTTATTTTTGGAATGAAAAATATTTATGAGAGTGAAGTGTGTGATTTAAAAATCCTTCCTAACTCGGTGAGAGGCTCTGCCCCACCCCTCGCAGGCTGTTTCGCATTCTGTGGCTTCGTGAAAACGGAAGAGCTATAAAGCCCTGGGGGTGACAACGATTGCAGAAAATAAAATAAATCTCCCCAGGTATATGACATATGTTTTAATAAATTCGAATTGAAAGTAACTTTGATCTTTGTATTTTCAAATTTCAATTTCAATTGATATAATACCTCTTTAAATATAAACAGTGTAAATATATTGAGTGTGTAATTGAAATTTCGATGTGTTAGGTTAGTTACATAAATAAAAATATTAATAGACATTTTTTTTCTTTTTTTTTTTGGAATAAAATTGTAAGTAAAGAGAGAATTAATACTTTCCATAATATGAATCTATCACTATATTACTTCTTACTACTTACTTTTACACTTATTTCTTTTATTTGCTTAACTTCTCTATTTGACGTTTAAAAACCATATTTACGTAAAAAGTTTATTTTAGTTATCGATATAATAATAATCCTTTTTTTAGGTACATTTTATACATTACCTTAAATAATTATATAATATATTCCCTTAAGCAATTTAGATAAATTATTGTTATTAATTTACAGAAAAGTACTAAGTTAAAAATCGTCTAAATGGAGGCGGTAAAATATACACGTTATTTCAGCAACATTTTAGTAAAAGCAACTTAATAACATTTATTAAAATAAATAATCGAAAACAAAGAAAAACAGTAATCATCATCATCATCATTTCAGCCTATCGCAGTCCACTGCTGGACATAGGCTAGGACAAGTTCGCGCCAATAATGGCGTGAACTCATGTGTTTTACCCATAGTCACCACGCTGGGCAGGCGGGTTGGTGACCGCAGGCCTGGCTTTGTCGCACCGAAGACGCTGCTGCCCGTCTTCGGCTTGTGTATTTCAAAGCCAGCAGTTGGATGGTTATCCCGCCATCGGTCGGCTTTTTAAGTTCCAAGGTGGTAGTGAAACTATGTTATCCCTTAGTCGCCTCTTACGACACCCACGGGAAGAGAGGGGGAGGCTAAATTCTATGCCGTAGCCACACAGCAAAAAATAGTAATACTTAAATAAAAATCATGATCGACTTTTATAACTCATTGTTCATCTTTTGCTGGTTATTATTTAACCTTAATTGTAGCCATAAATTGATTAATATAATTAACATTTAAGCCAGAACAATTTTTATATAATTTATTTTTAAAATTCATAAATATGTCCTAATTTAAAACTTTACCGTATCTGAACTAACCCTTACATAATTCTGTCATCCAATAATTCGTGTTTACCTCAAACATACCATATTTGTTTTATTGATTGCGTGAGTAATGAATTAAAATTAACTTCGCTATAAATATTGAACCAAATCGTCTGTGAAGCTCAACTGACGTTTGAGTTATACGTTTAATGGATATAATCACATTTTGCGAAAATATCTTGTTTGTGAAAGAACTTTCCGGAATTATCATCGTCGATCAAATAAAATGGTTTTGAGATTTAAATTTATTTCAGAAAATTTTGAATTTATCAGTTCGATGTTACGATTTCGTTAATAAATTCTTATTGTATAAGTGAATCGTTATGTGAATTTGAATGATTGTTAGAGTAAAAGTCTATTTTTAAAGGACTTCCAAAAAGGCGGAGGTTCTCAATTCAACTGTATTTTTTATGTATGTTACCATAGAACTTTTGACGGAGACCCATTTAAATTTAATTGAGATCTGACAAGTACTTTTCGAGTTATATCTAATAATATTTTCGACCTTACAGAAGACCACAGCTAAATAATACTGCTTTCAAGCAGTATTGTGTTCCTGTTGGTGAGTAAGGTGACCAGAGCTCCTGGGGGGGGATTGGGGATAGGGTCGGCAACGTGCTTGCGATGCTTCTGGTGTTGCAGGCATCTGTAGGCTACGGTCTTACCATCAGTTGAGCCGTACGCTTGTTTGCCAACCTAGTTACATAAAAAAAAATAATAATAATAATAATGCGTATTTACTTGACTATTTTTTCGTTGACCTACGTTGTATTACACAGCGTAACTTTTCATTTGGTGTACCCATTTTGATGATTCTTGTTGTAATCAAATGCTGATGCTTGTTTTGTAGTCCCATTAAAATTTGATCGAGATCTGATAACTGCTCTTTGAGTAATCTTTGATAACGAACATTTACTTGACTATTTTTTCATCTACCTACGTTCTAACTACGTAGAAACACTCGTTATATCCCAATTAAATTTAATTGAGACCACACGATAATCACCATCTTTCGATTAAAAGAAGAATCATCGATATTTATCCACCCAGTAAAATTTTCTGAGCTAACATACATAAAAGAAAGAAAAAATAATACAGTCGAATTGAGAACGCCCTCCCTTTTTTGAGGTTGGTTAATATATTACTGCTTTAAAACCTTATTTTTTATAACCTTACTTTTACACGAAATTATAAATGCAAAAATGATATAATTATAATCCTTAACATCTCAAAGTGAACATGGTTTAATATAATTAAAAACTTTACAGTTTTCTGTATTAGGCTGCAAAAATATAAAATAAGGTAATACGTTTTTTATTCCTATGATTCATACAATGTTAAAACGATAAGAGGCTTAAAGAATAAAAACATGAAATAATTTATAAACTTTAAGAAATACATAAAAAGCATATTAAAAAGTGCTAAATTAACAAAATAAATAAATCTTATTTAACTTGTAATTGAAAATATAAATGAAATTAAAAATAAGTAATTATAAGTTTTTTCAACGGGTAGGCGGGTTAATTGAGGTAGGGCACAGTAGGAAATATCCTGCTCAAAGTATGAACCAGCCCAACTGTGGTAGTAGTACCAACTGGGGTAACCTCGACCTTAGAGAAGATCACAGCTAAATAATACTGTTTTCAAGCAGTGGTGTGTTCCTGTTGGTGAGTAAGGTGACCAGAGCTCCTGGTGGATTGTGGGTAGAGTCGGCAATGCGCAAGCGACGTTTTACGTCAATGTCCTTGAGATCAACAGTGATCATATTTGAGATTATCATATCACAGGTAACATTAAATCATGCCACTTTAAAAATTTAAAGTGGCATGATTTAATGTTACCTGTGATATACCTTTGATGTCATTAGATACTTAGTATAATTTGATGACTAAGATTTTGTTATTTGTCCATCTGTTTGTGAAAATTCATTTGTTGTAGAATATCAAAATATCTCTTGAGCCTATAATATTACGCTTATTGCATTTAATTATCATGAAGTTTAAAGTTGAGGTAATTTCAAATCACTCATCGTCACTTCAGCCTATCTTAGTCCACTGCTGGATATAGGCCTCCACAAGTTCGCGCCAAAAATGGCTTGAACTCATGTGTGTTGCCCATAGTCACCACGCTGGGCAGGCGGATTGGTGACCGCAGGGCTGGCTTTGTCGCACCGAAGATGCTGTTGCCCGTCTTTGGCCTGTGTATTTCAAAGCCAGCAAGTGGGCGGTTATCCCGCCATCGGTCGGCTTTTTAGTTCCAAGGTGGTAGTGGAACTGTTTTCTCCCTTAGTCGCCTCTTATGAGACCCACGGGAAGAGAGGGGGTGGCTATATTCTTTGCTGTCGTAGCCAAACAGTTTATAATGTGAAATATTTTATGCATAATATGTTAAGTTGCAAAGCTGATTAAAAATATACTGTTAAATCATATACAACATAATTATATTAATGGTTTATAAAAGTGCAACTCATACTCAAACTGGAAATTCTGATTTATCATAAATATCTCAATTGGAAGATATAAAAACGTCACATTAAAATGTAACAAAGATCCTTTATTGTAATCAGATCGGCGCGGCGGTAAATATTGTACCTACTCGAAGCTTAGCGAGTCATGCATTGCGATAACCGACACTTACCTTAAGGATTAGTGATGTTACTTATTATTTAACTTATCGATAATCCACATATAAACTCAAAACATCATAATATACTTTTGAATAATTAAAATAATTTTATATTACACAGCGGTCACAGCACGGTCACAGCAGTTACTCTTGCAGTCGCAGGTTCGATCCTCGTCATGACAAACATTTGCATTAGCCACATAAATACACACCACATAATTATGTATGCGTGTGGGTGGTTGAGTGCGAAATAAAAATTAATACAAAAGAAACCCCTAGCAGTGTTAGCTAAGAAGAATCACTAACAAACGTTATTTTTACTTGTAGAGATCAAAAACAAAGATTTAAAAAAAAAGCAAGCAAAGTGTCTAAATGCCAAAAACATCATCATTTTACGGAAATGCTTGCACTTTGTTTTCCAACATTTCTTCATCCCTACATAATATTGATCAACTTACACGGATTTACTGTATGTTGTCTCCGAAAAGATATGTTTTCAAACCACGAAGAAATAGTAATAAAACAAAAATCAATAAAACTAATTCTTTATTTTGTTTTATTATCGATAAAATGATGTCTCTTAACTAAGGTGTAAAGCGCTGCAGGTCGTGAAAGTGGCGATGCTATCTCCACGTCGAGGACGGGATGGGGCCTTGAAACTAATGTAAGCTTCTTAAAAGCCAACGTGAACACTTTACTTGGCTCACGTGAATCTTTTGTATGAAATTAGTCTATTAGAACCTGGAGTACCTAGGACTAGATTTAGAATCTTATAAAATTTTATCTTGAACATTTATGTTATGGTGTAAAGCACTTATGATGCCTATGCTTTTCAGCATAGTTATAATCGTTAAAGGGACCATAACAAAGTTCATAGACTTAATAACATAACATTTGTTTTTTCTTTTACAATCGCTAGCGTTAATTATAATTTTTTTTTGTTTTGTTGATATTTGAGAGCCTATTTAAAAACTAAAAGACAAAATTTGTCTTCTTAAGAATAGGTTTATGATATTTTCCATACAAAAAGCAAATTCACGACCGTCACAATAAATAAAACATTGATATACTTGTGCAGTGAGAGGATCACGTCGGGTTCTTGTATATATAGTTCATTCGCTTTGAAAACTTCGATAGCGTGATCTAGAATCGTCAGTTCGTAGGTGGCTCGATAGATGTCGCCACATCACTCCCCTCCGAGACCGGAGGTCGTTAGCGGTTTGAGTCGTCCATACACATCTTGTGATGCTTGCCGGGCCAGTGGAATGTTCCAGTGAGTCGGAACCAGATGCCGCATAGTTCACAGTGAGTCGGAACTGTCTGCGGTGATGCCCCAGTGAGTCGGGGTGATGCTGCATATGCTCCAGTGAGTCGGAGTGGTGCAGTGCTGCGTAGTGGCTGGCTGCTGCGTCGACCAGGAGAGAAGTGCGTCTCTGCTTGCTGACCGGCCGAAGTGCAGTGTGCTGTGCCAAGGTCGCTGAGAAGGCTGTGGGTGATGACCAGGTATGCGCGTCCGCTGCATGCTGGTGGTCAGGATACCCGTTGTAGCCGTGGATGCTGGCTGGCTGTAGGACTCGCTGCTCGAAAGCTTGTGGAAGTGATGATTAAGTCACGATGATGTAGATTGACGAAGGCTGCGCTGATGTTCATGCTCGGGGTCACCGGGGTCGGGGTTTGTGGGGATGTTCGTCCACCGAAAAGGGAGGATCCTCCAACCAGACGGGTGTCGTGTCTGGTAGGGCTACTGCCCCGACGGTTGTTGTCGGGTTCTTGTATATATAGTTCATTCGCTTTGAAAACTTCGATAGCGTGATCTAGAATCGTCAGTTCGTAGGTGGCTCGATAGATGTCGCCACATACTATACTAAAAGTTGTCTAAATTAATCATTAAACTATTGTAATTTGTATAAATGCTACAAAAACTCGAGAACGACCTATTCTAGCCGATATTTTTTTCTAATACAATTAAGATTTTATTTATTTTTTATTTATTTATTTATTTATTTATGTTTATTAGGAAGACATACAGTTTGATATACATTAAAAATAAATTTAAGTCAATACATTTATCACTTAAGTCACACATAATAATATACATATTTTACTATTACGGAACAAAAAATTACGAAATTTGCGCCAAAAATTGGAAAATTTCCGTAAAATAGTACTCAACAAATGTTTGAAATTGGAGTGTTCAACAATTCACGTGACATAAAAACATTTGTTGAGTCAGCAAGTGTAAATAATCACAGATTTCGTTTTTTGTATCAATTTTCAATACTTTTAAACGTATTTTATACTAGCTTCTGCGCGCGACTTCGTCGGCGTGGACTCCGCTCCTATTGGTCTTAGCGTGATGATACATAGCCTATAGCCTTCCTCGATAAATGGGCTATCTAACACTGAAAGAATTTTTCAAATCGGCCCAGTAGAACCAGATATTACCGCGTTCAAACAAACAAACAAACAAACAAACAAACAATCAAACAAACTCTTCAGCTTTATATATTAGTATAGATTATGTGGATCAAGAGTGGAATATTTCAAAACGAATTAAATATATAATTTTATCTCGAGCAGGATTGACTTCAAATATAAAATCTCTCTACTCGCACTCCGTCTTATAATTTAAACCATTCTTAAAATGTCCTCCTAGCACATCGATTAATCTGCCATGAGTCTAAAATTTTTGAAACGAATAGTTTATCTTAAGTAAATTAGTTTCAAAATTTCATTGCAGCGGTGCTTTGTTTTTAACGTTCGAGGGTAGATGGAAATGTATATGTAAAATCTAATACAACGTGAAGTGTTATTCAGAGTAATTTACAGACTACGGTAAATTCCAGGAAAATGTTAGGAAGAAAAGACTTGTCAGTAATATATTGCGAGATAAAACACTATGGTATCAATAAAAAAAGTCCGTGTACACACGGTATGCGTTTATTTGAAACAGCTTGTACCGTTGAGAATATGATTAAAAATATTGTAGTAAAATTATTTTACGCACGCTTGAGAGTAAGCTGGTGAATGCGTGACGAGAGCGTTACGAAAAGTGTGATCAGGCGAGGCGAACGGAGTTTGAGAGGGAGAGATAAGTCTGTAAAAATAGAAAGAGAGAGAGAGTCACGTTTCGTATGTTTTACTTCAGTCGTGTGGTCTAAAGCACACTCTTTTTTACAAGCTTTTATTTAACTTGCAATGTATGTATGTATGTATGTAACTTTAATGAATGTTTGTTCGGGTGAAATCTTGCAACTCAATTTTGAAGTAACCAATTGAGCTGAAATTTTGTATGCAGGTTCAATTTGGATGACAAAGCATGGTTAACTTTGTGACGCCATTCTAAATCCAATATGGCGGCATATCCAAGGGTGCGGACTAGTTATTTTTAGTGCACTTCTACAATATGGGTATCAAATGAAAGGGCTTGCTAAGAATAATTCGAATAAAGTGACGTGATAACCGACTAAAAAGTCAAAAATAAATTAAACGAAACGACAAGCTTTTATATCATACTAGCTTCTGCGCGCGACTTCGTCGGCGTGGACTCCGCTCCTATTAGTCTTAGCGTAATGATATATAGCCTATAGCCTTCCTCGATAAATGGGCTATCGAACACTGAAAGAATTTTTAAAATCGGACCAGTAGATCCTGAGATTAGCGCGTTCAAACAAACAAACAAACAATCAAACAAACTCTTCAGCTTTATTATATTAGTATAGATAGATTATGTGTAATGACTTTATAAGTAGATAGTAAAAGTTTTAAAGTAAAAATTTATTTTTTTCGTTTTAGCACATTCAAATAAAAGCTTGTTTTTTAAAAAGGTTTTTTACTTTTAATTTTATAAAATAAAACTACATAATATTATTAACTATGTATTTTTATTTTTTTATTTAGGGAGGGCACAGCAGGAAATTTCTTGCTAAGCACTCTAGTACTGTAAAAAATGGTAATAATGTTGAAAAAAATTAAATACTCTTGAAGTCAGGTGGTAAGATAGATATTCTAGCTTTCAGAATCTCTTAAATCTCGACTCGAGCGGTTAGTATTCTTTCTATGGACTTGTATGGATATACGCTCACTACATCAACGCCGTATCGACACCGGATCGCCTCGCACGCAAGCTGACCACCCGTTGACGGCGAGTCGTCTACTCGTTTTTAATATGAAGTCTTTAATTTCACCACACACCTATAATAAGAAAAATTTTAAATTATAAGGCAGGAGCACTTTACTCTTTTTTTTGTATATTGCAACATTAATTTACAACTAAGATTGTGTACTATGTATTATTACCAGTATGAAGATAAAAACTACACTACGATACATGACTATCACGTGTAGCTTCACCTTTATAAGCAGTGTTACGGATAATATTTTTAAACTAGTATTCAGAATAATCTGAACGTGAGCTATCTAAACACCAATCGTAGCAGTTTAAATTAAGTACCTAAGTTTAATAACTTTTGCCATTTTGTATTTTGTTACTAGTAATTAGCAAACTAATTTATATTACAGCTGTACTTGTGATTTAGCTCATAATTATACTATTGAATGTTGTTCTGCTGCTGTCATACGATTCAGCCTGTAATATCCCACTGTTGGGCATAGGTCTCTTTCCCCATGTAGGAAAAGGATCGATGCTTAATCCACCACGCTACTCCAATGCGGGTTGGCGGATATATTCCCTACAATGAGTAACGATCGCTATCAGGTGTACATGAGCGGCAAACACCTGTATAGAAAATACAAATTAATGTTGTCGTGTGCGGGGATCGAACTCGCAACCGCCAGCGCAACAGCCACAAACCAGTGCTGTGACCGCTGCGCCAACGCAGCGCTGCTGTCATAGTCTAATGTAATTTAGCCTACGATAGAACATTTTTATAACAGCTAGAGAATTATTGAACCAGTTTCAATAGTTTTACAATTTAACTAATAAATTAAACCTATTTTATATTTCATTATTTCATTAAGCATTTTACTATTATAGAATCATGTATTGTTTGTACAAAAATTAGTTCAGTGACGTATCACAGCTAGATAATTCTCAAGTAGTGTTTGTATTTCTGTTGTAAGTTGATCAGAGCTCCTGAAGAGGGTTAGAAGAGGACCGGCAACGCTGGACGACGGTGACGCTTCTCGCAAGTGATCCGCCCTGGTAACGAAGTACCGGTCGAGCCTCCGAACTAGAGGGCTAATCTCAAGTACGGACCGAATGGGGAACATCAGGGCTCAGGCTCAGTGAGCCCTGATGAACTGGTGGAAGGAGGACTTGGAGTATCCAGCGGGCTCAGCGACGGTGGACGCTATGCGTCCCCATCTTAGTAGCTGGGTCAAAAAGCGGCACGGGGTGCTGACCTTTCGGCTGATAATGACTTTGAGGGCACCGCTGCGTTTTAGTGTGTAGTCCGGTAGCCCGTGCACGTTCTGTCTGCGCCGGAAGCTTCACACTGCCGTCACATCTGAGTGGCCGGGCTAGTACATAAATACATTTCTGAGCGTTAAAAAAAAGGTTCTGGCAACGCTCTTGCGAGGCTAATGGCAACCGTATATCATCAGGAGGGATGTATGCTTATTTGACGACCAAGTTATATAAAAAAAAGTTCGATAGAATAATAATATGATAATTTTGGTAAATAATTTTCTGTTAAATAGTTACTGCCTAACTAATTCAATTTAGTTTTAAATCATTAAGTTAAATGTAACATCTATATACGAGTCAGTAACCAATTTCAACTTCGGTCTCAACAATTAGTTGCCAAAACCTAGTTGGGCAATTGTCGCTCAGAAAATAAAGTTTCCATTCCGTTCTCACATTAGCAACAAACATTTTATTATTTACTTTCATATGCAACCTTATATTAAAAAGCATAGAGTTTAAAATTGTTGACAAAACTGCATTTGATAGTTGGTTTTTATCTAACTCAGCTTAAGGGATTTTGGATTCAACTTTGATGCTAAACAGGAACAATTTGAGTTCTGTTAAAGGAAAAGTTTTAGTCGAATTTAATGATTTTAGGGAATAGTTTGTAATAGTTATTGATATTGCAATTATTTTGCTTTTACACTGATGTGGAAAAGTAATGCGAATATTTTAAACATCATCAATCCATCTATTTCAAATTATGAAATTGGGTATAGGTGTCACAAAATCGTGAGCAAACTTAGATGGAGTATGGATAACTTTTTGGCAGTGAATCCGTTGCTGCTCCAAATTTCTCCAAATGTTAAAGATATCTCCCACTTATTACAAATTTTAAAGTATATTCTATCAAATCGTCATATTATAAATTGACTATTAAACATACCAGAGAATTATTAACAACCGCTCTGATGCAGTAGTCCGAGTAACTTTAATTCTGATGGTCACGTGTTTGATTTCTACTCGAGACAGATATATTTTTAATAGTACAAAAGTTTGTTTCTAGTACATATGTGTGAAAATGTCCTTTTAAGTCTCTCCACTATGCCTTAGAGAGCGCATAAAGCCATCGGTCCCGGTTGTTAGAAAATATACCTGATGGTAATCGTTACTCATGGCAGGGTAACCATCCAGCAACTATATAATTATCTGATATAATATGTATACCATTTACTTTTATCAACTGGATATATCAGTCGATAAAATAGGCTCTTAAACTTAAATCAAAAAGAAATAAGCATCACTCATGCAATCTCTTGTTTTAAAATTTATAATAACAATAACATTCACAATAACAAATTAAACTATTAAATGCTGTTATCATAACTTCAATGGTATCACACACGAAACTCCTGAATGTACAAAGGCTCTATCATTCCAAAACGAATCTCTTCCACACGATCGCGTACAATGGCTTCTTTAATTTCGTCGACTCTTAGAAAGTTCCACATTCGATAAGAGTAAAGGCAAACAAGTTTATAAATTAAATCGAGAAGTTTCCATGTTGCGGAATCAGGCGGCCCTTGTGTTCGGTAAATATGAATATCGGGTTTATTACGTTTTGGGTTCACTCGGCCGTGTAATAAAACGTTGTGTACTGTTTTTCTATAGTAAATGGTTTTAAATTCAATTTTTAAGTTCTTATAAAAATAAATAATTGGAAAAAATATGTTGTAGGTATATTTATTCTATACTAATATATAAAGCTGAAGAGTTTGTTTGTTTGGTTGTTTGTTTGTTTGTTTGAACGCGGTAATCTCTGGAACTACTGGGCCGATTGGAAAAATTCTTTCAGTGTTAGATAGCCCATTTATCGAGGAAGGCTATAGGCTATGTGTCATCACGCTAAGACCAGTAGGAGCGGAGTCCACGCCGACGAAGTCATGCGCACAAGCTAGTAATCTATATATTTTTAGCATACTTCTTTTATGACATGCTGAAGTGCGGTAATAGCTGCAGTGTTTGTAGTAGGTACAAACGTCGCGGTTTTGATATCTGCTTGTAAATTTGTGTAGATCTATCTTTTCTTAGATATATTGGATATTTGAACTATTTTTCAACGTTTCCAGAATTCTACTACACAATCACATTACACAATCAACAACTCCCAAAAATGTTTCTGATATATTAAACACAACAACAACAAGCTGTGTGATTACGACAGTAAAGACTAAAGCCACCCCTTCTCTTTCCATGGATGTCGTTAAGAGGCGACTAAGGTTAACAAGTTAAGGTTTAACAGTTCCACTACCACCATGGAATTTAAATAGCCGACCGATGACTGCTGGCTTTGAATACACAGGTCGAAGACTGGCAGCAGCGTCTTCAGAGCGACAAAGCCAGCCCTGCGGTCACCAACCCGACTGCCCAGCGTGGTGCCCATGGGCAACAAACATGAGTTCGGCGTGAACGTGAACTTGTGGAGGCCTATGTCCAGCAGTCGACTGCGATAGGCTGAAGTGATGATCTAAAGCACACACAACTAAAACTCAAACGTCTTGAACGTAACAAGAATCTTTATTTGTTAAAAATTATTTCATCATCATCATCATTTCAGCTCACGGACGCCCACTGCTGGGCATAAGCCTCCCCTAATGCTTTCCACGACGATCGGTCCTGCGCAGCACGCATCCAGCGGCTTCCCGCGACCCGGACCAGATCGTCGGTCCATCTCGTGGGGGGCCTGCCAACGCTGCGGCGTCCGGTACGCGGCCGCCACTCCAGAACCTTTCCGCCCCATCGGCCATCGGTTCTTCGAGCTATGTGCCCTGCCCATTGCCACTTCAGCTGTGCGATTCTTCGAGCAATGTCGGTTACCTTGGTTCTCCTACGGATCTCCTCGTTTCTAACCCTATCTCGTAGGGAAATACCGAGCATTGCTCTCTCCATCGCCCGCTGAGCGACTCTGAGCCTTCTTATGAGGCCCATATTTAGCGACCACGTTTCGGATCCATAAGTCATCACTGGCAACACACACTGGTTGAAGACTTTCGTCTTCAGACACTGCGGGATATTGGACGCGAAGATTTCCCGTAGTTTCCCGAACGCTGCCCATCCGAGTTGGATTCGACGAGAGATCTCGTTCTCGAAGTTGGACTTACCTAGCTGTATTGACTGTCCTAGGTATATGTAATGGTCAACAACTTCGAGAACAGTGCTCCCAATGCGAACTGGAGTGGGTACGACATGGACGTTCGACATAATTTTCGTCTTGTCCATGTTCAGTTTAAGACCCACTCTTTGGGAAACACTGTTGAGATGCTCGAGCATTGTGCTCAGGTCTTCGAAGGTCTCAGCCATGAGGACTACGTCATCGGCAAAACGGAGGTGGGTAAGGTACTCGCCATTGATGTTGATGCCGAATCCTTTCCAGTCCAGAAGCTTGAAAGCGTCCTCCAACGCGGCGGTAAATAGCTTCGGGGATATAACATCCCCTTGCCTCACGCCTCGCTGAAGTGGTATTGGCTTCGAGTTCTGGTCCTGTAATCGGACTGACATTGTGGCGTTAGAGTATAAGTACCTCAGCACCTCGACGTATCTGCAGTCCACTTGGCACCTCTGGAGAGCCCGCAGCACAGCCCAGGTCTCAATCGAATCAAAGGCCTTCTCATAGTCCACAAACGCTAAGCATAATTTTGGCTATATTTCATTGTTAATCAAGAAAAAAATCAGTGAAAAATATTAGTATTCATAAGTCAAGTCAGAAAAATGCAAAAAAAAAGAAAAATAAATAAAAATTATTTATATAATTGTTATTAAGATTTGTGTCCAACCCGTAATAGAAATCAGTTTCTGTTACCACTGCGCCTTTTTTCGTTTAAAAGTTATCTAGTAATGCGTCGAAACAGACAATTTGTCAATAAACACAATTCTTCAACAGTAGTATTGATATGACTTCTGTAATTTAGTTATTCTCTAGATTCGAATGATATTCATCTAGTTCGACAATAAATAATCAGTGAAGTGTCGATAACAGATAAAGTTAGGCGCTTGCCTCGTCGTTTATATTTTGACGGCTTAGCTGGAAAACCACATATACGCCTAAAATATTTTCTAAGAGAAATACACCACTTAGGTCGGACTAAGTATTTGTATAAATATTAGTTTCTAGTCTGGTAGTACAAAATCAAAATCAAAAACAACTTTATTCAAATAGGCTTCAAATGCAATTTCAAATCGTCATTTTAAAAATTAAAATTTTAAAGTGATTATTATTTTTAAAAGTAAAGCCATCACCGATTGTGAATGTAGATTCTACAGAGAAGAATTGGTAAGAAACCCCGCATTTACTATTTTGAAAATAATGTATAAACTTAGCCAACCATGTCTCGGCGGTTATTTAAACCTGTCGGTCTCGATTATTATCGTTGATAATGTTGATATCCAATAGCATTTCCTGCTCAAAATATGGAGCAGCCCGACTGGGGTAGTACCTCGACCTTACAGAAGACCACAGCTAAATAATACTGTTTTCAAGCAGTATTGTGTTCCTGTTGGTGAGTAAGGTGACCAGAGCTCCTGGGGGGGATTGGGGATAGGGTCGGCAACGCGCTTACGACGCTTCTGGTGTTGCAGGCGTCTATAGGCTACGGTCTTACCATCAGGTGAGCCGTACGCTTGTTTGCCAACCTAATTACATAAAAAAAAAATAAAAAAAAAAGCAATAATTACTCGTAATAACAAAATTATCCTCCAAAAAAACAGTGGAGCTGTATTGATGCTTAAGTTTCCAACACTTCTCCTTTACGAATGATGTCCTGTGTGTGGGACGTTACATCCTGAATGAATGAATCTAACTGTTCTGTAATTGTTTTAGGGATATTTTTTTTTTCGATACAAATATATTTCGTTCAAAAATATTTAGGTTATAATACCTACAACGTTGTTTTGGAATTCCATTTAAAATGTGTTCAAGATGATTGGTTTTTAAATGTTTACAAATTTGTATGATAATTTTCGTTTAAAAATGAATGTAGAAGGTTATCCGGTTCAGCAGTGTCGCTCTGATTAAATTACTTGCGGCCTAGAATCGAGCAATATATTTTCACGAAATTACCTTTTGTCGAAAGTCCATATCAAATCGGATTGTTATCGCGAACGACTTTACTTATTTCGTTTATTTAACATTTTCTTTTGTTAGTTTTGGCGAGAACGTTCGAAGTAATCAGTTTAGTGCGCCGTAAAATAAATGTTTTTGTTAACTGATTATAATTGATAATGAGGGTTATGTTTTATAGTGCACAAATGTGTTTAAGTTTATATTGTTTTTGTTTAAAAATATTATTTTTGTAAATATTTAAATGTTATAGTAGTATGAAAATAATCATGGATATGGTTTGCTTAAAATAATAATGTGCAGGAAAATTAAATTAGAAGAACTTATTGTAAAAAAACCTGTGTGGTTTTATGAAAAAACGGTGAAAGTTAAACTTTTTTTTCATAATATAGACATTTAACTAAAAAAATTTGGAATAATATTCCATTAAGGGTATAAACATCGCTTTATCAATCTTACCGCGCGGCCTATCGTCACGCAACATACAACACACACACGAAAAAGTTTGAGACGATGTAATAAAAGTTTCACTTTAAAAAGGGAATAATCATTAAAAAATGTAAAATAGCCTGACTGTGGATGTTTTCCATTATTATAGCAGACAGTAAAAATTACTACCGATGTCTTGCGTATTTGAAGATCTTCTGTAAGGTTGAAGTAACTTCACCAGTACTGTCCAGCTCCAGATTTTTCTCAGTCTAGCTCCAGATTTTAAACAGGATTTTTCCTAACTTGTTCCTACGTCATAAACTTGTCAGTGTCGTTTATGTCTCTAAATTTCATCTCACAGTTGTGTGGTAAAGGAAAAACATCGTAATTAATAATATGTATGCATCGAATGCACTCTCTACAGTCATAAAAAATTAAAAAGTTCGTACTCCTTAACATATAACATTAGGCTAATTATTATTATCTTGTTTTGATATACAATGGCTATCTCGACTGAGCAGTATAAATATTTTGTAGCTTTAGAAATTTACCGCTAGTTGATATTCCTTTAAAAAGTGAACGTCAGCAAGTGAGAACAGAGCAATGGGTGTGCTGTTTGTTAGTAGCTATGTCATCTTCATATTTACACTCTTTTAATTTTATACTGAACCATTTAACCACACTGTCCGACGCTATGCACAATCAACTAACATTCAACCCGATGCGTTAGGGGACGAATGGAGTTACAAATTTAGTTTCGAAGTTCGCTCCCAAGTTCTAACATTTGACACATCCTAACTCAATAACCTCTCATTATGTATGTAATATTCTACGATGTTGTGCTAACTTGCGTTGTTGTCTGTTTGTTGTTCACGGGTAATTTTGTATGAAGAATGATGATGTTTAGTTATATAGTTATATATGGAGATAGTTTTTGTTATATCATGTATAGTTTAAATGTTACAGTTATGTTATGTCACTTTATTAATTAAATACAATCTATATATTAATACGTGAAGCAAAAAAAACTTTGTACCCCTTTTTAAGAAAATTGTGCGAACGGAGGAGTATGAAATTTTGCACACTTATAGTTTATATAGAGAAGGAATGCACAATGCTAATATTTTTTTTTATTCTACATAAAAAATACATTAAATCAATAAAATAAATTACACACACGAGCATGTATTTGACACATACACACGCATATAATACTCTTTAGTTTATTATTATAGAAGTATAGTCTTTGACAACAGAACCTTAACTATGTTCGAACTTATAATTTAAATTAATTATAGTTGAATTTCGACCACTAGTTTTTATAATATAATATGACACTACATCAACTACTAGAAGAAACTATTAGAAGAAAAAATTGCCGTTTGCTGCTGCTGTCTTCATGACAATACACTCTTAATGGTCTAAGATCCGAGAAGGTAAATCTTCCCTCATCTGTTAATTAGATGAAACAATTTTTTATAGGCAGATTTAAATATTGTGAATTTATAAAAAAAACCTCTGCCACCCTACGCCTGCTACAATTGATAATACTTAATTAGTTAATCAGTATTTTTTTATGATCTTTTCCCTCTCATGTTAATTACATGTAGTAAGCTAAAACCGGCAATATTTTATATTATATACCTTACTGTAGTAGGCACCCATCTTTATGATTGCTATACTTACCTGCAGCCAGGTCAGAAAAGGTAGATAAATGTAGATTATTACCCTCACATGTTAATTAAAAAATTCAAGTACAATAATAAACGGCGGCGAATTCTAAACATAATAATGTTTGGCTGCCGTATTAAAAGCTGATGCAGCCAAAGATAAATATGGTCTAAGATCCGAGATAGCTAAATATTCCCTCATCTGTTAATTAGATGAAACAATTTTTTATAGGCTGATTTCAATATTGTGAATTTATAAAAACAACTTCTGCCACCTTAAGCCTGCTACAATTAATAATACTTAATTAGTTAATCAGTGTTTTTTTATGATCTTTTCCCTCTCATGTTAATTACATGTAGTAAGCTAAAACCGTTAGTATTTTACATTATTTACCTGACTGTAGTAGGCACCCATCTTTATGATTGCTATACTTACCTGCAGCCAGGTCAGAAAAGGTAGATAAATGTAGATTATTACCCTCACATGTTAATTAAAAAATCCTAGTGCAATAATAAACGGCGTCGAATTCTAAACATAATAATGTTTGGCTGCCGTATTAAAAGCTGGTGCAGCCAAAGATAAATAGTAATAAGATACAATTTACGCTGACTATGGGAGCTCATTGCGAAGAATGAGACAGAATAATACGAATTCCTTCAATGAAAAGAGACAGCGTAAAATTCATGCGCGCGCATCACAGGCTCATTTAAACATACTAGAAAATACGCAAATTAGAAATTTCGAAAATTTAAGAAAAATGTATACTAGAATATATAAGAAAGATAAAGACAAAAAAATTGCTCCAAATTTTTAAGATTTTTTTTAATTTACGGAATAATGTGCAATATTAAATATATGCTTTTGAGTTACCCTTACCGTGAAATTTTCTTGATGGTTCAATTATTAATTGTTTTTATATAGTTCTTTAATTATAATTCTGATACGGTGAAATTAATTTTTTTTTTAAACAAACAAAAATATTTGTTTTATTTATTATTATACATACCATTATTATAAACATATTACAAACAGAAAATTAGTGAAATCAAATTTTGTTGGAAATAATTTTAAGGCGAAAATCAATTATTTTAGTCCGGGATCCCTAGTACATTTTTTTCACCTGATTAGAATCAAGCTAATTTTCCGGGAGTAGCTTCATTTTGATGAGACGAACAAAAAATTCCTCTACGAAAACTCTCGATTGTGGTAGGTAATAGAGTTAGCAGGAGATAGAGCAGCAGTGACCGTAGGACCGGGATAACGTACCAGGCAATTTGTAGGACAATATTACCATTAAATTATATAAATATTAACTAACTAAAAGAAAAAAAATCAGGTGGTTAGTAATAATATTTGATTTGATGACAAAAAAAAATCAAAAAATAAATAAATTTTTGACCGTTGATTTGATGACAAAAAAAAAATAAAAAAATAAATAAATTTTTGATGACCTTACGAGGTCATCTAATTGATGACCTCGTAAGGTCATCAAAAATTATTACTAACCAGCTGATTTTTTTCTTTTAGTTTGTTAATATTTATATAATTTAATATTGTCCTACAAATTGCGTGGCACGTTATCCCGGTCCTACGGTCACTGCTGCTCTATCTCCTGCTAACTTTATTACCTACCACAATCGAGAGTTTTCGTAGAGCAATTTTTTGTTCATCTCATCAAAATGAATCTACTCCCGGAAAATTAGCTTGATACTAATCAGGTGAAAAAAATGTACTAGGGATTTCGAAAATTTCGAATTTTCTAGTATGTTTAAATGAGCCTGTGATGCGCGCGCATGAATTTTACGCTGTCTCTTTTCGTTGAAGGAATTAGTATTATTCTGTCTCATTCTTCGCAATGAGCTCCCATAGTCATCGTAAATTGTATCTTTTTACTATTTATCTTTGGCTGCATCAGCTTTTAATACGGCAGCCAAACATTATTATGTTTAGAATTCGCCGCCGTTTATTATTGTACTTGGATTTTTTAATTAACATGTGAGGGTAATAATCTACATTTATCAACCTTTTCTGACCTGGCTGCAGGTAAGTATAGCAATCATAGAGATGGGTGCCTACTACAGTAAGGTATATAATATAAAATATTGCCGGTTTTAGCTTACTACATGTAATTAACATGAGAGGGAAAAGATCATAAAAAAATACTGATTAACTAATTAAGTATTATCAATTGTAGCAGGCGTAGGGTGGCAGAGGTTTTTTTTATAAATTCACAATATTGAAATAAGCTTATAAAAAATTGTTTCATCTAATTAACAGATGAGGGAAGATTTTGTTATATTCCGGATCTTAGACCATAAAGAGAGTTGATTAGGATTATAAATTATCCTGTGGTCTCGTAGTATCAAAATTAAGTGTGGAGTAGTTAAATATCGCGCTTAGACCCTACATGTGTGACTATTATTTGTAAGAACACATTTATATGAGATTGATAGATTTATAACTTTGTCAACAACTTTTGTAACTTTGTAACTTTGTAAACAAGTAAATTAAATAAATTGATGTGATTGATTTTAACTATTAAAATTTTCAAACTAAGGAAATACGAGTACTCATATCTCGCGACAAACTTTTCTATCATATAGATTGTGTGCAATGACTTTATAAGTAGATAGTAAGTTTTAAAGTAATTTTTTTTTTCGTTTCAGTGCATTCAAATTGAAGCTTGTTTTTTAAAAATGGTTTTTTACTTTTAATTTATGTCAGTTATATTCTATAGCAATTTTTAGTTTTTTCAGTGTCAATCATAATTATATATTTTACATGATTGTTACACAGTCATGTCAATTAAATATCTATAAATCAATCTCAACAATTTCCAGCCAAACAATCAAATATTATTAAATAAATGATATGTAATATTTAATTTTTTTTTTAATCAATTTAATTAATAAAAGACGTCATGAAAATAAATATAAGTTTGATTTTTACGTTACATTCTACGTTATACATTTAGTTTTAGCACCAGCAATATATACCTATGGTCTAAGATCCGGAATATAACAAAATCTTCCCTCATCTGTTAATAAGATGAAACAATTTTTTATAGGCTGATTTCAATATTGTGAATTTATAAAAACAACCTCTGCCACCATAAGCCTGCTGCAAATAATAACACTTAAAAAAATTTTTTTTTCTTCTAATAAATCTTTTCCCTCTCATGTTAATTACACGTAGTAAGCTAAAACCGTCAATATTTTACATTATATACCTGACTATAGTAGGCACCCATCTCTATGATTGCTATACTTACCTGCAGCCAGGTTACTCTGACTGAGGTTACTGACCTGGCTGCAGGTAAGTGTATCAATCATAGCGATGGCTGCCTACCACAGTCAGGTATATAATGTAAAATATTAACGGTTTTAGCTTACTACATATAATTAACATGAGAGGGAAAAGCTAAAAAAAAAAAAAAAATTGCAGCAGGCTTATGGTGGCAGAGGTTGTTTTTATAAACTCACAATATTTAAATAAGCCTATAAAAAATTGTTTCATCTAATTAACAGATGAGGGAAGATTTACCTTCTCGGATCTTAGACCACTACTGTTATTGAAATTACAATTAGTTAAAACAAATTAGTTGACGATAATTATATTTTTTTACTTTCGACGTGCTTTCGACATACATTTCTTTTCCATAAATATTTAAATAAACTAAGAATCAAATTATTTTCATTAAATAAAACATGGATTCCAATAATTCTTCTGAAATTTTATTAACTAAAATTATATGCAGTAAAAAAATCGCATATAATAGAATGAATAAAGTTTCTTATTGAAAGTAAGAAATAAAAATCTACCGTTGGTTCGAAAGAAATACCTCAGAGCTGAGATGAACCAGCGAAAGAAAGTCGTTGTTTTTTTTTTTACTTTCATCTACAGCGCTTTAGTTCATAAAAATCCGTACTAATAATGAAAGTAAAAATAGTATTCTTAAAAGTATTCGATAGTAAAACTGTCTTCATATAAATTAAAAGAAAATGCAGATTTTATTTGAGTCTTTAGATTTGATTTGAATTAAGCCGTCAGGAAAAATATATTTTAGAAAATCATCTGGTACACAGCGATAAATAGTGTTTTCCCCATCGTGAGAAAATCTACACATCTTGAAATAGTTTCGATAAAATTTTGATTTTTAATTCAATTAATTATTTACATTGTAGTACATTAACATGATTTTTGCTTATTTTTTTACTTCGCCCAATTCTTAAGATTGTAGCTATTTGTGGGAAGTATTTTTATATGAAACGAAACAGATGAAACAGAAGCGGGGAAAATAAAAATATTTTCATTTAAATTACGTAACAAAATATTTTAAAGAATTATTCAATCTATAAAATTGTTATCACATCGAAAGCAACACTAAACAAAAACTAGTAATGAACTATAGATAATTGTAAACATTTGAACACATTAAATTTTAGTGATTGGTTCAAACGCCTACCGAAATTTACTCACAATCTCTTTACATAAAATTTGCATTTCCAAACCTTACGTTAGGTAACTTCAGAAGAGATTATATGGGACTCCGAGGTACTTAAGTGCTACGCAAATTTCGTAGAGTCAAAATATTTGCAAGGACATTTTAGAAGATTTTTAGTCCCTGATTTTACGGCAGCTGATTTCATATTTCAGGCCTCGACCAATAAATTTGTTGATAACTTTTTCACCGAAAAAATTCTTTATCACTTTGAATTGAACTGGGCTATATTTTCAGGGTGGCTTTTCGATGGCTTTTGTCGAGGTTGGAATATCTACCTTTTATAGTCTACACTATCCTTTTACTAAAACCCATTACGTCTACCTAGACCGCAATATGATACCTATTGAACTATCTCCAATATTGTTTTTAGAAGAATGAATAATATCGTCTTTCAAATACTAAGCTCCTACAAACGTGTACAATTTATTCCATTGTCTCACTAAAGAAAGGTTGCCAGACAATAGTATTAAATTGTAATCGGTCGTTCTTTATCTTTTAAGAATATTTTTTCTCTTGTAAATCTTTTAAAGTTTCATATTAAAGATATTTACAAATCTTATATGCATGGGTATGTTTCCCTTAAATAAATTTCGGTTTTTCATTTGAATTGAAAAACTAATTAAATTCATTCCAAGCGTAACATACTATTACGAAAATTATTCGAAAATGGGATATTTACCATGTTTATTATTTTCGCTTTGTGGAGCTCGATATTTCGACATTGACTGCAAATGTCTGTCTGTCGAATAATTTTCGTAATAGAAATAACCATGTTGATCTAAAATCTTATATATACTAACTATTCTTTTTAATTTCACCTGTGTCCATTTTATTTACTATTCCTATAGGTACCTAATTAAGCTACTCAATGCTAACTCATTTTCGTATAAAATTGATTTGAACTTCTCATATTAGCTCAAACAGACAATTCGTCTTTATTACACTACCAAAAGATTATTATTCAAGTTTTCACACAAATCAAGAACGTGTCTCTATGTTTAATTCCACTTGAAGCATCAGAATAAGTTCAAAAAGCTAACCTAAAACGTATAATTCATGTCAGACCGCTGTGTAATCTTTATGACCTAACAATCTAGGATTAGCTCTGAATTTATTACACCTGGACACCTCCCATTCAGCTTTGTTCCGTTATGGTTAACATCCTCTAAACTCGGATTAAGTGTATGTGTCACCTGTCTCGTGTCCAAAAACATTAAGTAGATATGCCCCGTGCGACTTACCTTTGTACAATTATTATTTACGTACTTATATTAATATTTGTAATTTATTCTATATTGTTAATAATAATTAATCAAAATATAAATAAAACCTAAGATATAATGTAATTACAGGGTGTATTTGGAACGCATTGAAAAACGAAGAGGTATGATAGTGTTGGCTTAACCTGACATGATACAAGTGAAAAAAAAGCGAAAAGAAATTATTATTTTTTGCCTGTTTTCATCATTTTTTTGGTATAGTCCGGTTTGGGAAAAATAATGAAACAGAAATTTGAAGATAATGCTTTAAAATAATCGTGTTTGGAACAAACTGTCAATGTAATGCAAACCGTTCAAACGCGCCATCAGCTGACAGAGGTCAACGGCACGAGGTAAACGTACTCGCCGCCGCGCGCACGTTTAATTTTCGTTCCGCCGCCTCCCGCGCCCCGCGCGGCTCGCGGTCAACGACTACTCGTCACAATGTGTATTATACATTGCTGCCTCACATAATACATAAGTCCTAAAATGTTCTTAAAAAAACGTTTCTGGGATAAATGGTTATATGCATTATATAGTATATAAATAGTATATTACGTGGTTTAAATCTTACAAAGCGTTCCAAATACACCCAGTATATCATTATGATGCCATAAATTAAATTATTATTTTATTAGTTTAAACTGATACCAGTATTTTTAAATAAAGGACAATGCCTATTTGTGCCCGGTACGTGCTTTGACTAGTTTAGACAATTCATATATTTAAGTATCGTTTATTAATTGAAACTAGATTTTTAATAATATTCTAAAAGTGATCAAAGCCGGGGTTTATAATTTAATTTTAAAAAATATTTTAGTTGTATTCCGCGTTTGTCATGTCAAAATAGTTTAAATATAAATAGCAAGTCGTCATAGCAACCACACAAACAAACGCTTTTTTTAAATTAAAATATAAACCACGGCTTTGATTACTTTTAGACTATTATTAAAAATCTAGTTTTAATTAATAAAGAAAACTTTAATATGTCAATTTTCTGGTCGTGTTGGGGTTTATAATTTAATTAAAAAAAGCGTTTATTTCTATAGTTGCGTTTCCGACTTGGTATTTATATTTAATATGTTTTGACAGCACAAACCCGGAATACAAATAAAATATCTTTTTTAACTAAAGTATAAACTACGGTTTTAATCACTTTTAGAATATTATTAAAAATCTATTTTCGATTAATAAAGGATACTTAAATATATGAATTGTCTGAACACGTACCCGGGCACGGCTTCATAGAAAATAGGCATTGTCCTTTCTACTAGTTGTTTTATTGAAAAGAGTTTTAATCTATAAAATGTTTTTCTTTACCAAATAGAAGAGGAGGAATATACATAGACACAATTATTAATTCTTTATCATCTTAGCTTAAAATACTATGTCACATAGGCTTAGCCTTATAACTAGGGCTCGGATAAATATGTATTAAAAAATTCAAAATATGTACATATAATATGGACCAAAAGATGTAAAATATGGAAAAAATATGGAGTATAAAATAAGAATATCTTTTATATTAAACATTGTTTATTGTGAAAAGTTACTGCAGTATCAGTTACATTAAAAAATTTCTAAAAAGATAGCGATATGTTTAGGTAATTCAAAAAAAAAGAAGTTTATTCATCTTCCACTAAGTCTGTCTTATTAAATTGATTGCAGTACACAATCACACGCTTTTTTAAATTATCGTAATTTAAAATGTCGATTAAGTCTAAATATAGCCTTATTGGCTGTAAGATCTTTCCACGTCACATTAAAGGCAAATAAGTAAGGTAGGGCACAGCAGGAAATATCCTGCTCAAAAACTGGAGCCGCCCGACTGGGGAAGTACCTTAAACATGCAGCAGATCACTGCTAAAAAATGCTGCTTTCAACCAGTGTTGTGTTCCTGTGGTGAATAAGGTGACCAGAGCTCCTGGGAGGGGGGGGGGGTTGGGAGTATGGTTGGCAACGCGCTTTCAATTCATCTGGTGTTGAAGCTACGGTAATCGCTTACCATCAGGTGAGCCGTATGCTTTTTTGACCTACTTAAATATAAAAAAAACATGATATAATGGGAGCGTACTTAAAGACGCCTACTTCCGTAATTAGGTAAGGCACGTCTCCAGTACCCTCAAAACTCAGTACGCACTTAACTTTATTAATTGTTTTTAGTGTAACGAAGCCTTTATTTTTGTCTAAAGTCTATTTTTTTTTAAATGTTACTAAGTCGACAAACAAGCGTACGGCTCACCTGATGGTAAGTGACTACCGTAGCTTATAGACGCCTGCAACACCAGAAGCGTCGCAAGCGCGTTGCCGACCCTATCCCCAATCCCCCCCAGGAGCTCTGCTCTCACCAACAGGAACAAAATACTGCTTGAAAACAGTATTATTTAGCTGTGGTCTTCTGTAAGGTCGAGGTACTACCCCAGTCGGGCTGCTCCATATTTTGAGCAGGAAATTTCCTGCTGTGCCCTACCTCAGTTATATATAGTTGTAGTGTTCGTAGAATATTAGTTTTTGTTTAGCTATTTCAGCAACACCGCCTTATTCTTCAGAAACTTTTTTTTTTCTATTTTTTTTTCTTTAATAATCTTCAGGTTTTCATTTGATTGATTTGATTGGCGGCGCGGGGCAGATAATGTGGAATAAATGAAGTTAGAGTATTAAAAATCAAATTACGACGAATAATACGCGAGAGAAATGAAACCCGTGCGTCCGTGTGGTGGCGAGAATGCAAATACGTAAAATTATATCAATTTTTGTGAACTAATTCATGTTCTATGATATAAAAATCGAAAATATGGATGATTGTGATATTTTTTTGTAAAATATGGACTTACCCATGAAATATGGCAAAATATGGAAAATAAAAATTAGTTTTTCCGAGTCTATATGTAATAATCAATGTATAGAAGACATTCAAAACCGAAAATCGTGTAAATTAAAAATATGTATTTACATATTAATCCGAGCCCTACTTATAACTATCGGGATACTAACCTACTAAAAGTTAGAATTTATAATTTTAGCAAAGTTGTCTGATTTTTTGACATTATGTAATGTGGCGATGGACAAATTGATAACTTGTATTCGAAATAAGTATAAAAATAATTTCTTAAGAATGTATTTTGAAGATCATGTAGTATTATTAATTATTTTTATTTAAAATATTATTTCCTGCGCCATTTTGGAACACCACCCAATCTAACACAATTAAGAATAATTAGAGAAATATTCTAGGATATCGATTTATACGAGAAAATAGTGAAGTCTTTTCGTCCCTAAGTTCCTTTCGTCCCACAAGCTTCGAACATGAAAAACTAAAGATCGAAAACTGGTGATACTACAACCTTATGACGATCGATCGATCACGATTCAGCCTGTAATATCCCACTGTTGGGCATAGGCCTCTTCCCAATGTAGGAGAAGGATCGGAGCTTAATCCACCACGCTGCTCCAATGCGGGTTGGCGGATATATTCCCTACTATGAGTAACGATCGCTATCAGGTGTACATGATAACAACCGGGACCGACGGCTTAACGTGCTCTCCGAGGCACGGTGGGGAGACCCACAAGGACTGCACAAACACCCAGACCACCACAAACATCTGTATGGCCAATACAAATGTTGTCGTGTGCGGGGATCGAACCCGCAACCGCCCGCGCAATAGCCAATCGCAATCCAGCGCTGTGACCGCTGCGCCATCGCGGCGTCAACAACTTACTACAACCTTATATTATGATGTTATTTTGGTTAACACATTCTCCATAACAATCATCTGGAGACTTACACATGAAATAGAACAGATCACAG
Organism: Melitaea athalia; assembly: GCA_905220545.2. Taxonomy (NCBI): domain Eukaryota; kingdom Metazoa; phylum Arthropoda; class Insecta; order Lepidoptera; family Nymphalidae; genus Melitaea; species Melitaea athalia. Next base: position 2,471,800 of record HG992185.1, on the reverse strand, counting down.
ATTTGCGTTTTAAATTAAATCTCAATCTTATAAGAAAACGGGATATTTACCATGTTTATTATTTTCGCTTTGCGGAGCTCGATATTTCGACATTGACTGCGAATGTCTTGATCACGAGACTAAATAAATCTTAAATCTTAATCTGTTACATATCTATACTAATATATAAAGCTGAAGAGTTTGTTTGTTTGATTGTTTGTTTGTTTGTTTGTTTGTTTGTTTGTTTGTTTATTTGTTTGTTTGAACGCGATAATCTCTGGAACTACTGGGCCGATTTGAAAAATTCTTTCAGTGTTAGATAGCCCATTTATCGAGGAAGGCTATAGGCTATGTGTCATCACGCTAAGACCAATAGGAGCGGAGTCCACGCCGACGAAATCGCGCGCAGAAGCTGGTGTACCTATAAATTTAACATTTTTCTTTTTATATAAAAATAATATAAAAATTATATCGATATCATTGTTTTTATTTAATACATAACGTAAAATTAATTTAAAATAGAAATAAATAAAAATGTCAAACAAATAAATGAAACTTAAACAAAAGAACTCTCGAAAAATGTAAGACATTAGCAATAAAGATCTACATTTAACGTATAGAGCGAAGATAAAAGTAGCGAAGTTGTGAGATCTGAGAATGTAAACGAAAACAAGGCTTTCAGACTGCCAAACATAATCTCATCTACATAAAATAACAAAGTCTACGATATTATATCAAACTTAACATAATATTAGCTTTCACTGTAATAACAGTTAGAGTAAGACATATGTACATGTGTTCTGTTAAACATTTTACAGTATTCTCAAGTAGAAAACTTACAAGTATAATAATGTTTCCATTATAAATGTTACTAACAGATAGTTTGAATAACTTCATTTCTGATATTTAGAGATTGATTGATTGTGTAAAAATTCTGTCTATAGACATTAGAGTTGAAATCTCATAAAAAAAAATAAAAAATTAAAATAAACAGGATCTGCATTCCGAATCGGAGGTAGCTTCACTTAAAAATGATAATCACTTTAAAATTTTAATTTTTAAAATGACGATTCGAAAGTACTTCTGAGGCCTATTTGAATAAAGTTAATACAAATTATAAAATTTGTACGTTCATGTTTTTCACCATTTTTTAAACCTAAGTATTTCAAATATGGAATAAAAATTCCAGAAATTTAATATTTTGTCTTTAATTTTGGACATAATTTTGTTTTTAATATTCAATCAAGAAACAATCTTAAGAAGATAAAAACAAATTAAAACAATTTATTGTAAGTAAAAGTGTAACGGTACAAAATGATGTATGAACGATATATTTCCAGTGACATTATTAGTAAAACAGAAAGCAATGCCGCAGCTTTGTGTAAATAACTGTTTACCTGTTTCTATGAACCCGTATTACCCAACCGCAGGACAGATTCGACAAACGACATACACATTAATTTTTATTATTCACATGTGATACAATATAAACTGTATTGTTGTACGAACTATTACATTCAACAGTTACATTTGAGTAGAATTTCACTGCCTATCGAAGTGTTGATTAATGAATTTTGTGAACAACAAAAATGTACCAGTTGTAGAAATCGCTAATAATTGATACGATCGCATTTTGTTCATTTATTTTCTATTGCACATATCAGTCTTTATGTTAATTATTTCGTAAACACTTTCTCTTTTCCCTTCTGTCTCTCTTTAACGTGTCCATAGTCCAAATCAAACAATATGTGCAATATCCGCTTCGAAGGTTTCCAGGTAAGCGACGAAATACAAACCGATGGGACATAATGCGATATAGCGCGAATAATACGACAAGTGAGGGCAATTGGCGCGACAATGCAGGACAGCTTATGGGAAGAATGATTATTCCATATTTTCGCATCTCGTCGAGCATTATCGTCCAATTTGTCGCTCACGTGCGATAGTGGTTGAGCAATATATCTTATTGTTTTAAGAATTTATAGCTTTCTTCTTTTGTACCCAACTATCAGTATAGGTAAATATCAAAAAATTTCTAAAGCTTGAGCATATTCAAGAAGACAAATGCTTCAGTCATGACGGGATTTAAAAGATTATATGACGGCAAAGAAAACAAGGTTTATCTGAAAAATTAAATAAAATTATTTATTGCTTTTAAATTAAATTAAATCATTAATTTAATTATAGTATTATTAAATCGAGTAACGAAAAGCACAGTCATTATTATTGTAGTTCGATGTCACCACCCACCATATGTAGTTAGGCGAGCAAAATTGGTCTAATCCAAATACCATTTCCAGTTACATCGGCTTGCCCTAAACTGTATTACAACACCATAAGGTCGATAATGGTGCTACATTTTGTACGAATCGAAACGGATTTCTGTGGATAGCAAGTTAATTAACCTACTGCGATGCTGGCATGTAATATAGTTTGAAATATCCCTCAAGGATTAATACGTTGATGTCCATCCTTTATTAGGGATGAGTGAGATTTTTGGGTTCGGGATTTGGAAGAATAGGTTATGAGTGCAAATTAAATTTTGCAAACTATAATCTCGTGATCCTTGATTGTTTAAGTTTTGTGAAACGACAGGAATATATTATTATGGTTATATTCAAATACTTATTTATAATTATGATTATATATGCGAAATTATAAGCATTCAGAATACAGGCGTTCATTATAAAATGAAGTTTTGGCTTAAAAATTAAAAAAAAATAATTCAGAAATAATAATCTTGTGCAACCCTAACGCAATAATCTCCAAAATTTTTAAAATAACATTAAAAAAGGACCGTTGTATATGGTATGAACATTAATTAAAGGTTTACAATTTAACACCCCAAGTAGTCAACCAAAAGTATCAAATAAGATATTATAGCAGCACTGGCATTCGGGAGTGAGTTTGTACAAAATGTCGACCATCCCTTGGTTCAAACAAACAAACAAACAAAAAAACATTGTCATGAGAGAAGCTCCACAAAAAAGACTTTACTTTTGATTTGAAAAAAAAAAGAAAACAAAAGAAACACTTCATTCTATTTACCAGGAAAAACCCACAAAGACGCAGCGTTTTTTCCCAAGGGTCCTAAATTCACCACAGCCATAAACCGACACCTATCCGCAAGTTATGCGCAAGATTTAATATATTTGAAGGGTCTTTAGCACCTCGAAAGATGAAAGTATAAGTTTTCTCTTTTAAATATTCTGCCGAGAAGTCGACTTGAATATTCTCGAGTGTCAGTCATAGACTGCACGGAAATATTTTGAAAAAAATCCTACCAAACAATAATTCAGTTAATATTTAAAAGTTCCTAAAAGAACATACAATATAAACGATAATCCAGTAAAAGACAATTGTTTTATGACTAATTGCTGCTCTAATTACCAGAAACTCTACATTAATAGAGATAAAAAATTCGGGATATTAAAATTAAAATCAACAAAAACAGTATCTGACAAAGTTCAAATAACTTAAAATTGACTATTCTTAACAACTTATATTTAAAAAAAAAAAATTGCTCAACTGTCCCAATGGGGACGTAAACAGTAACAGCAATCCTTACGAAAAGGTTAACTGCAACATGAAAAGGTTAACAACCTCTGATATTTTATATAAAAAAAGCAAAAGCTCATCTTACGAAAAATAAATTCAACTTAATACCGAACATACACCAAGTGTGCGAAACACGATTCATAAAACGCAAACGAAATAAAACCGTGTTTTCGAAAAGCGTCAAGTGAAATAAACGCAGGGTATAAAATGTCCGGCCCAAGTGTCCGCTACAAGAAACAAATAACTTGCGAAAGAATAACACGTGGACGAAACTAAATTCCGAACATCTGCTAACCGTCCGGAAAACCTCCTTACCTTGACGTTGTTATTCTGGATGTGGTATTTCAATACTATTTTTTTTTTCATAAAAGGAAACGATAACATTTATTTCGCCATAAGGTAATTAACAACAACAAGCCTGTAACAAACGTCAAATTCAACTAACAATAAGTCATGGTAGGAAAGTCAACAGAAAGATTTAAAATTTTTACGTTTTAATAATGGACCTAACTGTTGTATGCTGTGTGGTTACGGCACTAAAGAATGTAGCCACCCCCTCTCTTCCCGTGGGTGTCGTAAGAGGCGACAAGGGATAACACAGTTCCACTACCACCTTGGAACTTAAAAAGCCGACGGATGGCGGGATAACCATCCATGCTGGCTTTGAAATACACAGGCCAAAGACGGGCAGCAGCGTCTTCGGTGCGAGAAAGCCAGCCCTGCGGTTACCAACCCGCCTGCCCAGCGTGGTGACTATGGGCAAAACACATGAGTTCGCGTCATAATGTCGGGCGCGAACTTGTGGAGGCCTATGTTCAACAAGTGGACTGTGATAGGCTGTAGTGGTGGAATGGACCTAACATTACATACTTAGGAAATGTACCCAGTTTTGTCCAGCAACCTTAATATTGGCAAAAAAGTAAATCAGCTGAAAGAAAATCTTTTCTTCGAGAAATCTTATTAATAATTAAAAAATAGGTTGTAGTTAATTGTAAACGAATTCCCACGATATATTAGTCTTTAATTAAAAATTAAATCGTTAGCATGTTCGTCCATATTCTTATGATAATAATTAGTGTAAAGATTTACCATAATTATATTGTACATTTAATTATATTAATCTCAGTGTAAGATTATCGGACTTGATGATTTTTGAAAAAAAAAATCTTTTTGTAAATATTCACTATTAAGTTTTACAACTGAATTAAGGAGTTTTTTTTTCTTTTCTGATTAATAAAAAAAAACTTATTAAAAAGATTAGAAAAGTAAATAGTTCATTTAAACAAGTCGTTTAAGAAATCTCCCCACGTACAACGAATACGTCATTTTTATATACGTAGGTAATAAAATTATTCTATTAAATTAAAAACATCATAAGTTTATTAATTTCGCAACGAGACACTTCAAGCGACCTACATCAACGATGAGAGGTATTGAAACGCTATAAATTAGCCGTCTTATCTCGCTGACCATTCGCGGCACATGCTCACGGATTACTGAAAACGAAATCTTTTACTTCACATTTAAGTAAAGCGGGATAAACTCGATATTGATGTATTTATTTTAAATCTGCAATTAAAGTCCTAGCGGATTACCCTTTGAATTATAATTATGATGAATGAAATATTAAGTTCTTGATTAAATGTTATTAGAAACGGGAAGTTAATGATTAATGGAACCCGCAGTAGAACACCGTAATGGATTAAGCTCCGATCATTCTCCTATGTTGATAAAGATTCCTATGCCCCGTAGCGGAATGTTATAGACTGAATCAATCGATCACTTAAACCTTAGACATACACACACAATCATATTTTTGTAACATCTATAATTTAACGTCCGTGGATTAATTTTGCCTATAATTCATGATACTTCTCTTTTATACAATGAAAAAATTAAAACCAAACTTGAGGCGGGAGTTGAATCTACTACTCCAGAGCGAAAGGCAGAGTCACTGCCGAAAGGCAGAGTCACTGCCTAAGGGCAGTATCGCCAGCTGATCGGCTAAAGTTGTAAACAGTGTCTTTAGATTTCAAAGAAAGTGTTTCAAACTTAGTTGTCACAAATCGAGGTCTAAAGCTAAAGTTTATTTAATGAACTTACAAAAGGCCTCCGTACTCTTAACTAAGCCCCCGATCTTAAGCCGATTATCAACTTAGTATCCACTTAATGTTCACTTAGTGTTCTCGGAACAATGATAATATTTTTTATTATTATTTAGTGCTTCAAAGATTAGGACATAAATCAAAAATCCACCTAAAGGAGAGTCATGATTCAGCATGCAACTTACCACTGCTAGGCGTAGAATCTTTTTCCATGTAAGAGAAGGATTGAACTTAATCCACCACGCTGCTCCAATGCAGATTGTCGAATGTCTATCCCTCCTATGAGTGATAATCGCTGTTAGGTGTATATGATAACAACCGGGACTGACAGATTAACGTGACACGGCAGATGTAGGTGGTGAGATCCACAAGGACAGATACTGAGACCGGAAATAAATATTTGTACAAATACAAATGTCCATCCCGAGCAGAAATCGAACCCGCAAACCGTCAATGTCTGGGTGCTTACACGGAGCAAGCTCCACTACACCAAGGTGGTTGTCCTGGTTGTTGGTCCCATATATCTGTGAAACGAATCAATATTTTCAATTATGGGATGCTTAAATATGTAAATTTATTTGTCCCCGATCCCCTACAAGAGTTTTAGGGCCAACTAATAGTTAATAATGGGAATATTTAGATTGTTTTGCTGGTTCCGGATTTACGGAATAATAAACACTAAGCTTTATACTATATTTATGTTTACTATATTTTTAGCTGAGGTAAGGCACAGTATGAAATATAGTGCTCAAAATGTGGAGTATCCCGAATGGGGAAGTACCTCGACCTTTCAGAAGATCACAGCTAAATAATACTGCTTTCAAGTAGTGTTGTGTTCCTGTGGCGAGTAAGGTGGCCAAAGTTTCATCGTTTGCGATACTTCTGGTGTTCCAGACGTCCAGAAGCTGTATTATCGAAGTCGGACCGAGTTCAAAGAATCATTTCTTAGTACAAAATTTTGACACATATCTATACTAATATATAAAGCTGAAGAGTTTGTTTGTTTGGTTGTTTGTTTATTTGTTTGTTTGTTTGTTTGTTTGAAAGCGGTATTCTCTGGAACTACTGGGCCGATTTGAAAAATTCTTTCACTGTTAGATAGCCCATTTATCGAGGAAGGCTATAGGCTATGTATCGTCACGCTAAAACCAATAGGAGCGGAGTCCACGCCGACGAAGTCGCGCGCAGAAGCTAGTACATACATAAAGCTACTGCGTCTACTGGCTATGTCAATAGACTTTAACCTTCATCCTAGGCTAACAAAGGCGGGTAAACTATGACCTATGTAGACAGTACACAAATACGCAGTACGTTCAAAAGCGGCTTACAAATAAATCCTTCATTTGAAAATGAACTAGAGATTTAGTCAGAAGGACGAATAGTTTTACCATTTCAAATGACATAATCATTCTACGATTCAGCCCGTAATATCCCACTGTTGGGCATAGGCCTCTTCCCTATGTAGGAGAAGGATCGGAGCTTAATCCACCACGCTGCTCCAATGCGGGTTTTTTTTTTTTTTTTTTTTTTTTTTTATGTAACTAGGTCGGCAAACAAGCGTACGGCTCACCCGATGGCAAGACCGCAGCCTATATACGCCTGCAACACCAGAAGCATCGCAAGCGCGTTGCCGACCCTATCCCCAATCCCCCCCAGGAGCTCTGGTCACCTTACTCACCAACAGGAACACAATACTGCTTGAAAACAGTATTATTTAGCTGTGGTCTTCTGTAAGGTCGAGGTACTACCCCAGTCGGGCTGCTCCATATTTTGAGCAGGAAACCTGCTGTGCCCTACCTCAGTTAAAGGACTGCACAAACACCACAAGGACTGCACAAACACCCAGACCACGGCAAACATCTGTATGGCCAATACAAATGTTGTCGTGTGCGGGGATCGAACCCGCAACCGCCCGCGCAACAGTCAATCGCAATCCAGTGCTGTAACCGCTGCGCCAACGCGGCGTCTAATCATTCTAGCGTAGTGTAAAATATCCTTTAATGACAATTGGGGTTCTATTCAACTCTATGTGAATATTTATTCACTATTTTTATTTCTGTTCATAGTATATGTCCTTGTCTCCCCACTATGCTTCGGAGAGCACGTGATACCATCGCTATCGGTTGTTCTCACAATATGTATGAAATGTATGACGACGATGACTACGATGTATGAAAATTACACACTAATTTCATTTTGAAGTAGTTTTGATTCATTTTCAATAAAATGTAGAGTACATTCAATGTCCAGATGTAGGACTCTACGTAAAATTTGTCGACTCTAGTTGCTACAATAAGCATAAAGCTCGACCAGGCTATGTCTGTGACCCGCTACGTATATAAATATTGTGAGCAGGTGGCATGTGGTGGTTTCGGCATGCACGATTGGCTGTCTCGTGTTTGTCCTTATCATTTCATGGTCCATTACTGCGTTTTTATATTGTATTTGACTTTAAATTTTTAAAAGAGTACCGAGAGTTTTTTTTCCGCCGGCTTTTGCACGCGTCACACGCTTAAGCGTGTGGGTGTGCTTTACTATTTTTCTCTCGGCCTACACTAGGAAAATTACTTTATGTCATTGTAATATCTAATAAAGCCGAGGAAAAAGTAAATAGGTGATGTCTACCGAGACATTAGAAATTTTGACTAAGTTAAGGTTGCTTATAACACTATGTACGTTACGTAAGTTTGTAATGTACCCAATGTTATTATTATTATTATTATTATTTATACTTTATTGTACATCACAACTACAAATATCATTTACAGACTGTGAAGTACAATGGGCGGACTTATGGCTATTTAGCCATGTCTTCCAGACAACCCAAATATATATTTCCTGCTATGAGTAACGATCGCTATCAGGTGTACATGATAACAACCGGGACCGACGGCTTAACGTGCTCTCCGAGGCACGGTGGGAAGACCCACAAGGACTGCACAAACACCCAGACCACGGCAAACATCTGTATGGCCAATACAAATGTTGTCGTGTGCGGGAATCGAACCCGCAACCGCTCGCGCAACAGCCAATTGCAATCCATTGCTGTGACCGCTGCGCCAACGCGGCGTCACTGTTAATATTAATGTATACATTTTTATTTTATTGATATTTTGCTGCCTTAAATTTTTTATTATTGTTTAGTTTTTTTTTTTGTAAATGACATTTTTCTTTTTCTTTTTTGACTTTCGTTAAGTGTGAGGACCACCTTATGACGAAATAAATGTTTTCATTTCATTTCATTTCATTACACAAAGTACTTAATAACGATTGTTGCTATGGAAGTATCCACTTAGTCCTCTATAGATTAATATAGCGTAATAATTTCCAACGTCTCTATTAAATGTAGAGGTCACTACCCAGACGATGACTGTACGCTATTTCAGTAGCAGAAAACCTACAAACTTGTTCGCTTCGAATTTCGACGATATTTATTCTATCAGCATTTCGGTACATAATCTCGTCAGCCCGGAGTGGCTGTCGAACGCTGACTGTCACGAGGCGACATCGCGCGCACAAACACAATTTACATTTTCGACACCTAGCCAATACGACGGTACCGTCAATATTTAATTTCTGTTTATTAAATTGGAATAATATTGGACGTTCTCGTTTTTACTGAAAACGCATTAATTTTAAAATATATTATTGTATTGTGGTGTTTAATTTAACTTTTAGCATTCGTTTATGTTTAATACATACTTCATTTAACTGCAATTTACCGCAATCCATTTTGTGAAAACCAATTTCATTTTAATTATTTTTGGAAATAATTAACGACTATGTGGCATTCATGAATTTCATCGAATTCTTTATATAAGATGGGTACTACAAGATTCTTATCTATGCAATAGTACGTGTCTTGTGTGTAGAGTAACTAGAAGCTTTTTTTGGATGTTTATGATTCTATAGCTGTTTTCTTTAGAAATTTGTTTCCTATTAAAGTAAGACAGTAATTACAAGACTTATATTGCTCGCGAAATTTGAAACAGTCTAACTGGGAAAGTACGTAAATCTTACATAATTATGATCACAGCCAAATAATATTTATCTCAGTGTAGTGTTGTGTTTCTGTGGCTACTTATTTGTATAGCCAAGTACTTCTAGTAGTAGGGTAGAGTAGGGAAGGCAACGCGCTTGCAGGCATGCACTTACCATTACATTTTTTTTACCATCCTAAGATATAGGTAAAAATTTTTTATAATTTTAAAAGAAAATTTAACACATACGTGGATAAATTTATGAAAACTTTTAAAGTTTGCGTCACTACCGACATAGTACGTGTGCTTCAAGTAAAGTTCTTACAGAATCCTCGGCTACTAAACTCAATCTTGCGCTAGTGGCTTCCACTTGCACTCCATTCAGCTCATAGCTTGTCGCGACCAAACTTGTGTAACTTTTTAGATAATTTATTTTTATTTCAAACGTATGGATAATATTATATTTAGAAAGTGTAAATTTGATTAATTTATTTTTACTAGCACGTTGGCGCAGTTTGTAGAGGCCCTGGTTTCTGCTCCAGGGGTCGTAGGTTCGATCACTTCTGAGTCTGTGTGTTATATTTAGTTACATATGACTGAGGTAGGACACAGGAGGCAGAAAACCGGGATGTCTGGCGCGAAGTTGGGGAGACCTATGTCCAGCAGTGGAACTCATAGGCTAGACTAACTGACTGACTAAATAAATACATGCTACAGCAAAAACAATTTTTCGAATGTTGTCATAACATGTAAAAAATTGATTATTTAAAAAATTTAATAAAAAGAATTAATTATATGACAGACATGAAATTACATTTAAGTAATTCGGAAAATACCTTCATCAAACTAAGCGAAGTCAGCCGTATCTAGTTGTATAAAATCCAATACTCCGAACATCCATACCATATTTCACTGATGAAATCGAATCCTTCGACATCATCTAGTAAAATAAAATGAATCTGTTCAAACAAATGAACCGAAAATACAGGTTAATTGGAAACTGATGAATTTCATCGAGGTTCGTCTGAACGACCAATATCGTTTTACGTAACGACTGTCACAAAAGGAAAAATTTATTAAACAATGAATGGAAAATGGTAAAATATTAAGAGCACTAACATATATTTTTTTATTAGTATATGTGTAGAAAATTATACAGTGGTCACGTTTATTGGATACTGTTGTGCCATTACCATAGCGTTCGATTCTCACTTAACATTACGTTATTACGAAATGTTAAAGTCATTAATTACTATTACAATACGATTCAGCCTGCAACATCCCACTGCTGGGCATAGGCCTCTTTCTTCATGTAGGAGAAGGATTGGAGCTTAATTCATTACGCCCCACTGTTACTTTTTAGTGGATGGAATTATCTTCTTTAAAATAATAAAAAAATACATTTTTTAATTACCTTTCGACCATCTTAGTTTATGTGCTGTTCAACTCCACATTTCTTTTACTACAAATTTCACCATTGATTTGGCAAATATCAATTGACATTGAATCAATGGTGAAATTTGTAGCGAGGTTAGGTCTTTGGTGACCCAAAGGTCTTTGGTCTTTGGCGACCCAAAGACCTAACCTTAATACACATTCAAACATCTAGTCTTATTTATTAGTAGGTTTTAGAAAATTATTTTTATATTCACAACTATCAACCCGCCCTGGCTTTGTACGGTTGCAAAAACTTCCAGTGTTCCTCTACTATATCATGCATGTATTATACATATAATCCTTCCTCTAAAATCACTCTATTTACTAAAGAAAATCTAATCAAAATCCGTTGCGTAGTTTTAAAGATCTAAGCATACAGACAGGGGGAAGCGACTTTGTTTTATACTACGTAGTGGTAACAATAGCCATTGCAATTCGATTTATTTTTAATGTTACGAAAGCAAAGCAAAATTTCTCGTTAGGCGCTGATAGGAATTCCTCTCACACGCTCCCAATATCGGAGAAATATCGAACAATTTTATTGCGTCTGAAGATGTGTTGTAATATGTTAATGTTCTGTTAAATAGTTGTGAAGTGTATCTCATATTGTTATTATTATTTGCAATTTTATACTCGTATAGTTAAAAAATCGAAATAAATTCGACGATTTAAATAATAATCGAAAATAAATTCAAATATTTAAAATTGAAATAAAAACATATCTTAGTCAACAATGCACTTTTGAATTGTCACTTAATAAATCTGTCTTGCATGTTCTGAGCATTAGCATTACCTACTAGCATTTAACATTGTTACACTCATGTATGGAAGTGAAAGTTGGGTATGGCAGAAGAAACATGAAAGCAGAATAAATGCAGTTGAGATGAGAGCGTTAAGAAGTATGATAGGAGTTAAACTGAGTGACAGGATAAAAAATAGTGAGATAAGGAAACGTTGTGGTCTGAAAGAAGATGTAGTGACAAAAATTGAGAAAGGTATGCTGAGATGGTTTGGCCACGTCGAGAGAATGAATGACGAACGATTGACGAAAAAAGTGTATAAGGCGAGTGTGAATGGAAGTATTGGAAGGGGTAGACCTAGGCGGACTTTTCAAGACCAGATCAGAGACGTCTTGAAAAAAGGCCAGGTCAAGAGTACCCTAAACCGTAGAGCGTGTATGAAAGGAATAATGAAAGTGGATGAAGCGAAACAAGTATGTAAGGATCGTAGCAAGTGGAAAGAAGTGGTCTCTGCCTACCCCTACGGGAAAGAGGCGTGATTATATGTATGTATGTATGTATTTAACATTGCTCTTAGCATCACTGAAAGCAATCAAAACTAAAAATTATTAATAAAGCTATAACAATATTTAATTTAAGTATGAAAAAAAAAACTAAGTAAAAACCTTTTAATCTATTAGAAAAACTTTCATCAAACGTTTACAAAATCCGCCGATAAACTTATTTAAGAAAAGTATTAGTAAAAGAGCTTGTGAGCTAAATGGTTTGATCTAAACTTTTTTGGATCAGAATGGAACAAGAAAACAATTAGGATTTACCTTTAGAATCTGAACTAAATCATGCAATACTTAAACAAAAACATTGGTAGCGTAGCGAACTGTTCAATATTTTTTGTGTGTACCTCTTTTCTCTTTCTACATCCCTGGTCAGAAAGGTATTACAGAGATGCGAAAAAATTAAGCGAACAAGCTCTAAAGTACCTAATAGTAATTACTAGCCCTTGAAGAGTTAGTATTCAATACACGTCTTCATTATTAATCTCGTCAATAATAACAAAATGAGATTAATCTCAAGAACATCCAACTTCTTAATTCATAATGAGACTGAGCGCACCATTTTGGAGCTATTTTCGACTCAGTTTGTTAATCTGTGGTTTACTACAATGATAATAAAATTTTGGCAAGATTTGAAACAAACACGTAAAAAATCAACGATACAGAATAGAAATTAGAAGAAGTCTGGATGTTTTAAAAAACGACGTGTATTTATTTATTTATTTATACTTTATTATACATCACAACTACAAATATCATTTACAGACTGTGAAGTACACAGGGCGGACTTATGGCTATTTAGCCAATTCTTCCACTATGAGTAACGATCGCTATCAGGTGTACATGATAACAACCGGGACCGACGGCTTAACGTGCTCTCCGAGGCACGGTGGGGAGACCCACAAGGACTGCACAAACACCCAGACCACGGCAAACATCTGTATGGCCAATACAAATGTTGTCGCGTGCGGGGATCGAACCCGCAACCGCCCGCGCAACAGCAAATCGCAATCCAGTGCTGTGACCGCCGCGCCAACGCGGCGTCATTTATAAGTTGTATTAATAAGTTACTAATATTCTCTCTACGATTTTTTATTCCATATGTAACACATCACTTAAAGAATTGCTATTGATATAGTCTAAACATAAACACGCGTATAAAACATTCTCAACATTACTGAGATCATCTCCTCTGTACAACCTTGTCACGTAGACCTTTGTATATTTAATGTTACACGAAAAATCAAAGAACATCGGACTTGTCTCTTGAATACTTTATAAGTTCAGTAAAACATCGCTCCTTCCAATCAGACAAACGGATCAACTTTACGACGGCGACATATTGGGTCTCTTTTCTGTAATGGCGATTGGACTTTTAACGATGATTACAAATTAAACTCGACGGGTCGGAAGAAATGTATTAGCTTCGATTTTTATCAAACTTTTAGTGTCTATTAATTTTTATTTATTTTACCTTTATTGCATAATTAAAAGAAAAAGAGAAAGACCATCAAAAGTAGAAAATGGTGTTTTACCAAGATAAAGATTCATCCAATAACTGAATTAGCCTAGAATAATAGGAGTATTCAAAGTAGTAAATTTGCCACTGGCAATAGGCAGCCTGATCTCTATAACGGATATATCATCAAGGCATTGTTTATATATTACTCGGTCGGCAATTAAGCATACGGCTCACCTGCTTAAAGACGTCTGCAACACCAGAAGCATCGCAAGCGCGTTGCCAACCCTACCCTAATTCCCCCCAGGAGCTCTGGTCACCTTACTCACCAACAGGGACACAACACTACTTGAAAACAGTATTATTTAGCTGTTATCTTCTGTAAGATCAAGGTACTACCCCAGTCGGGCTGCTCCATATTTTGACCAGGGAGTTTCCTGCTATGCCCTACCTCAGTTAATTAACCTTCAGGAAAGACTTACGTAAAAATATTGGAAGGGGGTAAAATAATAATAGTATCAGAAAACTATATCTTATACTATTAAACGAGCAATTCTTGTATATATATATATATATATATATATATATATATATATATATATATTCTGAATCTCGGAATCGGCTCCAACGATTTTCGTGAAATTTAGTATGCAGGGGATTTCGGGGGCGAAAAATTGATCTAGCTAGGATTCATTTTAAAAAAATGTCGTTTTATCCCTGTTTTTAGGCAATGAAAAAATATCATTAGAATACGAAGCTTAATTTCACCATTTATTAATATAGCTGTAATAGTGTAATTAGTGATTTCAAATCGTTTTGACCCGGGTTCGAATCTCAGTCTCCAGATTATTTTTTTTCTTTTTTTTTTAATTTCACTCGTGATTTATTATTTAAATAAAATTAAAATATAAAAATACCGAAAAAAAAACAAAAAATAAAATTAATATACCGAGCTGGGCTCGGTCACCCAGGTACTTCACTAATAGAAACACGGATTCCAATATTTCAAATATTCTATCACTTAACTCCAAGGTTTATATGTTTTCATTGGAAACGATTCTAAGATCTAAGAAATCCTGATTTATATTGGCACCATTAAGCCATTTAAGCATTATCCGCAGTGGCACCGTCCTTGACGTTTCCTGACATTAAAAGGAGCTAATGTGTCAGTAGCTATAACGTCCTATAAAACAGCCCATCTCCGTTTTCAGGAAACTGCCGTCAACTCATCACGTCTCTTGCCATTACAGAACTATCCTACATTATTTTAGTTGAAAAAGTAAAGGCATATAAAATGGTCTTTATTTTCTGTGGAACTATATGAATAAAATTCTAATACTGATTTGTAATAAGCAGATAAATTTCAAAGAAATACAAAGATAATAAGTATAGTTGTATCTTAATTATTTTTAAATTAACATTACGTATTAATTTTTCCAAAAGTGACGTCTTAAATAACCAATTTATCTCTAACTTGTTAGCATCTGTATACATAATTATATTTATTATATCTGTATACATACTTTTCGATCGATACAATCCAAGAAAGACAATTAATCACAATAGCTACTTGTTTTAATTTTTTTTGTAAAAAAATTTAATAATAATAAAGTTCAAACATTTCCAAACCTAACAAAACATAATACTGATTCAAAATTTCTATCAACTTGGAAAAATATTTGTAAAGAATTTCTTAATAAAATATTCATGGATTCCGACAAACCTAAAATGGGCTACTTTCCAATATTAAGCTTCGTATAAATTGTTTTGGATGGAGTCATAAAAATGTATGAGATTAATAACGGCGTTACGATGGCTATCGGTGACACGATTATTTGTGTTCGAGCATGCACTGAATAGAAATAAAAGATTATTTTTGCTTCAAATGATAATGTTACATCCATTATTTTAGTATCTAGAAGTTAAGCTTGACATTCGTTTGTATTAGATGTAATTTGTGGAACGAAATGTGAGTTGATCTGGCTATTTGAAAAGAAAATTACAAGTACCTAGTGCCGTGCTAAGTTGAAGCATTATATTATCTTCGATTATTTGAGTTCATTCGTGCATTTGTAACTTGAGAATGTACCTACGGAAAGTAATTATTAAATAGATAAAAAAATGAAAATCAGATTTAAGTAATCCTAAATCACAAACAGTAAAATATATTAGTAGATATAGATAATTTGATTAATCTTTTATGCCCAAACAATTCCAATTACGACTCATCTATATTAAGAAGAAGACATTTAATATTAATAAAACAGAATAACAATGAATTTTTTTTCCCTTTGTTAGATTATATAAAAATGTTTTTCATTGTTATCATAATAACAACAACTTCGAAAAATACACAATTATTTCGCGAACATTACATAATTAGTATAAAAAAAGCGCGAGCGCTACCAATTCAATGGCTTAACTAAACTCAAAAAAAAATATCTGAAAAGGTCGCTGTTGATTTAGGTCGAAATCATAAATTTAATATGTAAACATATGAAAATGATATGCGTTTCGGGTTCGCTCTCGGTCAGCGAAAAGTTTAGTATGCTTTCCATCGGGTCAGTGTATACCGAATACATTATAGACTCCATCTCATTTTTATGTATCCCTCACGCATGACGACTGACATATGACTACTCAGCGCGAACTACAAACGTGTCTAGGACTTAAATTTTCTTTCCGATTCATATTTGGTTGGTATCTATGATTGCTTACAAGCATAAAACCCTTTTTTTATTGGTATAGAATCAAATCTTCTGAACTAAGGCAACTGAATTTTGATGAATTGTAAATTTTTAAAAACGGACTTGTTCTGAATATTTACCTATTTTTATTTAACAGTAACGTGTACCATATTTTGATCAAAACTACAAAAGCTACTCACTTCCTATATTGCATAATTTAATAAATAATGGTGACTATGTCATTATTAAATATACTTTTAATTTAGTATAAAATAATAGCTTATTCTAAACTAAGACACTAAAAAATCATTTTCCTAATGGTCCTATAATTCTTTAAATATATATTTAAAAAGAAGTGTGTGTGTCAGCTCCGACGCACGACTGGAGTTTACTCCTTCAAATTGACTGTCAAAATAGGCACAAAAAAGGCTTACAAGTCTAAGAAAAACATTAATACCATATCAAATGGTAAATGAATGAAGCAAATAATGCCATCTATCGGAACCCTATTGGTTTCCGATAGATAGCGCACAAAAACGTAACGAGGTCATTCGTTCAGTAGATTTTACTCCTCATATTTTTTTCATACCGGGGGCCTTATATGAAAATCGATTCTTAAAGAGTAAACTCCAATAAACTCCAAAAATACAATACAAATTATACACCAAGTGATCTTGCCACTGCTGTTATATTATGTGCTTATATTAGATAGATGTCGATTTAGTTATTAGTAACTACTAACTACTATTACTAAAAGGGACAAAGTCATCCTGACTATATGGTCGATTGGTGGACAGTCCGCAATCCCCACAGTCGGAAATCTCACTCATAACACTGTGGCCGCTGCCCCGCACTCTGTTTAGTAATGACACGATGTTCTCCCGGATTATAGCATCAAAGCTATTCACGCCCGCCAGTACAAACATCGTAGATGTTACAGTTACCAACGCAATAATACCCAGAATGCATTATTGTATTGATTAAAGGTACATACTATAATAGCCTTTTTAAAAGCTTTTATTTAACTTGCAATGTATGTAAGTATGTACATATGTATGTTTGTTCGGATTTTTGCAACTCAATCAATGGCTTGCTTTTTAAAAAGTTTTCTTTTACTTTTATTTTACCTATTTAGTACTAGCTTCTGCGCGCGACTTCGTCGGCGTGGACTCCGCTCCTATTGGTCTTAGCGTGATGATACATAGCCTATAGCCTTCCTCGATAAATGGGCTATCTAACACTGAAAGAATTTTTCAACGAACAAACAAACAAACAAACTCTTCAGCTTTATATATTAGTATAGATAGCTGACTTATAGCTGTACGAGGACTAAGATACACAAAATGTTTTTAAAAGCGTTATATTGACTCCTAACTATAATAAACGTAAATTTTATAAGGAATTTCGAAATAGAAATATGTATTTCAGAGTGTAGTGATATACTTCTAACAAGATAACAAGTTCGATATGCGGAATTTTCCAAACACCACACATCACTGCATATAATTTCACGTAACAAGCAGAAAAGTATCCTCGACAGAACACTTGACTCGAAAACTCTATCGAGAACAGTATTATAATATCAATTCTTTGATCTTATTTTGTATAACATGATGTGTAGAAATGATAATAATAATAAAAGCTTGTAAAAATAGATTATTGTGTCCCTATTCAATAAAACTAAAAATAATTATGAAATAGATAATGATAATACAATCTATACTAATATAATAAAGCTGAAGGGTTTGTTTGTTTGTTTGTTTGAACGCGCTAATCTCAGGATCTACTGGTCCGATTTGAAAAATTGTTTCAGTTTAGATAGCCCATTTATCGAGGAAGGCTATAGGCTATATATCAATACGCTAAGACCAATAGGAGCGGAGTCCACGCCGACGAAGTCGCGCGCAGAAGCTAGTAGTTACTTGAAGTCAAAATTTTTGTTTGAGATGCTAGACTCTTCCTCAGTTAGCAATTGTTTGTGTGTGTATGTTTGTGTGTGAGTACGTGCATGCACTTGTGTATGTGTTTATGTTTATGCATGCGAGCATGTGCGTATCTATTTTCGTGTTCCCGAATTTTACTTGATGTATTCTTATTTTTTTTCTTCATCAACACGAATGTCCTTTGATCAACAGCGAGACATAAACATTAATGGTAATGATACAATACAGTTTCATCATAGTATAAACAATATAGGCGGAAGAGTCATTATGGAAATCAACAATGTAGCAAATTGTAGGCAAATATACGTAGCGGGAACAATGTCAGTAATGTCACGCGACACGAACGAGCTCAGTTGCAATTATTATGTTCTTACAGTCGTCTCACAATTGTGTATCCGTAGTCGATCGATAGCTTCGTAATTGTTACTTTCTAATTGATTTGGCGTTCTATTTAATACGCCATGAAAAATACACCTACAAACTTGAAATAAGGCAGGTAGGTTCCTTATAGGGAGTAGACATCCGCTAAGAACGGGTTTTACGAAAATCCACCCCTAAGGGGGTAAAACGGGGGTTGGAAGTTTGCATGAAAGACCTATGTTTTTGAAGTAAGAGACTTGAAATTCAAAATGTATGCTCTATAGATGGTGTTGAGGTACGTAATTGTTGGGTAGTAACATTTTGATGGAATGTCAGTCGAATTAAAAGTTTCTGTGTTTAGGGAAACCAAATATAATAATAGCGACCAAACCAATCTAGTCTGCGTATAATTTTTATCGATGTGTTAGTAATACGATTACGACAATGCGCAACATGTGTACGTATGTATACTGTTGTCCCCTAAATTATCGTCACAATGAAATATATTTTAATTTATTATCTTTCGTTCTCTACAGAAAACAAATATTAATTATATTATTTTTGTAACAACTAGTATTAGGTATAGAGTAACATGTGTAACAGTAGGCAACTTAATATAGGAAACAAACGGCTGAAAATTATTCCATAAAAAAATATATATTGCGCACATACCCCGGGTTGCAATCGAACCAATATCAATATAACTTGTAGCAGAAAACAGGTTTACTGAAAATTACCTGAAAAAACTAGTTGAAACAATTACAATCATAATATTTTGCGAAACAATCAACTATAATACGATTCAGCCTGTAATATCACACTGTTGGGCATAGGCCTCTTTCCCCATGTAGGAGAAGGATCGGAGCTCAACCGTTTATCTTTTTGTTAATCTTTTAGTTGGCGGATATATTCCCTACTATGAGTAACGATCGCTATCAGCTGTACATGATAACAACCGGGACCGATGGCTTTACGTGCTCTCCGATGCACGGTGGGGAGACCCACAAGGGCTGCAGAAACATCCAGACCACGGCAAATATCTGTATGGTAAATACAAATGTTGTCGTGTGCGGGGATCGAACCCGCAACTGCCAGCGCAACAGCCACATACCAGTGCTGTGACCGCTGCGCCAACGTGGCGTCATCAACAATAATAAAATTACATATTTTATCAATAATAACATTACAATTAATCATGTGACAATAAGTAAGAAATGCCCCTGTAGTTAATTACAGATTGGTACCAGAATCGAAAATGAAAGGGCATAAATTGTATTATGTAATATTAATGACATTTTTTTGTATCAGCAACGAAATACATTAATCTGTTCAAATAAATGGAGCCGGCAACTACGGGTTAATTGGAGGCTGATGAAATCAGTCACATCTGAAACAACTGCCAATATCACTTTGTTTAACAACATGCGTAGTATACTGTTCTTAGAGGTCTTTTTGAAAAACAAAACAGACAAAATTAAAAATAAACATCGATAAATACATATACAAGTAGGACTTGAAAAGAGAATTATTTTGATAAGTTTGACATGAATACTACTCTCTATTATTTATTTAAATTTTACATTTTATATAAATTGCATTAAATTTATTTTCTGAAACCCCGTCCATTCTTGTACTCGTGTTGTATTTTAAGATATCTATACTAATATATAAAGCTGAAGAGTTTGTTTGTTTGTTTGTTTGTTTGTTTTTTTTGTTTGTTTGAACGCGGTAATCTCTTGAACTACTGGGCCGATTAAAAAAATTCTTTCAGTGTTAGATAGCCCATTTATCGAGGAAGGCTATAGGCTATGTATCATCACGCTAAGACCAATAGGAGCGGAGTCCACGTCGACGAAGTCGCGCGCAGAAGCTAGTCAACAATAAAGACAAATAAGCGAAGTTATCGTTATCTAAAGTCATTTTACAGCTATTTTTATAACGAGTATGTCCTCATGAATATGTACACTAAATGTAGGTTTTTGATCCAAATATTAGATGATAATTTCGAAAAATGCAAAGATATTCAACTATTAATCAAAATCGCATTATTTTCTTGCTTATAAAGTAGCTTGGGAAATATCGTTTCATTTATACTTTCGATATTTTTCACTCATACTGATTACGACTAATCTATACTAATATATAAAGCTGAAGAGTTTGTTTGTTTGGTTATTTGTTTGTTTGTTTGTTTGTTTGAACGCGGTAATCTCTGGAACTACTGGGCCGATTTGAAAAATTCTTTCAGTGTTAGATAGCCCATTTATCGAGGAAGGCTATAGGCTATGTGTCATCACGCTAAGACCAATAGGAGCGGAGTCCACGCCGACGAAGTCGCGCGCATAAGCTAGTATTTTATATAAATATAATTATGGAATATTTAAAGTTATTCATTACACAATTTATATGATGTAAAAGCTTGTCGCGCTATATGTAGACTTGATCTAATATTGATTCTAATTGTTATAATAATTTATTTTAAATTTTATAATTTTCTCAATCTAAGTAAATACGAGTACTTGAATCTCGCAATTATTATTTGCCACTATTACGTTACTTAAATCTTCTTTGTGAAAACAATATATGTAATAGTATTATTACTAATAAATAATCACAACAATAACAAAATAGTTGATCGACCGTTTACACATCTTACGCTATTTGTATCCACGCTTATACACTTCTGTCTTTCGATAGATTGCTCACGATCTCTAATGACAGCTGTCAGGCGGTATTAACAAGTAAAATATATGGCATTTCCTTTATTTTCGATAACAGTGCTACAAATATACAGATAAAGTAAGTGATAAATTATTTATTATTATGAACCGAACAAAATCAGTGTGTCCCAATGCTGTTCAACGATCTTTATATAGAAAAAGGGCTTAGTGTCTGTCCACCACTGTGTTCTGTAGGTTGGCGGATAATATTTCTATGATAGCTTCAATGAACAATTCTTATCAGATATCTGTGATAATAATTGGGACCGTAGCCTTACTTGCTTTCCAGTGCACGGTAAGGAGAACTTCAAGGACCTCTGATGAAGACATGTAACGTTATAATCGTAATAATATAACTGACGTTTAAGTTAGTACGTATAATCTTCATATCTCTAGCCAATGTTGTTTGTTTATCTGACTGTACTTTAAAACACATACATAACCATAAACGATTCACACTCAACGGCCTCTTTTAGTAGTTAGTAGGATATTCTTCTAAGTCGGGGTTTGGGGGTAACACACGTAATACACAAAAGACCAAACCACGACCAACATCTGTATGGCCAAAACAAACATTTTGGCCAACTCTACAGACAGTGCTGACCGCTGTGCGAACACGACATCGCTTTCATCATTTTTTGTCACATTTTTGTCATATTACATTTAAATGAAACAAAATGATTAGAGTTTGTACTACAGGATAAATCAGGACGTACATTATCTCGAAATTAAATACGGCTCCCTTGAGACGGGGCATGAAAACGACAATGTACCTATAAAAGGAAATCGCAGGTACAGATAATAGCTACATAATATCTAATGTTAAAAAAAATACATTATGACTGAGCAATTTTGTAACGTGTTACACTTCCGCAGTTACGAACCCAAGCGGATAAAAAAACGTAACTCAACAAAATAAACGAAACCACCATCAAATCAACACCAATCATTATATTCTACGGCGCTCGAGATGCGACCGTAACAAAATAGATAACCAATTCATATTTTATTTCGTGCGATCACGTCTCCCACAGACACAATGAAAGTACCATCTGAGTAAAATATTTTCGGTACATTCAAAATTAAGTACGTCATCGTATACGGAATATTCTCTTGTGTACACTTACCACGTATACTTATGGATATTTAATGTTGGTCGCAAATAAAGAAATATATATGTATATCGAATTCGTTTCTTGAATAATTTATAATTTTTTTTGGAAATATGCAACGGGCTGGTGTAGTCACATAAAATATACGCGTATAACTAAAAACTAACTTTCAGTGCATACTTTAATCTATACTAATATTATAAAGAGGAAAGATTTGTATTTTTGTGTGTATGTTAGTATTGAATAAACTCAAAAATTACTGGACCGATTTAAAAAAAATCTTTCACCATTTGAAAGCTTAGTTATCCAATAATCCAAATAATAGGTTACCACGGGAAATTGATTGCGCACACGGGTGAAAGCCGTTGAGAACAGCTAGTTAAATATACTATAGTGACATAGAGAGTATTTTACCTTTTAATACATATATCTGTATTGTATTATTTAAATATCCCTTCTATTTATGATTTAAATTTAAAAAAAAAAATTAGCTTCTATTTTTTTAATATTAACTAATCAATACATCTTTAACTTCTTACTTTTATTAAACATGTACAATAGAAGAAAACAATAACCTATGTGTCAATATAAATTATTATCTACACACAGTTTGACCTGTGCCATTGACCATCATATTCGAAAGACTTAAGCATAAATTACAAAAAAATATCCATTACGAAACATACAGAGAAGAATTGATACCAACAATCAGTCCCACGGTAAAGCGAAACTAATGTCGCCATTACAGAGACAAATACGTTGCGATCTCCAACGAATCGTGTGTTTCTACATCCTTCGCGAATTAGCGATAACGAGTATAGTTCAAGGTGACTGATCGCTGTCGTTTGGCGAACAGCGGCTATGAGCTGAGAAAACTTTGTCTAATAATGCTCTAGGTGCTTTGATGCAAATCGTTGTCTTCAATTAATTATCTTCTCTATCCTCTTGGTCGTCACTCTTTGATACCCAGATTAAGTAATGTATACAAATATTTTGTTGATAAGGATAAATCAATTGATATATTTAAAGACAAACTGCCAAATTTCAAAAATAAGATACTAAAAACTCTTGGCTAGTCAGATTTTGTTTATATTTTAATGTACTGCTTTTTTCCATCATTCTTTTTAAATTAATATAGTAAATGTTCTTTATTGTTACTTTTGTTTTATTAGTTTTTATTTGTTTTATGTACTATTAGTTACTTCAAGATTATGTAGTTTTTAATTTCACTCAGCGTCGACTTGAATAATTACTATGCATGCTGTAGCTACCTTTAAGTTGAATTATATGTTTATATAGCACCTAAGGCTACTATATATATTATGTTTGTATTATATAATTATGATTCTGTTGGTGGCGCTTTAAAAAAATAAAAAATAAAATAAAAAAATTATGTCCTTATCAATTCAAAGTAAAATTAAACCAATTATAATAGTTCCTTTACTCAATACTCTACTAATTTTTTGTTTCATATAATTATGGAAAAGGGAATTTTGACGTATCATAATTATAAGATATTGCCAGCCTTACTAAATTTTTGCGGGTACCCTAATGATGTTTATCTTACCCTCTTACTTTTTGTTTTAAATGCTCAACTATGACCGTCACCGTGATGCTTGTCGTAGCAAAATATTGAGAACTAAGAATGACCAATTATTATAAATATGTCAAATATTTCATTTTACATATAATTCATACTGTACTAACCATAAAAATTAAAAAAAATATATTGGAAAACTAATGTAACTTGAACTGAAATGGTTTAGTTGATCTTAGCAGAAATGTTGCGTTTTCCACTCTTGGTCAAAACGTATTGACTATTTTTTCGTATTTTTACGTATTTCATTAGCAGACGGATATAACTAATACATGTTAAGTCTATTGTTTTAGGCTAACGCGATCACTTTTCTGTGCTGTGTGGCTACGGCACTAAAGAATGTAGCCACCCCCTCTCTTCCCGTGGGTGTCGTAAGAGGCGACTAAGGGATAACACAGTTCCACTACCAGCTTGGAACTTAAAAAGCCGACGGATGGCGGGATAACCATTCATGCTGGCTTTGAAATACACAGGCCAAAGACGGGCAGCAGCGTCTTCGGTGCGACAAAGCCAGCCCTGCGGTCACCAACCCGCCTGCCCAGCGTGGTGACTATGGGCAAAACACATAAGTTCGCGTCATAATGTCGGGCGCGAACTTGTGGAGGCCTATGTCCAACAGTGGACTGTGATAGGCTGGTGGTGGTGGTGGTGGATCACTTTTCATATTTAAATTTTAAGTTTGTTGTTTTGTTGAGGTCCCTATATTTCGGCAATGTTTCAATTGCCATGATGACGGGGAGAGTGATCACAGTGGTAAGCACCCGAACAAATATAAATTAAAACATGCTAAGTCATAACACAGTGCATTGTAGTGAGGTGCGATGTAGTACGTTTTTCATTCTCTTCATCTTTTGAAATAATCTATACAAATAAATAAAATTGGAGTGTCTATTTGTAATATTAAAATAACCGTTTTTTACTAAATGCATATGGATCTGTACATGGTAGGTACATATACCAAAATGTCATTTTTTTACAATTTTTTTGTCTGTCTGTCTGTCTGTTTGTTCCAGCTAATCTCTGAAACGGCTAGACCGATTTTGACAGGACTTTCACTGGCAGATAGCTGATGTAATAAGGTGTAACTCAGGCTACTTTTATTTTCGTTTTTTTTTATAACTGCGAACTGAACAATAACTTTTTTGTTTAATTCCACGCAGACGAAGTCTCAGTCACAGTCGCTAGTGTAGATATACATATAATTATGTCTATTTGAAAATAGAATAAAGCTGTTGTCGACATGTTTATTTATGTTTTATCAGTAATTTTTCTTTTTCCTCTTCATTACTCTGCAGTGGGATATTAAAGGCTGAAGCGTAATTATATTATTCACCTAGCGACCCGCCCCGGCTTCGCAGGGTTGCAAAAACTATCAGTGTTCCTCTACTATATTATGCATGTATTATACATAACAAACCTTCCTCTTGAATCACTCTATCTACTAAAGAAAACCGCATCAAAATCCGTTGCGTAGTTTTAAAATTTTAAGCATACATACAGACAGACAGACAGACAAACGGGAAGCGACTTTGTTTTATAATATGTAGTGATGATGCTATAAAGTATACATAACATTAAAACTATAATTTTTATTCACTACGTTACTATATTGCTTGTAATACTATTTAAGTCACAAAGATTTTCTTTTTCAAATGATTTTTCCGCTTGATCAATTTCTTGGATTGTAACATTACCAAGTCGGGGACACCGATATCAACGTTAAAGTTGAGGTCATAATTTATTCGAAATACTGACCCGTCATAGGAAGTGTCCGAAGTGAATTTACTGACCAAACGTGAGGATTTCGTTTTAATCAATTTTCGACGTAGACATTCGGTAATAAAGACTCTAATTCCCTGTTTCACTTAAGCTGCATGTTCTTATGGATATAAATCTTTGTTGAAATAATGATGTATGATTTGAGCTGAGAGGTCGTGCTGTATGCTTAAAATATGATAAAAGTTAGAGAATTTTCTTACTGAAATTGATTTCTATTTATAGAAATTGTTACTTTAATTAATTAAGAAATAAAAGTTAAATAAACTCACTATAATACACTGTACTATTGTAGTGGATAAGTTTATAATAAAACAGTATTCTGCTTTTAGTGAAAACTTTTTTAGGAAATCAATCTTCTTCAAATTTACACTGGATTACTGAACTCCTGATAAATTTACACAATTGATGTATTCTATGACCTTATACTTATACTTTAATATATTAAAAAGCTAAATCGTATATCTCTTTCTTTCAAACACGAAATCACATTCAAGTAAAAGATATGCCAACGTCTATTGGGTTAGCTAGGAATTAAATAAATATATTTTTGAAGTGAAACTTCTTTAAGAGCATCAGAGGGGTAACATTTGAGCGACCGGTAACGCGGCAGCGTCAAGGACGGTCAGTACTTGGACGGATGACTGCCTAGGAACACCGCGTGACGTTGGCTTTTTTTTTCAAATACCTAATTTTTTTTTGTATTTTAAATTCGTTTTTTTTTATTAGTCTTTTTTTAAAATTAGTTTGCCAAAGAAGTTTCGCTTCTAACATGTGTACTTTGTACGCACGCAATTTTTTTATGTCTAGTCTTAAGCTACAAAAACTAAACACAAAATAATGTCTTCAAACCACTGTCTTAAGGCTCCGTCGTTTGACAAAAGTAGGCATTTAACGTCTACCCCGTCCCCCTTGGACACACGTCGCGCGAACTCGTTGCTGTTGAACTCAGTCCGTGACCTCAAAGCGTCAGTGGCTGTAAAGCGAACTAATTTGATTTGACTTTAAAATAGAAATGCATTTATTATGATCATTTTTTAAAGTAGTGATAAATATGTAATACTTTCGTAAATAAATGAAATAAGTAAATGATTTCAGGGTTATTTATTATAAAGACTGTTGGACATAAATAGAATAAGCTATATAAAATAAAACAAATTACATATTAAATCTATACAAATAAATAAAATTGAAGTGTCTGTTTGTAATATTGTAATACCCGCTTTTAACTAAATTACATATATAATATCGATCACGATTCAGCCTCTAATATCCCACTGTTGGGCATAGGCCTCTTCTCCATATAGGAGAAGGGTCGGAGCTTAATCCACCACGCTGCTCCAATGCGGGTTGGCGGATATATTCCCTACTATGAGTAACGATCGCTATCAGGTGTACATGATAACAACCGGGACCGACGGCTTAACGTGCTCTCCGAGGCACGGTGGGGTAACCCACAAGGACTGCACAAACACCCAGACCACGGCAAACATCTGTATGGCCAATACAAATGTTGTCGTGTGCGGGAATCGAACCCGCAACCGCCCGCGCAACAGCCAATCGCAATCCAGTGCTCTAACCGCTGCGCCAACGCGGTGTCAATATATAATATACATGGTGCAAATACCAAAATAACATTTTTTATAATTTGTCTGTCTGTCTGTTCCGGCTAATCTCTGAAACGGCTGGATCGTTTTTGACAGGACTTTCATTGGCAGATAGTTGCTGATGTAATAAGGAGTAACGTAGGATACTTTTATTTTAGATTTTTTATTATTATTTTATAACTGCGAACTGAACAATAATTATTTTGTTAAATTCCACGCGGACGAAGTCGCGGGCATAGGTAGTTTAAAATAATTATTATTCAATAAAACGTATCTCAATAAATTCCACAATACAATTACAATATTTAAAAAAACTAGTTGAAAAAAAAAGCGGTCACCCATCCAAGTACTGACCGTCGTGACGCTGCCGCGTTACCGGTCGCTCAAATTTTATCTTAACTAACTTTTATCTCCCTCAACTTCCGTTCGCCTCGACCAATCACACTTTTCGTAACGCTCTCGTCACGCATTAACCTGCTTACTCCCCAATTTAAGCGCGCCTAAAGAAGTTTCACTTCAAAAAAACTAGTTGAAAAAAAAAGCGTCACGCATCCAAGTACTGACCGTCGTGACGGTGCCGCGTTACCGGTCGCTCAAATTTTACCCCTCATGCGCCTAAAAAAGTTTCACTTCAAAAAAACTAGTTGAAAAAAAAGCGGTCACCCATCTAAGTACTGACCGTCATGAAATTTTATTTGGCTTTAAAATAGAAATGCATTTATAATGATCATTTTTTATAGTAGTGATAAAATAATAATACTTTCGTAAATAAATAAAATAAGTAAAGGATTTCAGGGTTATTTAGTATAAATACTGTTGGACATAAATGGAATAAGAGCTATTAAATGAAACAAATTACATATTAAATTTAAAATAATTATTATTAAATAAAATTTATCTGTATACAGTAGGCAGTATTAGCTCTCCGATGTTGATGAATTTTAAAATTGCTAATTTGCTACATCGCCATAGGCGTAAAAATGTAACAGACACACTTATACTTTTGAATTTTGTACCAAATTGTATTAACTCGAAATAAAAATATAATTTAAATTATTCATTTTGAGCTGTGTAACATACGAATGTAAAGTTTGTCATGAAGCGCTGCTTAGTACTAGTGGTCTAAGATCCGAATCTAAATCGATCTTCACCGAGCTGAAAATATAATGAAACATACTTTATAATAAATTTAGTATATATATTAGATAATATATTAAAAATGGGTTACCTCTATTTTGAAAACTCTATTTTGTTGCTATGTATTATTATTTTAATCTATATAATAAAAAAGAATGTTGCTAAGCGCATAACTCGAGAATGGCTCGACCGATTCGGCTAATTTATTTTTTATGTTCCTTAAAAATTCCACAGTAGGTTTATATATTTAATAATTCTTATTTTAATATTAATTAAATATAATTTATTATAACAAAGAAAAATAAAATGGCAACGTCACGCGGTGTTCCCAAGTGGTCACCCATCCAAGTACCTGACGCTGCCGCGTTACCGGTCGCTCAAATGTACCTCATGTGTATGTAATGCGCCTTAAGAAGTTTCACTTCAAAAAAACTAGTTAAAAAAAAGCGGTCACCCATCCAAGTACTGACGCTACAATGAGCGTAACGCTACAAATAGCGTAACGATACAATAGCGTAACGCTACAATGAGCGCAACGATACAAATAGCGTAATGCTACAATGAGCGTAACGCTACAAATAGCGTAACGCTACAACAAATAGCGTAATGCTACAATGATCGTAAAGCAACAATGATCGTAACTCTACAATGAGCGTAACGCTACAATTAGCGTAACGATACAACGAGCGTAACGATACAAATAGCGTAACGCTACAATGAGCCTAACGCTACAATGAGCGTAACGATACAATGAGCGTAACGCTACAAATAGCGTAACGCTACAATGAGCGTAACGCTACAATGAGCGTAACGCTACAATGAGCGTAACGCTACAAATAGCGTAATGCTACAATGATCGTAAAGCAACAATGATCGTAACGCTACAATGAGCTTAATGCTACAATGAGCGTAACGCTACAAATAGCGTTACGCTACAATTAGCGTAACGATACAACGAGCGTAACGATACAAATAGCGTAACGCTACAATGAGCCTAACGCTACAATGAGCGTAACGATACAATGAGCGTAACGCTACAAATAGTGTAACGCTACAAATAGCGTAACGCTACAACAAATAGCGTAATGCTACAATGATCGTAAAGCAACAATGATCGTAACGCTACAAATGCTACAATGAGCGTAACGCTACAATGAGCGTAACGCTACAATTAGCGTAACGATACAACGAGCGTAACGATACAAATAGCGTAACGCTACAATTAGCGTAACGCTACAATTAGCGTAACGATACAACGAGCGTAACGATACAAATAGCGTAACGCTACAATGAGCGTAACGCTACAATGAGCGTAACGCTACAATGAGCGTAACGATACAAATAACGTAACTCTACAATGAGTGTAACGCTACAAATAGCGTAACTCTACAAATATCGTAACGCTACAATGAGCGTAACGCTACAAATAGCGTAACGCTACTATGAGCGTAACGATATAAATAGCGTAACGCTACAATGAGCGTAACGCTACAATGTGTCATCCTTTTTCATGCAAGTCGCTGCGCGGCGCGCCCTTCCCTGTCGTTTTCCCGTTGCATCTGGTTTGAAATCACAACGATTCTAAAGAAGTTTCACTTCAAAAATCTAATTGAAAAAAAGAGGTCACCCATCCAAGTACTCGTCGTGACACTGACGCGTTACCGGTCGCTCAGATTTTACCCCTCATGCGCCTAAAGAAGTTTAACTTCAAAAATGTTAATTTGGTGTAATATGTACCGTATATATATACATACATAATTATGAATTTAGTTAAAAGCCGTAATATTACAAACAGACACTCCATTTTTATTAATTTTTATATAGATAAATAGTGTTTACAAAAACTTAAACACCAACAAAATAATTATATTAAACTAGCGGACCCGGCAGACGTTGTCCTGCCCGGAAAACAGCTACCAAATTTGATTGCTTACATACCGATAGCAGCGCCACCTATCGGGTCAAATTGAGATAAAAAATTCCCTATCTCTCGAGTTGGACCAAATTACAGATGCTTACGAAATGTGATAAAAATTGGTTCAGTACTTTCGGAGTTACATACCGATAGCAGCGCCACCTACCGGGTCCAATTGAGATAAAAACTACCCTATCTCTCAAGTTAGACCAAATTACAGAAGCTTACAAAATTTGATACAAATTGGTTCAGTAGTTTCGGAGTTACATACCTATAGCAGCGCCACCTACCGGGTCTAATTGAGAAAAAAGTACCCTATCTCCCAAGTTGGACCAAATTACAGATGCTTACAAAATTTGATACAAATTGGTTCAGTAGTTTCGGAGTTACATACCGATAGCAGCGCCACCTACCGGGTCCAATTGAGATAAAAACTACCCTATCTCTCAAGTTTGACCAAACTACAGAAGCTTACAAAATTTGATACAAATTGGTTCAGTAGTTTCGGAGTTAGATACCTATAGCAGCGCCACCTACCGGGTACAATTGAGATAAAAAGTATCCTATGTCCGTTTCCTGGTTCTAAGCTACCTCCCCACCAATTTTCAGCCAAATCGCTTCAGCCGTTCTTGAGTTATAAATAGTGTAACTAACACGATTACACGACTTTCTTTTATATATATAAATTTAAAATAAATAGCGAATTTAAATTTTATTACTGCTGTGGGCAGTAGGTGTATGGATATTGAATGCATACTACGTAATATTAAAAATACAAAAGACTGAACGCATTTTTGAAAAATTTTGCACACGTCTTGCCTCTGTAACGTCCAACGGGACAGTGTGAGTGCCGCGAGAGCGCCCAGCGCTTCGAAAATCACTTGAATAATCGATTAAAAAAAAATAGATGTAATAAAAAAAAAAAACTCGCTGCCACGCCTTACAGTTATATATGTACTTTATTTTGGTAAGTTACTCATAATATCAAATCAGTTATTTTAAAAATAAAACCCAATAATAGTAGATAAAATGACCCGAAAAGAGGTAACTTTGTGAATTTATTCTATCGAGCCAAATTTATCGAATCATGTTTCCATCGGTGTTTTTACCTAGAATATACCCTAAACAATACCAATTAAATTTATCAGATTACAATTTCACTGTTTACTATTTCAAAAATGAATGACTAGAAACGTGTTTCGCACGAACCACGCGTCACCCGACCTTAAATCCCAAGTTGCGTAAAACAAACTTATCAATTTTACTTTAATATGGATACTGGCTCCATAGCTACCTGAACAATATATAACGGAAATAAGTTCAATAAATGCAGTACTTAAAGGCACTTTATCTATATTTTATTGTACATACATTGGCTCGGCTCCTGTATTCACCGCTTTACATTCCTATTCGAGACGTTGTAGGAAGCTGTGGGTGTTTCTCTCGTACTATATCAACTTGCCATCGGAATTCAACGTGCTTATGCACTATATGCCCTCGTGAACAGAAAATACAGTCATTTTCTAATGCAATTTCTGTAGATTTGAATGCGGTTTTATGTATTTCTACTGCAGTAAAAATGTTAATGTATTTGCTATATAGGTTTCTTAGTACTATCAAAATTCAAATGTATGAAGAAAACACAAATAAAAGATTTATTAAGAAAATGTCTATTTGATTACTGTTTTAAATTATATCAAAGTAACCGTAAGATTTCGAATTTCGATCTTTTATTCCACAAGAACCTTCTACGAAGTTTTTTTTATGTAACTAGATCGGCAAGCAAGCGTACAGGTCACCTGATGGTAAGCGATTACCGTAGCTTATAGACGTCTGCAACACCTGAAGCATCGCACGCGCGTTGCCAACCCCATCCCCAGTTCCCGCCAGGAGCTCTGGTCACATTACTCACCAACAGGAACACAACACTGCTTGAAAACAGTGTTACTTAGCTGTGATCTTTTGTAAGTTCGAGAATCGAGATACTGTGCTGTGTGGCTACGGCACTAAAGAATGTAGCCACCCCCTCTCTTCCCGTGGGTGTCGTAAGAGGCGACTAAGGGATAAGACAGTTCCACTACCAACTTGGAACTTAAAAAGCCGACGGATGGCGGGATAACCATCCATGCTGGCTTTGAAATACACAGGCTAAAGACGGGCAGCAGCGTCTTCGGTGCGACAAAGCCAGCCCTGCGGTCACCAACCCGCCTGCCCAGCGTGGTGACTATGGGCAAAACACATGAGTTCGCGTCATAATTTCGGGCGCGAACTTGTGGAGGCCTATGTCCAACAGTGGACTGTGATAGGCTGTAGTGGAATCGAGATACTACCTCAGTTAAAGTATTAGAAAACATAAAAAAATTGCCGAATTGGTCCATCCATTATTTATGCTTAGCCATGAATTTAGCGATTCATTTTTATTTATAGTATATACCGTCTATCTGTTCAATCCCCGCACATGGAAAACCATATAGTATTATTGTCGGGTTGGAAAAAAACAATAAATATCACAATGATTAATAACTCGAGGGGGGGTCTGTAATAAGATTTTTTTTTTCTTGAAATCATAACCGCTATTTTCATCGCTTTGTGTAATACAAGATGGTAGTATCATACAAACCTAAGTTAATAAAGAATATTTTAATTTTTAGTAAATGGTTTTTATCTATATGCTAATTAATTAAACTACACTCACTCAATCACTCAAATCACTACGGTCAATAACCATGCCATAATTGAAAAATATTTAAACAAGTAAATAAAGTTTTTATTAGGTACTTATTCAGACTAGATAACAAGATAAAAACTGTGCAACGTTTACATAATCACCACAAAAATGCAGTGTCAAAGACATGAAATTTCTATCTCGAAAGTCAACGATTCGTTAAAAGATGACTTAATATTCTCTTAACTGTAAAAAAAAAACGAAATAATATATCTCGTCTGAAAAAAGACGTAAGTACCTACTCCTCCATTGTAGCGAAGCAGAGTACCTTTAAAAAGACAATTTCAATAATGTACACTTCAAATGAATTTCGCATTATTGATTTCAGATTGCTTTAGTTGTTTTATATTTATTTTTACAATTTTTTTTTTTGTAAAAGCATCACGAAAGAAAATGTGAAATAATTCGCCTTTTTAGATAAAAAGTTCTTTTAATGAAGTTCGTATTTAAATAATTGTGTTTGCTCGCAAACCAAAAAAAAGCGACTTCAATTAAATTGACCAAAAGGTTATAAATTCGGTTATTATTTTAGAATATAAAAAAGATACCTAATAAAATATAACGACTCAGTTTGTTTTTCTTCAACGCATAAAGACATAAAATATATTTAACTTCATTTAATATAATTCAATAAAAACTTTTGTCTTTTGCGTAGCTGAAAAAGTTTTTTTTTTTTTTTTTCTAAAAACACATCAAATCTATCGAATGAAACCCCTAGTCCGGCCTACGCAACAGCCAGTGCTTTGACCACTGCGCCAACACGTTGTCAAAATATACTAATAATATCAACTAATCTAGTGGACGATATTTATTTATTGAAAAACTAAGAGCTTAACATAAAGAATACTGAGAAATTAATTTGTATTAAATTTTCCTAAAAAACGTGTCCTAAAATTTAGGAGAAGGAGTTTTAAAGTACAGCACATGCACTACTAGTCTAAGATCCGGGATATAACAAAATCTTCCCTCATCTGTTAATTAGATGAAACAATTTTTATAGGCTGGCTGAGGTATATAATTATTAACGGTTTTAGCTTATTACATGTAATTAACACGAGAGGGAATAGATTTAAAAAAAAAAGAAAAAAAATTTGTAGCAGGCCTATGGTGGCAGAGGTTGTTTTTATAAATTCACAATATTGAAAACAGACCATAAAAAATTGTTTCCTGTAATTAACAGGTGAGGAAAGATTTAGCTATCTCGGATCTTAGACCATACCGTGACATTGACAGCAGAGTTATGTAAAATATGTACGGTCATATGAGACAATTTACATCACAAGCTTCAAAAGGAACTTCATACATTCTGTTTACAATCGCGTCGCCGTACCGCAGTGCGAAGATACCATACAAGCGAAGTTGCAAACACCTTATAGGCAATAAGCTGTTAGTTTGTTGTCTAAGCTGCTATACGTTACGATATGGGGGAGCTTTACGAGGTATACCGAACCGAGTCACCGTTTAAATCACCCAAATGCAATCAACGTCCTTGGATTGTAAACAGCCTTAGGTTACGGATTTCTGAAGAGGTTCTAAATAATGGATTTTATTATTATTATTTTTGATTTAAAAAAATAATTAATTGTTTAACGCAGGGTTATCAGTTACCTACTGAGGTAGACAACTTGATGCCCGTTTTTTAAGTAACAGCCCCCTAAACATTATATATTACTAGCTGACCCCGCTTTAATCCCCCCCCCCTTATAACTTAGGGGTATGAAGAATAGATGTTGGCCGATTCTCAGACCTACCCGAGATGCACACAAAATTTCATAAAAATCTGTCCAGCCGTTTCGGAGGAGTATGTAATTAACATTGTGACACGAGAATTTTATATATAAGACTAGCTGACCCGACAGATGTTGTCCTGTCTTAACTTTTGTATGGGAATAAAGAAAAGTGTTGTTTTAAGACTTTTTCAGGCAATTTTTAAAAAATTTCTCTCCGTAACAACCATCCTCGTACTTGTACGGAATATTATAAAAAAAGAATTAGCGAAATCAGTTCAGCCGCTCTCGAGATTTGCGCTTAGCAACACATTCAGCGATTCATTTTTATATATATAGAGATAACATTTCGATTATTGATGGAAATCGAATCAAATCACAAACAAGTCAATGGTCAAGTCGACAGCTAGTTGTTATTATTCTTAACTAACTTAACTTGGATAACATTATACCGTGACTAAACTCAAAAATGTATAGTAAAATACATACATACATATAATCACGCCTCTTTCCCGTAGGGGTAGGCAGAGACCACTTCTTTCCACTTGCTACGATCCTTACATACTTGTTTCGCTTCGTCCACTTTCATTATTCCTTTCATACATGCTCTTCGGTTAAGGGTACTCTTGACCTGGCCTTTTTTCAGACATCTCTAATCTGGTCTTGAAAAGTCCGCCTAGGTCTACCCCTTCCGACACATCCATTCACACTCGCCTTATACATTTTTTTCGTCAATCGTTCTTCATTCATTCTCTCGACATGGCCAAACCATCTCAGCATACGTTTCTCAATTTTTGTCACTACATCTTCTTTCAGACCACATAGAAAAATGAACAAAGTAATCGCTAGTGCTCGCAATCATTTGCTTTCATTTATGATTTTAAACCATTTTTGTGCTAATTTTACATAAATCAGAAAAAAAATCCTTTTTTCTTCAACCTTTGCGGAATCTTCAAAGTCAAACTCGACGAAGCCTGCCAAAAATGATAGTAATAAATTAAAAAAAAAAAACTATTTTCATTTCGTAAAATGATGAGCATCTTTTAACGTTAAAATATCCTTTCAATCGACACTATTGACAGCTTGTTACCATTAAAATTTTAAATAAGCTTCACTTTTCCGAGTAATATGTAATAATAACTTAATAAAATTTTTAAAAAAATCTTGAAAATCTTTTTACTATAACTTTACTTTGATATTCATTATAAATCACTCAAAGTTTTTAAAAGACAGAAATAAATATTCATGTTAAGTTGCTTATACATAGAAGGAATCCAAATTTTCGGTACATTTATTTTTATTGAAATGTCAGACAAAATCAACATCAGTTGAATATAGAATACTTACATTTTTAACCGACTTGAAAAAAGGAGGATTTTCTCGATTCGACAATTTTTTTTTTTTTTTTTCGTTACCTCAGAACTCAGGACTTTTTACTAGGTCGACCGATTTCGATGATTCTTTTTTTAATCAAAAGGTGGTACTTGTCATGTGGTCCTAGTTAAATTTAATTGAGTGTGAGATCTGTTAAGTGTGTGTTTTCTAGTAACACGCATAATTTACTTGAGTATTTTTTCGTTTTCCCACGTTGCATTAAGTCGTTTTTTTTTCACTCAAAGACAACTATATTTATTGCTTTTATAACTACGATTCTTTTATAAAAAAAATGAGTAAAAATTAAGTTACGTAAATTATTAAACTGAAAATGTTTTAAAAGTGCCAAATAGTAGATTGAATAGGTAAAACTTTTAATGTC
Source organism: Melitaea athalia (assembly GCA_905220545.2). NCBI lineage: Eukaryota > Metazoa > Arthropoda > Insecta > Lepidoptera > Nymphalidae > Melitaea > Melitaea athalia. Next base: position 2,434,929 of record HG992185.1, on the reverse strand, counting down.
TGTATCGAGTAGATATTGATCTTTAAATCGGTTTATTTTTTATTTTTTATTACCCACACATGAGGAAATTATAAACATTTTTAAAATCATATCAAAATTTTTCGATCCAGCGGAATTTGAAAAGAAGCGGGGTCTGTAAAGAACTCGCTATAGACGGCGCCAAGGTTTGCTTAAAAACCAAAATCATCATATCAAGAATTTCGACCCAGCTTGATGTGGATCCATAGCTTAGTTGGCAGAGCGCTGACACGGCACGTCAGGAGGCGCGGGTTCAATCCCACAGGATCGAAAATTTCTGATATGATTTTAAAAATGTAGATATTGATCTTATCATAAAAAAAAAAAATATGTAATATACCTAATTAATATTAGTCAAAATCAAATTCAAAAGTAACTTTATTCAAATAGACTTCAAAAGCACCTTCGAATCGTCATCTTACAAATTAAAATTTTAATTATTATTGTTTAAATATCGTCACCGTAATCGTTGTTAAAAAAACTATAATTAAGCATACATTTAAAACGTTCATTTTAATTTATTATTGTAATAAAAAGCAATCATCAATTTATACGAAAGAGAGCAATAAGCGCTGTAGCGCTGTAGCTCTGACAGCTTTTACAATAGTCATAAAGTTCGTAATAAAACGTTTTACTGTTTCCTAAGTGATTATGAGGCGATCTATTTACTTGAATAGTTATTTAGTTTTTCGACTTCACGATATTTTTTTTACTGTAGGGAATAAAGAAACCTAAAAACAAAAGTTCAACAGTGTAATCTTGTTCGGCTTTTAGTTTTTATCATTTTCAGCTAAATGTGCTGCATGCGCTATGCATTATTTTGAATGGGCAACCGAGAGTGCGCTTGTTGCTGAAAATCAAGGTTTTTTTTTTATATGTCGTTGAACTTAAAACGTATTTGCTTTATCAAACAATATTGCTAGAGATTATAAACATTTTTAATATCATATCAAAAATACCGACCCTTCCAACGGGGATCGAACCCGCACCTCCGACTTACCGTGTCGGTGCTCTTAGAGAATTACGGTTGTCTTATCATCATCATCTCCCTGCCCTTATCCCACTTATGTAGGGTCGGCACAACATGTTCTTCTCTTACATTCCTCCCTATTATTCGTCACTTCAGCGCTTACTCCTTTCTTTCTCATGTCCTCACTCACACAATCCATCCATCGCTTTCTTGGCCTGCCGATCGCTCTTCGTCCTTCGACATTCATCCCTAACATTCTTTTACCAATATAGCTTTCATCCCTCCTCATTACATGCCCATACCATGCTAACCTTCTGCTTTTCATTTTCTCCGTCACGGGTGCTACTTTCAAACTTCCCCTTATATACTAATTTCTAATTCGGTCTTTCCTCGTTATCGTATATTCGATTTAATTCGATAAAGACCTGGCTTTCCATAAAAGAAAACTGTTACACCTTAAAGCTACTGTGAATTGAATATTATTTTCTCCACCCTGAATTAAAATAATTGATTAATATTTGTAGGATAATAATCAGAACCGATTTTCAGGCTCCCCAGGACGTAATGAGAAGACAAACAAACACCTTGGCGGGACCGTCATCGCTAATGAATCTTATCGAAACACTAATAGCCCAAAACTATTTATATACAATCAATTTGCTATGTAATACGTATTTCTGCTTTAATATACCTACAATAAAGTGTATTGTTATTATTATTATTCAAGTACATACCATTTTTTTTAGTAAAAAGTATCCTTTGTTACTTGTCATACCTGCAAGAATATATGTACAAAGTTTCATAATGATCGGTTAAGTAGTTTTCGCTTGAAAGCGTAATAAACAAACTTACATTGACATTTATAATATTATTGGGGATGCCGCAGTAAAAGATTGAATAATTTCTTAAACGTTTTCTTTAAATCGTTTTCAAATATTGTGCCAATAAATTGATTAACTTTTGCGAGTAGTACTCACACAAAGAGTAAAAAAGCAAAACTTATATCAATAATATCAGAGAGGTTTCAGTCCTACTTTAATTTAGGCGTAATCGAAGTAGCCTCTACACGATTACATCTATATCAACCATACATACTGTATTATTCACTTAAAACTTTTTTTCTTGCCCTAAAAAAGGTCAAGATTATACAACCCATAATGGATCAGAAAAATTCAAATTACAACGCGTTAATCATAACCTGGTGTAATGTTAGTCGTAATAGATTGGGTAATAATACTTTAATATGTAACATGATGAGGCGAGAATGTAAGCGATTATCATACATCATAATATTATGGGTTAGCATCATTTAAAATTCGGCCGAATTTCGCAACAAAACTGGATGAGGTTTATGTTAGAAAGGTTGAGAATGGCCCTTCGTTTTACATTTTAATAGCTTTTGTTCAAAGGTTATGTTAACGTTTCAGAACAAATATTAAACTTTCGTGTAATAATTTAGTTAATCCTGACAATTTTCTTAGAATAAGGTTTGTTTCAATTTTATTATTCTGTTGTTACGTTAATTGAAGTATGTTTTTAAAGTTTTATTAAATTAGATGTTTCGTACATTTTATTGATACCGTTTGGTATAAATAATTATATTTTTGTAATAAAATTTTATCAAGTACAAACAGTAACAGGTCTGTAATTTGAAGACATTTAAAATAATGTTTAGATATAGATACTGGAAACATAGCTGAAATTTATTTTACTATTTCCAGTCTATCTGTATATGAACCGCATACAACACCAACATTAATAAGAGTAGGTAATAAATAACTCATTTCTTTCTTTCACTCTACCGAAACAGAAAAATTAAACCAAATGAAAAAGTACAAAAAGTGAAGGCTAGCAATAAATAAATTAAGACAGTTTTTATTATTTATTTTACACTACACTCACATGTGTTCGAAAATGGGTCTCACTCAGCATGTTACTCCAAGTTATAAGTCGCGGCGCTGACTTTCAGTGATCCTCTTATAATTTTATTCATAAAAAAAATATTTACATTCAATAATGAGTTCCCTGGTTCTTGTGATAGGCAAAAGTTAAGTGTGCTCTTCCATTGTAAGATGTACAGGTCAACAACAGAGTTATTGCGAGTTGTCTATTATCAATAAGATTAACATAAGTAATTGTTTGTAAAAGCATGTTATTGCAATTTGAAATGTCATTATTGACTTTATTTTGGTTAGCGGTGGAGATATACTATTCCAATTTTTCCAAAAATATTCCAAATTACGGTTACCCTCTGGTACCACATTCACCATGCGAAACTGTTATGGAGATATCTATAGTTTCGCATGGTGGGAGTGATTCCAGAGGGTTAAGCCACCCAACCCTCCCTCACTCTCCCCCCAAAATCCCATAAATCGATTTCCGTAGATCTAGAGTTTAGCCATTGAGTATATTTGATATTATATAATTGAACAATGGATAACAAAAGTGACTATAACTCAACTGTTTCTAATTATTACACCTTATTATAAAAAAAAATTAAACATAATTATAAAAGAGGTACTATAAAATGTGTTTCAGATGAAAACAGATCTAGATCTACTAGAAACAGTCATATTCCTATTCTTTCTGTAACCTCGTTAGCGAAGCCACTGACCGGCGCGTTCTCTAAGTAATTGCTAAATTGAGTTCCCGTTCAAGACGAAAGTAGATAGATAAATGTAATATTATTGATGAAGTTACCGTTCTTACTATCCCTTGATCTTCGCTACTAATTTATTTTTAGTCGCTTTTTGTTAACGGACCGGAATTTAACGTCAAAACGTTAATTAAATGGACCAGAAAATTTGAGGATTTTGTTATTTTTATGTATATTTTTTGGGAAAAGTAATTTGTTTTATGATCAAATTATATTCGTAGTGTAAGCGAATAAGGTATACATTTTTAATTTTTTTTTTTATTTAGAAAGAATGGAAGACCAAGGCCACCTGGTTTTATGTTTTTTTTTTTTTAGATTTGATTCGAGGATATCATCAAGCGAAAACAAAGTTACAAAAAATTTAAAAATGTCCACCCAGAAATGGCATGTCCTAGGGTCTAGCCTCTCAAATAAAGAATCTTACGAACAACTTTAGTATCCGAATACGAGAACCTAGTAGCTGAAGATAGGTGCTTAGCTCAAGAAGAAGTCCAAATATCCCCTTTTATGACCCAGCCTTGCGGGAATCGATTCATAATATCGCTTTAGCCTGTAATATCTCACTGCTGGGCATAGGCTTCTTTCCCCATGTAGGAGAATTGATAATATCACGCGTTATCCATTCATAGAGAAAATATTTAAGCTTATTATTATTAAACTATTTGCACTATCAACCTTGTAACTATTAGTTTATATAACAAACTTTTTTCAGCTATCTCGGTAATACCTTCACAGTTCAAACACACTGCCAATTTAACGGGTGGGTCAACAAAAAATAACGCTGTAATAATGTGTAACGCAACCTAAACAAACACGCTTAATAGCGTCCAACGCCATGTTTGCTTTCGCGCCCGTGTCAAACATGGCCGACCGCGGATTATACCGCTGCAGAGAACTGCAAAAGTACCGAAAATATAAAAGCTACTCTTTCAATATAATTTATTATTCATTGTATTTTACAAGGGTCTTTTATTGAAACAAGTACAATTATCAATGTTACGAATAATATATTTTTTAATTCAATTTACAAATGCAACAGGAAAATGCTGTCAGCATTCTTAACACCCATTCTAAGGGCCTATGCAAACCACGTTTTTTAAACGCGCCGTCGACGCGCGTTTGTAGCGATACAGACGCGCCGGTGCCGCGCGTTTGAATCGATACAAACGCCAACAAACTGCTCTGTAGGATAAAAACGCGCCGTCGACGCGCGTTTCTAAAACGCGCGCGTTACGCGCGTCGACGGCGCGTTTAAAAAACGTGGTTTGCATAGGCCCTAAGCGAACATGATTTATATTGTAAAATGACATCACTCTGGTGTAGTGGTGAGTGTACCGTGTGGGCGCTCACTTACCGGCGATTCCGGGTTCGATTCAAGCTTTGGATGGATATTACTAGAAATATTTCTTTCCGGTCTGGCTGTCTGTCCTTTTGGGTCTCTCCACCGTGCCTCGGAGAGCATGTTAAGCAGTCGATCCCGGTTGCTATCATAGACACCTGATAGTGATAGTTACAGTAGGGAATATATCCGCCAACCCGTAGTGGAGTAGCGTGGTGGATTAAGCTCCGACCCTTCTCCTACATGGGGAAAGAGGCCTATGCCCAGCAGTAGGATGTTACAGGCTGTATCGTGATCGTTTTTTGTATAATTATTGTTTTATATAAATGAGCAATATAAATTTTCAACTATAATAATATATAAAGGTTTATTTATTTCATACATTTTTGAGTTACAAATAGATTTAAATATAATAGTAGGTACTTGTAGAATCAGTAAATATATCACAACACACCTTAAATAACAGCTATAGAAAACAAATTTGACATTTGATTTTTATAATTTCTTATTCAATCACACATTATATTCAATAAATGAATATTATTCCAATAGGTAAGCATACCAATCAGTTACATATAAATACTACAACAATAAATACTTACAAGAAATTATATAATATAATATATTAATATAAATTAAAATGAATAAGCATTAATATTAGCTATAGGTACACTTTTATGTCATAAACCGCTCAGAGTTTCACTCAAATTTACGATCAAACTGGAAGCTGTAAACAATTTATTTTTCCATAAATAGATATATAATTTTATCAAGTCAAAAAGGAAACCATTTATTACATCCAGGTAATATGATTTGCGTGAAGCAATCTAGTTTCAACTCTGTTAACGTCATGTCCTATCAAACGGTGGCATTTTGAAAAACGCCACTTTATAAAACATTTCCATAAGCCCTTAATGCTTTGATTTAAGGTTTAGAATCTTTTAAATAATCTGCATTGTGTCTCGTTTAACGTTGCATCAGCCTTCAAAGAGGCTGTTTCTGCATCGCTCAATGGAGGAAACAAAGCCGTATTGTGTGTGTACGTGTGATAGACGTTTTCTATTTAAAGCTAAAACTAATTGCAGCGTTCGATATTCTTTGAGTTTTTAAAATAAATTATAAAATAAATAAATTATAACTGACGTTAAGGCCTTTAAACCATATTAACATCGTTAACAATTCAATTGTTTTTTATTATTCTTGTGTATGTAGGTCAAGTAAAACAACGTGAAAAAATTCTGTATGGTTTTGAAAGAAAACATCAGAAGAAATTTTAGACCTAGTATAATGAAAAACTATAGACATAATTATTACACATATTTTTTGTTTTGAACACATAGGTCGACAAATTACCATACGGCTCACTTGATGGTAAGAAATTACCGTAGCTAATAGACGCCTCCAACACCATTTTTTTAGATTGGGGATCCTATTCCCAAATCCCCTCAGGAGCTTCAGAAACCTTATTCATCCTGCTGTGACCTATCTCAGTTAAACAAAAACATTTATAGATTACTCGTAAATACGTGACTATATTAGGAGAGGACACCAGCAAGATGGTCTGATGTCATCAAGAATGCAGTGAAGGCAGCTTGCACCGTGCAACACATGCTGCTTACGATCGCCTTCAATGGAAATATAGCATTCGTGGTCGCGATCCTCACGAGGAAGAAGACATGGCTATATTATGAAACAAATTTCTGACCAAAACGATAATTAGAGTTATAAATATACTTATGAAATTCACGACGAGTAACTGATATGTTCTAACAGATAGAAACGCGTCACGAAGTACTAATTGAATACAGAACAGAGGCGACAAACTCGTAAAACTTACGACGACATTAGGGACATTTCCTTTTTATTATTGTAAGTGAACATCATGTGTTATTGGGTCAAGAGAGCCGTCTTTTATTACGTAATTCTAGAACTTTTACTTGTTTTATACGATATATTACTTGGTTGTTCTGTAAGTTTTTATGTGAAATATATACTAAACAGTTCGACAGAATTATAGAGCTAAGTAGTTTATGTCTTGATAAATCTCAACTATCTTATATCTACTATTAAACGAGCAATTCTTGTATATATAAATATTTTCTGAATCTTGGAATCGGCTCCAACGGTTTTCGTGAAATTTAGTATACAGGGGATTTCGGGGGCGAAAAATTGATCTAGCTGGGATTCTTAAAAAAATGTCGTTTTATCCCTGTTTTTAGGCAATCAAAAAATATCATTAGAATACGAAGCTAAATTTCGCAATTGACAATAACGTTGTAATAGCTCAGGTGGGAAATCGATACCTCGGGCTCAACCGATAAGACCATGGTTCAAATCCGTCTCCAATCTATTATTGTTTTCCTTTTTTTTCTAATTTCACTCTTGATTTTTTATGTAAATAAAAATAAAATATTAACTAAAAATACCGAGCTAGGCTCGGTCACCCAGGTACTAATTATTAAACGTTGAGTTACATTACCTAGCTGTTCTCTGATAAAGTAATAATTAGGCTGTTTAAAGTCATGTTACGATCTATTGGCAAGTAGAGCAGAATATCTACAACAAATGTCATCTGATTTCGAAAACTGAAACAACATCACAGTGTTAAAATTTTCTGCCAAGTTCAATAGACAACGTTTGTGTAACTTACAATCCCCTGGGGATTCCAAGTTGAAGAATCCTCTATGTACCTTTTTGGATCGCCAGTATTTACTAAACTTTGTTACTATCAGTTTTGCGGAAAAAAGAGTAACAAACTTTCATCTAAATATAGATTCTCACAAAGAAATCACATATAGTGGAATGGTAAGGATTTAAAGAGCTGTAACGAATAGGATACTACTTATAAATGTAATGTACCCGCTGCTAGCTCTCTTACTGTTAAACAGTCCATCATAAGATACCTTATTAAGATGAAGATTTAACCTACGCACTAGTGTCACTAGTCCAATGTTGATGATTTATAACGATTTTCCAAAACTTTTTTTTGTCGTAATATAATCTTGTCTGTTTAATTTTCATAATAAAGCCATTAATTTTATATATACTAGCTGTGCCCGCGACTTTGTCTGCGTAGAATTTAACATAAAAGTTATTGTTCAGTTCGCAGAGTTATAAAATAAATACATTTCTAAAATAAAAGTAGCCAAAGTTACTACTTACTATATCAGCTATCTGCCCGTGAAATTCCAGTCAAAATCCAGTTCCAGCCAAAAATTGAGAGACAGACAGACAGACAAAAATTGTAAAAAGTGTTATTTTACTATATGACTGTATCGTGTATACATCCATATGCATTTAGTAAAAATCGGTTATTTTAATTTTACAAACAGACATTCCAATTTTATTTATTTGTATAGATTATGGTAATCAAATCATTTTATATTTGACTAGCAGACCCGTGCCCACTTCGTTGGGCGTAAAATCGTAATAATATCGTGTATTTATTATTTTAAATTACAGAACCAAATAACATACTATAAAGAACAAATTTTAAACCACTTAAATAAATAATATGTTGCTCCAACGCCATCTATCAAAAAGCGTAAAAACTTCGTCATCGATAGATTCAAATAGACAGTAAATAAAATAGAGTATTAAATAGTTAAATCTAACAGCGATAGATGGCGTTCGTTTCTTTGTCATTTTCATAATATATTTTAATATTTTTCTTTTTTACTGAATTTTTTTGTACAATTACAATAAAATATAGCCTATGTCACTCCTGAATAGTGTAGCCTCTCACTATTTTCAGCAAATCAGATAAATATAAATGTTTTAAAATCACCAATTAATTTCTAAGGCAAATAATAATGCTTGATTAGCGTCAGAGGGCGCAGGTTCAAATCCTGCTGATTTAAAATCTTTATATATTTTTATCTTTTTCCTTTTATCTTGTCACTCCTGAATAGTGTAGCTTTCTGTTAGCGAAAGAATTTTCATGATCGGATCAGTATTTGCGAAGATTACCCCGTATATACAAACAAAGTTATAAACTTTACCTCTTTATAATATTAGTATAGATAATGGTAATCAAATTATTCTAAAATAAATTTAATGTTAGCAACTCAAATAAGCCTATGACTTGTCAATATAGTCCTACTTTGTCTAACTAATATACATGAGCATTAAGTGAGATTATGAATACTTAGCATCACTTTGAATAAGGAAGAACAAAGGTATTTTAAGCAAATGGATATGAGCACTTAGTGCCATAATACTAAATTATTCTTGAAATGAGATATTAACGGTGTCTACTGCCATACAATTTAAAGATTTCGGCTTGGAAGCTTATCTGTATAATTTTATAAAAAAGAAATACACTTTAGGTATCCACCACTTCAGCCTATCGCAGTCCACTGCTGGACATAGGCCTACACAAGTCCGCACCCGACATTATGGCGCGAACTCATGTTTTTACCCATAGTCACCACGCTGGGCTGGCGGGTTGGTGACCGAGGGCTGGCTTTGTTGCACCGAAGACGCTGCTGCCCATCTTTGGCCTGTGTATTTCAAAGCCAGCATGGATAGTTATCCCGCCATCTCTCGGCTTTATAAGTGCTAAGGTGGTAGTGGAACTTTGTTATCCCTTAGTCGCCTCTTACGACACCCACGGGAAGAGAGGGGGTGGCTATATTCTTTACTGCCGTAACCACACAGCTGCATCTGCAACACAACCATCCAAAATCACTGTATCATAATTATAGATAGTAGGTAATTGGTTTTTGTGTGTTAAAAATGTTGTATGCAATTTAGCGATATCCTATTTGATCATTTTTCAATATTCCCTTGCAACTGACTATTACATGTTTCAAGTCATTAAACATTTTATAGTTAGTTCAAGTCATCTTTGCGCGCGGCTCTATGTGTAGGTAAACCTTGTATATATACAGTGACTTTGTTGCGTGACAAGGGGTACAGTGAAGTGAAAAATATAAATAAAGTTCGATCACGATCACGATACAGCCTGTAATATCCCACTGTTGGGCATAGGCCTCTTCTCCATGTAGGAGAAGGATCGGAGCTTAATCCACCACGCTGCTCCAATGCGGGTTGGCGGATATATTCCCTACTATGAGTAACGATCGCTATCAGGTGTACATGATAACAACCGGGACCGACGGCTTAACGTGCTCTCCGAGGCACGGTGGAGTAACCCACAAGGACTGCACAAACACCCAGACCACGGCAAACATCTGTATAGCCAATACAAATGTTGTCGTGTGCGGGAATCGAACCCGCAACCGCCCGCGCAACAGCCAATCGCAATCCAGTGCTGTAACCGCTGCGCCAACGCGGCGTCTAAAGTCATTAATAAAGTCATAAATAAAGTTATTTAAAAAAATTTAAAATAAAAAATTATATCTCGGTGACAAATAGTATACATACATACATAAACTCACGCCTGTATCCCGGAGGGGTAGGCAGAGGCAAGAAAATGACACTTGCCACGATCCTGACAAACCTAAGCGAAAACGCTTCACCAACATTCATTAGTCGTTGCATATTCTTTAATACTAAACTTGGAATAGTAACTATATGGATTTAAAAATAATAATAATAGTTTGTTAATACATGTTTATTGAACATATTAATCTGTATCGCTACTAGAAGAATAAAATGCTGAGTTTTCGGATACGCTGCTTTCACCAAGTTTAATTATAATTTCAGATTCCATATCAAAAATTCTTCTTCTTTTTTTAAGTGTTGACAAGTATTACGCCACATCTCTTTATTAATTTGAATAAAACGATCATTTATTAATTTCGTTATTCCAGTCACACTTTGTTCGATATTATGCGGAGCAATATAATTTTTTAAAATTCCCCATACATTTTCTATCGGGTTTAGTTCAGGATAATACGGCGGTAGTCGAAGAACTTTTATGTCATATGGCTGAAGTATGTCATCAAGCTTATGACAAATATGGTCTTCTTTTTTTTATCAAGTCATACAGTTTAATTTTTTTTTATATGTGCATTATAAGTAATGTTTTTTTCTGTCAACCATCTATGCATTTCTGTTTTGCGGTCTTTATACGGAGATTTAAATTTGAAGTCAGTTTTTTCCCTTCAGCCAATATATTTATTATTGTTCTCTCTGATACCCCCACTGCCATTGCTGTTCTCTTTCGCACACTGTTTAAATATTTATTCAATTTTGATATTAATTTGGACCTGCACTGCAAATTGGATCACTTATACTAGCTGCAATATAACTATGCTTTCCTTTTTTAGAAATTCGAACACCTTGGCAATAGTTTCACGAGTCTAAAACAATCATAATACGTTCACTTTAAAAAGAATATACATAGTTTTTAAAGTAAGTTAGTAATGTCGGTATACATTATTTAATCATAATAAATATTAATAATATCGAAATTAGCACATTGAAAATATTTACCTGACTCCTTAAAAAAAATTCCGTGAAGAACTAGACATTTTCTTTAACGACTGTACCGGTGGAAAAATGACCAATAAGAAGACGTGTTTTTTGAAATTTCGAATGACGGCGGTCGCGTCACTGCTACACAAATTAAGGCTAAGCGCGCACTAGTGACTTTTGTCACCGTGACAATAAATTCTTTAAACAAAAGTCACTAGTGCGCGCAAAGTGTTATAATTACAAGCGCACGCACACATAGAGCCCCGCGCAAAGATGACTTGAACTAACTATAAGACCCAATTTATCATTAAACTATCAAAAATAATTTTTGTAAGAGACGAAAGCTAAAAAATACTTCAAATGCACTCTCGTATTAAAAAATCTTTAATAAAAATTTAAGGTTAGGTGTAAGGTAACCTACCGGTACCGGTAAGGTAATTATTATAGTAAAAAATTTAATCGTGAAAATTGAAGCAATATTTTTTTATCATAATTATTTAATAAGTTTTATCTACAATATTAGTAAAAATAATTTTTTTTATCATAAAAGTAAATTTAGGAAAATCCTTATAAATATCCAGAAAAAAACAAACTGAAACAAGCAAAGCGCTAAAAGGGTAATCAAGACATTGTTCGTTGGTCTTTTTAAGTTCCTTCGTACAGCAAATAGTTGTAAGCAAAAGACCTAATAAGGCAGCTAAGAAATTTCTAAGTTAAAAGCGGGGGTGAATTAATTTTCTCTCCGGCCATATAAATAATTATGTACAAAACTTTAATCTCGGACTCTTTTGTCTTCTACTCAAAAAGGATTGGCCATTTTCCACTTCTTTTATATATAAAGAAATGTTTTCTTTTCCTTTGAATACGTCTCGGAAATTTTGTGTTGGTTATACAATAGTTTCCAAGACCGTTAGTGACTAATCTTTCACAACTGTTGTTGCTATAAACATTTTTGTTATTTCCTTTTTTGTTAAGGAATTTTGTCTTTATTTATGTATGTGATTATATTTTATCCGATTTTAAAAAAATAAATAAATCGGTGGATAATATTATTTTTGGAGCCGAAACTATTACAAGGAGATGAAAAATCAGGTCATCAAACTTGAGTAAATTACTTCTGTTTTTGTCAGAGATATCTAGACATGCGGCAGCGTGTCAAGCCAAGTTAAAGCAAAAGAACTGGCGACTCAGCGCCGTGTGTATATTTACACGAACCATTTCGAGCGACTTTTGACCCCTCCATAGCTCAAAACCTATTCAACAGAAACAGATCAAATTGCGTATATTTATTTATATCCATAAGGACAACTAGAACCCCAAATTTCATTAACCTAGTTGAAACGGTTACAAAAATATGAAGGTTCAAAAGTCGCCAATTTTCCACTGACTGACTGATCAAAAACCTAACCCACTTCCAGATGACCTAGGAAGTCGAAATTTGGCATCTAGCTAGGTAATTACGTGTAAGCACAGGAAAAAATCTGAAAACAAAAGAAAGTTAAAAAATAGAGGGGGTCCCCATACAAAAAAAAACGTTTCTAATTGTAGCGTCTGAACCGTTATAAGTGGATATTTGAAACTTGCACAAAATATGAATTGATACATTTACTATATAAAACAAGTATAAAAATAAAATGAAGTCAAAAAATAAAGGTTGTTCCCATACAAAAAACTTGTAATACGCGCTAAACAAACGGCCAACGGAGTGTGTCGGCGCGGCGGCTGGCGCGCGTGGCGCCACAATACACAGATATAGTACAGAAGTCAATCTAAAGTATAAAAAAATGAAGGCAAAAAATAAAGGGTGTCCCCACTCCCCATGCCCCCAAACAAAAAACTTGTAATTATTCATCCGATTGCTTTCAAAATCGATATCTGGGGACATGGTTGGTCTCAGAAAACGAATCTGATAACAGAATGAGAAAAAGTAGCCGCCATCTTGAACTTTTTAGTTATTCGACCAATTGCTTTCAAAATCGATATCTGAGGATCCGTTTGGTCTTCGACATCGAATCCGTTAACAGAATGAGAAAAAGTAGCCGCCATCTTGAACTTTTTAGTTATTTGACCGATTGCTTTCAAAATCGGTATCTGAGGATCTGGTTGGTATCCGACATCGAATCCGTTAACTTCAAACGTTAATTTCAAATAAATATCTCTACAAAAAGTAATGATATCCCACCAAAAACATAAATGTGAAAAATGACAGCCAAGTTCAATAATAAGAATATGTTGTTTGTGGCTAGTTTTTACTTAAAAACAACATTAAAAAGCTATTAGCCAAATAAAAGATTAATTATTAGTGAAAACTGGCAAAGTGAAATCTTTAGCTTAATTTAATATTTTCTGTAGAACTTGGTGCTCATTTAGATCTCAATACTCTTTTCGGCGAAGCCCACAAACAACATATTCTTATTATTGAACTTGGCTGTCATTTTTCACATTTATGTTTTTGGTGGGATAATTATATCGGTGGATATTATTTCTGGAGCCGAAAACCTTTAATTAAAACCTTTAATAAATAAAACCTTTTAATAAAAATGAGATGTAGAATCAAATAATCGAAAATTGAGTATATAAGTTTTGTTTCTGTTAGGGATGCTAAGGAGCTCCGTAACAGTAACCAAAACTATCGAATTTCCAAAAAAATATTTAAAAAAAAATCGAATAATTTCAGTAAAATAAAAGTAGTTTAATATGACATGCTTTTATTTTTATCTTCACAAACACACTAGTCGAACGTGTTTCTTATAAAACTGAGTAATTATTGTGCTTTTCGCACACTAGTAATTCCGTAGAATTTTTATATTATCCATAACTTATAAAATAATAAATTTCTAAAATAAAAGTAGCCTAAGTTACTGCTTACTACATCAGCTATCTTTCATTAAATTTCCCGTCAAAATCGGTCCAGCCGTTTCAGAGATTAGCCGGAACAAACAGACAGACAGACAATCAGAATATTTAAGTCTTATGAGAGAATCGCAAATGAGTACACGGTCCATTAAGTTTCTTTCAGTGAGTTCACGTGACACCCATATCGAACCTTTGTATAGACAACCTTTTTCAAATGGGTCAGCTGTGTTTTGGTCAATTTTAAGATCTTCAGCTATAGCGTATCTACTTAAATGTCGATTTAGCTCCACATTTTTCAATAATGTCGTCACGTTTATTCGTAATTGAGCGATCAGAGCAAAATGAATCTTTGACATCAAAATTTCCTGACTGAAAACGCTTAAATCAATTTTGCGCAACTCTTACTAACACAACATTAGGTCCATAAACGTCACAATTTTTTTTCGCGGCTTAAGTGGCATTTTTACCTTTTTTCAAAGCAAAACTTCAAAATGTACTAAATTTCTTCGTTAGGTTCATCCATTTTGGCGGACAGAAAAACAAATGAAAATTGGCGAGAAAGAGTTTTTTTTTAAACGTTTAATTTCTTTTCTAAAATGTCACCTTTTCATGGTATAAAAACCAGCCAGCTACAAACAATACAACAAAAAAGATTTCATTGAAACTTTTTGCTAGAAAATACGAAAAGACTTTTTTCCTGACCTATTATTATGTATCCGTATCCATATCCGAAATTTAATTGTGGAATATGCATAACATACCCAATTTTTTACGTTCATTCAAAAAATAAAACAAAAAAAAATAACTGAGATTGCGATATTAATAATTCAAAAAAGGAACACCTAAAAGTGTTATGTCTTCATTTATCCCTAAAAGACTTTAAGAGGTTTTTGATTACGAGATCCTTTACAATTAGTTTGTTTGGTTTCTTTTAATTTTTCTTAAGTATTTTATAATCATTCAGCGAAACGAATTCTGAATGAAAATTATTTACAGGATATTCGTATTATTTTCTTTAAAAAATATTATGTTGGTTATGAGGAAAGATAAATAAACACATCCTAATTATATCCCTCAGTATAAGTAAAATCCTGTGTCTAGGTTCCAAAAAAAAAAACACACAAGAACAAACGCCTAACATTTGTATCAACTATACAAATATTTATCATATGCTGTGATCGAATTGACTGTTAGCATTATTAGTTACTAGCTGTGCCTAGCGTTGGTTTAAAAAGCCTTCCTTCTTCTTAAAGCATAACCTTTCTCTTTAAGTATCCACCTCAGAGGAATTTTTCAATTCGAAGCAGTAGTTCTTGAGATTAACAAACAAACCAACTTTGAGGTTTATAATATTAGTATAGATAAGTACAGATTAAGATATATAAAACACATCTTTTAACTTTTTTTATGTAATTGTGTTCATAATTTGAAGGTGCAGTGAGCTGTTATGTGAGTCATCTGTGTCGCAGGACCGATGGTCACTGGAGCAAACGTATCCTGAAGTGGAGACCACGTGTCGGCAAACGCAGTGTGGCCGCGCCTTCTAGCGCGCTGTACCGTCAATCTTCTTAAGATTACCGGTGGTGGCTGTATGAGGATTTCGGAATACCGGAATGTTTGGCGCGAACGTAGGGAGGCCTACGTCCAATAGTGAACTGCAATAGACTGAAATAATGAATTGTGTTCTCACGTGAGAGAGACCTTTGGAAATGGATGTACAAAAATTAAATAAATGCATCTTATCATACACAAAGTCGACTACTCCTAATACATTAAATTATTGTATGTATAGGTAACAGGCGACTGATACACATATTTTTTTAATAAATCTAAATAAAAATAGTACTTAAACAAACAATATTACGCCCAGAGTCGGGTGAATCGAACCTACAAACTAGCCTGTAACAGTAAGTAGGGCTAACTGCGCAAGCGGATAAGTTTATATGCATGCATATAACCTCCCCTATAATTATTCCGTATCTTGGTATAACCGGTAATAGAACCTTTATCTGCTTTTGTTCTATACAATGGACGATAATGTTATTAAATAGGTCGAAATCAACTGGGCTTAAGCCAAGTTAAGCGTTCATTTCTATCGCTTTGAATAAATCCCCTGTACCTATTTCTCATGACCCTTTATCTAAGTACATTAGCGTAACATACAATGTGCGGCTTCTAGAATAGTTATAATTATATGTTATTATCTATACTTAATATTATAAAGAGGTAAAGTTTATAACTTTGTATATACGGGGTAATCTTCGCAAATACTGATCCGATCATGAAAATTCTTTCGCTAACAGAAAGCTACACTATTCAGGAGTGACAAGATAAAAGGAAAAAGATAAAAATATATAAAGATTTTAAATCAGCAGGATTTGAACCTGCGTCCTCTGACGTGCCGTGTCAACAATTCAATCTAATCAAGCATTATTATTTGCCTTAGAAATTAATTGGTGATCTTAAAACATTTATAATTTATATTTATCTGATTTGCTGAAAATAGTGAGAGGCTACACTATTCAGGAGTGACATAGGCTATATTTTATTGTAATTGTACAAAAAAATTCAGTAAAAAAGAAAAATATTAAAATATATTATGAAAATGACAAAGAAACGAACGCCATCTATCGCTGTTAGATTTAACTATTTAATACTCTATTTTATTTACTGTCTATTTGAATCTATCGATGACGAAGTTTTTACGCTTTTTGATAGATGGCGTTGGAGCAACATATTATTTATTTAAGTGGTTTAAAATTTGTTCTTTATAGTATGTTATTTGGTTCTGTAATTTAAAATAATAAATACACCATATTATTACGATTTTATTCGTCGCTGTAGGCGCCCGCTGCCGTTTATTTTTTATTTTATATATTTTCTCTTTACTTTCTGTTTTACTTTATCGGTACTCCGGACGTAGTTTTGGTCAAAAGTTTTCTTCAAAACTATTTTTGCATTTTAATTTCTACTAAGTACTATAACTACTTCTGTTTTAATATTTCTTATAGTCATTATTTGTTGTTTAGTCTATTCAGAAATAATTCTAATTTGTGTTTATCATAATTTTTTGTTTCTTTAGCTTCAGTCTTACTTTCTTCTCTTTACTTTCTGTTTTATTTTATCGGCTTAGATACATGACTTACAGGTAATTAAAATTTCGGGATATTTATTTCGATTTTTCAATATTACAATACAAATATTTCTCTATTTTATTTTTGTCTAATACTTCGTCGATCTGAAAGCAAATTGCATTATTGAAATATATCGTCACGTGCACTATACCCCGTCCGGCGACTAATTAGCTTTTTGACAGCTCACGCCTATAAATTACAGTTTTTTTTTTTTCAGAATAACGTACTAAAAATTTTACAGTAATGTCATATTTTATTGACGATTTGATTGATTGAGTGAAGTACCCTGTGCATAAGAAACAACCACAGACTATGAAACAGTTCTTGAAATAATAAATCGATAATAAATCGATCATATGATAAAAATAATTTTACGTCATGTGATTATCTATACTAATATTATAAAGAGGTAAAGTTTATAACTTTGTATATACGGGGTAATCTTCGCAAATACTGATCCGATCATGAAAATTCTTTCGCTAACAGAAAGCTACACTATTCAGGAGTGACAAGATAAAAGGAAAAAGATAAAAATATAACTCAAAAATGGTAAATGTACTACCATCTCTCGCCGCCATCTATCGCCATTAGAAGACTATTTATTAGTCTATCGACGTCGTTTTCGGGATTTTTGATAGATGGCGTTGAAGTAACATATTATTTATTTATACCCCGTCCGGCGACTAATGATCTTTTTGAGACTTCAAGAAATTTTGACATTAGTGACTGCCTCACACGTTATTTATTCGATTCGAAATAATAATCGATTTTATTTAAGAAGAACTTTCAATCGAATTAATTAAATACATTTAATTTAAAAATATTATTTATTTATGCGATTATTATAAATGAAATATATAAATAATAAATAAATGAATTAACAGAGTTATTGCTCTATATTCTTGGTTTGCAATTAAATTTCAAGATTTCGACTTAATTCCTTGCAAGTAATCAATCTTGGGGGTCATAGATACTATGTTTATTTCCTTTTTTGTATTAAATTTATAGAAACAATAATCACATGACGTAAAATTATTTTTATCATATGCTCGATTTATTATCGATTTATTATTTCAAGAACTCTTTCATAGTCTGTGGTTGTTTGTTATGCACAGGGTACTTCACTCAATCAATCAAATCGTCAATAAAGTACGACATTACTGTAAAATTTTTAGTACGTTATTCCGGAAAAAAAAACTCTAATTTATAGGCGTGAGCTGTCAAAAAGCTAATTAGTCGCCGGACGGGGTATAAGTGCTATAAAATTTAGTATGTTATTTGGTTCTGTAATTTAAAATAATAAATACACGATATGATTACGAGTGTATACGTCCAATACTTGCTATAAACAATGAACCTAATAGAACTTAGTAAATACTAAGAACTACACAACATAGGTAATGCATCACAAAGAAAAAGATAATTAACGCCCAACGAAGTGGGCACGGGTCGGCTAGTATACTATAAAAACGCTTTGGAATGTATAGGAATATAGCGGACCTAATTTTCATTCGTATACTGGTAGCTGTCACGTGAAACTGTATGGTGTTACCATAGACACCTGAAAAAAAGGATTATTATGTTATTAGTAGGGAAATTATCCGTCAACCTGCAGTTAATCACCGCAGCGTCTTAAGACGCAAGCACTTCTCGTTTATATACATATAAAGATACCTTTAGCAAGAACTTTACTTTCTGAATCAATGTATCAATTTTAACACCTCACATTCAATGCATGTCGTCGTCTTCGTATGATTACAGTCAAGTCAAAATAAAAGTGTCATTTAAACGTGTTAAAAGCGTTTTTCTTATGAACATGTCACATCCTCTTCAGTTTTTTTACGAATATAGGTACTATAAGGAAATAATACAGGGATTGAAAAAATAAATTGACTATAAGCAGTATGAGTTTATAATTACAATTATTTATATTACCAAACTTTTCATATTTACCATTACCATAGGGCTTTACGTCTGTTCCAGATGATTTAAGCAGTGCCTCAAGAGCATTTTTTCTGATCTGACTGTACAAGCCGATACGGTAGCGGCAGACTACCACACACTGAATAGGGAAAAGATGCGCCAGTGCCATTATTGCCGCTGTTTTGATGTTTTTCGATTCTCCTGTCCGATAAGAGTCCAAAACCAGGCTTCATCATGATATTTTTAACCATTCTTCACGCTCTTACGCCATTGGTCATTTACTATTAAACTAATTATATTTGCTCTAATCTCATCATCAAAGCTGTTGATTGGATGTGAGATGAAGCAAGTGCGTTAATGCAAGGACGACGAAATGCTTACAGTTAGTGCAGAGAATTGGAAAACACGTAGGTATTTAACCCATTTACGCCCGCTGTCCTCGTTTGGGGACATTTATTGAACTACCTAGATTTCTGTTATATTTTAGTTATCTTTTGTTTAGAGGTGAATCTGCACTGTTAAAGAGTGTAGCTTTATGATACGACGTGTGGTTTTGTATTTTACTGGATTAATTTAATAAAACAAGTAACTTTATTTACTTCATTGAGCAAATAGGTATTCGACCAAGGGTAAGTGATTTTTTTTTTATTTACACCACTATTTACTACATGATTTTTATATTTTTTACTTGGCTATAGTATCTACTAGTAAAAATTGCTATTCTGTTGGATATTTTCGAAGACTGAATCATAATTGGAGGTATTTTAGTATGGTGTCCCCGAATGGGTCCAATGGGCTAATAGCTAACATTTTTGTTTTTTATTCGCAGGTTTAGTTTTGATGTAAACAATGACGAAGCAATCATTTAATGTTGCCAACGAGTATCGAGGACTTGGTAAAGCTATCATAAGTGTCGAAGGGCCTTTTGGAAAAAATAAATGCCGTTCCGCATGAATATATCGTTACGTATTTCGATAACTTTTTCACCAGTCACACGTTGCTGCGAGATTTGCGTGAAGCTGGTTATCGTGCGACTGGCACTGTGAGGGAAAATAGGACTAAGAAATGCCCACTAGTATCTGTCAAAGACATGAAAAAGAAGACCCGAGCAGAATTTGACTACCGATTCGATAAAGCCAATCAAATTATGTTCGTAAGATGGCTTGACAACAGTGTTTGTACCATAGGTACAAACTATGACTTTGTTCATCCTCTGGGTAAGGTGAAAAGATTGAGCTCTACAGAAGGAGGAAAAGTAGACGTGGATGTCCCTCTTGTCTTCCAGAACTACAACAAAGGCATGGACGGAGTTGATCAAGCTGATCAGTCTATCGCAGTGTATAGAATGGCTATACGTGGCAAAAGATGGTTGTGGGTTCTATTTACCTATATACTAGATTTTGCTGTAGCTAATGCTTGGCGTATTCATGTCATTCATTCATGACTGCTGAGGACAAATTAGACCAGCTCCATCGTATTACTCGACAATATTTGACGAATGTAGGTATTGAAAGATCCGACGGAAGGCGTCGTAAACCTTCTTCAATAGTGCCAGGTATGAGTCAAGATGGTGTTGGACACTTCCCTCAGACACTGCCAAGCCAGATACAATGCATCGTTTGCCATATGAAAGCACATTGGCTATGTAAAAAGTGTATAAAACCATTGTACATCGATAAAGGATGTTTCGAAAAGTACCACACATAAACCCATTGGCCCCATTTGAGGACGGCATTTTTTTATATATATAGGAAAGTATTTTTAAAAGTTTTTTGTAATAAGATATTTTGTTAGTCATCAATAAATTTATAAATGAAGTTTTTTTCAAAATATTGCTAGTACTTTGTATTTGGGTCCAAATGGGTTAAACAAGACACGATAATTTAGTGGTGATTATATACAGCGCTGAATTCATGCTTGAGGCAGTAAAGGTGAAAATAGCCAAGGCGACAAAGTCCTAATTCTTGCAAAATTGAGATACTTCATTTTATTTTGTATTTTAAAGATATATCTCTAAATTAAAATGCAATCGTAATAACTATATATAAATAGTCAAATCACTGGGGGGAAAAGCAGTTTAATTCTCGACCACGCCACACTATGTTGTTTCATTTCTTCACATTTGTAATTGACAATTATAAACTATTTTTCTGTTATTAGTTGCACGTATATATGTTTTATCACTCTTGTCAATTTAATAATAATAATAATATTTAGAACTATATATAGCTACTTTTTATTATAATCAGTAATCTGAACTGCACAAGTTGTCAGTAATATTAAGGTTGCATGGCCTGCTTAAAGAAGTAGCTACATATATACGAAAATAAAACCCGAGACACTTTATTTTTATTATTTTCGTGTTTTGTTTTCATAGTTTCTGGTTCTATCTACCTATTTATATATCTTTCTATGGTGTTTATATAGAACCGTTAACCTGATGCCGTCCTCGCTCCTCGACCGGCCTTTTCTAAATAAATAGAGGCATTACTCGGACAAATGCACGTCGATTTAGTCACACTTCAGTTCGTTTTTAGGGTTCCGTACCTCAAAAGGAAAAAACGGAACCCTTATAGGATCACTTTGTTGTCCGTCTGTCTGTCAAGACCCTTTTTCTCAGAAACGCGTAGAGGTATTAAGCTGAAATTTACATCAAATACTCAGATCTGCTGTCCCTTAGAGCTGTGAAAAAATGAAACTTCCAAGCCAAGGCAATCAAAAGATACAGCCGTTTATGCTGCAAATTTTCGACACTCGCAAGGGAATCAAAACCTACAGGTTACTTCCCGTGAACTGAGAATCTTGAAATTTGGTACGAAGCAACTTCTTAAAGAATAAATATAGGAAAAATTGCGAAAATTATAAATTTTTAGTTAAATCATATAATAAAAATATTTTTAATAATTTTAAATTTTTACCGCTTTTTTCATGAACGCGTAAAGGTATTAAATTGAAATTCATATAAAATACTCAGGTCTATAATACCTGTAAGCTGTAACAAAATCAAACTTCTATGTGAACGATATCAAAAGAAACAGCAATTTAAGCCGCATATTTTCATCGCAACTAGCCCCAAAGGAATCAAAACCTACAGGGTACTTCCCGTGAACTCAAAAACTTGAAATTTGGTAGAAAGCAACGTTTTATAGCACAGATAAAGGAAAAATTGCGAAAAGTATACATTTTTAGTTAAATCGTATAATAAAAATATTTTTAATAATTTTTAATAATTTTAAACTCAATACCCCTTTTCTTATGAACGCGTAAAAGTATTAAATTGAAATTCATATCAAATACTCTGATCAATAATGCCTCTAAGCTGTAACAAAATCAAACTTCTATGTCAACGATATCAAAAGAAACAGCAATTTAAGCCGCATATTTTCATCGCAACTAGTCCCAAAGGAATCAAAACCTACAGGGTACTTCCCGTGAACTTAGAAACTTGAAATTTGGTAGGAAGCAACGTTTTATAGCACAGATAAAGGAAAAATTGCGAAAACTATACATTTTTAGTTTAACCGTATGATAAAAATACTTTTAATAATTTTTAGTAATTTTAAACTCAATACCCCTTTTCTTATGAACGCGTAAAGGTATTAAATTGAAATTTGTATCAAATACTCAAATCTATAACAACTTTAAGCTGTAATAAAATCAAACTTCTATGTCAACGCAATCAAAAGAAACAGCAATTTAAGCCGCATATTTTGTATCGCAACTAGTCGCAAGGGAATCAAAAAATAATGCATACTTCCAGTCGACCTAAAATCTTCAGGTATGAAGCAACGTTTTATAGCACACATAAAGGAAAAATTACGAAAACCTTAAATTTATAGTTACATAGCAACTATAGAAATAGTTTATAAAATATAATCATATATCAAATATAGAAATAATTCGCACGAGCGCCCGGGTGCTGTTCACACGTGTACCGAAATAAATAAAATTTGTAATAATTTGTCGTTAATGTTGTTTATTTCTGCTTTGTTTTTCAATTATAAAGCTTTGCAAAGATATATTTATTTATTAACTCTTTTGCACACCAATACACAAAAGAACAATACATAGAATTTATAACAATCAACTTGCATCAGTTGCAACAGGCGGCCTTAACGCTAATATGTACAGCGATCTTTGGGCAGAGGACTTGCATGTAAAGTAGGGGAAGGGCGCAAAATTTTTTAAAAAAGGAAGAAAAAAGAAAAATGAGATATAAATAAATAACTATATAACAATAGATGCTATGTTTAATGACACATATATAAGTTTACTCATATATATACACAAGTATATAAATACATAGGTACATACATACATATGTATATATGTTACTGTAAATGCACGAATTACGGTAAATCCTAAGATTTAAGAGTAAAACCTAAGATTTAACAACTCTTAATAGTAAAAGCCCGAACGATTTTGCGATTCGCACTTTTACCATCATTCACTTGGTAAGTCTTAGGATTTACATTAAAGGCACGGTAAATGTTGAAAAAGACATGTTATAACGTTTCTAGTCCTGAGATTAAGACCCGCGTCGGTCTGATTTTGAAGTTTGAAGTTTTTTTGTAACGAAATGAAAACGATAAAGGGTCTAATTTTGAAGTTAGATTTTGAAGTTAGATAGATTAGGGTTGTATTTTTTTTGTAACGAAATTAGGCCGATAAACGGCCTACGGGTCTTAATCTAAAGACTTATCAATTCAAGTTTTTGACTGAAATAAATTAATAAGAATTAATCTTTGTTTTATTTCCAAAACCAACTTTTACTAGCTGTCAGTGGTAAAACCTAGCATGTACTAAATTCTAATAGTAAAAGTCCGAAAGAAATGTCCCATTTTCATAAATCATTACATTTACCAACTCATGTCGGTAAATCCTAAGACTTAGTATTAAATCTTAGGATTTAACGTAGTCCGAGCTTTTACAGTAACATAAACACTATATAGCTCAGTCGAATTAGCTCAAAAACGGGCTAAGATTTACAAAAATTGGAAGCAGCAATTTTCCTTCGGAATTCGTTGGGGGAGGTCACTGGTAGTTTAAATTCAAAAAGGATGGGTACAGTTTCGATTTATACCCGAGAATATGTGCGAGGGGATGAAATCTTATCATTGTATTATCACGTTAATTGTCAATTTTACGGCAAAAATTGTAATGAACAAAGTTGTTTAAAATATAAAATAAATTATTTTTGTTAATATAAATTAAAGGATTGCCTAAAAAAATGGGTACCAAGAGACAGGTCAAAGAAAAAAGGGAGACCAAGTAAAAGGTAGAGAGATATCTTCAACCAGAGATGTGGACCGCTATGTATACGGAGAGCACGGGATAGGGATACATGGAAAGGTTTAGGAGAGGCCTACGCTGCAGAGGCGACTATTACTATTACTAATATTAATTAAGTGATGTTATAAACATATAGACGAGTTAATTATACGAGTATAGAATCAACATATACATAGGTTAATATACAATACATATGTTTAAACTAAGAATACTTACGCTATTATTCATTGAAATTTTATTAGTAATAGAAATAAAGGCTATTTTTATTTTAGTTATTTATTTTATTTTATATAAATTAAAGGATTACTGAAAAGATAAAGAAACCTTTGTCTTAAATTTATGCTCCTCCAGCTTTCCACACTGTAATGTTATGGATTTCATTTAGCAGCAAAATACCATAACTTTTACTTATATACCTACAGGTTTGTACGGAACCCTCGGTGCGCGAGTCTGACTCGCACTTGACCGGTTTTTTTTATTGAAGTTAAAATACATAAAAGGCAGCATTTTGTTTATACGGTAATATTAGACTGTCAATTGCAGGTCATGTTTTCAAAATTAAATTTCTCAAACTTACACGATCATTTTTGATTGTACGAGACTTACCAATGTTGCCATACTTTATTTAGTAATTTTTAAAATATACTAAAAGTATGGCAACCTTAAAACTATACAACCTTATATCCCAGTTAACCTTAAAAGTACTAGAGAAGGCGATAAAATACATAATATGCGATGTACAAAAATGAAACCATATTTACGAAGATCTTTAACTGAGGTAGGGCACAGCAGGAAATTTCCTGCTCAAAATATGGAGCAGCCCGACTGGGGTAGTACCTCGACCTTACAGAAGACCACAGCTAAATAATACTGTTTTCAAGCAGTATTGTGTTCCTGTTGGTGAGTAAGGTGACCAGAGCTCTCGGGGGGGACTGGGGATAGGGTCGGCAACGCGCTTGCGACGCTTCTGTTGTTGCAGGCGCCTATAGGCTACGGTAGTCACTTACCATCAGGTGAGCCGTACGCTTGTTTGTCGACTTAGTAACATAACATAAATAAAAATATATAGGAAACAATAATAGAAATTCGTATCGGAATATTAAACCTACCAATATCATAATCAGGTTTCCAAGTGAAAATCAATGAATTGTATATAACAGTATTATTTCCACCTAAACAAATGCGACAATCATGTTTATGAGTCTCATAACCTCTGTGAAAATCCAGTAACTCAATTACTGGCACAAATTGACGACCAAAACCGATCTCTTGTTTTCTAAAGCACAATAGTTCCCACTGAATAGGCATTGATTGTTGCAGCCGACGAAATTTTGTATTGTCCTCGTTTATATTTATTCCATGAATTTATGTATACGAAAACAGAAGAAGTCGAAAAAAGTCAACAAAGTTTTATTATTTTAGGGTACAGCAGGAAATATCCTTTTACAAATCTGGCCCAACCCCACTGTCGAAGTATCTCAATTTTAGTCTCAAATCGTGGTGTGTTGGCAGCATGGATATAGTCGGCAACTGTGTGATGTTCTTGGTCAATATAAGTAAATATTTCGGGACTTCTTTCGCAGTTATGTGACTGTGACTTTCATTCCCTCTCCGAGACACTAGCCCCCAGAATATACACCAAGGATATTTAGCGAATGATACGTTTAAGGAATAATAAAATATTCGATGTCTCCACCGGCTTTTTATTAATAAATAATAATAATATAAGGCAATGTCCACGTAGCAAAATATACAATAGAATTGATACAAAGTAAAATATCAATTATTATAAAGAAGAATTCTAAATACAAATTATTGACATCTATCAAAAAATATTTTTATGAAATATATGAAAACATGAAATGAGGTTTCATTATTATTTCCATATTAAAAGTCTGTATATATTTACATATGCCACATATATATACACCTCCAGTACAAATGTTTGATCTCATAGGGAATCTAACCTCCTAAGATGACTCCTCTTATTACACAAGAGCAAGACCGACAACGATATATTTTCATAATAATAATATATTTTCTTCTGAATATGGTGTGTTAAATTACAAATCAGACTACACATTTTACTGCCTATATTTCGGCGTTCAAATATTTAATATGCAAAAATATTCATTGAAATTAAAATTGCAAATTTATTTAAACAGCAATTAGGTGCATAAAGTTGTAAATTTTATTTTTTGGTGATCTTTGATAAAATATATATTATACTAGGTGACCCCGCAAACGTTGTTTTGCCATATATGTTATGAACCCCCGCAACCCCCTCTTGTGGGTGGAATTTCGTAAACCCTGTTCTTAGCTGACCTCTACTCGGCGAAAGGAATATTCCTACCAAATTTCAAGTCTCTACGCCTTATGGTTCCAGAGATATCGTGATGAGTCAATATTTTTTTTTTAAGTGAAATTTCTTTGGAATCGTTTTGATTTTAAACGAACGAAAATGATCCATAGAATCGCATTGTACATTTATATAGGAGAGAATGAGATAGAAAACATAAGTGTCGTAAGCGTCGTCGTCGCTTACGACATTTTTCTCGAGACCGTGATCATCCTGGACGTAACAAATCGTAACGGCATACCTTCCTATGACGTATCAGAAGTTTCACTTCTGCCGTGTTTTAACTGGACAGACGCACTTTTTTTTTAATTTACTTCAATACTAACTTTAGATTAACTTAATGAGCGATTTAGAAAAAAAAAACGATAAGTCCGATTAAGACCGTTAGACAGTTTATCGGCATAATTTCCTTAGAAAAAAAAATAACCCTAACCTATCTAACGTCAAAATTAGACCAAGGCGGGTCTTAATCTAAAGATTAGCCAAAAAAAGATTTATTTAAAGGGTCAACTCTAATTGACTAAAAACAGAATAAACTTAGCAATAAATATTCAAAGGGTTTAAGGCTTAGATCCTTGGGGATTATAAAAAGCAGTGGTGATTTTGAAGACATTTTGTCCTCGAACGGACGGACCACCGACCGTTTTACTGGTAAATTGTCTTGTTGATGTGAGTTTAATTTTTTCTTTTTCTTATATAAATTAGAAATTTAACTTCGATACTCACAAGTCTCTTATCCATTGATTTTTTTTTTTAATTTTTAAAATTAATAGGTTGCGTTTGACCACTATTTCACCTGATCTTAAGTGAGAATGCGGTCTAGAACGGAGCACACTTACCTAGAAGTAGCCTATTCACTCGCGTCTTGAAGATCCCCAGATTGTAGCTTTCCGGAAACACGGACGCCGGCAGAGAGTTCCACTCTTTGGCCGTACGCATCAAGAATACTACTAGCGAATCGCTAAAAAAAATATAAAAAAATATATAAAAGATACTATAACTGAATTTTTATTTAGGACTACACTTGACGTAAAAATTATTCAATGTAAAAAATAACATGAAAAGTTTTGACAGCTGTCTGAATTAATAACAGACTTGAAAAGTCTCTACATAACTTTTAATGAGGAATAATAAATCTAGCGTTAGACCACTTTTGATTTTCTGGCAACCATTAAAATCGTCTACCATAAAACAGGAGGCACAGTTCATTATCGGATCTGCAACATTTATAAGATCATTTCTAACAAAAGGAAGTATTTATTTATCAAACCAAATAAAATAAGCAACTATTGTACTATGCGAACTATCAAACACGTGAAGTTTACATAGAAAGAAAAATCTGGAGATTGTGCCCTACCTTAATTACCTAGCAGAATGAAATACATATATTCCACGACCTATTCTCATTCTTACCAAATAAAAAAATCATAAAAATCGATCGAGACGTTTCGGAAGAGAGCGACCACAAACACCACGCGATTTTTAGATATTAGATTGAATAACGAAAAAACAATAGGTCAAGGCTACTTCTTCAGTTTTTTCCCGTTTTTTTTTTCTCTCATATTGATTAACAAAACAAAAACAAAATTATTCAAAACGGTCAAGGATTTTTCTACTTTTTACGAGACATATAAATGCGAATCTATTTTTATATACGAGGTCTATCCAACGTGTCATTGACTAAAAATATGTGGTGTCAAGGAAAAGGGGGATAAGTCCAGTTATAGCTGTTATAAGCAAATAAATTAATGGAATATACTCGGCGTTTCTTTATATTAGTTTTATTACGAAAAAATGTATTTTCGTCATTTAATAAAACAATTAAAATACGAGTAAACGAATTTTAAAATTAGTAGATAATATAGTGTTTCTTTAGTTTTAAAATTATTACAAGAAATATTCGCAAAAATATTTTTTTTATTTTTTTTAATTTACTTTTTGAGAATCGATTTTCATATAAGGCCGATAGATGGCGTTATTTGATTTGTTAACCGACTTCAAAAAAGGAGGAGGTTATGTATTCGACGCGTATATATATATTTTTTTTTTGTATGACTACGCATAAGTTTTTACAGAGTAGTCAGATTTTGATAATTCTTTTTTTATTGGAAAGAGTATACTCCGAAATTGGTCCCATTTAAATTTGAAAATAAAAATCCCACCCTAAGGATAGGAAACAGAAATTGATTAATTATTCAGTCACTAATTGTAAGGTATGACCACGCAAAACTTTTTACAGGGTAGTTCGATTCGATGATTCTTTTTTTTTTATTGGAAAGAATATACCTTGAAAATAGTCCCATATAAATTTGAAAATAAAAATCCAACCCTAAGGGTAGGAAAACAGGGGATGATTGATTGTTCACTCACTGATTGTAAGGTATGAGCACGCATAACTTTTTATAGAGTAGTTCGATTTTGATAATTCTTTTTTTATTTTGTCTACCTATGGTGTATTAATGGTCGATGTAATTGAAGTCGGTTTTTTTTTCGTTTGCGAGCAAACACAATTATATATGTAAAGATTTCTTGCTTATTTAGTTACTATTTGACATGGTATCAATCTTTTTTTTAGATTAGTAAGCCTTTTTGTGCCTATTTAGACACTCGATCTGAAGGAGTAAACTCCAGTCGTGCGTCGAAGCTGACACAGACACTTTTTTTGTTTTATACAACTAGGTCAGCAAACAAGCGTATGGCTCACCTGATGGTAAGCGATTACCTTAGCTTATAGACTCCTGCACGAGCAGAAGCATTACAAGCGCGTTGCCGACCCTACCCCCAAATCCCTCAAGGAGCTCTGGTCACCTTAATCACCTAGTTGTATAAAAAAACATATTTAAAAGAATATGGTAAACATAAAAAAAAATCTGTTTGTAAATCTTTGATGGTTAATGAGCTCTATTCAATTGTAATTAACTTACACGCTAACTAGTGCAGACAATTTGTCACTTAGACTCTGATGTGTAGCGGACGACTGCACAATTAATAACCATTAGATACGGTATTGATCCAAATTAATAATATATGTATAATTCAAAATGGAAGCGCTGATTTGAATAAAGATTAAGTTTGAAGGATAATTGCAAGCGTGTGTACAGAAATTAATGCTGAATTGAAAATTTTAACGTGCTCGCCATTACTTGATTAACAACAAATAGGTTTCTGCCAACGAAAGAAATATTTTCTGATAATGAAGGAGTTTTTTTTTTAGAAAATTAAAAAAATGCAAGTTAGCAACGTGCGTTTATGCTTCCAATACTGTGACTTTACTTACTTTATTTCATTGCTTACTAGTCTTGAATATCTTTACAAATATTTTTTTATAATCCGGATTTTCATCTTTGTTGTAAGATCAATCTAAGAGAAAAATAAATAGATCAATTGTCATAAGTATTTATGAATTATCTTAAATTGTTAATCACAGTACATTAAAGTGATGGATTAAAAGCTTTTCCTATATATATTGAGTATCTCCCTGATCATACAAACACCAATGAAAAAAAAGCAAAACAGCAATAAGTCAACCAATTAAACGATACGCTAGTTTTTCGTATTGATTGTTAGAGGTATCTCAAAATAATGCCAATTTAGATGATAACACATTTGGTCGACACAACGGGTAGCGGCGCATTACAAACTCGTGACAAAACCACTCACGGTAATAATCTGTTGATTACGATCCTGTTTCACGATTGCAAAATGTCTGTTGAATGTTGAATGGTAATCCAGTCACAAATAGAAATAGATACATCTGTATCACGTAGTCCACTTAAATTGTAGATAGCAAGAAATATTCTAATTTAATTAAACGTTCTAGTGGTCGCCCAGAGGTCGAAATTCGACCATAATTAAAAGATTTTGATTCAAGAAAACCAGGTAATTATGAAAATAAAGAACCTTTTAAAAAAAAATTCAACTTAACTACAGACTTTGACAATCAACAAATAGTATAATATGCGTGTGTGAGTGCTGTAGTGTGTGTAATACTTTTTTTTATTAATTTAATGTATATTTAATGTATAATTTTATGAAAATATTAGCATGCCACACTCCTTCTCTATATAAACTATAAGTGTGCGAAATTTCATACTCCTACGTACGCACAATTTCAGTAAAAAGGGGTACACAGTTTTTGCTTCACGTATTAATATATAGGTGTTTACAAATATTTATGAGTAAAAGATTATATTGAAGCAATATTCACTTAGTGTAATCATGGTCCATGTTGATACACACGACAAAGGGTACGAAATATCTAGTATCAACATTTTTGTTAGCAATAAACATTAAAAAGTTTTTTTTATCTCTCACGTATAACCAGTGTTTATAAGTCCAACATTTTATTGATAGAATTCCATCACCTAATGTAGACCTGTCATCCATTTTGATCCATATAAGTAATGTAATTATAGTCCAGTCATTTCATCCGAAAAAAAGGCAAATAAAAGAGGATGAATTTGCGGATCTAATTTTTTGATATGTTGTAGGGGATACATAGAAAAGCTTAACTTGAGTTTTTCGACCAAGCTTTCCTATGAGCTTTCGCCGCCATCTTGAAAAAAGGGGTTAAATTGGTTTCTCGGAAATAACTCGGCTATCCGATGAAATTCGAAAATTTTTGTAAGACACTTTTTGTAGCTTTTTTTGTGCTCTACAATAAAGTCTTGACCATTTTTAGCGTATCATGCATCGTTATCGAGATATCGATCGATAAAGTCAATAGGACACAATTTTTGTTTTTGCTATTTTTTTTGTTTGGGTCATAATAAATATCAAAAATTGTAGAATTCAAACTTGTAGAGCATATTCAGACCTACAATTTCCTTCTTGGATTTTTTTATGTTGGACAAAAATTACGATGTCCAGCGCACCGCAAAGTCGGTGAATCAAGCTCGCGTCAACGCTCAGCGTCGAGCTAGTTAGTACTAGTAACTAGTTATTTTTGTATATATAAGTTTCTACGTTATAGTACGTTTTAACCGACTTCCAAAAAAGGAGGAGGTTCTCAATTCAACTGTATTTTTTTTAATGTATGTTAGCTCAGAACTTTTGACTGGGTAGACCGATTTCGATCAATTTTGTTTTATATGAAAGGTTTTACGTGTCATGTGGTCCCATTTAAATTTAATTGAGATCTGACAAGTACTTTTAGAGTTATATCTAATAATGCGTATTTAGTTGACTACTTTTTCGTCGACCTACGTTGTATTATACCGCATAACTTTTTACTCGGTGTATCGATTCCGATGAATTTTTATTTTAATCGAAAGAAGAAAAGAAAAGATAGAAAAAGAAGAAATACTTGTCATGCTGATTACAACTTTTTGAGTAATCTTTAATAGCGCGTATTTACTTGACTATTTTTTCGTCTTATTACGTTGTATTACTTGTCGATGTAATTGAAGTCGGTTTTTTTTCGTTTGCGAGCAAACACAATTATGTTTGTATTATGGTTATGAAGTAGTTATATGTTATTATATATATTTTTAAATGTTTATTTACAGTTCAATATTTATATTAACATACATAATTATAATTAAAAATACAACAATATTAAACCGACACTTTTTACTAAATACTTCAACGCGAGACAATAACATTAATCGTTAATAATCACTCGTCAACTATCTTAATTAATCCTAAACAGTAAATTCCAAGTAGTATTTTGTATTAAAAAAAAAATTGAAAAACCTGGCATCCGTTTTGACGAGTGTGCTTGCATTTTTTTTAATTACAAAAGTTTCTTGAGACAATCTTTTTTTATTCATTTTAACGTGTGTTTTGTACTGTTTTTCGCTCAAATGTACTGTACAACCTTTTTTTACTGCACAAACAAATTATTTGTTTAATAAATTACTTTTGTGTGATCCTTAATTTGTTGCTATATGTACTTATTTTTTATCCCATCAATTTCCTGAACAATTTCCCATTCGATTCGACATGCAGATACAACCGAGCGAGCAGCTCGCTCGACGCTGAGCGTGGATTCACTGACTTTGCGGCGCGCTGGACATCGTAATTTTGGTCCAACATAAAAAATCCAAGAGGGAAATTGTAGGTCTGAATATGCTCTACAACTTCGAATTTTACAATTTTTGATATTTATTATGACCCAAACAAAAAAATTGCAAAAACAAAAATTGTGTCCTAAATTTTTGACTTTATCGATCGATATCTCGATAACGATGCATGATACGCTAAAAATGGTCGGGACTTTATTGTAGAGCACAAAAAAAGCTACAAAAAGTGTCTTACAAAAATTTTCGAATTTCATCGGATAGCCGAGTTATTGCCGAGAAACCAATTTAACCCCTTTTTTCAAGATGGCGGCGAAAGCTCATAGGAAAGCTTGGTCGAAAAACTCAAGTTAAGCTTTTCTAGGTATCCCCTACAACATATCAAAAAATTAGATCCGCAAATTCATCCTCTTTTTTTAATGTACGTAATGACTGGACTATTACAGCAAATAGCTTTAAACTTTGAAAATCTTTTTACTAACACTAATGACGTTTGCAAGTTCAGTATTGTATTGATGGAATTCTATTACATAACGTAGTCCTGTCATCCAAGCAATGAAACAATGAAAAATGGATTAAAATTCAAGCAAGCAATAAAAGTTTTTTTTTTTTTATATATCGTATAACCACTGTTTATAAGTACAATAATATCATGTCCGTTGCCCAAATATTGTCTGGAAGATATCGCTCTTACAGCGATAAGACCAGCTTTGTACATCTTTCGTTTTATGCTATTATTTTGTTGTATCGTTTAATGGTGAACATTTCGACACCAGCAATTTATACTACGCTAACTCGAATTTTCGAAAATTCGTTTTTTTATGCGAAGTTGCTTAAAATGTGGTTTTTTATAAGTAATAAAAAAATTGTGAAGAAATACTCAAAAATAACGAAGTTATAAATCTTATACTACGCTAACTAAAGGTACTTTTCGAAATCACTCAAATTAAATTACGCTAACTATTATTAGCGGAGTATGCAAGGGGAGCACCGAGCTTAAAGTCCGTGTAACACTACGCTAACACTAGTTAGCGTAGTTTAGTGCGTTCGTGTATACTTGATCGTTTATAAAATGCACTACTTAGCGACTTTACTTTTATAAATACTTATGTAAAAACGTTTATTAATTCATTTATTGATGGTACCTCGACTATATTTTTAATTTACCTACATGTTTTTTTATGTAACATCTATACTAATATATAAAGCTGAAGAGTTTGTTTGTTTGTTTGTTTGTTTGAACGCGGTAATCTCTGGAACTACTGGGCCGATTTGAAAAATTCTTTCAGTGTTAGCTAGCCCATTTATCGAGGAAGGGCTATAGGCTATGTGTCATCACGCTAAGACCAATAGGGGCGGAGTCCACGCCGACGAAGTCGCGCGCAGAAGCTAGTTAATCATAATTATGATTTCAATTCCTCAAATTTTCAATTTCAAATCCTTCTCGTACATGGAGAAGAGGCCTATGCTCAACAGTGGGATATTACAGGCTGAATCGTGATCGTGATGATTTCAATACATTATATCTAGATATTGTTATAGAATTGTCTCCATTATCTGCCTAAGTTGATAATCCCAAATTCGTGGCTTTTTATAAACACGTCATGTTTGATGAGCCTATTCAAGACCATGATTATTTTATATTCAGTTCTCAGGGCTTCAAAAACCTTCTCAATCGACATTAACTCAACAACCAAGTATCGAACCTTTGTTTTCAGTCGTTACTAATGATCCTTCTGACACCATAGATAATACCCCTGTACCTTCACCCTATTGTGATTTTTCGGAATCTTCACAGAGTTCGATAATTTAGTGCCGACTTCTTGCCAAGATACCGAAAATAGAACACTCACACCTTAAATCGATACGTCCTTCTAGGAACGTCTTCTCAATTCGCATATGGATAACGGCCTCAGCAGCAACACAGATTCAGTATCAGCAATATCTACTCTCAGTAATTCAAATTCCTCGTCTGCAACGTTCAATGATGGTGACTATTTTGCAGTATCGACCCCAAAAAATAATAAACATAAATCTAAAAAAAAAAACTGATGTGGGTATCAAACGTCTTAAACTTGCAGATGAATGGATAGCCAGAAAGAGAAGACGTTTTGTGTAACAAAGGATTGGAGTATACCACGTCAAAAGGAAAAACGAAAGCAGCGAGAAGTATTAAAGTCAGTTGTGTCAATTGTGGTATGCACTGCTATAATAAAAAAAGCCAAGAAGTTCGTAATAACTTGTTCAATAAGTTCTGGGATACTGTTAAGCACGCGAAACAATGGTAAAATCATTGCCAAGTGTGTGATACAACAGAGTAGAAGCATTTTGTTATATGTGAGATGAGCAAACAGCTAAGAAGGGAGGCTAATGAAGTGGTTAGTTGCTCATTAGATTTTTTAAATAAATTAGTTTCTAAGGGGGTTCGCGAAGTCAATCTATGATCAGACAATTGTGGGGGACTAAATCGTAACCGTATTGTTCACTGTATAGCACTTGACGTGCTGCGGCGGCTGGGGTCGACTTTGGTCTATTTGTGCACTACTTGAAGGGTTGAAATGAAACCACGACCGTATGCTGATCTACGTATCGACCACCAAACCGGTGTCCGATAGCTCGCTCGTTTATTTTAAATTATTAATCCTATATACAATATCGCGTGAATACAGTTATAGCGCGATCTATCTCGATCCGCACGCCATCTGTCGAGCGTTGGCGAACTTTTACATACAACAACATATTTTAATAATACACAATATTGATTAACGTTCTGAACATTCACTATATATACTTACGAGCTGGCCCCGCAAACGTTGTTTTGCCATATATGTTATTAACCCTCGCAACCCCCTCTTGTGGGTATAATTTCGTAAAATCCGTTCTTAGCTGACTTTTACTCGGTGAAAGGAATATTCCTACCAAATTTCAAGTCTCTACGCCTTATGGTTCCAGAGATATTGTGATGAGTCAATATATAGGTAGAAATCTCTTATATATAATATATAATATAGAAGATTAGCTGCTAAAACTTTTAAAATGAAGTTTAGCCACCATTTTATGGAAAATTGCCACACACAGAATGAGGGAGATTCAGTTCATGGTTTAATAGAAAAGACTGAGAGGTAGAGAGGTATATTTGCCAGATGAATGGTTTCCACTAGTCACTAGTGACTAGTACATAAGTGCAATAGGCAAAGGTTAATGGGAATACTAATAATGTTATCGAGGTTGATCAAAACATGATATTTGATTTTAAAAGTAATATTAGCAAAAAATAGGACTAAAAATTTAAATAACGATTACAAGTATGGATTAAGTGATAACTGATAACGAAAGCAATCAAATACAATGTTTTAAAAAGATATCTACGAGATTATCCCACTTGGAACCTTTTCCCGAAAAAGCAAACAAAACTTTATTAAACATTAATGTACATAAATATAAAGACTTTAATTATTATTGTGATAAAAATATCGTACCCGAAAAGTATCATCCATTTTATAGGAATTTGTTAATAACTGAACATGATGAGAAGAATGTAAGTGATGATGAGGTTTTAATGTTTATAAGTAGGTACTTAATGATAACAACATACTATTTAAATTATGTTATTTATTTAGAAGTTTTTTTTTTAAAATTAAGATTAACAATAATAGTACGTAAATAAATCTCTTATCGTTAACTAATAGGTACGTACTTACCTGAAATTTTAAACAACAGTTTATCATTATACTACTTTTGTTTTAATTATGTTATTTCCTACAAAAAACTATATTATCTACAGAATTTTATGAAGAATATATAAAAATCAACGTGTATTATAAGCTCAACGGAAAGTTTAATGATACGCTAACTTATGGCACAGATCGATATATAGTACGCTATGTGTAATTTGGCGGCTTTTAATACGATATCCGCCAATGACGCATGTGCAGGTTAAATAAAGCTAACTTTAATAACTTCTTATTTAGCATAAGAACTTTTAATAATATATCTTTAGAATATATATAAAAACCTAAGGTTATAATTTATCCATAATATATTTTAAAATTATTATTGCAATGCAATAAATAAAACACTTCTTTAGTACTATGATCTCCCGTAATACACTACGCTAACATTAGTTAGACGTGTTTAATATGTAAAATCTTTTTGAGGAATTACGTGTACATACGGCTAACTTGCGCTAAATCAAACAATATAAATAATATAGAAAAACTAAATATGAGAAATTGTAATGGATAAATTAACTATTAAGTATACCAAATTTCAAATAAGTATCTTAATTAATATAAAAGTTATCACGTTTTTCCCTTTAAAAGCCTCTCCTGTAAAGTTCACTTTTATGAGTTAGCGTAGTATAAATTGCTGGTGTCGATTTGAACAATAAAGAGTTCTCCCGTGAACATAGTTGCTTGACCGTAGAAACGTCGGGCATTTAAAAAACTTAATTAACCGCAATAAAATCCGAAAAAGTTGTTTCATTATAATGAAAGAAATTCAAACACTTTAAAACAGTATTATTATTGTTATTATATCAATATACTAGCTTCTGCGCGCGACTTCGTCCCCGTGGAGTAGGAACAATTCTCTCATACATGATTTGAGCGAAACTTTAACCGTTTACGCCGCGGAAACTCAAAAGGAAAAAAAACCGATTTTGAAACATTCTTCATTGGTGCTACGCTCCTATTGGTCTTAGCATAATGATATATAGCCTATAGCCTTCCTCGATAAATGGGCTATCTAACACTGAAAGAATTTTTCAAATCGGACCAGTAGATCCTGAGATTAGTGCGTTCAAACAAACAAACAATCAAACAAACAAACTCTTCAGCTTTATTATATTAGTATAGATTGATTTAATTATATAGTCTTATATAATTCTGTGATCCATAGTGATTCACACGGTAAAGAAATTTCAGAATGCATTTTCATTCGTTAGCAATAAAAAGTTTTTTTTTACAAACACGTGTAACTATGTAATATCGAACAGAAAACATTTTATAAGTAGGTTAAAAAAGTACCTCACATAACTTCGCCACTTCCAACGCGCATCGCTTGCAAATACGATAACCCATATTTTTCGAATCGTATTTTACGATACGCTAAAGGAAGCAAAGGTGGTATATTTTACCGCTTCTGCATAAAAATAGCTTTGAAATATTTACCTCTTACCTTGCTGGATGTGTTTTTGGATACTGAGTTCGATTAGTTGGTTCGTATTTGAAATATCTTGATAGTATGTAATAAAAGCGATTTGTTGTGTGTTATTTTTACTTGATCAATATATTATGAAAAAGATTATTTACTGTTTCGGTCTTTGCTATTTATTATACGAGTATATAATATACGGTTATTTTCAGAAGGCTTAAGTTCAACTTTCAAAGGTTTTACAAATATAAATAAAACTTAATTATAATTAGGTACCTACTCATTGAATAAATAACTTTCAAAACAGAATCACATCAAAATATTATACTTTATTTATGTAGTCTTCAAGATTATTTTCTTATATTCGTTGTTTATGTAACGGAAATAAGAAACTCACAAAAAAACATCTCACGATCACGATCACGATTCAGCCTGTAATATCCCACTGTCGGGCATAGGCCTCTTCTCCATGTAGGAGAAGGATCGGAATGCGGGTTGGCGGATATATACCCTACTATAAGTAACGATCGCTATCAGGTGTACATGATAACAACCGGGACCGACGGCTTAACGTGCTCTCCGAGGCACGGTGGGGAGACCCACAAGGACTGCACAAACACCCAGACCACGGCAAACATCTGTATGACCAATACAAATGCTGTCGTGTGCGGGGATCGAACCCGCATCCGCTCGCGCAACAGCCAGTCGCAATCCATTGCTGTGACCGCTGCGCCAACGCATCTAAAAAAAGGCAATAGATCATTTATACTTTTTAATTTTATACTTTCTGTATGAAGGGGTTACCTTCTTATCCCACCTTTCGAGTTCTTACCGTTAACAGTATTAAGTGTAAATTTTATTTTATAATTGTACCGTATACGTTTTGGCTAATTAATATTAGGTACTCGTATTTACCTTAAACTTGAACTTATTACTAAACGTGAAAATTATTTTAGTATTTTATGATAATAATCTACTGATCAAGTGACCTAGAAAGCTATGTTCCCCTAAACTTAGTGAAACCAAAAACAAACCGAGCACTTCAATCCAGACTAAACTAGAAATTGTACAGCGTTTTAATAAAGTTTTCCATTTAGCCATTAAGTGCTTATCTTACTATTGATTTTAGGCTCGAAGCCAAGAGTTTAAGTGAAGATTACTTTAAATGGGACCAACTATAACACTAAATGCGTTCACTTCAATTTGCTGTTTATCATTTAATGTTGCCAATTTTATAAAAGATATTTTATAAACGTAGGAATGTATATATTATGTTATTTTATTCTCTTTATATATGAACTATTCAGCTAAATTATATTTATTAATAATATATGTTGTAGACCATTAAATTATACAAAGCGACGCGTTGGCAGAACGGACACAGCACTGGTTTGTGGCTGTTGCGCTGGCGGTTGCGGGTTCGATCCCCGCAAAACATTTGTATTGGCCATACAGATGTTTGCCGTGGTCTGGGTGTTTGTGTAGTCCTTGTGGGTCTCCCCACCGTGCCTCGGAGTTAAAGCTCGAGTAAGTTCGTTAAGTTGTTATCATGTACACCTGATAGCGATCGTTACTCGTACTAGGGAATATATCCGCCAACCCTAATTAGAGCAGCGTGGTGGATTAAGCTTCAGAGCTTAATCCACCATAAAGGTTCAGACCTTCTCCTACATGGGGAAAGAGGCCTATGCCCAACAGTGCGATATTACAGGCTGAAGCGTAATATTATAAATGCGAAAGTAACTCTGTCTGTCTGTCTGTCGCGCTTTCACGCCAAAACTACTTAATTGATTTAAATGAAATTTGGTACACAGATTCTGATAGTCTAGAGCCTGAGAAAGGACATAGGCTACTTTACAATGCGAAAAAGGGGTGTAAGGGGTTCAAAGGTGAGGATGAAAAGTTGTATGGAAGTATCTTCATTTTTAGAGCTAGAAGCTTGAAACTTATTTTTTAGGCTTTGATTCGTTCGAATAAAATAAATATAATAATAAATATAAATAATAATAATTCGGCTCGATATAAATAAATATGACATTCAAAGTTTGTAAAAGTTTCACCCTCAAAGGTGTAAAAGAACAATAGGGAATAGAGGATGAAAGTTTGTATGGAAATATATAAGGTTTATGTGAATGTTTTATAAGTTTGCGACAAGAGATAAAATATTAGAGCTATTCTGATGTCCAAAATAAACCAAAAGATATATCCAAAAACGCTGTCCAAAGTCACTATTTTTGCGGATAAAGTCGCGTGCACGGCAATATATATTTTATGACTGATTTTGGAGGTACTTTAAATAGTTATTTATATAACCAACTTCGTAAAATTTAGTACATTTGAGAAACAAAATGGAACAGGCTAGAATTCAAGTATTCAAAACACTGTGCCAACCTTATAAGCTAATAAA
The DNA here is from genome assembly GCA_905220545.2 of Melitaea athalia. NCBI lineage: Eukaryota > Metazoa > Arthropoda > Insecta > Lepidoptera > Nymphalidae > Melitaea > Melitaea athalia. Next base: position 2,394,417 of record HG992185.1, on the reverse strand, counting down.
AATTCTGTAAGTTCCACGGAATGTTCCCGTGGCGGCCATTTTGTTTGAGGCGTTTTAGATTTGCGGTTAAAGTCGCTGGGGTAAACTGTTACGAATACAAGTTAGTGTTTATTTCCAATGAACGTCTCTTAGGAACTATTTAGTAGAAACGGTCAAAGAGTTCAAGTTTTGGTTAAGTGACTTCTAATTTATATACACCGAGTTTGGGATCCAGCGCGGATAGTTCATCAAACTAATATAAGTGGAAATTTTGTTCACTGTTTCAAACGGATGTTTTATTTACAAACCATAATTATAATTAACTAGCTTCTGCGCGCGACTTAGTCGGCGTGGACTCCGCTCCTATTGGTCTTAGCGTGATGATATATAGCCTATAGTCTTCCTCGATAAATGGGCTATCTAACACTGAAAGAATTTTTCAAATCGGCCCAATAGTTCCAGAGATTATCGCGTTCAAACACACAAACAAACAAACAAACAAACAAACAAACAAACAAACAAACAAACAAACAAACAACCAACCAAACAAACAAACAAACTCTTCAGGTTTATATATTAGTATAGATTTGACATAATTATGTAAACTAGCCAGAAACACAATACTGAAATTCTCACCCTCGATAACTAAAGATCTATCCAAAATCAAACTTAGCTATGTGCTATTCCAGATTGCAACCTATTAATTTCTGTACCAATATTTATTTTTGATCTATTGCCCTATTCTGATGAGATCAAGTAACAAACATCTAATTAAACCTTTTGCATTTAGTTATCTATCATTTTGAAATGTATTATTTTAATACTTTGAAATGATTTTTGTAACTAAAAATCACCGTACATACCCGGGTACTTACTTACGTAGTTACGTTCTAATAAATTTTCGCTCTTATAGTACCTAATATTAGTACGCTGTCGATGACAGGTATATTTTGCGATATTTCGATTTATTTTTAACATGATATTTTAAATATTTGCGTAATATCCCACTGTTGGGCATAGGCCTCTTCCCCATGTAGGGTAAGTGAACTTTATGTTATTTCTAATATATGCATTTAAAATGGTTCAACTCTTTTGGAAAACCCCTCTGATATTTTATCTAATATAAAATATTTTAAAAAATTTGTTATGAACTGCAATTACAGACGGATCTCTACGAAACTGGTAATGACATACGATCGAGTAGGTTCCCGTAATTTTAATAGGTAGGTATATTTCAATTGCGTAACTCACGACCAACTGCGTCAAATTGACTAATGTTTTTATTTCGTTCTCGTCAGTATATAGACTAAAGTTATAAAAAAGAATTTTAAATTAAAAAAAGGAAAAAAACGGTGCAACGGTTTGCGGATCAACGGTTAACAGTTTTTGATAATTTTATGTCAATAATATATGCTTAGCCGGGTGTTATTATAGTTCGTATCACGTTTGTTTTGTTAGATTTGTTGTTTTGAAATTGCAAAGAGAATTCCAGATTATACTGAAGCCAAAGTATCACAAGTACCTATACGTTTTCGTTTTCAAGATTTTTTAAGACTCTGGGAATACACTGCCCTGTTACGACAAAACACTGCAACCCGGGTTACATCGTTTTATGGTAATAGTGCTCTATACATTCTACTTCATGTAACCTAATACCTGTTCAACCTACTTTTTCCAGGGGAAGTTCCGTTAGTAAAATATATCACATAACAACTATACTGTAATCTAAAGTTTGAACGTAATATTTTTGCAAAACACTTTAAGCCGGATTGCAGCATTCTATCGCGACAACATGCGAGCAAAGGAGAAGCGCTCGCCATTTGCCTGTTTTGGCATAACACTGCAAACTTATGTTGCAGCGTTTTGTCAAAACAATTTAAGAAAAGATTTAACAACTCACGTACATGACCATAGATGTTTTAATTTTCAAAAGCGAATTAAAAGCTGCTTTTCCTAAAAATATAAATTAATAAATATCTCCAATTTTAAAATCGTCGAATTCCGGAGAGATCGAAACTATTTGTTAAAACTAAATATGAATATGATGACTTCAAAAAACTGGACGTTTTCTCAAAAAATAAAAGGCGAAAAGCTGTCGGAAAGGAAATAGACATGTTTGAAAATATTTATTCCGAAAAAAAAAACAGAACCAGATGGTATTCGGGGTAAAGGTAAACTATGAAATTTCCAATTTGTACTGAACAATTGAAATTCTTTTTTTTTATTTAGTATATTTATTTACTCAAAATAATTACCATTATTATATTAAAATTAATGCATTTGCGATAGAACTTTGGTGATCTAGATTCGACAAACTGTGTGAAAGCTTTTTGTACTGCCTCCTGAGAAGAAAACTTTTTATCATGCAGAAAATTGTCCAAATCACGAAAAAAATGGTAGTCCGTTGGAGCAAGGTCTGGCAAATGCGGAGGAGGACGAATGGTTTCTATTTGCAGTTCTTGTAGAGTTAAAACGGTTTCTCGTGCTGTATGAGGTCTCGCGTTATCAAGGAGCAATAATGGTGAAGATCGATTCATGAGTCGGGGTGGTCTCACTATTAGTTTTGCTATCATTGTTCTGAATTCGGCACAGTAGACATCTGCCGTTATTGCTTGATCAAATCGGAGAAAGCTATAGTGAATAACACCCTGCAGAGACCACCAAACATTTACCTTTTTATTGGTAAGCTTTGCTTTAGGACACAGTTGCAGCGTTTGACCTGAGGTCAGCCATTGCATGTTTTGCTTACGAATATCGTAAAGAATCCACATTCCATCACATGTCACAATTCGATCCAATATTTCTCCATTTCTGTATCGATTCAATAAGGCAACGCAAGTTTCAACACGCATTTCTTTCTGCAGATCAGTCAAATCATGAGGCACCCATTTTTCATATTTTTTTTTATTGATTTGACGCAAATGAGTTAATATTATTGGTAAGGTAACGTTAAACCATGCCACTAATTCCTGAATAGTTTGGCTTGGATCGGCTTCCACCATCTCTTTCAATTCATTGTTATTCACCTGTGTGGCGGTTTTCTACGTGGCTCGTTCTTCAAATCAAAAGTTTCCATCACGACAGCGTTTAAACCAAAATCGCATGGTGCATTCATTAGCAGTCCCCTCTCCAAACGCAACATTGATATTGCGAGCTGTTTTTGCCGCATTAGTTCCGCGTCGGAACTCGTATTCAAAAATCACTCGAATTTTCAAAGTATCCATCTTTCTTGTCTAAGTTAAATAAAAAAAAAAAAAACAACTGAAAGATGATAATCGAATACTGCACATTTTTTAAAAGAAGAACTACATAGGTACCATGTGAAAAATTTTTCACTCAAAAATCTCAAACCATGAAGGTTCATGACTGTTTCAATTCGAAGTACCTATTACAATAAAACGACAATTTCATACTAACCCCTATTATTTCTCAAATAAAAAAGAGGACTTAATGAAACTATTAAAATTTATACCTAATTCAAGACGCAAGTTTTTCGAAAATTTAAGAGTCAATGAGGATATTACAGAAGATTTAGAAAAATCTGCTTCAGAAAAGTTTGATACTTAATTGATATTATTTAATTTTAATAACGTACGTTTCATGGTATTATTTTTATGGCACCTTCTTTTTGTAGATTTTTTTTTCACACAATGCTTCATTTCATTGAATTTTCATTTCATACAAAAAATTGCCTTTAGGTTTTTCCATTAGGTTAGGTTTGTGTTATAACTCAAAAATATTTTATGGTTTCAGAAAAAAAAAACGCTTTCTGTGAAATGAAAATTTGATGAAACATTCAGGTACAACCTATTAGGTTGTCAGTTAAATTCAATTTTTTTTTTAATCTTACCGAAATATAATTATAAACCGGTAATTCGTTTGTTTTACTTTTACGCTTTGATAACTCCATAATGATACGTATTGATATAAGATAAATGACAATTACTTTCATTGTTTTAGTTTATTATGCCTTTTTATACCAATATTCATTTGGTATCCAAAAACTTTCAGGTTTTATTACGACTTCAATCCAATAACCGACGCTATCACTACAAAACACAGTAAACACAGGTTACATCGTTTATTCACGACAGTGACCAAGTATTGACGAACCTTAAGTCGTTATAAAACGATGCAGAACGCGTTTTTTGATGCCAGGAGATTACATTCTTATAAAATGATATCACGATGTTCGAATAAAATTTAAAAAAAGTTAAGAGCAATCATGTCAAGAAAGAACCGTGCAAATATCTTAACAGGTTACAATTCTGTAACGAGTTAAAGTTTAAATTTTTTAATCGCCTTTTACTCAAATTAGCATTTTGGAGATTGCCGCGTTTTGTCGTAACAGGGCAGTACAGTGTTGCTTATAAAATTAGATCAGCAATTATCAGGAAACAATTGTACATATTATGTATATTTTAGATAATTTTACTGCATGCTCTGTTAAGTAAATAATCTTATTTGAATAAATAAATCAATCTCTATATATATAAAAATGAATAGCTGAAAATATTGCTAAGCGCAAATCTCGAGATCAGCTGAACCGATTTCGCTAATTCTTTTTTTATAATATTCCTTGAAGTACGAGGATGGTTCTTACGGAGAGAAAAATTTAAAAAAATTGCTTGAAAAAGTCTTAAAACAACACTTTTCTATATTCCCATACAAAAGATTCGTAATAATACTTAAAAGTCAATTTGAACTTTAATACCACACCATAAGGTTTAAGTGTTAGTAGAGGGGTTCCGGGAAGGATAAGTATTAAAAAAAATTGAAAATTAAAGAATCGACTGTTAGGCGGTACGAAGTTTGCCTGGTCAGCTAGTAGTTAATAAATATGTAAGTAAACTTTATGTTATTTTTAATATATGCATTTAAAATGGTTCAGCCCTTTTGGAAAACCCCTCTTTGTCTTACTTTTAACAATTCTTAGATGATTTTTTCGAATAAATATATAGTAAGAATATGACTTCCGAGGTAATTTTAGGGAAACTTCTTCTACCATTCACTCAAGAGATATGTTATATAACATGTGAATATACGACTAAGGTTCCACTCACATTGGCGCCACAGAAATGTAAAAAGGAGATTTATAACAAAATTTACATTAAAATATCAAGGACATTATTTTGTCGTAGTTGTCAGTCAAATCCTTTAGCAGCATTTGAGTAAACGTAAGTAAAGCCCGAAACGTAAAAATTCTGATGTAAAATTACGACTTTCCTCGAAAACCCTTCTTTTCTATGAATTTTTTGTATCATACCTACCATGAAGAAACATACATTGTCATGGCTAAAGCTGTGGTAAGACTAAAACGCCGCAACATTGTGATCTAAACGAATCCTCAATTGTACCGTATCGCAAATGTGCGCAAGCTCTTGATGAGTTGTTTCCTTTTGTTATGATTTTATAAGGTCTGACCTCTAGATAAACCCTCTGCGTAGAATTCCGGTACTTGTACATATCATATGAATAATATATGACATTTGCCCATCTCGAATAATTTACCTTTGAAATGAAGAAAGAATTTTTGAAATAAGTGAAGTGGTCCCGGAAATTACACAAAGTCGCAAAATTCTTTGTATTTTTTCTTTCTTTTTCATTACATTAGTATATATTACATAAACGGTTTTCCTCGTATGTTATCCAATTACTAATAGTCTATACAAAGGACTTCTTATCTAATGGGTCTGTGGAGTCATACATATATTGATAAAATAATAATTAATATATATGCAAATCAGATTATTCGATTCCGATCTATCGCTTTGATTAATCTAAACGCTATGCTATCGTAGCTAATATAACAAAGTACGGAAAATACTATCGAAACAGATAAACCAGGATATAAATACAAGCTATCTTTCATAAATTTATTCGCATTTATGAAGTATGCAGTAATTACTATCGTAACCTATTCACAATCACTCCTTAAAATCACTCTTGACTTTACTTGGCTCTTGACTAAATCTTGTATGGCCTGTATCTTTGTAATGAACGGAGATCAAAACCACGACCGTAAGCGACACAGCCAGTCACTATGACCCAGTGGTTTATGATGGAACTTATATTTTCGACTAGCTCGTTGGCGCAATTTGTAGTGGCACTGCTTTCTGCTCCGCGGATTGCGGGTTCGATTACCGCTTGAATTTGGATGTAACATTTGTATTTATATATTTATATTATATTTCTATGTACATTTATCAAAAAAAAAATATTTAGCTATATCAGTCAGCTGTTACCTATACCACAAGCATTAGTTGCTTACTGTAGGAACAGACAACAGACTGTGTGTGCATGTTATAAGATATTTATTCATTTATTATTATTATTTCATACTAGCTGACCTGGCGAACTTCGTACCGCCTAACAGTCGATTGGTATTAAAGTTCAAATTGACTTTTAAGTTTTATTATGAATCTTTTGTATGGGAATATAGAAAAGTGTTGTTTTTAGACTTTTTCAGGCAATTTTTTAAATATTTCTCTCCGTAAGAACTATTCTCGTACTTCAAGGAATATTATAAAAAAGAATTAGCAAAATCGGTTCAGCCACTCTCGAGATTTGCGCTTAGCAACACATTCAGCGATTCATTTTTATATATATAGAGATATTCTGTTCGTTTTTTGATATAGGTACATACATTTGTATGTACAAATTATATCTTAAAGACTTATCTTGAGACTTGATTATTATTTCAAAATAGTACCTACATAAAAGATGCCATGCAAGTAAAACCAGAACATGCAGAAACCATTCCATGGACAAAACTTTCCAGGACACAATATATCAAGATGTCTCTGCAGTCAGCTCGTGGCTTTCATCTTATTACTGGAAGATTTATACTGCAATTAAATACACTTGACATTATTTAACTAACAAATGGAACTTAGCTGTTCGAAGGACGGATTTTCGTTTTTATACAATACTAGCTTCTGCGCGCGACTTCGTCCCCGTGGAATAGGAACAATTCTGTCATACATGATTTGTGCGTAACTTTAACCGTTTACGCAGCGGAAGCTATCAAAAGGAAAAAAAACCGATTTTTAAACATTCTTCATTAGTGCTACGATCCTATTGGTCTTAGCGTGATGATATATAGCCTATAGCCTTCCCCGATAAATGGGCTATCAAACACTGAAATAATTTTTCAAATCGGACCAGTAGATCCTGAGATTAGCGCGTTCAAACAAGCAAACAAACAATCAAACAAACTCTTCAGCTTTATTATATTAGTATAGATGATTAACTGTATTTAGAAAATTGGTAAAGTCACAAAAACAGGTATCATGAATACGTTGGTCGTGATAGGTATACATAAATAAAATTATAGGGCTATTACAAACTTAGATTCGTAATAATAAATTACTAGTGGTCGCCCATAGGTCGAAATTTGACCATAATTAAAATTTTAAATTAAAGAAAACCAAATAATTATGATAATAAAAAACCAAAAAAAAAATAATTAAATTTGACAACAGACTAACAATAAACAAAAGGGTATATATAATTATGCGTGTGTGCGTGTGGTAGTGTGTGTAATGCTTTTTTTATTAATTAAATGTATATTTAATGTATAATTTTGAAAAAAATATTAGCATTCCGCACTCCTTCTCTATATAAACCACTTATAAATGTGCAAGATTTCATACACCTACGTACGCGCAATTTCCGTAAAAAGGGCTACAAAATTTTCGCTTCACGTATTAATATATAGATAAATCAAATGTAACAATGGTCTTATGATATATAATAAAAAATAAGTACCGTTACAATTGAAAAAAACTTTCTCACATAATACTTGCATAAAATTTTGTCGGTTTGCATTTTAACAAATTGTCGTTTATTTCTTTGAAACATTTAGTCTTGATCAAAAACACAAACGCCTAATAAGATATCGTGTAATAGGCCATAACATCATTAATTTACTTGTAGCAGCAACTGAATCCGCAACCGCTAGGACAACATTAGGGGCTGTCTCCACGAGCGAGCGTATCGCCGGCGATACGCTCGCTCGTGGAGACAGCTCTATAGAGAGTGTATAGAATTAGGTGGCACGACGATACTATCGCCGGCGATACGCTCGCTCGTGGAGACAGCCCCTTAGCTATGACCCCTGCAAGCGTTCGTCGTTAAAACCATGATTTCTGAAAATGTTACCTACGGTTTTAGATTTTCACGCTATCTCTTATGAAAACAAAGCCGGACACTAATTTCTTTATTAATACAAATATAATAAAATTCAGTCAAACTTTCTCACAAAATAATTATATTCCATTATGGTTTTTACCATAACTGTTTCAGAGTTAGTGGCAAACTTTGCGTGGAGAATGGTGCATGCTTGATACACATAACTCACCATCCTGTGGTTTTATCTCAGGAAAACTTTCCGTTTCCTCCCTAACTTATAAAGGAACAATGTTAAATAGGTAAATAAAATACGTTGGTATAATGGATGTTAATATCAGTGGAAGTACTTTTGGACAGCGGAGGGAAGATAGATATTGGAACCTGTTCAAATTTTCAGGAAGTTCGATTTTTTTTTTATGTAACTGCTTATTGACGGAATTGAATATAAAACAATAGATTAAAATGTTTATTATTTTACCGCTTTTAGAATTTTCATTTGCAATTTTTTATTTTTTATTCTCCTGTATATTGCGATTTTTATTTACCTATTCCAATATTACCAAACAAACATAAACTAATCTGTCATATTAATAAGAGCACCCTCGATAACAACTTAATTTAATTATTTTATAATCAAATCAAGCCGCATTTCGGCAAAACAATCCTTTACGGTTATACATAAACTCCCTTTCTTCGGAAGGGTAATATAGGGATGGCAAAAATAGTGGTATACCGCAGACCCGGGGGACGCTCTGTTGAACGTAATAGTAGCCCGTATTTGTCCAAGCCCTCTGTTTGCATGAGTTGTACGTACTTTAGCCTTACCTTTCTTAATGAATATACATCAAATCAAATCATATCAATAATAACTTTATTCAAATAGTGTTCAAAATCAATTCGCAATTTCGAATCGTCATTTTACAATTTAAAATTTTAAAAATTATTAATTTTTTTTTTCTCGAACTCGAATTTCACTCGTTATAATGAAAAAACTTTTTTGATGCCTGATCTTTCGGATACTTTGCAGCAACCATGGTCATCGGAGTCCTTCCGCCTAACCTAACAAAACGGCGATAAAATCCGAAAAAGTTATTTCATTATAATGAATGATTATTATTTTTTAAAGTGAAGCTACCAATGATTCGGAATATAGATTCTGCAGAGAAGAATCGCCAAGAAACTCCGTAGTTACTCTTTTAAAAATAATATACAATCTGTGATTTAGAGCAAAATTAGTAATATAGAAGACCACAGCTAAATAATACTGTTTTCAAGCAGAATTGTCTTCCTGTTGGTGAGAGCAGAGCTCCTGGGGGGATTGGGGATAGGGTCGGCAACGCGCTTGCGACGCTTCTGGTGTTGCAGGCGTCTATAGGCTACGGTAGTCACTTACCATCAGGTGATAGACCAGTGCTTTTAGCTTTTGAAAACAAAGAAATTTATAGTAGAATGAAACACATTGCAAAAGAAAGAGAATACAACAAAAATGATAGGAAAAATAAATTAGGGTCGATCTGAGGTCGGGAAGTGGTAGGGAGGGGGGGTTTAAGGGTAAAAAACGGTTTATCTCGATTTCTGGCTATACTACAAGTCCTATGCAAAAAAGTTCAATGGAAAAGTTGTAGGTAATAAAAAGATCTACAACTTTTGTATTTACACTTTTTTCACATAACCTCAAATTTTATGAGAAAAATTCAAAAAACCAAGCTTTTGGTTTTTTATTTTTATCTTTTACAATTTTCTTTTGTTTTTTACAAAATTTGACGGAAACTTACCTTTTTGTGTCCCAAGCACACTGTAATTGTTTTGATTTAAAATATTTATTTTTTCATCTTATTTTGACCTTAATATCGAAAAAGCACCCTCATTTTCAATCGAAAATTCTCCCGTCAAAATATCAACTTTTTTAAAAAAGTTGGTAACCGTATTGTTCGTTGAAATCTCTAGTTTCTGATTGTGTAAAAAAATATATACATTACTATAATAAATATTCTCAGAAAATGCAAAGAAATAACAGGTAGTAAGGCCCAAATCATACTAGCCCCTTCCCCTCTTCTCTATGAAACAGCTTATAATGGGCTAAAATTTTTCGCAGGTCACTCAGGTATATAAGTTATCTTAAAATAGCAATAAATAAGCATCTACGTGTATAATTTAAAGAAGATTCTACAAGTTTATCATAATATTGTAGATGTCTTATTAAATATTATTTTCATTTTCTGAGCAATTCTTTGCATTTTCTGAGAATATTTATTATAGTAATGTATATATTTTTTTACACAATCAGAAACTAGAGATTTCAACGAACAATACGGTTACCAACTTTTTTAAAAAAGTTGATATTTTGACGGGAGAATTTTCGATTGAAAATGAGGGTGCTTTTTCGATATTAAGGTTAAAATAAGATGAAAAAATAAATATTTTAAATCAAAACAATTACAGTGTGCTTGGGACACAAAAAGGTAAGTTTCCGTCAAATTTTGTAAAAAACAAAAGAAAATTGTAAAAGATAAAAATAAAAAACCAAAAGCTTGGTTTTTTGAATTTTTCTCATAAAATTTGAGGTTATGTGAAAAAAGTGTAAATACAAAAGTTGTAGATCTTTTTATTACCTACAACTTTTCCATTGAACTTTTTTGCATAGGACTTGTAGTATAGCCAGAAATCGAGATAAACCGTTTTTTACCCTTAAACCCCCCCTCCCTACCACTTCCCGACCTCAGATCGACCCTAATTTATTTTTCCTATCATTTTCGTTGTATTCTCTTACTTTTGCAATGTGTTTCATTCTACTATAAATTTATTTGGTTTTTACCATTTTTAAACGCTAAAAGCACTGGTCTATGAGCCGTACGCTTGTTTGTCGACTTACTAACATAAAAAAAAATCATGCATTATATTTATTATCTATTATTAATTATTAAAGTTCCCAAATCCAATAATATTCTACTATGTGTTACTTATCTTGGGTTTTTCTAATTTCAACAAATTAAGTTTTGGTATGCAGCAATGTTGGTATGTGAAGTAATGGTTGGTGTAACATTATTTTTTTATTAAAAAATAAATGATATTTCTTAAAGGCTGCTAAGGTTTTGGTCAAAGCTAGACTAACTAATAACTTAATTTTAGGCAGAAACTAACTAACTAGACTAACTTTAGACAGTAAAAAAAGGATTTCCTAAACAAATTTAGGTTTATGAGAAACATTTTTTTCAAACACAAAATTTTTGTCTTAAGCTTAACTCCTTTTTACATTCCTTAATTTTTTTATTAAAATATGATCGAGTAAAATAATAAAATCAGACGATATACAACCTCAGGTAAGCATTTAGACTAAGAACGGTCGATCTACGGGGATCTGGGGGGAGAGGGGGGGTGGGGGTGGGGGGGACTACCCCCAGTACCACTGCCACACTTTGAAAATCCATGGTTATGGAGATATCTATGATTAAAATTTTGAGATAAGAAGAAGAATTCCGCAGCTTACACACTAAGATTTTCACATTTCACACGTAATTTTCACATTTTCCTCATTATTTTCACATTTCCCGCGTTATTTTAACGTTTTCACAAGTTATTTTCACATTTCACACGTTATTTTTACACGATATTTTCGAATAGAAATACGTAAAAACGATTTCAACTGCAAGATTAACAAACAATACAACTTACGTTAGGTACTCATGTTCCGTTCCGCAGATTTTGCATGTAATTTTCATATTTAACATTTTTACACTTCACTTAACTTCATTTTAGGAGTTTTACATATTATTGTGATGTTTTTACAAGGTATTTTAACAATCGATATAACTGATGTTTAATGACTGAGGATAGATGCTTTCATGCTTTGATACAAAAATTACAAAATGGCGCGAACTTATTGTTTCGTTCAAAAGCAATGTACGCACAAATGCAAAATGTCTAACGCCATACAGCCTTATTTCATTTAAAACAAATATAACAAAATTTTCAAAAATTAAAATATAATTATTTGTGATTTTCAGTTGTACCAATATAAACTGATGATTAAATTTTTATTTAATAAGTATTTTAATTCATTAATTATAGTACCTATATACTTCCAGTTTATATCCGTTGGTGATTTGATTACGCTTCATTGCCAGTCTTAAAAATATAATACCTACTTATCCACAAACAATCAAGTTTAAAATATTTTTAATCGATTTTTTTAATATCGATTAAAAATATTGTTAAATAAAATTAATAAGAAAAAGTTATCTACAAAAGTGCAATTAGTAATAATAAAAAAAAAACATTTAACTTTGACGAATAATAAACTATTTTGATTACATTGTTATTGAATAAATAAAAAGCAAGGACTTAATTTATTATATTAACTTCGATTATCAATTTAATCGATTATCGATTATCTATTTATTTAAATTAAAAAAATAACCCTAACCTACCTTACTTCAAAACTAGACCATTTATTAGAAAAATTTCGTAACAAAAAAAAAATAACCCTAACCTATCTAACTTTAAAATAAAACCATTTATCGGCATAGTCATTAATTAAATTTAAAAAGGTAAGTCTTTAGATTAAGACCCGTAGAGTGTTTAATGACCGATAAACGTATCGGCATAGTTTTTGTGACAGAAACAAAAAAAAATAACCCTAACCTATCTAATTTCAATATTAGACCGTTTATCGGCCTAGTTTTTGTGACAGAAACAAAAAAAAATAACCCTAACCTATCTAATTTCAATATAAGACCGTTTATCGGCATAGTTTTTGTGACAGAAACAAAAAAAAAAAACCGGTCAAGTGCGAGTCGGACTCGCGCACCGAGGGTTCCGTACAAACCTGTGGGTATATAAGTAAAAGTTATGGTATTTTGCTGCTAAATGAAATCCATAACATTACAATGTGGAAAGCTGGAGGAGCATAAATTTAAGACAAAGGTCTCTTTATCTTTTCAGTAATCCTTTAGTTTATATAAAATAAAATAAATAAGTAAATAAAATAAAAATAGCCTTTATTTCTATTACTAATAAAATTTCAATGAATAATAGCGTAAGTATTCTTAGTTTAAACATATGTATTGTATATTTACCTATATATATGTTGATTCTATATCGTATAATTAACTCGTCTATATGTTTATAACATCACTTAATTAATATTAGTAATAGTAATAGTCGCCTCTGCAGCGTAGGCCTCTCCTAAACCTTTCCATGTATCCCTATCCCGTGCTCTCCGTATACATAGCGGTCCACATCTCTGGTTGAAGATATCTCTCTACCTTTTACTTGGTCTCCCTTTTTTTTACCTGTCTCTTGGTACCCATTTTTTAGGCAATCCTTTAATTTATATTAACAAAAATAATTTATTTTATATTTTAAACCACTTTGTTCATTACAGTTTTTGTCGTAAAATTGACAATTAACTTGATAATACAATGATAAGATTTCATCCCCTCGCACATATTTTCGGGTATAAATCGAAACTGTACCCCTACTTTTTGAATTTAAACTACCAGTGACCTCCCCCAACGAATTCCGAAGGAAAATTGCTGCTTCCAACTTTTGTAAATCTTAGCCCGTTTTTGAGCTAATTCGACTGGGCTATATAGTGTTTATGTTACTGTAAAAGGTCGGACTACGTTAAATCCTAAGATTTAATCCTAAGTCTTAGGATTTACCGACATGAGTTGGTAAATGTAATGATTTATGAAAATGGGACATTTCTTTCGGACTTTTACTATTAGAATTTAGTACATGCTAGGTTTTACCACTGACAGCTAGTAAAAGTTGGTTTTGGAAATAAAACAAAGATTAATTCTTATTAATTTATTTCAGTCAAAAACTTGAATTGATAAGTCTTCAGATTAAGACCCGTAGGCCGTTTATCGGCATAATTTCGTTACAAAAAAACTTCATCGTTATAACATGTCTTTTTCAACATTTACCGTGTCTTTAATGTAAATCCTAAGACTTATCAAGTGAATGATGGTAAAAGTGCGAATCGCAAAATCGTTCGGGCTTTTACTATTAAGAGTTAGTTGTTAAATATTAGGTTTTACTCTTAAATCTTAGGATTTACCGTAATTCGTGCATTTACAGTAACATATATATGTATGTATGTATGTACCTACCTATGTATTTATATATTTGTGTATATAATTATATGAGTAAACTTATATATGTGTCATTAAACATAGCATCTATTGTTATATAGTTATTTATTTATATCTCATTTATCTTTTTTCTTCCTTTTTTTAAAAACTTTTGCGCCCTTCCCCTACTTTACATGCAAGTCCTCTGCCCAAAGATCGCTGTATTAGCGATAAGGCCGCCTGTTGCAACTGATGCAAGTTGATTGTTATAAATTCTATGTATTGTTCTTTTGTGTATTGGTGTGAAAAAGAGTTAATAAATAAATATATCTTTGCAAAGCTTTATAATTGAAAAACAAAGCAGAAATAAACAACATTAACGACAAATTATTACAAATTTTATTTATTTCGATACACGTGTGAACAGCATCCGGGCGCTCGTGCGAATTATTTCTATATTTGATATATGATTATATTTTACAAACTATTTCTATAGTTGCTATGTAACTATAAATTTAAGGTTTTCGTAATTTTTCCTTTATGTGTGCTATAAAACGTTGCTTCATACCCGAAGATTTTAGGTCGACTGGAAGTATCCATTATTTATTGATTCCCTTGCGACTAGTTGCGATACAAAATATGCGGCTTAAATTGCTGTTTCTTTTGATTGCGTTGACATAGAAGTTTGATTTTATTACAGCTTAAAGGTGTTATAGATTTGAGTATTTGATATAAATTTCAATTTAATACCTTTACGCGTTCATAAGAAAAGGGGTATTGAGTTTAAAATTACTAAAAATTATTAAAAGTATTTTTATCATACGATTAAACTAAAAATGTATACTTTTCGCAATTTTCCCTTTATCTGTGCTATAAAACGTTGCTTCCTACCAAATTTCAAGTTTCTAAGTTCACGGGAAGTACCCTGTAGGTTTTGATTCCTTTGGGACTAGTTGCGATGAAAATATGCGGATTAAATTGCTGTTTCTTTTGATATCGTTGACATAGAAGTTTGATTTTGTTACAGCTTACAGGTATTATTGATCTGAGTATTTGATATGAATTTCAATTTAATACCTTTACGCTTTCATAAGAAAAGGGGTATTGAGTTTAAAATTATTAAAAATATTTTTATTATACGATTTAACTAAAAATGTATACTTTTCGCAATTTTTCCTTTATCTGTGCTATAAAACGTTGCTTCCTACCAAATTTCAAGTTTTTGAGTTCACGAGAAGTACCCTGTAGGTTTTGATTCCTTTGGGACTAGTTGCGATGAAAATATGCGGCTTAAATTGCTGTTTCTTTTGATATAGTTGACATAGAAGTTTGATTTTGTTACAGCTTACAGGTATTATAGACCTGAGTATTTGATATGAATTTCAATTTAATACCTTTACGCGTTCATGAAAAAAGGGGTAAAAATTTAAAATTATTAAAAATATTTTTATTATATGATTTAACTAAAAATTTATAATTTTCGCAATTTTTCCTATATTTATGCTTTAAGACGTTGCTTCGTACCAAATTTCAAGATTCTCAGTTTACGGGAAGTACCCTGTAGGTTTTGATTCCCTTGCGAGTGTCGAAAATTTGCAGCATATACGGCTGTATCTTTTGATTGCCTTGGCTTGGAAGTTTCATTTTTTCACAGCTCTAAGGGACAGCAGATCTGAGTATTTGATATAAATTTCAGCTTAATACCTCCACGCGTTTCTGAGAAAAAGGGTCTTGACAGACAGACGGACAACAAAGTGATCCTATAAGGGTTCCGTTTTTTCCTTTTGAGGTACGGAACCCTAAAAATAACCCTAACCTATCTAATTTCAATATTAGACCGTTTATTGGCATAGTTTTTGTGACAGAAACAAAAAAAATAACCCTAACCTATCTAATTTCAATATTAGACCGTTTATCGGCATAGTTTTTGTGACAGAAACAAAAAAAAATAACCCTAACCTATCTAATTTTAATATAAGACCGTTTATCGGCATAGTTTTTGTGACAGAAACAAAAAAAATAACCCTAACCTATCTAATTTCAATATTAGACCGTTTATTGGCATAGTTTTTGTGACAGAAACAAAAAAAAAAATAACCCTAACCTATCTAAAATTTCAATATTAGACCGTTTATCGGCATAGTTTTTGTGACAGAAAAAAAAAATAACCCTAACCTATCTAACTTTCAAATAAAACCATTTATCGGCATAGTTGTTAATTAAAAAAAGGTAAGTCTTTAGATTAAGACCCGTAGAGTGTTTAATGACCGATAAACGTATCGGCATAGTTTTTGTTACAGAAACAAAAAAAATAACCCTAACCTATCTAATTTCAATATTAGACCGTTTATTGGCATAGTTTTTGTGACAGAAACAAAAAAAAATAACCCTAACCTATCTAATTTCAATATTAGACCGTTTATCGGCATAGTTTTTGTGACAGAAACAAAAAAAATAACCCTAACCTATCTAATTTCAATATTAGACCGTTTATCGGCATAGTTTTTGTGACAGAAACAGAAAAAAATAACCCTAACCTATCTAATTTCAATATTAGACCGTTTATCGGCATAGGTTTTGTGACAGAAACAAAAAAATAACCCTAACCTATCTAATTTCAATATTAGACCGTTTATCGGCATAGTTTTTGTGACAGAAACAAAAATAAAATAACCCTAACCTATCTAATTTCAATATTAGACCGTTTATCGGCATAGTTTTTGTGACAGAAACAAAAAAAAATAACCCTAACCTATCTAATTTCAATATTAGACCGTTTATCGGCATAGTTTTTGTGACAGAAACAAAAAAAATAACCCTAACCCATCTAATTTCAATATTAGACCGTTTATCGGCATAGTTTTTGTGACAGAAACAAAAAATAAATAGCCCTCTCTCTAACTCATTTCATAACTCATTTAATAGTATAAGATTACTTATATAATCGATAATCGATTATTAATGTAATCGATTATCGAATATCGATAAGGGATTATTAATGTAATCGATTATCGATTATCCATTTATTTGTTTATTAAAAATGATTTTAATGGCAACCCTAAACTACAGACTTCAGACTTATTATTAATGCGAATGAAATTTGAGCGAACGCTAAATTACGCGCCATTTTATTTAAAAGCATCATTCTGTCTCTCAGTCGTTATTATTAAACATAATTACATAAGTTATATCGTTTGTTAAAATAACATGTAAAAACATTAAAATAGTGTTTACTCTTTTAAAGTGAAGTTAAGTGAAATTTTATATGCTAAAAATTACATTTTAATAGCTACGGAACGGAGCATGAGTAACCATGCGTTATCATTAAATATAATTCCATAAGTTGTATCGTTTGTTAAAATAACTTGTAAATACATTACAATAGTGTTTAAACTCTTTTAAAGTGAAGTTAAGTGAAATTTTATATGTCAAAAATTACATTTTAATAGCTACGGAACAGAGCATGAGTAACCATGAGAGAGAAAAGTGAGTAAAATTTTAACCATAGTTATCTCCATAACCATGGATTTTCAAAGTGTGGCAGTGGTACTGGGGATAGTCCCCCCCACCCCCTCCCCCCCTCACCCCCCAAATCCCCGTAAATCCACCGTTCCTAATCTAAATTTTAGCCCAACCTCATTCTTATTCTAACAATATTTTGTCATTACACCCAAACCAAAGGAAAACAATTGTCAAAATACATTGAATAAACAACAACAAATCGTTTTAGCTCCATGAGCACTGGGACATCTGTGGTCCTCTCGTCGTACATTGGAAACAAAATCACCCATCTGTATATAGAGGCCGATTTTCTGAGATACTATGACTACGAATACGTAACGATCCATTACCAGATTGTTTCTCAAACAGGAGCTTGAAATAATTAAACTACGAATGGGATAGCGATACGTCTTATAGTGCTGAGGTCACATTATGCGGTATGGGATTTAATTACTGGAGTTAGTTAGGGACAAATATTATTTATCACTGTCGCTTCTGATTAAAAAAGGTATCGTCTATAGAAATATTACAATTTATAAATAATTCAATAACTTACTAGTCACTCTGTATTATAATACAATTTTATATGTTCACTTGTTCATCACAATCGAACCCATATTATTAAAAGAAAAACCGAAGTACAGGATCATATTATTTACATTATTAACACCTACTCTAAAGTTATCTGCCTGTCCTTTTTAAGTTCAAACATTTTATGTATTTGCAAATATTAGAAAACTGAAAACTAGAATATTGAATTTATTCGCAAATATTATATAACTGAAAACTAAAATATTAAACGAAACTCACTAAAAATAAACAGGATATGTATCACATCACCCATTTCTAGTGTGGTAGTTTAAATTGGAAATTTTTTATGCAAAGGGTAGACAGGTAGTACGGTTTATGTTTTAAACAGTTGCTTACAAATCCATTTCCAACTAAGCAACCAGTATTAACATATATTTCTATTTTTAAAATAAAATTTTAAATATTTAAATATATCGTGCACTAGCCCTAACAACATCTCAGATTTCTAGATTGCAATGAACACAAACACAATCTCTTCATTTGAAGCGGAAGCTATGCCTGCGAATAGAATGCGTAGGCAGAATTTAATCTTCATCACTTTAAACATTGTACAAATTTTGCACTAACGCATAGTAGTATATAAGTCTTAACATTTAGATAACGCTTCAGCCTGTAATATCTCACTGCTGGGCATGGGATTCTTTCCCCATGTAGGAGAAGGATCAGAGCTTAATCTACCACGCTGCTCCAATGCGGGTTGGTGCAGAACTAGAAGATAAAGAGAAGATATAATCCTAAACCTTGAGATGTGTACTAGTATTAATACTGATAGTTATTTCAATTGCTTCCAATTTTGGCTCCCAATAGAACAATCTGAAACTAAAGGAGGAGGAATGGACGGACAGTGGAATTGGGTACAAAATTATGTACGAAGAAGATTTATTTATTATATTTTTGTTTTATATATTTGTATGCTGACGCAATAAAATTAAAATTAGCCTGAGCTCATAATCGCACATGTGATGAACCAGGAGGAATCCTGTGGCAAGGTAAGCAGAGCTCTTGGGAATGAGCTGTGTTGATAGCGAAAGAAAGGTCAGCAACGAGCTGTACGTCTGTAGTTTACAATAACAGCCTACCACAGTGACACTGAGTACTGTAGTGTAGTGTGGAGGCTTAATTTTGCAGTTCAGTTTTTGAAATTGGAACGCATACAATAGCGATTGGGGCTTGGCATTTCCGAAGAATATTTCAAGTAAAACACTGTCAAATAAAAAACTATTTAATTTTTTTAAATGGTTTCATTAGAAAACCGCAGAATTTTGCTTGATTGGTCTATTCTTTTCAAAATTTTACAAAATGCCATAAATTGTCCACTACTGCTTGAAAGGTTCAATCCCGTGTGCCAAAAATTTATCATCAAACTCCTACTATTCCTCTGTGCCCACCCTTTGCAAAATAACTCTGGATGCAAATTCAGTGGTACCGAGGTCGTCCAGACTTCTTAACGTTACTAACATCGACGTCTTTACTGAATAATTTACCAAACTCAAATGAGGAATTGTGCGAATCATGGACGAAATGTGTTTAAGATCGCTTCTTCTTATGTGTACTTGTAGACTGTTATTTTCCATAGCTTTTAAATGTGTTTTTTTTTTATGTTCGAATGTAACGCTTCTAACAACTACTGGTGATCCTAAATAAATACCATGAGGCGAGCGGTTTGCTTGTTTGTCACTAACAAGTATTTAAGCTTAAGGCATGTGTTACCGCATGATATGCCTAGTGTTACACGCAAAAATAATATCACATGCAAATACAACGTTGTTTCCTTAGTAAATATTTATAAACACAAGAAACACTGATTTCGGAACACGGACTTGAAAATATTTCAGCAATTTATTCGCCCTAAACACGTGACTGTTCAATATTCAGAATAGGGGTTATATAAAACACATCTGAACTCAGTGGTTCATATAATACGATGTTTTATGGATGATCCGGGAACTAAGTACTAAGTTGCTCGTCGTAGGGCATACCATAGATTTAATAAAAAGTTCTGCAATCTAACAGTATAAAAATGGTATTATGCTGGATAGAGTCATATTCCCCAATTAAGAAGGAAAGTTGTGTAGTCCTTGTGGGTCTCCCCACCGTGCCTCGGAGAGCACGTTAAGCCGTCGGTCCTGGTTGTTATCATGTACAGCTGATAGCGATCGTTACTCATAGTAGGGAATATATCCGCCAACCCGCATTGGAGCAGCGTGGTGGATTAAGCTCCAATCCTTCTCCTACGTGGGGAAGAGGCCTATGCCCAACAGTGGGATATTACAGACTGAATCGTGAAGAAGAAAAGTTACAGCTTGAAGCAGAACTATGCTGAATATTGTTTTAAACATTTAAGAACTTAACTGTGCTTTTTAATAATTTATTCTATTTTAAATAATTTAAGAAAAAAATATCCTTTTCAAAATCAGTAGTAAATCGAATGGAAAAGAACATTAACTTTATCGCAAGTTATATAAATGCGCTGCTTTCGCACTGGAGGTAGTGGGAAAATATGATTGTGTTGCTCCTTATGATGTAAACGTCCACAGGCTATGATAACCATAAAGTCAACCATTTCTGACAGTGGTAGACATTTCAACTGTAGTATTAGTTGTCATTAGAGTTGTGTCGTACTAGGTACATGGCAATACTAGTTGTCACAGTGACTGTTACTTTAAAATATCAGTGACAAATACCAGTGACAAAATACTAGGTTCTCGAATACCTACTCAATATTGGTATTCTAAAAATACTAAGTTTATCTCGCCTCCTCTTACTGTAAACGCTTAAGCACGAGCGAGATGGTGATGATATTTTCTTAAAACTATAGGAACGAGAACAAGATGGCGCTGTATGAGTGTATGCTCAGGTATTAAAAATACTAAGTTTGTCTCACCTCCTCTTAGCGTAAACGCTTAAGAACGAGCGAGATGGTGATGATATTTTGTAAAAACTAGCGTTCCTTGAAATAACGGAGACCAGATGGCGCTGTTAAATTCATACTTAAAAATACTACGGTTGTCTCACCTCCTCTTAGTGTAAACGCTTAAGCACAAGCGAGATGGTGATGATATTTTCTAATAACAAGCGTTCCTTGTAACTACGGATAACAGACAAAATACTAAGCTTGTCTCATCTCCTCTTATGTATTCGTTTAAGTACAAGTGAGATGAAACTAATAATTTAATCACAGTAACGAGTATTTTTCGAATGTAGTCACAGTGACAGACTGTGACTTTTAAATAACGAGTATTTATACCAGTGACGATAAATACGCCTCATGCCTAGTTGTCATTGATTATGGCTGTCAATTGAGTCATTATCGTGATTACCAAATTAAAAAAAAATTGAAATGAAATGAAATTTTAAGAAAAATGAGAATTTTTATTAAGAATTATTATAATGGAATGAAGATAATCATATTGGACAGAATTCTTCCTTAAATAAAAGGAATTGATAGAATCACTGTCATTCGCGCCGAATGTCAATTGTGTTCCCTGACATACAGGGAAGATGCGAATACTATCCACATATGAAACATACTTTGTGTCAACGAAACGTGACTATGCGATGACAAAATTTCCTCAGCTATTGTTCTAAAATAAATCGGCACGTATATAATGCTGAAATGGTACCTTGGAGTGGCGTAAGCCTACCGCAATGCTGCTAGCTGTGAATAATTTTATTTCTTTATTCATTTTACGCATAGTAAGTTTTACTATATTTCTTTTTATTTTCTTTACGTGTTTTTACAAAACATTCGTATATAAAACACTGCAAATGACATAACGGTCATTACTGGTAAATAATTACTAAAATGGTAATTAAAGCGCCCGTCTGAATCGCTTGCTTCAATTGGTCCATTTGAAGATGAAGTTCTAATTTGCTACAATTAAATTGGTCAAGGGGCTTGCCTAAAGTAAGTGACAACGATGACTTACTACCTTTTTTAAAGATAAATAATGCACAGATAGAAGAAGAGAACCAACAAGTTTTTTTTTTTTTTCATTTTACGTGTTAATAAAAACTTTTTCTAAACGAAAATAGACAACACAGAATAACAAAAGATCGAAACAATATACGACCAGATATAAACAAAGATAACGTTTTTCCGTTAAGGTGTTGGTATAATCCATATAGATTGCCTGTTTTTGTTAACGGCGTGCGAATCACTCCCAATACACTCGTTCTTACCTATGAGTCAGTTCTATCTTATTTGTACTCTAAGGATTTGTTCATAGAATTTAATTGACCAAAAATGTTATAAGGCTCTCGAACAGTCTCATCTTATATCGATGTTTATGCTTTTTTGAAGCTTTATAAAAATGATTTTTAAAGTGAAACTTCTTTAGGTGTTTGAGGGGTAAAATTTGAGCGACCGCTAACGCGTCAACGTCAGGGACGGTCAGTACTTGGATGGGTGACCGCCTAGGAACACCGCGTGACGTTGGCTTTTTTTTGAATTAGTTTTTTTTTTGTATTTTAAAGTCGTTTTTTTTAGTTATTTTTTATATAACTATTTTTTTTATATAGGTTACCAAAGAAGTTTCACTTCTGACATGTGTACTTTGTGCGCACGCAATTTTTATATTACTTTTGGCTATTTTTATAATTATATTATTATATATAATCGATGGGTGCACCTTTTATGCCATTTACTTTGTATCTAAAGTTCTGTGCTTATCAGTTCGACAAGTGAGTGTTGTGACCACAATTTGTGAGAAAGAGAGAGGAGAATGATTTTTGATTAATATTGAATGCATATAAACGCATGTTATTTGTAATAAAAAAAATGGCTCTGTATAGATTCCAATAACATAAAAAAGAACACCGCGGCATTAATCTGATACCCAGCTGTCATTTTAAATCTACTAAATCGTCATCAATGTTCATTTAGATGACATCTTTTGATGAGCAGTTTTATTCTTATTTACTAGTGGTCGCCCAGTGATCGAAATTCGACCATAATTAAAAAATTAATTTAAAAATACAAAAATTTTTGAAAATAAAGAACCATTTATTGAATTTTTAATTTGACTACAGACTGACAACCAGCAAAATAGTTATATCATGCGTATGTGTGTGTGTCAAATGCATGGTAGGGTGTGTAATTTTTTTATTGATTTAATATATTTTTATGCATAATTAAAAAAAATATTAGCATTCTGCACTCCTTCTCTATATAAACTATAAGTGTACGAAATTTCATACTCATTTCGCGCAATTTTCGTAAAAAGGGATACAAAGTTTTTGCTTCACGTATTATAATATATATTATGTATGTCAAGGTTAATAATATTATCAATATTTGAGAAAAAATTCAAATAATGTTATTAAATTTTGAAAATTCTATCACTGACTATTATTTATTTACCTAATTATTAATTTTTTATATAATGTCCTACATTGTCAAACGTAGTGTTATCCCTACAGCACGTAATTCACAAGAGTCTAATATCTGCGGCGGCGTTTATCAACTTTGACATGTTGCTATTGTATATAATGTTTTTGCCGTGTATTTACTAGCTTATTTACTCGAGATAATTTTGAAGTGAAACTTCTTTAGGCGCATGAGGGGTAAAATTTGTATGACTGGTAACGCGGCAGCGTCATGACGTCCAGTACTTGGATGGGTGACCGCCTGGGAACACGTGGTGACGTTGGCTTTTTGTTTTTTTTTTTTTTTTTAATTCGTTTTTTTTTAAACTTCAATATATAGTATATAGTTTTTTTTAATTAGTTTGCCAAAGAAGTTTCACTTCTGACATGTTTACGTACTTTGTACGCACGCAATTTTTTTTATTTCTTTGTTTTAAAGTTTCTTTAAATTGAACTCAAATTAACTGAAGCAGAACTGATTAGTATTAACATAATTATTTTGTACGAAATAGATAAATTTAAAGATTAATTAAGTTGTGTTAATTTATCTTGTTTTTTTATTATCCATAAACGCGAAAATACGATAGTAAAATTTCAACTACGCTTGTCTGGCGGTAATAAGAGTTAATGGATTTTATCAGGTGTATCTAAGACTTGACGGCATAAATTTTAAAACAAGTTTAGTCTACGTAATGATTAAAGACGTCTCTTGTTGTTTCGTCTCAATTACAAAATCGCTAATACATTTTGAAATACCTATGTAATGTTTGTGTTATTGCGAGAACACTAAGTACTCATTATAGTTACCGTGCTCTAATAGGGCACGGAAAATCCTGCTCAAAATATTATGGAGCAGCCCGACTGAGCAGAAGATCACAGCTAAAATGGTAAACAGCGTAATAATTGGTGAGTAACCAGAGCTCCTGGGGGGATTGGTCGGCAACGCGCTTGCGATGCTTCTGGTGTTGCAGGCGTCTATAAGCTACGGTAATCGCTTACCATCAGGTGAGCCGTAACCTTTGATTGCCGACCTAGTTATATATATAAAAAACTGAACACTAAAAACTATATAACTGTAGCATAGCAGTACTAGCAGTACCGTAACAATGGTAAGAGCGTAGCAGTAGTAATAACGTAGCAGTAGCAGTAAAGCGTAGCAGTAGCAATGGCGTAGCAGTAACTGTCACTTAGCAGTAACAATAAGTCAAGTCAAACATTTATCATACTACATTCCGTCTCATTGTATGTTGTATTTCGTTCCTTACTTAGGCTTACTATCAAGTAGGAATTAAAACATTAATAGTATTTTATTTTATATAAATTCTTATAGAGTTTATATCAAGATGTATATAAACAAACTGCACTAAGATAACCAATTAAATTGTCTCAATAAAAATGTACTTATAATTTTCCTTTCTCAGAAAATAATTTAATGAATTTACTCTATACTTGACGCCGCGTTGGCGCAGCGGTCAGAGCACTGGATTGCGATTGGCTGTTGCGCGGGCGGTTGCGGGTTCGATTCCCGCACACGACAACATTTGTATTGGCCATACAGATGTTTGCCGTGGTCTGGGTGTTTGTGCAGTCCTTGTGGGTCTCCCCACCGTGCCTCGGAGAGCACGTTAAGCCGTCGGTCCCGGTTGTTATCATGTACACCTGATAGCGATCGTTACTCATAGTAGGGGAATATATCCGCCAACCCGCATTGGAGCAGCGTGGTGGATTAAGCTCCGATCCTTCTCCTAGATGGGGAAGAGGCCTATGCCCAACAGTGGGATATTACAGGCTGAATCGTGACTCTATACTTATCCAGAAGCATAACACTTTATCATTACATGAAGCTATTAATTAAAATTGTTTTCAGATAGAGATTTCTTTGCAGAATATTTCTCGTTTAACAATTATGTATGCAGAAAGTAATCCTCCTTTAGAGACACAATAAAAATTTATGAGGCTTTTGTTAAGATGACGGTGACGATAAAAAAATTATGGCCCCAACAAAATTTATCATAACAAAATATTCGAACTTTATTTCGTCTTCTGTTTTTACTCAACGGTTTTCTTTTTTTATATCATTGATTGAAATCTAAATATATTTTTTCAAAAGTATGTAATAAAAATGTCATAAGATTTCTAGTAATCCAAACAAAAACGTACTTATAAAAAGATTTATTAGGAGTGGCGATTAAAACTGTAACCAGTAGCGGAACAACTCGATGATATGACCTCTGCGCTGCACCATTGTCAATAAAATATCCCAAAATGGTATTTAACAACAAATCACTGTTTTAGGGAGTATTAATACAACACCTTTAAGATAACTTACGTAAACCAGCTTAAGATGACCCGTACGATCAAAAATTTCCAAAGAAGGCAAGATTCTGAATACACTAGCTTATGAAAGAACTCTCCGAGCGACACTAATAAGACCGATAAAAAAAGTACACACTACACAGAAATTAAATGCCAATATCCGTTACTAGCGAAAATCAATTCCGCGAATGTCGATGGTAATGAAAGATTCATCATTATCCCACCAGAGATGTCTACGATACCAGGAAATCAGAGCACCCTTTTTTCGATGCAATTAGGTTACAATACAATTAATTTTATACGTGAAGCTGTTAGTTCCGGTTGCTAGTACATGAAGCGGTAAATCCCGAACATCAATAGGTACACCTCATAGCAATTGTTCTTCATCGTTGGGATTTTTTTTTTATAAGTCCACAAAACCGACTACAATCGTTTAATATAGACATATAAAGTAAAGTACAAAGTGTAAAGTATGTATGTACAATTGAGTCTACTAGATGTGGACATAGCATGCATTAAAAACAAACTAAAAAAAACCAAAACAGGTAACTAACTAACTAACTATAACTATAGTTCAAAATCACAAGTTAGGAATATAAAAAATAATAAAACATTAATACGGCTATAAATACTGAAATAATTCATCCGATTACTTGCACTAGAGGAGAGTGGTGGACTAAGCTCATCTGTGCTCAAACCCTTCTAAAGAAAGACACGTCATAAACAAACACAAATATTTATTTTAGTTTTTTAGTTCGGATGTTTTGTTACAACTTAGGGCCCAGCATCATATCAAAATATGGAGTAGCCTGACTGGGGAAGTACCTTAGGGCTTAGGCTCCTACCTAGGTAGTAACCTACTTAGGTACCGAG
This sequence comes from Melitaea athalia, assembly GCA_905220545.2. Taxonomy (NCBI): domain Eukaryota; kingdom Metazoa; phylum Arthropoda; class Insecta; order Lepidoptera; family Nymphalidae; genus Melitaea; species Melitaea athalia. The sequence goes on along the minus strand of HG992185.1, from coordinate 2,367,580 downwards.
CTCCTAGGAGGGAGGGGGGGGGGTGGGAGTAGAGTCGGCAACGTGCTTGCGATGCTTCTAGTGTTTCAGCTGTCTTTAAGGAATGGTAATCGCTTACCATCAGGTGATCCATATGCCTATTTTGCCGACTTAGTTGTAAAAACAAAAATAAAATTATAAAAAATTTCTACAGAATAGATCAGTAGGTACGAACTCTTTCTAGAGTCCACCTCCTTACACTTATTCGATCTATTTCATCCGTAATATGAACATAAAATACAGTACAGACAAAAGAGTAATGGCCGACAGTGCAAGTTTGTCGTTTTCCATTGCCACAACTTTGGGTACATCCAAGCAATGCGTTTGTCCTACATACAGAACATAAAGAGAACGCAATCGAAAATAAACCTTATTTTAATAACCATAAAATCTAAGTACCTCACAGTCGAATTAGAAGCAATACCATATATGACAATATTATAAAACAACCTGCTGCTAGAATTTCAATCTTATTGACTAAAGGATAAGGACATAAGGACGGTAAAATGGTTTTCCGTTTCTGTCGTTCACGTTCTGTCAGACCGTTTAAATGGTACAAATTGCCATTCAAAACGTCATCAAATTTTACAACCGAGTGAAAACTGGTGAGAGTGAACACTATTTGGTGAAATACCATAAAATATATAATCGCTAATGGGGTCTGATTTAGATGTGGGGTAGTTTTGGAATTATCTGTTTTTTATTAGTTACATTTACTATTTAAGACCTACCTACAACATTGTAACTTAAAAGTCAAAAATATGTAGGTTATTGCTATGCTTATAAGACCTTATTATAATACATTCTCCTAGGTAGACAAATTGTTGAATAATCTGCAGTTGAATAGTGTAAAAGATTAAGCAACAATCTACACCTCAGTTAAAGAAGATGCCTCCTTTAAATTCAATATTAAAACAAAGAAAACATAATTCCGAAGCTAATTGTGACAATGAAGACTCTAACTTCGAACAGATTCTGCTGCTTATTGATTTTTGGACAGATTTTTGGGATTACCGAAAGTTATTTATTGATATAATGATACCATTTAGTCGAATCAATAGTAGGTAATTAAGTAGTTACATATATGTACGTTATAACGTACATATGACCATCAATACAATAAATTGACCATGAATCATTGATATTTGACTTTCATCTAGTTGTTATTAACCTTTCACACTTAGGAGTTAGTTCTGAGGAGTTAGTTCTGACTCTTTCGTTAAGTGACGAATCGATCTACTAAAACTCGAAAGTCTGAAGGCGAACTCGAGAGCTGTCACAGACTAAAATTCAGACCAACTCTTCTAAATAAGTTAGTTGTAACATACATCCTGTGGACGTATTGACTATTGGAAGATGTTGAAAATCTTTTCAGCTAAATCTCGAGCGATGATATGACATTTCCCATCTATATAGGTACTCGTCCGGATCATAACTCTCGGGGCAATAAAAGTTCCTCTTGAAGAATAACAGTAATAAAATTTATTACCGTTGTATCGTAAAAGACAATTTTTATGTAATTTTAAGTACAAGAAGTTCTTTATTTTACGACTTGACTCGTGGCACACAATTTAACTTACACCATTGATTGGAAGTGAATGCTAAGTTTTGTCTTACTTACATCTTTATTTTAGTCAAATGTATTATCGTACTGGTTAGTTACTGCGTTAAATTCGTAAATCACAAACAAATAAAATGACTTATAACTTATAAGTTGAGATACACTAAAAAGATCAGAGGATGTAGTAGTACAACACCAAAGCTTAATAAACTGTCAAATACATGTGACCTCTGTCCATTTCGTTGTCAGCCAGCTTTAATAAATGGAGGTTACTAATTCGACAAGTACGTTATACATTGTTCTACAGTGTAGAATCTACACAATAGATATACTTAAATACTAAATACATTGTTCTTTATAATATAGACACATAATTATACACACGAAACCTAAACAACCTAAAGTAAATTTAGGAGAGTAAGAGTTCAGTCTTGTAAAAAAATACGTTATATTTTTATTAATAATTTACCTCAAGGAAATATTCGTAAAGTGACATTTAATAAAAAAAATATACTGTTAAAGTAGACATCTTCAAGTAAAGTTAATTATTCAAATAAGTTACAATGGGTTTCGATATTATTATAATCAGGGCTGTTTTCAATTTGCGTCAACCGATGAGATTGTCAACCAGCCTGTCAGGACAGTGTCGTAGGTGGATGACATTCCACCATCAAATAGGAATGCTTTGTATCGCCATGTTCTTGTATAGGATGATATTAAATTACAGTCGTATATAGCCTAAAAATGAATTTTGTCTTGACACAATAAAAGTGTCATTTTAATTGGGAACTTAATTTAGTACTTTAGATTTATGAAGCTACTTTTTTACCTAAAAATGTTTTATTTAAAAATAAGGTTCTTAGTATAAAAAAGAAGTCCTACGGTTTTTATTTCCGTTACCAGTGAACGTTATAAAGTAGGTACAAGTTTTTAATTATTATCACGAGACACGATGGTATATAAAAAGATAACTTGTGGATGTAAGCTAAGCTTTTTGTATGATAGTTCAGACTATTTTTTTTTAAATGTAACTAGATCGGCAAACAAGCGTACGGCTCACCTGAAGGTAAGCGATTACCCTAGCTTATAAACATCTGCAACACCTGAAGCATCGTTGCTGATGCAAGCGCGTTGCTGACCCCATCCCAGTTCCCCCCCAGGAGCTCTGGTCACCTTACTCACCAACAGGAACACAACACTGCTTGAAAAGCGTGTTGTTTAGCTGTGATCTTCTGTAAGGTCGACGTACTACCCCAGTCGGACTGCTCCATATTTTGATCAGGAAATTTCCTGCTGTGTCTTCAGTTCCTCAGAAATATGTCTCATGCATAACAGAAGATGGAAATGATATCAAATATCTTGCCTAAAACATGTACAAATTTAGAACAAAGCTATCTAAATCTGAACACAACAACGATAACTAAGTTTACGTACTAAGATTACGTATTTTCAAGAAGATTACTTTCTAAATTCTGAGTGCCATGTTCTATGGCAATAGAGGCGACACCTCGCTCATACAATCAAACTCAAAGGAGATGAGATCGTCTAAACTCTGCTAGCTATAAAGCGCTCGCTTTACGATGCAAACTCGCTAGTGTTTTGTTGTATGGGCTAACTGAGAGATGACCGGGTGTCTGTGAATTTTTCGATTCAGTGATTGACGCTGAAATTATAAAAAAAAACTTTTTTAATTTGCTGAATCAGTGTTAAATACTACGGTTAAAAATAAAACCAAATTATAGTTTCAAAATGTTTCAAGCCCTTTTAATTTTGTAAAACGCTTCGAATCGTTACGTCATGTACCAACTTGTAACAAGCATAGTCCCCTTAGATATCATGTTCTAATCACACTTGTCATGAAAAGATTAATGTCGCTGTAAATACTCTAAAAATATAAATACATATCTGTCTGTTCAACCACGGCAATCGCACCGACTCCAAGCAAAGATTGCAATTTTAATTCGTCGACCTATTAAAATTAGCTTCACTGCCTATCACAATAATAAATGATCACTCGAAAATGAATAAGAATGAGAAATCTTGTAGGTTTCCTATGGAAGAAATCTCATAAAACATGGACAAATGCAGACCAAATTTTCATACCTCCAAACCAAAATCTCATACTTAGGTATTAGGGTTAGCCCAGCATGTATTTTCTGAACAAGTTACTTATTTTTATTCTTATTTACTATGACAATTCCTTAAATAAAATTTAATATAATATGTACTACGAGTATTAACATGGACTGGATGGAAAGAGGTGTTATGCCCAGCAGAGGGATGTTACAGACTGAATGCGTGCGTACGTACTAAATACACCAATTAGGCTATATAGTAATATAAGAAATTATTTACTAAAAAAACTGCACATCGTTTGCTTGAGAATTAGACCATACATCAAATTTAGCAATTGCAGTTCCTACATACTCCAATTGACCACACCACGCCGTACCTTACAGCGATATTGTAAACGATTGTCAAACGTCCACTGACTTCCTCGAAGACCATCGTAGACTTTCCAGGCTTTTACGCTATAAGTATATCTATTATTATTTCAAAATTACACAGTGAAAAATCTAAAACTTTATCAATGGTTTTATTCATAATTAATTCATTGTTATAAACATTACGTTTTAATTATTAAGGGGCTCGGCATATCATATCTTGCTCAACACCTGGAGTTGCCTGACTGGGAATATACCTTATTTATTTATTTATACTTTATTGTACATCACAACTGCAAATATCATTTACAGACTGTGAAGTATACAATGGGCGGACTTATGGCTATTTAGCCATTTCTTCCAGACAACCCAAATATATATTCCCTACTATGAGTAACGATCGCTATCAGGTGTACATGATAACAACCGGGACCGACGGCTTAACGTGCTCTCCGAGGCACGGTGGGGAGACCCACAAGGACTGCACAAACACCCAGACCACGGCAAACATCTTTATGGCCAATACAAATGTTGTCGTGTGCGGGGATCGAACCCGCAACCGCCCGCGCAACAGCCAATCGCAATCCAGTGCTGTGACCGCTGCGCCAACGCGGCGTCGATACCTTAGCCTTACAGAAAAATAGGTACAGTAATCTAATACTGCTCTCAAGTAGTTTTGTATTCCTGTGGTAAGTTTATCAGAGTGCCTGAAGTTCTGTGTTGACAGTGGAGATAGAATTAACAACGTGCTTGTAACACTTCTTATACTTAAAGTGTCCATTAGCAACAGTAACAGTGACTGGTGGCATTAGGCAGAATGATGTACGCTTGTTTGCCAACCTAGTGGTAGATCTAACAAACCTCAAGCTACAATAAAATTCATTATAGTAAAACATTTTACATCAATTTCAATGGGGCCAAAATTACGCGTCAACACAGAAAATAAATCTAAATGACCTTATCAAAGGTTCATAACAATATATTTTATACTTATAAAAAGAAATTCGACAAAATAAATAGGAGATATATTTGAATTTGATATTCTGCTAGAAAATCAACGAAAAACAAAAAATATTATTCACAAAGCATGAAACGTGCTTTAACACAACAAATATAATAAATATATTTTTTACAAATTTCTATTTTCTTATTATCATAAATACCTAGTAGTAAAAACGTCTTCGAAACCCGAAATAATCTTACGATAGATCAAGAACCGATTGATACTCATCTCACAACGAAATAAATGTCGTAAAATACTATCATTTTGAAAATCGAATTCGCCGTATTCATTCGAATACATTCAACGTTAAATTGACCCGTATCTATTACAGTTCGAGATCACATTGGCGTTTAACGCGACAACGGTATTCGTTCAATCAGAAACCATTCGTTCAATAAATGAATTGAATGAAAGACAAACACAATGAGTCAGGCGTTTTGATCGCAGAGCAATTTAAATACAGAAACAAATATGTGACATTGTAATTTTGTTTGCAATGACATTTTACTATTATGGTTCAAGTGAGACTCTTAATTGCAATTTATTTTTTCATTCGAATATTGAATGTTATTTTTTACTTTTTTAATTTCAACTCCCGTGGAGTGTTTTGTAACTGTACGTCTCAATTTGTCTTAAATAAAGAGAATTTTTATACATGATTTTTTTATGAAATAATGACGTGTTATCTATACCAACTGTAGGAAAAATATATTAACAAAGTATATATAGTTAAGTATAAGTATTGTCACAAATATTAGTGTCACACTGATTTCAGGATAAATGTGTTTACTCAAAAAATTTTAATAAATAAACGACTTCAATTACATCGATAAGTAATACAACAACGTAAGTAGGCGAAAAAATAGTCGAGTTTAGGCGCCGCCGAGACAACACATGCACCATTACACCAGAGCCGTCGTCTCTTGATTGAACATAATTGAATCTCTGATGAAGTGACGTGCACCGTGTAGGCGTTAACACAGCGGCGATTGCTGGTTCGATTTCCGCTCATAATTGATATTTGTGTTTATACAAATATTTATTTCCGGTCTGGTTGTTAGTCCTTGTGGGTCTCCCTAACGTGCCTCGGAGAACACGTTAAGCTGTCGGTCCTGGTTGTTATCATGTACACCTGAAGGCGATCGTTACTCATATCTGGTAACCCGCATTGGAGCAGCGTAGTGGATTAAGATCTGATCCTTCTCCTACTCGAAGAAAGATGCCTATGCCCAACAGTGGGGTATTACAGGCTGAATCGTGATCGTAATCTAACATAATTAATAACTTCTGTTCTTCTTACAAATTGCCAGAGGTAGTTATCACCTATTTTTTTACTACACCAAAAGCTGCATTTACATGATAACTGAAATTTTCTGAGTTTCCGAACCTTTCATTCAGTAAATATCCTCCCCGTTTAAAAAAAATAATCAAAAACTTTGCGATTATAATAATTTAGCTATCAACTTTATTATATAAAAATAAGAAATAATTATAAAATAAAATATATCTTTAATTAAAATTAACCTGAAAAAGATGGGGTAAAAACAGACTAACTCAAATACGGTTCTCAATTAAACTGTCCATAAAGTTGTGTAATCGTTAATGATCTCGTTAAGAAAATCCCGAGAAACAGTTTAGCAGGAAACTCGTCTATGCCTTCAAATGAGTCGTTCGACGATATCGGATAGAACGTGTAAGGCTAATTATCCTTCACAGGACGGTGGTGTGCTATACTATATTCAAGCTATGAATTAATAAACAAATACCTCTTATACCGCTTCATTCTTTTCTATGTTCTTTTTCTAAAAAAGATCGCTGCTTAACAAAAGGATTTTTGTTGTTTTTTTTTGTTGCATATATTATTTCTATGTTAATGTGTCATTTCTAGTTACACAACAAAGTATATTTGTATATATTTTCATATTAAAAAGAAATCAATAGCTAAAGCTTTATATTTATATTATTCGGTGCAAGTTTACATAAATGAAAAGATGTGCGGATTTAGTGACGCTATATTTCATGCAAGGTAATAATTTTTTGTAAGCTGTGTGGCTACGCCCAACTTTTTAAAGATAGTTAAGATTGAGTAGCGGCAATTACGCACTATTTTAGCTTAACCAGTGGATGACAAGCACTAATCTGACAGTACCTATACATTGAATAGAAAAGCCACCTAAACATATCCTTAGACGTAGGCGTTTCATAATTATCTTTTCCTTTTACTTGACATTTTTTGTGTAAAGGTTCAGTATGTTTGAATGAGTGAGGGTTTTACTACGTTATATCCTTTTTATACCAAATACAAGGAACATTCGTTAGTAAATCGTGATGGGTTGTGTAGCTGATGAATAGGAATTTTATTAAGACACTAGTTTCCCGCGTATCAATCGCGTTATTTTTTTTTTATAACAAATAGACAGGCATTTGACCGCAATCTCACCTGATGTTAAGTGACGACTCTCCGACTGATGAAGGTGGAGCATTCCTGCCTAATAACAGCCTATTCACTCTGGCCTTGAAGACACCCAGATTGTATCGTTCAGGAAACACAGACGCGGGCAATGAGTTCTATTCCTTAGCCGTGCGCATCAAGAAAGTATTGGCAAAGCGTTTTGTGCGCGTAGGTGGCATATCGATGACATAAGGATGGAACGATCGACCGCGCCTAGTGTCCCGATGTCGGAAAGTTGTTGGGGGAATTAGATCGTGCAATTCCTTCGCACACTCACTGAAATATATTTTGTAGAACACCGACAGACGAGCTACCCTACGCCGATGATCGAGACTCTGCAACTTGGTGTCTGTCAGAGTAGGGTCACTTATGAGTCTCTTAGCTCGTTTTTCCACCGAGTCCAAAGTTGCCAGTTGGTATTTGGCAGATCCATCCAAAGATGGCAGCAATACTCCATACAAGACCGAACTTGTGCTTGATAAAGTTGAAGCAGCTGTTCTGGAGTGAAGTATCGCCTGACCTTAGAGAGAATAACTAGTTTGAGGAAAAACGTACCGAAATATATCTAAACTTGTATATATATACTGAAATCTACTGGTTCGAAATGAAAAATTCTTCTCGCGCGTTTAAGCAAACAAACTCTTCAACATTATAATACCTATTAGTATTGATGTACGATATATTGATATAAATTTTATTGGGTATACCGATTTTAATGATTCTTGTTTTAATCGAAAGCTGATGATCGTTTTGTAGTCCTATTTAAATTTAACTGAGATATATTTTTAACTAGCTGTGCCCCGCGGTTTCACCTGCGTTGATTTGAGGGAAAAAAATGCTTTCCTTTTTTTAATAGTATAAGATTTAATTAGCTTGATATATTTTCCTTAGTTTACACTAAATAAATTTCTGAACGCACGCATAAATATTTGACCAAAGAGTATATAACCACTACGTTTTATATTTGACAACCAATATATATTATGTCAATCAGTTTTCATTACTGACATTATTATACATTTTTAAAATATAAAATACGCCACTATCCGTATATTGTGGATATATGTTGTCGATTCGAAACCTTTATTTAAATACCTACGTTCTTTAATTTTATCGGAGAGTTTACCATATCGACGGGATGAACATTAAACGTTTGACAGTTACGAAACACGAACATAGTTCCATACAAATTTTCATTCCCACCTTTCAACCCCTTACACCCTTTTATTCGCATTAAAAAGTCCTTTCTCAGACTCTAGACTATCTGTATACCAAATTTTATTTAAATCTGTTCAGTAGTTTTGGCGTGATTGCGCGACAGACAGACAGACAGACAGAGATACTTTCGCATTTATAATATTAAGTATGGATTATAAACTTCATTTGCATACTATATTGGAATATGGAATAAATTATATTTTGTTTTTGATTTTTATTTGTTCTTATTGAAAAATTATATATTTGCAATTTTTATTTTGTTGCTGGTTTGACCTGAGCCAGAGTATTTGAGCTTTTAAATATCTGTATTTTATAATTAATCTAGTTACCGTATACCGTCGCAGACACGTTTTGTGAGAAACTTTCGTAGTAAGAAACGTAACCAATCCGCAATGACAGATTCTGTCGTTTTATTCGCTTATTCTCTTTAATAGCATATGTGACTATTGTGCTACTTTTTGAGCAATCTTTGTTAGCGCGTATTTACTTGGCTATTGTTTCGTCCACCTATGTTGTATTACTTGTCGATTTAATCGAAGTTGGTTTTTATTTTCGTTTGCGAGTAGACACAATTATTTGTTATATTTTTAATAATTTTAAGCTTCTTAATTATTTTTAACACGAATCAATACATTTTAACTATTAATCTAATTCTTTCAAAACGATTTATTTCGAAGGATGAAATTCAATAAAAAACTTAGATGTGGTATAATCTTTGAATGGTTCATCTTAAAAAAAAATTAATGAAATCAAATCGGATAAGAAATTTTCACATTATTTAAATTAACTTAGAATTAAAAATATACTTAGAAATACTTAAATCACGAAACATACATCATACAAAAACACTTTATCTCACACTTAAAAGTGAATATAGTATAAAAAAAAATAAAAAAATAAAATAAAATAAGTAAATAAAAATATAGTATAGAAAATCTCACTATGTTAGAGAATGACGTGTACAAACTAGGCTGTAAATAATAATTATGTATCTATAAAAAATATGAACAATTCAAGCAATTTTATTTATTTTTATAATTTGAGCAAAAAATAAATGAATGTGATAAATACAATGTTGGCACCACTGGCACCATAAATAATGAATCGTCCATAACACAATGCAGTATCGAGGTCATGCGGTCATAAGGGTTACTTCTTGTAGGGTTGCCGGTTGGGCCGCGTATAAAAACGCATCATTAATTAACCATGCAAACAACGGATGTAGAGAATCACTAGATATTCCGCGTGGTTTTGTCTGCTTTTTTACTAGTCTATTTTTTATAAATGGGTGGATAATCATTTATAGTTCTTTACATTCCTATGTGACCAGACTAATACTTACCTACATATTCGACATATTTGAAACAATTGAACATATTTGAAAATAATAATAATAAATTTGATAATTTTCTCGAGTCTTGCATTCAAAGCTTTTAAATAAACACGCTCTTCAACTTTTGTACCTACACAAATATTGATAAAAAACATTAAATTAATCTTGCGACATGATGCTTACGACTTCAATGATTATTAGATTGGTACATAAAATGATATACTTAAACATTGTTAACCAAGTAAATAATTAGAATTTAATTTGTAAGATAAATCCGTTTGACCTTAAATGCTTCATAAAAAATAGAAGAACTCCTGAGCTTAAAGCATTCTAGAGAAAAAAGCTATAATTTAATTGCAAAGATTAACAATTCATTTAACTGGTCTATCCCCCTATCTATGAGGTCTCAACCCTAGTTTCGCTTCACAAAAGGAAGCTCTCTGTACATGGGATCCTGTACAATCTAGTTCATCGTAGTACCTTCAGTTTATACTGCGGTACTTACGTTCAATGCGGTATTCCCGTTTACTCTTAGAAAAGGCTACAATTTTCTAAAAATACTCATTTATACTCCTTTAGCCATTTTTTTCTCAGAAGAGAAAATTCTGAACTATTGAATAGTGTTACTTTGTGATGAATATAAAATAAAAATAGGCTAATGGGACAATTGAAATTTATATGAATAGCATCACTGCCATCATTTTACTTTCAAACAATCAAACCTCCTCTATGGGAAAATGCAGCATTCTTGTTTCCACTCTCATATGTTTACTTTAATTAATTATTTCTTTAGATTTTATAATTCAAATTGATATAATTCTGCATTTTTATATGTAACTAGCTGACCCGGCGAACTTCGTACCGCCTAACAGTCGATTCTTTAATTATTTTTTTTTAATACTTATCCTTCCCGGAACCCCTTTACTAACACTTAAACCTTATGGTGTGGTATTAAAGTTCAAATTGACTTTTAAGTATTATTATGAATCTTTTGTATGGGAATATAGAAAAGTGTTTGTTTTTAGGCTTTTTCAAGCAATTTTTTTAATTTTTCTCTCCGTAAGAACCATTCGCGTACTTCAAGAAATATTATAAAAAAAGAATTAGCGAAATCAGTTCAGCTGCTCTCGAGATTTGCGCTTAGCAACACATTCAGCGATTCATTTTTATATATATAGAGATATAGATAGAGACAAACAGGTCGAGCTGAGTAGTTATTGACACTATATTGTTAAATGAACGTCTCCTCACTTGAAAAATTTTAAAGTTATAACATAAAAATCCTAACCTGTCTCTACAAGAACAATATGTCAAAAAAATCAAAAACCATCATTAAATTATATCAGAAGAAAATATGTAGAGTAAAATTTTATGCTTGTATTTATAATTTTAGTAAGTTCCTAGTAAGCTCCGAATTGAAATTCATGTGATTTAGATTTATTTTACAATTGCATGCATGCATATGCGCGTTACGACACGTATTAGTACTTTTAGAAAGTAATGTTAATATTAAATTTCCGTGTTGACGTGCTGAGTGGCCCTAATGTCGTTGCAATCACTCAAATAAATATAGCTTTACAATAAGATTTTGTCACGAAACGCGAAAGAAAGTTCTTAGAAGTCGTTTTTACTAGCCCATTGGTATATTTTATACCAGACGATAAAAACTATAACAAATAGAAAAAAAACGAGCGTGCTACAGCATGCTTTAGTTCTAAATATTTAAAAAAAAAAATAAAAAAAGTGTGTGTGTACTTATGTACGCATGTAAGAAGTTATACTTCAAGCTAGAGTATTAAAATACTTCCAAAAAACCTACCACTTAATAATTAGACAATAAGTCCTCAACGCCATCACTTAGAAATGATAAAGACTACTTTCTTGTCTGCAAAACAAGCGGCATCTATTCATGCATGCTTGAACTACTTCGTATCCACACGCGCATTGTAAAAATTTACTCTCATCATTTTTCTCTAACGCGCCAAAAGAAGTATAACTTCTAAAACATATTTTAGGATAAGCATATTATTAGTATGGCTCATGGGCGTACCTAGGTTCTGGGCCAGGGGGGGGCAAATAAAATTTTATAAGCACCTAGTCAAATAAATAAGCATAAATTAAAATAGGTAATGTTTTATTTAAATACTTTAATTATATCTCTCTCTAATAATTAAAGAAAGATAATGATAGGAAAAATAAATTACGGGCGATCTGAGGTCGGGAAGTGGTAGGGATATTTAAGTACCCTTAAAACGGTTTATCTCGATTTCTGGCTAAACGACAAGTTCATTGGCAAAGTTGTAGGTACTAAAAAGATCCACAACTTTTGTATTTATATATTTTTTTTCACATAACCTCAAAATTCATGTGAAAAAAAAACAAGTCTTTTGTCTAAATCTCTTAGAAAATTCTTTTTTTTTTTTTACAAAATTTGGTGATAACTTACCTTTTTATGTTCCAAACACACTGTAATTTTATTGATTTAAAATATTTATTTTTTCACCTTATTTTGACCTCAATATCGAAAAGCACCCTCACTTTCAATCGAAAATTCTCACGTCAAAATATCAGGTTTTTAAATAAATTGGGTGGCGTTTTTGTTCGTTGAAATCTCTACTTTCTCATGGTGTAAAAAATATACATTACTATCGTAAATGTTCTCAGAAAATGCAAAGAAATGCTCAGAAAATGAAAAGAATATTTAATAAGACATCTAATATATTTTGACAAAGTTATAGAATCTTGTTTAAATTATATACGTAGATGCTTATTTATTGCTATTTTAAGATAACTTATGTACCTGAGTGACCTGCGGAAAATTTTTGACCATCAAAAGCTATTTCATAGAGAAGTGGAAAAGGGGCTAGGAGGGTCTGGGCCTTACTACCTGCTATTTCTTTGCATTTTCTGAGAACATTCACCGTATTAATGTTAAAATAAAAAATTTTACACCTTCAGAAAATAGAGACTTCAACGAACAAAAAGCTAACCAACTTTGATACTGATATTTTGACGTGAAAATTTTCCATTGAAAATGAGGGTACTTTTTCGATATTGAGGTCAAAATAAGGTGAAAAAATAAATGTTTTAAATCAAAAAAATTACAGTGTATTTGGGACGTAAAAAGGCAAGTTTTCACCAAATTTCGTAAAAAAAAATCTAAAAGAAAAATAAAAAACCAAAAACTTGATTTTTTTAGTTTTTCACATGAATTTTGAGGTTATGCGAAAAAAGTGTAGATACAAAAGTAGTAGATCTTTTTATTTGCTACAATTTTGCCATTGAACTTTTTTCCATAGGATTGTAGTTTAGCCGGAAATCGAGATAAACCGTTTTTATCCTTTTTGTAATTTAGGGGCTATAATGTTTAATTATCTGAGCAAGGGGCAACAATGAAATAGTAAACGCTGGTGAATGGTCTTTGCCGAACCTCACCTCTAATGAAGATGATAACGAATATAAATAGGGCACGTATAACGACCGACGAAAATATTCGCTAAGGGAGCAGCTGGTTGATTTGCCCTATGTTGTTGACGGCTTGCTTATGTGTTCTAGGTAAACGCCGCTCAAGGTTCAAAGCCTTAGCAATTTCTTCAGCTGATTTTATTAAATCTCCACTCCCTTCTTCCGCAGAACGCCTGTGTTCTGCAACTGCAGTGGTTTGTATATGTTCTGCACATCTTATTACGTCCAGCATTTTAGACTGTAATATGTTTGCGACTGGTAGTCGGTGGTGGAATTCACGTATAATACTGGATTGAAAATAGGAACTTTTATCGACAACAGTAGATAATTAGTAGGGAGGTTAACGAAATCCAGGGGGCGGCAGCTGCCCCTCCTTGCCCCCCCCCTCGGTACGCCCATGGACTATGGCTAGTGAGCGATTCAGACTTGGATTCTACAGAAGAAATATGCTTTATACTAACAATAATAACTTTACGTCCAAATTGAAGAACGTGTTAAACTGAATAGGGGTTATCTTATATAGTTATATAAAATCAAAATCAAAATCAAATTAAACCTTTTTATAACATGAGCTTTTTTCGCGTCCCGTTGTTCACTATCTGGAAGACGTTTTAATTATTTGTTATGTCATGTAAGATGTGACAGCAAAATTCTTATTTTTCAGAAAAAAATTACGATTTTGACCAATTATTGACGAAATTTTCTACACAGTACGTATAACATAATAATTATTTACTAGTAAGTATACGAGCAGAAAGATATTTCATAAAGAGAAAAAAAATAGACTAATAAATAATAAACATTTATATACCTACTACTACTGCTATATGCTACTACCTACTGCTGTGTGGTTACGGCACTAAAGAATGTAGCCACCCCCTCTCTTCCTGTGGGTGTCGTAAGAGGCGATTAAGGGATAACACAGTTCCACTACCAGCTTGGAACTTAAAAAGCCGACGGATGGCGGGATAACCATTCATGCTGTCTTTGAAATACACAGGCCAAAGACGGGCAGCAGCGTCTTCGGTGCGACAAAGCCAGCCCTGCGGTCACCAACCCGCCTGCCCAGCGTGGTGACTATGGGCAAAACACATGAGTTCGCGTCATAATGTCGGGCGCGAACTTGTGGAGGCGTATGTCCAACAGTGGACTGTGATAGGCTGAAGTGGTGGTGGGGGATATACCTACTAGCGAAATATTTAAAAATACATGATATTAAAATGTTACCATATCTGTAGCTCGATATAAACTATATACCATTTCACATCAGCCACTCATAATTATGTCCAATTACTCTGTACGGCCAGTTGATGTGAACTGTATAATAACTTGCAACCCAGTTTGTGATATTATGGGTATTCATAGACTTAAAAATTCTGGCCCGTCGTACGTTTGACTTTAGTTTATAAGAAGTAAGGTACAATATTCTTATCTATGTCTTCTATCTTCTATATATCTTCTTCTATCTTCTATTCTATCTTCTATCTATCTTCTTCTATTAATAAATAAAATTGGAGTGTCTGTTTTTAATATTAAAATAAACGCTTTTTAATAAATGCATATGGATGTATACACGGTACATATACCAAAATAACATTTTTTACAATTTTTGTCTGTCTGTCTGTCTGTCTGTTTGTTCCGGCTAATTTCTGAAACGGCTGGACCGATTTTGACGGGACTTTCACTGGCAGATAGCTGATGTAATAAGGCGTAACTTAGGCTATTTTTATTTTAGAAATTCATTTATTTTAATTTATAGTTATTTCGTAACCTCTCAAACTAAATAACTTTTTTGTTAAATTCCACGCGGACGAAGTCGCGGGCACAGCTAGTTATAGATAAAGATAGATCAAATAGTTCTTTTATCTTACTTATTAGTAGGTTTCATGTGGAAATTTATAATTGTAAGTACAAGATTAAAGATGCCCAAATAAAGTTCAGTAAACGTAGTATACTGAATACTGTAAATATACGTGTATGATTGTGTACTTGCATACAAAAAAAGTCGTCTTCAATTACATCGAGTACGCATTATTAAAGATAACTCAAAAAGTATTCAGATCTCAATTAAATGAAACCACATTACAAGCATCACCTTTCGATTAAAAGAAGAATCGGTCCACCCAGTTAAAACTTATGAGGTAACAGATATAATAATAAAAATACAGTCGAATCAAGAACCTTTTATTGAAGTCGTTTAAAAAATAAACAATAAAGGAAGTAGGTGCTTGACTGCTACCGTACCCTAAGTCACTCACACTATACTAATGGAGAATCTAATGACATCTTAAATATGCCAATATATGAACATACACACACAAACGTACATAGAGTCAAGATTAGCCTCCTTCGGGAGTCGAGTACAAACAGAATAAATATTGAAATATCAAAGAATATTAGCTTGATATATACCTACGAATTCAGCACCTTAGCAACACGCTCCTGGTTACGCAATCGACCCTAAAATAAACATTTATTGATTGAAAGGAAATTTTCGAGAAGCTTCTGGAAATCTTGCTACGCTTCGATATATTATGTAAAACCTAATATCTATATTTAAACAATTTCAACAAATAAAGATAATAGATACATTTTTCTTACTGATTTAAAATACCGTTTAATTTGTTTTACAAATAGTAGATACAAGTAAAGATCGCTGAGGTAAAATAAGTAAAAAATAGGAATAAAGAAGCTGAAGTAAGTAAAATAGTAAAGTTATAACAGCAAAAATAGCTGATTTGTCTTGTAAAATCCCATAGGTCAGATGAATGTAGAAGACTGTAACCTGGAAATCTAGTGAAATTACGAATATATAGATACTTTATCTTCAACTCTTTGTCCACAAGACAAGCAATAGATATACTGCCACCGCCAAAATTTTAAAGTAACTAACAATAAAAGATCATTGCAGTCAAATTCACGGAAAAAAAAACCAAATGAAGGATACAAAAGTCATCATCAATACATAATTATTATAAAACAAAGTCGCTTCCCGCTGTCTGTCTGTCCCTATGTATGCTTAGCTTAGATCTTAAAACTACGCAACGGATTTTGATGCGGTTTTTTTAAATAGATGGAGTGATTCACAAGGAAGGTTTAGTATACATGTATATAGTATACATGCATAATATAGTAGAGGAACACTGATAGGTTTAGCAACCGTGCGAAGCCAGGGCGGGTCGCTAGTATCAAATAATTGGATAAACTGCCTAAGCTTCAGGTAGTAATAACAAACATTACATTCCCTTACCATATATAGGCTCGCATGAACATTCCTATATAAATACTTATGCGTTTGCAAGAGCCTTAAAAATTTAATTAAATAAATAAGTTTTCAGGTGAATAAATCGCTCATTACGTGCCTTCTTGTGAACTATTGATCTATGATTAAGTATTATAATCTTACAACAAATTTACTGGCAAAGAAAACTATCTTTACACTTGATTTTTAGTACATTTACGATTAAAATTCATTTAATAATCAATTATAAACTCAATAGAAACCCTGAAATAGTTGTCAGTATACATATCTAGACACGCGGCAGCGTGTCAAGCCAAGTTCAAGCAAAAGAACTGGCGACTCAGCGCCGTGTGTATATTTACACGAACCATTTCGAGCGACTTTTGACCCCTCCATAACTCAAAACCTATTCAACAGAAACATATTAAATTACGTATATTTATTTATATCCATAAGGACAACTAGAATCTCAAATTTCATTAACCTAGTTGAAACGGTTACAAAAATATGAAGGTTCAAAAGTCGCCAATTTTCCACTGACTGACTGACTCATCAAAAACCTAACCCACTTCCAGATGACCTAGGAAGTCGAAATTTGGCATCTAGCTAGGTAATTACGTGTAAGCGCAGGAAAAAATCTGAAAACAAAAGAAAGTTAAAAAATAGAGGGGGTCACCATAAAAAAAAAACGTTTCTTAATTGTAGCGTCTGAACCGTTATAAGTGGATACTTGAAACTTGCACAAAATATGTATTGTTACATTTGCTATATAAAACAACTATAAAAATAAAATGAAGTCAAAAAATAAAGAGTGTCCCCATACAAAAAACTTGTAATATGCGCTAAACAAACGGCTAACGGAGTGTGTCGGCGCGGCGGCTGGCGCGCGTGGCGCTACAATACACAGGTATAGTACATAAGTCAATCTAAAGTATAAACGCAAGAAAAAAGAATAAATTTCAAATAAATATTTCTACAAAAAGTCATGATATCCCACCAAAAACATAAATGTGAAAAATGACAGCCAAGTTCAATAATAAGAATATGTTCTTTGTGGACTTCGCCGAAAAAAGTATTGAGATCTAAATGAGCGCCAAGTAGATATCACTTCGATTAAATTAAGCTAAAGATTTCACTTGGCTAGTTTTTACTTAAAAACAACATTAAAAGCTATTAGCCAAATAAAAGATGAATTTTATTAGTGAAAACTGGCAAAGTGAAATCTTTATCATAATTTAATCGAAGTGATATCTACTTGGCGCTCATTTAGATCTCAATACTTTTTTCGGCGAAGTCCACAAAGAACATATTCTTATTATTGAACTTGGCTGTCATTTTTCACATTTATGTTTTTGGTGGGATCTAGCTATACTAGAACAATATACAGGATGTCCCGCGATAAAGTGCAACCCCGAAAGAGGGTGAAACTAGACCATAAATTATGGCCAAAAATCAGAAAAAAATTAAAAGTTAGAGTCTACGTAAGATATAAAAAACTTAATTCGTCAAAAAGAAATAAAATATTTTTTTCAATAAGTTTTTTCTATGTTTTTTGTCGATAATTTATGGTCTAGTTTCACCCCCATTCGGGGTTGCACTTTATCGCGGGACAACCTGTATATCCTTTGGAAAATCATGGAACATTTAGGTGCTTACTGGAATTTTTTATAACAATAAATGTACCTACTTCTTCTTATCCACTTCCTCTAGAGAGACAGAGAGTAAATATAATCTTATTTTTATTTCAATAGTATTTTACTTAGATATCAATTCAACAAACATTCCACGTACTATCCACTTTAAATCAATGTAAAGAACTCCAGTAATCAATAAAGGACTCAAACCGCGCAATTGTACGCGTAATTGTGCTCATTCTCGAACCGATTGCTTCGAACATTGTTCTTGGAAGGCATCCGTTGCACGAATACCCCGTACAATACCGTTCCACTTCTAATCAAATAAAGAAACGTTTTGTCTGTCCAACCCATTGATTGTAGACCTACATACGTTGAATGCTCCTCACTGACCTCCTTCTCTTTATCTATCAAAATCGATATTCAGATAGATAACTATATTTCAAACGTTATTATTAGACCGTGAAGTTGGTCTTGAAATTTATTCAAGTGTCTCTTGAAAAATATAACTTATTAGTAACGAGCTCGAAAAGTTTCCGAACTAAATCACTTGATATTAGAAGCAGTTTAGTTTTACTCTGTTTAATAGTCGGTACAGATAAATGAGACCAAAGTTACAGAAACTACATCAATGATCATTTCGATATATATCAGTTGACAATGACCATAAGAAATTACTTAAGCCCTCCAGAAGATATCCTACGACACCAAGTAAATTAATTATCGTAAGATAGAAGAAAATTATTTTCTTAATACAAGTTTCAATTTTTAGTATAGTATTTCTTCTATAGAATTTTCACAATATTTTCAAGATGTTTCTCGATACAATAGAAACATATTTTACTTAATTATTACTAGTTTTCATTTGTTTAATTCTTTTCAACCAATCCTCATTCAAAATCTTCATAAAAATCACAACAGAATGGTAGTACCATTTAGACGAAATCTATCCAACTTTACTAATCGTTATACGTTTGCCCATCTATACATAAGTATAAATCAAATTGAAGTGTCTATCTGTGACTTCAAAATTACTGTGTTTCTTCAAGTACATATACCTAGTTATTTACACGATACTAAAACATAAACAAACGATTTTTTTTCTTCTGTCTTTCTGTCCGTCTGTCTGTCTGTCCGTCTGTCTGTCTGTCTGTAAGTCATCTGACAGTCTATCTGTCCATCTATCTGTCGGTCTGTCTGTCTGTTGTTCTGTTTGTCCAGGCTAATCTTTGGAACGGCTGAACGATTTTTATGGGAATTTCACTGGAGGATAGAAGAGGTTCAGGAAGAGGCGACACAGTCGGATTAAGGTGGCTTAAGGACTCTTACAAGTCTGTATGAAAGTACTTCATTTTATGCGCTACATATACTACAAGCACAGCCTAATGCTGTGCTACAAGTTTATATCCTAGAAGCACAGCGTAAAAGTTTCATAGGCTGTGCTAGAAGCATGAAACTTAATTTTTGGAATACTGATTAAAAATGAATAGGTACATATTTCAGCATTTCTACAATGACAATCTAGGGCACGCTATCCTCTCTCAAGATTTGAACCCTTTGGACCCCTATGGGTTGAAAGTTTAAATGGAAAGTTTGCCATTTTTTAAACTGTAAACATCAAATTTTAATTCTGGACTAGTAATTAAAAATGAGTAAGCACATATTTCAGCTGTTGTAGAATTGACCTTAAATACTATAGCAATTCTGTAAATATTATCAATTTTAAGCGAGCGATGCCACCGGCAACTGCTAGTAGTAGGTAACTAATTTGCATTAGTTCGGTGTGAAATCAATAGTTGCATTGGGTATGCTAATGTGTTAAGATTGAAGCTAAGCGACTTAACTGTAATTTGTTTTTATTGTTGCTATTTCCAGTATAGATTTTCGTACTTAGGTATAGCTAATTATTATTAGGTGAATTAAGATCGTTTTAATTACAAAGTATTAATTCCTTGGATTTTTTCTATTATTAAATAATCTTGTGTAATTATTTAACACTTATTTTATTCCTCATATAAACGTAGTGCGTATATGTATAAGTAAAATACTGACAAGAATCGAACCTAAAATTTTGAGATGAAAGAAGACAACTCATTGCCACCGGCCACCAATAGACCAGTTATTAGGTATACTTTTTAACATTAAACAAACAAGTTGGATTCTCAAGCATAACTGCATAACTTGAAATTTATATGACAATGATCCCACAAACAACGTAAGGACCGTACCCTCCCCTACAGGGGAATATACGTCGACACTATCGGCTATCAGATGTTAATCTGGTAGGAAATAGATTGGCCTCATTTATCGCCATGACTTGCTTGCCAAAATACCCTAAGGGATAAGAGTCCCCAGTTCACTATGGGCAGGCTGAATGCTCATTTTTTCCGTTGTTTATCATTTCTTTTCCAATGGATTAAATCGTTGAAGATACGCGTTTCTTTTATTGCACCACCGCTTATTAAGTTTTATTTTGTTTTTATTTTATAAACAGATTTTATAACACATAAGTACTTTGTGAAGTATCAAACAGACAAAAATCAATCAAATGCAACTGCAGAACTTCACATTATAGTTATATAGGTACACTTACAGTACCTACATAATGACGGACGAATAAACGAAGTTAGAGTGAAGTCTCAGTGCGGTAAAATTACCTACCTACCTAAATCTTTCCCTTTTAGTTATGTAATTTTATTAAATAAGTATACCTACCTACAACTGACTCGGTCTCAGCTTTTTTCTTTTTGCTTGGATTGATTCGAAGAAATGGCTAATTAAACATAATTCCGCTTATTGTATACCTACGATACCTATAACTTATAAGCGCCGCGTTGGCGCAGCGGTCACAGCACTGGATTGCGATTGGCTGTTGCGCGGGCGGTTGCGGGTTCGATCCCCGCACACGTCAGCATTTGTATTGGCCATACAGATGTTTGCCGTGGTCTGGATGTTTGTGCAGTCCTTGTGGGTATCCCCATCGTGCCTCGGAGAGCACGTTAAGCCGTCGGTCCCGGTTGTTATCATGTACACCTGATAGCGATCGTTACACATAGTAGGGAATATATCCGCCAACCCGCATTGGAGCAGCGTGGTAGATTAAGCTCTGAATTCTGATCCTTCTCCTGCATGGAGAAAGAGGCCTATGCTCAACAGTGGGATATTACAGGCTGAATCGTGAATCGTGAACTTATAAATATCTCAAAACTATACCTACTATACCTACATTTCATAATGTATTAGTAGTTTACTTCATCAATAAAATAAAATCTATAAAATGGAATAAAATATTCCAACACAACTCAAACTATTAGCTTCATATTACTTTGTAATTGTATTCCTAAATCCTCAACAAAAATAACCTTCCGAACTTTTCCAAAGACAAATAAAAAAATAAACTACAATTTTTATAGGATAACACTAAAACAATAGGAGCGCCAAACGCGAAATTGACTAAATAAATTCCATTGGAAACTAGCAAAGGGGTTACAGCAACGAGATTCAATGACGCATTAGCGAAAGTGAGATTTATTCCCGAATTGAATAATAAAGCTCCATTCAACGAGAGCTGAACGATCGAATTTGAATAAAGGTTCCAGAAATAGCGCCTCGAGCTTAGAAATGGGCATCAAACGGTTTATATTTTGATTTTCGCTGACCGTATTGATGTTTGACCGTGAATTCAAATATTATTAGTTTTTAACAAAAGTAGGTCCCTACATACTAGTATACATCAATATTCAAATCATATATTTACATAATTATCTATGCGCAATAAAAATATAATAATAAGCTAGATAGAGACAGAGGTAAATTTTATCAACGATAGGTACCTACAGCTTAACAAAATACATGTGTTTTATGTTTATTAATTATTTTTACAAAAAAAAATTGGTTGCCTGTAAAGTCGGTATACGGGCGAAAGTTTTACGTGACAACGACTTTGAGTGGTAAAATAATTTTAATGTGAATATTCATTCGTATAGTAGGAAGAAGGATGAAATAATAGTAACAATTTAAAACATTTATTTATTCAAAGAATTATATTTAAAACATTAATTTATACAAAGAATCTCGCACTGAATTGCGCGTGCCTTTCACTTTTTATGTCTGTCTCTCTCGCTCTTAGGCGGGCTAACCATGCCCGAGTGGAAGGGACGCGTGCCTCTCACTCGCTCTCATTGTGAGCGCATAACGTGAGCGGAGCGTAACGCAGTTTCTTGAAGTGTCACCCGGCAAACCAATTTATAAGACGTTGTCACGTCAAAATTATTCATTTCCATTTTTTGAAGTAAAACTTCTTTGCGAGGGCGAGGCGAACGGATATAATATAATATTTAACATCGTCTGAAGTTTGCCTTATATAACTACTTATAGGAATTTTGTACATTGTTTTTAAGGCTCGTATTTTAAATACCTATGTAGTGTTTGTTGCTATTAGGTATTTAAAGTTTCTGCTTGGAAAGTACCTACTAAACTATCGTCAAATTTAGAGTGTAACATATATTTTTTTAATTTCTTGTGTTTATTATAGTTCTCTATCACAAGTAGCTTATTAAAAAATATTCTTAAAAACAACTTCGTGTTATGTAATGTAACGCTATAAAATTGTGTCTGGAACAAAACTTCGTGAACCGTGTATAACAATTCATCCAATTATTTTCGTAGGTATAATCTGTTGTTTCATTTATATTGGCTCATCGTTTGTAAAGTAAAATAAATAGTCACAAAATCAACAATGAAAAAGACTACATAGATAATATGTATCGCTTCAGCCTGTAATGTCCCACTGCTGGGCCTATCCTCTTCCCCGAGCCCTCCTAGAGGCTCCCCTTCTTCCCCCTTACCGGTGACGCTGTAAAGAGCGATAGGGCCAACAGCACTAGAAAATTCGAAAAAAAATTGCGTGCGTACAAAGTACACCATGTCAGAACTTCTTTGGTTAAACTACTTAAAAAAAATTAATTAAAAACAAAACTAATAAAAAAAAAGAATTTGAAATACAAAAAATAAAACTATTTGAAAAAAAAAAAACAAAAAACCAACGTCACGCGGTGTTCCCAGGCGGTCACCCATCCAAGTACTGACCGTCCCTGACGCTGCCGCGTTACTGGTCACTCTTAGCCCCGCCGCACATGCCCACACTCGCATTGGTCTCCACGAGCCGCGTGCGAGTGGCAGTTTTTATAACCTATGGCACAGTACCGAACTCCGCATTTGCTCGCACGTGTTGACGCAGGCACGTACATGAGCGTGTACGCGCGTGCCGGGTAGGTGATCGAGACACTAATTTCGAGTGGCAGTGTCGCGAGTGTTTTGCAAGATGGAGGAATCAATTGAAGCTTTGCGAAGCGAAAAATGCTTATATGACACAAAACACCCCGATTACATGAATATTCGACCCCACCCCGATTATATGAATATAAGCTCTTCCAATATTTTTTCCGGACGCTTTCCTTATTAACAATAATATATATAAAAACTCGTTTTCATCGTCGGATTCTGAACTTAAATCAATTGCGTCCATCTTACTTGATTCCCGGCGACAAATGCCACTGAGGCGTCCACTGATGCAAGGATTCGTGAAAGCAAATGCGGACACCACCGTGTCCACCAATGTCAGTGAACATTGGCGCAGTATCGTGAACCAGTGCGAGTGTGGGCATGTGCGGCCCGGTTTAACCCTCATGCGCCTAAAGAAGTTTCACTTCAAAAAAACATTACTAAGGGCCGGTTTCATCTGCACATAAGTTACGGCCATTATGACCTATTTGTCTTCAATCAATTAACTACAACTTCAATATTCTCATTATTTTGCGAATAGAAATATCTCATAAATATACCTAGTGTATTTGTAACGCTTGAAAAAACAAAGAGGTACGATAGTGTTGGCATGACCTGACATAATACAAGTGAAAAAACGCGAAAAGAATTTTTTTCTTGCCTCTTTTCATAACTTTTTTTGGTATAATCCGGTTTGGGAAAAACAATGAAACAGAAAGAAAATTAGTGATCGGGTTTTTATAGACATTTTTTTTTTTTTTTTTTTTAATAGTTTAATATGTTTTCAATCAACAGCACTTACAAATATACAGTACAGTTTTTAGTATAAAATAACAATACTGGTATAAAATTTACTTACAATAAAATTTACTTACAATGTTACTTAAGGTCATAACTTGGCTGCTTGCAAACGAAGGTAGGGACTGACTCCTAACTAGATAGCCTGTGTTTAGGATATCAAAGACATTGTTACATAACCTCACATTTACAAAACGTCTAATAACTCCGCTCTCAGATAGCCAAAATATACAGAATTTTCAGCGAGGGATCAATAAGCCTAAATACATTAATTGGTACCATTTTCATTTCAGTCTTTGAATACCACAGGTTCGCGCCTCGCGCCATCAACTGACCGGCGCGAGGTTAACGTACTCCCGCACGCACTACTGCGCGTTTCGCGGTCAAGGAGAGTTCGAAAAATACAATATGGTCTTAAAACGTTTTTGAGATAAATGGTTATATGCATTATATAGTATATTATTAGGTTTAAATCTTTTTAAGCGTTCCAAATACACCCGGTATACCTAGTCATTTGGTGCTCAAAAAGGGGGTTACTTGGAAAGTTTTCCGGGAGTTTTGAAAATTGGTAATTTTATAGATTTCTACGTGCTCTTTAAGACGCAAACCAAGGCACGTCTAAAAGGCCCCGTAAACGATCAAACTTGTTTGTCAAACATGTTTGATCAAACTTCATGTTTCATATAACAAACATATCAAAAAAACCCGCAGCCCCGCACACGATCAAATAATTTGACAAACAAGTTTGTCAAACAGAAAAATATGAAGTTTGATCAAATATTTGATCGTCTACGGGGCCCTTAACACCAACACGCGTTATTCGTATATTTTAATCATAGATCTAGTAAAAAAAGGTAGATAACGCACGTAAAACAAAAAACTGACTGAAGCCCTTTTTTAAGTATGTGCGAGTAAGTGAAGTGTTGACACCTGTTAAAAAAAAAACTCCCTGAAAATTTTATTAAGTTTATTAACTTATAAGATTCTTCTGTGAACCTGGGTTTACCATTAATACATCCATATCATCTAGACAACGTACTAGGATGCGGGAGACATGTATTAAACGCATGTCTAACGTAATCATAAGCCTTTGGAGAGTAATAGTTTAGTGTTAAACAAAATCTCTTTAGTGCCGGTGTATATTTAAATTGTTAAATAAATCTATTGTTGGTTTTTGTTTTGTCAATGAAATTTTACGTTTCAAGTTTTTGATGATTACTTTGAGGGATAAGTTCCTGTTTTTAAGACGTCTAACTCTTTGCTGTAATGATTTAATTTTTTTTACATGTTTTTTTAAATTAAGTTCCTGTTTATTTAATTTGTCTCTTAGTTTATGTTTTCTAGATGTATCAACGATTGAATTTGGGTTAACTTCTGATTTAGACTCATCCGGTAGGTCCTAAAACAAAAAATACAACATAAAAGTATTTCTAATTAATAAAAAAAAGTATACGTAGCACTTTTACTTACGAGAACGAACGTAGAAGATGTAGTTGGTAATACTGCGTAGTTGCTGTCGAGGACAACACTAGGCGAGACTGGTAAGTTCTAAAATAAATACAATATTCGTATTGATGAACCAGAACACTACATTTGACATAAAAAAGTTTACGAAAGCGTCTGCATTGTCTAGTACTTACGTGAACACTAGGCGAGACTGGTAAGTCCTGCAATAAATACAATATTCGTTACGGATACATGGAGTAATTAATTCTTTCGAAATAATATACGCCTACTTGTTATATACTCACAGGAACAATTGGAGATGGTATATTTGGCAACAATACATCACTGATAACCTCATTGGAAGGCGGAAATAATTTCTGTAATAGAAACAAAATTGTATCTAAATAGGTACATATAAACCATTAGATACCTAATAAGGTTATTAAGAAATTGAGGTTATTAATAACGAAAGGTATACTGTATAGTAAGAAAAACGCAAACTTATCTAACTTTAATATAACATAATTATACAGGAAGAAAAGAGTGAACTTTTTATTTGAAGTCGGTTAAACATACCTTTTTCGGATATCCTGTTCTATGAACTCTGCGAAGTCCACGTTTTGTATCGTACATGTCAGCCTTATCAAAATAGTCTGAACAAACCACACTAGATGAGGATGGCTGCCACTGTGGTTCGTTTCGGCTCAGTCTTATAGCAGCTACCCATTCATCTCTTATTAAAATATTCGTAGGAAACCTAAAACCATGATAATTGATAGTAAAATATGAGCAGTTAACTCAAATATTTCGATAGAAAAAAAGAAACGAGTTAAAAATTCATATTTAACTTGACTTTAATTAATGTAACATAAAATGACATGATAAAAAAACAATAATGATGTCCACTTTGTACATAATTATTTTTCTATGATTGCCTACAATTTACTTACCCACATTTTGGGGTATTAGAAATGTGAAATTACTGGCAACACTCCCCCAGTACGTCATTTCGTTACATTGAAATTATAAGTTTCGAATAACCTCAATATTATTTTGGAATAACAAAAAATTTAAAGTTTTGTATGTACTTACGTGTGAAACGATATTCCTTCAGACTTTTTATTCACTTTGGTATTGTTTTTGCACCATTTAATTACACAAGACGGCATTTTGTAGGCAAAGTTGCTGTACGAAGCACCGTGAGATACTAACGAAAATAAGCGTAGTTTGATGCATATGTGTGCGTGAGCGCGTGTGTTTACTTGAAGGAGCCGAGTTTTGTGGCTTCAGTTCAGTAACAACAAAGGCCGTGCATTATCTATTTTTTTTTAATAGATCTATGATTTTAATGAAAAATATGACACGTAAAACACGTTTTGGAGTGGACTTTGCGGCTCTCGTACGCTGAAACTATTTATTTTACAAAAAAAAAACATGATTAAGTATATAAATTGTAGGAATTTTTTTCTAGTTTAATTTAGTACATAACTATTTTTGTCTTATAATGAGTTGGAACGGAGTTATTCTCAAAAACTGTATTTTGAGGGCCATTTTTCCGATATTGTGGCGCGAGCGGTAAAGATACGAGGTGGCAAAGTGAAAATTCGAAAAGAGCACGTCGAAATCTATTAAATCGCCAATTTTCAAAACTCCCGGAAAACTTTCTAGGTAAAACTACCAAACGACTGCACCACGACGACTAATTAAGTACTAATAGTAAAACTCGATGATAAAAAAAGAACAATAGGGTATTCCACTATGTTTGAAAAAGTACTTCAAAATGTTGATTTTCTAATAAAAAGCCACAAAAAAAATATATTTCGGCAAAATAAACACGTTTTCATGCCATAAAATTAAATTAAATTTTATACCTTTTTTATTACCGCGAAAACGCTACAGCCATTTTGGTGACGTAATATGGGCAATAACAAAAGTGTATGACGTATGTAAGAGAGTAACATAACCTACAATTACTATGACAGCCATCAACAAATTGGTAATGAATGCATATTATTTCAGTTGGAACAAGATATGAAGAGTTATTATACGAAAGAACACAACTATTACTCCTTGAAGTTAAAATTGATAGATATTAGTATGTACACTAGCTGTTGACAGCACTGACAGAACTTTGTTATTGCCCGTATGACGTCACACCATGGCGGCTCGTGTTTTAGGTCACGTGATATACAGATTAAAATATACGACTTTTAATTTCAATATAATAAATCAATAATGTGCTTTTATGATTCTAAATCAGAATATTTAGGTGTATTTCTATATAAATTTTAATTTCTATCAAAATTTATAATTTATTTTTCACTACGGAAAGTACCCTATTTGTCATAAACTTTTTTCTAATCTGTTCTATCCAATTGACAAAAAATATCCACAAATAAGATAAAACATTTTATATATTAATGAAGTTTTGAACATAAATTAATGAAAATATAAAATAGCAAAACCAATATAATTTCGTTGCACGAACAAAACGCAAAAACGTCATCGCTATTTTCAATGCGCATAATGTCAAATGTCAAATAGTAAATGAGAATTGTTTTTTTGTGTGTTATTTATTCCAAAAGTTAGAAAATTGTAACATATTTACTATAATAATTGTACATATAACTAATTTGTGATCATTACCAGTGCTAAGATACTTTGTTTACAAGAATAATTTTTGCGTTACTTCCGTCATTGCACAACAAAGGCGTTAAAAAGACATTTTTATAGAAAAACAAAGGCTTTTAATACAGTTCGAATAATTATGGATTACGTTACAGCACTTAAAATTCTCGTAATCGGTGAGAGTGGAGTTGGAAAATCAAGGTAAGATTTTACTAAATTGTATGACTCATTTATGGAAATTAAATAGTATTAATCTCTTATTCAAAACGTAAGAAGATTAATTTACTTGTATGCTATATCGTTGGCAGTATATTTAATCAATGACACGTAAATCATAACACGTAAATTGTAGCAACAATTAATATATATCTATACCTATAATTATGTTTTTTTATGAGATTTCCACCTATTATATATTGACTCATCACGATATGTCTGGAACCTTAAAGCGTTGAGACTTGAAATTTGGTAGGAATATTCCTTTCGCCGAGTAGAGGTCAGCTAAGAACGGATTTTACGAAATTCTACCCACAAGTGGGGGTTGCAGGGGTTAATAACATAAATGGCAAAACAACGTGCGGGATCAGCTAGTCTATACATATTTTGTATTCCTAAATAAAATTCATGGCCCAAAACAATACGAATAGACTAAAAAGAAAATCTTTTTGTCATAAAATAATCAGAACTGTATAGAACTGGCAAGTAATAGACATTAAAAACAATTTAAAAAGAAATCTTATTTATTCTTTTATTAATCTGTAGATAAAAGGTCAGAGTCAATCAAGCATGGGTCAATTAGTTACTACATATTAGTCCTATCAACATACGCAACAATACATGTTGGTGTGAAGAAATCAGTATTTAGTATGCATGCAATTAGGGAATGCAATCTCGTTCTCGCGAGATCTCGTTTTTGCGAGATCTCGGCCTTTTTTAGCGAGATTGAATCTCGGACGAAAAAAAGGACGAGATCTCGCAAAAACGAGATCTCGCGAATAATTCGTAATAATGGCTTGTGCCGCGTTGGCGCAGCGGTCACAGCACTGGTTTGTGTATGGCTGTTGCGCACACGGTTGCAGGTTGAATCCCCGCACACGACAACATTTGTATTAGCCATGCAGATGTTTGCCGTGGTCTGGGTGTTTGTGCAGTCCTTGTAGGAGCAGCGTGCGTGGATTAAGCTCTGATCCTTCTCCTACATGGGAAAGAGGCCTATGCCCAACAGTGGA
Source organism: Melitaea athalia (assembly GCA_905220545.2). NCBI lineage: Eukaryota > Metazoa > Arthropoda > Insecta > Lepidoptera > Nymphalidae > Melitaea > Melitaea athalia. The sequence continues at coordinate 2,337,827 of HG992185.1, read as the reverse complement.
ATATTACAGGCTGAAACGATAATGGCTTGTGATTTGAACTGAACAAATCTTTCATTTGATTGTTATATTTGTAATATCTAATGTATTTACTGAGTCGATATAGTTTTATTTAATTGATAATAATATCTAAGTTTAATTAATAGTCAACTCAACTATTAATAATAATATACATAAAATTCAATGTTAATAAGTTTCATTTTTTTTTGACTTCTCGTTCTTTTGTTAGTTATAAAAGAGTTGTTTTATTGCTAAAAGATTTTTGTTTGATATTAGAAAAGACGACGGGTTGTTTCTTTCATTTTTTATTTGATAGATCATACGTAGGTACGTCAAAGTTTATTACTTAAAAGTTTTTAAAAAAAATTATAGACAGATACGTCAAACAATGTTTGTTGAATAAGTCTATTGAAAAAATTATTGAAAATAAATTTTTATTTTATAATACTTATAATTTTTATACTTCTCCTACATGGGGAAGAGGCCTATGCCCAACAGTGGGATATTACAGGCTGAATCGTGATCGTGATCGTGATAATTTTTATTATTTTTTAACCGATTTCCAAAAAAAGAGGAGGTTCTCAATTCGATTGTATTTTTTAATGTATGTTAGCTCAAAACTTTTGACTGGGTGGACCGATTTCGATTAATTTTGTTTTACCTGAAAGGTGTTGCGTGTCATGTGGTCCCATTTAAATTTATACTTTTAAAGTTATATATAATAATACGTATTTACTTGACTACTTTTTCGTCGACCTAAGTTGTATTAAACTGCATAACTTTTCACTGGGTTTATCGATTTTGATGATCGTCTTATTAGGTTGTATTACTTGTCGATGTAATTAAAGTAGGTTTATTTAATTTATTTAAATATTGTGATTATTTGCAAAAAAAAAACCGGCCTAGTGCGAGTCGGACTCGCGCACCGAGGGATTCGTACCAACAAAGCTGTATCTTTTGATTGCGTTGGCTTAGAAGTTTGGTTTTTTCACCGTTCCAAGGAACAGGTCGTGACAGACAGACGGACAACAAAGTGGGTATAAGGGTTCCGTTTTTTCCTTTTGAAGTACGGAACCCTAAAAAAACACACAAAACTGCCAATCTGTGAATCTGTGAATCTGTGATTGATATTTATAAACTCGCGAGATCTCGCTTGAGCCCCAATCTCGCGAGATTTGCATTCCCTACATGCAATATATAAATATATTATTTAAATTTCAAAAAATTCAATAATTTATATTATAATGTATACTTTGTAATTAAAGTCTACTGTTGTATATTATTAACATCTTGAATTTTCCTTTATGGTGTTCATGTTTATAAATAAATATAAACAACTTAATGCTTGTGTTATAGGTAACAGCTGACTGTTATAGCTAAATATTTTTTAGCAGAGCAAAAAGCAGATCCACTACAAACTGCCAACGAGCTAGTCAAAGTATATAATTATCTATGTTTGTATAACAAGTACTTGTTGTAGCAATTTTTCACATTAATTTTATTTTTATATTTTGACTATTTTGTGGTATTCAATGACGTAAACTAATTATTGGTTATACATAATATGAGTTTCTATGTGTTTCATTAGTTATGAATTTTGATTCATTTGAAGACGATTGGCTTAATTTTAAAATATTAACGGATAAACAGTCAAAATTATACCATCCTATCTTTAGTAGACTCCAGGATTGTCTATGTTAAATAATATTTTTGTACTTAAATGACATTTAAAAAAGGCACAGCTGTTACGGTTTTGATTCGAGTACTAAGTTCTAATGGCGGACACCAGTCATGATTCGAATACCGTATAAACCGAGTTGACTCAAGTCCACAAAACAGCGACTCGGCACATTACTAATCTCTATTCATTTAAGAAATTTGTTATAGAACATTATATTTCCTTATAGCTGTCATTAACAACCTCTCTAGTTGTTATTATAAATACTTGATAGCTTACTCATAATAGCATTACTTATAGTAGGGAATATATCCACCAACCCACAGTGAAGCAGCGTGGTGGATTAAGCTCCTATACTTCTCTTAAGGGTGGGATGTTACAGGCTGAATCAAATTGCTGTTGTCAATTATTTAGGGATATCGTTTTAGGAGATAAGCGTAAATTTTTTTCTTATCTACCACATATCATTATCATATCATACAGAATTATTGGAAATAGATGGACTTGGAAGTAAGGATGCTGGATTCGGTAATGGATGCTTTTCATGTAAGGCTTCTAGCGTTTTGTTATCAAACGGTGCAATATTATCACTGGTAAAAGAATGCGAGCTGCATTGTTAATATCTCCATCCATTACCTTATTTTCAATAATTTTATTACTCAGAATATAAATGTCGTGGGCAGATTTTAGGAATAATAATCGAAATGTCTAATAAGCTATTCTGTTTTAATTTGGTTGATAAAGAACCATTCTTGGTTTTATCAAGATGTAAATATTTGTAGGAGAACAAAAACAGATTTTGAGAGGGCGAATCAGTGTCCGAAATAAATTTTTTAATCACAGCTGATAAAGATCTAGCTAGACATCCTCGATATTTTGGTGATATTAAGAAATAAAATTTTCAAATGGAACTGAATTATTATCACTGGTTACGGTTGATGAAGTATCGGTTAAAATAGCTAATGAATGCACTAATGGATCGCTGTGGCAACAACAAGCCACGACAAGTGAAAAGTTCAGGTTGAGATACATTGGTTGTTTTAAAACTATTGGACATGTTATTGCACTAAACAATGTATAGTTAAATAAACACGCACATAAAGTCACTATAAAAGCGTTGATACAGCGTCGGCAGCACGGAGACCTGTTGATTTTATTATTATACTCTTTGCCTGCTGTAGGGGCAGCCGGCTGCCTGCCTCAGGCCGCTGTCATTGCTCGGCAACACCACACTCAGGAAGTTAGTTAGTTAGTGGGCTCGATTTTCCGCATGTATACCCAATATTGTTCCATTATGCGTGAAAAATAGGCTGACTAGTTCAGCCAGCCCAGCTCCTTCCAGAAGCTCAGAAGCCTCCTGGGGCGTTCGCAGGCTTCTCGGAGCGTCCTTATATCTTTCAGCATGGTAGCCCGGTGTGTGGCCACTCCCTCGCATTCCAGGATCACGTGGGCGGATGTTTCTTCGGCAGCGAGACATCCCCTGCATAGAGAACTGTCCGTTGCATTCATGCCACACTCAGGAAATCTGAAAAAGAAAAACCGTCAAAACAGAATCTTGTAATTTGGCTAGTCTTTAGATTAAGACCCGCTAATATTCTTTTTCAGATCTAATATTTTTTTTCAAATGTAGCAATTAGTTTAAAGTTTTTTTTTTAAATCAATTTTACTATGCTCTCAAATTATTAGTAAATTTTATAAATAAGCTAATTTCTATTTTAGTATTATCCTGGCATTTACAACAGGGGACTACAATGCTTCCTTCCCGGCCACCATAGGAGTTGACTACAAGTGTAAAGTAATGGATGTCAATGGTTTAAAAGTAAAGCTTGGTATTTGGGATACAGCCGGACAGGAACGGTACAGAACGCTCACAAATAGTTTCTACAGGTAAGGGATAAGAATTAAAAACAATTGGTGCCTAGATTTGTCCAATTACTTAAGAAATTAAATGTACCTACTTGTTTATTTCAATTTTTTTTTTTTGATGTCACTAGGTCGGCAAACAAGCATACGGCTCTCCTGATGGTAAGTGATTACCGTAGCATATAGACGCCTGCAACACCAGAAGCATCGCAAACGCGTTGCCGACCCTATCCCCAATTCCCCCCAGCAGCTCTGGTCACCTTACTCACCAACAGGAACACAACACTGCTTGAAAACAGTTTTATTTAGCTGTGATCTTCTGTAAAGTCGAGATACTACCCCAGGTGGGCTGCTCCATATTTTGAGCAGGAAATTTCCTGCTGTGCCCTACCTCAGTTAAAAGACATTTACTTAAATAAATTTAAAAAAAAAATATTTTAGAGATGCCCACGGAGCGATTTTAGTGTATGACGTATCAGAACCGAAAACTTTACAAAAATTAAACGAATGGGTCGAGGAGCTACAAGTGTATTCAACTAAAAAGAATATCGTCTGTTTAGTCGTTGGAAATAAGATAGATAAGGTATTGTTTCCATACATTTTCATCTAAATATTTTGTTTATTTATACAAAGTTTAATTTTATAATTTTACAACATACTGTATAAACATGTCCTATAAAAATTCAACATTTTTTTGAAGTGAAACTTCTTTAGGCGCATGAGAGGTAAAATTTGAGCGACCGGTAACGCGGCAGCGTCATGACGGTCAGTACTTGGATGGGTGACCGCTTTTTTTTTTCAACTAGTATTTGAAATTCTTTTTTTTTATTAGTATTTTTTAATTAGTTTTTTGCCAAAGAAGTTTCACCTTGTACTCACGCAATTTTTTTTTTAAATAAGTTTATAATTGGCAAAAGACGATCCTTTAAAAATCCCTTAAATTAAAACAAATAGAAACAGTTGATTCAATAACTTTTTATTAGAAAAAAAAAGTTATAAATTGAAGTCTTACAGTCAATAATAAGAAAACTTATCTAACAAGGGGAGGGTACGAGGTGGAAACTCCCAATGTAAATAGGTCTTAAAAATCATTAATTTATTTACATATATATCTGCTCACGTTTTTAATGTTTTTATAGCCACGCGCAGTTACCAGAGAAGCAGGGCAGGCGTTCGCACAAAAACATAGAATGCTCTTTATAGAGAGCAGTGCGAAGACTCAAGAAGGAATCAATTTGGCATTTGAAGAACTGGTGCAAAAGGTGAGATTACCTTATTTAGTTAAACAGGTAATTTTTCCAGAGAGATGCCCGAATTTGGAACAATAATTAAAAGATATAGTTGTGTTTATTCTGAAACAAAACCCGACTTCAATTCACATCGACATGTATCTGTATAAGGCAGATTTGCTCAAATTTCAAATAAAGAATCATCGAAATCTATTGATATACCCAGTAAAAATTACTCATACAGTAATTGAGAAGCTCCTTCTTTTTTTGAAGTCACTTAAAAATAATGAATAAATCTTACTGTCCTAAAAAAAAAAACGACGATTTTAATCTATACTAATATATAAAGCTGAAGAGTTTGTTTGTTTGGTTGTTTGTTTGTTTGTTTGAACGCGGTAATCTCTGGAACTGCTGGGCCGATTTGAAAAATTCTTTCAGTGTTAGGTAGCCCATTTATCGAGGAAGGCTATAGGCTATGTATCATCACGCTAAGACCAATAGGAGCGGAGTCCACGCCGACGAAGTCGCGCGCAGAAGCTAGTTCCTTTATAAATTGGTTTTGCAAAACTAATAGCCCACTTTTAGTTATGATTAAAATCGTCTGCTATTCCATTTGTTTTTGAAGTGAAACTTCTTTAAAATCGTTTTGATTTCAAACCGGAAGGCAACGACAGGGAAGGTCGCGTTTAGGTTTTTTAATTAGTCTTTTTGCCAAAGAAGTTTCACTTCTATCGTGTGTGAATCGCACACACACCTTTTTTCCCTATTTCCATTATAGTTTCGGAAATAGTTTAAGTTTTTATAGTTATATATCAATAAAAATATTTATTTTAGATAATAGAGACGCCAGGTCTCTGGGAGTCAACTGGAACATCTTCAAACATTCGTGTTTCAAGCGAAGAAAGCAGAAGGCAAAATGAATCGTCGTGTTACGACTATGCTTGCTCTATATAATATACACTATATATTTCATAGGTTGGCTATATAAAGGGTTCTTATTTTTTATTTAGAAACTATTTCTGTCATGTGGTTTGAGATTGTCCATATACAAAACTTTGTCAAGATTTCTCTACAATTGTTTATGAAGTAATAATTCCACTTCTAGATTGTGTAGCGGGATTAATTCTACAATTTATTGATTGTAATTTAGATGTATAGAATTACTACTTTTTCTTGTTACCTGGACTAATATTGAGATAGACCAAAAATTCAAAAATTAATGTTATACTTTTTTATCGTCTTAAAACTATGTAGGTACTACAATTCTTATTTTTATTTAATATCTCTTATGTACAGACATCGACCAGCTACAATTTTATTTTATTTATAGATTAAAGTACATCAAATAAATATCGTTTAGCAGTGACTAAATTTTATTTATGAACCTTTTTTAACATTTAAAGATTTTTAAGTACATTTAGCACATCAACAGACTAAAAATATTTATTTAAAAAAAAAAAAGCCAACCTTATTGTGCGATGTGATATTTTATAAAGTCTGCTTTTGTATATATTTGTTAAAATTTAAAAAAAATGTGCACAGATAATGTGTTTATCAATATGTAAAAATATATTTCTTTTCTGAAGGGCTTTTTCCAAGTCAGTAGTTTAATCGTAGTATTTTGACCAGACCAGGCTAGGCGTTCAGCTACTAATTGATTAAGGAGCGTGGCTAAGTAATTAACAACTATGTCGCTATTTTCTTGACACGAATAAACTAATACGATAATTTCTTAATAATTATAAGAAGAATTTATAATGATAAATGTTTTGGACAAAAATTTTCAAAAACTTTTTTCGGAGGTCTGGAACCAATTAAATCCTTTAAAATCATATCGGTAGTATGCCCATAATTTAATAAAAAGGGCCTATTACAGACGAGTTTACTTTCAAATGTTGTCGTAGGTCGTAGGTGGAATTGTGAAAAATTTCATCTTTTCATCTTGTTCAAAAAAATTATAAAATGATGTCAAAATCACAATATATTTTATTTGTGCGTTCCAATATTAATAACTATCTAGGGGTTTTAGTACCTATAATGATAATAATTGGAAATAGAATTTTTTTTTTAAAGTATGCGTCGGTTTCGAAACATTGATCGTCATAATTATGTCACTGTCACTTTATCATCAACAAATGAAACATACTCTATTCTATGTAGAAAAATATATAAAAATATAGCGAATAATGGTTAGGTAGGTAGTATTTTTTGATAGTGAATGTATAATTAATCATTATGTATAGTTTTTTTTTATTGTTAATTCAACGCCAGTAACCTATATATTATAATGTGTTAACCTTTTTATTCTTTTTTTTATATAATTATAATCTGTGAGTTGTCTATGGTATATTTGTTGTGGATTTTTATAGGACCAAAGTGCAAAATAAAGTGCTGATTAACAAATGTCTTTTATTTATTAAAAACTTTCCTACATTATTCATTATAATTAATATTAGACGGAAACGTCGATTTTACATACCAACGTACTTATTATTTAAAAAAAATATTATATAAATAATTAAATACCAATTAAAAAGCATTATATATTCTAAGTGTACGTAAGTGCATGCAGAGAGGTAGACCATAGATCAAACATACAGTTTGGAGCTTTGTCGAAACAGATAAAAAAATCCTTCATAAAGACATTTAAAAAAAAATTCATACCACCACCAGTGGATATGGTTCTACGTGTGTGTTAGGTTTATGTAACTTGTATATTTGTCTTTATGTCCATGTTTTTGTTAAAACAATAATTTCTCTAGTACCAAATTAACAATTATATATCAAACTAGCTGTGCTCGCGACTTCGTCTGCGTTGAATTTAACAAAAAAGTCATTGTTTAGTTCGCAGAGTTATAAAATAAATAAATTTCTAAAATAAAAGTAGCCTAAGTTACTCCTTACTGCACTACACAGCTATCTGCCAGTGAAAGTCTCGTCAAAATCGGTCCAGCCGTTTCAGAGATTAGCCGGAACAAACAGACACACAGACGAAATTTTAAAAAATGCTTGTTTGGTATAAAGTCTTAGGATTTACCGACAAGAGTTGGTAAATGTAAGTATTTATGAAAATGGGAAATTTTTTTCGGGCTTTTCCTATTAGAATTTAGTACATGCTAGGTTTTACCACTGACAGCTAGTAAAAGTTGGTTTTGGACCAAAAAACAAAGATTAATTCTTATTCATTTATTTCAGTCAAAAATTTAAATTGGTACCTAAGTCTTTAGATTAAGACATGTAGACCGTTTATCGGCATAATTTTATATATAAAAAAAAATAACCCTAACCTATCTAACTTCAAAATTAGACCGTTTATCGGCATAATTTCGTTACAAAAAACCTGTGTGGTTTTATGAAACCACGGTAAAAGTGAACCTTTTTTCACACCATAGACATTTAACTAAAAATTTTTGGAATAATATTCCATTAAGGGCATAAAAATCGCTTTATTAATCTTACCGCGCGGCCGACCGTCACGCGACATGTAACAACCAGACGAAAAAGTTTTAGTCGATAATGTAATAAAATTATCACTTTAAAAAAAATAACCCTAACCTATCTAACTTCAAAATTAGACCGACGCGGGTCTTATTATAAAAGACTAGCCACGTTATAACATGTCTTTTTCAACATTTGCCGTGCCTTTAATGTAAATCCTAAGACTTACCAAGTGAATGGTGGTAAAAGTGCAAATCGCAAAATCGTTCGGGCTTTTACCATTAAGAGTTGGTAAATTTTAGGTTTGGAGCATTGGAGCAGCGTGGTGGATTAAGCTCCGATCCTTCTCCTACATGGAGAAGAGGCCGCTATGCCCAACAGTGGGATATTACAGGCTGAATCGTGCATCGTGAAATTTTAGGTTTTACTCTTAAGTCTTAGGATTTACCGTAATTCGTGCATTTACAGTAACATATACTTACATCCATACTTATTTACTAAGAAGCGGTTATTTTAATATTACAAACAGACTCTCTGATTTTATTTACTTTTATAGATAGGTATATATAAAAGGTTTTAATTAACAAAGGCCACCCTATTGAAAAACACTTTCTTGTCTACGCGTGTTAACTTTAAGATCACGAATAAACCTTCGACTTCTGTCACCTCTTGTACCCCGTATTAATATGCTATTAAAACTTTATAACCCGCTCTGAAATCAATTACCCACATCCTGACGTGTCCATCTTAATTTGGCCCTTTGTCTATTTAACATCTAACCCAGGCTAATAACAGTGACCGGTCATTTATCACGTGCTCTGGACAAATAATGTCCTTGAAGGAGGCCTGCCCTCAATGGCCCTACGAAGGAGTCCCCACTAATGAGACGTCATCAGTCAAGAGCTTGGTATAAGCGTTGACAAATAAAAGCAGGGCACCGTGATTTACCGCTGTTTACTTTGAGCCATTTGTAATCTGCGGATGAACACAATATATTAACTTGCCCGCCTTGGCTTGGTGGGAAATAGTCGATTTACTTCGCTTGTAAGACAGATGCGTTATGCTTGTTTGTCAAAAGACAAGCTTCAAGTCACTGATAGAAAAAAATTAAGTCATAAGAATATAAAGTCACATGTACCTACATTTGAACTTTGAAGCATTATAATATCAGTACAATATTGTTTTTTTTTTCGATATATATTATACTAGCTTCTGCGCGCGACTTCGTCGGCGTGGACTCCGCTCCTATTGGTCTTAGCGTGATGATACATAGCCTATAGCCTTCCTCGATAAATGGGCTATCCAACACTGAAAGAATTTTTTAAATCGGCCCAGTAGTTCCAGAGATTACCGCGTTCAAACAAACAAACAAACAAACAAACTCTTCAGCTTTATATATTAGTATAGATACGTTATTTCTTATTAAAATGTGGATGGTTTTCTTACCTTACTCCATACTTCATTCTTCAATATAGTATTATTGAAGAACTAACGATACTAGTACCTACTAGATAAATAGTAGGTATGTAATCATACTAGGACGTATGATAAATAATTATGTACCCACCTACTATTTAGTACTAAGCATCGTCAAAACTCAAATAAGTTGGTATACTTTAAGCATTTTGCGAGTCTACTATAACCCGTTAATGAACATGGTTTGATAATTCATTACAATATTATACGGACCTATATTTCACCATATTGAAATGAGCGCCAAGCGTACGAGGTAGGTATATATCGTGAAAACTGAAATTGTTGGAATTTATAGAATTTATAGATGTGCAGTTGAAATTCCCGGAAACATATCCGACAAGCGCTTATCTTATCAAAATAACAGGAAAGCTTTCGCGAAATGATATTTCCAAATGGACGAGAATTAATATTAGTTACCTACATGTCTGATATTTCGTGCTACACTAGAATCTATCTAAATCTATCTATATATAATAGGTACCTATCTAATATCTATACCTGTTTAGGATGGATATTTGCATATTAAGATGAGATATCGTGACCAATGTCGGTCCTGTATTCTTTCTAAAACTGTAATCCTTTTACCGAAAGTTTTCCTTTTTTTGCTAACATAATTATGGAGTATGCTGAAAGTTTTACTTACCTTTTAAGACTAGAGCGTAACCATTTTCATTGCCAATTATTTTAATTGTCATTTCTTCCTTCTTTATTGTTTTTTACATCTTTTTTTTAATATTATTTTTCGTTCCGAAAGGCCATACTTAACACTAAGTAATTATCTCATATTAAAAATTGTTATAAATAAGTTTATTGCTATATTTAAGAATCATTCATACTTTAGAGCTTACAATATTTGTCAATTCAAAACGATATCTACTATTACATCTACCTATGTCAAACTACCTACCTAGGTAATTGATAAGAAGCAAACTTTTCAAAATAAAATTAATTTATCTTTCTTGGATAGATATTCGAAACTCAAAATCATCCCAGGCATTTCAAGTTGAAACGACTCGCTCGAAGTTTTAGAGCCATAAAACTAAAACAGCCTTGGAAGCATTTGACGTGACATTTCTTCAGAAAACTCTGCACATTTACAACTTGTCTCGATGTTCAAATTAAATATTAGATACCAACTCATCTCTTATTTTTAAACAACTAAAATGATTAAACGTTACAGATAAAAAAAATTGTGTGCGTACAAAGTTCACACATCACATATTTGGCAAACTAATTTTAAAAAAAAAAACGAATTTAAAATAGGAATTTTTTTTTAAAAAAAAAAGCAAAAAGCCAACGTCACGCGGTGTTCCCAGCATAGAGGTATTATAGATAGAGTAGGGAAGACATACGGCTGCCTGTAAGCGGAAACGTCCGACGATTAGAAAGAGAGAGAAGATCGCGGTACCCTATCTGTCTCTCTCTACTGACGCATGCGCAGTAAAGGAGAGCTTGTTATTATGATAACCTCGAATAATAAAATCAAATCAACTTAAATACCTTATAAAGTTGTTTGAAGTAATGAAATATATATAACAAAATATAGCACAATGTTGAAATAACCAAAGCTTAAACCTTAAATCGTAAGCCCGTAGGGTTAAAGAAGATCATAAATGATCTAATATCCGTACGTACTCGTAGCACCGGTAGGTGTGAGCACAGAGTACAATGAATATACGGGTAGTGTGAGGACTAAGGCGCGTCTTTTGGCATTGCGGTCTCAAGTTCAAATCTCGTTAAAAAATTTTTTTTTGTACATCAATTATTTACTTCTATTTTAATTTTTTGACTACAAACAAATCATAGAAACAACTCTAATATGTACACTAAATTTATATTGGTATGTAATTCAAATTTACTACAACTTTATAGTTAAGAATACAGGAATTTTTTATAAGAGGATTTATAATATAAAAAACACTGTAATCGAACAAAAATAGCTAGAATATTCATAAAAACTCTTTATTGTACAAACATTTAAAATAACATTGTCATAACATTATTGACCACTAAAAATAACCAACTTGTTATATTTCATCCTTATCCAATATTTTAAGTCGCCTAATTTCTCACTTTCATGTTTCATGCGTTTATCTAAATAATTTTGAATAATCAGGTAAATCCATAGAGGTATTATAGATATATCTTGTATTCCTATAACTTCCATCTATTTCTCCTTCAGCTCATTATTTGTAGGAAATCTGCAATATAATTAAAATTAAAAGTTCAAAACATTGACTGCCTATATAAACATAACAAAACATAACCAAACATTACTATATACTCGGTAGAATACGTATATTGTATATACTTTTTCAAATAACAAAATACACTATATAAATAATTCTTACTTGTGAAAACTGCGAGTGTTATCGCCAGGAATAGGCTGCTTTTTACAAATTACACACGTTTTTGTCATTTTGTAAACGCATCATCAACCGCAGAAATCCAATCACAACCATCACAACACAATTTATAAATTTTATAACCGTCGAATCGTTCTGCTATGCTGATTTTCCGCGCTAACTGCGCATGCGTGAATAGAGAGAGACAGATAGGGTACCGCGATCGTCTCTCTCTTTCTAACCGAGGGACGGCTGCAGGCCTGGCTCCCCTGCTCTATCTATAATACCTCTATGGTTCCCAGGCGGTCACCCAACCAAGGAGGTTCCTAGTACCTACTGACCGCATGACGCATTGCCGCGTTAGCGGTCGCTCAAATTTTACCCTCATGCGCCTAAAGAAGTTTCACTTAAAAAAACTCACTTTTAAGTCTGTAGTTATTTCCAATACTTAGGCCAACGACCTATGCGGTATTCCAGTTTGATTAAATCATAGATGATTATTTGGATCACAAACAAAAGCAAGACAAATAATTCTACTTATAAATAATAATCTTCAGAACAAGTACGAACTTGTACAGATCTACAAACACAACCGGTAGATTTATGTAAATAAAATACGTACAACTTAGAACCTGCATAGTGGAGCTGTAAGAATAATTTCAAGTACCTATTTGCAATGCAAATCTGCGTAAGTCGAGATAACGTTGACATCCCATTACGGACACAGACTATTATTTTAGTCTAATGATATTTATTTCTACCTATCAAAGTTATTTTAATTATTTAATAGGTATTGAAACATAATGTATATGATTTTAATAATGTAAGTGGCACAATGAAACAGTCTGAACGACATTAGAAATCAGCTGGGTGGACTTCGTAGAGAAATAGAACATACCTCAGCCCTTTCGTTGCATATCCCAGGCCCCCCCACTCCAGACACAGATGCATCGATAAAGAAATGTCTTTAAGTTTTTGTTTATGTTCTCGTATTAATTAATATTATTTATTAATTATTATTAGAAATTAAAGCTCTGTATAAAACATACAGAACCACCGTCAAATCAATTTTTCTCGTAGTTCCTTTCTTACAAATGAACCAGGAAGCCATAGGATTCGTCATGGTTTAACATGGTTTTCGTTGAACATATTGTGAATATACATTGAAAGGAAATTATATTGACGATACGATTTAGTATGCAATTGATCTTCTTGACCATTTGGATTTCAAAGAATTAGGTATATATAACTAGAGTTCAATTAGGTACACAGAGAAATAACTCTTTAATTAAGCTGATCTAGGCTTCTATCAAATTAAAAACGTCATGGTAGTCTTCAAAGGTCTTATAATAATTTTGTCTAATACACCTATGCGGTTATATGCGCCTTAACTCAATATTAACAAGGTAACTTAGATACCATGCAGATTCGACCAATTATCAAGTGAATTAATTTACATGAGCAAATACTATTAATACCCCATATATTGCCGTAAAATTTGTTTGTAGTAGATAGTAATAACACTAGTTTAGCTAGGATTTAATTGAACTGGATGATCCAGTTGCTTGCCTCACATTTGCAAGATCCAGTCTGGATCTTGCAAATGTGAGGCAAGCGTCTTCTTCTCTTTTAGCAGAAGAATTAATCCACGTCGCTACAGGAGATGGCAATCAGGATTACCAATGTGGTTATTAAAACCGGTGTTTATAATGACCGTGGGCTTTGGGTAGGTACTCCAAAGGGCGATGCTCTACAAAGCATAAATCTAAACCAGAAACTAATCTCTCTAGATATCTTTATATCTAAGACATACTAGACTAGAGTAACAAATTAATCCACATTCTGAACAGATAATTGTGAATACAAACATTAAAGTTCTTTTGTTGAGGTGAAACAGTCTCCCAGTGCATGTTTTACTTCATTTTGATACAGCTTATTAGAAAATCATGTAGTTTATATATGTATATCTATTATATCACTAAGTGGGCAAACAAGCGTACGGCTCAACCTGATGGTAAGCAATTACAGTAGCCTATAGACGCCTGCAACACCAGAAGTATCGCAAGCGCATTGCCGACCCTACCCCCAATCCCCCTCTCCCCAGTAGCCCTGGTCACCTTACTCACCAACAGGAACACAACACTGCTTGAAAGCAGTATTATTTAGCTGTGGTCTTCTGTAAGGTCGAGGTACTACCCCATTCAGGCTGCTCCATTTTTTGATCAGGAAACCTGCTGTGCCCTACCTCAGTTATAAAAAATTTCTTCCGTTTCCGATCAAAACACCTGGACCTTGGAGTAGCAGTGCTAATTTTTTTCAAAAAGATAACTCCTCGACTTATTAGCTCCACTGGAGACAAGAGGTCTGGTGCATTTTTTGCCCAGAGTGGCCCAGAGAATCGGCATAGCGATTCAACGGGAAAATGCTGCAAGCATTCTTGGCACCATTCCACAGGGACATGATTTAGCTATACCTACCGTAACTATCTATAAATATTTAGTTCTTAAGTTGTGAATTGTAAATATGTAGGTATATTTTAATTAGAATTTGTTTAATAATTATTTTTATCGAAATATTTTTTTTTCTAATCTTAATTTACTAAACGCTTTCAAATACTGAAACATTTTTTTCCTATACGTTTTTATTTCACAGTCAATCGTGTTTGAATATGACGAATGGGGGGATAAGTAAAACATATGACTGTCGCTATACACTGAGCATGATTGATGGACATTGTCTAAACGATCAGCGTTTGTCATTCTGATTTGTTTTGTTTTAAAATTATATCAATTTTGTGTTCAATGTTGTTTTTTTTAATATTTTTAGTGCCTGGCTCAATATTCGTATTAACTGCCTACTAATTTATTGTAACATCAACTTTGATTTACATTAAATCTGGCCAAGGTAACTAACATATTATATACCTTTTTGAATAAGAATTAATACTGATTAGGATAACTAATTAGCCTTGAAAACAAAGTTATTTTTTAAAAATGGTTACTGTGAGTTAACACCCTAGGAGACAAATATATGTTGTTTGTGTATTTTTCGTAGGCCTTTTTATGATATACAATTCCGTAGTACGTACATTATTTTTATATATCTCATACGGTTTAGCAAGCGTTTTCAATGTAAGCGCTCGAAAAATCGTTTTTTATTTGACGATTTTATCACAAAACAGGAGTTTTCTCTATTATAATAAATTAAAAGTAAAAAACCTTTTTAAAAAACAAGCTTTTATTTGAATGCACTAAAACGAAAAAAATAAATTTTTACTTTAAAACTTTTACTATCTATCATTACACATAATCTATAATTATGATATAAAAGCTTGTCGCGAGACACTCGTATTTCCTTAGTTTGAAAATTTTAATAGTTAAAATCAATCACAATATCAATTTATTTTATTTACTTGTTTACAAGCAAATCTTGCGACAAGCTTTTATATCATATAGATTATGTGTAATGATAGATAGTAAAAGTTTTAAAGTAAAAATTTATTTTTTTCGTTTTAGTGCATTCAAATAAAAGCTTGTTTTTTAAAAAGGTTTTTTACTTTTAATTTATTTTTGACTTTTTAGTCGGTTATCACGTCACTTTATTCGAATTATTCTTAGCAAGCCCTTTCATTTGATACCCATATTCTAGAAGTGCACTAAAAATAACTAGTCCGCACTCTTGGATATGCCGCCATATTGGATTTAGAATGACGTCACAAAGGCATTGGCATCCAAATTGAACCTATATACAAAATTTCAGCTCAATTGGTTGAAGATATCTGCTTCAAAATTGAGTTGCAAGATTTCACCTGAACAAACAAACATACATACAAACCATGCATTGTTATCCAAATTGAACCTGTATACAAAGTTTCAGCTCAATTGTTTGAAGATATTTGCTTCAAAATTGAGTTGTAAGATTTCACCCGAACAAACATACATACATACAAACCATGCATTGTCATCCAAATTGAACCTGTATACAAAGTTTCAGCTCAATTGCTTGAAGATATTTGCTTCAAAATTGAGTTGCAAGATTTCACCCGAACAAACATACATACATACATAAATACATACAAATCATGCATTGTCATCTAAATGGAACCTGTATACAAAATTTCAGCTCAATCGGTTGAAGATATCTGCTTCAAAATTGAGTTGCAAGATTTCACCCGAACAAACATTCATTCATACATACATACATACATTGCAAGTTAAATAAAAGCTTGTAACTTGTAAAAATATGAACTTAATTGAAATGTTTTTGTATGTATAACCTTCCTGAATAAATCCTGTAAATGAAGTGAAAAGTGCATCCAATTCCGTTGTGTGGTTTAAAAGAAGAATGTGTGATGAAATCAAAGACTGGAATGAGTAACTTCATAATTAATTTAATAAATAATTACAATTACCTACTTACTGAGTAGACTTGTTTAGGCTTCTTGCTCTGGTAATCGGATGGTCTCTCGTCCACCGTCTTTGAATCTTTAACGAAAAATACTAACAACATTCCCCGCTGCACTCGATTCTGATTGGTTATCGGCAGTAAACAGGGAATCAAAACCGCACAGGAAATTAATTGACTTACTAATAATTAATAAACTTATACAAAGAGTTTAAATAGCAATAATTTTAGTGATTCTGATAACGGAAATAATTGTCTCTCCTTCGCGTCCTCATCAAATGACAGTTTTCACAGTTCTTCAATGCCCCTCTGCGTTTACTCCATATCTTAGAAATTTCAACGTTATATACCTACCTATTACATATTAACTCTCAAAGCATTCCCTCACATTTCACTGACTTTATTGCTTCCTTTGAAAGTAGTGACATGCATGCAATTTTAGTATCTGAAAAATTTCTTAAACTATGCTTACCTTCAGTTTCATATTATTTGCCTAATTAAGGTGTAGGTACTCAAATTTCAAATGTTGACGTAGATTTAAGATAACATAATATAACAATACACTTTATTGTACACCAAAACAGAAATAATAGATACATATCAGATTGATTTTAACAAAGTATCATAAGGTACAAGGAGCGGCCTTATCGCTGAAAAGCGATTAATATCACTCGAAGATACAATTGAAACAGCTTTTCTTAGAAAATCTCAATGTTGCCTTTCAAAGCTTATGATGCTTTTCAATACAGGCTAATGAAAATATTTTTCCAATTAGAATTGCAACTTACAGTGTACATAGCAGAACATGTGACAAATCATGTCCTTTTCATGCTAGAAGTTGTCTGGAAGAGATCGCTATTTAAGCGATAAGACCGCCTTTTGTACATGTTTATATTTTCCTTTCGATGTAAAATTTTTCTCTGTTAGTGTACAATAAAGAGTATTTGTATTGTATTGTATTGTATCATTCCTAGTTATAAATTTAGCGGCCCCACACGAGCAATTCTCTTTGGAGCCGTAAAATTTTGCAATATATTTTTGCAAATTTATATATTTTTATTTTCATTTATGATTAACAGTTCTCATAACTATTAAGTATAACATATTTAATACATGATAATGTATAAAACTTTAGCATTAAACATATCACTGTATAAAATCTGTTTAAAACTATTCGATGTTAATAGATTGAACAATGTAGAATTAAATAACTGAGGAAGGACACAGCAGGGAATTTCCTGCTCAAAATATGGAGCAGTCCGACTGGGGTAGTACTTGCTGTCATCAAGGTCGAGACCTTACAGAAGATGACAGCTAAATAACACTGTTTTCAAGCAGTGGTGTGTTCCTGTTTGTGAGTGAGGTGACCAAAGCTCTGAGAGAGATGCTTCTGGTGTTGCAGACGTCTATAAGCTACGATAATAATCGCTTACTATCAGGTGAGCCGTACGCTTATTTTCCGACCTAGTTGTATATAAAAAAAAGAATAAAATTCAACTCTTCTTTTTCATAGGAGAAAAGACAAGCACAGTAGAATAGAAAGAAAATTAAAAACACATAGATAAAATAATTATGTATTCAATGAAATTGAAGATAAGAACAAAACAACACTTTTTGGTAGCCGTTAAACAATTATACGCTTACAGCAATATAAAGCGATTTCACTGGATATTGTTGTAGTGGAATTACGAAATACACGTAGAGTCAAGTGGGTCAAGTGTGCGCACTTAAGCTTTGAAACCTCTTTGAAATAAAACTTATATCCTAAATGAAACTAAACAGTATTTATTAGTTAGACTATTTATTAATCAACAATTTAGGTATGACAATAATCAGCTATAATAGCATAAACTCTTTGAACTTAAAGAATACAAAAGTAATCAAAATGCGCACACTTACCCGAGTAGGGGGGTAACTGTGCGCAGTGGTAGGGGTAAGTGTACGCAGCATAAATCAACAACAATTATGTTGTTAACGTACTCTAAAGCTTATTATTATAACTTAACTATCAAATTATGTTTCAATAACGGATAAATTGAAAACAAAATTTTTGTTTATTTCAGCACATTCATAAATCAATTTCCGAAGGCTGATCATGGTAAGCCCATAGTAAAGATCGTCAGACTTTTTTATGTATTCTTGTTCTTGAGCCTTTGTAAATATTGAACAATGTCTTCCCATAATCTCCGTTGTCTTTCCAAGTTTGAGGCGTTTTCTCAAAGTACTCTCTTTTTAACCAACTTCTAAAGCAGCTTTGTGCTTAGTAGCACCTTTAGTAATTAACACTTTGGCAGCTTCTAGCTGTTCATCTGTCACCACACAGCTTTGGGAGCCATCCGTTGGTAATTTTGAGGCATTTTAAATAGTTATTCCAGATTCTAAAACAAAATATTGCAGTATTGAAACAGTGCGAAAATCACACTTAGACGACAAACTTGTGCGTACACTTAACCCCACCTATCAAATTGAGACTCAATCAAAATTGTTAATTATTGCGTCATCCAAAACATTCAAACACTGTCATTTTTTAAACCTTAAAATATCCAAATATAGATAACAATTACGAGATTTTATAAAAGCATACACAACTACAAAAGTTTACACTGTGAAAATGATAAAATATCGTAAGAAATTAAGCAAAATAATTTACTCGCCTGCCAAAACAAAATAACCAGCGGTCGGTCGCTGAGGAACTAGCACTTCGTTGCACGTTGTGTGGGGTTCCGAAGAGGGGGGATGCCGTCTCTTAATTACAATTAGTTGCCGAGATACTTAGCGTTCGCACACTTACCCGCTGCGTAAACTTGCCCCACATGACCATACTTGAAAAAGGAAATTAGTAAAATTTCTATGAACCACTTAACGGTTCAAATTCTCATTTCGCAATTATTAACAGTAAAGACTTAAATGATTAGTATTATTGTTGTACAATTTGGTTTTAAACGTAATTCTTAAATCCATAAAATCAATTATACTGATTGTACTATAAATTTTCAATTTGGTTGTTTTTAGTCTTTAATTCTATTATTATTTAGCTCAAAATTCCCCATGAAGTCCCATAATTAGCAAAAACAAATAAAAAATTTGTTTTTTTTTAATATTTAATATTAATAATTGAAAAAAATAGATAAGTATCAACAAAAGCTTTCCAAAGAGTTGTGAGTTCTAACACTTATTCTGTGCAGAGTGCCAAAGATAATGCTTTTGCTCCGAAGTTCCATATTTACAGCCACATCCTGCTTCAGTTCACTAAATTTTTCAGTAAGTTTTTGACACCTGTCAGATGTTAAAGAAATAATAAACAATAACCTCAAAAGCTACTTATCGTTTAATTAAGTAACTAGCATCCCGCCTCGGCTTCGCACGGGTATTTAACAAAAACTTCAAAATAATATTTTCCCTATTTTTATTGAAAATATAATATAGCCTATGTCGCCCGAGGACAGTGTAGCTTCCCAACAGTGACAGAATTTTTCAAATCGGTTTAGTAGTTTCGGAGCCCATTCAATGCAAACAAACAATCAAACCTTTCCTCTTTTTAATATTAGTATAGAAAACGATTTGATTAAATATATCAATCATCCTTGTTTGCGGTGAAGTCGGATAAAAACCAACTAATTGAATTAGTAAACGACGTTATGTTGGCTGATTGTGAGAGAGAAATAAATTGTTTATTTAATTTACCAGCACGAGCTCGTGTGAAATGAACGAAGCCAGAAATGTCACGAAGAAACGTCCACAATAAATTCTCTTGTAATTTACGGTTTAATTTCAAATCATAACGAGTTCGCTTTTCGGAATATAAAAACATAAGCGCTTTTCGTTTAAGAAATATTTTGTATCAAAGTTTCAATAGAGAATCGTAATTAACAAATGTATTTTAATTGCATCTGCTGCGGTTTTGTAACAGTAGTTCAGTAGTGAAATTGACTTCGTAGTTGGTTTTAGTAGACACGGCAGCGATTTGGAAGGAATCTTGTAAGCCTTGACAAATAAATGCCGGTAGAAGATTATTTTGCGAACAAAAAATGTAAGTGTACAATGAAACTCTGTCTTTGTACAGACAGCTTATATGCCACACGCTATGACTAGTATTATTAGATATTTTTACAGTTAAATGCCGAGAGAATGTTTTTATTAATTAATCCTCAACACTCCCTCGAAGTGTTGTAGAAGTTTGCTGGTAAAAGTGAAACATCTTGCTAGTAAGAGAGAAATGGGTGATCGTTTAATAGGCAAACTCACTCCAACCTAAATAACATCTTGCCAATAGCTTGGAATGTATTTTTATCAATCAGACAAGATTGTAGCCAAAAACTTTTGAACATTTCTTAATGTTTATTTTATAGAAGCAAACGCTTTTGCAAATAAAAATTACTCTTTAAGTGCTATGCCTTTGAGAGAAGCAAAAATAGTTAGACAAAACTGTCTTATAACAATTTTTAGGAGATTTCGCATCTATTCCTTGGTAGTTCATTTTTTTGAAACTTCACTTTGAAATTTTGTGATAAAACTGACAGTTATTATCGTACATTCAATGTAAACTAGTAAGTTATTCAACAGAAACTAGATTAAACCAATGTAATCAAGAATGTGGGTTCCTTAATCACATTAATATACAGGACAATATAGTTATTTAAGGTATCGCAAGACACATACGTGGTGTAGACGTATGGGCACAGGCGGATCCAGGGGGGGGGTCACGGGGGTCATGACCCCCCCTGGGCTGTGTCCAGGACCTAGGTGGACCACTAATTAAAATTGCTAAACAAGATTTTTGTCACAATATAGGTATTTTTAAGTACATTACCTACATAGATTAATAAAATACCTACTTTTTACACTGAGTCATTCCATGTCAAACCAACCAATAAAAAATATTTTCAACCTGACCCTTTCAGATTTGGCTGAAACTTTGTTTATTTATACTCTCTGACATCCTGAACTCAAATATAGTTTTCAAAAAAATTAATCCCTGATAGTTTTTTAGTTATAAATTTTAAAAAATCACAAAATCCGCGTTTTTTGACGTGCACTAAAATCTAAAATCTGCAATATCTTTGGTTCTATTAGAGATAGAGAGCTAAATGATAGCTCATTTTAAAGAGGGTTTAATGGGCTTTAATGTGATACAATTTGAACACATTCATGTACAAAATATTTTTATAGAGAAACTCAAAAATCGTTTTTGAAAAATCTTTGTGTTGGTGTTTTTTAGTTTTTTTCAAATTTATATATGTTTCTATGTATAATTTTGTGCGTACACCATAAAAATTTTAGAGTGGGACCATGATGGGATCGGGAGATATATTAAAAATACACCACTGAAGTAACTTTCACAAAATTTTCAGTCCAGAACCAGGCTAACACGTGGTTCAATAAGTCCCGAGACTAAGTACTAAAAAAGGTCTTTTTTATAAAATTAATTTTTATTCATCAACATAGTCTCCTCCAAGAGCGATACAGTCCCTCCAACGCTTTTCTAACTTTTCTATCCCATGTGTGTAGAACGATTTGTCTTTGCCTTCAAAATAAGCCTCCGTTGCTGCGATATCTTCACTATTTGAGTCAAATTTCTTACCCTGAAGCATGTTTTTGAGGTCTGCAAACAGCCAGTAATTGCTGGGGGCCAAGTCTGGCGAATAAGGGGAATGAGGAAGCAATTCGAAGCCCAATTCGTTAATTTTGGCCATCGTTCTCACAGACTTGTGACAAGGCCCGTTGTCCTGGTGAAACACCACTTTCTTTTTGTTCATGTGAGGCCGTTTATCCGCAATTTCGTACTTCAATCGCTCCACTAATCACATGTAATAGTCACTATTTATATTTTGCCCCTTTTCAAGGTAGTCGATGAAAAGTATTCCATGCGCATCCCAAAACATAGACGCCATAACCTTACCGGCCGATTTCTGAGTCTTTGGACGCTTCGGGCGGCTTTCACCAGCCGCTCTCCACTCCGCTGCCTGCCGATTGGATTTCGGAGTGAAATGGTATATCCAGGTTTCATCCATTGTTACATACCGACGTAAAAAATCCTTTTTATTATGATTCATCAGCGCCAAACATCGCTCTGAATCATTGATACGTTGTTCCTTTTGATCAGTTGTAAGCAAACGCGGCACCCACATAAAAAAAGCTTTTTCATGGCCAAATTTTTATGTAAAATAGTGAAAACACTACCAGCTGAAATCTTCACTATCTCGGCTATCTCTCGCACTTTTACCTTCCGATCTTCCAATACGATTTTGAGGACTTGGTTAATATTTTGTTGAGTCACTGCTTCATTTGGACGACCTGAGCGTTCCCCATCATTGGTGTCCATGCGACCGCGTTTGAAGTCGGCATACCACCGACAAATGGTTGCTTTAGAGGGAGCTGATCCTGCATAACATTTTATAAGCCATTGCTGTGCTTCAACGGTATTTTTTCCCATTAAAAAACAATGTTTTATCAACACGCGAAACTCGTTTTTTTCCATTGTATCGAAATTACAACCGTAGCGTCACTTAAATGTTTCAAAATCAATAATTTTATTGTTCCATTTTTAAAAATTTGACACATTCTTGTATTGATAGCCAGTACTTTTTAAAAATCAAAAGAGTTTTTAATATATGCGCCATTTCCAGGTTAGTCTCGGGACTTATTGAACGATCTAGTATTAGCCTGGTTCCGATACATAGGCTATATGAAACATAACTTTGGCAATGAAATAGAAAGATTTTTCTTTATTTTTAACCGACTTCCAAAAGGGAGGAGGTTCTAATTTCGGTTATATTTTTTTAATGTATGTTACTTCAGAACTTGACTGGGTGAACCGATTTCGATAACAATTGTTTTAATAGAAAGGTGGAGGGTGTCATTTGGTCCCATTTAAATTTATTTGAGATCTAAGAAGTACTTTTCGAGTTATATCTAATAATACGTTTTTACTTGACTATTTTTTCGTCGACCTGCGTTGTATTATACTGTATAACTTTTTACTAGGTGTACCGATTTTGATGGTTTTTGATTTAATCGAAAGTTGATGTTTATCATGTGGTCACATTTAAATTTCATCGAGATCTGATTACAACTTTTCGAGTATTCGTTGATAACGCGTAATTACTTGAATATTTTTTCATCTACCTACGTTGTATTACTTTTCAATAAATATAATGTGTAATATATTTAAAAAACATTATTTTTATATTTAAAACATAAGAATTAAGCCTGCATAACTTAAATTATTCAACATTAAATTGAAATAAAAAAAATTGTGATATTTCAGTGATGTATTTTTAACATATCTCCCGATCTCATCATGGTCCCACTCTGAAATTTTTATGGTGTACTCACAAAATTATACATAAAAACATATATAAATTTGAAAAAAATTAAAAAACACCAACACAAAGATTTTTCAAAAAGATTTTTGAGTTTCTCTCAAAAAATATTTTGTACATTAATGTGTTCAAATTGGGTATCACATTAAAGCCCATTAAACCCTCTTTAAAATGAGCTATCATTTAGCTCTCTATCTCTAATAGAACCAAAGTTATTGCAGATTTTAGATTTTAGTGCACGTCAAAAAACGCGGATTTTGTGATTTTTAAAAATTTATAACTAAAAAACTATCAGGGATTAAATTTTTTGAAAACTATATTTGAGTTCAAGATATCAGAGAGTATAAATAAACAAAGTTTCAGCCAAATCTGAAAGGGTCAGGTTGAGTACCTGGTTGGTTTGACATGGAATGACTTACCTGTATCTATCATTATAAAATTTAAATTATAATTTCTTTTTACTTGACCACGACTTTGTGACCCCCCCCCCCCCCGGCACCTTGACCATGACTGTGACCCCCCCCTGGCGCCAAAGCTGGATCCGCCCTTGCGTATGGGTAAATTGGATTCAGGATTCAATACAGCTATCTATAAAACATCTACGTTTCTGAATTTGGTGGTTTAATAGGAGAAGTGTATACCTGCATTGGATAAGTATAATGTGACAAAATCTTGTCCTAAAACTACAAGAAATTGTAACACGTTCAATGTTCGACTTCGGACCTGTAGTTAGAAATCTTGGTACGAATTAAGAAATGTTAACACACCCAACTATATACCACCAGTTTAATTTTAATGGCAAATACTTAATAGTTTTTAAGAATATTACATTTTCAATCATAACATATAGATATTTCATATAAAAATGTATCTACACATTATAGTACCTATACCTACATAAATATTTATGAGCGTATGCATTACGAAGTTAAATTTAATATTTTCAAAGATTCATTAGAATATCATTTTAAAAACTAGCTCCAACTGAAAAAAACTTGACTGCATTTAAAGAGCAATACGAAATAAAGTGGAAAGAAAAAAATACGGGCAATGATAAAGATAGAATTTCGCGCAATAATAAAAGTTCCCAAGCTGAGATATTTAATTAATTCAGAATCTGACCGTTAAATAATTTTTAAAGTTCTTGCAAAATTTCGTTTTTGTAAACGGGAAGGAAACTTGTATAAAATGCTATAATATTTAAATTGGGCCGATATATAATTTTTATTTAAAAAAAAAGTATTTGTGTCAGCTCCGACACACGACTGGAGTTTACTCCTTCAGATCGACTGTCTAAATAGGCACAAGAAAGGCTTACTAGTCTATGAAAAATATTAATACCATATCAAATGGTAAATAAACTAATCAAATAACGCCATCTATCGGAACCCAATAGGGTAGACGGCATTATTAGAAAACGTCGTAATGCCATCTCGATAGATAGCGTTAACAACAACGCAACGAGGTCATTCGTTTAGTAGATTTTACTCATCATATTTTTTTCATACCGGGAGTCTTGTATGAAAATTGATTGTTAAGGAGTAAACTCCAAAAATAAAAATAAAATAACTTTTATCTGTATTCAGTACAAAAATATGCATGTTATCTATCCGATAAAAAACGTAATTAATTAGCGAAAAAAGTGCTTACATTTATTTTAATATATTCAAATGTTTGTAATAAAAACACGTGTTATGTTGGACCAAATATTAAAATGTTAGAAACATATTTATTAATCGGAACGTACGTATCAATATTGTGTTCAGTATTGTTAATTGTGATTTGGTGTTGTGATGCAAAATGGCGATCGCTGCACAACTTCATAAGTATAAATCAAATTGTCATCGGAACTGTTCACCTTTGTACTTTGCACATGAACTTTCCAGAACCATTGGCGTTTCTAAACAAATATTTAAGTTACTTGAACGCTTTCGCGGCGTTCTCGGCCTTGAGTTGGTCTCTGTGCGCGTCTTTACTAGCGTACATGAGACTCGTTTTAGTTTATCACGGAAAGATTAGTTACGAGAAGAGAAAAATGACTGCATTTAACTTTTGTTGTGTGCTTGTTTTTGTAAGTGTACCTGTAATGGTCGATGATATATACGGACTGAGACTCGAGCTTCATACACCTTTAGTAATTAGTATTTACTTTATTACTGTGTTAAATTTGTTTGTTGTATCAAAAGTATTGTTTTCAGTGTTGTCGTGTCGTAAAAATCAAATGATTAAAAGGAGAAATTCTAGAATAGCATCTTTGATCGGTATTGCAATTCTTTGTGATACAATTACGTTTCTTTCAGCGTTGTGTATTTTGTTTCTCTCGTTTTTAAGTGATGTTTTTCTGTTTTTGGTGTTTTTGTTTTATTATAGATTGTTACCGCACACGATTGTTGTGCTATTTAATAAGGCGTCTTTAGCACACTGGAAACAACAATGGCGGAACCGACAAATGCGTATTAGAAGTCGAATTATATAAAGTAATATGTTATTATTGATAGGTATTATTTTTTCTATAGATTTTACTTTACGAAGAATAGTGAATCTCTAAAAAATAATATTTTTCATGCCAGTCAATAAAATAAATGTAATGGCCACCATGTCCAGTGTACTCGCGACGCCTCCAACAGACAAGAATGGAAGCACATCACCAGGAGAGCTACCCTCAGAAATGTTATCGACCCGCCAAACACCCCACCATGTACCTCGTCAGTGCAACCACGACCACTCTGACAAGAGTGTACGACTAAGAAGAAAGGATGGCTAATTTGTTACTCATTTTCTAATAAATTTTTGTATTAAAATATGACGAGTAAAAGTTTTTTTTCACATCATTGTAACTATCAAAAAGACAAAAAATTATACACATAGTATAATTAAATAATTTTGGTATTATTTGTGACAACAATAGGCACAAATAATTTTAAAACACTTTTTATTTACTAATAACCAATAAGGGGTCTACTGTGTCTTCAGAGTTTGTCATCAGATAATTACCACATTTCTGTATAGTCTTCAAGGTAATACGCATACTTTGAAACAAAAATTACAAAAGTCGCTACAATATTGACTATATTGAACATAAATTATGCTACAGCTATAGTCTAGTTATTGCCGCTAATGAATGTTACAAAAATAAGTGACAAAACATTTTTTTTAAATCACAATAATGTTAAACATATCTATTTTGAATAACATATTTGTGTGTGTAAGTAACATAGATTGTCGTGTAATTTTTTAAGTGTAGCAGGCGTGTAAAAAAACGTCATTTTTGCATAGCCAACAACTAGCAATTTTTTTAATTATCAGAAATAAAATAACTACACAGCAACACTGTAAAAATAATAATAATACACTCGGTTCAGACTATCTTAGTCCTATGCTGGACATATGCCTTTCTGAGCTCGGACGAAACATCTCGGTACTCAGCAATCCTCATCCAGCCTGTGCCGGAAATCATACACAGCTCATCTGTTCAGCGGGCAGGACTAGGTCTAGCACTGCGCTTATCAACACGTAGTCTCCACTCCAGGACACGTCTCCTCCAGCAGACAACGATCCTGCGACACAGATGACCAGCCCACTGCCCTTTCTTTTTGCTTATTCTACAGACTATCTTGGCTACTTTCGTTTTATCGAAGATAGTCTGATTTTTTACCCAATCCTGGAAAGATACTAAACATAGCCCAATCTATAGCATAATGAGTGACTTTTAATTCAACAAATTACATTTAAAAAATGTCGGTGACGCGTTGGCGCTGTGGTAACAGCACAGGCTGTTGCGCTGGTAGTCGCGGGTTCGATCCCAGCTCACAACAGACATTTATATTTGTCATATAGATGTTTGTCGTGGTCTGGGCGTTTTTGCTTGTGTATTGTGTATATTTCCGGACCCCCGAATCAGGAGTAATTCCTACTGTGGGCCGTTGAGTGTGAATCGTTTATTATTATTATTATTATTATTTATTAAAAGTGTACCGATTTCATTGCTTACAATAATATCGTATTATACAATTGAAATAAACAAATTCAGAAAAAATAAATAAATATAAACTAAATGAAAATTTAATCAAAAATATAGATTGATTTAACTATAAAAATAAAGTCTTAAAAATAAAAAGTTTACTTGTTACATTTCTAAACAACTAATATAAATACTATTAACATTATAATAAATTTTGTTACGAGTAAAGTTTAAGTTAATTTCAATTAAAAAAAATATTAAAAAAAAACTACGATTATCATCAGCCTACCCAAATATACGAACGTTATCAACTTGATAAAAACATATTTAATTAGCAGAAATGGTACGCCAACTTTGATACATTAGAATGATTGTAATATAAGCACGTGCTTTGTTAAAATTAATCTTAAAATGAATAAAATATATTTAATAATGGGAACGTATATATCAATATTGTGTTCAGTATTGTTAATTGTGATTTGGTGTTGTGATGCAAAATGGCGATCGCTGCACAACTTCATAAGTATAAATCAAATTGTCATCGGAACTGTTCACCTTTGTACTTTGGACATGAACTTTACAGAACCATTGGCGTTTCTAAACATATATTTAAGTTACTTGAACAAATTCGCGGTGTTCTCGCTGTTGAGTTGGTCTCTGTGCGCGTCTTTACTAGCGTACATGAGACTCGTTTTAGTTTATCACGGAAAGATTAGTTACGAGAAGAGAAAAATGACTGCATTTAACTTTTGTTGTGTGCTTATTTTTGTAAGTGTACCTGAAATGGTCGCCGCTATATACGGACTAAGATTCCAGCTTCACACGCCTTTAATAATTAGTATTTACTTTATTACTGTATTAAATTTGTTTGTTATGTCAAAAGTATTGTTGTCAGTGTCCTCGTGTCGTAAGAATCAAATGACTAAAAGAAAAAACTCTAGAATAGTATCTTTGATCGGTATTGCAATTCTTTGTGATACAATTGCATTCCTTACATCATTGTATGAGTTGTTTTCAAATGATGATTTACTGTTTATAGCGTTTTTGTTTTATTATAGATTGTTACCGCATACAATTGTTGTGTTGTTTAATAAGGCGTCTTTAGCACACTGGAAACAACAATGGCGGAAACGACAAATGCGTATTAGAAGTCAAATTATATAAAGTAATATGTTATTATTGAAAGGTATTATTTTTTCTATAGATTTTACTTTACGAAGTAAATCTCTAAAAAATAATATTTTTCATGCCAGTCGATAAAATATAAAAACAATATTTAAATGTAATGGCCACCATGTCCAGTGTACTTGCGACGCCTCCAACAGACAAGAATGGAAGCACATCGCCAGGAGAGCTACCCTCGGAAATGTTATCGACCCACCAAACACCCCACCATGTACCTCGTCAGTGCAACTACGATCACTCTGACAAGAGTGTACGACTAAGAAGAAGTAATGACCAATTTGTTACTTTTTTTCTAATAAATTTTTGTATTAAAATATGACGAGGAAAAGATTTTTTTCTTTAAGATTTTGTGGTAATCCACATTTATGTAAAATCTTCAAGATAATACACATACCTACTTTAAAACAAAAATTACAAGTGTTGGCACAATATTGACAAAATTGTACATAAGTTATGCTACTGCTGTATAGTCTAGTTACTGCCGCTCATGAATGCTACAAAAATAAGTGACAAAACATTTTTTTAAAATCACAATAATATTAAACATTTATCTACATATTTTGCATAAGATATTTGTGTGTGTAAGTAACATAGATTGTCGTGTAAGTTTTTGAGTGTAGCAGGCATGTAATAACCGTGCTTTTTGCACAGCCAACGATTCTTATAATTATCAGAAATATAATAACTACACAGTAACACTGTAAAAATAATAATAAGTCACTGGCTTCAGACTATCTCACTCCTATGCTGGATATATGCCTTTCCGAGCTCTGACAAAACATCTCGGTAGGTACTCAGCAATCCTCAACCAACCTCTGCCAGAAATCAAATACACAGCTCCTCTGTCCAGTTGGCAGGAAGGCGTCTAACACTGCGTTTATCAACACGTAGTCTCCACTCTAGTACACGTCTCCTCCAGCAGACAACGATCCTGCGACACAGATGACCAGCCCACTGCCATTTCTATTTTCTATTTGCTTATTCTACAGGCTATCTTGGCTACTTTCGTTTTATCGTAGATAGTCTAATTTTGAACCCAATTTCTAAACAACTAATATAAATAATATTAACATAATTATCGAGTCTTATAATAAAGTTTGTCACGAGTCAAGTTTAAGTTAATTTCAATTAAAAAAATTATTAAAAAATTACGATTATCAGCAGACCCAAATATTGTCCTGCTTATTTATTTTATTTTACAAAGCTTTACACAGAAAATAACAACAGGTTTACAATTTTATCGTACAGGTTCTTTATTCGTTTACATTAATAATTAAAGTAATTAGACACTCAATACGTTCGTCAAGAATAACTATTAGCCGTGCGAAGTTTATATCACTGAAAAGATAAGAGAGATATATATCATTTTGATGTTAGGATATATATCACTCAATTGTTTCTTCATCTCATTTGGCTCAGTGAATGATAACTGACAAGTGTTTCATCGTATGATACAATATGAATCGAAAAGATACAGAGCTATAGCTATCTCTCTCTTTCGTATGATAAGCGCCATCGTCCGATCTCGTTTACTCTGGCTCAGTAACAGAGTTACAGCTGTCTCTCTCATTCGCATGATAAGCGCCATCGTCCGGTCTCGTTTACTCTGGCTCAGTAACAGAGTTACAGCTGTCTCTCTCATTCGCATGATAAGCGCCATCGTCCGGTCTCGTTTACTCTCTCTCAGTCCGTCAGTATCTCGAAAATGAATCATAACCCTAGTGAGCTGGAGATACATTTGAAATGCAAGTGAGCTGGTGAAAGATTAGCTCAATTGAAAAGAAATGTTTCATTTATATCTTTCTCTCATGAGTTACCCATGTCTAATAACTATCGTTTACCTAATATCGAAACTCGTCAATGTTGATACGAGTCTGATGCCTATGCTAGGTATCGAAATACCTGTATTACAGGTCATCAGTCTCGCACTACCCCAGACCACTTAACATACTGATCGCACTATGACAAATAGTTAATATCTATACAAGGATTAAAAAAAAAAGAAATAGTGCAAACGTTATCAATTTGATAAAAAACCACTACAGCCTATCACAGTCCACTGTTGGACATAGGCCTCCACAAGTTCGCGCCCGAAATTATGACGCGAACTCATGTGTTTTGCCCATAGTCACCACGCTGGGCAGGCGGGTTGGTGACCGCAGGGCTGGCTTTGTCGCACCGAAGACGCTGCTGCCCGTCTTCGGCCTGTGTATTTCAAAGCCAGCAGTTAGATGGTTATCCCGCCATCCATCGGCTTTTTAAGTTCCAAGGTGGTAGTGGAACTGTGTTATCCCTTAGTCGCCTCTTACGATACCCATGAGAAGAGGGGGTGGTTACATTCTTTAGTGCCGTAACCACACAGCACATTGCACATTTGATAAAAACATACCTATTTAATTAGCAGAAATGGTTCACCAACTTTGATACATTAGAATGATTGTAATATAAACACGTGCTTTGTTAAAATTAATCTTAAAATGAATAAAATATATTTAGTAATGGGAACGTATATATCAATATTGTGTTCAGTATTGTTAATATTGTGATTTGGTGTTGTGATGCGAAATGGCGATCGCTGCACAACTTCATAAGTATAAATCAAATTATCATCGGAACTATTCACCTTTGTACTTTGGACATGAACTTTCCAGAACCATTGGCGTTTCTAAACATATATTTAAGTTACTTGAACAACTTCGCGGTGTTTTCTCTGTTGAGTTGGTCTCTGTGCGCGTCTTTACTAGCGTACATGAGACTCGTTTTAGTTTATCACGGAAAGATTAGTTACGAGAAGAGAAAAATGACTGCATTTAACTTTTGTTGTGTGCTTATTTTTGTAAGTGTACCTGAAATGGTCGCCGCTATATACGGACTGAGATACCAGCTTCATACACCTTTAATAATTAGTATTTACTTTATTACTGTATTAAATTTGTTTGTTATGTCAAAAGTATTGTTTTCAGTGTCATCGTGTCGTAAGAATCAAATGACTAAAAGAAAAAACTCTAGAATAGTATCTTTGATCGGTATTGCAATTCTTTGTGATACAATTGCGTTCCTTACATCATTGTATGAGTTGTTTTCAAATGATGATTTACTGTTTATAGCGTTTTTGTTTTATTATAGATTGATACCGCACACAATTGTTGTGTTGTTTAATAAGGCGTCTTTAGCACACTGGAAACAACAATGGCGGAAACGGCAAATGCGTATTAGAAGTCAAATTATATAAAGTAATATGTTATTATTGAAAGGTATTATTTTTTCTATAGATTTTACTTTACTTATAAAAAATAATATTTTTCATGCCAGTCAATAAAATATAAAAACAATATTTAAATGCAATGGCCACCATGTCCAGTGTACTCGCGACGCCTCCAACAGACAAGAATGGAAGCACATCACCAGGAGAGCTCGGAAATATTATCGACCCACCAAACACCCCATCATGTACCTCGTCAGTGCAACCACGACCACTCTGACAAGAGTGTACGACTAAGAAGAAGTAATGACCAATTTGTTACTTTTTTTCTAATAAATTTTTGTATTAAAATATGACGAAGAAAAGAATTTTTTCTTTAAAAGATAATACACATACCTACTTTAAAACAAAAATTACAAATGTTGGCACAATATTGACAAAATTGTACATAAATTATGCTACTGCTGTAAAGTCTAGTTACTGCCGCTCATGAATGCTACAGAAATAAGTGACAAAACATTTTTTTTTAATCACAATAATGTTAAACATATCTATTCTGCATAAGATATTAGTGTGTGTAAGTAACATAGATTGTCGTGTAAGTTTTTAAGAGTAGCAGGCATGTAAAAAAAACGTCATTTTTGCATAGCCAACAAATAGCAATTCTTATAATTATCAGAAATATAATAGCTACACCGTAACACTGTAAAAATAATAATAATACACTCGGTTCAGACTATCTCAGTCCTATGCTGGACATATGCCTTTCTGAGCTCGGACGAAACATCTCGGTACCTCAGCAATCCTCATCCAGCCTCTGCCAGAAATCATACACAGACACAGCAGCTCGTCGATTCAGCGAGGATGAGGGCGTCTAACACTGCGTTTATAAACACGTAGTCTCCACTCTAGTACACGTCTCCTCCAGCAGACAACGATCCTGCGACACAGATGACCAGCCCACTGCCATTTCTATTTTCTATTTGCTTATTCTACAGGCTATCTTGGCTACTTTCGTTTTATCGTAGATAGTCTAATTTTGAACCCAATTTCTAAACAACTAATATAAATAATATTAACATAATTATCGAGTCTTATAATAAAGTTTGTCACGAGTCAAGTTTAAGTTAATTTCAATTAAAAAAATTATTAAAAAATTACGATTATCAGCAGATCCAAATATTGTCATGCTTATTTATTTTATTTTACAAAGCTTTACACAGAAAATAACAACAGGTTTACAGTTTTATCGTACAGGTTCTTTATTCGTTTACATTAATAAGTAAAGTAATTAGACACTCAATACGTTCGTCAAGAATAACTATCGTTTACCTAATATCGAAACTCGTCAATGTTGATGCGAGTCTGATGCCTATGCTAGGTATCGAAATACCTGTATTACAGGTCATCAGTCTCGCACTACCCCAGACCACTTAACATACTGATCGCACTTTGACAAATAGTTAATATCTATGCAAGGATAAAAAAAAGAAATAGTGCAAACGTTATCAATTTGATAAAAAACCACTACAGCCTATCACAGTCCACTGTTGGACATAGGCCTCCACAAGTTCGCGCCCGAAATTATGACGCTAACTCATGTGTTTTGCCCATAGTCACCACGCTGGGCAGGCGGGTTGGTGACCGCAGGGCTGGCTTTGTCGCACCGAAGACGCTGCTGCCCGTCTTCGGCCTGTGTATTTCAAAGCCAGCAGTTGGATGGTTATCCCGCCATCCATCGGCTTTTTAAGTTCCAAGGTGGTAGTGGAACTGTGTTATCCCTTAGTCGCCTCTTATGACACCCACGAGAAGAGAGGGGGTGGTTACATTCTTTAGTGCCGTAACCACACAGCACATTGCACATTTGATAAAAACATACCTATTTAATTAGCAGAAATGGTTCACCAACTTTGATACATTAGAATGATTGTAATATAAACACGTGCTTTGTTAAAATTAATCTTAAAATGAATAA
This sequence comes from Melitaea athalia, assembly GCA_905220545.2. Lineage (NCBI taxonomy): Eukaryota > Metazoa > Arthropoda > Insecta > Lepidoptera > Nymphalidae > Melitaea > Melitaea athalia. The sequence goes on along the minus strand of HG992185.1, from coordinate 2,303,752 downwards.
AATATATTTAGTAATGGGAACGTATATATATATCAATATTGTGTTCAGTATTGTTAATTGTGATTTGGTGTTGTGATGCAAAATGGCGATCGCTGCACAACTTCATAAGTATAAATCAAATTGTCATCGGAACTGTTCACCTTTGTACTTTGGACATGAACTTTCCAGAACCATTGGCGTTTCTAAACATATATTTAAGTTACTTGAACGCCTTTCCGGCGTTCTCGGCCTTGAGTTGGTCTCTGTGCGCGTCTTTACTAGCGTACATGAGACTCGTTTTAGTTTACCACGGAGAGATTAGTTACGAGAAGAGAAAAATGACTGCATTTGACTTTTATTGTATACTTGTTGTTGTAGGTATTCCAAAAATGGTCGCCGTTATAAACGGATTGAGAGTCGAGTTTCAAACGCCTTCAGTAATTAGTCTTTACATCATAATCTTTGATTGGTATTGCGATTCTTTGCGATGCTTTTACTTTGTTTCTTGTGTTTTTAAATGGTGGTTGGCAGATGTTTGCCGTGGTCTGGATGTACCTATGTGCAGTCCTTGTGGGTCTTCTCGCCGTGCCTCGGAGAGCAGGTTAAGTAGTCGGTCCCGGTTGTTATAATGTACACTTGATAGCGATCGTTACTCATAGAAAGGAATATATCCGCCAACCCGCATTGGAGCAGCAGCGTGGTGGATTAAGCTCTGATCCTTCTCCTACATCCATAACGAGGCCTATGCCCAACAGTGGGGTATTACAGGCTGAAGCGAATATATCAGTAAATTGATTTTAAAACGTCTTAATAATAGAACGAAAACTTAGGAACTCAAAACTGCTACGATAATCGCTTACCATCTGGTGAGCCGTATGCTTATTTGCCGATCTAGTTGTAAAAAAAATACAGAACGAAATAAAGTTAAAGGGAACGCGAAAAAGACAAACCCTTGCAAGTGAGTGATTAGAGTTTATCTTTTTGAAGTTATATTGCTTGGTGTCTTTTACAAATGCAACCGTTTTTTCCTAATATTATAAACTAGCGACCCACTCCGGCTTCGCACGGGTGCAATGCTGATACTAAATATAAAATATAAAATAAATATTTGCAATCTAACCGAAAAAAATGTGTTTATTTACGACATCACATTAGAAAACTTTAAAACTATCAGTGTTGCTCTACTATATTGTGCATGTATTATTCATATAAATTTTCCTCTGGAATCACTCTATTTACTAAAGAAAACCGCAACAAAATCCGTTGCGTAGTTTTAAAGATCTAAGCATATATACCTACAGACAGACAGACAGACAGCGGGAAGAGACTTTGTTTAATAATATGTAATGAAGGTTAGTATACCTACTATATTATTACAACCAGTAGTCGATATCGAAATTAAATTGTTTATTGATTTTAGTCTATTTATACACATGATGGTTAAAGTTTTAATTGCATTAAACTTTTTACTTCATTCCAGCTTAAATCAAATATTCTATTGATTGAATCACTCATGTTTTATGCCAGTTTTTTTATTTATTTATTTATTTAGAATTTAGTATCCATAGGCTATAAATGCGTTATATTGTCCCTGCCTTTGTTAACATCATGCATGCTTATCCTATAGGAGAGTTATTAGCAGATCGATAGAGCCTGTCATTTTTTATAAAACTATCAAATAAATACTATAAAGTTCTGATTGTCCTGGAATTTAACATTTAGGGCGCGTTCCCACCATGTCGTAATGATTAATTATTATCGTTTTACGACTGTCGTCTCTAGCTGTTCCCATTATAACGATTATTTGTCGCCAATTTTTTTTGTCGTTTAGCGACTGTCGTATCTAGCTTTTCCCATTGGATCGCGACGATATTTTATCGTTTCACGGCAGGCGCTTTGTTGTTTGCACATCATTAGCAAGCTACAAAATTAAATCTACAGTCGCCTCTACGATAGATTTACCGTCACGTTTTAGTCGTAACAATTTTTTAACCGTTTTACGACTGTCGTGCTAATGCACAACAATCTGTCATCACTGCAAAAGTGTCGTAGACGACAGTTAGTCGTGTCGTTTTATATGTGAATACCTCCATTTAAACCTGAGCCACGACACTTAAAACTACACGACTATCTGTCGTCACGACATAGTAGGAACGCGCCTATACGACAATGAGATTATCCCGTTTATGAAGGGAATTTTGTACGTTTCCGGACCCAAACTGGACTGGTTTTGGTCGTTTTTGCCCTTTGCGTCCGGGTAATATAAGGAAAACGACCAATGGTCACTGTTGTTCTTTGTAAATGAATACAGAAATAACAAAAAAAAAAAAAATGGTTCAAGGATAACTTTTTTGCTATCATCTATGTTTGTCCATTTTTTTTTGTCTTTTGTTACCGTGAGTCTTCTTTTTGTGTTTATTTTTCTTGCCATATTTTATTGTTTATTTGTTTATATTTGGAAATTTTTAATATCATATCTGATTTAATCAACATTTTATTAGTATTACAAGACAACTTTATCCAAATAAATGAATTAAACATTTCTATAAGATTTATTTATTTGATCTTATTGACTTAGGGCCTATGCAAACCACGTTTTTTAAACGCGCCGTCGACGCGCGTTTCTAAAACGCGCGTCGACAGCGCGTTTGTATTGCGACATACGCGCGTTTGCATCGCGTCTGTATCGCGTGACACGCGCGTTGACGGCGCGTTTTTATCCTACAGAGCAGTTTGTTGGCGTTTGTATCGATTCAAACGCGCGTCGACGGCGCGTTTGTATCGCGTCATACGCGCGTTTGCATCGCGTTTGTATCGCGTCACACGCGCGTTTGCATCGCGTATGTATCGCGTTTAAAAAACGCGGTTTGCATAGGCCCTTAGAGTTCAAATGTAGAATTACTTTGAATTTGCTATATCGTACATAACTTCATATATATAGGTACATAATTAATTAATTATATTGTTTTATTTGAAACAAATTTATATAAAGACTTGTATATACACATTTTTCATTAATGTTATTCTTTCAAGGTTGGTTTTAGTCGATTGTGGAACTGTAGAGCAGTCTTTGTTGTTAGTACACTATGTATAAGGAATATTGCAATTTTGATGTTAATTTTCTTCATCTAAATTGTCAAAATAAACGCTGTGATAATAAACCCATTTATGGAACTCCCAACGACAAGTTTCCGGAAAAGTTAAGGGCATGATTGAAAGTGGTGTTTTACTGAGACACAATTTATAGGGGGGCGGTTCAATTGATAGCGTGCTAACCGCGGCCCTAAGGGATACTGATAAGGATTATCGGCTTAACGGATTCCCTCAGAAAGTTCGAGATCAAATAGTTTGTTGAAAGTGTGATTGCCGTTTGACATCGTTTCTGCGTCGAGAATTTATAAATTGTTTTTGGGGTTAGAATGTATCCAACAAGGGGTAACAATTTGGTATTATAATTCTGATGTTCAAACTTTTGACATTCGGAATCAGTATCTGTTTATTACAGAAAGTTGTTGGGGAGCGCAATATAGCTTAGTGACGTAATCTCTGAGAACCACCATTGTAACCAGTATTTTATAAAAAAAATCTTAAATGGGCAGATTATTAATTAGATATTGGTTTTTGAGAGAAATATATTTTAAAAAAAATTACGTTCGTACAAAGTATGTATACATGTCAGAAGTGAAACTTCTTTGGCAAACTAATTTAAAAAAAAACTAATAAAAAAAACGAATTGAAAACACAAAAAAAAAACGGTGTTCTCAGGCGGTCACCCATCCAAGTGCTGACCGCGCGACGCATTGCCGCGTTAGCGGTCGCTCAAATTTTACCCCTCATGCGCCTAAAAAATTTTACTTCAAAAAGAAAATCATTTTATATCTCTTTTCTGTTCAAGTTATCTAAGTATAATTAACTAGGAAGTAAAAGCTGAAGCGTTAATGTAATCAAATCAAGAAAATTGTAATTTGAGTCAATTTGCTCGTTATATTGAAGGTGAATTTGTGTTTGCGGAAAAAATCTGCGGGTCCGAGAAAATGAACGAGGAAATGAAAATATAATAATTTTGATCACACCGAAATGACTCCAATAATTGTTTTGTACGTTGTGCATTGAATCGTAAGTAATTGCTTGTTATTGTTATCGTTACATGTTATATCCAATGTGTGCATGTAAACATATTTATTTGAGTCCATCAAAAATAGGGAATTTATAAAAGAAACAAGCGTACGGCTCACCTGATGATAAGCGATTACCGTAGCTTATAGACGTCTGCAACATCGGAAGCGCGTTGCCGACCCTATCCCCAATTCCCCCCCCCCTCTCCAGGAGCTCTGGTCACCTTACTCGCCAACAAGAACACAACACTGCTTGAAAGCAGCATTATATAGTTGTGATCTTCTGTAAGGTCGAGGTACTACCCCAGTCGGGCTGCTCCATATCTTGAGCAAGAAATTTTCTGCTGTGCCATACCTCAATTATTTTCTACATATCTTTCGACCTAACGTGTCCATGTGGGTATTCCCAATAGGCCTTGGAAAGCACGTTAAGCCATCGTACCGGTTATTATCATATACACCAGATATATAAAGATCAGATCGTTACTCATAACAGGGAATAAATCCGCCTACTCTCAGTGGAGCAGCGTGGTGGATTAAGCTCTGACCCTTCTCTTACATTGATAAAGAAGCCTATGTCTAGCAGTTATATGTTACAGGCTGAATTAGTATCAGTATATATAATTAATAAATTCCTATATTTTTATACATATAGAGTCGAAAGCAGAGTTGGTTTTTGGAGTTTATTGGAGTTTACTCCTAAAGAATCGATTTTCATATAAGGCCCTCGATATGAAAAAAATACGAGGAGTAAAACCTACTGAACGAATGACTACGTTACGTTTCTCGTAACGCCATCTATCGCGTAAAGTCTAAAGGCGACGAAGTAGCGACATTTTCTAATAACGTCATCTCGTCTTAACGTATCATCGATAGATGGCGTTATTTGATTCGTTTATTTACCATTTGATATGGTTTTAATCTTTTTCATAGATTAGTAAGCCTTGTTTGTGCCTATTTAGACAGTCGATCTGAAAGAGTAAACTCCAGTCATGCGTCGGAGCCGACACACGCACTTTTTATTTTTTATTTTGGATATAAAAGAAATTGGCTCTTTGTTAAATATCATCCGTAGTAACCCAAAACATTAAATTGTGAGACGCAACATTACAAAGGCATCTAAAATATTTTTTTTTATGGTACTAGGTTGGCAAACAAGCGTACGGCTCACCTGATGGTAAGACCGTAGCCTATAGACGCTTGCAACACCAGAAGCGTCGCAAGCGCGTTGCCGACCCACAGAGTACATTGTAATTGTGCCGACCCTATCCCCAATCCCCCCAGGAGCTCTGGTCACCTTACTCACCAACAGGAACACAATACTGCTTGAAAACAGTATTATTTAGCTGTGGTCTTCTGTAAGGTCGAGGTACTACCCCAGTCGGGCTGCTCCATATTTTGAGCAGGAAATTTCCTGCTGTGCCCTATCTCAGTTAAATATTCAGTATATTTTATTTACGAGTCTTGTTACCGTTGGTTTTATTTGATTATTTATTCCGAGTCTTCCAGTAAGTGGTAATAAATGGAAATTCCACTGAAGCTTCGAATTTATAAATTATTTTTGAGAAACGCTGTAGTTTCATTAATTATAAATTACTTGTTGTTTATTGCTAAGCTATGCGTTTGATGTTTTACATTAAATTAGGTAAGCGTCAACATTTTCTTTGTATTTAAATTATTTGCTGCAAATTAATCTTACATTCTCGACATTTTATTATTGACTTTAATTAATTTTTTCGTAAAATATTTTAATATTATGTGAATCGACGTTGTAAATTATATACGATCCAGCCTATATTATCTCACTGCTGGGCATAGGCATCTTTCTCTATGTGGGAGAAGCATTGGAGCTTAATCCACAACGCTGCTTTACTGCGGGTTAATGGATATATACCCTACTTTAAGTGACGATCGCTATCAGGCATTTAAGATAACAACCAGAACCGACAGCTTAACGTGTTCTCCGAGACACAGTGGAGAGACCCACAAGAACAGACATCAAAACCGGAAAGAAATATTTGTACAAATACAAATATCCATACCGAGCGGGAATTGAACCCGCAGACCGTCGATGTTGTACACGCAACACTACACCAGAGAAGTTGTAAATTCTATGAACGCTGTAAACTATAATTAAATTAGTTGCTTTTTTAGACTTTGAATAAAATAATATTGAGTCGTAACAAAGGCTCATTTTTTTTTTCTAGAAATACTATCGGTACTGAAAAATGTCGTACATGTATTAATTTGTATGTAAACTAAAGTTACTGCTTAGTTTTACTAGCGATAAGATCTAGTATCCTGTTAGAATTTTAACTCAAACGATTTAATAGTGTCTCCGTGAATAAGTAAGAAATATCCATTGATCCCAACAAATCCTCGAATTTACAGATACCTCGCATGTGCGGATGTTGTTTATATGATATCAAAGACCCGTTACAAGAGCATTTTTTATTATGAGCGAATTTGACATTAAAATAGGCATGACGAATTTTGAAAACCCCTGGGAACTCCCTTTCCACTCTTAGCCTTGTCTTCGACGATTTCACATTTATTTATAAATTCTCTAAGTTAGTTAAAATACAACTACTTCTTTAACTCGACACTATTAATTCCGGATTTTATTGCCAGGTTCTGCCTTCCCATATTTTCTATTTATACAACTACATGAAATAGATTCAATAATACTGTACACACGTTAACAATTTCAACACGTTAAAATATTGTAAATAATTTTGATTTTATACGTTATCTTTTCGTCATATAATAATATCGTCAACAAGAATATAATTAAAATTAAAACGTCTTGTTACGTAGGCGATTGACAAGTCATTGCAATTGTAATATCATTTTCGAAATTATAATACCAACGTTTTTACGATGCGACATACATATTTGTGGTGAATCAATATAGTACACTCACATAATGACTTTTCAGTACAAAATAATATTATACGTAAAATCGAAATTAACTATCGAACAAAACGAAACGAATGCAATCATAATAAATACGCTTATAATAACGTAACAGTGAATTCAACAATGAAAAACGAAATCAACGCATATTATTTCGTATCCAATTTTAATGCAGAATAATAAAACTTCATACGGGTTTTAAATACTTTAAATGTATCAAATGACTACAATGCCATTATTTCCCGACGATAATTACGGCCGGTTGGTACGGTACGGGAATGATAAATACAACAATCAATCAATGCCAACAATAATGACATTTAGGCGGAAAAACTGCTCCGGGTCAACTCGGTATCAAATTGTACATCCTTTCTGTTAAGGCGCAGTTGGGCGGTAGTAGGAAAAAAAAATTAAAAACTATAAAACTGTTGATTTAAGCATATTTAAAACTTTTTTTAACCTTAACATCGTTTATTGTATTTCTTAAGGTTGTCTAATAGATAAGACCGTGTGGTTGTAATTTCGCTTTTTTTACATATTATATTTTTGTTTTTTTTTTTATAAAGTAGAAAAAAAACCATCAGTGGATTTTGTGTATAAATAAAATGTATCTCTTAAGTTCAAGCTACAACAAATCATATTCGTTTTACTATTCATGTATTACTAAAAGTGCATCAAAGTAGTTTAATAACTAAAGATAATTTATATTACCATACAATTTTATAAATAATTTGTATCGCCCTTAAAGAAACCGATCAATCTACATCAGAAAATAACACGTGAAATTATATTTGTTGAACATTTCCCAACTCAAGCCGATAACGATTACGAAACATCGTTTTGTTTAATGATGATAATTTAGCTTTTTAATTGGCCAATTTGTGTTCGACAGATAGATAAGTACTAAATAAAGCACCATTTATTATTTATTTATTTTTCGTTTTAGTTGGATATAGATTACATTACAGCATATTATAATGGCTAAAACTTATGTTATCTATATATATAAAAATCAATTGCTGTTCGTTAGTCTCGCTAAAACTCGAGAATAGCTTGACCGATTTAGCTAATTTTGATCTTGAAATGTTTGTGGAAGTTCAGGGAAAGTTTAAACGGTGAGAAACATAAATAATATTTAACGGAAAATACTAAAAATGACGATTTGATTTTCCAATACAAAATGTTCCTAGCGGGGAAATTTAATGTCTTTTGTCAAAAACGTTGTCATTTGGTCGTCAAATATTTATAGGTGCGTTCCGAAAGTGTTTTGTGCATATTTTTCACAAATATAATATGTAGGTGATACGAAGTTCACCGGGCCATCTAGTTATATAAATAAAAATGAATGTTGTTAAGCGCATAACTTGAGAATGGCTCGACAAATTCGGAAAATTTATTTTTTGTATGTTCCTTAAGGCACACGGAAGGTTGAAATAGTAAAAAAAATTATTAAAAAAAACCTATTAACTATTGACAGAACGAAGTCTGTCTGGGCAGCTAGTACAGAATGAGAATAAAAAAAGCTAATTACAAGCTACCGCATATTAAAACTAAACGATCACAACCATTAGAAATATTTCTAGAAAGAAAAATCTACATAAAGCTAAACAAGACTAGTCACCAGTGTTTACGGATTCCATTATAAATCTTATAATTGCGATTTATATGGTTCTGACACCAAGGGCGGATCTAGCTTTGGCGCCAGGGGGGGTCACAGTCATGGTCAAGGCGCCAGGGGGGGTCACAAAGTCGTGGTCAAGTAAAAAGATGTTATAATTTAAATTTTATAATGATAGATACAGTTAAAAAGTAGGTGTTTTATTAATCTATGTAGGTAATGTACTTAAAAATACCAATATTGTGACAAAAATCTTGTTTAACAATTTTAATTAGTTGTCCACCTAGGTCCTGGAGACAGCCCAGGGGGGGGTCATGACCCCCGTGACCCCCCCCCCCCCTGGATCCGCCAGTGTCTGACACTCCCATGAAATAAATCGATGTCAACATTAATATAACATGCTCGAAAAGCTCTAATAAGTACACTATTCTCTCGATAATTTGTGCTGAGAATGGAACAATAATCTAATTAATAATACGCTAAGGTTAAGATGTTTGCTGCCTTTTTAGAAGAAAACCTCACAATTACTCCACATAAATTATATAGATATCATTTTATAGAATTGCTTGGTCTACCGGCATTAACAACTGAAAAAATTATTATTGCTTTTGTTTTTGTAAATTATTGAATTATTAAAATTATATATATGACTTTAATTTTGAAACAACGTCAACATGATTGACGGTCGGTAAATTTTTTATTCAATTTCAAATCAACTCACGTATAAATACTTTTTTTGTAATTTTGTAAAGTGATACTTGTTATAATTAATTAATGCTAATTATTCGCATGGGTAGGTATAGCTAGTAATATTTAATGCAGCAGATCAGGGCAGTCGATTACTGATTTTATTATTTGAGAAGGAAGACAATATCTAAAACAATGCGTCTTAAGCAGAGAGGCTATATGTGAAACTTGCTTGCTTTAGAATTAGATGCAATTGAGTTCTCGATTTTATAGTAGTAATAAATGTTTTAAAATTCCCAGAAAGAATTGCAATTAATGCATAAAAGTACAACGAAAATCAAATCACCCTTCAAAAAATACTTTTGAAAAACTGAATGAACTGAATGACTCTTTGTATCCAGATACGCCCGTGAGGTTTTTGTAGTATTTGTTACGTATTGGCCAATAAATTTAAAAAAAAAGATCAGTAGTTGATGCCCAACATGGGACACATTGAAACAAATTCTGATTCGTTAATTATATACTTATATATTTATTGTAAACGAATGTTAAATATAAGCTTTTAATAAGCTTTCATAGTCACTATCAACTTTTTTTTCTTATACGAGACTGACCACATTTGCCATTTTGAAAACAGGTTAGCTGCCAGCGACCATTTTCAACGTGATCAAATTTTTCAAAATAACAACCTCGTTGTCTCATTTATTGGTTGATACTATCATGATTTTTACTACAATATTTCCCTATCACTCAAAGATAGTAGAGGAGATGTGGAACATCGACCTTCACCGAGCTTATAACTCGATGAGACATATTTTTTATCAAATATAATTTATAATCAAAATATGCCTATGATAACTTGCCTATCGAAAAGTGTCTCTCCACGTCTCTTAGACTAAGACAAATGAAAGAAAAATGAGAATCAATTCACTAATTTTTCAATTTTATAGTAATCATAAAAATACAGGTCGTTATAGGCAAGGTTTATTCATTTGTCTACAAAACTAATTCCGTAGACTTTTCCCCACTTTCGCGTATAAATCGTAAATTGACTAAAGCGAAGTGCTGTTTTATATTCAAGCCGTGAGCAAACCTTGTCAGAACGTCTGGCTCACTACAGGTATAGAACTTGTTTATTATCGATATATGAATTTATTGGCCGCGGAATTCGTTTTTTAGTTTTATTTACAGAACCATCCAAAATGAAAGCAAATTTTTGTATTGAGATTTTTTAGATTTCAGACAGTAGTGAAGTAGCGTTCGATTCAATTCATCAATATTTTTATCGATAGGTATGATGTTGTTTGTGACTAGACGGTGAATATTCTACCTGTATTGAACATTGAATGTATTGAAATAAATAAAACTTGTTATTTTAGCCATTTTTTTAAAAAATAAATTCCTTTAGGGTTGAAGGCGCTTGAAAAAAAATACTAATGAAAACGAAAGGAAAATTTTTGTCAAAGTTTTTTTCATGGAAAAACTAGCTGTGCTGACATTGTGTAGTGCGCAGTCTGCTATCAGTTTCACGTGCTTTAATTTGAGGAAAAAACGTGCTAAAATATTATACATTAGCTTATAGCCTTCTTCAGTAAATGGGCTGTCAAACACAAAATTAATTTCTCAATTTGAGGCAGTAGTTCCTCAGATTAGCGAGTTCAAACAAATAAGCAAACAAACAGACTTTTCAGCTTTATAATATTAGTATAGATCAAATACAAAACAACTAATGCAATGTTAAAAAATGTTTGCAAATTACCTCCATTAATATTCAATCCATCTCCTACATGGAGAAACGGGCCTATGCCCAGCAGTGGGATACTGTAGGCTGAATCGTGAATGAACTTCAGTCCTTTTCCCAAAGGAATCTGATATCCTAGATCATGATATTTGACAATATACATATTTAGTATTATAGTATATTTTCTTTCTTTCTTATTTCTTTCTATATGTAGTTTGATAGTGAGGAACAAAATATGTCATAAGCGTACCGCGTCTTTAGATACCGTAATACGTAAGATAGTTTTTATCAGCAATCAAAAGATTCACATACATATTTGCCAGTAACCAATAAATACCGATCTTTACCTTTTATCTTTGAAATCTTTTTTATACGCAAAGATGCTTTAAGATTATTTAATTAAAAGTAAGTGTTATAAATATAAAGTTTTACCACAAAATAAAATGTTTTTATAATGTCTGTGACATAGGTTCACATTAATTGGAGTTAGGTGCAGCGCTTGCGTTCGATTTACAAAAATATACTTTTAAAAATATAAAAATATACTTTATAATTATATTAATCAAAAGTTAAAAAAATTTAAACAATAGAACTGTGTTCTTAATTCAAACTTCAAAATTTATTCCTTTTTTTTTCACATAAAAGTTTTAGTTATAGCACAATGTTTATTAATATTATCTTTCAAAAATATTTTTTTTTTTGTATCAAACCTGAAAAGTATACCATGCGGAATTAATTTTAATGGATAATTTCAAATAATTTTATTTTACAAGGATATGTATTTTTTTAAGTGAAACTTCTTTAGATAAGCATAAGCATAAGGGGTAAAATTTTAGCGACCGCTAACGCGGCAACGCGTCACGCGGTCAGTACTTGGATGGGTGACCGCCTGGGAACACCGCGTGACGTTGGCTTTTTATTTTTTTGTTTGTTTTTCAATTAGTTTTTTTTTGTATTTTCAATTACTTTTTTCTATTCGTTTTTTTTATTATTTATTTTGTTTTTTAATTATTTTGCCAAAGAAGTTTCACTTCTGACATGTGTACTGTACCCACGTATTTTTTATTTAATTTTTAAGTTTATAATTATATTAATACATAGGTATATTTACATAAAATAGCTTATCTACACTATGCCCAAAGATAAGCTTCATAACGTATTAAAAGAGAAATAAAAGAAAAAACTCTACGAAATCTTTCAACGAAACGATATCTTCAATTTTACCTGAAGTTGTAATAAAAGCGTATTATCCTTACACACTTATGGTTGAAAAAAAAGGATAGGATTTTTCAGTCGAACCTAGCGTTTTGCCCTAAGATTTAGATTTGAAAATTTTAAGGAGCATCTGTAAGAAAGAGAAATTAGACTTTATGACGGTAACTTTAGTTTGATTTTTCTTTGTTTTCGTATTTCAATGTAACACAGTTTCTGCAATCTCAGATCAGAACGGAGCAAATCCAATGGTCGAACGGAGAAAAATGCGGATTTTATAGCAAAGGTTAAAAGCCAGGGCGAGTCTTAGAGGTTTTTCTTTTCCGAACTGAAGCTTACTATTGTTAATTTATTGGGTTAAAAAACACGAAAGTTTTTACTTTTAACAGTTAATAGCGGCTTAACAAATGAATTCCAATAAGTTTTATTTTAGTTACGTTCAAAGACATCTTATTATTTATTTTATTTCTATTTTTTATATTTTTTATTTTATGTCTTGTTTTATATTTGAGTTAAAGCTTCTATATATAACTTGCTTGGAAATTTAAATAAATACTTTTTTCTCACACGTTTTCTGACACACGGTCGTCTATTTCTAAGGTAGGCAAATAAATGTACGTATTTTAGGTAATAGCTGGCTGACGAAGGCATAATTTTTTGTTTTAAAGTGTGTATTTATAATAATTATATATATTATACTATAGATTCATTTGTTCTTAATGTTTTTATATATAAATCTCTTACCTATTTTACAAGCCATTTGTAAAAAAAAAACTGTTTTCTTTTATTCCAAATTTTTTTGCGATCTTATCGCTAATAACGATTTCAAAGAGACAGCCTCATGTATAAACAGATTAGATTTACAAATAAGGAGTTATGTAAATTGCGAGGGAGCGAGATAAAAATGTATATTTACATGTGTAGGTACTGTTGAAATATTACATTTTTTTTATGTAACTAGGTTGGCAAACAAGCGCACGGCTCACCTGATGGTAAGACCGTAGCCTATAGACGCCTGCAACACCAGAAACATCGCAAGCGCGTTGCCGACCTTATCCCCAATCCCCCCCAGGAGCTCTGGTCACCTTACTCGCCAATAGGAACACAATACTGCTTTAAAACATATTTAGCTGTGGTCTTCTGTAAGGTCGAGGTACTACCCCAGTCGGGCTGCTCCATATTTTGAGCAGGAAATTTCCTGCTGTGCCCTACCTCGGTTCACATACGAGTATATGTGTTGTTCTATTAATTTAAAAAGACTTAATGTCTTGACACAGTGTTAAAGTACTTTGCAGTTTAATGTAGTTTGTTCTGACATTTTTTTTTTAACTTGATTCAGCCTGTAATATCCCATTTCTGAGAATAGGTCTCTTTCTTCATGTAGGAAGATTGTAGGACCTTAATCCACTACGCCGCTCCACATGATTCAGCCTGTAATATCCCACTGTTGGGCATAGGGGAAGAGTCCCCAAGTAAGAGAAGGATCGGAGATTAATCCACCACGCTGCTCCAATGTGGGTTGGCGGATATATTCCCTACTATGAGTAACGATCGCTATCAGGTGTACATGATAACAACCGGGACCGACGGCTTTACGTGCTCTCCGAGGCACGGTGGGAGATCCACAAGGACTGCACAAACGCCCAGACCAACAAAATAACAAAATATCAATCCATCAAATTTGATTTTGAAACATACTTTTTCGAAAGAACTCTAATGATTTGGAAAGATTCGGTAAAAATACTGTCCATGTAAAACTATAATTGACTGTAACTGACTTCAATTACAACGAGCAGAAATACGACGTAGGTATACGAAAAAATAGTACAGTAAATGCAAATGGGCCCATAAGACATGCACAGCCTTTCGATTAAAAAAGAATCCTCGAAATCGGTCCACTCAGTAAAACGTTACGAGGTACACAAAAAAAATACAGCTGAAGTGAGAACCTCTTACTTTTTAAAACTAACTAACAATACTTACAAATTTTATAATCTTCAGAAAAACCATATATAAGAAAACATCCAGTTAGCAGCCGACGAAATTAAGCGTCTTCAGACGAGATAACGAAGAAACAAAACGAAACGGTAATAATGAGCCTATCCGATTTCGTCGGAAGCAAAAAAAAAATGTGGAATTTCTGAGAGAAAGAAATATCGAGGTGAAATACAAACGTAAAACTCAACTCGCTTTTAATTAGATTCCTTGCCTTGTTTTTTTTTATTCGTTTCTCACCTTTCCTTAAAGGCCTTATAATGAGAAAAGTTTAGAAGCTCGCAGCGTCACGATGGAACTTTATGTTTTTTTAATGAAATATAAATGTTTATTTATATCGCTGATATTTTTTTTTAACTGTATCATAATACTTGTACATGTATAACGTAATAAGTAAACATAACTATGTTTCATTTGAATTTAATTAGATGTGACACATTTTTCTAACAAGATATCCCTAATTTATATTATAAATGTGAATGTAAGTTTGTTACGCTTTCACGCGAAATCTACTTAACTGATCATCATGAAACCTTGTACACATATTTTTGGAGGTATTAGAAGTAGCATATGATAGTTTTTATTTAAAATCTAGTAGTACATAATATATATGAAAAGAGCATAATGTTATCGGTACTATACTAGTAGTGTGTTTGTACCAGTTCTGGCTCACGAGCCAGAACTGGTACAAACGGTCGGTCCTCTGATCGAGTGATCCTAAAAAAAAAAAAAAAAAAAAAAAAAAAAAAAAAAAAAAAAAAAAAAAAAGGTTTTGGGGTCATCTAAATCGATTGCACGCATCCATTTTGTGCTAACTCTAACGATTCGCGACTTAGGTTTCTACATTTGCAAACTCCAGTACCCTTAATTACCTCTATTGTCTGTTTATCTATCGTTCCTCGAGCATCGTCGCTATTGTGCTCCATCCATTGTTTCTCGAAAAAGGTCGTTGCCGCTCTTATCTGTTTCTAATGATGCACCTTGCTTATCTGTGCTATTGTATTATATTATTATCATTCTTTGTTATTCTCAATGTATATATATATATATATATAAAAATAAATAAAATTGGAGTGTCTGTTTGTAATATTAAAATAACCGTGTTTTACTAAACTCATATGTATGCATACTCAGTACATATACCAAAATATTTATTTATAATTTTTGTGTGTCTGTCACTGAACAGTAACTATTTTGTAAAGCTCCACGCGGATGAAGTCGCAGGCACAGCTAGTCATAAATAAAACTCATACTTTTTTTTGTTACAATTTTTATTTCCAAAATGTTATTGCTGATTATGTATAAAATAGGAGCGAAACATCTCATCCACTAAAATATCGTTGTACAATGTAAATAACATTAACGTTTGATAAAGTATTATGGGAATTTAAAAGATTATTTTTGTGAACATTACTTTTAAAATGATTAGCTAAATACCTTTTTTTGATAAATATATGACACGTTAGACATTCCACTTGATTGTCGCTACCGACACTGTTCCCTGCAGAGGTAGATGCTCCTCCTTCAATTGTTGGTTTTTTTATGATCTTGAGTTCTTCGCTACTCGTTCGCTCCATACCTTTTCCAAGTTGTAGTGGTTGACTGTAAAAATGTTTAAATTTATAAAAAGACGATATAAGACAATGTGTAAATTATGATCGTAATTTATTTTACTTACATAAACTGTGTTTCAACCATTGCACAGTGATTATACAACTCAGCATCATATGATGAATCGTACAGTTCACCTTTCTCCATTTCATCACAAACTTTAGACAGCTCCTGATTCAATTCACTATTGAACAGTTCCATATTCTCTTCCATGGGTGTGGAAAAGAAAGCACTGGTGCATACTTCACTGAAGTTTTCCATCTTTATAGTAAAGAGAAAAATAGGTAGCCGAGTAAGTTACTGTTCAGTGTTGGTTCACCAACTGATACCCAATTTCGAATAATGTTCAATATTTATAGATTTACAAATGATTAGAAAAAGAATATAATGAGTACAAAGAAGTAATTTAAGTAAACAGATTCACTAATGATCAGCTAATGACTGTCATTGTTAAAAAAGTATTTTTTAACTTTTTCACTTATCTCGCATTCTTTCGTATTGACGAGACGCACTACACTGATGAATCATACAAATTATCACTAAGGAATGTTTAAGTAAACAGAATTCACTAATGATCAACTAATGACTGTCATTGTTAAAAAAGTATTTTTTAACTTTTTCACTTTCTGCTATTGTCTTCGTAATATTGTATACGAACTTTTGCCTTTATGTGGAGTAATGTATGAGACAAATCTATGTAGTCATCGCCTGTCCCAGGAACTTGAAACTCTATAGGTCCATCATCAGCAAGAGACGAAATTGGTTTATAGTGAATCCACAATCCATTTTCAATGCTTGTTTGTGTAGACGGTAGTGCAAACAAATCTAATTCTGACTTAGCACACTCACAAGAATTATTATGAAGGAAAGACATATTTAATTTGAAAATATATCTTTGATATTTTTTGGATTTATACCAAGTTTTTTAGTGGTTTTCACTTTAGCAGTTAATGGTGGAATGAGCGAGGTCAATCGTTTTCTTTTAGTTATATACCCAGAACCTGTCATGTTTAATCGATCAATTTTGCCATCAACCTTTCGTTTTAAATTCGTACTAACTTGCTTTAGACGATCTTTTATTGATGCTTCCATAGGACGCGCTTGAATCATATCTGATAAAAGTCCTACTCCAGCGTTTAATGCTTCTTTACCAACCACTCGAGCCCCACTTGAAAGTAAAGGTAAAACTGATCTAAATAACCCCCCTAAGAAGCTTCCAATACCATGACCACGTTGGTATGGTGAACCCTTATAAATTACTCCTACCCCCGAACCAGCTTGATGTGTATAATAATTTTCATATGGACATATATGATGATCACGAAGAGAATTCATTATCACAATTTTCGGAAATGTAGTTTAACACACACGGTTCCAAACTGGAATGGTATTTTCTGTCCTGTGCTCGATCTTATAACTATTTCCAGCGTATCGAACTCTCTTCGCATAACAGGTAAGTAGTGAGGTGGAGAGAAAACGTGCATTTTATTTGCTCCATAAATGTATTTTGAAGGATCTAATGAAATTACTCTTAGCAAGGGAGTCATAACATCACCCACAATCTGAGGATCGATAATGTCGCAATATAGAAATAGTTGAGATGGTAACCCTAAGTGTAAATTAGCAGGACACTTTCCGAAATTTCTGTCTAGGAGATTTTTATTTGGTTCATAACCTAGTTGTAAACTTAATTTGGGTGATAATGTTATAGATGTTATATTTTTATCCAAAGCAGAAACAGAAACAAATTTTGTTATTTCATCATAACGAAATTTTATGCTCTCTCCGATACCACTTAATGCTTTTAAAATATGCTCAACGTTAGCATAGCTGGTAGCTGGAATATGTTTTTTGTAGTGCACTGTGGATGGTTTATCTTCACTAGGCATTATCATGGATTTTGTAATGTATATAACATTTTCATGATCTTGAACAGTAAACATGGTACATGGATATTGAAACTCAACAACTCCAACCGACCATTCACCTTCTAATTTTATAACTTTTGGTAATTTCGTTGAAAAATTTGTGGTCTTGTTATCAGGAAAGTATTCCATTGAACTATTGCTGAGCAATGTTAAATAAAAACTTTCTTTATTCATATTTCTTTTAAACTAGAAGCTAAAATCCAACTGTTAAATTTATTTGGATAACCTCTCCACTTCACTAATACTTCTTTTCTGTTACCTGAATAACGAGTGTCAATTATTTTATCTATTTTATATTGTGAGGTGGGGTTGTAAGTGATTTTCTGTAATTCCCTTTCATAAAAAGTACCAACTATTGGTTCATTTTGTAAATCTGTTATTGTATAAACAACCCATGGAGATCTATCAATTATTGAAGATATAATAAATATTTCATCACTCCAGTTTGATTCATATCCTTTTTGGAAAACATGTTTATATTTAGTTATTCGAACATAATCACCCACATTGAAATTTGGTTTTTGAAAGTTGATTTTGGAAAGTTTGTTTGATCGTCTATCATAAAGATTAGTCCAAACCGTCATAATATTGTTGGAATTCACATCACATGGACACATCTTAATACTAGAGTGAAAGCTGTGATTATAAGAATATATTAAATCTTGTAAAACATCTATATATCTATAAGTATTATTATGAGTGAAATAACGCCACATTTTCATTTTTAGAGTTCTTTGAAATCGTTCAACAATACTGGCCTTAATATCAGGATTGTTAGTGGTATAGTAATTAATCTTTTTGGATTTAAAGTATTTTTGTACATCTTTTGAAACAAATTCTGTACCTTTATCAGATTGTATGTGAGTAGGTGTTAAATTACTTTCAGTAAATATACTTTCAAAACATTCTTTAATAGTTTCTGAGTTTTTCTTTTTCATTGATCTTGCAAAAGCATATTTACTAAATACATCAATAACACAAAGTATATAGTTGAAACCATCATTATATTGAGAATAAGTTCGCATATCACTTAAATCAGCTTGCCACAATTCATTAATATTTGATAGAATGTACCTATTACGTGGGAATTTTTTTTGAATGGGTTTATGTAATGTGTATGTTTCTTGTGATTGTAACCATTCCTTTACTTGCTTTTTATCCATTTTACCATTCATGGCTTTCGATAATTTATCAATACTACCAAAACCAGCGGGGTTAGATGGATCATAATAAATCCTGTTAATTTCTTCTAGTACGGGGTCCATTTTTCCCAATCAAACTTTTTACGTATTTTAGATATAGATTTTTTATCTCGACTTCCCGGTGTAGAAAACTCTATTTTAGTTTCAGATTTTTTATCTCCACTTCTTGGTGTAGAAAACTCTTGAACTTCAGTCTCAGAGGATTTGTTTAGATCTTTTACTTGAAGCCGGTTAATAAACTCACATCTCTTTGGATTTCCAATATAAGTAAGTGGTACTTTAATATCTTTTAATGCTTTAGCAAATCTATCCCACCCTATCGGATCACTTCTTTTTAAGGGTCTTAGTGAATCATTTATTAAATCAACAATATTACTTCCAGGAATTTTTTCATTATCAATTATGACTGTGCCTTCATTATCCCAATTTATTTTACTTTTACTTGTTTCAACTAAGTTTAATAATAACTCACCTTTTTTATTATAAGTTTTTGGTATTAAACTGAGTATTTGAGCTGTTGTATAAAGTGGTTTTGTATCATTTTCTTTACTTTTAATGGAACGATTCTCTTCCAACAAAGATTCAGCATCAACTGAACTTTTTAAATCTCTATCTTTATTTTTAAATCCAATTTTAGACTCATTTGAATCTTCATTAGATGTATCAGAATAAATTGGTAATCTGAGTGGTTGACGATCCTCTTCGGCAAAGTGAAGATATCTTTGTAGTGTTTGTAAATATAACATCCACTTCTTTCGGTCTTCTATCTTACTATTCATAATATTTTGCATTTCCATATCTAATCGAGACAAATTACTATTAACCTTATTTTCTTGTTTTAATTTTTCAATCAATCCAGGTTCAATTAGTATCATTTTCTTTGCATTTTCCATGTTAACTGACTAGTCCACTTACTAATCCACTCAATATTGCACCTAATATTACTGGTAAGAAAGCTCCTCCTTTTTGTATAATTATGTTTTTTCTTATTTTATGTTTACACTTACGCACCAATTTACGGAGTATATTTTTATGTTTATTCAATTTTTGTTTATCTTGATCTTTAAGAGGTACCTTTCCTTGTAAAACGTTATGAATACATTCACAAATACAATTTATTTCTTCTTCGTCACACGTTTTAAGTAATGCTCTTTGATATTTTGGTTTAAGCGTATGCAAAGCGTTTAGCAAATGCTTATGCGTTGTGACTCGACGATGCATCATTTAGAAATGATTTGAATTGTTTGATTCTTGGTGTATTTAAACTCTTTTGTGGGGACGTAGACTGTACAGAAACCATTAAATGGGAAGACATTTGACTTGATACGACAAAAATCATTGGTATTCTGTTTTAAATCTACCATTAAATATCCATGTGCTTCTAGAGTTGCATCCCTGTAGGCATCTTCAATGAACTTTGGGTTATCCGGTGACACTTGTCGTGCTAAATATCTTATTTGAGTTTTATCTCTAGGATTTTTAAAATATATTATATAACTTGAGTTTAAAGAAATATCTCTTTGACCTTTACCCTGATGAAATAAATTTTGTGTTAAATAAAATACACTAAGATTCCTGTGATGACTACCTTTTGTAAATATATCCACAATTCTTCCATCAGACTCTCTCATCAGATCATCAATAATAACAAGATGTGGGTTTTCACCATCAAACATATTAAGATTTGGAATTCCTTGATGATAGTTAACATTTGGTAAATTATATAAAGGTTGCATTTCATCAAAGCACCATGTGATCTGATTAAAATCACAATTACATATTTCTGTAACTGATTTTATGAAATTTGTTACAAAATTTGACTTCCCACATCCACTTGGTCCTGCTACAATAGCAGTAAACGGATGGATAAAGTGAAACATTACACACGTCTAAGGTTCTAGGGGGTGAAATAAAAAATGAAAGTTTTGGTTTAAACAATTAATATATATAAAACAGAATGATTTGTATATTATTTCTAACACAATTAGTACATGAGAATTTTAAACAATTATCTTAAGTTATATACAATCAAACAATTATTAAATATGTAATAAACTCTATGTCACATTATTTACAATCAGTACAAACTACATAATTTTATGATCAGTACAAATTTTATTTACACACACAGACATAAAAGTAAAAACTATTAACATTTAGCACAATTTATAATGACCCCAAGCTAATGTTTCAATATTGTTATCTAAAATATGCCTCTTTGTGTCATTATACGATAAACCAATCTTATTTAATTTTTGTGTAAAAATTGTGTGTTTAATTGATTTAAATCTAAGCATACTATAATATTGCACTTTTTTATTAAATAGAGAAGACTTATAACTATTCATTGTCATCTTTTTAGTGATACATTTATTTACTCCTTTTGCCTTGGCTATAGTCTTATTCTCTAAGTTAAAAGCGTACATTTTAGATCTTAAACCCACAAATTCTTTCATGATTTTACCATTATTTTCATCTTTGAAAAAACCTAACTTCTTTTTATTTAATTTTGGATAATCAAAAATATTATTTGTATCATAATCTGAGGTATCAAAGTATGAGGAAAGGTCAGGCTTTATATCAATGTAAAAATCATCTGTAAATATATGATATATTAAACTATCCGTATCTGTATACAATAATTTGATATGACTAAACTTTTTAATCATATAGTTATAATGAAAATCATACATTAATGTTTTTGAAATATCTAAAATACAAAACCCTAAATAAATTGGTTTGTTATATATTAACTTAGTCTTTCGCAACTGAACTGCAACAAGGTCTTCCGAAAATATTGAAACACTATGAAATTGTGGTTTAGCGATTAGATCTTGAGCACCTAAAGCTTTACCCTGGTTCTCCCAGTGTGTAACTAATTTTACGTTAACTCTTTTTTCAATATTCTCCATAGTCTTACCGAAGATTGAATTATTCATTAACTTATAAAAATCTTTTTCAAAATCTGATTTTGCTAACGTTCTGAATTTTGTATTTAGATCTATGTACATTTTCAACCAGGGAGACTGTTTAAATTCTAATACTCTATGAATTTTAGTTAATTTAACCCCCATTTCTATGCACTGCTTTAAATTTCTGTAATGAATTACATATTTAACTTTATTATTTAAATTTGGCACTAGTTTATTCTCATTAGTATTGCCTACACAAATGTTTTCTGGGCATAAAGGAAAGTCCGAATGTAAATCATGAAGCTCATCTGGATATTCCAAATCAACTTCTAAAATGAAACCGAAGTCCGATGTCTCAGACACATTAAAATCTGTTTTCGGATTTACCCATTCAAATCCACCAGTAGGAAGATATTGAGACATAGCCCAACCATACAAATTGTTAGCGTCAAAATATGTGATATACGAATTTGGTTTCCCTGCATCATAATCCTCCATGTATTTGTTATTAGCTCTAGCATAACGATTACTACATTGAGATACACCACCCCTGATACCTGATCTAATAAATGCAATTTTCTCATAATCTGTTAAAAGTTCTAATTCTATTTTTGTATATTTGAGCATTGCATCCCAACTTAATCCTGGGGCTGTGTAATAATGGGTAGGGTCTAAATCATAAGTATTAATGCATAGCATTCTAAAGTTTTCAAATACATCGGATAAAAGTAAAACGTCTGTTTTTAAATACAAGTTTGAATAATCTAACATATTACAACAACCAAAGTGTTCCCAAACATCTTTAGCATGATTGTAATCATCATTTGAAATATGTGAATCTGTGAGTGAGCTATAAAAATTTTTTTGTTCAGGGAGCGACGTTAGGTTTAAACTATCATAATTAGTCATAAATTCATATGGATAAACCCCTTTCCGTTTTAAACGAATGAAATCTTCATCACTTGGAAAACTTCTACGTAATTCTTGAAATTGATCATTACTGAGATTTTTGGCTAATTCTTCTAATTTACATGGTAAAAACTTAAATGAATCTACGAATCTCAATATAATTTCATGGTTATTTATTTTTATTTTTTTGGAAAAGGATATATATTTTTCTTTATTTTGAGGGATAACTTCGACTTCACCATCACAAAAGTTTAATGCATGAACAATAAAATGAGCATCATAGTGACTAAGGTTGTGTAAAAATATTGGTATATGACGTGGTGTTTTGAACTTCGAGATACATGATTCATGAGCAACACCTATAAAACTACCAGTGTAATAATCAAAATCATAAAAAAGTTCTGTTAACTCTGTTTCACAAATATGACAAATGGTTGCATTTGAAATATGACTTTTGTCTTGATTTGTAAGCGGAACTGGACATTTTTGAAGTCTATTTATTTCTTTTAAATTGTTAGATAAACTTTCCATAAACACTTGTGCACAGTTGGGTCCGCAATATGTTACATATTTTGATAATTTATTATCAAATGAACATTTTATATAATAACCAAAACTATGCACTTCATGTTTCTGAATATTATGCGTGAAAGGTTTGGATGGATCGTTAGAACATGATTCTATTGGTTTTAAAAATGCTTCAAAATCAGCATAAATCACGAATGGTATCTTTAACTTCTTTTCATAACTATCAAATTTAATTTTATCATTTGAAATAGGTTGACCAAACCAATTCTTTTTTAAAGTTTCACTGTTTGGTAATTCAGTACAAATGTGTGCACAATCGTATTGTTCATGGTTATTTAACCTTTCCCGAGATGGAAAATGAAGTAGACATGCTTCACAAATGTACATGATGTGACCATCTTTTGAAATTTGTTTACTGACTAACCGCGATAAATTTTTTATGTAACAATAATGATTTTTCATATCCTTAGAAAGAAATAATAAATTTATATGTCTAGCTTTACGACACTTTGTTAAAAATAATGGGCCTACGATAGAATTACACCGTTTTTCTTTAATATATTCTAATCCAAAAACGTTAATACTAATATCATTTAATTTCTCTACTTTTGCTATGTCAGAAATTTTAACTGGAAAGGAAATACCATCAAATTTAAGCTTATTTACATGTTTAACGTACGATGATACTCGATCCGCGTTTTTGTTTACTGGATATAACGCTGAGAGTAACGCCCATTTAAAACAAAAATAATCTTTGTTTTTTACATTTATAACAGCTTTTTTTAATTTGATATCAATGGGCAGATCTAAGTATGAAGTACCGCGTAGGGGGTTGAATTTATTAACATTCATGTCTATAGATTTTATGTTTTTTAGACTCCATCCACTATCTTTTTTTTCAAATGCACTAATTTTACTAGTAATTGTATCATTTAAAGATGAAAGAAAAATATTTAAGTCATCTCCTTGACAAATAATATAGTTAAATGTTTGAAAATCGAATGTATCATGAATATCTTTAGTTTGTTGAACAAAATCAGCATGCAATATGAAATTTACTTTAAAAATTATGTGTTGATGAATACACTCTTGTATTAAAAATAAAATATCATCCTTAATAGAATCTAAAAATAGTTCAGGAGTTTCAAAATTTACTCGTGTCGAATGATCTACTTTATTCTTGATTTTGTAAGTTAAAATTCTATTTCCAAAAGCAGATTCAATAACATTAACGTTTGATAAAGTATTATGGGAATTTAAAAGATTATTTTTGTGAACATTACTTTTAAAATGATTAGCTAAATACCTTTTTTTGATAAATATATGACACGTTAGACATTCCACTTGATTGTCGCTACCGACACTGTTCCCTGCAGAGGTAGATGCTCCTCCTTCAATTGTTGGTTTTTTTATGATCTTGAGTTCTTCGCTACTCGTTCGCTCCATACCTTTTCCAAGTTGTAGTGGTTGACTGTAAAAATGTTTAAATTTATAAAAAGACGATATAAGACAATGTGTAAATTATGATCGTAATTTATTTTACTTACATAAACTGTGTTTCAACCATTGCACAGTGATTATACAACTCAGCATCATATGATGAATCGTACAGTTCACCTTTCTCCATTTCATCACAAACTTTAGACAGCTCCTGATTCAATTCACTATTGAACAGTTCCATATTCTCTTCCATGGGTGTGGAAAAGAAAGCACTGGTGCATACTTCACTGAAGTTTTCCATCTTTATAGTAAAGAGAAAAATAGGTAGCCGAGTAAGTTACTGTTCAGTGTTGGTTCACCAACTGATACCCAATTTCGAATAATGTTCAATATTTATAGATTTACAAATGATTAGAAAAAGAATATAATGAGTACAAAGAAGTAATTTAAGTAAACAGATTCACTAATGATCAGCTAATGACTGTCATTGTTAAAAAAGTATTTTTTAACTTTTTCACTTATCTCGCATTCTTTCGTATTGACGAGACGCACTACACTGATGAATCATACAAATTATCACTAAGGAATGTTTAAGTAAACAGAATTCACTAATGATCAACTAATGACTGTCATTGTTAAAAAAGTATTTTTTAACTTTTTCACTTTCTGCTATTGTCTTCGTAATATTGTATACGAGGGTGTTTGTGTTGTCGTAGATGCTATCCTCATTATTCTTCACATAATATTTAATCCTCGTGGAAGCATGTTTCCAATGATCAGTAGTTGGAATCTTGCATAGCTTCTTCATATCGTATATTTCAATTTTTATGAGATGCGTCGCTTGATCTCCGTCGTCGGAATTAGTAGAAATGTATGATACACCATCTCTAGCGGCTCGTGCTACGGTTGACGATAACAGCTTCCTCTTTCTTATTTTTGATTGAGCTTCAAAAAAATGATCAATCGATTGCGATTTTCTTTTTTCACCATTATTAATGACGATGTTATCACTCTCTTCTTGAGGGGAGAGTGGCGAGTAGTAATATTTATAGGTATTTTCATCGAAGTTGAATGATTTCTGCAACAACACAGTTATCATGTTAATATCAATTTGTTTACACTTAATCACACACACACGTAAGAAAACAACAGAAAGAAAAGTAAGTTTGTCAAGAGAATAAACACTTACGTCCGGGTCCATTGAAGCGTTGAAGTAATACAAACGTAGTATTGGTAGATCCACTGCGGTCAAACGACTATACACTGATTCCATAATGGCAGCTGCTCGCCCTTATAAAGCACCGATAGGATATATCTTATCTAAGGTATTTCCACAGTGAAACTGATGTAACTTTATGAGTCAACAAGCTTATCTCGCATTCTTTCGTATTGACGAGACGCACTACACTGATGAATCATACAAATTATCACTAAGGAATGTGATTTAATATTTAGAAAGTATGTTTCGTATTGACGACACGACGAGACGCGCTACGCTGATGAATCATACAAATTATCACTAAGGAATATGATTTAATATTTAGAAATCAATATAATTAATCATTCCTATGTTAACCATTGAATAGATTGGTACAGTAATAATCTACTAATAGCAGTAATATCATGGATACACTAGATGTACAACAACATCTGAAAAAGATTCACCCCAGTCTAGAAAATAATGTTTATGCTGCTAATAGACTGCCCATGTATACCCACGTACCAACGTATATAATATGCAATTTAGATACAGATGATAAACCAGGCTCACATTGGATAGCTTTACATATCGATACGAATGGCATCGGTCAATATTTTGATTCATACGGACGATCACCTGCACGATATCATCTAGAGTTTCTAAAAAGGAATTGTAAAAGATGGGACTGGAATGTTGATATGATTCAGAATGAGTGGACTTCAGTTTGTGGCGAATATTGTTTAATGTATTTGCTGTATAAGTTTCGGGGATGTTCAATGCACAGTTTTACGAGCATTTTTACAGGGAACACATTGTACAACGATATTTTAGTGGATGAGATGTTTCGCTCCTATTTTATACATAATCAGCAATAACATTTTGGAAATAAAAATTGTAACAAAAAAAAGTATGAGTTTTATTTATGACTAGCTGTGCCTGCGACTTCATCCGCGTGGAGCTTTACAAAATAGTTACTGTTCAGTGACAGACACACAAAAATTATAAATAAATATTTTGGTATATGTACTGAGTATGCATACATATGAGTTTAGTAAAACACGGTTATTTTAATATTACAAACAGACACTCCAATTTTATTTATTTTTATATATATATATATATATACATTGAGAATAACAAAGAATGATAATAATATAATACAATAGCACAGATAAGCAAGGTGCATCATTAGAAACAGATAAGAGCGGCAACGACCTTTTTCGAGAAACAATGGATGGAGCACAATAGCGACGATGCTCGAGGAACGATAGATAAACAGACAATAGAGGTAATTAAGGGTACTGGAGTTTGCAAATGTAGAAACCTAAGTCGCGAATCGTTAGAGTTAGCACAAAATGGATGCGTGCAATCGATTTAGATGACCCCAAAACCTTTTTTTTTTTTTTTTTTTTTTTTTTTTTTTTTTTTTTTTTTTTTTTTTTTTTTTTTTTTTTTTTTTTTTTTTTTTTAGGATCACTCGATCAGAGGACCGACCGTTTGTACCAGTTCTGGCTCGTGAGCCAGAACTGGTACAAACACACTACTTATACTTTTCATCTAAAATAACACGATATTCAAAGATTTGAAATTCCTTGTGAATAATTAATTACAATGTTACACTATACTTTCCACATTTTAGTAAATCAATTATTGCTAGATAGATCTTATTTTAGATCTAATATTACCAATTTTATAAAAATAAATATTTCAGTGACAAAATCTCAAACAAAACTCAATTCAGTTTTAAATTAAACAACGAAAATGTAAATATTATTATTATAGAAATGTCGCGAAATATTAACGAAACCGCAAATCGACTTTTGGATTCTGATGTTCACTTGAGTTACGTCTAATTTAAACAATTCCACGCTTATTTTAAGACGACTCTTATTAGAGTAATTAACGGTGATATTATAAGATGAAGACATTTAATTGTAACGAATAACTACCTTTGACTTTACTCGACAGAGTTTTGAATTCATAACAAAAATATATTAGATGTGCCCCGCGGATTCTCCGTTTTGTTTTATAGCCTATAAGGCCTTTCTTGAGAAATGGACTATCTTACACAAAAATAATTTTTCAATTCGAACTAGTAGTTCATGAAATTAGCGCATTTAAATAAACTCTTTAGCTTTATAATATTATGGTATATAGTCATCATCATCATCATCATCATTTCAGCCTATCGCAGTCCACTGCTGGACATAGATCATAGACCTCCACAAGTTCGCGCCAAATACGGGGTGAACTCATGTTGTTTGAGACCGCAGGACTGGCTTTGTCGCACCGAAGACGCTGCTGCCCGTCTTCGACCTGTGTATTTCAAAGCCAGCAGTTGTTATCCCGCCATCGGTCGGCTTTTTAAGCTGCTAGGTGGTAGTGGAACTATAATATTATCAATTAGTCGCCTCTTACAACACCCACAGGAAGAGAGGGGGAGGCTATAATCTTTGCCGTAGCCACACAGCAATAGTATATGGTATATAAATAAATTACTCCCATATTCGTTGCAGAAATCGGCCCATAAATTACTTTATGATTTTTTATAATTGTCCGTCAATATGACAAAGACGAATTTACAGTTGTAGGAAGCTAAATTTTCAAAACTTTTTTTCATAATTATTTTAATTGTAAAGTATGGAGAGTTGAACAACAGACAAATAGAATATTATAATTTATAATAATAGCATAGATATACCTACTTGTTCTAAGTTATAATCACGTAATATTCAGTCAAGTGAAATAACATGCGTTTATGCTTGAATGTGAATAACAATTTCACGCGGTTGGGAGCAATAAGATATTTTAACGTAATTAAGATTATTTATATATAAATTAATTTTACGCGTCTGTCTGTAACATATTCTAGTTCTAATAACTGTTTCTTTGGCCAACACGAGGGAGACCAAGAAGGTTACTGTGCCCTGGTGGTAAACGATTACCTACACCACGGCCCTATATTACTAGATACAACACAAGCGCCATGCTGACCCTAGCACAAACCCTCCCCAGAAGCTCTGACTACCTTATTCACCACAGTAATACAAAAGACTCCTTAAGAGTATGAGTTGGCTACTATATTCTATCTAAGATATATTTACCTGGTTAAGCTGCTCCAGAGTTTGAACAAGATATCTACTGCCGTGCCCTACCTTGGCATGACATTATGACAATGACATATGGCACTCAGTCACAAGTATTTTCAGGTAATGGAATTGATTTGCCATTTCTATTGCTGGTGCTCCATAATTGCTTCTTCTCATCATTATCAGCACCTGATACAAACAGACACGAATCACTAGATCAAGCTCCATAAGCCGAAAATAGTTGCGACTGAACCCCATTTCACGTCTTGTCCCCACGACTTGTCAGAGACGAGAGAGCTCCTAGGGAAATTAGGGGTAGGGTCGGCAACGCGCTTGCTATGCTTCTGGTGTTGCAGGCGTCTATCATTCATCATCATCATTTCAATAATTGCGTGAACTCATGTGTTTTGCCCGCAGTCACCACGCTGGGCAGGCGGGTTGGTGACCACAGGGCTGGCTTTGTCGCACCGAAGACGCTGCTTCGGCCTGTGTACTTCAAAGCCAGCAGTTGGATGGTTATCCCGCCATTGATCGGTTTTATAAGTTCCAAGGCGGTAGTGAAACTATGTTATTCCTTAGTCGCCTCTTACGACACCCACGGGAAGAGAGGGGGAGGCTATATTCGTTGCCGTAGCCACACTTCATTAGTTACAGTTGCAGACGTCTATAGGGGGAGTCCGGGAGAGTTTAGCAGGTGGGAGACAATAGCCACTGCATAAAGAATCTTTGTAGTACTCGATTTTGAGACATTGCCACACATCTTAGACTCCATAGGCACACCCCACCTTACTCACGTGACGACGTTGTAATCGGCAGTTTGGTTTAGGAGTGAGAAGTAAAAATACATTTTCGTACCCGGTAAGTAAAATTTTTCAATTTCTGATTTTTGAATTCTGTTATTTACTGTGAATAGATTCTAGGACGTAATTTATATACATCGTAAGTGTAATTATCCTAGTAACATTCACGGTAGACAATTTTTACTTAAGTGTCATAGTTTTTTATGAAAATGTAATAACGGAGAGCTTGGCGTAGGGTGGGAGACATTAGCCTGGCGTCGGGAGGAGACTTTAGCCACTAATCTCTCCTGCAATCAGGGTAGTTTCTCCTGCAATAATATTTTATTTTATTTCATTTCAGATAATCATCCAAAATGTCTTTCAAATATAAAAAGAAACAACTAGGAACAGAAGTAATTTAGTTCAGTCAGTAATAAGAAATGCTTTAGTTGACATTGGTAAAGAAAAATCTACTAGAAGTGTTGCTTTAGAATATGGAATTGATTGAAATATCTCATGAAATTAATTAAGAGACAAGTTCAAATTGACTAAAATAACCGAACAAGGAATCCAGTTTAAAACAGCTCTGATATTTACAATCGAGAAAGAGAAAGCACTTGTCAATAATTATCTTCTAACTTGCACCAAAAGGAGTTACGGAGACGAACCAAACAGGCGGCTATGCAGCTGGCATATGAATATGAAACAATTACTTCCAAAAAGTATCCAGTTTATTGGACTTCAAACACTTGCTACTGTATAAGTAACTAAGTATGCTATGGAGTATAAATCAATGTGATAATAGTTGATTCCTCACTTATGTTATGTATCTTAAAGATTGGTACTCAAAGTACCCTCCTCGTGTTCTCATTTGCTGTGTAATACTATGTGCCGTATTTTTATGATTACATTTATTTATTGAATTACAATTTATAATATTATTTTGCCTATTATTATACCCGGGTAAAGTCTCCCTACTTGGTGGATAAAGTCTCCCGCCCAGGCGGGAGACATTAGCCGAATTCCACTTTAGGAGAAATCGCTAATTACTCATTAACTATTAATGATGTAGTAAACTTTCTTAAGAGAAAATATAGCTAAATAATGCAGCTTAAGATACAATTCATAAAAAATTGCGATTTGGAAGTATAAAAAGATTTATGAGCATTTGAGTGAAAAGCGGCTAATCTCTCCCGGACTCCCCCTAAGCTACGGTAATATCTTATCATCAGAAGAGGTGAGGTTTAGAATAAAACACAGTGGTGGCTTGACGAAGACTACTTTAATTAACCTTTTGATAGACACAGTCACGTCAGTCACAGACTCACGGTACAGAGTACAAATATATAATTTAATATTAATTAGTAAGTAAGCGGCGCTAGTGTCGCTATAATTATTTTGTTAATCTGTCTTAAATAACAGAGGTCAGGTGTAGGTACGCTTGTTTACTGACCTACTACCTACTTATATACAAAAGAGAGGCAATTAAGGTCAAGAAGTATCCCAACTTCAATCGGGAAGACTCTTTCTCTTACAAGTAAAAAGAAACCTCTGCCCAGTAGTGGAATGTTACAGGCTGAATCGTGAAACTCTTGAGACACGTGCAGTTGAACACTTATTGTTAACTAAGAAAGCACCTTGCTTTAGTTGCGTTAAATTACTACTGTAGCGTTAAAATAGGAGTTTCCACGATAAAATAAAAATACGAAAACAAGTTAAATGGATTTAGCTAAAGTGTTTCTCGCGGCAACTTGCTTGTAACAGAATAAAAAAAAATGTCGCGAAAAAAATGAACACAAAATGTCGAAACATCCGAACAATTCTGACATTGTTCGTAATAAAATTAAAACTTCCCTTTTGCGTTCGGATTAATGTTTTATGTGCCCTGTTTAGCTTATATTTAAAAACTTTATACATTTATTTAAATTAGGTATCTTTTGGTATGTTAGGGAGTAAATTGCCTTTTTATTAATATAACTGGCAGATAATTTTTTCTTTGTATTATTAATAAAGCTAGCGTTAGTTAGTTTTAAGACTTTGTAATTCTGTAACTATGAAAAAGTATTTTATTATAGTGAGATGAATTTTTAAACCAATTTACGACTCAATCTTCGTCGCCACCTAAGTCACTTAACTTGTTCTATTCCTTACTAGACTTAAATAAAATGAAGAGATTGTAATTTTATTATAAAGGGATTATTTTATATTTTCTACAATTATATAAACTTCAATTTATAGTAATTAAGAAAAGTTGTGTAAAATGCAGTGTAGTAATTTTTTATCACGTCGACTTTAGGTGTAATTATTTGGATTTGTTATATAGAGCTGATTTATTATTGATGCATAGAGAATTGTTTCTTGAATATAGAAATGTTTTATAAGAAAATTAAAAGTACGTATCACATTATATTACAAATCTTGACCGGTATAATAAAGTTAAAGGTTAGTTTATTTCTTTAAACTTTCGAAATCGATTTTAAAGTTATCTCTTTACCCTTGTTTATTTTTTTATTACAGATAATAATTATACAATCTTATTGACGTGACAACATCGAATAAATCGATGAACGCCGGCGGCATGCACGAAAAAGGATGACTTATTGTAGCGTTACGCTCATTGTAGCGTTACGCTCATTGTATCGTTACGCTCGTACGCTTGCGCCGCATCTATCTCTCTTCCACTCGATTGACCTATGCGTCCGATGACATGTTTTGTAATGGCGTTGTCACGTTAAACTATCGTCCGTAAACCAACTTTACAGACAAACAATTTTTTTTAAATAGGTGCACAGTAGTAGCTGAAAATATCAACCTGATATAGGCTACTTAAAATACGAGTAAATCCACGGCACACAGTATAATATATACAAAAACAAAACTATCCAGTTTGATGTATTGCTTTTCTTTTATTAATAAACATAAAAAAATATCTTTTTAGGGCGAGTGAATTAATTTCCTTTGTGTTAGGAAACAATGGGGGTCGGTAATGAAAGCCGGTTTTTTATTATTCCGCCTCTATTTCAAATTCATTCTGAAACAACACTACTTCATTTCTTAGTCTTGATGATTTGCTAATTACACTCCTAAGCTATATCTATTTTTAATTACACTTCTAAAAATGGTGGTCTCTAAAGTTGGTTTACGAACGACAGTTTAACGTGACAACGTCATAACAAAACATTACCAGGCACGCATAGGTCAATCGAATGGAAGAGAGATAGATGCGGCGCAAGCGTACAATGAGCGTAACGGGACAATGAGTCGTTGCTTTTTCGTGCATGCAGCTGGTTCATCGAATTATTAGACGTTGTCACGTCAAAAATCAGCTTTAAACTATTTGTATAAACTAACTCATAAAAACACATTAATCAGGTTAATTAGTTGACCGGCTGTATGCTTTTTGACATGCTTTTTTGACCTTTTAATATTTTACTGTGTGTACCGATGTTTATGATTTGTTTTATCGAAAGCTGGTGCTTGTCTTGCTGGTGGTTGTTGTGTGGTGGTGACGGATGGCGAGATAACCATACATGCTGGCTTTGAAATACACAGGCCGAAGATGGGCAGCAGCGTCTTCGGTGCGACAAAGCCAGCCCTGCGGTCACCAACCCGCCTGCCCAGCGTGGTGACTATGGGCAAAACACATGAGTTCGCGTCATAATGTCGGGCGCGAACTTGTGGAGGCCTATGTCCAACAGTGGACTGTGATAGGCTGTAGTGGGGTGCTTGTCATAAGCTTTCATTTAAATTTGATCGAAATCTGATGAGTACTTCTTGAGTTATAGCTAATATTTCATATTTAATTGATAATTTTTTCGATTTTTTTTAATTATCATTTCAAAATTTCGATCCAGCGGGATTCGAGCCCGCACCCCCGACATACTGTGTCGGTGCCTTAGCCTTTAAGCTCTGGAACGATGTACCGTCGAATCGAAATTTTCGATATGATTTTATTCGGTTTTAAGCATTTTGATTTGATAATAAAAAACATTTTAGAATTTCCTCATGTGTGGGAAACACAAAAATAAAAATTACATTTTTTCGATTACGTGTGTGAATTGAACACATACACACTTTTTTTTTCCTTTTGCGAGCAATCAACATTATTATTAATAATAATAAATACTCTTTATTGTACACCATAAAGAAACATTACAAAAAGTGATAAATACAAAGAAAGATGTACAAAGGCGGTCTTATCGCTAAGAGCGATTTCTTCCAGACAACCTTTGGGTGTAGGACAGGGCGTAGAAAAAGAGAAGCGGTAGAGAAGTGTACAAAGAGTTGATAAAAGAATTGGAAAAACATTATTAATTTAATTTTTGGTCAAACTAAGTCAACTCGTTACACCTCCACAATTTTATATATCATTTTAATTTTTAGCAGCCGTAGTCGAATTAAGTAAGTCATTGTTAAATTAAATTTGCACATATTCAGTATAATGAAACTTTGGTAATTATCTAGTAAACCCACAAACAATTGAATTTTTAAAATAATTGAAAAATTCTAAAATGAACGCCTTCAAGTTAAAATTGATACTTAATTCCGTTTCCATTGTAGAAATCCACTTTAAATGGATTTCGGGGTAAAAAAGTTCGAAAAGTTCAGACCGTTCATCTGAGTTGATTCAAAGTTTTTTCTTATGAGATTTTTTATTGCGAAAACAGCCTTAATTGAAAAATTTAAATTGCTCATTTTCTTTTACTTACATTCTAAACGTAGGTATAAAATGTGAATAATAGAAAAGTCTACAAGGTTGAATCCTTCTACATTTTTTTAGTTCATATGTTGTCAAAAAATGTTTTAGCCACACACACACAACCTGAGGCTCACACGCACAAGTGGAGTACTTCTTCTTCTTCATACAATGTCTAATCTATCCAGCATCAAACTTAATTTGACTATCGAAAATTAACTTAAGGCACTTATTATTATCAAAAAATATTTTCATCCACACACACACACACACAACCTGAGGCTCACACACACAAGTGGAGTACTTCTTCATACAATGTGCCTATCCAGCATCAAACTTGATTTGACTATTATTTATATATATATAGACAGTTATTTATTACTAGCTTCTGCGCCCGACTTCGTCGGCGTGGACTCCGCTCCTATTGGTCTTAGCGTGATGATACATAGCCTATAGCCTTCCTCGATAAATGGGCTATCTAACACTGAAAGAATTTTTCAAATCGGCCCAGTAGTTCCAGAGATTACCGCGTTCAAACAAATAAACAAACAAACAAACAAACTCTTCAGCTTTATATATTAGTATAGATTAAAAAGTTTGCTCTACATGTAAATGAAGTGTTCAAAGTATAAATCGAGCATTACACAAGCAGTCAAGCAGCCACGGATTCAAGCCCTGCCAACGATTAATATTTTTTATTGTTACGATTTACATTTATACTAGACCCTTGGCGCAGTTTGTTGGCCTGCTTTCTGCTCCGCGGTTTGTAGGTTCAATTCCCGCCTGAGTCTGGCTGTTCTATAATAAAATATATTTGTATGTATATTAAGGTCAATTGATCTAAAGGCGCGATAAAAGCGTTTTTTGCGCATAGATGCATAATGCATGTAGGTACATATCAATTTTAGTGTGTTTAAGGAGCCCTTACATAGGAGAAAATTCTACTAGGAGCCGTTGATTGTGACATTCATTTCATTTTACAAATAGTCCATTGAAATGTTACATTTTTTTGGGCTTACCTTGCGTTTGTCAGAGGACGCAATTTTAATTTTTAGATATGAAGGGGGGGCTAGTCTAATGTTAAATCCAAGTTTGTGGGTTTGTAGTCCTTGTGCAACGGCCGCCATCTTGGAAAAAGAGGTTCAAATGGTTTTTATGGTTTATCTGCCAAACTATAAGTCTCACAAAAAAAATTATCGAACATTTTTTGTTGCAAATAAAATTATCCAGAACTTATGTTCAGTAACTTTTAGTCGTAGAATCATAAATAAAAAAGTTATAAGCGAAAATCCATAAAAATTTGAGAGAAAAAAATGTATTTGTTGATAAAACTTTTTTTTAAATCATTTTACAAAAAAATAATATTAGACCATTTTATAGATAATATTTTAAGGGACAATTTTTATCAGAAACATATTTAATTTTATTTATTATTTAAGGTTTTACAGCGCTGCGAAACGAATACTACTCTTCAGTTTTCATAACAATACGTGAATATAAATATAAATATTCATGATTTGCCCAAATTTTTAATCACCTTGTTATTTTTTTAAGATGATCTTTTTAATTATTGGTAGTAAAATATTGTTAAAATGATTAGAAAAAAAGTTTTATCGACAAATAGATTTTTTCTCTTAAATTTTTATGGTGTTTCACTTATAACTTTTTTATTTATGATTCTACGACTAAAAGTTACTGAACATAAGTTGTAGATAATTTTATTCGCAACAAAAAATGTTAAATATTTTTTTTGTGAGACTTATAGTTTGGCAGATAAACCATAAAAACCATTTGAACCTCTTTTTCCAAGATGGCGGCCGTTGCACAAGGACTACAAAACCACAAACTTGGATTTAACATTAGACTAACCCCCCCTTCATATCTAAAAAATAAAATTGCGTCCTCTGACAAACGCAACCCCAAATGTAACTTTTCAATGGACTAAAACTATTTAAACTAAAACTATTTCGATTATGACATTCAAATCGTACTACAACTTCTTATACATACAGTCATACAGTCATGTTTAAAATTTTGTAATCTATACAAATAAATAAAATTGGAGTGTCTGTTTGTAATATTAAAATAACCGCTTTTTACTAAATGCATATGGATCTATACACGGTACATATACCAAAATAATATTTTTAACAATTTTTGTCTGTCTGTTTGTTCCGGCTAATCTCTAAAACAGCTTGACCGATTTTGACGGGACTTTCATTGGCAGATAGTTGATGTAATAAGCTGTAACGTAGGCTACTTTTATTTTAGATTTTTTTTATAACTGCGAACTGAACAATAACTTCTTTGTTAAATTCCACGCGGACGAAGTCGAGGCCACAGCAGCTAGTATATACTATAATCTATTTTTTAATTTCTGTAGTGACGTATCTACTAGCAAAAATAAAATAAAATTTTAGTTAATATTATTTTCAACAGAATCAGAACTCTAAGCCAAATTGTACGGAACACATCCCTGCTTCCATTCACATCCAAGTTATTCCAGTTAGGTTTATCTTCCTCCGCGATAATAGCCCGAGTTTGAAATTAACTGACATGTTGCTTGCGCTCTGTTATCAACAGCCTTTGTCTTGCAAAGCGTTATTTTAATTGTTAGTTAGTTAACTAGTTGCTCGTCATGCGTAAATGCTAATTAGGTGTTATTTTAATGTTATACAATTTTGTTATTTGTATTCTAACTTACTGATGATACACAAGAATTACTACTGCTATTAAAATATCATATAATAGTATTATGATTAAGCAGTATGTATCACTAGGTTGGCGCAACGGTCATAGCACTGGTTTGTGGCTGTTGCACTGGCGGTTGCAGGTTCGATCCCCACGCATGACAAACATTTGTATTGGCTATAAAAATGTTTGCCGTGGTTTGGGTGTTTGTGCACTCTTTGTGGGTCTCCCCACGTGCCTTGGGGAATACGTTAAGCCGTCGGTTGCGGTCGTTATCATGTATACCTGATCGCGATCGTTACTCATAGTAGGGAATATATCAGCCAACCCGCATTGGAGCACCGTGGTGGCAAACAAAGTAAATATGGTTTTATAGTCTTCAAAAAAACCAGAAACATGACGAGCGCATACAGTCTTCAGAAGCTCAAAAGACAATACTCTACACACAGGAACACAATACCACTTGAAAGTATTAAGTACTATTGGGCTGTGATCTCCCTCTCTTTATAGAGCATATAAAAATTGTGTCAGCTCCGACGCACGACTGGAGTTTACTCCTTCAGATCGATTGTCTAAATGGGTACAAAAAAAGCTTACTAGTCTAAAAAAATAATACCATATCAAATGCTAAATAAACCAATCAAATAACGCCATCTATCGACCGATCGATAGAAAACGTCGTCGCATAGCCTGGATGCCCGTACCCAGACAGGCCCTCGGACCTGCCAGGAAGATCCACGCACACGTCTATCGGAACCCAATAGGTTTATTTTTCATACTGAGGGCCTTATATGGGAGTAAACTTCAACAATTGTAATCCACGCGTAGAATGTGAACGATATTAAAAACACAATACCCAAGTCCCTTTATAGTCGGTTAAAAAATAACAAAGAACTAAATAAAACCGCAGTGAATAAGGTGCGCATAAAAGAGTTATAAAAAATATTCGGTAAAATAAAACACCCAGGAGTGTCGCGAGCCCCGCGTGGCCTATCGCCTGAACCTCGTAATAAAAACCTGACGTTTCACTAAGACGTGAATGGTAAAATAAGATTGAAGCGGAGTCGCTGTCTGCTTGTACGCGATGGAACATTTTCGCACAGTATGCTCTGACACATAAGAGCGCACGTTTTAATCTATACTAATATAATAAAGCTGAAGAGTTTGTTTGTTTGATTGTTTGTTTGTTTGTTTGATCTACTGGTCCGATTTGAAAAATTCTTTCAGTGTTAGATAGCCCATTTATCGACGAAAGCTATAGGCTATATACCATCACGCTAAGACCAATAGGAGCGTAACACCAATGAAAAATGTTTCAAAATCGGGGTTTTTTCTTTTGAGAGCTTCCGCTGCGTAAACGGTTAAAGTTTCGCACAAATCATGTATGACAGAATTGGTCCTATTCCACGGGGACGAAGTCGCGCGCAGAAGCTAGTATTAAATACAGACGCTTTATTACTTTCTATGTTCTTGTCTAGCAGTTGTGTGGACAAGATTCGTCTTTTAACAATGAAACCGCTTTCTGCTTACATTTCTCATATTTTTCTTCTCCCCCTTTTTAAATGATTTCCAAAAAAGGGGGCGGTTCTCAATTCGAATACATTTTTTTAAATATATAATACCTCAGAACTTTTGACTGGTTGAATCAATTTTGATGATTTTTGTTTCAATAGAAATTTAAGTACTTGTAACGTAACACGTAAACACAATTCAGTTCTAAATTATTAGTCTATAAATTTTAGTTATACTTGAGATAACAAACGCATAAATTGAAATGTGAGTTGACACGTAAACATAAAACAGTCAATTCAATGAACGGAAATTGTTCAAATCCATTAGGGACCCAAATTTTAAGTTGTACTTAAGAATAGAAATTTATTGGCTGGGAACTCAAACAGTTTGACTAAACGTGTTAAAATATTAGGCGATAAATTTTATATTCGAGACAAGCTTAAATTGGTTGTGTTGACAGATTCGGTGAAACGTTCTAAGGGCCAATTCCACTGATAGAGATAATCGCGATTAACGGAGTTTAGAGCTGGAAATTGCATTTCACCAACATAAACTAAACGCAGTTAGAGAATGAGTTTAAATTCTAAACGATCGATTTTTGGCGTTTAGCTGTGTAAACACGTTTTGTCTAGTGCTTCTAACGGTCTAACCTATTAAAAACAAATCTTGTCAAGTTGTCATATGATATATTCTGATACTCGAGTTTATAGTAGTGTATCTCTATATATATATATGAATGAATGGCTGAATGTGTTGCTGAGCGCGGGTCTTGGGAGCGGCAGAGCCGATTACGCTAATTCTTTTTCATGATTCCTTAGGTATGAGGATGGTTGTTACGGAGAGAAATTTTAAAAGAAAATTGCCTGAAAAAAGGTCTTAAAACAACACTTTGCTGTATTCCCGTACAAGTGATTCGTAATAATAATTAAACGAAAGCCAAGATTAGAATCGAACTATAAATTCGATTAAGCAAAACATAGCTTTATTAAACGGTGGAACCCGGCCCTAAGGGTTCGAGGCTAGCCGTGGATACAGTTTTTTTTTGTGGAAGTCACAACAAAAAACCCGGCCAGGGTTGCCATCACAAAGTTTTAAGTTACCTTGTTTTGAAATAAAACCTACAAAATTGACGTGTATTTACTTTACATTAACACGTAAGGTTAAAAATGACAATAATCGGTTAAATAACTTCCTTTTGAAATCGGTTGAATAATACATTATTCTTCACAACCGTCATACAAATTTATCGTAACTAACATTTTTTTTCTTCGGCTTTATTCAATGTATATTTGTTTTTCCCTTTTATTGTTTATCTTTGTTGTGTTTTTTGTTTAATTGATTTACGCAATTTCCTTCGGATCGGATAAAAGTGCTTACAGCCAGTAAAGCTCAATTTATTGAGGAAGTAATAATTTTATTCCTTGTTTTTTTGTAATAATTTTATTCCTTGTTTTTGTGTTGCACTATAATGACTTATAAACTATCGATTAAATTATTAGGAAGAAACAATTACACATTGGATTGCCGTATCTTTGAACACGGCAATGAACCGAAGATATCCAAATTTCCTTGTGACACGGGAGTTGCCGTGTGGATGGGAACACTGCAGGGCGCGTTGGTGGACGTGTGAGGGTGGGGGAAAAACAGACGCGAGATTTGAATATATACGATGGAGAGTTTGAATTCGGGCAGTCAGTCCGACAGTCGGGATTCGATTTTGAATTCGAAGTACAGTGTTGAGAGCCCTCGGCTGGCGGAGCTATGGAACTTCTGACTTAGATCAATGATAGAAATACCTAAAAAGTATTTTTTAGATCTGGTTCAAAGATTTCATTAGCGTAAGCTGGCCGAGTGGCAATGTCGCTTCAGTGTAGATCGCGAATTAGTTTTAATTTATTTTTTACTGATTATTCTTAAGTGCAATTCTTTATTATAAAAAAATCTTAGTTGTAATCCGCTAAATAAATTCAGTGAAAGACCTGTGATGAAGCGCTCCTGATTGGTTCGAATGCATTAATTTTTTATATATTTGCATGTGAAACAATTTTACAATTTAGATACGTTAGGATATAAACCTGTGAGTCACCAATTAGTGTAGAATTAAAATGATGCATGTTTGGTTTTCTGCATGTTGTGTTTCTTTTACTGATTTTTATAACTTTTACGGAGATTTTTAATAAAAGATATCTAATGAATTATTAGTTAGGTTTACATCGATACTATTAATTATTGATTAATTACTGAATGAAATTATTATGAAAAGGTTTACATTGATACTATTAATTATTGATTGATTTTTTTGAATGAAATTATTATGAAAAGGTTTACATTGATACTATTAATTATTGATTAATTACTGAATGAAATTATTATGAAAAGGTTTACATTGATACTATTAATTATTGATTGATTATTGAATGAAATTATTATGAAATAAGCCTTATGACCATAATTATATTGAATTTAACTGATAAAATGAAATCTAACTTAAGTAAATAATCACAATATGATGTTGATAGGATAAAACGAAATTACATTCGGTTGACTTTAAAGTACATATAAAAATTGAATGAATCTTTGGTTAAAACTATCATATTAGATATTAAGGGTTAAATAGAATTTCGTTAGGGTGTATTTAAATAATGAAATGAAATTTTACTGTGTTGTTTAATGAAGTCATTACTTAGGAAGTAGATAGAGTAGTGGATATTTCTATAATATGACCTATAAACAAACTAATGATTAGTTGTCGTATCTTATTGAATATTCTCTACATATAAATATGCTTCTAATGAATGTATATGTATGTATGTATATGTATATATATATATATGTATATTTGGCTTCATTTTGACATTACACAAACTTTTGTAGTTCAAACATTAATTTAAGAACTTGTAGTTGTTAAATATATGTTGGAACGAGGTAACAAAGTGGTTGTAGTCTTGAATGAGTTCAAGGATACTTTTAGCTCTTGAATACATTCTAAGATGAGGTAATTATACACTGAACCTTGACATTACACAAGCTATTGTAGTTTTGAACATTGATCTAAGAATTTATGTTCTTAAATGGGTGTCAAGACGAGGTATCTGGTAGACTGGAGTGTCTCATTCTCACGATGACTTTCATTGAACTATA
Source organism: Melitaea athalia (assembly GCA_905220545.2). Classification (NCBI taxonomy): domain Eukaryota; kingdom Metazoa; phylum Arthropoda; class Insecta; order Lepidoptera; family Nymphalidae; genus Melitaea; species Melitaea athalia. Next base: position 2,261,850 of record HG992185.1, on the reverse strand, counting down.
TAAACTATGTTAAGGTGAATCCATAAATGTTTGTATTCGCCAGTGTTTTATTATAGGTATCCCCTATAAGGCTTGGCCTGTCTAAGCCACAGTTCATCGCGTCATCTATGCTAGGTAGATCCTAACCTTGGCCTATCTAGTAGAGAAAGTTGCGTGTACTTCCTACCAACCTCTGCGTTTGTATTTGCCTAACTGAACTATGTTCTTGGTAAATACTATACGTACGTTTCCTTATCTTTGATAAGAGTTCCTCATCTTTGATGAGAGACATTGGACAAACTCCACCAGACACCTAGTGTATGGTAGTTGTTTGAACTGCAACAAAGGTTAGTAATTTTTATTTGGACAGTGGTATGAAGTTCTATTTTAGACTAATAGAGAAACATATTCACTTTTCCAATTAATTTATTGCTAATTTTTGTGGACGGTCTCTACTAAGTCCTAATGGTGGATTTACTGAGATTTAAGCCGAGCCTTAATCAAGCCCTCTTGTGTTTTTCAAACATACAAACATTGATGGATTATAAAACCTATTAAATATACATTCTCTTTTCATAGTGAAAATGAGATACTCTCAGAGATTCTGATTGAGTAAATGAAATATGTTATATTTAGTTGTTTTATTTATCTCTCGACACTACTATGTCCTTGATAAATCCATTCAGTTCCTAAGAGAGCCTGATATATTCAAATGATTAACAACTTAATTACTGGTTCAATGTTTCAATTGAACAACCTATTCTGGTTAATGAATGCTGTTTCATGTAAGTGCTATGAGTCATGCAAAGACAAACCTACACAATACACCTACTCTACATGTTGGTCTTATACCTTTAATTATTCTTAATTTCCTTATAGGACACTCGAAAGGTTGCGTTGTCGCCAGTCGCCAGTCGCTGTTTGACCCATCTCATAATGGTGGCTAGGCTTGACAATATAGCTGACTATAGACTCGTAACTCAGTAGGTCTTCCTATGGGAACTTACACTACACAATCCTAATGTGACAAAAGTAGTAGGTTTCGTGATCGAATTTCAAAGTAGTTGTGTGACCGAAGTTCCCGTATGGGCTAGTAAGCACACAATGAAAAGATCAGTAGACACGATCTCCTTTTGTTCACGAGGAACACATCTTAATACCATGTCTGATTACAGCTTGGTAATTACATCAACTCTAGTAATTCACTGGTTATGTCTATATGGCATTCCAAGGGATTACTCAAATACAGTCATTGCATGATTGTGCTGCAACGGTATGAAACAAGCAATTGTTAGACAGGATATATTTCCATCTAACTTACTGTAGAAAATTGGGTACTCTCATTTCCTACCTATTACCCTTCTTTTGATTTGATAGCACCAACGTTGTGCCTAATTTAATTTAGTGCTTTCAGCACGGTGTGGATCGGATGGGTCGGAGGGGTTATGGTGGTAGCGACCCCCGGGTTCAGATGAACCCGGCCTTTTTAATTCCTTAATACCTATAAACCCTATCCAAACAGATTAACACATACAAACAAACACTACACATTATTTTTCACAATTATCTGAGATAATTTATTAACTGAATAAATTATTTCAAGATTATTAATAACTATATAATATGTATTTAATCATTATTTCATTTACTTATATATTTTTATTTATTTCATTTGTTTAGAGTTATTAGAATTTATCTATTATATCAGGTTTGAACTAAAAATACATGTAAAAGAAACTTAGGCACTATTCAATTAATCAATGTCAATATAGGATATCCTGAGTATAATTATTTAACTTTAATTCTATTTTAGCTATTTAGATTCACTAAAATATTAACAATTATAATTTACACATCCTTAAGGAGACGTCAGATCTATTAGTTAAACAATATAGGTGATAGTTATTTCTAAATGAATAAGTTTTATTCCTATTTATTCTTAATGGTTCAAATTTACTAAATCTTATTAATTCTAAATAAGTTACTTATAAGGTGTTATAAAGTTTAATATCTTTCTTTCCTTTTAATAGTATTCCAGAAGTTAGTTATCTATAGTATTTATATCACTGGTAAGTGTAAATATCTTTTCAATTAAATTTTAGGATAAATTAATTTCAGGAAATTAATGTCATTATGCAGAGATGTTATTTTAAATTAATGACTAGGTAGGATGTTAGTTAGAGTTTATAAAGAAATCAAGGCTTCTAATAACATATACTATGTCTTTCCTTCGGCATACCATAAAAAGAACTGAAGTTACTCTGAAACAAAAATCAAACACAACGTAGAGTCCCTCCTTATACTAGACGATCACAATTATAAGGCCAAAGATAATTGATATCCTCTTAAGCTTAATATTAGTTTGTAACGCCACTACCATGATAGTGTTACAAATTGGTCCACGTGACCAGGATTATCATAAGCATGATGATTAGTCATCGGACCATTCATAGGGTATAACGTTACAAAATGGTGCCGTGACCAGGATATGATAATGGGTCTTAGGTCATCCATAGGTATAGTTACAATTGCTGCCGTGATGATAAGGATATCTATGTATATCCAATAGATCGTTTCAATTTGGTGCCGTGACCAGGATATTTATGGTTGCACAAATGCCGAAGTAAGCGAGTATCTTAGAAGCTTTAAAGTAACTTTTCAAAACATTTATAGTGAATAAATGTAATGCCAGTGATAAAATGATAATAGTTGCACAACCGTACTGATAGATAACAAGAATATACATGTACCTATTGATTGCATTTTGAAGAAGACACAAAACATATTAGTTAACAATTCTTTAAAGTTCATTTTACACAAAATAAGCTAAACCTATTAAATTTATATTATGTAAGCACATTAACTTGTTTTAGACAATCTAAGAATGGACCTATAGGTATATAGCATCTGGGTGCAATTAAAGTTACAGTTAGGTACATAAATCTAAATAAGTCTGTTTTAAGAGTAATATTGAAGAGATGTTTTAATACTTAAAAGTTGCATTAAGTTTCTCAGTAATAAGTTTTAAATGGTCAGACCATAACAGTCTACTGTCTCATGTATTATTACTAATAATGGATAGTTACATATTTAAATAATTATTTATTCATGAAATCACATGAAAGTATCAACCTACACAATATTGCTGAATTTGCCTAGTAGTATATTGAAGCATGTCTTAAGCACATCTAATTATTATCTGATTATTATTATATTATCGTCAATCAGTAGACATTGCTAGGATAGTTAATAAAATTTAGATTGTATTAATTAAATATTGTTAGGGAATTTTTAAATGAAAGTCTGCAGTAAATTTTAATATTACTTACAGATACAAATTATTTTAGGTTATATGCAATTTAAACTTATTTTGTCACATTTAGTCACTGACGCTGAAGTAATTTCCTTCCTTGTTGAAATTGGTCCCAATAGTTATGCGTTGAACATCCTTAAGGGCTGGCTAGATGTACGTGGATGTTAGGCTGAAATGGTAGTATTCAATAGTATTAAAAATATGCGAACATAATGTGAAGATAGAATGTATTAATATTATAGTTAGTGCAAATTGGAAATTAATTATAATATTAACTAACTGTGGAATTAACTTTTATTCATTTATTTACAGAGACTGTACAGGAAAGACTATGTATTTTGGTATATTTATTCATGTTAATGTTAGATTTTAGAAATAATTAAGCGTAGTCATTGCCATCATAGCAAATTATACTTAGTTTAAATAACAGATTTTAAAGTATAGAAAATTCAATGCATTTTAGTCATGTGTGCGAGAATGTACTGGTTAAATAGAAATTGAATCAGGTTATGAAGGTAACAGGGTTATTTTGACTTTGAATTTTAGGAATGGACTGGAACTGTTTAAGATAATTTTATTTATAAAAAAGAGTATAGCTTACCGAATGACATAGCATTCATAAGAACTATAAAACCAATTCATGGATGGCCAGTTGTTGAATCCTTGGAGCTTGGTACTTATAAGTTGTCTGTTAAATGAAATAGAATTTGTCCTTTTATTTCAATAAACGTTCTTCTTAGGTATCTTTTTAATCACAATAGCTTAATAGGTTAGGTTGTAAACATGGCACTCTTATTCAGACTCTTTATGTATACTTCAATTCTATTCTAATATACTAAAGAACCAATAAATTTGCTTATAAATAATCAATTATTAGTTGTCTAAAAGGGATCATACAGAATTACAGAACTACTTAATTAAAATCAAAAATATGTGTTTGTGACCATAGATTATACACTTTTAACTAGTTTGTGACATTAGAAATTGCGTTCTAAAGACAACTACAATAAAATCTTTTGAAAAAGTTCTTGTTTTAAATATTAATAAGACATTATTGGGAAAAAATATAGAACATTTTTTATGAACAATTTATTACATTATATTTATTCTAATTTATTATTATTTGTTAGCTTTCTTCGTATTTTTGAACTGTCAGTTGTCAAAGTGAAGGAAACTTTTATTTCAAATTTGAATTGAATAGAATTTTATATCAACCTTGTTAACTACTAGTATTTATATCAGAGGATGTGTGGTTTTAAAAGTATTTTGATTAAATGAGTGTCTTGGAGCATTGGTTATTCAAATTATTCATAGTAGGTATCACGAAAAGTCGAATATCAGTAGATAACATTACTAAAATACCACCAACATTTTAAAATGCTAAAATTGAAAAAATGTACAACTACGTATGTTCTATTGTTTTATTAAGCTAACCGTAATAAAAACTGGCCGGGTCAGGCTTAAGGAATGTTTCTCTGTAAAAAAAAAAAAAAATTTCTTAATATTGCTGGGTAAAAAAAAAAAAAAAAAAAAAACGATAGCGCTTTAGACATCTGCAATGACCTTTTTGCCAGGTAGCTGAATTTTACAGCGAGCACAAGTTTTAAGTCAGACAAAATTGTTTAATAATATTTACCGGAAAGAACTTGAAATTGCATATAAAATTTAAAATATAGTTGGGAATTGATTATTGCATAAACATTAGTTGATGTATGATATTAAGTATTATGGTATTTCATTCTTACATAGAAATTAATAGATATTTTTACAACTCTATGGTAATTAAGTAAGATTAATGTAGTAATTGAATATCAAATATATAGTAGGCATGAGGCGTATTTATCGTCATTGGTATAAATACTCGTTATTTAAAAGTCACAGTCTGTCACTATGACTAGATTCGAAAAATACTCGTGACTGTGTTTTTCATCTCACTTGTACTTAAACGAATACACTAAGAGGAGGTGAGACAACCGTAGTATTTTTAATGTATGGATATAACAGTGCCACCTGGTCTCCGTAATTTCAAGGAACGCTAGTTTTTAGAAAATATCAACTAAAAAATAGCTCTTTTGTCTCATTTATTTACGACATCAAGCAAAGCAACCAAATTAAATCTAGACCGATATTTTACTAAATTACGCTATCGCGCCACCTATTGTGAAATACGTGTAAGTAGTTAATCAAATCTTTAAATATAAAATGTAACAACTAACTTATTTTTAGTTTAGAATAGCATTAATAATACAACTATAATAAACGGATTAGGTATATTCATTCAATAATAGATATCTACATAACAACTTTGCAACTGCGCTAAATTATCTTCTAATATTTAGTGTTTGCGGAAAGTAAAAATAGATGGCATTTTAAAGTTAATTATACTAGTAGGTAACTACTTTAATTATATTTAAAAATATCGCGCCATCTGTTATCTGCTTATTTATAAAAAGCTAATAATAATAAATGTAATATTTACATAGGTAGGTACCTACATAACGTGATCTGTAAGCGAAGCGAATGTACCTACCAACAGGTTAAACAAACGTATGACGCCATCTGTTATCCCTAACTTTAACAATGCAAGTATTTCAAAATATCATCACCATCTCGCTCGTTCTTAAGCGTTTACGCTAAGAGGTGAGACAAACATTAGTATTTTTAATACCTGAGCATACAGCGCCATCTTATTCCCGTTCCTATAGTTTTAGAAAATATCATCACCATCTCGCTCGTTCTTAAGCGTTTACGCTAAGAGGAGGTGAGACAAACTTAGTATTTTTAGAATACCAATATCGAGTAGTCGCGAACCTAGTATTTTGTCACTGGTATTTGTCACTGATATTTTAAAATAACAGTCACTGTGATAACTAGTATTGCCATGTACCTAATACGACACAGCTCTAATTATATAGTTGTAGTAGGATTGGAAGCGACATCTGGTGGACAAACGTGAATTAATATCGATGTAAAAAAGGGAGCGGCGTGTCTGCTTACGAAGTTATGGTTGGTTGTGCTATGTGTTCGTAGATGGCGCTGACAATGATTTTACTATAAAATTTTCGTAAAAGAATTTAAAATGTTTCATATCGGTAACGCCATCTGTTGAGAGTGAGCGGTATTGAAAGGTTGGCTTTGAAGTAGAAGTGGCTCGGTATTGAGTGGAGATTTGGAAGTGTTTATTGTGAAACAAAGATGGCGTGGTTGGTTGTCATATTTCATTTGAAAGTATGATAGTTGAATTTTAATTTAACTTGTAAACATTTAATATTTTAAAATTAAAACTAAGTTTTAACATTGCAGATTCCGGTCGACTTGATAAAATTTCAATAAAATATTAGAAGTTTAAAAGGTGATTAGAAAGAGATAGTTTTTGTGTGAACATTTGGAAAGTTTATTTAAATTAAACTCAATTTAAATGGGTAGCTTAAATAGTGTGCGGTGAATCTTTTTTTTTAATTAGAATAAATTAATTAAAATTTAGATAAACATTATCAGTGATACATTTGAAGCAAATTAAATCTATAACAATGCCTAGGCGTCAATCTAAAGCTAGTCCTGTTGGAACCAAGACAACCAACTCTAATAACAAGCGAGTGTCTGCAGTTAGACCTGCTACTAAAGTAAGGAAGATTAATTCTTTACAATACATATCTCGAATGATGGAAAAGGCAATGAATAACATCAATAATAAAATCTCGGAGTTGGAAAATAGAATGTCTACTCCTAGTGGATCATCGGACAATGTTATGCCGAGAGAAAATTGTATTCAACCTATCATACAGCCGGGAACATCAACGGTATACTATCCAGTGGCGCAGATGCCTACGGAAAGACCTAAGTTTCCATTTAAAGGAAAACATCCTGTGACGTTCATCGAAGACCTGACTGCTTATTTAAGAAGGTCTGCACCAGAGGCGAGAGATATAATAGACATTGTCATAGATTGTCTTGAAAATGAATCACGAAATTGGGCGCGTATTTATAGAGATAGATGGACAGTGTTTGAAGACTTCAAAAGGGATTTTTTAGACACATATTGGGGCGAGGCTGAGCAGAATGAATTAAGAAGACGAATCAGTCAAAATTCATGGGACGGAGTCCAGTCTATGTTAAGCCATTTCATTACGTTATGTGGACAAGCGAAGATGTTGACGTATCCTATTCAAGAGAGACAATTGATAAATGACATTATGAATCATTTTCCTAAAGATGTTCAATATGCTTGGTCAACAAGTAATTACACATCGATTCTTCAAGCTACGGAGTTTCTACGAAAGTTAGATAACATTAATAAGCAAAATAACTTCAGTAGTGGCATTAATGCCCATTCTAGCAGCGTTCAAAGACCTGAGATGGCAGCTCAACAGCAGAATGGCAGAGGCGGTCACAACCGGAAGCGAATTATGAACACTAGATCAATGAGTAAGGTGATACCAAACAAGAAGAATAGCATTAATGGTACGAATAGAGTAGCTAATGATAACAATGTTTCTATAGAAAGTTCTGTATCAACAGAAAATTTAAACTAATAAGTGTTGATGTGACAGACCCCGGTACATCAACTTTAGTAGGGGCGAACAGTACATCAGTAGCTTTAAGAATTATGCTTAAACTCGGGTGGGAACCTGGACAGACATTAGGTAGACATAGTAATGGTATACGTAAACCAATCATAGCTAAGGGACAATATTGTAAATCAGGGTTAGGCTCAGGATTAAATAAAAATAATTCAACAGATTTCAAGTATAAAATCATACAAACATTAAAAAATCAATCGGAAATAGATAATGAGTCATTAGTGCAAACCGAAGCAGTCTTTTCATTATTTGACGAGGAAGATAATATTACCGCGGATAAATTAGAAATAATTAAATCTGAGATTGAAGTGATAGTATCTGGTAAACGAGTCATATGTTTAATCGATACAGGGAGTGACATAACCTGTATTTCAGAATCATTTTGGGAATCTTTAAAATCATTAACTGGGAACAAATTAGACATGTTACCTGTTAAGCCGATTCAGATACGTGGAGCAGTAGGACAAAAGAGTGCTAAAATACAACAAATGGTTTTATTGCCTGTAAGATTTGGGGTAATTGATTTAGAGATTAGATTTTTTATAGTACCAAAATTAGTTCATTCAATGATACTAGGATTTGACTGGCTTATGGCAAATAATGTTAATATTAAATTACAAGAGCCATCCATAGGGTTAGTTATCGAACATAGAGATCAACGAGTATTAATTCCGTTTATTAAATATAATTTTGAGGAAAAGAGAATTTGTGATATTACAAAGGTAGACAATAGCTTTGATTTCAATAAATATTTACAAGAAATAAAGACGGGTACACCTCTTAAAGGAACTCAATTAAATAAATTAAAACAGATTCTAATTAAATATAGCGAAGTATTTGTTAAAAGGTTAGGTAGAGCTAATTGTTATCAACATATTATCAAAATGATGGATCATAGTCCGATAATTAAACGGTCTTATCCCGTTCCGTACGCGTATAGACAAAAAATGGAAGAAAAATTAGCCGAAATGGTTGATATGGGAATAATATCTAGAGGTTCAACACCGTATTGTAGTCCGTTAACTTACACCTTAAAATCTGATGGTTCAATTAGAGTTCTACTAGATGCACGTGAAATCAATAAATACATGATAGCTGAGTCGGAAGCACCTCCGATGCAAATAGATGTTTTAAATTCATTTCATGGGGTTAATTATATTAGTATAATAGACTTGAATAATGCATATTTTCAAATTGCCATTTCTGAGGATAGTAAAAAGTATACCGGGTTCACATTTAATGGAAAATCTTATATGTACAATGTTTTACCACAAGGACTTAAGACTTCAGTGGGAAGTTTCAGTAGAGCTATGGACTTAATATTAGGGCCTGAAGTTAGACATTTTTGCGTGAATTATCTAGATGACCTTGCTATCTTAACTCAAGGAACGTTAAATGAACATTTAGAACATATTGATATAATATTAAACAAATTAAAGTCAGCGGGGTTAACATGTAATCTTGAAAAATGTAAATTCATATGTAAAGAAGTTAAAATGTTAGGACATATTATTTCTACCGAGGGAATTAAAACTGACCCAGAAAAAATAGAGTCAATTAAGAATTTCCCAGTTCCCAAGAAAATAAAACATTTAAGAGCATTTTTAGGACTCTGTAATTATTATAGGCGGTTCATTCCTGATTATAATAGTATAATTCAACCCTTATGCCAATTATTAAAAAAGAGCAAAGGATGGACTTGGACTTCAGAAGCACAAGTAGCCTTTGAAAAATTGAAAAATAGTTTTTTAAAGACAATAATGTTGCATCATCCGGATATGTCTAAACCTTTTTATTTACAAACAGATAGTTCGGGAGTAGGTCTTGCGGGGGGTTTTATTTCAGTACGATGAACAAAAGGAAATGAAAATATTAGGCTATTGTAGCAGATCTCTTAGGGGCGCCGAATTAAGATGGACTGTTACTGAACAAGAGTTTTGGGCTATAATTTATTGTTTAAGGAAGTTTGAAACCTATTTGAGGGGCGCAAAGCTTATAATTAGAACTGATCACAAAGCATTGATGTTTGTTAGGACATGGAAATTGTATAATAGTCGAATAATTAGGTGGATATTGTTTCTCGAACAATTCGATTATAGTATCGAACATATAAAAGGTAGAGATAATGTCGCTGTTGATGTGTTATCTAGGTTCCCACCTGATTCATCAATGATACAAGAAGATAGAATCTATTGTCCTGAAATACATTATATGGAAATTAATAAAAATAAAACATTAATAACAAACTTAAAAAATATATCTAGTTTTCAATCTAACGATAATGAAGTACAGTTGATAATGGATATTATAAATAACATTAGTAATAATCATAGTGGTAGAATAAATAATATTGCTAAGCGTTGTTATATCAAGGATGGAGTGTTATATTTTAAAATCGATTCAGATAAACATGTAATTTATTTACCCTCTCAGTTACGAGAGGAAGTAATTTCTCAAATTCATAAAGAAATGGGACATCGAGGGGTTTTTAAGGTACTCAAATATATTAAAGATAGATTCTATTTTCCTAATATGCATAGAACAGTTAAAGTATTATTAAAGACTTGTCATCTCTGTCAAGTTTCTAAAAGTGATAATATAAAATATGTAGGTGAATGTAAATCTATTGTGACAGAAGAAATAGGTGACTTAGTTATGGCAGACTTATATGGACCATTGCCGAAAGGACGGTTTGGTTCTGCTTATATACTTGTAATTCAGGATTCATTTAGTAAATTTATTAAATTATATGATTTGTCTAAAGCCACTTCTCGTTCAGTTATTACAAAATTAAAACAATTTGTTAAAATAATTAAGCCTAAAGTAATTATGACTGATAATGGTAGTCAATTTTCATCTGAAAGTTGGAAACAAACTTTAAAAGATATGGGTATAAAACCTATATTTACAACTGTAAGAAATCCTCGACCTAATACGACAGAGAGGGTTAACAGAGAACTAGGACGTTTATTTCGAACATATTGCCATAAAAATCATAAAAGTTGGGCAACGATATTAAATAAAATCGAAACATTATATAACAACACATTTCATGAAAGTACGGGATTTACTCCTAATGAAATATTATATGGACTGAGTAATGACATGTCATTTGATAGTTGTTTGCCTCAATTAAATAAGTCTAAAGATATTAATCAAATTAGAATTCAAGTTAGGAAAAATTTAAAAGATAACAGTATTAAACGACAAACTAAATTTAATAGGTCCCATCGTTTAATTGAATTTCAGATTGGAGATTATGTAAAGATTCGTAAGGTAAATAAGTCAGAGGCTCAAAAGAAACTTATAAAAAAGTTTCAATTGCTGTATGAAGGACCTTATGTAGTTAGTGCGATTCCATTTGCAAATGTTTACACATTAATGGACCCTATAACTAAAGAAATTAGAGGGAACTTTAATACAATACATCTAAATAGATATTATCAATAATAAATTGATCACGATCAATTATAGATGTTATCAATGTTTAACTGTTGATATAAACATTTAAATTAATAATGTGGAATTGAAAAGGATAGATTTTAAATTAGAATATCAATAAACGTTATTGAAGATTTATTATATATTTTCAAAATAATTTAATGTCAAAACTATAGATGATTTTATAAGGAAATGAATTGCACTTAAATAAGTTAGATATGTAAGAGATTAGGTTATTAAGATAGTAATTAAATGATTAAAATAGATAGTAATAAGTTAGATAAGTGTAATTGTAATTAGGTTTAGTTATGAATAAAAATAAAATTTAGGGATATGATGGGTCAGGGAAATGACTCAACTAATTTTATTGGAGCGCTTAAAGGTTCTCACATAATTATATAACAATTTAAATTTCAATTGACTATTAAGTCATATATAAATTTTTTTCATCAATTCCTAACTTATTAAGCGCTAGCTTAATAGAAATAACAATTTAATTTTCAACTGACTATTAAGTCATATATAAATTTTTTTTCTCATCAATACCTAACTTATTAAGCGCTAGCTTAATAAAAATAGTTGGTGGGGAGTAGGGCGGTCATTTCTTCACAAAAGTAACTGAACATTTTCAGTTATATTCAATCTAAATTAAATTGTAAAAATATAGGTCAAACCTTAAAATTTGACTGTTTGCAGTTCGAGTTGTCCAAGTACTGCAATATACTAAACAACATATCACCAATTCATATTAGTATTAGATATGAATTGTGCAATTGTATTCAAATATTTTAATTTATTCATTCTGAAAGGAGACGGATACGATTCCATACATTCTTGGGCCGAAATGCAACATAAAATATAACGTAATGAAAATGGTACCAATTAATGTATTTACGCTTATAGATCCCTCGCTGAAAATTCTGTACATTTTGGCTATTTAAGAGCGGAGTTATTAGACGTTTTGTAAAATTGAGGTTATGTTACAATATCTATGAAAAACCCAATCGCTAAGTTCCTGAAGCACTAATGTTTATCATATTATATCATTACAAATATCAATCACTTGAAACCATAAATAAATATCAGGAATGGACTCAGGATGCATCTGAATACACTGAAAACATTAAACAATTATAAACATGATTACATGAAACGAGTGACAGTGACGGGACCATGACAGGGCACACAGTTTCAATATCAGTCAGCTGTCAAAGCTGTTATTAAAAATAATTAGGATTTATTTTCAATCGATACGAAATCGATAATAATTTGGGTTTATCAGATATTAATTTTTATTTTCGATATTAATGTAACTTTATTTAAATACACTTTATTGTTTATAACTTCAATTGTGTACCTGAATACTTTGAGTTAATTAACTAGTGCAAACCTTTTTTTTTAATTCTATAATCGATTATAGTTAAATCGATACCCAATTAACTTGACGAAAACTATCTTTTTCATTTTTCTCAGCTTCCAGATTCAGAATTGAGCTGATATTATATATTTAAAAAAAAAAAAAAAAAAAAAAAAAAAAAAAATATGACCAATTTTTTAAACCATATCTGTACTTAATACATTTTAGCCTAAAAGTCCCCATCTCCTTTAAAATAAGATGAACTGCACTCTGTTAAGTTGTATATTTAACATTGAAGAGTCGGATTTTATATTTTAAAACAATATGTGTATTGTTTTAAGATAAAATTGAGCCTAGAAGTAGGAATTCAAATCAGATTGGATCTATGTGAGTGTGAGAGTTGGTGAAGGGGCTGGAATGGTTGGTTGGAATTGATTATTTTGATTTTAACTATTGAATATAACTCTAGTAGTATGATTGATGAGAGGTTGGATGTTTGGGAGAAGAGTATGCTTCTAAGTGCTGTTGATTGAGGCTGAATGTAAAGAGTCATGAGTGTCCTTCAGTTGAGAGGTAACGAGATACAGAATTGTGTTATTTGATTACGTTGTTGTGATTAATTAATAATTACGATAAACTACATTATATAATTAAGGGGCGATTGTAACGTAACACGTAAACACAATTCAGTTCTAAATTATTAGTCTATAAATTTTAGTTATACTTGAGATAACAAACGCATAAATTGAAATGTGAGTTGACACGTAAACATAAAACAGTCAATTCAATGAACGGAAATTGTTCAAATCCATTAGGGACCCAAATTTTAAGTTGTACTTAAGAATAGAAATTTATTGGCTAGGAACTCAAACAGTTTGACTAAACGTGTTAAAATATTAGGCGATAAATTTTATATTCGAGACAAGCTTAAATTGGTTGTGTTGACAGATTCGGTGAAACGTTCTAAGGGCCAATTCCACTGATAGAGATAATCGCGATTAACGGAGTTTAGAGCTGGAAATTGCATTTCACCAACATAAACTAAACGCAGTTAGAGAATGAGTTTAAATTCTAAACGATCGATTTTTGGCGTTTAGCTGTGTAAACACGTTTTGTCTAGTGCTTCTAACGGTCTAACCTATTAAAAACAAATCTTGTCAAGTTGTCATATGATATATTCTGATACTCGAGTTTATAGTAGTGTATCTCTATATATATATATGAATGAATGGCTGAATGTGTTGCTGAGCGCGGGTCTTGGGAGCGGCAGAGCCGATTACGCTAATTCTTTTTCATGATTCCTTAGGTATGAGGATGGTTGTTACGGAGAGAAATTTTAAAAGAAAATTGCCTGAAAAAAGGTCTTAAAACAACACTTTGCTGTATTCCCGTACAAGTGATTCGTAATAATAATTAAACGAAAGCCAAGATTAGAATCGAACTATAAATTCGATTAAGCAAAACATAGCTTTATTAAACGGTGGAACCCGGCCCTAAGGGTTCGAGGCTAGCCGTGGATACAGTTTTTTTTTGTGGAAGTCACAACAAAAAACCCGGCCAGGGTTGCCATCACAAAGTTTTAAGTTACCTTGTTTTGAAATAAAACCTACAAAATTGACGTGTATTTACTTTACATTAACACGTAAGGTTAAAAATGACAATAATCGGTTAAATAACTTCCTTTTGAAATCGGTTGAATAATACATTATTCTTCACAACCGTCATACAAATTTATCGTAACTAACATTTTTTTTCTTCGGCTTTATTCAATGTATATTTGTTTTTCCCTTTTATTGTTTATCTTTGTTGTGTTTTTTGTTTAATTGATTTACGCAATTTCCTTCGGATCGGATAAAAGTGCTTACAGCCAGTAAAGCTCAATTTATTGAGGAAGTAATAATTTTATTCCTTGTTTTTTTGTAATAATTTTATTCCTTGTTTTTGTGTTGCACTATAATGACTTATAAACTATCGATTAAATTATTAGGAAGAAACAATTACACATTGGATTGCCGTATCTTTGAACACGGCAATGAACCGAAGATATCCAAATTTCCTTGTGACACGGGAGTTGCCGTGTGGATGGGAACACTGCAGGGCGCGTTGGTGGACGTGTGAGGGTGGGGGAAAAACAGACGCGAGATTTGAATATATACGATGGAGAGTTTGAATTCGGGCAGTCAGTCCGACAGTCGGGATTCGATTTTGAATTCGAAGTACAGTGTTGAGAGCCCTCGGCTGGCGGAGCTATGGAACTTCTGACTTAGATCAATGATAGAAATACCTAAAAAGTATTTTTTAGATCTGGTTCAAAGATTTCATTAGCGTAAGCTGGCCGAGTGGCAATGTCGCTTCAGTGTAGATCGCGAATTAGTTTTAATTTATTTTTTACTGATTATTCTTAAGTGCAATTCTTTATTATAAAAAAATCTTAGTTGTAATCCGCTAAATAAATTCAGTGAAAGACCTGTGATGAAGCGCTCCTGATTGGTTCGAATGCATTAATTTTTTATATATTTGCATGTGAAACAATTTTACAATTTAGATACGTTAGGATATAAACCTGTGAGTCACCAATTAGTGTAGAATTAAAATGATGCATGTTTGGTTTTCTGCATGTTGTGTTTCTTTTACTGATTTTTATAACTTTTACGGAGATTTTTAATAAAAGATATCTAATGAATTATTAGTTAGGTTTACATCGATACTATTAATTATTGATTAATTACTGAATGAAATTATTATGAAAAGGTTTACATTGATACTATTAATTATTGATTGATTTTTTTGAATGAAATTATTATGAAAAGGTTTACATTGATACTATTAATTATTGATTAATTACTGAATGAAATTATTATGAAAAGGTTTACATTGATACTATTAATTATTGATTGATTATTGAATGAAATTATTATGAAATAAGCCTTATGACCATAATTATATTGAATTTAACTGATAAAATGAAATCTAACTTAAGTAAATAATCACAATATGATGTTGATAGGATAAAACGAAATTACATTCGGTTGACTTTAAAGTACATATAAAAATTGAATGAATCTTTGGTTAAAACTATCATATTAGATATTAAGGGTTAAATAGAATTTCGTTAGGGTGTATTTAAATAATGAAATGAAATTTTACTGTGTTGTTTAATGAAGTCATTACTTAGGAAGTAGATAGAGTAGTGGATATTTCTATAATATGACCTATAAACAAACTAATGATTAGTTGTCGTATCTTATTGAATATTCTCTACATATAAATATGCTTCTAATGAATGTATATGTATGTATGTATATGTATATATATATATATATGTATATTTGGCTTCATTTTGACATTACACAAACTTTTGTAGTTCAAACATTAATTTAAGAACTTGTAGTTGTTAAATATATGTTGGAACGAGGTAACAAAGTGGTTGTAGTCTTGAATGAGTTCAAGGATACTTTTAGCTCTTGAATACATTCTAAGATGAGGTAATTATACACTGAACCTTGACATTACACAAGCTATTGTAGTTTTGAACATTGATCTAAGAATTTATGTTCTTAAATGGGTGTCAAGACGAGGTATCTGGTAGACTGGAGTGTCTCATTCTCACGATGACTTTCATTGAACTATATAAACTATGTTAAGGTGAATCCATAAATGTTTGTATTCGCCAGTGTTTTATTATAGGTATCCCCTATAAGGCTTGGCCTGTCTAAGCCACAGTTCATCGCGTCATCTATGCTAGGTAGATCCTAACCTTGGCCTATCTAGTAGAGAAAGTTGCGTGTACTTCCTACCAACCTCTGCGTTTGTATTTGCCTAACTGAACTATGTTCTTGGTAAATACTATACGTACGTTTCCTTATCTTTGATAAGAGTTCCTCATCTTTGATGAGAGACATTGGACAAACTCCACCAGACACCTAGTGTATGGTAGTTGTTTGAACTGCAACAAAGGTTAGTAATTTTTATTTGGACAGTGGTATGAAGTTCTATTTTAGACTAATAGAGAAACATATTCACTTTTCCAATTAATTTATTGCTAATTTTTGTGGACGGTCTCTACTAAGTCCTAATGGTGGATTTACTGAGATTTAAGCCGAGCCTTAATCAAGCCCTCTTGTGTTTTTCAAACATACAAACATTGATGGATTATAAAACCTATTAAATATACATTCTCTTTTCATAGTGAAAATGAGATACTCTCAGAGATTCTGATTGAGTAAATGAAATATGTTATATTTAGTTGTTTTATTTATCTCTCGACACTACTATGTCCTTGATAAATCCATTCAGTTCCTAAGAGAGCCTGATATATTCAAATGATTAACAACTTAATTACTGGTTCAATGTTTCAATTGAACAACCTATTCTGGTTAATGAATGCTGTTTCATGTAAGTGCTATGAGTCATGCAAAGACAAACCTACACAATACACCTACTCTACATGTTGGTCTTATACCTTTAATTATTCTTAATTTCCTTATAGGACACTCGAAAGGTTGCGTTGTCGCCAGTCGCCAGTCGCTGTTTGACCCATCTCATAATGGTGGCTAGGCTTGACAATATAGCTGACTATAGACTCGTAACTCAGTAGGTCTTCCTATGGGAACTTACACTACACAATCCTAATGTGACAAAAGTAGTAGGTTTCGTGATCGAATTTCAAAGTAGTTGTGTGACCGAAGTTCCCGTATGGGCTAGTAAGCACACAATGAAAAGATCAGTAGACACGATCTCCTTTTGTTCACGAGGAACACATCTTAATACCATGTCTGATTACAGCTTGGTAATTACATCAACTCTAGTAATTCACTGGTTATGTCTATATGGCATTCCAAGGGATTACTCAAATACAGTCATTGCATGATTGTGCTGCAACGGTATGAAACAAGCAATTGTTAGACAGGATATATTTCCATCTAACTTACTGTAGAAAATTGGGTACTCTCATTTCCTACCTATTACCCTTCTTTTGATTTGATAGCACCAACGTTGTGCCTAATTTAATTTAGTGCTTTCAGCACGGTGTGGATCGGATGGGTCGGAGGGGTTATGGTGGTAGCGACCCCCGGGTTCAGATGAACCCGGCCTTTTTAATTCCTTAATACCTATAAACCCTATCCAAACAGATTAACACATACAAACAAACACTACACATTATTTTTCACAATTATCTGAGATAATTTATTAACTGAATAAATTATTTCAAGATTATTAATAACTATATAATATGTATTTAATCATTATTTCATTTACTTATATATTTTTATTTATTTCATTTGTTTAGAGTTATTAGAATTTATCTATTATATCAGGTTTGAACTAAAAATACATGTAAAAGAAACTTAGGCACTATTCAATTAATCAATGTCAATATAGGATATCCTGAGTATAATTATTTAACTTTAATTCTATTTTAGCTATTTAGATTCACTAAAATATTAACAATTATAATTTACACATCCTTAAGGAGACGTCAGATCTATTAGTTAAACAATATAGGTGATAGTTATTTCTAAATGAATAAGTTTTATTCCTATTTATTCTTAATGGTTCAAATTTACTAAATCTTATTAATTCTAAATAAGTTACTTATAAGGTGTTATAAAGTTTAATATCTTTCTTTCCTTTTAATAGTATTCCAGAAGTTAGTTATCTATAGTATTTATATCACTGGTAAGTGTAAATATCTTTTCAATTAAATTTTAGGATAAATTAATTTCAGGAAATTAATGTCATTATGCAGAGATGTTATTTTAAATTAATGACTAGGTAGGATGTTAGTTAGAGTTTATAAAGAAATCAAGGCTTCTAATAACATATACTATGTCTTTCCTTCGGCATACCATAAAAAGAACTGAAGTTACTCTGAAACAAAAATCAAACACAACGTAGAGTCCCTCCTTATACTAGACGATCACAATTATAAGGCCAAAGATAATTGATATCCTCTTAAGCTTAATATTAGTTTGTAACGCCACTACCATGATAGTGTTACAAATTGGTCCACGTGACCAGGATTATCATAAGCATGATGATTAGTCATCGGACCATTCATAGGGTATAACGTTACAAAATGGTGCCGTGACCAGGATATGATAATGGGTCTTAGGTCATCCATAGGTATAGTTACAATTGCTGCCGTGATGATAAGGATATCTATGTATATCCAATAGATCGTTTCATACTTTTTGAGTTACATATAATGCGTATTTACTTAACTATTTTTTTGTCGACCTACGTTGTTTTATACAGCATAACTTTTCACTGGATATACCGATTTTGACGATTTCTTCTGATTTCTTGTTTTGATCGAAAGCTGATGCTTGTCTTGTAGTCTGAAATTTGATGACTACTTTTAATCTTTGAAAATGCGCATTTACTTGACTATTGTATTTGCCGATGTAATTGTTGTCGGTATTTTTTTCATTTGCGAGCAAACACATTTTTTGTTTGTATACCTACATCTAGGGTGGCTAACGAAAATATTACCTACCCATCTGATGAAACGGACGGATTTCCTAATGGTACAATATATTACTATTACTCTAGTGACAATGTAAAAATCTCTTATAGCTACAAATTACAAAAAGCAAAAAATATACACAGTCTCAACATTTCATAACTTGAACCGCAGCCTTTCCTGGACGTGAACACAATATAATGAGGATGGGAGTAAAGAGAGTTTTCAGCGGACTCAAAAGTGCTCCAAGTAATTTTTTCTGCTTGATTTAAAACGATCGTATCGAAGCCCCGTTTCGACTCTTTGCGGTACACTTCAATTGTACTCGTGAGTTTTTAATTTCGTTAAAATATCGGACGTGAATTCTGTATTTGGTAATAAATAAACTGTAGCCGGCACTTTATCTAATTATGTATCGTATACGATATTTCGTTTCATTTTATACGTTTAATTTAAAAGTTACTTTAATTCCGTATACACTTTGAAGGTTTCACGGATGTTGCACGTTTGCGGTGAAGCGTTTGATCTCTGAACAGTACATAAGATAATACAATACAATAATCATACATTATTATTATTTATTAATATGTATTATAACACCTGTATAGACTAGTTCTACCTCACGTACACAAATTTTCTTTAATACCACTATGATAGCAAACAATTATACGGCCACTCAATGGTAAGCGATCACGATTCAGCCTGTAATATCCCACTGTTGGGCATAGGCCTCTTCTCCATGTAGGAGAAGGATCGAAGCTTAATCCACCACTCTGCTCCAATGCGGGTTGGCGGATAATGGTAAGCGTTTACCGTAAATTATGTAGGTACGCAGTTCCAGCAATATCACAGGCGCACTGTACTCCTAATATCAAAGAAAAGCATCTTCAAGATCTGTGGTTACCTTACCTCAATTCAGCCTGTAACATCCTCTTGCTGGGTATAGGTCTCTTTCCCCATATATGTAGAAAATGTATTGGAGCTTAATCCACCATACTGCTTCACTGCGGTTTGGCGGATAAGCAGTATCAAAAGCTGTGATTTTTCATAAGAGTCATGTGACGTCGAAATTATTCAGTCAGGTTACTTCAGTTTTTCAGCACGATAATGCTTGCTGTGTCTTACTTCATATCACCTAAAATTATCTAATGTACATTAATTTAAAAAAAAACTATATATCAGCTGATTGATGCCAAGCATAGGATCTAAGGTGCCTTAGAAACAGATGGCGTTGTAATAATATGAATATTAAATCAATACATACATTTAACTAACGATCCCCTAAAACCAAAATCCTGCGTCGACACGAGACAGCTCTAAAGATTAAAATTCATCTCCGTACGTTCCACATAAACAAGTAAATTGAATTTCACGCTATAAAAGCCAGCCAAGTTATTTTATGCTGGCATAGTTTTGCGCTTAATGTGAAAATTAAAAGTTGAACGTGGCGCTGTATCGTTAGTGCAAGACTACTGGAGTAATTTTTTCCTGTCTTGAAATATTAACTAGAAAAAATATCAATAATTATTATTATGGGAAATTATTATTATGCTAAAATCTTATCGTTGTTTATGTTTTGATAGGCATTTGTTATTGTTGAAAAGCACGCATATGATATTAGCCCAAATGATGGTTCTAATATTATCTACATACTAGCTGTGCCCCGCGGTTACCCCCGCGTTAATTCGAGGAAAATCATAGCTATAGCCTTTCCTAATTTCAAGTTTGTAGGTGTATTTTTCATTGGACTTTCATACAAACAATCATCCCCTGTTTTAACCCCAAAAGGGGGTTGATTTCTCAAAATACATTATTAGTACACCTCAACACCGTCTATAGACCATACATTATGAATTTCAAGTCTATTACTTTAAAAACATAGGACATTCATACAAACTTCCAACCCCCATTTCACCCCCCGTTCTTAGCTGACCTCTACTTGGCGAAAGGAATATTCCTACCAACTCTACGCCTTATGGTTCCAGAGATATCGTGATGAGTCAATGGGTGGAAATCATTAGAACCATCATTTGGGCGTTTTGCGGTATTGTCTCGTTTAAAATAAGAAACGGTTACATACTATAATACAATTTTTATACAAATAGCTCGTCATGGTCACTGATCTTTATTAATTTATTTTTTCATTTATTTAATTATCAAATAAAGAAACAATATGTACAAATTTATAATTATAATTATTATAATTATCTTGTAACAACAAAAATCGTCAAAAACCTATAATCATGCTATTTTAACCGGTTTTCTCTTAAAATGAAGTATGTTTAGAAACAACAAGGCTTAGGTTTATATCTAAGCCTAATAAGGATTATTATAAGACCATATCGAGAGTTCAACTATAATTACTGCGTAAACAATTCTAAAGACGCCGCGTTGGCGCAGCGGTCACAGCACTGGATTGCGATTGACTGTTGCGCGGGCGGTTGCGGGTTCGATCCCCGCACACGACAACATTTGTATTGGCCATACAGATGTTTGCCGTGGTCTGGGTGTTTGTGCAGTCCTTGTGGGTCTCCCCACGTGCCTCGGAGAGCATGTTAAGCCGTCGGTCCCGGTCGTTATCATGTATAGGTACCTGATCGCGATCGTTACTCATAGTAGGGAATATATCCGCCAACCCGCATTGGAGCAGCGTGGTGGATTAAGCTCCGATCCTTCTCCTACATGGGGAAGAGGCCTATGCCCAACAGTGGGATATTACAGGCTGAATCGTATCGTAAGCAATTCTAACAACAAGAATGAGTAAGATTTATTGCCGATCTAAAAATCTTACAAAAAAAAAGAACAAAAAAAAAACGACTTAAGACCACGCAACTGAAGAAAAACTTCTGCAAAATAGACCTGCATGGTGTCTTAGATATACGAAACGTAACTGGGTATAAGAGAAAGAGAGAAAGAAAATGCGTGCTCGCACCTCTCTCTCTTGCTTCATTTGTCTCGCCCAATAGCACTTTTCGTAACGCTCTCGTGACGCATTCAACGGCTTACTCCCCAACTCAAGCGTGCGTAAAGAAGTTTTACTTCAAAAATTATTAATTGGTAAATACTCGTATATAAGTCGTGGCCTTATTGCAAAAGCAGTTATCTCTTCAAGCGAACCTAAGATAGAATAAATTATTGATCTCTTAAAAGTATTGATTTTCAACTTAAAAAAAAAAATTTAATCTAAAAACGAATAACCTAAATCTTACGTTACTAACTCGTGAATAACCGGCTTTTGTGACAGGCTTTCAGGGAATAATTTGCGTGACTAAAACAAAAAGCAGAATCAGAGCTAACTGTTAGAGCGAGTAACAGCTTAATCAAAGTTCGGTTTTGCGTCTGAATTTTTGACGAAGGTAATAGAAATTCGAGTCTTGATTTGGTAAAAAGTATAAAACCTGTAGAGTTTTTTATCTGTGGAACATTAACATAACAAGTAGTTCAAATTTTTAAACAACATATTTATTAGCAAGTAAGTAAAAGTAACAAAAATAAATACGTTGAAACGGTGACGGCTTTCAGGCAGTGAAATAAGTTTTTTTTTTTTTTTGTGAACTGACTGTTGTTAAAATGTACTAGTCTGATATTGGGCAAAATTTTAAAATGGTTTCAGTAGTCTGTGATAAATTTTAAAAAATAAATAAATAAAACATTTATCTAAAATAGCTAAATCACTAAGGGAAATTTAAATACAAAATACATCTATTCATATTTACACGTACATTTTATTTTATGGAACAAAGACAAGGTTATTGGGAACCATCAGTATAGCGTAACTGTATATATTACAACTTGATCTATCATAAAAAATCAACGAAAACATTAAAAAATTCGGCCAAGTGCGAGTCGGACTCGCGCACGAAGGGTTCCGTACCATTGACTAGGTACATTGATTGTAATAACGGGCAAAAAGCGGCTAAAAATCACTTTTATTGTATGAGAGCAAAAATAGGCAAAAATTACGTTTTTTGTATGGGAGCCCCCCTTAAATATTAATTTTATTTTAATTTTATTATTTATTATTAAAGTAAAAATACAACTGAGTATTTTGTGAATATTTCAAGTGCTACCCGTTGCCATTAATGATATCTAGCAAAAAAGGGCAATAAAATCGCGTTTGTTGTATGGGAGCCCCCCTTAAATATTTACTTTATTTTGTTTTTAGTATTTGTTGTTATAGCGGCAACAGAAATACATAATTTGTGAAAATTTCAACTCTCTAGCTATAGCCGTTCTTGAGATACAGCCTGGTGACAGACACACGGACGGACGGACGGACGGACGGACGGACGGACGGACGGACGGACGGACGGACGGACAGCGAAGTCTTAGTAATAGGGTCCCGTTTTTACCCTTTGGGTACGGAACCCTAAAAAGCAACGTCATTGGTACATTGGCAGAGAGTTCCAAAAATCAATATCAATAGAGGGTGATCCCTTTTCTTCATTCTAACAGACCAACTTACTAACAATGTACGTTAAAGAAACTCAGCGCGGACAAAATCACAAACTGCGCCTAGTAAAATATAATCGTAGGCGAGTTTATTGTTTCACTCTATCGACCTACTTACTTCTTTGTTGTTTTCAAAGGCCATTATTTGAGATCGTCTAAGATTCTGTAATTAATCACTCTTCAAAAACAACTTGTATTTCTGAACTAAATTCTAATATTTATTATTCGTTATTTATGATGCTTGTTTATGAGCTTTCTATAACATTTCCTAATATATTATCTAGGCTTACCTTATAGACAATAATAGCTTAGGATTGAATACACTGTATGTACTTATACGAAGGCAACATCTAATAACCAAAAACGAAATCGAACCAGCAAATAAAAAATTAGGCATGTAATTAAAAGGGAAATATTAGTGCAAATAAGGCACTTAAAGTGACAAGGCAACTGAGCTATTCTAAGCGATTCATTTTATAGTCAGTTAAACAGATAACGTTTCAGACAAGTTGCTACAAGTTAGAACAAGCTTTACTTCTAGAAACATGTTTAAAAATTTCCATCATCATCATCATCATCATCAGCCTATCGCAGTCCACTGCTGGACATAGGCCTCCCCAAGTTCGCGCCAGACATCCCGGTTTTCCGCAATCCTCATCCAAAATAATTAAAAAATTCCATACCTTTCTTTTTCTTGAGACAAAGTCGTCCTGAAGTCGTCGTCATGAAGTTTAAAGCGACCAAATTAAAAAAAATTTTAAATCGAATAACAAAATTCATAACATCTATAAAAACATTTCAATCGAATTCAAAATAAAAATAAAAAGCACTTACGAAATCGGTGAATGGAAAATTAGCTATAGCGAGAGTTCTAACTCGAACGAAGGTTTTCCTTTAATATAAAATTGATGAAAAAATTCTCTAACGTGTGTGGTTAAGCTGCATTTAAAGAACTCATCGATGGCCGCTCAATTATTAAAACTTTATCTACTAAAGCTGATCCAAGTATAGGCCTTTGAAACTTAAGTGCTCTTAATAACATCGCGGTAACTAGATTGAATATTCAATACGTGGGCGTCGTTTTCAATGAAAAGTTATTTGCTTTGGTATTATGTGATACAAGCTGTAATTTAGTTTAGAAGCTTAACGATTTTGTTATAATACTATTGATCTCATTATAAATAGAAGCAATTTATGTGTTTTATAGAAAAGTGGAGATCAAAAATAGCTTTACTCAAATAGGCTTCAACACCTTCAAATCGTCACTATACAAATTAAAAGTTACTCTTTTTAAAAATGTATGTCTGACGCCGCGTTGGCGCAGCGGTTACAGCACTGGATTGCGATTGGCTGTTGCGCGGGCGGTTGCGGGTTCGATTCCCGCACACGACAACATTTGTATTGGCCATACAGATGTTTGCCGTGGTCTGGGTCCTTGTGGGTTACCCCACCGTGCCTCGGAGAGCACGTTAAGCCGTCGGTCCCGGTTGTTATCGTGTACACCTGATAGCGATCGTTACTCCTAGTAGGGAATATATCCGCCAACTCGCATTGGAGCAGCGTGGTGGATTTAGCTCCGATCCTTCTCCTACATGGAGAAGAGACCTATGCCCAATAGTGGGATATTACAGGCTGTATCGTGATCGTATCGTATGTCTAAACAGTGTATTCATACAAATTTGATAATATCTTGCATGAAATACAGCGTCACTAAGTCCACAAATCTTAATAATTTAATTTTATCTTTATAATTAATGCTGCACCGAATAATAAGCTATTATTTTTTTTTGTACAATCTTTAAATATATTGTCAGACAATATCAATATCGTATGTAGGATTTTATTATATAATATGCGAATACCATAACACTGCGTTGGCAAACGCAGTGTGGGACGTCCTCCGGCCCGTTGGACCGACGATCTACGTAAGATTGCCGGCGTAGGCTGGATGAGGATTGCGGAAAACCGGGATGTCTGGCGCAAACTTGAGGAGGCCTATGTCCAGCAGTGGACTGCGATAGGCTGATGTGTGTGTGTGTGTGTGTGTGTGTGTGTGAATACCATAACCGAGCAAGGAGACTTTTACTCTGCGCAGTCGGAAACTAAGAGTTACAATTTCGTACTGCGATTATTACAATTTATATTAAAAAAATTGACATTCTTGCAAATATACATAATACTGCTAAAATATATATTGTAACGCAATTGTTTATATATTTATCTTATGAAAAGTACCCTGCAGGGAGACTCGAGCTCCAAGATTATAAATGCCGCTAATGGAACTTTTCAGCAAAAAAGCATTACCCCACAGTAACAGACGGTAATACCTACCTACGGTACCTACTTAGCTAAAACATATTAAACTCGCAGTAGCAACGTCGGTCAGTTGTCGAACTTTTCTAACAACGAATGCTGCGGAGCTTTGTCGACCGTTTAAGTATGACAAATGGGAATTCCTCTGAAATTTCGAAAGCAAGTTTATCCCAAAGAAAAAAGAGTCTCGTTATTTATTTACAAATTATAAGGTTTTTCACTTTTGTGTAGTCTCGATTCAGCCTGTAATATCCCACTGTTGGGTATAGGCCTCTTCCCCATGTAGGAGAAAGAATTTTGTGTAGTATTTTATTATTATTTATTATTTAAAGTATGACGGAGTTCAGTTCACGCTTGGAACAGATATTTGTATTAGTACGTTATTTCTGTTCAGGGTACTGATTTCGGAAAGCACAAAAAGCTGTCATGAAATACTTACGTAAAAACTTTACTTTTAAACTTGAGAGTAATTACCTACCAATCCTCAATAGAACAGCGCGGTAGATATAAGTGCCAACCCTTCTATTTAGATAGTGTTCGATTATTTTCAGTCATGAATTTTATAATATTTTTACGTTCTTTTTTCTTAATTCAATCTTTTCATAAATACATAAATATGTAAGATTTTGGAAGCTATGTAAACGGTTATTCTTCAAAACAAAAGAACCATTCATGCGAATACCTAAGCCAACATACGTAAATAGCTAAAATATATATTCTATTTCCATTTCTCGACCGTATAAACGGTTCACTGACCATTTGAAACATAACACCCACTTAGCTAGTATGAAAGGGTAGAAACACGGTCGCAATTCAATCCGAGACCAGCGGACCACTAATGACTCTACCAACAGGGCCAATCGTGATTTATTTGTTGTCGACGATAAACGCTCAGTTGGTACACGTCCTAATAATTTAGCGGATGAGCAGATGCTACTCAAGATGACGGAAATTATTATATTACTAGCGAACCGCCCCGGCTTCGCACGGTTGCAATGCTGAAACTAAATACTATCTACAATAAAAGATACGTTAGAAACCTCTAAAAATTACCAGTGTTTCTCTACTATATTATGCATGTATTATACATAAAAACCTTCCTCTTGAATCACTCTATCTACTAAAGAAAACCGCATTAAAATTCGTTGCGTAGTTTTAAAAATTTAAGCATAAATACAGACAGACAGACAGCGGGAAGCGACTTGGTTTTATAATATGTAGTGATATAGTACAAAATGTTATGTTTGAATAAATTAATTTAATGTAAAATGCTTTGACTCAATAAATTTCCTTAAACACGTAAAAGGCTTGTTTTTGAAAATCGTCTCTCTGATAGAAGAAAAGGATTAGATGCCATTTAATTAAATAATTTTCCAAAACAATGATTCCAAAACTATTCGAATTGTTAAATGCTCGATAAAAATATGTGTTAAATATGATATATAAAATGTAGCTATATAAAGCCACCTTTTTCTACATGGACTATGGATTTTATCGATTAATAACTTGAAATTATTTAGGTAGAGTACTGCCGGTGTTACATATAGAGCAATATTTGATCAAGATTTATAACTGCCCGACTAGGAGAGGTACAAAAGTTTCCAGCCAAATAATACTCAAGGAGTGTGAATTCCTGTTGTGAATACTAAGCCAGAAATCCTAAAATGCGCTATTTGTGCAACGGTGGACAACGTGCTTGAGAGGCTACGGTAACAGCATACCATCAGGGGGAACATAGGCTTGCTTGCAAGCCTAGTGGTATACATAACACACACACACACACACACACACACACACACACACACACACACACACACACTCACACTTCAGCATATCGCAGTCTACTACTACTGGACATAGGCCTCCCCAAGTTTGCGCCAAAAATGACGTGAACTGACCGTTTTGCCCACGCTGGGCAGGTTGGTTGTTGACCGCAGGGCTGGCTTTGTCGCACCGATGACGCTGCTGCCCGTCTTCGGCCTGTGTATTTGGAAATCAGCAGGTGGATAGCTATCCCGCCATCGGTCGGCTTTAACAGTTCCAGAGTGGTAGTGGAACTATGTTATCCCTTAGTCGCCATTTACGACACCCAAGGAAAGAGAGTGGGTATACATAACAAAATTATCAAATCACCACCCAACTCGTCAGGAAATGTCACTCATTACTAAACCACCATATGACATAATTCTGTTACTTATGACCATTAAAAAGCCAGCCCTGCGGTCACCAACCCGCCTGCCCAGCGTGGTGACTATGGGCAAAACACATGTGTTCACGCCATTTTTGGCGCGAACTTGTGGAGGCCTATGTCCAGCATTGGACTGCGATAGACTGATGTGTGTGTGTGTGTGTGACCATAAAAATGAAATTTTATACAAATTAACCCACAAAACAGTCCGCTATCCTCTGTCACTTGGTCCAGCCTGTTACTCACACCTGCTACTAACTTTCGATATTCCAACGCAAGCGATAATTGGTTCCAGTTGTTTGGGTGAAATGACGCACCAATTAAATTTTGTTGAATGGAAATCTCGGGACAAGCTCGTTCAAGGTATCGGTTTACTGAGCTTTAATGGTTAATTGAAATAAAATAAATTAGAATTGCGAATTGTCTGAAGTATTGTTTATTTCAAATATATAATAACTAAAATTAATTAACTAAATTTTTCATGCACGTGTAAATCGCGTAATCGGATGCTTTAAAATTATTTTTTCACAACAAGACACTGCAATAAATAGTTCAATTTTGTAAAGACTTATAAATATATACCTATTAGGTACTATTAACTTAACATTTGTTCAAAATTTTCATATACTTGAAATAATAGTCGCATAAAATTAATGTATCAAACGATTGACGTTGTTTTATTAAAGTGAAACTTTTATTACATCCATCATCTCAAACTTTTTCGTGTGCGTGTTGCATGTCGCATGACGGTCAGCCATCTCTTATGATTTCCTAGAACTAAGACACTAATGACAACATACAGCTGATGTAATGCAATGGCGTGCAAAGAATATGTTTAGGAGGTTCCTATTTCATTTCAGTTCCTTGAAAAAAAGTTTCACTTTTACCGTAGTTTCATAAAAACACACAGGTTTTTTACTAATAATATAAATACCTGTAAGAGCACCAGACCCTCGTCTTGTATAAGACTGATTAATATAGTAGATTAAGGCCACATTTACCTTCTAAACTTAAAAACTACTCATCAGATCTCCCGCAATTTTAATGATACCAGACGACAAGCCTCAACTTTCGAATAAATTAAGAATCTTAAAAATTCGTTAAATTCAGCAAAAAGTTATGAAATAACATATTAAAAAATACAATCTTATTAAGAACATATTTTGTAGTTGTTTAAAAAACACATTACAGCTATTGTGTACATGGTTATAAGCCTATAGTATTTTGTAAAGTTAAAAATATTTCGAGAAAAAAAAGGTCCAGTAAATCCCTATACAACTATAATAACTCAACCCAGCAACTAAGCCTCTTAGCGCTTTGATTGTGATTAAAAAGTTCAACTGATACTAAAATGCATATGAAAGAAACAAGTATTAATTATATTTATACTGAAATATTAATTACAATAAATAGTATGTCGTAATTTAAATACAAGTACACATGTCAAAAGTGAAACTTCTTTGGCATACTAATTGAAAAGGTATGATAATTTAAAAACGAATTGAAAAAAACAACGTCACGCGGTATTCCCAGGCGGTCACCCATCCAAGTACTGACGTGTGAAGCGTTGCCGCGTTGCCTTTCTCTCAAATTTTATCGTCATGCGCCTAAAGAAGTTTCACTTCAAAAATGTCATTATTTTCTTAACTAATCGTAACTAATATAGCTTGAAAATGACCCATTTCTGGGCAAACGCCTCTTATTATACAGAGATGGAATGGAGCCTATTTCCTCTTTCTCCTATTAAATTTTTATCTACGAATATCACTTGTTTACGACATTACTAGCCGACGCCTTCCAGTCTCCACATGCTCACAAAAAAAACCAACTGATTATCCAGCATAAGTAAAGTATTATTTATTACAGAAGATCACAGCTAAATAACACTGTTTTCAAGCAGTGTGGTATTTCTGTGGCGAGTAAGGTGACCAGAGCTACTGGGGAAAACTGGGGATGGGGTCGGCAACGCGCTTGCGATGCTTCTGGTGTTGCAGACGTTTATAAGCTACGGTAATTAACATCAGGTGAGCCGTACGCTTGTTTGCTGATCTAGTTATATGTATATAAAAAAAAGAAAAGTGTAACCTCGGTTGGTTATATAATTATAGGGCTATGATTAATTATCAAAAACATTTAAATATTTGAGCATAAAAAAACAAAATTCTAAAATCAATCTAAATTCTAAGAAAAAACTTGACATTGATATAAGTATTATGAAATTTTAAGACAAAAACGTTACTTCTAAAAATTAAAAGCTAAAATAGTACGGTGTTAGTGTACGTTTGTCGTAAAATATGAGCCGAAGTGACATGAACAGGGTTAGAGAGATAGCGGCTTTTCATATGTTCGCACAAAATATCCAGCCTACGATGTCAATAGGTAGCTTAATATATCTGTCTTCACACATAAAGTGATAACAATTGATTCTTACGATTTTGTTTTATTTGTTGTTTTTGAAGTGCGTATATTGCGTTTATTTTTTTATGTAACTAGGTTGGCAAACAAGCGTACGGCTCACCTGATGGTAAGACCGTAGCCTATAGACGCCTGCAACACCAGAAGCATCGCAAGCGCGTTGCCGACCCTATCCCCAATCCCCCAGGAGCTCTGGTCACCTTACTCACCAACAGGAACACAATACTGCTTGAAAACAGTATTATTTAGCTGTGGTCTTCTGTATGGTCGAGATACTACCCCAGTCGGGCTGCTCCATATTTTGAGCAGGAAATTTCCTGCTGTGCCCTACCTCAGTTGATTGAGCGTTTGATTGATACACGGCCTCTAGGACCGACCTCTTATCTGACCTTCTCTAACTGGAAGTTCTGACATTAATTAAGTTTTCATTTATATAAATTGCTATTATTTGCATTTATATGTGGACAACCAAACACATTTTACTGTGTTATATATTTTCGTATACAATTTATTAAGTTTTTTAAATGCCCAACGTTTCGGATACTTTACAGCAACCATGGTTACGGGAGGACTACTTATTACATCTTACTTTATAGCCAATAAAATGAAACCAACCCTATATTTCTGATTTAAAATAAAATCTCTCAAAAACGTGAAACATAAATAACTTTAACTGGCTTAAGACTGTAGCACCATAACTCCTAATAAAGTTATTCCTGGAGGGTCAATGTTCTGCGCTAACTACATGAAATTGTCGACAAAGGGTTCCGCAGTCAGTTCCTATCTAATTGAACCTCCGTGACTGCCGCTTCCTGTCTTCCATTAGCTCTCTGCACCACGTTCACGTTAGAAAACGAAACTAAAACTTTGTTACATGACCATTGCTGGCTGTAGTAGAAATAAATTAGATAAAGATAATCAAAATAAACTATGTTTATTGGTATGGTTTTTGTAACGTGACTAAAAGTAATTTTGGTTGATTGATAGAACGTCCTGTACTCGTAGTAAGACAAAATATACTGTTACTATGAGATGACAATGCTGTGAAAAGTCATTCCATATTTACAATAACTCAACGGGAAATTGCCGCTGACATACAAACGCTTTAACGAGATAAATTAATAAATTACAAAGTAAAGCATTTAAACTTTAACATTCATTTCGGAAAGGCTATATAACTGACTTATTGTTAGCATGACTAGAGAGCGATTCACGTGGTTTCGCATGTATTTTTAACCAAAACAATGCTGATAATATAAAATAAATATTTATTTGCAATATAAGCGCAAAAAAATGTGTTTATTTACGACATCACATTAGAAACCTCTAAAATTATCAGTGTTTCTCTACTATATTATGCATGTATTATACATATATTATATATATAAACCTTCATCTTGAATCACTCTATCTATTTAAAAAAACCGCATCAAAATCCGTTGCGTAGTTTTAAAGATCTAAGCACATATAGGGACAGACAGCGGGAATCGACTTTGTTTTATAATAATACTAGCTTCTGCGCGCGACTTCGTCGGCGTGGACTCCGCTCCTATTGGTCTTAGCGTGATGACACATAGCCTATAGCCTTCCTCGATAAATGGGCTATCTAACACTGAAAGAATTTTTCAAATCGGCCCAGTAGTTCCAGAGATTACCGCGTTCAAACAAACAAACAAACAAACAAACAAACAAACTCTTCAGCTTTATATATTAGTATAGATATATTGATATAAATCAATCTTTTTAGCAATATGTAAGTTAATTATACTACACGGAACAACATCGGTATTATGATTTCTAGGCATTGAAATATGACAATAAAAAACAATATATAAGATAATGATTGCCATAGAAAATATGAATTATCTTTTGCTATAAGATGTGAAAAAGCAATTTCACAATCTGTAATAATTAAATGATAAATTTTTATAAAATCTATCTATACAAATAAAAATTAATTCAATAAATACAAGCATAATTTCCAAACGAATGCACTAAATTTAATTTTTTATTGTGTGTTGTTATTATCAGAACAAAGTTTTATAACAAAAAGTAAATATAACAAAAAGTTACTAATACTTATTTATTCACGAAGAATATGGAGGTACTTTCGCTATGTCAGCTATTTTTACATGAATAATCGTATGATGTAGCACTGATGTGGGTTTTTCAGATCAGAATTGTTCGACATCCTGCAATGTCAACGCAGGTCACCACGTATGAACTTCAAAAGTCTAGACAGGTGTCGCTTCGATTTCTTTTACACAGTAACTTCTATAAGCGATAGTTTGAAAGGCTGAAATTTCATACTAAGTTTTATGTTACATTATTTATTACTATTATGCTGATATTATTTGAAAGACTGGAATTTTTTGATATCATTTTTTTTCATATCTGCTCCGTGGGTTGTGGGTTCGATTCCCACCTGTGTAATATTTTATAAATTAGCTAGAACGGTCGGTTGTTACCTATAATACAAGCATTTATTTACCTACCGAAGAAGCAGACGACCGTACGTGTATGTTGTAAGATTTATTTATTTTTTAATGACCAAATAGACTAGGCATTTGACCTCAATCTCACCTGATGTTAAGTGACAATGTGGTCGAAGGTGGAGCATGCCTGCCTAATAACAGCATATTCACTCTGGCCTTGGAGGCACCCAGATTGTATCGTTCGGGAAACACAGACGCGGGCAACGAGTTCCATTCCGCCGTAATAAAGATATTATATAATATAGTAAATAGTAAAGATATTTAAAGTTATTTTTATTTCATTTCTGATACAAAAGAGTAGTTTCAGATTTAATATACGGAGACAGTTTTGATTTATGTTTAAAAAGACGATAATAAACTACAACTGTTTTATATGTGTTTCAACTAGGAAGGTAGTAGTTTCCACAATTCTATTCACAGAGCGCGTCACCAACCCGCCTGCCCAGCGTGTGGTGACTATGGGCAAAACACATGAGTTCGCGCCATAATGTTTGGCGCCAACTTGGGGATGCCTATGTTCAGCAGTGGACTATCAATACCTGTCTGCAATGTCCGTAATCTTTGACTTTTATATGTAATTAACGCTTGCCATTTAGGGTAACGAGCTAAGTGATACCCATTTTTGAGCATTCTAACACATGTGAAAATAACACATGTATATAAAGTTGAAATTTCAAATTAGTTTACCCTACTTTTTGTATTTTTTATTTTACTGTTTTTTTTGGAATAATTATAAAAAAAATTAAAATACTAAACGGTACGTAGCAAATATTGAATATACCTACTTTAAAACGTAACATGACTACTATGAACTAGTGTTAACGACGCAACTTACAATTATTTAATTTGTGGGTTTATCTATAGGCCACTAGATGGCGTTGGATGTCAGTTAGATCTCGCTATCATTGTTTTGAAATTTGTATACTAGTATGGTAAAAGGAAAAAATAAAATCGTGGTGAACAATCCATACGACTTTCATTTCCTCCGAACACCTGAGGGAACGCAAGGGTTGTACGCCAACATTTGGTCCTTCGAGCCGGATAGGCGCCAGAAGAAGGCGCTACCAGCGGACGGACGGCGCCAGCAACGGAGGGCGCCAGCAGCGGAGGGCGCCAGCAACGGAGGGCGCCAGCAGCGGGAGGCGCCAGCAGCGGGAGGCGCCAGCAGCGGAGGGCGCCAGCAGCGGGAGGCGCCGGCAGCGGACTGCGCCGGGCGGAGGCGCAAGCGGACAGCGCCAGGCAGAGGCGCAAGCGGACGGCGCCGGGCGGAGGCGCAAGCGGACGGCACGAGTGGACGGCGCCGGGCGGAGGCGCAAGCGGACGGCGCCGGGTGGAGGCACAAGCGGACGGCGCCAGGCGGACAGCGCCAGAGGAAGGCGCAAGCGGACAGCGCCGGGCGGAGGCGCAAGCGGACGGCGCGAGTGGACGGCGCCAAGCGGACTGCGCCAGAGGAAGGCGCAAGCGGACGGCGCCAGGCGGAAGCGCGAGCGGACGGCGCCGGGTGGAAGCGCGAGCGGACGGCGCCGGGCGGAGGCGCGAGCGGACAGTGGGCGGCGCCGAAAGAAGACGCACGCGGACGGCGCCGGGGGGACGGTGGGCGGCGCTGAGAGAAGACGCACGCGGACGTCGCCAGGAGGACGGGGCCAGTGAACGGCGCTGACGGAGAAGGAAGCGGCGGACGGCGTCGGTGAAAGAACAACGAGAGTGGCGTCACCCACTGCTAGAATTAGTCATCGGCGGCAGCAAATTGGACCTTCTGTCAAAGGTGATAAGTGCAAAATTTAACTGGAATACTACTTTTGTGGGTAATACTTAGGTTTCAAGTTCTATTAGTAGTCTTTAAATAGCTAGGTAAACAAAAATGGAGGTTATGTGTAAATTGCAACACGACCCTTGTAACAATATTTCGAGGGCTCAAATAAATTTGAGGAAATCTCCTAAAACTAGAATAACGGAAGCGTTTGTGGAGTCGCGCTTAGAACATTTAGAAAAACAGTGGGCTGCGTTTGATAGTAATCATTCTAAAATTGTTACCTTAGTTACTAGTGAAGGTAAAATACATGAATATTTTAAGGAGGATTTATATGAAAAAACGGAAGAGCTTTATTTCGATTATAAGGCTGAATTAAAGGGCATATTACAAAAACTAAAGGTTGTAGAAAGTAAGGCGGAGAACAGTTCTGTGGTTGGGGAATCGAGGGTTAAGTTACCAAAAATAAGTATTCCAACCTTTTCAGGCTCTTACAATGAATGGATTAGCTTTAGAGACTTGTTTGTTTCACTTATACATAATAATAGTAGTTTAGACGATGTACAAAAGTTACACTATCTTAAAGGTCATTTAACTGGTGAGGCAGAGCAGCTCTTGCGTCATGTCGCTATTACGGCCCAAAACTACCAGCTTTGTTGGACTCGGTTAGAGAAACGGTATAATAATAAACGTTACTTAGCCAATTGCATTTTAAAAAGATTCATGAGCCAAAAGAGTTTGTTGGTTGAATCATCATCCGCTTTAAAGGAACTTTTAGACACAAGCAATGAATGTCTAAATGCATTGACTAATTTAGGTGTAGATACTCAGGCCTGGGATATAATCGTCATTTATATACTGTCTTTAAAGCTAGACAATGAGTCCAGAAAGCTTTGGGAGGCTAGGATTAGTAATTTAAGTGATGAATTACCAAATTTTGAAAACTTTAAAGAATTCCTAGAGCAAAGATTTCGTTCACTAGAATTTATGAGTACAAAGCCCAACCAGTCTAATATTGTTCATAGTCGTAGTAGCAATATACAAACGCTTCACGTTAGAAATATACTATGTCCATTCTGTTCGGATAATCACTATTTAGGACACTGTAAAAAGTTTGCTAAAAGGGATGCGGATGCTCGTCGTAGTTTTGTCCAATCGAATCATCTATGTTTTAATTGTTTGGGAGCAAGTCATTTAGTACATTTTTGCCGTCAGCGCCCCAAATGCCACATTTGTAAAAGGAAACATCACTCTATGCTCCATCCAAGGGGAGCCTTAAAGTCGGTAGAAGGTACTGGAAAATGTAACCAAGCAATGATACAAGAGGGTGAATCAGAAATTGCGACAATCTCTAGTACGGAGGTCAAAAAAAGCGATATTGTTAGTTGTTTCTCAGGTGTTAACAGTCAAGTACTCTTGCCAACAGCGGTTGTTAAGGCAGAATCAAAAAACGGTTGCAATGTTAATTTAAGAGCTTTGTTGGACCAGGGTTCACAGGCGTCTTTCATTACAGAAGATGCCGTAAAATTACTTGGTTTAAAAAAGATTAAAAGTCACAATCGGCTTTGGGGATTAGGAAATGATCAGCAAGAGTCAGTAGTAACGAAGGCGGTAGTTCTCTTAAAGGTTCAGTCACGTCACGATCCTAATTGTACTGTAGAAGTGAAGGCACACGTTTTGAACCAATTAACATCGTGTATTCCTGAAACCAAGATACTTTTCCAATCGCGGAAACCATTCATTGGAATTAAATTAGCAGACCCCAAATTTGATATACCCAATAAGGTAGATTTGTTGTTGGGTGCAGAAGTTTACAGTAGAGTAATAGTAGAAGGTATTATGAGGGGTCCACCTGGATATCCAGTTGCTCAGAATACAAGGCTCGGCTGGATATTATCAGGCCAAGTATCATCAGGAGTTATGGAATGTCCAGAAAGGGTTAAGGGAGAAGAGAATAATTTAGGAATAAAAAAAAAGGGTAAAGCACAAGGGGGCTGAGTGGCTTTATGGCATAGTAGTGTAAAAACATCCTGGATTGGACAAAATTACGCGAGTAGTTAGTTTAAGATGTGGAGGAAATATTGTAAGAGGTTTCCAAGCTATGTATTTTGCCTGTAACAGATTAGTAGTAGTTGTTAGCTAGTTAAGTTTATTATATTATTTATAAGTTGTTCTTATTGGTTATTTGTAGATTAATATTGTTTGTTTAATAAGGTATAATTACGAGTTAAGTTTCCCAACTATGTGTTTGTTAAATTATGAAAATCTCCCATCAATATTGTCAAGGTGGGCGGAGTGAAGAACGCTAAAAAGTCGTTCTTGGTGGGCGGTATGTTAACGACGCAACTTACAATTATTTAATTTGTGGGTTTATCTATAGGCCACTAGATGGCGTTGGATGTCAGTTAGATCTCGCTATCATTGTTTTGAAATTTGTATACTAGTATGGTAAAAGGAAAAAATAAAATCGTGGTGAACAATCCATACGACTTTCATTTCCTCCGAACACCTGAGGGAACGCAAGGGTTGTACGCCAACAACTAGAACTCTTTCTAAATTTTGCATTTTCCTGACATTCATTTCATTTAATTTCCTCGAGACGTAATATGAATCTAGTTTTTCTATTTTCAGAGACATTCTTACTTTACATCAGAAAGACATTTCTTACTTTATAACACACTTTCTAAAATTTGACTTTACTATGAGCAATTGAGCATCCTTTTGATTATACTGGCCCACAATTTTTTTTTTAAATTTTAAATAAATATTTTGTCGCGCTAATCCGAATTTGAGGTTCGTTGGGTTCGTACAGCCCCTTAATTTTAAGTAGATTCTAAAAAACCGCCAAAAAATGGCTGAAAATCACAATAAAATGTATTAATGCCGATAGATTTTTTTAACTAGACCAAATATGTTTCTTATGTATTTCAATGTGCTGAATTCAAATCCAAGTTAGTTTGGCTCGTCGAATAAATTGCAAAAATCGCTAAAATGAAATGCATGTTTAGATGGCTCTGGTCAAAGGTACAGAGCACTTAAAAATACTGAAATTTTCGAAATTTCAAAAATCCTTCCACTAAAGATTAGGATTAATTAACTAGCATTTCACCTCTTAAACAAAATCGAATAAATGAATATTCCTATAAAGCAGTTTTTAAGTTTGTTTCTATTTCAAAAAGGGTCTATTACAAAATATTTACGTTCAAATATCGCGTTCGAATTGTTGAAAAGTGAACTTCATTGGTTTTGAAAATCACCCCCTGATTTATATTAACTCAAAAATCTCAATTCAATCTGTAACCGAAAACGAAGTAAAATAACTTAGTACTCGTACATATATAGAAATAAAATAATAAATAATAAACCTCACATAAATTTTCCAGTCGATTCGATAGAATACGAGTAACATTAACGCGGTATCCGCTAAAATATAACCATATTTAAACGCATTATTTCCTCTTACCTTCGAATGACGACAAATTCAGTTTTCCCGTTGCGAGTACTGTACCTCGCCTTGACGTCGCGTTATTGCTTTTTAAGGACCCCATAAGACGTCATTCATACGATTTTTTTTTCTCTTATAAAGATTCTCCACGTGTGAAATGTGACGCAATTTCCGAACGATTTACTTTCGTGTTCAGATTCGGGCTCGATATATTCATTTTTTATTTTGATTATTATTTTTACCGCTTTAATGTTAGTAGTCCGGGATCCCTAGTATATTTTTTTCACTTGATTACTATCAAAAATTGACCTCGTAAGTTACGAGGTCAATTTTTGATAGTAATCAACGACTCGTAAGGTTAGCAAAAATTATTACTAACCAGCAGATTTTTTCTTTTGTTTTATTAGTTTTAATTTAATAGTAATATTGTCCTACAAATTGCGTGGTACGTTATCCCGGTCCTACGCTCACTGCTGCTCTATCCCTTGCTACTTCTATTACCTACCATAATCGAGAGTTTTCGTAGAGGAAATTTTAGTTAGTCTCATCAAAATGAAGCTACTCCCGGAAAATTAGCTTGATAGTAATCAAGTGAAAAAAATTGCACTAGGGATCCCGGACTACAGAATTTACGACATGTTTATAGTTTTATTGTTTACTAACCATTTTCACAATTTCTTACCAATTCTCAGAATGTCTGCAGAATCTTCTCAGAATTCATTAATACAAATACAATTTCTAATTGTAAAATTACGATTCAAAAATGCTTTTGAAGACTACTTGAATAAAGTCGTTTTTGGTTTTGATACACAAACAGGCGCGCATACCCAGACATACATGCACACATGCGTATCACAAACATACAGGAGTCAGTCGGAGAAGTGCAAAAACGAACAAATGTGACAGACGGCCGGCTGCTTTTAATCTTTCACATTTGCATTGAGTTGAGGACCTGCACTGCGGAGTTAAAGTAAATGGCCAGATCATTAATAACATTAGATATGCCGACGATACAGTCCTTATAGCATCATCTCGTGAAGACATTCAAAGACTAGTCACTAGAGTGAACGAGTGTAGTGAAAAGGCCGGCCTTAAGATGAACATTTCAAAGACAAAAGTCATGCTCATATCCAAGAACAATAATGTCGACTTTGACGTAACAATAGATGGCCAAAAACTGGAAAGAGTGCGCAAATATAAATACTTAGGTACCTGGCTTAATGAAAACTGGAACAGCGATCAGGAAATTAAGACTCGCATTGAAATAGCTCGAAGTACCTTTAACAAAATGAAGAAAGTACTCTGCAACCGCAGACTTAAGATCCCTTTGCGTATTCGACTTCTACGTTGTTACATCTGGCCCATACTTCTATACGGATGTGAGGCATGGACTATTAAACAAGACCTCAGGAAACGAATAGAAGCTTTTGAGATGTGGGCATATAGGCGTATGCTGGCCATTAGCTGGACTCACAAGGTCACGAACGTGGAAGTTCTGCGACGTATCAATCAGAAACGCGAACTTTTGCAGACCGTCAAGATGAGAAAAGTCGCATATCTGGGACACGTGCTGAGGCACGATAGATACGAACTGTTACAACTCATCATGATGGGAAAAGTTGCTGGAAAACGAGGCGTAGGTCGCAGAAAAAAGTCCTGGCTACGCAACATCCGCGAGTGGACAGGCATCGCGAGCGCCGCCGAACTCTTTCGCCTCGCGAAGAATAGAACAGAGTATGCGAAGCTGACTGCCAACCTTCGCTAGTCGGAGAGGCACCGCAAGAAGAAGATTTGCATTGAAACGGTGACAAGCGTCCTCTTACTACAAAAGATTCAAAATATAAAATACTCACCTAAAAATTTATTCTAGTTACTGCAGACAAGGACATTTTACGAAAAATTAAGTTTAGATTAAATAATTATAGTTAACGTGTATTTATTTTTAGTGCTTTTATTTTATGGATATACCAAATAGAGAATATGAAACGTAGAATTTAATTGAAAGGGTGCCAATCTAAATTTGCTTAAAGTTCTAGAAATTGAAATATTTCGAAAGATACACATATTTTTGTACAGTGTAGCGACAAAAGATTGGAACCTTCAATTTAGTTCCTTCGCAGGGAAGGATTCTTCTGCGTATTCGAGAATATTTAAAAACACAGCTGGGTAAGAGTAAATGAAAGTAGCTGTAAGTATTCTTGTATGCAGCTCGCTAAATTATTTACGTATCCCTAGAGACTTATTCGAATTTCCCATTTCTCAAACCGTTCATAATATCAATTTCTCGACAAATATTCGTCACTAATTCCAAATTACATCTTTGTGCCATTTGCAGTCGAAACACTTGGACCTTGGAGTAGCAGTGCTAAAAAATTCTTATATGAGATAACTCCTCGCCTTATTGCCTCCACTGGTGACAAGAGAGCTGGTGCATTTTTTGCCCAGAGAATCGGCATAGCGATTCAACGGGGAAATGCTGCCAGCATTCTTGGCACAATTCCACGCGGACATGATTTGTATCAAAACAATCTGTAAATATTTAGTTCTTAAGTTGTGACTTGTAAATATGTATAATGTTTAAATAAACTATAAAAAAAATTCTCGAAATATCGAAGAATTAGTAAAATAAAAGAAACGGGCTACAAGAAAAAAAGTGAAAAAGTATTGAAATTTCTATGACCGCTGATGTAATTTTATGTAATAAAGTTGAAAATGGAATTCCTTCAGTTGGTTCCTTAAGCAAACAACTAGTTCTGGAAACATCTAAATAAACAAGCAACCGCAGTCAGACGGAATGAAAGTAAGATTTGATTACCACTCGTTGAAGCGGGAAAAATGAATTTGTCGCGAAAGTTAGTCTGATTATTCAAATTTCCTCTTTTATTGAAGTGATTTTGACGTGACGTTGAGGCTTAGGAAATGTTTTAAGATGTGGAGCTGTCTACTTCTTTGTGATGATACTGAATGTGGAAGTACTTATTTTTTAAACGACTTGAAAAAAGACATATCTTCTTTTTTAGTTCTGGAATTGTTGTTGTATTTTTTTTTTGTAAGAAAAAACTTAATGTCGCAGTCGTACTGATATAATTGGAGTACCATGTGGTGATTTTAGTTGCTCTTAATTTCTTCTGCGTATTGGATTTACGGTTTAGACATTATCCAAAGTTCAATGGTGATAAGGTGATTTCCGAAGTTCTATAATGAGATCCACAGAACAGAATAAAAGAAAAATTTACGTTAATATCTGCTGAATCGAGCAACCTATGACCATAATATTTAATTAAACATTTTCACAACAGAACATTTGTCACAACTAATATTATTATTATTGGCGGCACGTTGGCGCATTAGTCATAGACAATTTGAACAGTGATATATTTTTATTAAGCAAACCTGTGGCAAAATTCCAAAAGTATTAACATAATCGAACGCAAAAGCCGAACTCGTAATTCAAATCAATCCTGACGTCAAGTACCTCCGGTTCGCATAGCTCATTCGTAAACGATTTGTCTGATATATATTTTTAATTTCACATCGCCACACCGTAAATTCTCGTAATATCCGCATTTCGTATTCAACATGATTGACACAGGCTGTCAACGGCAAAGCCACGTTCAGTCGATTTCAAAGTGGCCTATTTTGCGCGAAAATAGAATTCAAACGTTTGGCTTTTCACTTACACGATTTACGATAGACATTACAGTAACAATCGATAGCTCAATCAATACTTGTATCTACTTTATAACCTATAACTTATTCACAGTTAACGCAAAGCATTAAAAAATAGACATAAAAATACTAATATAATTATAATATCATTATATGATTTCATAGAAAATTTGCGTAATTCTTGCTAGACAATAAGTTTAAGCAACTGCCCTGATGTAGCGGCGAGTAGAAGCCTAAACGCCGGCGGTCGATTTCCTATTGATGAAGATATTTGTGTTTGTACAAATAAATTACTTTTCTTTGGGGGTATTCTCACAGTACCTACCTCAAAGAGCACGGTAAGCTGTCGTCCCGGTCGCAGCTGTCCTAGAAACTTTATAGAGGTGGCTGATAGTGGTAAATATGATGGTCTAAGATCCGGGATATAACAAAATATTCCCTCATCTGTTAATTAGATGAAACAATTTTTTATAGGCTGATTACAATACCACCATAAATCTGCTGCAAATAATAATATTTAAAAAAAATATATCTTTTCCCTCTCATGTTAATTACATGTAGTAAGCTAAAACCGTCAATATTTTACATTATATACCTGACTGTAGTAGGCACCCATCTCTATGATTGCTATACTTACCTGCGGCCAGGTTACTGCTGACTGAGGTTCCTGACCTTCCTTGAACGACTTCAATTACATCGACAAGTATTACAACCATTATAATTAAAGATTACTCAAAAAGTAATAATCAGATCTCAATCAAATTTAAACAAAACTATACCACAAGTATTAGCTTTTGATTAAAGTAAAAATCATCCAAATCGATAAATGCAGTGAAAAGTTATGCGTCGGTTGACGAAAAAGTAGTCAAGTAAATATACATTATTAGGTATAACTCAAAAAGTACTTGTTAGATCTCAAATAAATTTAAATGGGACTATATGACATGCAACACTTTTCAGTTAAAACATAATTCATCGAAATCGGTCTACCCAGTCACAAGTTCAGAGCTAACATACATAAAAAAATACAATCGAATTGAGAACCTCCTCCTTTTTTGGAAGTCGGTTAAAAAGGAATCGTTTGTATCGTTCTAATAAGTACTAATCCAATATGGTTTTATGAATTATGAAATTACGCTTTAACATCATCTTACATCGCTTTTAACTAAAACATAACACGACATAATATTAAAGGTAAGATAAAAAATAACTTAAACGAGATTACGTAATTCGAAGAACCTTTCAAAAATGAAAACATAAATAATATAATTGATCAAGTACTCAGAGACGAAAATTTAATTACACAGCAATTAAAGCACAGCGCTTTCCGCTTAAAACCACAAACATTTTATTTTTTTGAGTACCCGTAGCGTTTTCAGATATAAACGGGAGCGCGTTAAAAGCATCAAATCGTGCGAACGGGAAGGAACATCGCGGTGGTAACTGTTTAATTGCTTTGGTATCGGTCCAAAAGCGACGATCATAACAATGGTCTAAAATTTTGCTGGATTTGTCCAGTATAAATTCTAACCAGATGATAATTATGTGGAAATAGCCCTTATTGTATAGACACTACTATTTATAAAGCAATCGCATAACTGTATTATTTCGTGTAAAGAATTGTCATCATCATCATCATCATCATCATCATCATCATCATCATCATCATCATCATCATCATCATCATCATCATCGCTGCAGCCTATCGCAGTCCACTGCTGCATATTCACCACGCTGGGCAGGCGGGTTGCTTAGTGACCGCAGGGCTAGCTTTGTCGCACGGAAGACGCTGCTGCCCTGTGTATTTTAAAGCCAGCAGTTGGATGGTTATCCCGCCATCGGTCGGCTTTTTAAGTTCCAAGGTGGTAGTGGAACCGTGTTATCCTTTAGTCGCCTCTAACGACAACCACGGGAAGACAGGTGGTGGCTATATTCTTTACTGCCGT
The DNA here is from genome assembly GCA_905220545.2 of Melitaea athalia. Classification (NCBI taxonomy): domain Eukaryota; kingdom Metazoa; phylum Arthropoda; class Insecta; order Lepidoptera; family Nymphalidae; genus Melitaea; species Melitaea athalia. The sequence continues at coordinate 2,218,041 of HG992185.1, read as the reverse complement.
AACCACACAACAATGAAGAATTGTATTTAATACTAGCTGCTGTGCCCGCGACTTCGTCCGCGTGGAATTTAACAAAAAAGCTATTGTTCAGTTAAAAGAAAATTCTAAAATAAAAGTAGCCTAAGTTACACCTTATTACGTCAGCTACTTGCCAGTGAAAGTCCCGTCAAAATCGGTCCAGCCGTTTCAGAGATTAGCCGGACAGATAGACAAAAATTGTAAAAAATATATATTTGGGTATATGTACCGTATATATGATCCATATTATGCATTTAGTGAAAAGCGGTTATTTTAATATTACATTTACAAACAGACACTCCAATTTTATTTATTTGTATAGATTTATTATTATTCTATTCTACAAGTCGATTGTCTGATAGAGATCACTACTTAGCGATATGACATGATAGTACCATGAATCTTAGATAGCTAAGGCTAATTTGTACTTATATTTATGTCAATACTAGCTGTGCCACGCAGTTTCACAAGCGTTAATTTGAAAAAATATAGCCTATAGCCTTCCTCGATAAATGGACTATCTAACACTGAAATAATTTTTCAAATCGAACCAGTAGTTTCTGAGATTAGTGCGTTCATACAAACAAACAAACTCTTCAGCTTTATAATATTAGTATAGATATTATACTTATCTTTCGTTTATACTTGCTTTTTGACTGGGGAATAACTATTTTTTTTACATTTTGTGTTTTCTTTAAATGCAATGCTCAAACGCCCATTTATATTCACATAAAAATTTGGCTCAATCAACTTTTGTTTGTCCTGTGAGTTCTATGCTTTGTCCCTGACCAATAATCGCAGTTCTAAAGAAAATTAAGTGGTTTGTTGGCATATGTCGCATTTGTCTTCTTATTAAGCAAACATACGAGTAAATTATTTTAACTAAATCATAATTAAACTGGAATTTTAATGGCTGTCTAGGTGCAAAAACGTCTGAATTAGTCTTTTTTTGTTTGTCCCCCAGTAGCTTAGTACAATGAAACATTACTTTATACAAAAAAATACTATATGGCAATTACTTTCGCTTGTACATAATTATTCATTACAATGTCTACTATGATGCTAGCATATAGATTTTTGTTTGCTTCATAATTTTAACGAGTTTTTTGGATGTTCATTTTTGTCCCTATTATATTTTATTATCCTGACTTATACCGGAAATCGGTAAAAAAGTTCCAAAACCAAAACATACATGGAGATTAGTGCCTTGGAGAACAAGTCGATGGATTTGGTGACAAAATTCATCCAGCCGCCATTCTCATTTCATCTTGGCTGCGGCGTCTTTTGGCCGAGTGTGTTTTGAGAAAGTGCGTGGCTTTTTTGTGTGTCTCTCGGACAACCAGCACAAAAGCGTAACTATTTGATGTATCGTAGTAAATTGAAGTGAAATATATTCTATTTAATCTATATTTACCACTGCGCGTAAGACCTAATTCAAAATATCATTATTTATTACCAGGAAGCACAAATACTGATAAATGTCTCTCGGACAACCGTTGTCCAGGAGACATTTTGGTTGTCCGAGAGACAATAATGATAGAATCGGCATAAAGCAATACTTTTTCTTTTAATAATTAGTCACTGAAGAGCCTCTTGCAAAGGCTAGAGCATTTATTATTGTTTAATATAAATTACTAAATAAAATTATATATATATTCCCGGTAGGTGGCACTGCTATCGGTATGTAACTCCGAAACTACTGACCCAATTTGTATCAAATTTTGTAAGCATCTGTAATTTGGTCCAACTTGGGCGATAGATTAGTTTTTATCTCAATTTGACCCGGTAGGTGGCGCTGCTATCGGTATGTAACTCCGAAACTACTGAACTAATTTATATCAAATTTTGTAAGAATCCGTAATTTGGTCCAACTCGGGAGATAGGGTAGTTTTTATCTCAATTGGACCCAGTAGGTGGCGCTGCTATCGGTATGTAACTCCGAAACTACTGAACCAATTTATATCAAATTTTGTAAGCATCCGTAATTTGGTCCAACTTGGGAGATAGGGTAGTTTTTATCACAATTGGACCCGGTAGGTGGCGCTACTATCGCTATGTAACTCCGAAACTACTGAACCAATTTGTATCAAATTTTGTAAGCATCCGTAATTTGGTCCAACTTGGGAGATAGGGTAATTTTTATCTCAATTGGACCCGGTAGGTGGCGCTGCTATCGGTATGTAACTCCGAAACTACTGAACCAATTTGTATCAAATTTTGTAAGCACCCGTAATTTGGTCCAACTTGGGAGATAGGGTAATTTTTATCGCAATTGGACCCGGTAGGTGGCGCTGCTATCGGTATGTAACTCCGAAACTACTGAACCAATTTGTATCAAATTTTGTAAGCATCCGTAATTTGGTCCAACTTGGGCGATAGATTAGTTTTTATCTCAATTGGACCCGGTAGGTGGCGCAGCTATCGGTATGTAACTCCGAAACTACTGAACCAATTTGTATCAAATTTTGTAAGTATCCGTAATCTGGTCCAACTTGGGAGATTTTTATCGCAATTGGATCCGGTAGGTGGCGCTGCTATCGGTATGTAACTCCGAAACTACTTAACCAATTTTTATCAAATTTTGTAAGCATCCGTAGTTTGCTCCAACTTGGGAGATAGATTGGTTTTTATCTCAAGCGGACCCGGTAGGTGGCGCTACTTTTGGTATGTAACTCCGAAACTACTAAACCAATTTGTATCAAATTTTGTAAGCATCCGTAATTTGGTCCAACTTGGGAGATAGATCAGTTTTTATCTCAATTGGACCCGGTAGGTGGCGCTGCTATCGGTATGTAACTCCGAAACTACTGAACCAATTTGTATCAAATTTTGTAAGCATCCGTAATTTGGTCCAACTTGGGAGATAGATCAGTTTTTATCTCAATTGGACCCGGTAGGTGGCGCTGTTATCGGTATGTAACTCCGAAACTACTGAACCAATTTGTATCAAATTTTGTAAGCATCCGTAATTTGGTCCAACTTAGGAGATAGGTTAGTTTTTATTTCAATTAGACACGGTAGGTGGCGCTGCTATCGGTATGTAAGCAATCAAATTTGGTAGCTGTTTTCCGGGCAGGACAACGTCTGCCGGGTCCGCTAGTTATTTATATTTTAAGAAGTCACATAGAGCAGAGGAATAAAATTTATTGAAACAATAATTAAATGACGTAAAAATATTTTTATCATATGAGCGATTCATCGTACTTCAAGAACTGTTTCATAGTCTGTGGTTGTTGTCAGCCCTCCGTATGGAGCGCGCGCCGGGCTGACACAGATACCTATACAGGTACCTGCTCCGTTCCAGGTCTGTAACTTGTGAACCACTTTGAATATCGAAAAATCCTTTGGCACACGTTTTTTACACATGTTGTAGATGTGATTTATGAAAGAAAAAAAAACGATTTTTTTTCGACCCGAGAAACTAGAGACCCCCTTAAATAAATCGTTCTGCTCTATGTGAATTCTTAAAGTATAATTAATTATCTACAGTAAAAATGTTAAAATATAAAAATTGGCAAATAAAATAAAAAAATTAAAATTTATCATCGATGTACACTTAAAAGTTGATTGACCCATTTACATAAATATGGTCACCGCACCGTGATCTACGAAAGTTTTCTATTGAAACAAACATTTCAAACGAATTTTTTTCGTGATCTTTGCTGTTCATGAATCGTCTCAAAATTAATTCGTTCAAAAATAGTAGTTTTTTAGACGATTTAAGCAGCTATGAATAATCTTCAATAGGATTTAATCATCAAGTCTAGAGACGACTAAATTTAATACTTTTTTTCATTAAGTACTTAAATACGAAAATAGCTAAGCATTTGTATTGTAAGCATGTAAATTAAGTTTTTAATTTTATACTTGAAATAAATTCTAAAACATCTTTAGGCGACGGTTTTACTACTTAAGATTAGTACGTATTTACAGTATCTATACTAATATAATAAAGCTGAAGAGTTTGTTTGATTGTTTGTTTGTTTGTTTGTTTGAACGCGCTAATCTCAGGATCTACTGGTCCGATTTGAAAAATTCTTTCAGTGTTAGATAGCCCATTTATCGAGGAAGGCTATAGGCTATATATCATCACGCCTTAGCGTTGGTCTTAACCAATAGGAGCGGAGTCCACGCCGACGAAGTCGCGCGCAGAAGCTAGTAAAGTATAAATCACAGGTATCATACTTTAAACATTGACCTATCCTCCAAGGTCAATCGCGTCTTCTCTATTACTATCGTTTTTCGCCCCGTGGTTGTCACGAAGAAAAACAAGCTGCAAATATTTATGTAACTAGCTGGCCGTTGTTCTGTCAATCGTATAGAATTTAAATAAAAAAAGGTATCATTAAGTTTTATTAAATTTTTAATTTCTTGAGCATTTTTTCTTAAATTTTTCTTTCAATAAGGATAATTTAGCCCAATTTGCCCAAGCCTTCCTCAAGTTTTGCGCTTAGTGACACATTTAGGGGTACATTTTTTATTTGTATAAAAGATATAATAAATTAAAAATATATATTATCCCGTAAATAGTTTGATCTCAAAACCTATATATATCTACATTACCTACGTTCATGGTTGTTAGTCACCACTTAAAATCATATGTGTTTGTGGCTAGCTTATTTCTTCCGTTAAAACTAAAGCCACATCCATATCCGCTTATGAATTCGTGTATCATTTAGACGTAACCGCTAAATAGCCAGTTAGCGGCGCAGCAAAACGCAGCATACGGTAGCTCTATTTATGACCTACACCCGTGAAGCTGTGGCTACGTACAGTGTGGCTTCTACTTTACATATTTGAGTTAATTTTATTACTTTGAAACTACGTTAATGTCTTTATATCGTTCCTTTTTCGCTTACATATTTAAAAACCTATTAAGTTGATATGATCTAGAAGCAGTATGAAATTTTGTTGTGAAAGTATTATTTGTTAAAAAATAGGTTTTGTGATATAAAACATCAATAAAATCTGAAGCAATTTCTTACCTAATATAGACCCACCAAACTACTAAATACATCATTTACCACTAAATTACACACTCACACACCCATACACACACACACACACACACACACACACACACACACACACACACACACACACATAATCTATGTGTATAAAGAGTTTCCATTACTAGATCTACTTACATGTTCTGCCAGAAAATTTTATTGCTGTGTTTGTGTTCACTATCCCTTTTTATTGTATTCTTTTATTCAAGGTATATTACTATATTTTTATCATTTGGAATTTTTTACATATGTCCAAGCTTCTTTCTTTTCTAATGAAGCATAGGAAGAAGAAGTCTAGAACCTTTTCTTTTTTACAAAATTACATTTGATATTTCTCTACCGATTTTTAATTTTCTCAATGAAAGATGTTTAATGGAATTCGTACGAAGTTTGCGCTGCTTTTTATTCCGGAAATCGAAGGGAAGCTTCGCAGACGCTTCCCCCATTACTATAAAAATCGCATTCTATCTTATACTAATAGTCAATGTACCTATATGAAAAGATGAATTTTCGATATTTAAGCAAATTTAATTTTAAAACTACTTAGTATAAAAACGATCTGATTAAGACTCATATATTTCCTTATTTTTATTCGTCTAAGGTGACAAACAAGCGTACGGCCCAACTGATGGTAAGCGGGTTCCGTAGCCTATAGACTCCTGCAACACCAGAAGCATCGCAAGTGCGTTACCAACATCACCCCAGATCACCCACAGTAGCTCTAGCCACCTTACTCCAGGAACACAACACAATAGTCGTCTCGTATGTGATTAATTAAGGTTGTCTGGTAGAAATCGTTTACCTAGCGATAAGACCGCCTTTGTGCATACTCGTATTATTTTGTATGTTTTATTTTTTGTATACCTGTATGTAAACTTGTATGCACAATAAAGTATATTTATCTTATCTTATCTTGTAACTTTTCTACTCGTGGTTGAAACGTTGTACAATTTTATTTATTTATTTATTGATAAAAGGGCACGCCATTGACAATATCAACATACACTTTCTTTGAAAAAATACAAATTACACAATTACGGATAACCGACATGTCTTTACAGGTATATACAAAATCTCATTGAATTTTCTACGGGACTTAAAAAGGGCATATAAAAAGGTTATTTCATACTACTTATATGTAAAGCAAAGTTAAAAATTATATGCGAGAGCAACCAGTATTCAAATCTTGTTAAATAAATCTAAAAACTAGATAACAAACAACTTGAATCCGAATTACAACAGATATTTCAATAATTTGTAAACAAATTCATTACAGCTCCCATTTTGTCAATTTGTGGCTTTATGATATCGAGGCAAGCTATAAGGGGAGCGAGGGGCGAAAACAACCATAATTGTTCGGGGACACTGGAGCCAATTGCAATATCTCATAAAGATTGGAATGTTGAAAACTTTTACAAAATTAGTAAAAGAGATTTTGTAACTTTGATACCGAGAAAATTTTTAAATAATTTGGGGGTGATTTGAATTATGTTAATGAAAACATAATCATGTCAACAGATGGGTTCAAATTTAAATAATATTTTATACTAGCTTCTGCGCGCGACTTCGTCGGCGTGGACTCCGCTCCTATTGGTCTTAGCGTGATGATATATAGCCTATAGCCTTCTATGATAAATGGGCTATCTAACACTGAAAGAATTTTTCAAATCGGACCAGTAGATCCTGAGATTAGCGCGTTCAAACAAACAAACAAACAATCAAACAAACAAACTCTTCAGCTTTATTATATTAGTATAGATAAATAACGACAAAACGATTTGGTTTTTTTTATCAGCTTTTATTGAACTTGCAATGTACGTTAGTAATGTAATATGTATTTATGTTCGGGTGAAATCTTTCAACTCAATTTTGAAGCAGATATCTTCAACCAATTGCAATTCAAATAAAAGATTGTTTTTTAAAAAAAGTTTTTTAATTTTATGCTTAATATACAGCTAGTTTGCTGACACAAACAAACGTAAGGGCTCATTTGATGGTAAGCGATTACCGTAGCGTATAGTCGGGTTGCTCCAGATTTTGAGTAGGATTTTTCTGATTTGCCCTCCTATCTCAGTAAATAGTAGTACCTATACTTAAAAACTATCTTAGAGCTAAATTGTTCTAAGTTAATTTACATCTGAGGGTAGTTTGCGATTCACAATCCTTGTGTCACACAAAACAGCGATCACCACTCCGTAAATGGGAATATAAAAAGATTTTTCAATAAAGATAAATACGGATAAAATTGTTCGAAAAGTTAAATAAAAATCAAAACTGTGTTTATAATGTCTGTCTTGAATTAACTACACACAATTTATTTTTTATTTTTATTTTATTTGAAAACCAACAGCGTTACAATTCGTATATTTATAAAATTTAATATAATATTAACAATAATAAGGCCAATAATAGGTTTTCCTATCTATACATCTTAGTACTGTCACAAAAGGGATGTATTGAAAGCCGATATTAAATTTATTTTTAATCACTATCTTTTTGAAAAATAAATGTTGTTATGAATGAAATATACATTGAGATTGAATACTTAGATTTATATTGCTTATATTTTAATAATAATACATTTCTTTATATTGTTAAAACTGAATTCGTAGAGATGAACAAATATTTTAAGGATATAAAAGTCAACACACAAACGAAAATAAAACAAAAACTTTTTCGTAACTTTACGTCCCGAAACTGTTGAACTCGTTGTTTTTATTAGCTTAATGATAATGTATGGAAGGAATACATTTATTAAGAAAACTTTTTATACGAATTTATTTAAGTGTTGTCTTTGAATTTTCGTTTTGTTTCGTCTTAATTAAAAACGATCTAAAATAAACCTTTTTGAATTGATTGTTATACATAGCTAGGCAGTTTCTACATATCTTTAATATAACTTTTTTAATTATATATACATCTCTCTTCATAAATACATAATTATATTGAGAGTTCAAACCATCAACCACAATCTAAGCAATAATAACATGACCAGTAAAAAGTCAATACAATTTGACTTATCAAAATTTTACAAAATGTCAAGAAAAGCGAGCTCTATTGATTCTCTTATTTCTTTCCCATCCAGTTTTTTTTTATTAATATATATTCAAACTAAGATTATTAAATTAAAAAATAAAAAATACCAGATTTCGTAATAGAACTAAAAACGCGTTATAACAAAAAATATATTATAGATTTCACAAAGGTAACACATTTCATTCTTCGTGAATATTAAAAAAATATATTTATATTTCACATACAGACGACATTTTTATCGTTTTATTATACGTACAGTTAAATAAGACATCATTCCTGACGTAGCGGAGGTCAGTCTAAGTTATGAAGAGAGAACCGTCGTGGCGGCGCCGCAGCGGATATCAGTCCCACTACATTTCTTTAACTCCCCTCTCGATCCTAGCGCCGGATGCTGTACAGATAGCAGGAAAATATATTACTGTAAAGTATTTTGACTTTTATTATAAGTACAATAAAATACAATGTACTATGAATATTGTTTTATTTCAACTTTTGGTATTGAGACAATTCAATTGAATGCAATTATTATTCTTAATTGTATATCAAAAAAATAAACAAAAAAATATATAACGATAAATATAACATTTTTAAATTGTTGAAGATTAATTTATTATATAAAATACTCAAATGAATAATTGTGATATATTTTTCTAGATTTCATAAAACTCTATTGACCCTATAATTTTTATTTATACATATTTATGAAAATACTTATGAATACAATAATATTTGTAACTAAATTATCATGATTATTGTTTATTTGTAAGTATTATTTTATGATTCTAAAGTAAGCGTTACTATTTAATTACAATATTGTAATTGCAGACGTATATAGCATTTCAGATGTCCACGTCACTCTCAGAGTCGGTGTGAAGGACAGCGGCTTATGTGATGCGAGGATTGTTAATTAATAATAATACGCTACATCCATTTAGTAAAAGTGTTATTTCAATCTTAATCTGAGAAATTACTTTATTAATAAATAATAATTCGATAAATATATAAGCAAATAACCCGAATTAGTTTAGTGTATAATCTATATCTATATACTAATATATAAAGCTGAAGAGTTTGTTTGTTTGTTTGTTTGAACGCGGTAATATCTGGAACTACTGGGCCGATTTGAAAAATTCTTTCAGTGTTAGATAGCCCATTTATCGAGGAAGGCTATAGGCTATGTATCATCACCCTAAGACCAATAGGAGCGGAGTCCACGCCGACGAAGTCGCGCGCAGAAGATAGTGCTTTGATATACAACTAGGAGAGTTGATTAAAATTGTTTTAAATTTAATGATACAGGAGTTTAAAAAATTCGTAACCAACCAAAGGATGGTATGGTGAATGGAAAAAGTTCAGAATGTTAGCTACTTTGAATCTATGCATCTATACATATAAATAAAATTGAAATCGAAAGGTAATGCTTGTCAAGTACAACAAGCACTTTCTGAGTTACGAGTATCTGCTAATGCGCATTTACTGGATACATTTTTAGTCGACCTACGTTGTATTACACTTTATAACTTTTTACTGGGTGTACCAATTTTGATAATTCTTTTTTCAATCGAAAGCTGGTACTTTTCATGTAGTTCGATTTTAATTAGATTGAGATATATTGAGTGCTTTTTGGGTTATCTATACTAATACTAATATATAAAGCTGAAGAGTTTGTTTGTTTGGTTGTTTGTTTGTTTGTTTGAACGCGGTAATCTCTGGAACTACTGGGCCTATTTGAAAAATTCTTTCAGTGTTAGATAGCCCATTTATCGAGGAAGGCTATAGGCTATGTATCGTCACGTAAGATCAATAGGAGCGGAGTCAACGCCGACGAAGTCGCACGCAGAAGCTAGTCTCTAATAAAGCGTATTTAATTGACTTTTTTTTTGTCGTTGTATTACTGTTCGACGTAATTGAATTCGGTATTTTTTCGTTTGCAAGTAAACACAATTATAATATTATTTTATTTACTTAATTAAAACAACCTATATATGAAAAACTTAACATTAAAGATAAAAAGTTATATTTATTTTCTCTAAGCACCAATTTCGTCATATTTTGCAATCGGTCCTAACGAAATTCGTTCTAAAGACTATTCCATGAACTCACAAAAACTTAGTCGTAAGAAGCGATGGACTCATTTATTTTTATTCCGGCACTATTGTTTAGTCGTTTCTCATCTGGACTAGCAGTTACCGGTTGACGTCCACGCCCATTATTTTGACGGAGACAAGGCCAGTTCTATTCAGGGTTGGAGACATATTATAGGCATTTGTTTCTTATTTTGGTGCTTGTTGATACTTGCACCATGTATTGGGGAGTAAGTAAAGTGATATATATTAGCTATTAATAGTAAATGTACTCGTATAATCATCACATATATTAATTAATACACCAAGATGATGTTTGCCTCCCTTTTTAGAAAAAACCTCACAATTACTCCACATAAGTTATATATCATTTTATAGATAATTGCTTTCTCTACCGTCATCTACAACTAAAAATGTATTATCGCTTTTGTTTTTAATTTTAAAATTATATGTATATGACGGCTTTAATTTTGAAACAACGTCTATATGATTGATGATCGGTAAATTTTTTAATTATTTAGTGCGAATTATTCGCACGGGTATTGCTAGTAGTATTTTAATAATTGTTAAGAAATTGTATGCTTGATTAGGTATGCTGTTTCAAAAGTTACATAAATTGAATTGATCAGTCTGAATTTTGCTAGTATTTTTTTTTTGGTCAGATCTTGGCACGTAACAATTTCTGGCACAAATAAAATCTTAGTTTTTGGTAGTTAATTTTTAGTGAATATTGAATTTAAAGGCATATATTTAATGGATGTTTTTATATTTATTTAAATTATAAAAGGTAATGTATGATGTACTAATTTTGAAAGATTTGACAAAGATAAATAATTTAAAGTTTGATGACTTTGAAGTAGAGTTTCTCTAAAGTATAATAATATTTATTTCTAAGTTAAAATGAAATTTAGTAAAATATTAGTTCGATGTTTTGTTTATTGATGATACTAAACGATTGCCCCTTACCTACCCTTACTTCTTGTTGAAGTAAAACTTTCTTACGCACGCTTGACTTGGACAGCAAGCTGGTGAATGCGTGACGAGAAAAGTGGGATCGGGCGAGGCAAACGGAAGTTGAGAGGGAGATATAAGTTAGTGAAGATAGAAAGAGAGAGAGCTACATTTAGTAAGTTTTACTTCAGTCGTGTAGTCCAAAGCACACACGTTTTTTTTAAAATCAACGAAAGTTTCATTATTATAAAACACAGTTCGATAATAAGTATATAATACTTATTTGAAAGTAAAATTTAAAAATATAAAAATGTCCGTTATGTAAAAAAAGTAAAATACTTCCCATAATTGTCTAACTTTCCTTTTTACTGCCTTCTACAAATAAAAACTAGGGTTACAATAACAGCAATAACTATAATAAAGCTAATTCCACACAACAAGAAGGCGCTTATAAATAAAACAATATACGAAGGGAAAGGTTACTAAAAAAGGTTACGAAGCAACGAGCTTTGTACCTTGCGTTGTTAGCCACTAATGAAAGAGCATTTATCATTCTGACTGCCAAATAAAACCTTGGAATAAGAGGTTGGAGCAAGTCAAAAGATAGCTAATATTACTATTTTAAATTTAAATTCAAACAACATTATTTTAAAGTTAGAATTACGTCATTTTTGCATCAATTGCTACTTGCGTCAATTTTACCATTTTTTATGTTAGGTTTGTTTAATTTAAATAAGGTAGGGCGCAGCAGCCTGTAAATATCCTGCTTAAAATATGGAGCAGCCCGACTTGGGAAGTACCTCGACCTTACAGATGATCACAGCTAAATAATACTGTTTTTAGGCAGTGTTGAGTTCCTGTGTTGAGTATGCTAACCAGAGCTCCTGGGGGTAATAGTAGAATAGGGTCGGCAACACACTTACGATGCTTCTGGTGTTGTAGGCTTGTCTTAGCTTAAGTAATCGCTTACCATCAGTGTGCCATTGTTGAGTTTGTTTGCCGACGTTGTTGTATAAAAAAGGCTTTGAAAAATTTACGATACGCTTATAAATGTATGATATGTTTCATAACCTATATTATTTCTCAATTAACTGTAAATAATTACAATGAAAAGTGTTTAATCCTAGGAAGCTTGTTCGAACAATGTCTGTTTTTGTTTTCGAATTAGAATAAAAGATGTCTTTTGTAGTTAAACTAATTTATAGTTTATACTCAATTGGATGATTTGAATATGGTTCAAAAAGCTTTTAACCGAAATCCTAAAGTAACAAAAAAGTAAGACTAGTAGACTTACAAAAAATCGTTCATTTCTTGAATTGTATGATTATCGTATCGCATTATTTAAATTTATTTCAATAATTCTATTCTAGTAGTAAAATATACAAAAATTACTGTAAAATTCTATCGGTGAATTCATTCGTTTTTTACTCAGGAATTATTCTGAATCAATGGTTATTCTGGCACTTGGATCTTCCTCTCAACTTCCTTCGCCTCGCCCGATCACACTTTTCGTTACGCTCTAAAGAAGTTGTACTTCAATAATCTTAACTATAAAATCGCCGTCGCTTACAAATTAGAAACGAAAATTCCGCAATAAGTTTAATTAGAAGTCTGGACAAAGAAAACAAGCCGGACGGTGGACTTTTAGAAAAATATCACGACATCACTTCGATCTTGTAATTAAATTAATCAGAGTTTTATATACCCTTCTTAACACTATCGACATTATCACCTCTGGCTTATAATGTTACTTTCTCTTTCATTTTCCTCATTTGTTTTCTTTTGTAATTAATGCTATGTTAGTTTATTTACTATGTAATAAATATAGGCTATTTATCGCAACTGTTCACCCCTAGGCGAATTATATTACGATATTTATAGGGATTTAAAGTTTCGTTACTACCGTTTTCTACTTGTAATCCCTACTAATATTATAAATGTGAATGTAAGTTTGTTTATTACGCTTTCAGGCGGAAATCACTCAACCGATCATCATGAAACTTTGAACACATATTCTTGAAAGTATTAGAAGTAACGTAGAATACAATATATTTAAAAAAATCAATGCGAACGAATATGCGGGTAAAAGCTAGTAACATAATAATTCTAACGTAAATTTGAAAATTCAAATCGTATTGTAATTTGTAATTGTAACATCGAAACTTGTCTTCACCAATTTACAACCTTTTTCTATTCGTATGTTCTGTTGTATTTCCACCGTGTATTTATTAAATTAAAAGTGTTGTCATAAAATTAAAAATACGCTTACTTTTTATCATGAAAGTAGTAAATAAAGAAACGCAGCTACACCTAATTTTCCAGTAAATCAAATCTCAAATATATCACTGCAAAAAAGTGTATAACTTTCATAAAGTAGGTACATAAATATAAATAAACACATACTAAATAAGTTCAATGACGCATTATATTTTTTCATGTTTTATACAAAAAACATACAAATAATAATTTAAACGAACTAGTATACAATACCGACCTTAAGATTTAAGAATGCCTATTTACTTACTAAATTTCAATGTACTGGAACATCCTACAAATTGACTACTAACAGAAGACTCCTCTGAGGAGAAGGATACGAGCTTGAATACTTGAAGCTTACTGTGAATAGCGTACCCTTTTACTTAGCTATAAACAGCTCTAAGCTGATTTGTAATTATGTGTATTTTGAACTAACCTGTCCTGAAATAGGACTGAGTCTCTCACATAGAAGCTTTGTTGAAAAGTTTTGTTGGAATTTTCTTGCCAAAAGTAATCATCCCTGTGAGGTGTTTATGGTAACAACCGCGACTCATCGCTTTACGCGCCTTTCGAGGCACGATAGGGAGATTCACAATCAATGACACCTACCGTGGAAAGGAAATTAATATTTTCACTAACTCAAATATCTGTTCCAAGCAGCATTATGGCATATATACAGATATTAACAAAATATAAAATAAGTAATGATATGGAATCACTTTAACCTCTATGTCATATATACATACATATATTAATAAAATATAAAATAAGCAACAGCCAGGAATATCACTTTTACAATTTAACAGTCTCTAATTTCGTTCAGTCACGACCTTAGCAGCTGGCACGAGTGTCGTGCCTAACCTGCGGACATGAAATTTTGGAAATACGTATCTCTAGAAATACGGAAAGTAAATATACAATTTATAATTATAGATTTCAACTACTAGTAATCCTTAAATTAAGAAATAGTTAAATGTAAATAGGCAAAATATGGCGAAAGAAGTTTATTTTTATTGTGTTATAATATAATCAAGCAATTACTTCAACACCAAGATTTATAAGTACAATAAGATATATAATATTTATAGTTTATTGAAAATTATTGAATTCAATTTCCAACTTTTTTTAAATTTTTATTGTAATATTTGATTCGCTTAATCATGACAAAACTTTCTGCTATATACCAAATATAATATTATTATTCTAATAATATTAAAAATATACAATAAACCATGTCCTATGAGGGCCATCGCCGTGAAAGCGATTATACATTGCTTCTGAATTTTATTACACGCCATAATTTATTCGAAAAATGAGAAGGCACTGGTTCAGATATAATTCTGACTGAATTATTACTATGGCTTTGAATTATACGCCTTTCCAATGAATGATTTTGTATTTAGTAAGTGTATACAGTAGATATATTTGAATCGATGACTGGATATATTACCGATACCCCATTCTTTACGATACAGAGATTTCATTACGATAAGAAAAATGTAAGTAAACCATATATTGGAATAACCTCCTGTTTCTATCCAACAATTAAAAGTAGCTATGCATAGTCTCTATAAACTGTGCATAGCTACATTTTAGTCTCAACTTTAGGACACAGTAGCAAATTTCCTGCTCAAAATATGGAGCAGCCAGACTGGGGAAGTACCTCGACGTTACAGAAGATCACAGCTAAAGAATACTGTTTTCTAGCAGTTCAGTGTTGTGTTCCTGTTGGTGAGTACGGTGTCCAGAGCACCTGGTGGGAACTGGAGATGGGGTTGGCAACGCGCTTGCTATGCTTCTGGTGTTGTAGACGTCTATTAGCTACGATAATCGCTTACCATCAGGTAAGCCGTACGCTTGTTTGCCGAACTAGTGATATAAAAAAAAAGTTTATTCTACGCAGTACCAACGCTAAAAAAATTAAAAATCTACATGCTTGTATTAGTATGATTCGGACAATAAAGTAATAATTGACGTTTCAGTTTTACGTTTCTCATGTATTATTTTATTTATTTGTTTATTTTGGGAGGAACAACAGCTGAAAAATACAATGTACCTACAAGATGATATAGAAATAAAAATAATGTATAGTATAACATCCCAAAACTGTCTATATAAATAGAAAAAAAAATAGTTTTCGTATGTTAAATATAAATTAATAGAAGGGCGTGCGAAGCCTGTGTTCACTTAATTTATAATCCAGACTACAAAGCAATGTATTGATGTTGAATGTCTAAACCAGTTTAGTTACGAGGCGTACGAGATAACATCTTAGCTTACAGATCACATTCAGAATTCCTGAAATTCTAAACGTTGACATAATATGTTGGAGCTGAGCAACGAAGCAAAGATACGCCCACTTCTAACTACTGTGAAATGATTCATGTATTTTATTTATGTACCAGCTGTGCCTGCGACTTCGTCCGCGTGGAATTTAACAAAAAGTTATTGTTCAGTTCGCAGAGTTATAAAATAAATAAATTTCAAAATAAAAGTAGCCTAAAGGGTCCCGTAAATGATCTAATAATTTGTCGAATTTTTTTTTGAAAATTTTTTTTGAACATGTGCGAGCTAGTTTGATGTGTTTTTTTGATGAAAACATGAAGTTTGACAAACAAATTTGATCGTGTCCAGGGCTCTTAAGTTACTTCTTATTACATCATCTATCTACCAGTGAAATTTCCGTCAAAATCGGTTCATCCATTTCAGAGATTAGCTTGAACAAACAGACAGACGGACAGACGAAAATTGTAAAAAATATATGTAGCGTGAATACATCCATATGCATTTAGTAAAAAAGGTTATTTTAATATTACAAACAGACACTCCAATTTTATTTACTTGTATACATCACGTATAGAAGTATAGATTTATAAAAACGGTCACTACACTAACTTATTGCTGTTGTGCTGATGGTTGCGGGTTCGATCTCCGCACATGACATACATTTGTATTGGCAATACAAAAGTTTAATGTGATGGGACGTTGAGTGAGAGGAAATTTAAAAAAAACCGAGTGGTGTCGCGGGACACCAGATAGGAAAGAAGTTCCTTATTTTAAATTACTAATTTCAAATTCTTTTCGGGGTATAAAGAAAGTAATTATTCGGGTATAAATATTTTATTATGATTTTATTATCGACAAAATTAAAAAAAAATACTTTAAAAAATTATCTTAACACCTTTATTTTATTTACAATGATTTATAAAAATATATAATAATTATCGAATGATGTAATAATAACAGCAAGCTGCAATAATAATAACAGTCATCACGTAGACTATTTACTAGTCACGGTATAGACATCATACATAGACTATACATAAAAATCTTTCGCTTTTTTTAACATTATGAACGTTTTTTGCCGGCTAGGGTACCCCACCGTAACGCCCCAATAACAAAAGATCTTACTGACCCAATAATCAGTGCTATTAGATAAAAATTCTAAAAATTAATAGGCGTCCTTATAGTAGAATCTAATATGAAGACGTAAAAGAAAATTAAACCTTTTGTGACACACATAGCTGGAGCGAAAAAACTCCTAACCATAGATCTCGATTCTAATTTTTGCACTCGTTTGTGGCATATCCAACAAAGCTACGCAATATTCATGACAGATATTGGTTGTTTGTCACGATGTTTTTGATAATTTCGCGCCTTCCCAGAATCAAAGACCGAACATGAAATATCAAATAGCAACCAGGGCTTTAATAATTCATTGAACAAATATATTTCGCTTGTCTAAATATAGAAGGAAACTATTCTGATACTATTTTGATTAATTTAGTTTGCTGACGTCACTAGTGTTTATAAATAGATACAAATATCTGTAATCGTAACTATTTTTTCACATTTAGGGCCTATGCAAACCACGTTTTTTAAAAGCGCCGTCGACGCGCGTTTGTAGCGCGATACAGGCGCGATACACACGCGAGTTAGACGCAGCCTGTAGACCAGTGGTCGGCAACCTTTTGGTAGGCAAGGGCCACGAGGTGGCCAAATAAACTAAAGGCGGGCCGCACTTATGATTTAAACCCTAGACTCTACCTGATACCTACAATATAATTGGTCATATCCCATAGAAAAAATGAAAATGCTATTAAAATTTTTAAAACATGGAATTTAATACGTACACGTAATACTTACATTATACAGCACAACAGCATTTTTGTTGTATGGATTTTTTTTATGGATCTAGCTGCATTTTCTACCCTAATTCTAAATTTGTACTCAGATTTTTGCTAGCGGCTCTACATTTTGAGATGTGAAGGCTAGCTATTTTTGTCAAAAAAAATGGTTTCCCGTCATATAACAATTTATTTAAACAACATTTTCTTTTATGTAACTTTCATGAATAAGTTGGAGTTTTACTACTATTCTGGATAATCCAACAGTAGTCAGCCATCATACTTTCACTCTAATAGCCCTGGTAGCGCTCCTCCATGAAGCGAATATCCTGATGAAAGCGTTCTCCCTGCTTCTCGCTTAAATGTCCAAGATTTACAGAAAATCGATCAAGGTGGCTATAAATGAAATGCATCTTAATGCTCATGTTGTATCCAAGGTGCTGAACGTGTAATGGTAACTGCTTGACGTGGTCAGGAAAGTCGACGGACTTCTTATTTCCCGAAAAGTTTTTTACAAGCCAAAAAAACTAATTCCAGGTATTTTTTCGGCAGTTGTCTTACTTTCAGTAAAATTTACATCGTTTATTAATTTTTTAATTTGTGGTCCTTCGAAAGTTCCAGCTTTAAAATTCTCAGCACTCAATTTTGGAAACGATCTGGATATACAGTGGCGTGTAAAAGTTTTGGGCCACTCTGGTTTTTCCATATAACTGACAAAATATTTTTTTCTTTCACTTGTTCTTTGTTCGAGTTGCTTGAGAGGACCATAATAAAGATTATAACGTTAATAATTATATAAAATATAATATTGTACAACGGTAAATGACTTTCAACAGTGTGCAAAAGTATTGGGCCACCGCAATTCACGAATTTGCTGGACCTTACTGCACAAGATTTTTTGATATTTTTTTCTTATTGGTTTCTAAAAACGCTATGCACAAGGAATATGTTAATAATTACTATTATTTCTGCCTCAATGCCGAAAATTTTTAACAATAAAACTTATAAAAATTAGAAAAATTAAAATATAAAAAAATTAAAAATAAAACTTATAAACTTATAGAAATATGCAAACATTAAGCTCTGTGAAATTTTGTTCAAACCACGTTCAAACTTTATTCAGAAAAAATTTCACACTTTTTACACACTATATTGGGTATCCAGTGCTTGTTGTTTGTTTCCAATGGCCGTTGATAGTACTCCATGTAAGCATTTTTAACGAAGTCTGACACATTTAAGCAGAATTTTTTGAATGTATATTATTTGCCACAAATGTAACAAAATCTATTTGGATTGTTTACACAGGTCTTTCTAGACACGCATGTTGTGATTGATCTGCAATGTAATAACATTGCAGATCAATCACGTTCATTTGTAAATGACTCGGTACTTCCTGAATATCACAGGAAAAAGGGTTTGCAATAATCTTCTTTGCTTGAAACTTTTCAAACTCACGAAATCTGCCGCTGAATGAAAAATGTCACATCATAATTATATCAGCCAGTTTCGTTTTAATTCTACGTGTTACGCGATCGCGGTTCGTTCATGCATTTATTTTGATATTTATAACTTATTTACAAACATTCGCGGGCCGCAAGTAAGACCTCCGCGGGCCGCACGCGGCCCGCGGGCCACGCGTTGCCGACCACTGCTGTAGACCTTTGCACACCTGTATAATAAAAGCGCGCCGTCGACGCGCGTTTCTAAGACGTGCCGTTGACGCGCGTGTGTATCGATACAAACGACAACAAACTAATCTGTAGGATAAAAGCGCGCCGTGGCACGAACTCGTTTAAAAAACATGGTTTGCATAGGCCCTTAGAGTTGAAATTTAGAATAATCATTTTCATTCAATAAAGTAAGAAAACCCGCCAAGCCGCAGTGGAACAGTATGGGTCATTAAGCTCCGACCTTTCCTCCTACGTGGATATTGAGTCCTATGCCCAGCAGTGGGATGTTACAGGATGAATCGTAATCGTGAAAATATAAAAATAATGAGTTGTTTTACGTCACCATTAACTAAATAATAAATAAATAAATAAATAAATATCTACACAATACACACACGGTCGTCTGTTCCTAAAGTAAGCAACTTAATGCTTGTGTGATAGGTAACAGCCGACTGGTCTAGATATATATATATTTTTTTTCGATAAACATACTTATAAATAATAAATATATAAATAAATTTATTAATACATACATATACAAACTAAGCATATACAAAAAATACATATATAAACTAAGCATTACATATTCCTAATCGCAACTATTATAGATTTGAACAACCAGAATAGAAAATGTTAAAAATAAGATGTTTTTATCTGTATATCAAAAACTTTTATATAATACATATAACATACGCTATATAAGCACTATTTCTGCCAAAAAAGTGGCACGAACTCGTACCAAACTTGCACGATCGGTACGAAATGGCCGCGATCGAGTGTAAGGAAGTGCTCTCATAAATAAAGATGGGAAACTTGTGAAATACCACTTTACACGAAGTTTACAAGGCATATGATTCGACTGACTAAGCAATAAAAACTTGAAACGTGAATTATGGAGGACGAAACGCCTTTTTTGCTTGATATCACTTCTGGATTTGGCCTGACCTATATTTTTTTACGGAACGTTTTCAGTAATCAAAAGGCACTGCTGTTTAGTTTAATCACATTTTAATTGACTTAAGGATTTTATTTTCCTTTTTTGAAGTGAAAGTTCTTTAGGCGCATGAGGGGTAAAATTTGAGCTATCAGTAACGCAGCAGTGTCCTAACGTTCAGTTCTTGGATGGGTGACCACCTGGGAACACTGCGTGATGTTGGCTTTTTTTTTTTGTTTCAATTAGTGTTTTTTGTATTTTAAATTCGTTTTTTTTAATTAGTTTTTTTTATTAGTTTGCCAAAGAAGTTTCACTTCTGTTATGTGTACTTTGTACGCACAATTTTTTTTAACTTCTTAGCGATGATTATATTTGTGACTAAATTTCTTGCTTAGCTTTTATTGTTAGTTAGTAGGTGTGGTTTGGACAATGTTTCAAAATTGTTTAAGTTACGGATATTTAATTTTTCAGTATCTGTTTTCATTGTTAAGTAAACTATTCTGTGTTTGAATTATTAACAATAATAATCGCCTTTTATCATAAAAAATAAATTGAGTATTTAAATTGACATTTCCAAATACTTAATATAAATTTTAACTAATTTTACAAAAGCTAAGGTAAGAGTTGTGAACAACGTGATTTCTTTTTTAAAAAGTAATTAAATTTATGCTTTTAAATACATTCCTATTTATCACTATATTATATAACTGTAATAAACTGTAATATGTTTCAATTTACGCAATATATAGAACTCTCTTACGCCTTCAATCTGAAGTTCATACGAATAGATTGGATATCAATGAATGTGTAGTTAATATTCAAGTATTCAGTCTATAGTTAAGCTATTCAGTTAAAACAAGCGATCGCAGTTTGAACTATGCACGTTCAAACTGGCACATTCAGGAAGTCAAATGTACATTCGTAGACAAATACGTCTACGCCTATGCTACGACGCTACGCTCTACGTCGTAGCTCCGTAGAACCAACGTTAGCTTTTGAATTTTCTTGGTATGTATTTAAACTCTATTCGAAGAGACGGTTTATTTAAAGAGTTAATAAAGTTACGAGAAATTTATTACATATTTTAATTTATCTTTGAATTTAAAAACTATATTGATTTTTTTATTTAAAAATTTGTATAACAAGTATTATACTTTTTGAATTTATATTTAATTTATATAAATAACAATAAAACGTAATTAAGTAAACGAACTAGGAAAATTAAAATTTTCCTTAAGAATATAAAAATAAATTATATTTTATTTCTCGTAACGTACACGTAGCGATGTATATTATTTGAATAATAAGCTTAACAGAAAATGTGCAATTTTAAGCCGAAAAAATTCTCAAATAACGTATCTCATTAAAAACACAAATTGAAAACATAATTCTTATTTTAATATTCGCGTTACTCTAAGCGTCGGAATTTTATGAATTTTTTTCATAAAAAATCTGGGAGCCTTAATTTGTACAACTATAATTAAATTGCGATCTCGTATGTCAAAGAACTTTTCCATACCCACCGACTTTTTTCTTACCCAATTTTTTCTAAATTAAATCTCGCCGAGTCGGTGAAATCTTCGAAATTCACGTCAGAGGCCCCTATTGCTCTCACCTTCCTAAATTTCAAATTTCATTTCACTCCGATTTTATTGGAAAAGTTAAGCAACGTTATATATTGAATATATGGTCTTGTAAAACTTCAAACAGACAAATATATACAAGAAATAGAAATAAATAAGAGTAGGAAAAAATTGTAGCTAAAGTCTCGGATCACGTCCGGGGGCACAGTAATAGAAAAAAAAAAAAAAAAAAAACAAAAAAAAAAGCTTCAAGCAGTATAATTTGTAAATTACTTGACTTGTCTCTTATAATTCGTGTGCAGTCAAAAATTTTAAATTAACATTGAACTTATAATTTGTAAAATATAAGTTCTAAATCGAAGTCAGTATAAGCATTCACATTCCTACACATACATTTACAGTCACACTCTACCCAAAGTAGCGGTTCTCATACATAAAAAATAAATCTCATCCTTGAGTATTTAGCAATGTTACAACATATACCTTTATAAACCTTTATATATCCTTAATAAATAACCAAATAATCACAAGTTCACAGAAACTTCTAAAATCAGAAAACCTTACGTGAATAAAAAAAATGCCACATTTATGCTTATTTTTTATAGTACAAATAATAATGAAAAGCTTAAAGTTCATTTCGTCTGTGTGTACAAATCGTTGAAACAGAGCTCAAATTCCACCGCTGTCGCATTTCTTTTATTGACTCCCGAAGTTTATTAGTAAAGCACCCGCGAGCATTGTCAACACAAGCAGCCAGCGGCGAAATATATTTTCATTCAATATTTTCTCATTTTTCACGAGCAATATCTTAGTGCATAGCAAAAGAACAGACGATGAATATGATTTGATTTTATAATTTAGATTTAAGAAAAAATGACTGGTATTTTTTTTCTATATATAAACTAGGTCGACAAACAAGCGTACAGCTCACCTGATGGTAAGCGATTACCGTAGATTATAGACCCCTGCAACACCAGAAGCATTGTAATCGCGTTGCTGACCCTGTTAAATTTCTTAGAAGTTAGTAGTCTAGAAAGTTACACACATAATATAGGTTCAACTAAACAACTTTAAAACTTCTATCTGAACAATGACGAACTTAATTAATTACAAACTTTAGTACCTTAACAATCAATGAAAGAAAATATAGTACAGTGCGGGATTAGGGCTTTGTTTTAGATTGACAATTACAAGAATTCAGTGGTGGAAAGAGTTTCAATCGGTCAGCATTTAGTTTTCAAAACAAAACTATTTTGATTAAATACCGCCTCAATTTCACTCCTGTACCAACATGCATATTTCAATTTCGACGGGGTATAAATAAAATGTTCGAAATCTAAAAGTTGAATAAAATTTAAATTTATACTGTAGGTGACTTGAATTAATTTTCGGGTTATTTTACGCAGACAAAAACTTACTTAAAATAATTTTCAATATGTATAAAAGGTTGTCTTATTGCGAAATAGAAATTTCTCCCTGGCAACCTTAGAGCAGAAGAATGGTTGATTGTGTAGGTTTCAAGTTCATATTGTATGTGCTTAAATAGACACATTTTATGAAATTAAAGTGACATAAACAATTTAATAAACAGATGTAAATTATATACACAGATTAATATTAATAATATTATAAAAAATTATGTATACTACAAAATATTATGTTGGAGTTCTAGTGAAAAATACAAGAAAAACAAACACAAGCGAGTGCGTGAATTTATCTGTGAATACGTGCACATGAATGCGACTCCTGTTTCCGAGCGAGTCACGCCTTTCAATTCCATACTAAATTTCAAGTTTTGGAGTTTACTCCTTAAGAATCTGTTTTCATATAAGGACACCGGTATGAAAAAAAAATATGATGAGTAAAATCTACTGAACGAGATACCTCGTTACGTTTTTGTTAACGCCATCTATCGGAACCCGTTTTTTACTAGAACTCAGGTTGGGGACAGTATCGGTACGATTTTAAATTATACATGATCCAATTGTTGTAATAGACATTTTATAGCGATCGTTACTCATAGTAGGGATTTTATCCAAAAATCCGCAGTGAAGAAGCGTGGTGGATTAAGCTCCAACCCTTACCCTAGATGGAGTTAGAGGCCTATTCCCATCTATGGGATGTTACATGCTAAATCCTGATCGTGTATGCCTGAATGGTATATACAAAAAAATTCTCTGTCTAGTAAAAGCAGAACAAATAAGACAGCGATGTGTTGTCGCCTAATGACAGGGATTCTTAGAACAATTACTAATATCATATTTCAACATCTTTTAAATACACTACTCCAGATGGATAATTCACACACTTTATTTATTTACTAGCTTCTGCGCGCGACTTCGTCGGCGTGGACTCCGCTCTTATTGGAATTAGCGTGATGATATTTGGCCTATAGCCTTCCTCGATAAATGGGCTATCTAACACTGAAAGAATTTTTCAAATCGGACCAGTAGATCCTGAGATTAGCGCGTTCAAACAAACAAACTAACAAACAAACAAACTAACAAACAAACAAACAAACAAACAAACAATCAAACAAACAAACTCTTCAGCTTTATTATATTAGTATAGATTAATCCCTAAGTGTATATTCACGGTTTTTTTGTTTAAACTGAAAATACCTAAAATTCATTTGGCATAGTATTCCTTGGAGTTATGGATATATAAATAATTTTATTACATTAATAACTTTAATAACCAAAATCAGTAAAGCTAACCGCTCATAACTTCTAACTTAATAGAACAAGAAAACATTTTCTTGCGGCGAAAGTTCGATTGGTCGCAATAAGTATTGAACATTCATCAAAATTCAGGCTTAATTTGAAGCTTACACTCGGCGTGTTTCATCTACTTTATAAGATGACGCCTTGAAGTTTACTTTCGTTCGACCGAAATAAATTTAGAATGGAAAATTTTTTTTGGAAGTACCCGTCTCGTTTCATAATAAAATTTACTCGATGATCTAGTTAAATTTTTATGAGAATTTCGAAAGAAAAATGTTATTTGGTGATGTAATTAAGTTTGATTTTATATCATTGTATTAAATCTATATATAATTATAAAAGAGATTTCCACCCATTGACTCATCACGATATCTCTGGAACCATAAAGCGTAGAGACTTGAAATTTGGTAGGAATATTCCTTTCGCCAAGTAGAGGTCAGCTAAGAACGGATTTTACGAAATTCCACCCACAAGAGGGGGTTGCGGGGGTTAATAACATATATGGCAAAACAACGTTTGCGGGGTCAGCTATAAAAATATATAGAATTTAACTGAAAGTTTGAATTAATCGAACAATGATGGCCGTTTTACTTCGGCTGGAAATGTATATCTATGTGTTTGCTTGTGATTTTTCGGCTAATAATACTCATTTAAAGATTTAAATTTAATTTGCTACCAACAGTTCAACAATCGCTAAGATTTTCAAAGGATTTTAAACTCTCACCACGTTTTTACATAGAAAAACCTAGTGATTCTCGATATTGAATTACTACGCTTGAGTTGTATTGTTCTAGATGAAGCCATGGCAAGTGTTACTTTGCTCGGCAATCAATCATACCCTAAAAATCAAGAAACACTTAAACTTTTAGAAACTCATCAAAGAAGTACCAGGCTCACATACATCGTTGGATACGAAAATTTAATCTAATCCGAACTTCATATCTAAGTAATTAAACTCGTATACGCATTTTGTAAGGCATCCGTAGACGAGGGAAAAACTTATAAATATTGTTAAGAAACTCTCTATTGTTCCACGAGACGCAGTTAACTTGTAATACGAACTTACGGATTGAGTTAGAGATATCTGAAGAAGCGAAGAAATCGAGTAGTGATATTTATTTTCATCCTAAACCAGTTTTGAAATTCGATAGATTTCGTGAAGCCAATTAAAATCGACGATTCGATATCTTTGATTTGGAATGGCTTCGTCAATTAAGTAATATTATAGTTTTGTAATTGAAGACGAATGCCTATTTCCACTTTAAAGGTCAAATTATTAGTTATAGTACTTCGTTTTCGTGTTTAGCCATTTATTGGATCATCATAATGGTTAATACTACAGACCAGTAAAAGCACTTCAGCTTCTTTTGTGGCACATTTATGCAATACTACTTTTACTGAGATAGGACACAGCAGGAAATATCCTGCTTAAAATATATAGTAGCTCGTCTGGAGAAGTACCTCAACCTTCCAGAAGATCACAGCTAATTAGCACTGTTCTTAACTAGTGTTGTGTTTCAGTGGAAAGTAAGGTGGCTAGAGGCTCCTGGGAAGGGCTGGGGGGTAAGATCAGCAACGCGCTTGCGATGCTTCTGGTGTTGCAGGCGTCTATAAGCTACGGTAACCGCTTCCCATCAGATGGGCCGTTCGCTTGTTTCCGGCATTATTTAAAAAAAAACTACTTGCCGACACGAAAGACATTGTCCTGTTGAGTGAACTGTCACACTCATGAAGTTTAGATAATCAATACGTTATCTGTAATTTTCTAATTTCCCGTGCAGTTTTAATAATTTTTCATTCCGTAAGGACCTTTTAAAAATATTAGATAACTTAAAAAAAGTTATGATTTTTTTTTAAATAGATAATTTCTCATTCGAAATCAGTTTCGCTTTTATACTATTGCCAGTAAAAACAAACAAAATGCAAACTCTATATTTACCGCGTATTTAGAATACAACCTTATCACTGGTTACCTTTTTGCGTTGCAAATTTTATGCGTGGAACCACTAACATGCACTTGTTTATTGCAAATTCGTGCATAAATGGTTAAAAATCCCACGTGCCTTTACCGTAATCGTTAGTTGCAGTGGAGAGGCAATAATACACTCTGGAGCGTAATTATTTTGGAAGCCAGCCAGGAGTAGTCTAAGAATGAAGATACAGGTTTAGGGCTTAGCACACTGTCGACTTTTTTAGTAATTTTCATTACGTCTTTATTTTGTTTTAGTACACACGTAACAATCATCATAAAATAAGTATGTGAACATGTTTATTATACACAGGGTTGTCTGTTCTTAAGGTAGGAAAATAATACCTGTCCAATAAATATACCCTCCCCCCTGACTTGGGGCGAGAATCGGTACTCCGACCAAGAGCAGAAAGCAGGTTCACTGCAACTGCGCCAATGGGCTAGTAAAAAAAGTTGTTTCTTGTTTATCTATTTAATGCTAAAGTGTAGTTTTTAATGTATATAATTATGTTATATAAAGATATATAATTATAATGCCGTGTTAGCGCATCGTTCACAGCAATGGTTGTGGCTGTTGCGCTGGCGGTTGCGGGTTCGATCCCCGCACACGACAACATTTATACTGGCCATGCAGATGTTTGCCGTGTTCTGGGTGTTTGTGGAGTCCTTGTGGGTCTCCCCACGGTGCCTCGGAGAGCACGTTAAGCCGTCGGTCCTGGTTGTTAAAATGTACACCTGATAAAGATCGTTACTCATAGTATATATATATATATATATATATATATCCGCCAACCCGCATTGGAGCAACGTGTAGATTAGGCTCTGATCCTTCTCTTACATGGAGAAAGAGGCCTATGCCCAGCTGTGAGATTTTACAGGCTGAAACGATAAGGATCTTTATTATAGTTATCATAATTTGAATATTTTTTTTTTTAAATAACTTGATTGTTTATTGTGGTTAGTACGCCTTAGCTAAGACAGAAAACGCTAGCTAGCTAGGTCCGCAGCGCAACCGCTCTATTAGGCCGACATCCTACGAACGTCATAAATTTTAAGCGCAATGTCGCTTTAAGCGTGTACACTAAGCGAAATAGGTGATAGAGATTTTCTCAGAAAATGGCCATTATTTGCGAAACAGCATATTATTTTAAGATTCTACTGTATACCTACACTTGCGTTTATTTAAATGAACATTTTAGCTTAAAATTTTGTTTACTTATCTAATACGGAGTACGAATTATACAAATATATCATTTAAAATATTAATATTAAAAGGCGATTTCGTAAGTGTAACAGAAGACAAAATAATACAGTTGTGTGACTAACATCTGGCGCAGTGGAGGGCGTGCAATATATAAACGGATACACTGAAGTTGTGGGTTCCATACCGTCTTCGTCCTAAGTCGAGGTGTGATCTCGCTAGGAGACACCCTTAGGACGAACGGACATCACGAGCCCTCCTAAAGGGCTCCACTTTTTCCTTCATGCGATGGTGGATCCAGGGGGGGTCATGGGGTCATGACCTGGGCTGGGTCCAGGACCTAGGTGGACCACTAATTAAAATTGTTAAACAAGATTTTTGTCACAATATAGATATTTTTAAGTACAGTACTTACATACATTAATAAAATACCTACTTTTTACCTGTATCTATCATTATCAAAATTAAATTATAGCTTCTTGTGGCTTGGTGACCCCCCCTGGCGCCGAAGCTGGATCCGCCCTTGCCTTCATGGGTCTCAGTGCCTGGCCACCCCACCCGGTGACACTGTCAAGGCTGATAGGGCCAACAGCACTAGACAATCCGAAAAAAATAAATTGTGTGGGCCAATTCTCGATTAGCAGTGTTGTTGAGAAGTTGAGCTGAGTTGTGATGACCTGCTAAATATATTAATTCTTCATAACAAAGGTATTTTACTTTACATAAGATAACCATGATTAAAAAAACTATTAAGTATTAATTTATTATAAAGTATTAAAAGTGAGAAATTAATATATGTCTTAACTTTACCTTTACTAATCCAAAGAGTCTAATAGTCAATCAACACTAGGCTATCGATACCTAAGATTTTCTTTTGTTTCAAAACGTGATAGCTACATCTGAAACATGACTTTACCATTTCACATAAAGCCGAACTATAGCATACATACACGTAAAAATCCTTGGAATTTATTTAAAAAAAAAGAAATGCGTAGAATAATCGATATCCGATAACATCAAATCACTATTAATATTCTGTAATCACTTATCCCAATCTTTTTCCCCCTCACCTGATTATCATAAATTCCGAGAAAAAAAAGGTCGAAAAAAGGTCAAGGAAGTATAAAATTAGAAACGTACGTTGCTATAAGCCGATATCGCTGTAATTACCGCTGATTTATTTAATTACCGCTGTAATATAGAAAGAAAGGAAATGAGATTACAAAGTCGGTATTAAAAGGTCGCTACGAAAGCCTTTGACTTCCGACTTACCTTAACAAAACTTTATCGTTAATTGTTCTAAAATTTTCCTATTGTTTTTAAATTCACGGGAAATTCCGTTAGCTAAATGTTTATTTTGTATCTTTAATGTTTAATTTAAAAATAAGTACCTAAAGTAAAAATGTTAAAGATTTTCTCGTAATTAAAACACTTTTAAAGTTTTAGACGTAAAATATTTAACAAACGGACCCTCCGAGATGCTACCTACTTTCTTTAAAAATACAAAATATAGTATTACAGTAAAAACGAAATAAAATAACAACACTTAAATGGTACTTACAAACTCGGTTTATTTATAAATATTTTGTTATTTTATTACTAGCTGTGCCCTGGAGTTTCACACGTGTTAATTTAAGGGCGAAATAGCCTCATTACCTTCCTTGGTAAATAGGTCATCCAACACAAGAAAAAAAAATTTCAATAGAAACTTTTCAGTTTTATAATATTAAATATAGAATTTTATAATTTACTTCAATTTCAATTTCCAACGGAATTCTTACAACATGACAGTTACGGATATAAATCGGTTTACTAAAAATAATAAAGTATCTACTAACTATCTATCACTGAAACACAAAAAAGTAAGCAACATTGTCTTTTGTAAAATTTGATTCATTCTCAGCTTAGAACTAGAGATTCAAAGAATAGGTAAACGTTTTTTAAACAGATTTTCATGTTATTCGTCTGCATGTGTGTGTGTGTGTGTGTGTGTTCGTGCGTGTGTGCGTGCGTACGCTCTTGCGTGCATGCGTGTGTGCATGCGTGTGTGCGTGCGTGCGTGCGTGCGAGCGTGCGTACTCGTGTGCTGTACACAAGGGCTACTACTTATTACATTATGTATGTTAATAATAATAACAATCATTCTGATTAAAGATTGCGGAACGCCGGTCGAATATTGCGGTTGAAAAACTGAATTTGAAACATCGGATCCTGTTCGTTAAAACTTCTGTTTTCATCATATAGAGCAATCAAGATATTTTATTTCATTTTTTTTTTATAAATCGCGCATCACTGAGATTGCTACCCGAGTATTGATATAAAACCTTTATTTTAACTGTAAATTGTTACTTTTTAATATAATATTCGATTTAAATACACTATTTTATGTGTATTTAAATTTCCATAAAAAGAGCTCTTGCCACCATCGACGTTCCTGCTCTTATCGAGCCTACTGGAATTAGTCGCGATGATGGCAAGAGACCTGATGGATTGACGTTGGTTCCCTGGGAAAGGGGACGGGCGCTTTTGTGGGACGCAACCTACGTTGACACACTTGCTCCGTCTCATGTCAGGGAAACAGCCTTAAAAGCGGGAGCCGCGGCGGAGAAAGCTGAAACGACTAAACGGCACAAATATTCGTCACTAATTCCAAATTACATCTTTGTGCCGTTTGCAGTCGAAACACTTGGACCTTGGAGTAGCAGTGCAAAAAAATTCTTAAATGAGATAACTCCTCGCCTTATTGCCTCCACTGGTGACAAGAGGGCTGGTGCATTTTTTGCCCAGAGAATCGGCATAGCGATTCAACGGGGAAATGCTGCCAGCATTCTTGGCACAATTCCACGCGGACATGATTTGTACCATAACTATCTGTAAATATTTAGTTCTTAAGTTGTGATTTGTAAATATGTATAATGTTTAATAAATAATATGTATATTTTTATGTGTATTTTTAATTTATTGTGGGATATATATATATATATATATATATATATATATATATATATATATATATATATATATATATATATAGGCTGAAGCGATGAAGCAATTACACCCAGACTCAGGGCCAGAATCGAATCCATAATACCCAGAACAGAAAGCAAGGCCACTACACGCTGCTCCAACGGGCTAGTCAAATGAAGTAAGTAATAAAATATGCACAGTTTTATCTCAATAAGTGGAAGGAACTGCGCGATGCCCGTATATATGTAAAATTGCCACATCCATCCGCATCTGGCTCAGTCAGTTGAGAAACAAATTTTCCAAGAGAACTTCGCCGCTTAAGCGCTTTTTACTAGCGACTGTGTGCGGACATCGAAGAGCTTGAATACACTTCAGACCATTGTGATTTTACAACTTATAATTAAAATACCTGTTTAAAAATTATATAAAATATTAAAGACGATTTCATTGTAAGCAAATTTTTAAAAATAATTCACAAAAATATAATAAATACATAAATTTATACAATTATTCGTAACATCCCACAGCTGGGCATAGGCTTCTTGTAGGAGTAGGAGGAGCTTAATCCACCACACTGCTCCACTGCGGGTTGGCGGCTATATTACCTCCTATGAGTAACGATCTCCATTACGTATTTATGATGACAATCAGGAACAAAAGCTTAACGTGCTCTCTGATGCGCGGTGGGGAGACCCAGTAGGACAGACATCCAAACCGGAAGGAAATATTATTAAATACAAATATCTATCCATCTGTGTGTAAGTAGGTGCTGACACGCACACGCATCACTGCACCATAACTAAAATTGAGAGAGTTAACTAAAAATGTACACTTCAAATCACTTTACTTCATAACTAGCTTCTGCGCGCGACTTCGTCGGCGTGGACTCAGCTCCTATTGGTCTTAACGTGATGTTACATAGCCTATAGCCTTCCTCGATAAATGGGCTATCTAACACTGAAAGAATATTTCAAATCGGCCTTGTAGTTCCAGAGATTACCGCGTTCAAACAAACAAACAAACAAACAAACAAACAAACAAACAAACAACCAAACAAACAAACTCTTCAGCTTTATATATTAGTATAGATTAGTACACTACTTCTGTCCTGCAGTGTAAAACCGCGTCATAAAATAGGACACTTTGATGTTTGTTCGAATTTCGCGAATTTGTAAATGTGCAGAATACGCTTGTTGGAGCATATGATTACCATGGACTTAGTGTCTGCTAATGTTCCATGTCTTTGCGAGACTAAGACACTGAGTGGCATAAACGTTCTTTAATGGGTTTTCTTAGAGCAAGTTTTCCTTTCTTTCTCAAATGAGCAAATAAAACATTTAATGGTAGCTTACTTTAAATAATAGTTTTTATTTTGAAAAAAATACAATAAAATACAACTTTTACTAACTCTTCATCTATAAAAATAAATAAAATTGGAGTGTCTGTTTGTAATATTACAATAACCGCTTTTTACTAAATGCATATGGATGTATACACGGTACGTATACCAAAATAACATTTTTTACAATTTTTGTCTGTCTGTCTGTTTGCTCCGTATATTTATATATTCTTTTATTGGCTCATTGGTGAAGTTTGGAGTGACATTTGATTACATTTGTAAAATCAAAATATACATTACAAGTACCTACATTCAAAATCGAAATGTCACTCAAGGGTCACTGCCGAATATGCTCCATGCTGCCAAATGTACCAAAGAATCATTTGAGATTAATGCAATAGTAATAAGAATCAAGCATAAAAGTATAGTTTATTAAGTGTTATTTAAATTTGTAAAAGTATAGATCTATATTTTAAGTGATATTACTTTCATACATGTTATTGCAACAAACAACAAAACTATAAAAAGTATCAAAAACATTTTATACGACCTCGGTGACGTTCATTTTATTGTACTGGCAATACAAGATGCAATCAGTAAAGTACACAGCAATTTCATATACACTTAACCTCTGAGGTAGCATAGCTCTTGGAAGACCTCCAAAGATACTGTCATACATTGGTTTAAGTCATAAAAGAGGAGATTTGGAGTATGAAATAAATATTTCTTTTTGATTTTATACTTTTAAATGCCAATTTTGTTGATTTCAATTCTGCTCTTTTGTGTATTCTTGACGCCGCGTTGGCGCAACGGTCACAATATTGGTTTGTGCCTGTTGCGCTGGCGGTTGCGGGTTAGATCCCCGCACATGACAAATATTTGTATGGGCCATGCAGCCATGTTTGCTGTGGTCTGGGAGTTTGTGCAGTCCTTGTGGGTCTCCCCACCGTGCCTCGGAGAGCACGTTAAGCCGTCGTTCCCGGTTGTTATCATGTACACCTGATAGCGATCGTTACTCATAGTAGGGAATAATTATATCCGCCAACCCGCATTGGAGCAGCGTGGTGGATTAAGCTCTGATCCTTCTCCTACAAAGGGAACGAGGCCCAGGTGCCCCCAAGGTGGAATTTTTCATCCCATAAGTAGGTAATTATAATTTCTAGACACATTTTATCTCATTAATAAGCCTATTGACTGAGTATGGTGACAGAATAGAAAACATAATTCTGTAACTCAGTGGACTGTAGGTGTAAACACAAATATTGACACCACTTAAACAGTGAGCGTTGGTTAATTAACACATTTTTTTGTGATATCTTACCACATACACGATCACGATTCAGCCTGTGATATCCCACTGTTGGGCATAGGCCTCTTCCCCATGTAGGGGAAGGATTGGAGCTTAATCCACCACGCTGCTCCAATGCGGGTTGGCGGATACCACATACAAACCCTCGGTTAATGTTTCATTAATACATTAAAATATGTCAATCAACATTTCATTTTTCTCAAAAACCGTATACTCGTTCAAGCCACTCCCGTCAAGCGTCCTAACTCGTCCTCATTGCGTTTGCACGTGCAAAGCGACTTGCACGAGCAAACGCAAAGTGAGCGAATGTACTTGGACCACGAGCGAGTCTGATTAGATTGTTCTAAACTACGTGCCGCCCAAAGTAAGCGACCTTATTGTCCGTAAATCAATTTATTTTTAAATCGACTAGTATATAGTAGACTATAAAAAGTACATCAAATGACATCGTTTGAAATTTCTTCAAGAATTCCACTTTTACGACTATTTTTATACTCCCCGCGGGCTGATAGAGTGACAAATTTTAGTTCTATACGAGAAATCTTTGTTAAGTTTTTGTTAACAGCGCTGTCAAAGTTTTTCGTGCCGCAAAGATATCTAGAACCGAATGAATATCTTTTATTTCTTTGTATAATTTAAAAGAGCGATAACGTTCTTTTAAGTGCGCAAAATGTGAAATATTTATCATTTGTGCAGTTATAAATCTTTAAATTTATGTATAGCAACGTATTGGCTTTTTTATGTAACTGCTAAGTTTTTTTCCGATCCTTCTCATCAATGGACACACGTACCTAATCGATGGTTTTCCACAATAACTATGAATGAACAATTAAATGCAATTGGTAAAATGACGATTCGAAGTTGTAGTTAGTGATTATCTATATAATTTAATAGTAATAATGTCCTACAAATTGGGTGGTACGTTATCCCGGTCCTACGCTCACTGCTGCTCTACCTCCTGCTATCTCTGTTAGCTACCACAATCGAGAGTTTTCGAAGAGGAATTTTTTGTTCGCCTCATCAAAATGTAGCCACTCCCAAAAAATTAGCTTGATACTGATCAGGTGAAAAAAATGTACTAGGGATCCCTACCTATTGCTTTTGTGCCTTGATTAAAGAAATGATTTTATAGTATTATTCGAAACCTCATATACAATTTATATAATTATGTCAACTTACCTTAATAATATCTAGTTTTAGTTGTGGAGGAATACCAAATAATTAGTATTAGTTATGCAACAACTTTTTTTTTTTAAATATAATTTTTCGTCTAACTAAGACCATACGACAAGACTAAATATTTGAAATTAATTAAGTCAGAGAGCATTTTGTTGCATCGTAATGAAGTTCGTTATGATGACATTTTAGTTTCTTGATAACTTGAAACTGGACGGACGTTTCATATCAAGTGCAAGAAAAAAATTACATTAGAAAACGGTTTTATCAAAGTGAAACTAAACCATGTCATATTTAGTTTATGTTTATATAACATACATAAATATTTCAAACGATAGCCGCTTTAAAACCCGCAGCGGAACACTGTTATAGATTGATATTCAAGTCCTCTAAACTACAGCAGATGAAGGTCTCTTCTAGGACTCTATCCCAAGTGGGTTGATCATAGACCGTTCAAATTTAGTTCGTCACAATTAAAATATAAAAAATTTAACATTAAAAAAATTAAATTGGTGTGCTGGAAGAAATCTCTTATAGGGATAAGCACACCCATTATACGTGAGTCTCCATGACAAATTTATTATGTAAGTTTTGTACGTATAATAAATTGTTAAATAAATAAAATTAAATTAAAATTTATCATTGCATCACTGAAACTTATTCAGAGTTAAAAAAACACTATGACACAAGAAAGTATTATTATTTACGTAAAACAAAAATTATATATACAGCATCGTTTTCAAAGA
This sequence comes from Melitaea athalia, assembly GCA_905220545.2. Classification (NCBI taxonomy): domain Eukaryota; kingdom Metazoa; phylum Arthropoda; class Insecta; order Lepidoptera; family Nymphalidae; genus Melitaea; species Melitaea athalia. The sequence continues at coordinate 2,182,943 of HG992185.1, read as the reverse complement.
ATGATTGAACGCTTGCCTAGCTGTCATTAAAAAAGTAGGCCGACATTGCCAATGGTATATTTTATGGGTTCTGAAAAAAGTCTAGGTTGTAAAAATGTTTTTATGCGAGCAGTTTACGAGTAAACTTGCCTCATCGTTGCTTACTTTGTTTTTTGTTGATTAAATTACTAGTGTTATTAGTTTCTTTTTTCGATACTTTTAGACATTTGTAGAATTCATAGTTTTTGAATGATTCATTTATTTTTGAAGTTCAATGATCTTGTTATTACATGTTGTATTTTTTATTGACACAATTATGTTATTTAATTTGTGACAGAAAATTTAAAATACATTTTTAAAGTTGTATCACGGTGTAAAGTTATGCAAAAAACTTACGATTAGAGCTAGGACTAACGATTATTTTGTATACCGTCTTAAAAATATTATCATAATGTTAGGTCGCATATGTATATTTTTCGAATTCATTATTGCAGATATATGTCACATTAAGTCATAAGAACTCATGATCCTATATATGGTCTTGGAACTGAGATATGTAATTATAATAATATTATTTTTATTAGTGGATATACCGCTCACATAGTTATCATACTATCAAATATACAAACAACTTGGTTTTTTGCCACTCGTTACAAATCCATGTGATAATATTATATTTAAAAAAATATCACCGCCTAAACTCTAGAATTTTTTTGAATATTCAAATAAAATATATTGAAGATAAGTCTTCTTTCTTAAATTTATGAAATATTTCTGTTATAATAAATATACTTATATCGATACTAATGCATTATTCTATAAATCCTAGTCTAGCCGTCTAAGACCTGAGTACTTTGCCCTGTCTACCCTTTACAACCGCTTTTATTTATTGGTAAATAAACTCGAAGGCGTGTGTTTTTAACCCTTATGAAAAATATTGGAAAGAGATTTTTTTTTACGTTAAGATAACAATAAAATATAGTGTGGAATTGATCTTCTAATGCATTTTAGAATTTTCATATTAAGTGCTATGATAAAATTTATATGGATTACTATTGAGTGAAGAACAATAATTTTAAGATATTATACATTTTTCGTTATGAAGATCGTTCATGATCTCGTTATAGTGATGATGTTTTAATTTTTTTGGGGCGAAGCATGTCTTAGTTTTACTGTACTTGTGTGTAGCAAAATTATACTAACTAACGTTAAATGTTATACAGACAAAATTAGAATATATCTGCGGTTCAAGTATTTGAGAATCTTAGTATTAGTTTTATTTTTTTTTTAATTTTATCGTCACTGACAATATTATTTAGGTATGTGTAAAAAGGTATATCTATACTATAAATTATAAAGCTAAAAAATAAGAAATAAAGAAAGATAGTATTGAAAGGTTATGCAGAAATACCTACCTTGCAAGACTAGTTATATTATGACAAAGCAAAATTTTAAAAAAAGGTTTAGAATTTTTTTACATGGAACGTGATCTATTTTACTTATAGAACCCCTAATTTGAAGGAATAGTGAATAAATATACAAAAATATAATTATACTATCTAAATACAAAACCTCCTTTTTTAAGGTCAGGTCTATACATCAGATATCGTCATAGTCACATAAATCCAAATATGCGTAAACATTTGAAGCATAAATCCAAATGTAAACAGTAGTTTCAGTTAAACAAAAATTCATTGGGACATTTTGAATTTCAATTCAAAAGCAGATAAAATTGGCTATTTCTAAATATTACAAATTATACGTATATAGTTTTTAGTATCTAGTATCTGTGTTGAAGAAAAGGGAGTAGTTAAGTTGTATTTCGTTTTATTCTATTTGTTTTTGTACAACTAAATCACAGAAGGCGTAAAGTATTCACTTTTTACATCAAATCCTAAAAGTAATCGAGGAAATTCAAGCTGCAGATAGTAACAGTGTGAGCAACTTCGAGCATAAATCAAGCTATCAAGCTATCGACAGTTAAGAAAAATAGCTAAACTTCGCCTTTAAAACAGGGGAAAAACTTCTAAAATGAATCTGAAACGACTTTCTCCATTTTGTGCTCATCATTAGCCTCAAAAAGTTTCTTATGGTAAAATTGATTTTTATTTTTTACTTACACTTTAAACCTTAAAACCTTACAACTCTTAACTTAAAACTTCTTAACCTTAAAACGCTTTGTAATACGTCTCGGGTGGTAGATAAGTCAGTAAGAACTGCTTTTGCTTAAAATCACTACATATTATAAAACAAAGTCGCTTCCCGCTGTCTGTCTGTCTGTATGTATGCTTAGATCTTTAAAACTACGCAACAATCATGTTTTGATGCAGTTTCTTTTAATACATAGAGTGATTCAAGAGGAAGGTTTATATGTATAATATATCTATACTAATATAATAAAGCTGAAGAGTTTGTTTGTTTGATTGTTTGTTTGTTTGATTTTTTGTTTGTTTGATTGTTTGTTTGTTTGATTGTTTGTTTGTTTGTTTGTTTGAACGCGCTAATCTCAGGATCTACTGGTCCGATTTGAAAAATTCTTTCAGTGTTAGATAGCCCATTTATCGAGGAAGGCTATAGGGTATATATCATCACGCTAAGACCAATAGGAGCGGAGTCCACGCCGACGAAGTCGCGCGCAGAAGCTAGTGCATAATATAGTAGAGGAACATTGATCATTTTTGCAACCGTGCGAAGCCGGGGCGGGTCGCTAGTATTTTATATAATTGTGCAACTAAATCAATAAACAATTTTCATCAAAATAATTTCGATTCAGCCGGTAACATCCCACAGCTGGGAATAGGCCTCTTTCTTCATGGAGAAGAATGATCGGAGATTAATCCACCACGCTACTAAAACACACACAATACACAAGCATAAACGCGCAGACTACGGCAAACATCTGTATTACCAGTACAAATGTATGCCATGTGCGCGGATCGAACCAGCAACCGCCAGGGCAATCCAGCGCTATGGCCGTTGCGCTAACGCATCACCGAGAAAATTATTTATTCGAAAACAGATCTATAGATATTTAAACTAATTAAAAAACTAAATGAAAAAGAATTAAAAAACGAGTGTGCTTTAGACCAGTGTTCCGCAAACTTTTTGTGTTCAAGGCACACCTAGAAATAGGAAAATATTTTGGAGGTACACCACAAATAAAAAATCAATTTTTAAGTAACATTAACCAACATTTATTTATTAATCACCGAAACAATATTTATGATTAATCAATAAACGTAAACTTTATTTTTCCGAGGCACACCAATAAACGACCACGGTACACCAGTGTGCCGCGGTACACCCTTTGCGGAACACTGCTTTAGACCACACGACTGAAGTAAAACTTCTACACAATAGGCCTACACAATAGGCCTGAACTGTGTCTTAGATATACAAAACGTAACTGAGTTTGAGAGAAAGAGAGAAAGAAAATGTGTGCTCACACCTCTCTCTCTTGCTTGATTCGCCTAGCCCAATCACACTTTTCGTAATGCTCTCGTCATACATTCACCAGCTTACTCCCCAAGACAAACGTGCGTAAAGAAGTTTTATTTCAAAAATACGGACGAATTGAGAACCTGCTATTTCTTTAAAGTCGTTTAAAAACGATCGTAGCTCTTGCTAGGAATACAAACGACACTACGCAATAAAACAGGGTGGTTGACTAAACATAATATGCTGACTAGATGAGACTAGGTAGTCATTCATATGTAGAAGAGACTGTTTCCTATCAGTGAGATTTAGAAAGGCTGTTGTAAGTTCAGTTAAATAATAAATTACTTCAAGATCAAAATCAAAATAGTTTTATTCAAATAAACTTCAAGAGCACGTTCAAATCGTCATCTTACAAAGTAAAATTTTAATTATCGTTAAAAGTGAAGCTACTACTGAACCGGAATGTAGATTCTGCAGAGAAGCCCGTGACTAGCCCGTTGGCGCAGTTTGTAGTGACACTGCATTCTGCTCCAGGGGTTGTGGGTTCGATTCCCACCCCGAGTCTCGGTGTAATATATATTTATTTCTATATGTAGTATTAATATATGTATGTTTATCGAATAAAAAAATATGTAACTATACCAGTCGGCTGTTACCTATATATACCACAAGCATTAAGTTGCTTACTTTAGGAACAGACGACCGTGTGTGTGTTGTATATATTTATAAGAACCCACAAAAAACTGCACAGAAAAATTAACTGTGTTTGAATAAAAATTGGTAATATCTTGCATAAAAGCAATATCTTCAAAGAAATGATTTATACATATAAACTCAAATAATCTTCTAAGAGCATTAAGACTAATGAGGCTTAGTTTAGTTTAATTTTTTTAGGTTTTTATCTTTTGCTATTTAAAGTGTAATTTCTAAATATTCTATTCATTACATATAAATAATTTCGATAAAATTAATATCAAAATGTTACCTACATTTAGCAAAAACTATAAAGACAGCACTTAAATATTAACTTCTAAACAATAAATTACAGTTAAATATATTAAAAAAAAAAAAAACATTAAAATAGCAAGCTAACCCTTGAACGGAAGCCACCAAACAAAATTTGTATTTGTATTAGGACGAGCATAAATTACAAACTAATACCGGGATTACGTCGGGCTACCTTATAATTCTTGTCTTGATACCGTTGTTTAAACAGGAACAATGGTTGAAGTAGCGTGTCCACGCATAATTTAGTGCTCACATGTTGGACACTGAGCTGTCTCTGTCCTATTTACGTTCATTCCGACGTTTGTAAGGGACTGCAATGTGAATCGTAGAAGGATTATTGTTTTGGGTATTCAAATTTAGACACGTTTTAACGATAATACGGGACTGCTTAGTGAGCGTCTTCGGGCCTTGTAATTGTATCGTAGCGTGTTATAGTTTCTCGTTATGTGAGCGTTCACGTTTATGTAATTACATTATGTAAGTAATTAAAGTAAAATTATTTGAATCGTTATCAAGAAATAGTAATCAATTTCAGTTTTACAATTAAAAAATATTAAAGTAGTTATTTGTAATTCTTGTTTATTATAACTGTAGAATATATATTAGACAATAATTAACTTGATCCGTTTATTATCATAAATACCTGATAGCGATCGTAACTCATAGTAGGTAACGTATTCGACAATCAGCAGTGGAGAAAGTCTGGTGGATTAAGCTCCAATCTTTCTCCTAAATGGAGAAAGAGAAAGAGTCTATACCCAGCAGTGGGATGCTAGAAACTGAATGCTAACATGATATTTTGTGACGTGTCATAAGAGCCTGAAGCCTGGTTTGGACTCTTATCGAACAGGAGAATCAAAAAACATCAAAACAGCGACAATTATGACACTAGCGCATCTTTTCCCTGTTCGGTGTGTGGTAGAGTCTGCCGCTCCCGTATCGGCTTGTACAGCCATCAGAGAAAATGCTCTTCAGGCACTGTTTGAATCGTCTGTAATAGACGTAAAGGCCTATGAAGTCATAAGAGCCACAGGTTGGCCTACATGAAATAAATTTTGAATTTGAATTTGATATACACAGCAACAAAACAACCAAACGAACAAACTTACGAACAAACAAAAGACAATAAGACAACTTAACATTTGTGTACATTTTACCTCTTTCCACAATGCCTTCAACTTTAAAACAATTCACGTAATCTTACAGCAAAATAAATATTTACCGGAGTTTTATGGTTTTACGTGACTGGCATACTTAGAACACGAGAACGAACAGGAGAATCAAAAAACATCAAAACAGCGACAATTATGACACTAGCGCATCTTTTCCCTGTTCGGTGTGTGGTAGAATCTGCCGCTCCCATATCGGCTTGTACAGCCATCAGAGAAAATGCTCTTCAGGCACTGTTTGAATCGTCTGTAATAGACGTAAAGGCCTATGAAGTCATAAGAGCCACAGGTTGGCCTACATGAAATAAATTTTGAATTTGAATTTGATATACACAGCAACAAAACAACCAAACGAACAAACTTACGAACAAACAAAAGACAATAAGACAACTTAACATTTGTGTACATTTTACCTCTTTCCACAATGCCTTCAACTTTAAAACAATTCACGTAATCTTACAGCAAAATAAATATTTACCGGAGTTTTATGGTTTTACGTGACTGGCATACTTAGAACACGTCGCTACCACTCGGACGTAACTCGAATTCATTTAACGGGCATGTTTTAACTTGGTACATTGTTCATGAGGGAAAATAATTACCAGTACAGCACAAACGATGTCACGCATATTTTTATATCGCTACGGCGGTAGTAGAGGTGTTCGTTATATAAATAAAATAACCAATTATTTACGCACCTTTAAAAGTAGCGTAACGTTATAACGTATTATTAATATATAGCCGTTGCGAACATCTCTAGATGGTAGACAAGTAGCCTATTGTCGCCTCCGATACTCTAGGTCTAGGGTATCTCAAATGCGTTATTGGCATACGGCCGCTGTCAATAATTAATCTATCACTGCTTTTGCCAACTAGCAGCTATTAACAGTTAACATATCCTACTCCTTATTAAGAATTTTTTTAAAAAGTTACTTGCTACATCCAAAGTTATACAAGGTCGAAAGTCAATCGCAAAGTATAATCACGACTGTATATCTCATCACCGCCAAAAACTCTCCTACGCGAGGCTGCAAGCGCCAATTCTTTGTGAAACACTGAAATGGGGGAGGACAGTGTATAATATAACTTTTTGCTCACGTGTCTTTAAATTCAAACAATCGCATCGAGGCGTCTATCCCGCTATATATCCTGTATATCCCGGATTTACCCTATCTATACTAATATAATAAAGCTGAAGAGTTTGTTTGTTTGATTGTTTGTTTGTTTGTTTGTTTGTTTGTTTATTTGAATTTGTTTATCTCAGGATCTACTGGTCCGATTTGAAAAATTCTTTCAGTGTTAGATAGCCCATTTATCGAGGAAGGCTATAGGCTATATATCATCACGCTAAGACCAATAGGAGCGGAGTCCACGCCGATGAAGTCGCGCGCAGAAGCTAGTGTAATATATAAAATATAATAACATAGAAACCACAACGGGATATATTGTCATTTTAGTCGACTATCAAAATTCGGACTTCTGCATTGAGCTTCATGCAAAGCAAATCCCCAATTTCACCCAACTCGCACAAGCGCTAACTAAAAGGATGCCTTGATAATTATGATTTTCAGGTATATAATAATATACCCGATATTAATTAATCGCCCGGTAAACCGCTTAATGAAGAGACGATTAATTAATTTCACCAGTATTACGGTAGTGAAATCTCCTATATAGAGTGCGCATTTTTATTTAATAGCGGTTAATAAACTTATACTCGTGTCTCGTACCCAATAACAGTTTTTTCAAATCTTTTATTAACTATGGTAACTTGATAACGCACAAAAACATGTAGTATAATAACAGTATCATATCATTTAATAATCACTAATGGTCTAGCCTAAATAACAAAAAAAAAACAGTGTGGTGTCGTGGGACACCAGATATTAATTTCAAATTCTATTCGAGGTATAAAGAAAAAAGTCATTCGGGTATTCATTTATTATTATGATTTTTTATAGATAAAAATCAAAAAAACGACTACACAAAATTATCTTAACACCTTTATTTTATTTATATACAATGATTTATATATAAAAATATATAATAATAAATATCGAATGATATACCTAATAATAATACCAAAATGCAATAATATAGGTAACAGTCATCACGTAGACGTACATTAGACACTGTATATCTAGCCATCAAACATAGACTACACATAAAAATCTTACGCTTTTTTAAGCGTTATGGACGTTTTCTGCCAGATAGGGTACCCCAAAAAATATTAAATTTAATATAAAAAGTAAACTATGAAACTTCAGTCTTCTAGATCATAAAAAACCCTTATTTTATCATCTCCGAAGTAATTTTTACAATTTACTAAATCGTCTAAAGTAAAAAGCAAAAGTGGTGTATATTGGAAAGAAATAATATAAATAAAGTAAAACCTACAAATAAAAGTAAAAACTAAAGTATAAACTTCCGTGTTTAGGAATTGCGAAGTTTAGATTACAAAGTTTGTAGCGACACTTCTCCTTTCAACACAGTATCGTAGATAAAAACCATAATGCAAGGTTTTAAAAAGCAAATAAAACACGCTTACAGTTAATTCGTTTTTATTTTTATTTTTGTGTTACCCACACATGAGGAAATTATAAACGTTTTAAATCATATCAAAATTTTTCGACCCAGCGGGATTTGAACCCGCGCTCTCTGGCGTGCCGTGTCAGCGCTCTGCCAACTGACGCCAAGGTTTGCTTAAAAACCTAAAAATCATCATATCAAGAATTACGACCCAGCTAGATGAGGATCCATAGCTCAGTTGGCAGAGCGCTGACACGGCACGTCAGAGGGCGCGGGTTCAAATCCCGCTGGGTCGAAAAATTTTGATATGATTTAAAACGCTTACAGTTTTTCAAATCATATACAAGAACCAAATTATACGATGACGCGAGTATTTGTAGAATACGTTTACATGGCATGAGGTGTTGTAGACATATTTTATTCACGATTTAGCCTGTAACATCCTACTGCTACTATAGGCCTCTTTTCCCATGTAGGAAAGGATCGGAGCTTAATCCACCACGCTGCTCCACTGCGATTGGCGGATATGTTCCCTAATATGAATAACGATCGCTATCAGGTAGGTATTAATATTTCTTAATTTAATTTGAATATCGCTTCTCCGTATTTACGTTCCATTTATTAATTTTTATTTACGTTGTTTATAAAATATTCATACTAATATATTATCGTCCTATTTTCACGGAGATGAGAAATCAATATCACTAAAGCGCTCCTAAGATTAGAGTAACAAAAAAATATGACACGATTGTATAAAGATAGACGCTGGCCTTATCTTTTCTTACGTCTTTTGTTTACAATAATAAATCGCTAAGAGAAAACATTCTAGAAATATTTTATTTGAAGATACTGCGCCGTTTGAAACGTCTAGATATGAATATTGCGTGAAACTCTAATGGTCGATTTACATCAGACGAGCGAATGCTCATTCTATCCCCACTAAATCAAATTCTTATCAAATTATTTTAGTGTAAACAGGCGTAGAGCATTCTTTCGTTGTTATATATATGAATACGAGTGTTCGAAGATCAAGAAAGAATGCTCTTGTTCTAGCTCTAGCTCTTTGTTCGTTTGGTCTAAATCCACCCTAACATTATGGAAAAATGTGTATGGGCGAGTAAATGCACACACCGAGGTTTTGAAGTAAAACTTCTTTATGTACGCTTGACTAGGGAGTAAGCTGGCGAATGCGTGATGAGAGAATTATGAAAAGTGTGATCGGGCGAGGTGAATGGTAGTTGAGAGGGAGATATAAGTTAGTGAAAATAGAAAGAGAGAGAGATACGTTTCGTATATTACTGTAGGGGCAAATAAAGAAGTTTTACTTTCGATTTTACAAATGTTTATTTTTGATTATGTTCTTTCAAATTTTTTTCTACTTTCCATTTGTAAAATAAAGCATCATTCCTTGAAACATCAATGGTATTTGACCATTAAACATTTAAAATTGTGTTATATTATATGATTTTCATAACGATTTTTTTTCTGGTCACCTTATTCACCAACAGGAACACAATACTGCTTGAAAACAGTATTATTTAGCTGTGGTCTTCTATAAGGTCGAGGTACTACCCCAGTCGGGCTGCTCCATATTTTGGGCAGGAAATTTCCTGCTGTGCCCTACCTCAGTTAAACTAGTACAAAATAATTAAATACGATTATTTGTAAAACACACGTCTATATCCCAAACTTTTTTTTTTAGATATTAACGTTCCCACCATCCATTACAAGTAAACATATAACAGTCTAAATAATTGTGTTTGCTCGCTAACGAAAGAAATTGCCGAATTCAATTACATGGACAAGTAATACACGACGAAAAAAGATAATCAAGTAAATACGCATTATCAGAGATAACTCAAAAAGCACTTGTCAGATCTCGATTAAATTTAAATGGAACCACATGACAAGCACTGCCTTGCGATAAAAAAAGAAACATAATATGACACATATAAAAACAATTAAATTGAGAACCCCCGTCTTCTTTGAAGTCAGTTAAATAATATAGTAATGAATATGTACCACTTATCAATAAAAAGTACAAAAACAACAAAAGGATTCCTTTACAAGACAATAAACTGAAATGTCATCGTTAAAACTAATTTATGAACTTTATAAAAATGTCACGAGAGACAATAGAGTGGTGCGGGACATCGTTATGCGGTGTCGGGGAATTCCGAGGAACTCTCGGGAACTGGATAGCGTCTGAGTAATGACTACTAAACAAGCAATACCGCTTATATCTTTCACCTACGACGTTGTTATGGGAGTTAGAACCAATATAGCTGCTAGCGTTTGACCACAGCTTTTCGGTAGCATATACAGGAATTACATTTTAAAATTGTATTCATTTTATTACCATAAACTACCGCTATATTCTAGTGATGTGTGTGCCGTGTCCACGAATTATAATTTCTAATTATAAACTTTGTCGTTTTAATTTAACTGAGGTAGGGCACAGCAGGAAATTTCCTGCTCAAAATATGGAGCAGCCCGACTGGGGTAGTACCTCGACCTTACAGAAGACCACAGCTAAATAATACTGTTTTCAAGCAGTATTGTGTTCCTGTTGGTGAGTAAGGTGACCAGAGCACCTGGGGGGGAATGGGGATAGGGTCAGCAACGCGCTTGCGATGCTTCTGGTGTTGCAGGCGTCTATAGGCTATGGTCTTACCATCAGGTGAGCCGTATGCTTATTTGTCAACCTAGTTACATAAAATAAAAAAATAAAAGAATATTTTGCACTCTGATTCTTATATGTGTTAGTTGTTAGTGGAAACTTGACTGGTAGGTATATGCACTATCTTGTTGTAGTTATTCTTTACGTTGTGTTATATTGTACTGTTTGTTTCCCAAATACAAATAAATAAATAACATCAGCGGTTTGTGGGTTTGATACCCGCTCAGGGTGGATATTTGTGTTTAAAAATATTTCCTTCCGGTTTGTCTATCCTTGTTGGTCTTCCCACCTCACCTCGGAGGGCATGTTAAGCTGCGTAGGATGATTTCCTATGAAATAAAGCATGTCTTAAGTAGCACAAAATAGTATAATAAAGTGATGTCCGACATAATTATACAATTGTGAATAGAATAGTAAATTATATCAAAATGAACTAAATTGTATAGTGATTTATAGATAAGTGGTATTTCTTAATAGAAAAAACGATTTTACAATTTAAAAAAGTCTGTGTGTAAGCTCCGACGCACGACTGGAGTTTACTTCTTTAGATCGACTGTCTAAATAGGCACAAAAAAGGCTTACTAGTCTAAGAAAAAGATTAATACCATATCAAATGGTAAATAAGCTAATCAAATAATAGTTGTTTTTTTTTCGACTGCTAGCAAACACAATTATTAACACCAAAAATTGGTAGCATACATAAACCCACAAAAGTTTTTTTTAATAATAAATAACTTCTCAGTAGTGATGAAGCCGTAGATAGGGTAGGGTGTATGTATCTTCGAACCGCTTTTGATTATTTAGACGGTAGTTGGTTACGTCAGAGTCGGTATTTGTAATAATTCTGAAGCTAATTTTAATATTTGGACACGAGCCGGCCAACACTAAATTATATTAAGGTTTTATTAGTCAATAACTATCGATGTTATTGGGGTCAACTGATTTGAAATGAATTTTGAAACAAAAAAAAGTGTCTGATGATGAAAAAGGGCGCCATCCAAGACGCATCGCTTACGCGTTTTGAACTGTACTTAATATATTCTATCTCGTTCTCTGTATACGCTAGACATATTCAGACCAATTATGCATTGCTCTATCAAGGCACAATGTCATTTATGGTCTAAGATCCGCGATATAACAAAATCTTCCCTCATCTGTTAATTAGATTAAACAATTTTTTTATAGGCTGATTGCAATATTGTGAATTTATAAAAACAACCTCTGCCACCATAGGCCTGCTACATTTTTTTTAAATCTTTTCCCTCTCATGTTAATTACATGTAATAAGCTAAAACCGTTAATATTTTACATTATATACCTGACTGTAGTAGGCACCCATCTCTATGATTGCTATACTTACCTGCAGCCAGGTTACTGCTGACTGAGGTTACTGACCTGGCTGCAGGTAAGTGTAGCAATCATAGAGATTCGTTCGTTTTGCCCATAGTCACCAAGCTTGGCAGGCTTATGTAGTGGAACTGTGTTATCCCTTAATCGCCTCTTACGCCACCCACGGGAAGAGAGGGGGTGGCTATATTATTTACTGCCGTAGCCACACAGCTAAAAAAAAACAAGTATAAGTTTAATTTATAAAATGACGATTCGAATTCTGTGCTTCCGAAGCCTACTTGAATTGAAATTAAAAAGTGTTTTTTTGATTTTGTTCTTTTGATATTATTAATGATAATATAATTGTTATTTCTAGTATGGTACCCTGCATACAATACACTACAGAACAGAGTAAATCACAACCATCCTCGTAAATAAAGCCACTTGCCAAAACAAGTCGTGTAACTGAACATTAATACATTATCGTTAATAGCGACCACGAACTTGTCAAACCCTTCACATAAAGTTGCCACACGGGACCTCTAGCTACGATACCCGCAACTAATTATAACTGAAACGTCTTCGAAACTTTGACAACGCAATATAGAATTCATAGGCTATTTCCTTAGATTGTTAGAACGGTGTGGATTACCCTCAACGTAATTAGGTGGAGGCCGAAATATTGGCTTTACTTTAATTAAGAAGATAATAACGAATACATTGTCGTTTATGGTTTTGTTGACAGGTTGATACGCCAACATTTTTCCGATTCCCATTCTGGTGTAGCAGTATAAAAGTCTTAATATCTTTGATGACTGAGAGTTCGATTTCCGGCTCGGAGTAGCTTAAAACTATGCCTTGGAAAACATATGATTATTTTAAGTATAATTTCTGTCGTGAGCATCTGATAACAATCGTTACTCGTGGCAAGAAAATTATTCGCTAATCGTAGTGGAAACAGAGAATTAACTTAAAGGATTAAGGAAACCTTTATCCAGCAATGGAACTCTTAGACTTCTTCATTCTTACTCTTATTGCAGTGCATTTACCTACCATACGTGCGTGACTCTGTTTGAAAATAGCATATGCGTACAAAGTTTTTAAAAAATATTACAAGCTTACACATATTCGTATATGTTTCGATTTTTGTTATATGAACACGTTTTATTTTTAGATCTCCTAAAAATAGATGATTTTTTTATTTATTTTTTTGTAACACTACAACAAACTTTTTTATCAATATCGTCATAAATTTTATTCAAGCGGACTTATAAAGAACTCTTTAATCCTCAATTCTGCCACAAAGTGGCAAGAATCTATGTTTACTTCTTCTTCTTCTTTTACTTTGGCTCCCTGGCAACTTTATTTAAAACAAATATTCAGTACCTGGGTGACCGAGCCCAGCTCGGTATTTTTTTTTTATTTTTTTTTTTTCGGTATTTTTATATTTTAATTTCATTTAAATAATAAATCACGAGTGAAATTAAAAAAAAAAGAAAAAAAAAGTAATCTGGAGACTGAGATTCGAACTCGGGTCAAACGATTTGAAATCCGTCGCTTTCCTAATTACGCTGTTACAGCTATATTAATAATGGTGAAATTAAGCTTCGTATTCTAATGATATTTTTTCATTGCCTAAAAACAGGGATAAAACGACATTTTTTTTAAATGAATCCTAGCTAGATCAATTTTTCACCCCCGAAATCCCCTGCATACTAAATTTCACGAAAATCGTTGGAGCCGATTCCGAGATTCAGAAAATATATATACAAGAATTGCTCGTTTAATAGTATAAGATTAAAACATATATTTTATAATACAAATCTTGGCTTAAAAAACTGTGTGAAATTCTATCAAAAACATTTACATAGTTTCACGTAAATTATTAATTTATTTTCATCTCTGATTACAATAAACTAACTTAAGCTACTAACTATACTTATAATGCCTAAATAATGTTAACAAATTATTAACTAAAATACAATGCTATAAACGTTTTAAAAATATAAGTAACTAAATGTAAATAAAAGAATATATCAAAAAGAAATCAAATACTGGCCACTCAGCCAACACGATAAATTCACTAATTAAAAAAAAAAAATCTATAGCTAGCCCGATATCTTTTTTTTCACTAAAGTATTGACGTTTTAAAACGCAACATCTCTGAACGAAATATGAAGGCAATAAATTTTTCTTTCACAACAACATCTACACAATTTCCAGGCAATGCAATATGGCGTCATTTCGTGCCTCCATTATCAGTGTCAGCGCTATATCACGTACCAAAACATCCCAATCTTAAACCTTAAAGCGGCTAATTTGTATAACATCTTGTGTTATTTATACCTCCACGTACTGTGCCAAATGCCCAGCTCCGATAGTATTAAACTAGTCAAGTATTCTTGTACCTAGATCTCGAATTGGAAGACGTCCAACGCTAAACCTTGAACAGTCCTAGACCTTTACGTAATTTGACCGATACCGATCTTGTATTACATCTTAGTTATGACCTTTAAAACTGTGACTCAACAACATAATATCTTACTAAATTCGTGTATATCAACCATTATTATAATAAATTGACATTACGTAATTAATAAGGTGATATTTCAATAATATCAACGTAGTAATGTTGCACAACATAATTTGACTTCGGAGTCCATAAATTGGAGACTATACAATAAAAGACATTGCCCATTTGTGCCCCGGTACCTACTTTGACGTGTTCAGACAATTCATATATTTAAGTATCCTTTATTATTATTTATATTAGTAAATATAGCCTGGCCAGGATTTTTAAGGCAACCCTTTCGCGATTATGTTTGTAGTATACTAAAATAAATAGAAAATAATTGTTATCCATAAAGCAAATGGGTGAAGTTCGTCTTAAGTTCGTATCTTCTAGTTTAATAAGCTTGTTATAAAAACATTTCGAATTTCGAATCGTTCGCTGACAGATTAGAAACAAATAAAATTTTTCGAATCGCCTCACGCTTCTCGAAAATTCGATCGATCAAACAAACTCATCGTTCTGTAGCACTGTTTACACAAATACCTAAGCTCCACGAAACGATTTCAATAATACTGATCCCGAATGTAATCTGACGTGAATTAAAAAAATTCCACGATGTTGCGAAAACGCTCGAATTCCCCGAAGTGGTAAAGAATTTGTTGTTAATTTAAGAGAAATAAAAGTTCCCGTTAGATCCGAGACGCTTCATCAAAGTTCCTCTGCATTCATTTTCGTTCAGACGCCGAGGCTAAATAGGAAACGGAATCCGTCTCGATTTACAAGCAAAAGCGTAATTAATTAAAATTACGAGATTATTTTCGACCTTGCATAATTGTCTTTTAAAAGTTTTATGTGTTAACAAGAAAACTTTTTGTATTAAATAATGAATACTTTCATCACGTTTCAGTTTTATTATATTAATTCGCGCTTCTGTTAAAGAATTAGAAGATTTATTTAAAACTAGCTGACCCATGCCCACTTCTTTGGGCGTTAATTATTATTTTTGTGATGCAAACATATATTAAAGTTTTTATCTCACTCGTATTTCTCCGACTTGATTTACATATACTATTGCTTTTCACTAATTTTTTTGTTCAATAACAATAATATATACATATACATACATACATATAATCACGCCTCTTTCCCGTAGGGGTAGGCAGAGACCACTTCTTTCCACTTGCTACGATCCTTACATACTTGTTTCGCTTCGTCCACTTTCATTATTCCTTTCATACATGCTCTTCGGTTTAGGGTACTCTTGACCTGGCCTTTTTTCAAGACGTCACCGATTTGGTCTTGAAATGTCCGCCTAGGTCTGCCCCTTCCAACACTCCCATTCACAATTGCCTTATACACTTTTTTCGTCAATCGCTCTTCATTCATTCTCTCAACATGGCCAAACCATCTCAGCATACCCTTCTCAATTTTTGTCACTACATCTTCTTTCAGACCACAACGTTTCCGTATCTCACTATTTCTAATCCTGTCACTCAGTTTAACTCCTATCATACTTCTTAACGCTCTCATCTCAACTGCATTTATTCTGCTTTCATGTTTCTTCTGCCATACCCAACTTTCACTTCCATACATGAGTGTCGGAACCAACACCCCTCTATGCACAGCCAAACGAGCCTTGTTAGACACCTTCCGGCTGCTCATAAAGGAGTGCAAAGCTCCATTCACCATGTTTCCTGCATTCACTCTTCTTTCAATATCACTCTCACACTTTCCATCTCTTGTAAACTTTGAACCCAGATACACAAACTCATTCACCTGTTCAATTTGTTCGTCTCCAATCACGATATTGCAGTCTGTCACTGCCTCATCTCTTTCAAACACCATCACTTTCGTCTTCTTTACATTCATCTTCATTCCCTTTCTAACAAAAGCTCCACTCATAGCAGTTACCATCTCCTGCAATTCCTTGGCCGAAGACGCAATTAATACTTGGTCATCGGCATAGAGAAGACATTTGACGAGTAACTCATTCATTCTCAACCCACTTTCATTCTCTTTTAAATCTGTCAAGCAATTGTCCATGAATAGATTAAACAGCCACGGTCAGGGCCGGACCGAGAGGTCAGGGGGCCCTGGGCTAATACTGATTGGGGGCCCTGGGCTAATACTAATTAGGGGCCCACCAAATTTGACCACGATTGAGATGAATGTGTAAAATGGCAGCCGAACATTTTAACTGTCAGTTCGAAGTAATATAAGAATAAATAATTTAATAATATTATTGATTTTTTCGCATTGTCGTCTATTTTTGACTTTAAATTGACTTAGCTGGGGGCCCCTTGAATCCACGGGGCCCTGGGCTGAAGCCCAAAAAGCCATATGGTAGATCCGGCCCTGGCCACGGTGACGCTACACATCCCTGTCTAAGACCTTTATCGATACTAAACCATTCAGTGTATGCCCCGTTTATCCTAACACAAGCACTAGAATTTCTATAAAGAGATTGTAGTGCTCGTATGAGGATACTGCTTACACCGTACTCGGACAATGCTGACCACAATTCATTCCTCACCACTCTATCATAGGCCTTTTCTAGATCTACGAACGCGCAATAGACCTTTTTGTTTTTAGCCAAACATTTTTCGGCTATGCACTGAAAAGAAAAGACCTGATCCGTACATCCCATTCTCTTTCTAAATCCCGCTTGTGCATCCCATACTCTTTCATCTGTTTCATTCACAACCCTTTTAATTAACACTTTTGCATACAATTTACCGACGATGCTGAGAAGGCTTATACCACGGTAATTTATGCAGTCCTGGCGTGACCCTTTTCTTTTATATAATGGCACGATTACTGCTTTGCACCAGTCTCCCGGTACTTGCCCATTTCTCCAGCACATATTAAAAAAAGGCGGTACAGCTGGCTAACCACAATGCCTTGTCCGGCCCTCAGCATCTCGACGGTAATCCTGTCATACCCTGCAGCCTTACCTAATCTCATACTATTCAACGCTTTCACTATTTCATCCATGCTTATCTCACTTTCATCAACATTTATACTAGCTTCCATGGTATGTGCCGGATGTTGAACCTGCACTTCCTTTCTTTCAAACAAACTTTCAAAATACTCTTTCCACCTCTTTAACACACATTCTTCTCCTTTTATAATGCTACCATCTTGACTCCTGATTGTACTCAGCTCAGAGGTAGAGGTTTTTCCTCTAGCTGTTTTGATGGATTTCCAGAAAAACTTGATGTTTGACTGGAAATCTTCAGTGAGCCTCCTATCAAAATCATCCTTTCGTTCTTCTTTCTTTCTAGACACACACTTCTTTCGCTTCTGATTTCAATCTTTTATACTTCGTTCTTGCTTCCTTTACCTCGTCATCCGTTGCCTTTTGAACTTTTTGGTTAGCTTTTGTTGCTAACCAATCCAACCATGCTTTCTTCTTTTCTTGCACAGCCCTTTGTACATCTCTATCCATCCACACATTATAGTTCTTTCTTCCTTTCCTTCTTTTAACTACCCCGCATACCTCAGTAGCAACATTCACGACCCCTTCCTTAAATGTCTCCCACAGATCTTCAATCACACATATCTCTTCTATGCCTTTAAAACTTTCTTTCAGTTTCTCTACATACTCATCTTTCTTTTCTTTATCTTGCAGATTTTCCACTTGTACTCTTTCTAAAACACTCGTAGGCTCTGCCCCTCGGTGTCGCCACCGTTTAAAGAGGCCACGCATTCGAGCTATGCCCAGGAAGTGGTCTGTGGCGAGGCCTACACCGCGGTATGCCCGAGTGTCTAGCACTTTCTTCCTCAGTCTTTCATCCACAATTATAAAATCAATCATACTTCTAGACTCACCCTCATCTCTTGTATACAAATGGATCTTTTTGTGGTCAAACATTGTGTTGGCCACGCAAAGATTCCATTCCAAGCAAACTTCAAGCAAGCTTCTCCCATTGTCATTCACTCTCTCGTCCCCAAACATACCCAGAACTCCTTCATACCCATCACGCTTTACTCCAACCCATCCATTAAAGTCCCCTAACATCAGGATCCGTTCATTTTCTCTGCATTTATTCAAGACCTCTCTCATGCTATCCCAGAATTCCTCTCTCTCTTGTTGGTGTTTTAATGACCCACCTCCGCGCAGATCCGTCGGTGCATAGACACCAAGGATAAACAAGCGAGTGAGTCCGACTTTTAACCTGATCCAGAGGAGTCTTGGGCTTAATATAACAATAATATATAGCCTATATCACTCCTGAATAGTGTAGCTTTCTGTTAGTGAAAGAATTTTCATGATCGGATCAGTATTTGCGATTACCCCTACAAACAAACAAAATTAGAAATTTACCTCTTTATAATATTAGTATAGATCATTAACAATAATTCGAGATAATATTACTGGCAGGATGTAGTCTTAATAACATGATTCCGATAAAGTAAAAAAATAAGACATAAATTAATATTCTAATATTCCTACAAATAAATTAATAAACGAAACGCAAACACGGAAAATTAAGTTTATATCTTAAAGTATTTTATGTCTACAAGAACCTCACCTTCTTATACCAACACACAAGCAACATTTAAATAACAGATTTTAAATTTATATAACAAAAACAAAACACTTATCAAAGAAAAATCCTATTATACGAATGAAAAACTGTCAACAAAATTCAATTTTAAAAATCAATTCTTTTATTCGAATTCACATATTTTCACATAACAATAATTTATAAGAGAACAATTCGGGTGTCATTGTGTATGAAAAAAAACCGGGATTATTCGAAAACAATGGAGAAAAAAAAATATTTTTTGAAATCAAACTTGGACACGTTATTCGTTAACGATAGCAGTGAAAGGGCAGCTTTATTAAGTGTTAAATTTCGGAATGGTTTTTTTTTTATATCGAAAACAAAATATACATTTTTTGTTATATTTCTAAATATTACATTATAAAATCATTACTTTCTTCTGTATATTTTAGGCATTATTGATTTATATGGCGTTGCTACTAATTAGAAATAAATACAATAATGTTTTTTAAACAATTCCGTTCTTGCACACTTTTGTGCGTTTCTGCAACCAAACTGTAAGAAATACATAAATATAATATGTATGACATAAATTGGAGATATTAAAAAGTCTATAAAAATTTACGACAGTATTTACATTTACAAAAAATATTTTCGTTTGTCACGTATAAGCATAAGCAGTCATCAGGACTGCAACTATTATTCAGGTCACTACTCTCTTCTCACCACAAGTCCTTGTTTTACTCTCTATAAAACTATCTCAAAGTATCAAAACTGTAATGTATGTAGATTGCAGGTAGAAACACTATTTCTATTTGTATAAATAGCGGGTATTTCGAACTTTTTGAGTCGCAATAAACGGTCAATCAAGTGCTAACGTGTGTTTTCCTTTGTATATTACGGCTAGATATTTTTCAAAAACTATAAGACTTCTTGAATCTACTTTGTAACCCATCACAGTGCTTATGAAGTGCTGTCGATGTCATTGGCATCACATAATCATGAAGTTTTGTATTGCACTTATTTCTTTACTATTATTGACACGTAGTATTTCAGTTCATATATTATTTATTTAATAAATTCTATAGATTTATTTAGGAAACAAATCTTTAACATTGTTATAAAATAAATTAGTTAAAAGTTCTCATGAGCAGTTTATTATATTAAATAAAAAATGTATGTTTGTTTGGGCCTTTGGTCGTTTAGATTTCAAAGCTCAAAGAATGGTTTTGTAATCAGTTATTGAAGCTTGATTTCAATTTAAAAAAAAGTTTAGGAAATTGCTAGAATTATCACAAAATTAATATCAATATTTCATTTATTCTTGTTTATGTTTTATTATATTAAAAGGATTATTGTTTTTAATATATTAATCTAATGATTTGATGCTGTAAATCTTTATATTATTATTAATTAACTAGTCCATCTCTACAGTTTTCTGCTTAGACTTTACTTCATAAGTATAGGTTTATACAGTTTACTGTTGAGTTTCATCTTAGAAAATCTAATGTCCACACTTTTCACTTGTACCTTCTGTAAACACATATAGGCTGTGTGTACCGATACTATGTGCTCTCGTAGACACGTAGTCTAGCTGTACTAAGTCTACGCACAATATGTACTATTAGAGGTACTAAGCGTTTACGTGAGGTTGCAGGCTTATGTGTACAAACAACCAACATCCCAATATACACAAAGCTGGAGCGTACGTGTATTTTGACAAAAATTGTTAGTATTAATTCGTTAAATTAGAAATGATATGTATGTAATTTAATGCCTCTAGCTCCTACCAACTTGTGTAATATTTATGAAATAAAGAATTATAGCCTTCCAATAATAGCCTAACTTGTATAATTATCTGATAATAATAAAACAAAAAAACATGTATACGAATAAATACCCAAACCTTACACAATCTCTGTGTACTTCTATGTAACAACTCTATTAATACAAGAATTCTCTTACGATCATTATAATGAGACATGTGAAAACAATCGCAGAAAATTTAGTAATGCATTACTTTTATAGTTGTAATAAATCATTAAAATATGAACTAGGTATTATAGAACATTTTTAATAACTGTTGTAATTGAAATTATATAACACAAGCCGTTCCAATATTCATGCGAAAATCGAAATTTAATTTGTAGTAGACCTATGTAGGTAATGTGAAGTTTCTGGCCTTTTCGCCGAGGCCAGCCTATCGCTGGAGCGATCCTGTTTCCGGCAGATCCGGGACCCTCCAATTAAAGCGGCTGAAGGCTCTCGCAGGGGTTTAATGCTATATAACAACCCCAAGTGCTGAGTCCGACATACGGTCCAGGACTGCCTACCCGGGCGTCCTGGATATCACCCGTAAATGGCTTACCCTGAGATATCAAAAAAAAAAGTTAACGTGAAGTTACGTATGTGGTTTTTTTTATAAAATCGTGTTCCGCATATCAGTGTGTTTCAAACAAAATTTATTTTATTTATTTATTTTTACAAACTAAAACAATACATAATTCAGGACAAAGGCACAAAGCGTATAACGCGCTCTCTTTTAGACTACCTTTATTGGGTTGCGACCTTCCTGCGACTTAACCTGGTTGATATAATTATTTTTAGTAGAATAAATATTTCCTTAAAGAATTGATAATGTTTATTGTTACTCACATTACTATTGATTTAGGCAACTGTGTGAACAAAACCTTGAGATTCTACGTAGCTTTCTGTTTTTCTACAGCACTCCATCTTTCTAAGCCGAGAATAGAGATTGCCCTCTGAGTAGGAGAAAAGATAGATAATATTTTATCGTACACCAAAATACAAATAATCATTCCCAAGGAGGGTTGATGTCAGGCAGGCGGCCGGTCGTAAAAAATAACATGCCAAATCACTTACAACATGAGTCTGAGGAAGAGGAGAACATGTTGTGCCGACCCTATATAAACAGGATAAGGGCAGGGAGATGACACCAAAATACAAATAATCACAGTAACAAATGAAGACACGTACAGACTGCAAAATATCGTAGTCTGCTGTGCTAAAGTCATTAACTAAAGTCGAGCAAAGCCAGCACATAAAATTTCGACTGTCCATTGCATGTCTAATGTCATCAGAAATTTTGACGAGTGCTGTTACCATTCTGTAACTCCTGAGGAACCCGGATTAAAAAGGATTTAGGAGATAGTTCGAGATAAGGAATGAAGTTACCTGTTGGTGTATAAGACGAGCTAAAACCTTGGATAAGTAAGGTAGGATAGAGATTGGTTGAAATTCAAAGATATTTAAAGGATTAATGTTACCTAATTTTTTAACATTAGCTTTTACGGGACACTATCATGACACAGATACACAAATAAAATATGCTTAACAAATGTGCCAACAATGGTTTCGTCTAATAAACTTTTTGTAAATCACGACAATACCCAATAAAATTTCATTATAATAATAGCATTGCTTTAGATTACATCATTCACAATCAGGATACTAATTAAATTTTTAACATATAAATTATCCAAGAAACCTTCAAATGTAAATATATTCCAACGTAATCTTAAATATATTCACGGCTTGTAAGCCGCTCAGTAAACAAGAAGATCTTGAAACGCTCAAGCAGTCTTCGCGTTTGTAATACAACGCAAATCCCTCAAACTTAAGTGAGCACTCTATCATGTAACCGTTTCGAAAAATTAGCATAAGCGAGGAAACTGTGAGCACACTTAAGTGCATTTAAAATAACTGCACACGCGGTTTATGGTTACTTCTGATTGTAAGCGATAACATTAATTGTGTGTAGAGTATGTTTCACGTTAGTGCTACGTTTAGTTTATTAAATAAAAATGTTCAACGTACACACACACTGTCGTAAATGTATCTAATACTCGTATACATGTTTATATTACACCCAGAATTATATATATAACTAGCTTCTGCGCGCGACTTCGTCGGCGTGGACTCCGCTCCTATTGGTCTTAGCATGATGACACATAGCCTATAGCCTTCCTCGATAAATAGGCTATCTAACACTGACAGAATTTTTCAAATCGGCCCAGTAGTTCCAGAGATTACCGCGTTCAAACAAACAAACAAACTCTTCAGCTTTATATATTAGTATAGATATAATGTTAGAGATTAATAGATAAAGCGTATTTTATTCGGTGCAGGATTACATAGTTGATAAAGATGTGTGGACATAGTGACGCTGTATTTCATGCAAAATATTACTAATTTTGTACTAAAACACAGTTTATATATTATTTTCAAATGAGTAACTGCGGAGTTTCTCGCCGATTCTTCTCTACAGAATATATATTCCGAATCGGTCGCTTTACTTTTAAAAACTAATTAATGACTAAAATTTACTTTTTGCAAAATGACGATTCGAAAGTGCTGCCTATATATGTGGTGCCTATTTGAATAAAGTTGTTTTTGATTGATTTGATTGATTGATTGAATTGAGAGGAAATTGACCAGACTTGTCCATTTAGGAACTTCCCACATCAATCACCACATCACAAGTATCCCACTGGGAAGTAATTACTCATTGATTCAGCCTGTAACATCCCACTTTATCCGCGCAGGAGAAGTGTCGGAGCTTAAACCACTACGTTACTCCACTTCTGGTTGGTGGTGAATATGAATTCACTACTGTGACTGACGATCACTATCAAATATCTATGATTACAACCGAGACCGACAACTTTACCTAATCTCCGACAAACCTGAACCGGAAATAAATATTTCCACAAATATTGTATTGAAGTAGGGAACAGAAAGAAATATCTTGCTCCAAATTTATAGCAGCCCGATTGGGTAAAACCTCGATCAGAAGATAAAACAGAAAAATCCTCTCAAGTGGTGTTGTGTTCCTGTGGTGAGTAAAGTAGCAAGAGCTTCAGGAGAGGTTAGGTTAGTCCATAGGCTGCCATCCAACTGCTGGCTTTGAAATACACAGGCCGAAGGTGGGCAGCAGTGTCTTCGGTGTGACAAAGCCAACCTTGCGGTCGCCAACCCGCCTGCCCGGCGTGGTGACTATGGGCAACACAGTTTTTTTTTTTTTAATGTAACTAGGTTGGCAAACAAGCGTACGGTTCACCTGATGGTAAGACCGTAGCCTATAGACGCCTGCAACACCTGAAGCATCGCAAGCGCGTAGCCAACCCTATCCCCAATCCCCCCCCAGGAGCTCTGGTCACCTTACTCACCAACAGGAACACAATACTGCTTGAAAACAGTATTATTTAGCTGTGGTCTTCTGTAAGGTCGAGGTACTACCCCAGTCGGGCTGCTCCATATTTTGAGCAGGAAATTTCCTGCTGTGCCCTACCTCAGTTATGTTATGAACAGATGAGTTCACGGCATTTTTGGCGCAAACTCGAGGAGGCCTATTTCCAGCAATGGACTGCGATAGGCTCAAGTGATAGGTGTATCCACTTACCATCAGGCAAACCGTACATTTGTCACCTTCTTAGTTTAAAAATCAGTAATATAATAAGGATGTCAATAGACTAGTATAGCTATAGTTAATAGCATACAGTCAGACGCCAGTTCAAGCTCCAAGTGTATCATGCACTGAACTCCACGTCTCAATCGCGCAAACACCACATTATGCAGAGACACGGGCCGAAGCATGTCTTAGTTCCACTGTACTTGTTTACTTATTAGCACAATTTCTAACTATAGTTCGACAGATAACTATACAATAAATAACGTTTATCATATAAAATTAGAATACGTCTGCATTTCAAATATTCGAGAATCTTACAAAGTTTGTGATAGCGCAAAAATATCGGAAAGTCAAAATGACCAACCATAAACAGTAAATATTCCGTTTTAATATTGATATATATAAATCTTAAGGTATTACTAAAAATTCAAGGTAAATTCAAGATATTCATAAGATTAAATTCAAGGTAAAAAGACATCGTACTAGTGTACAAAGAGAATTAGTCTTTTAAACTTTTTAAAAGCCACTATTGCTTTCTCATAAAACTTTTTTATTGTAGCAAAAAGAAGACATGTGACAGATTCGTACAATTCATTGCTAAGAGTATACCGGACATACATTAAAATAATACCTACAGTACAACAAATGTCAAAGCCTATTTATGTCGGTTAAAAATTCAAACAATAAAAGAGCAAACGAAAAAAGTTAACGCGTCTTTCGAAAGTCGAACGAATTTTTTTTAAAGTAAATTCCGACATCCAGCACAACTTTTTTATAAAATTGACGTTCTGAAATCGAAACGGTCGACGACATTAAAAAAAGTTTTACAAAAGTACATTTTAAATAAAAGAGTTTTTATATATATCTCGCATAAAATTTTATGAGCAATATTTTTTGTACAATATTAACGAATGTATATGTAAAAAGAAAATGGCTGTAAGTTTGTAGACGTTCAACCGGAACATATGTTTATTCTGTGTCGTAACTTCCCGTGACGTATGTACGGGAATATCCACAAACAAGGATATA
The DNA here is from genome assembly GCA_905220545.2 of Melitaea athalia. Lineage (NCBI taxonomy): Eukaryota > Metazoa > Arthropoda > Insecta > Lepidoptera > Nymphalidae > Melitaea > Melitaea athalia. Next base: position 2,157,328 of record HG992185.1, on the reverse strand, counting down.
TATTATGCGTCTCGCGACCGAATTTATCTTTTTTTGTTACGTTATTTTGTTTTTGAAGAAGGTCCGAGCGGTATCTTCACCTTTTTCTTAATTGGGAAGTTGATATAGTTGTTTTGGAATACGCTTCAGCCTGTAATATCTCACTGCTGGCATAGGTCTCTTTCTCCACGTAGTAGGATGATCAGAGCTTAATCCACCACGCTGCTCCAATGCGGGTTGACGGATATATTCCCTATATGAGTAACAATCTAAATAATACTGCTTTCAAGCATTGTTGTGTTCTTGTGGTGAGTTAGATGCCCAGAACTCTTGGGGAGATCAGGGGTAGGGTCGGCAACGCGCTTGCGATGTTCTAGTGTTGCAGGCGTCTATAATCAGTCTCTTATGAGTAATCGTCCATCAGATGAGTCGTGCAAGCGTACTTTTTGCCGACCTAGTTATATAAAAATAAAACTCTTATTACCAGTTACTTTGATATGACTTTTAAATTACTAATTTATACTTATAATGACGTGATCAGAAATAATACCAGTCATAAATACAATTTCGAATTGTATATAACCTCAATCGTTTCTATACCATTGTTCATTAAAATTCAAATACGAATTTAAACTTTAAAATAAACTTTATTCAAATTACCTTTTACAAGCACTTTTTACAAGTCTGTCATTTCAATTGAAGTCGAAGTTAGCGACTTCAAACGTTGAGAAGTTTTAATTCATTCGAATACGTGTAATAATCGGATAATTTGAATTTTATAACATAATTATGTAAAACGCTATATTTATCATATTTGTTTTTCGTTATTCACACAACAGTGTTAACACAGAAGTGTTCCTAACATTTCGACACTATTGCGTGGTCACTGATCTGTGACAGACTTTAGTGCTACAAGCATGAAACTTTAAAAGTATTTAACTGAGGTAGGGAACAGCAGGAGGAGGCTCAAAATATGGAGCAGCAGGTCTGGGGTAGTACCTCGACCTTACAGAAGATCACAGCTAAATAATACTGTTTTCAAGCAGTTTTGCGTTCCTGTTGGTGAGTAAGGTGACCAGAGCTCCTAGGAAATTGGCGATAGGGTCGGCAATGCGCTTGAAATGCTTCTTCTGATGGTGCAGGCATCTATAAGCTACAGTAATCGCTTATCATCAGGCGAGCCGTATGCATGACAAATAAGCTAGTTGTATAAAAAAATATTTTTAGTCCCAGATGTTATAATTATATATCTAGTCTACTATAGATAGTAATCTTTACTCGTCATAAGAAAAATTATCCGAGATCCGCAAACAACAGAAGTATGGGTACAGTATAGAAAATTAAGCTCTAACTAAGTGTAATACAGTTTCATCACGTTTTTTGACTGCGGCAAAAGATTTTTACAAAACACAGATTGCTTATATATATTGTATGAAATGGGACTTATTTTAATTAGTCTCCGAAGTGTATGTATGTGCTTACACAGATTTCTAACGACAGCACTAAATAGATTTTTCCTCTATTATGAGGAAAAACTTTGTACGAAAGAAAATTAAAATATAACAAACCACAAAAATAGCGTGTATGTGCAATTCACACATGGCAAGTGAAACTTCTGAAAAGTTGTGGGAATGCAGTTGCAATTTGTTCTATCTACGATGATCAGAATTCGTGAAAAAAGGTTTTAAGCGCTATACAAAATGCGTCGCTTACGAGTTTTGAGTAATGTATTCTATCTTATTCTCTCCTATACATTTATGTATTTCTTTCCTTATCGTGATTTATTTGCGTTTTATCGAATTTCAAATCACAACAATTCTAAAGAAGTTTCACTTCAAAAATAATCCGGCGGTACGAAGTTCGCAGGATAAACTAATATTTAATATTTCTTTAGTATTATTTTACGTTTCGTTCTAAGTAAAACTTGTCTTTATCTACGACCCTTACAAATCTATATTAACCCGTAAATAAAACGTAACTTTTCACATAAAATCATAGATCGTGTGAGCGACCGTAACTCATAGAAATGTCTACGTCAAATGATCTTATTTTTTTCTACGTCCTCTTCGCCTATAATATTCGTTCGGTAATATATTTACATATTTTCGTTTTGCATATGCTATGTGCTCTGAATGTGATTTACTGAGGTCGAATAAAACATTGCAAGATATTTCCAGAGTATTGTCAATAACGATATAAGAATCTTCGTTTTATTTTTAAGAATAGGTGTAACAATATGATAAAAAGTTTAAGTATATTTATTTCTCTTGTACCTAAGTCTGTAAGTCTGTCCTCTATTTTTACTTATATTTTTATTTACATAGATAAAATAAAAAATCGGCCAAGTGCGAGTTGGACTCGCGCACAAAGGGTTCCGTACCATTGACTAGGTACATTGATTTTAATATCGGGCAAAAAGCGGCTAAAAAAATCACTTTTGTTGTATGAGAGCAAAAATAGGCAAAAATGACGTTATTTGTATGGGAGCCCCCTTAAATATCAACTTTATTTTAATTTTATTATTTATTATTAATGAAAAAATAAAACTGAGTATTTTGTGAATATTTCAAGCGTCTACCTGTTGCCATTATTGATATCGAGCAAAAAAGGCAAGAAAATCGCGTTTGTTATATGGGAGCCCCCCTTAAATATTTATTTTATTTGGTTTTTAGTATTTGTTGTTATAGCGGCAACAGAAATACATAATTTGTGAATTTTTCAACTGTCTAGCTATCGCCGTTCTTGAGATACAGCCTGGTGACAGACGGACGGACGGACGGATGGACGGACTGCGTCTTAGTAATAGGGTCCCGTTTTTACCCTTTGGGTACGGAACCCTAAAAAGTACGGGTAATAGAAACCAAAAACAAATGACCCACTAAAAAGACATAAAAACATAGTCGGAGCGATAAAATTTCGAATATGAAATAACCCCAATGAATTTTATTAAGCAATTTCGTAACGAAAACGTAACTGTTAACGATCGCATCATCGCAACAATATCCCAAAGCGGTCACTATTTAAAACTGAAAAACATTCATGAATAAAAGATGCAGACATTGAAATAATTAATGTAAGAATTCACTGCGCTATTACCGGCGTAACAACGACTACAAGATGCCTCTAATGTACGTAGCGAGTTAAGGAAACATTATTTAGTCCGCCCGATTGGCTCGGAATGCATAAGGTGTTGTAAGACTGCAGGATTTTATTACACGTTTTTTAAAATTGAAATTTAATTTCAATAAAAAAAATCAAATAATTACTGTAAGGTATGATCGTTATGAGTAATTAAAAAATAATTTTTGAAGTGAAAGCTCTGTAGAATCGTTGTGATTTAAATGCCATTGAAACGAAAAATGCGCCACGATAAAGAAAACAAAAACTCATAAATGTACTTAACTACAATACGGTCAAGTTTAGTTCAAGTAGCAAAAGATCGACAATTAATTTAAGCAATATTACAATTCTTACTATTGGTCACCCGTCGCTATCCGTTAACAATCGTTATTAATGTCAAAGCAATCATAATTACGGTCATATAATGGCATATTAACAATCCTCATTTAAGTCTAAAAACCCCAAATGATTTAATTCCTAGTCATGATGTCGATTTTAAGCCGTCATCCGCTAATCGTGTGAAGAGTCCTCAATCCAACAGGCAGGCACTTAATAGCGTAATTTAATTTTCTCACAACAGCCAGAAGGCAATAGCGAGTGGATACTCTTTGAGTCTGCCAAGTAGTTAGATGCCAGATATTGCTTTTCTACCTTGGTATCTCTTTAAATACTCATTCGTATACAGTTTTTATTTTGATCCTTTCCGTGTCCTATTTGGATACGTATTTTATCTTGTATTTTCATCTTTATATCGTATATGTATGATGACATTTAGGTCCCTTTACTATATTTAAAAAAAAAGTTCGCGGGTACAAACTAAACATGACAGAAGTGAAAGTTCTTTGGCAAACTAATTGAAAAAAAAAATTAAAAACTAATTGAAAACTAAGGTGAAGCGGGACACGAGGCGGCTGACGCCTGTACCGGACGAAGTAGGCAAAACGTCGCCGTTTTATCAAAACGCGTAGCAGTTTCATCCGTAAAAATTTTACCCTCATGCGCCTAAAGAAGTTTCACATCAAAAATAATTTCGACAAGAAATTCTAAATTTAACGGGTCGTAAGCGAAACAAAAACGATTTGTTTCGCTTATGACTGACTATATCTACCAGATATATCTGTTTTATATTTAAATAAGCAGTATATAATTTTATGTATGTATTTAATTATACTGGTGCTGCAAGATGGTGGGAACAGTCATAAATAAATTTATGAGTAAGCAAACAAGAGTAAACTGTACTGCGTCAGACTTCTAGTATTATTATTATTAAACCATTTAAAATGAATATTACGTGTTATAGCTATGAAAAGTTTGTTATAATTTAGTGCGAAATTTAACAATTGATAGGTGTTGATAAATAGTAATTTAATTAATCTTTCGCTCAATAATGAAACAAAATCAATTCATACCAAGTAATTAATTTAATTTATGACTTTAAATTATAATTTTCAATTTCCTAAATACTGAAAAATATAAAATTATATATTATTGTCCGTTATTTATTACTTTATCTATTCATTGTTTATTTAAATATGATGTACACATAACACATCATAACGTGAAAATTTGATTTAATTTTTATCATTTGAATCTTTAATCAAAGATTTTGTAAGAAACATTTCCATACATTTTATTAATAACACAAAGTCAGTGTGGTAAAAAGCTACAAGCCTTCCTTTTCAAAGTTTTTATTATAATTAATTCAATGACATTTCAACGTATCAATGTGTGGAAACCGCATACATAGACACCACACAATACAGACGTTAAATGTCACCCTCATTTTTACAGATTAAAAATATGAAAAGGATAACAATCCTTTTCAAAGTTTTTTTTTTATAATTAATTAAATGACATTTCAATGTATCATTGAATGAAAACCGTACACATAGAAACTGTACAGACACAAAATGTCACCCTCATTTTTACAGATTAAAAATATAACCATTCACTTGATTAAGGATTCTGGGAGTGAACCGTGTATGTGTTTATCTGAATGGAGAGAAAACTTCTGTTTACTCTAGGAACTGGAATGATTCGTTAGCGAGACTGAAAATATATGAATTAATTTCTTCATATGAGGGCTAATGATGGAGGTTGTTTTATCGATAAATATTATTTTTCAAATATATATATTTTTTGTTTATTTTAATTTTTTACACAAAGTGATTATTTTATTAATTATTTATTACTAAGTAAATAGCGAAGAAATCATTTATATAATATCCATAAGTTAAGAAACTGTTATTTACAATTATAACATTTAATATTATAAATATATATCTACATATTATAATATATCATAAATTCAAAAATTAAAATTGAAATTCTTTATAAAATAAAATATTTGCGATAAGTAATGATCGAACTCGCTACGGCTAGCGCAGTAACGAATGCTGTGATCATTGCAACAATCCGTTTTTATTCATTACTAGCTTCTGCGCGCGACTTCGTCGGCGTGGACTCCGCTCCTATTGGTCTTAGCGTGATGATATATAGCCTATAGCCTTCCTCGATAAATGGGCTATCTAACACTGAAAGAATTTTTCAAATCGGACCAGTAGATCCTGAGATCAGCGCGTTCAAACAAATAAACAAACAAACAAACTATCAAACACACAAACTCTTCAGCTTTATTATATTAGTATAGATTAATTAAAAAATTAAAAGTTTTTTTTATGAATGAAATGAAATTAAATAGAATCCACTACATCTAATGTACATTTCATACAAACCGTAGGATGAGTTTTAATTAAACTAGAAATGCTAATGTTATTCTAGCTCATCATATAAAACTACTGCAGCCAGGGAAGTTCATACAACCACAGCTTATATAAACAATTGGTCTTGTGGTCTATCCTGAAAGTTAATACGTATTTTATGGTTTTATATAGCTGTGCTTGCCTTTATCTTGATTGTTTACCTAGCAAGTAATAATTTATATGTGTATTAATTTCTGAATTTATTTCACTGAATATATTATATATCTTTAAAATATTTTGTTATATTTCTTTTATGTTTATGCAAGAATAAGTTCTGAATATATTTTTTATTTTTAAATTTATGATATTTATGCATACTTATTTACAGCCCACAACTTAAAAACAATATTAATGTTGCAAATCGTATCTCCGTGAAACGACACCAAGAATGTTAAATGTATAAAGAAAACTAGCTGTGCCCTGCGGTTTCACCCGTATTAATAAGAAAAAAACGTACTAAAATATTATACAGCCCATATAGCATTTGTCGCTAAATGGACTACATTAATACCGAATAGTAGATCTTGAGATTACCGCGTTTAAACAAACAAACTCTTCAGCTTTATAATATTAGTATAGATATGAAACAATGAATTCAACTCATTGATTTATCGATACATTCCCATCCCTATTTCAGTTGTTGCTCGCGAATGGCATTAGTGTTTAATTAAAAGTTGTCTTGCTTACCGAAACGTGCGGTTGACGCGCCAACATAAAACACGCCTTCTATAGCATTCAGTTATAACACGTTATAACTTTAGATTCAGCTTAACTCTTGAGCTTCAAGTAGAACGGACTAGACTTTTGAATGTTGAAATGTTGGTAAAAAAAAAAACGACTGTGCTTTAGAGTTTAGACCACACGACTGACGTAAAACTTACATAACGTAACGTCGCTCTCTGTCTATCTTTACTAACTTATATCTCCCTCTCAATTTTCGTTTATCTCACCCGATCACGCTTTTCGTAACGCTCTCGTCACGCAATACACCAGCTTACTCCCCAAATCAAGCGTGCATAAAGTTTTACTTCAAAAATTTCTGGCTAGGTCATACCAGTTTCGGTTGGCTGTGTTTTTATACACATACTTTCTGTGTATTTTAATTGAAGCTTCGAATAAATTATAAGTCCTGCTTCGTCTTCAGTTATACATTTTATCATGTTTTTATATTATTACGTCACATAAGTTGATAAAAAATTTGACACCTGGGGTCAGTTTATATTACATTCCTATCTGAACTACTAAATTTGACATTTGCTTATTAAATAAATAAATAAATATCTACAATTCTACACAATACACACACGGTCGTTGTTCCTAAAGTAAGCAACTTAATGCTTGTGCCTAACAGACGACTGGTCTAGCAAATTTTTTTTTTCGATAAATAATACATATATAGATATATAAATTAATATGTATATTACACCCAGACTCGGGGTGGGAATCGAACCCACAACCCCCGGAGTAGAAAGCAGGATCACTACAAACTGCACCAACGGGCTAGACAAAAATTGTATTGTTTAATTTAGTTTAGACTGAGTAAATAATTAAAGATATTTTTATTTACATAATACTTTGACTAGCCCGTTGGTGCTGTTTGTGGTGGCCTCACTTTATGTTCCACGGTTTGTGGGTTCGATTCCCGCCTGAGTCTGGATGTAATATTTGTATTGATTTATAAATGTATTATTTCTGTGTATATTTATAAAAAATAGGTAGTTATAACTTGCTTACCATAGGAACAGACGACCATGTAGTGACAAGTCAGTAAACTATGTGTGATCGTTACACAGAAGAGAATGGAAACCTGGAAGAGATCACTGTTTTGCGATAAGACCGCCCGTGGTACATTTCTTTTTGTGTACTGTTCTAGAAATTGTGAACTTCTTTTTATGCTTACAATAAAGAGTAAATAAAATAAATACACAGAGCAAGTCAATATTAATAAATTTTATAAATACTAAAGTATAAATTATTAGGATAGGATTATTAGGATAGGATTAGGAGGATAAATTATTTTTAGCACCACCTACAAGTATTACTTAATGCTTTCATGTAAACAAATGCAAGGAATCGCGCTTTTTATCTATACTTATAATATAATAAAGCTGAAGGGTTTGTTTGTTTGATTGTTTGTTTGTTTGTTTGAACGCGCTAATCTCAGGATCTACTGGTCCGATTTGAAAAATTCTTTCAGTGTTAGATAGCCCATTTATCGAGGAAGGCTACGCTACGCTAAGATCAATAGGAGCGGAGTCCACGCCGACGAAGTCGCGTGCAGAAGCTAGTACACTATAAAGATGACTATAGCAAGTGTACGTTCCGCCTGCTAGTAAGTAGATATGCCTGCAACACCAGGAGCATTACATCCGTTGGCAACCCTATACCCCTATCCTCTCCCTGAGCTCTGACTACCCTATGAACCATAGGAATACAACACTATATTTGTTGGAGAAATAATTTTGTAAATTTTATCGTAGTATATTACGTACGTCTTTTACTTTTTTTTTATGACCAAATAGACAGGCATTTGACCGCAATCTCACCTGATGTTAAGTGATGATGCGGTCGAAGGCGGAGCATGCCTGCCTAATAATAGCCTATTCACTCTGGCCTTGAAGGCACCCAGATTGTATCGTTCGGGAAACACAGACGCGGGCAACGAGTTCCATTCCTTAGCTGTGCGCATCAGGAAAGTAGTGCCAAAGCGTTTTGTGCGCGTAGGTGGTATATCGATGACATAAGGATGGAACGATCGACCGCGCCTAGTGTCCCGATGGCGGAAGTTTGTTAAGGGAATTAGATCGTGCAATTCCTTCGCACACTCACCGAAATATATTCTGTAGAACACCGACAGACGAGCTACCCTACGCCGATGATCGAGACTCTGCAACTTGGTGTCTGTAACTTAAGCGGTAATTGATCACAATTAATATAAACTATATCCCAAAAATACAGTCAGTATTACACTTCAGCCTATCGCAGTCCACTGCTGGACATAGGTCTTCCCCAGATCCGAATGCTCATCCAGCCACCATCGGCAATCTTGCTTAGATCGTCGGTCCAGCGGGCCGGAGGGCGTCCCACACTGCTTTACCCAACACGCGGTCTCCACTCCAGGACACGTCTGCTCCAGCAGCCATCGTTCCTGTGACACATTATCATAAAGATAGATTATAGAAAACAGTATTAAGACTGACGTCAAAGTCTAAAGTATAAGATTTATAAGTAAGATTAAAAAATATAATTTAGTTTTTATTACAAAACATTAATATCTAAGATAGCGATAAATATTCAATAACTCGTAAACTTTACAAGTCAGTCGCTGAAAAATATAACAGAAACGCGATTAGATTACACAAACGAATAAAAGAAATATTAGGGTCACTGTCCACGAAGTATTTTGTCGCTCCTTTCACTTGTGAGTCTATGTAAAGATCATAGTATAAGATTTACGACTATCCCATATTTTTATAAGTTTAGTATTTTTGGTCGTGTTTTTTTTTTCTTATTATTGTTTATTTAAATCAATTTTACATATATGTACTGTTATGGTTATAAGATAATGTTTCTTTTGCCTAAGCGTCGTTATCGTAAGTTACTATTGGAGGTTTTATTTTAAATCTCTTTTAGCTCGTCGTCTGTTTGATAAATTTGATTTAGCAGTAAATAGTATTATTCTCTTTTACATACTCTCAGCCCAACCTTACTCACCAACAGGAACACAACACTGCTTGAAAACAGTATTATTTAGCTGTGATCTTCTGTAAGGTCGAGGTACTAGCTACTCCAGTCGGGTTGCTCCATATTTTGAGCAGGAAATTTTCTGCTGTGCCCTATCTCAGTTAAAATTAAGCTTTAAAAACATACGTATAAAATAGGTGTGAGACTTGCTGGTCACCAGACCTTACGTATCATAATAAAATAGCACCAAATTAACATTCTAGCCGCGTATAATTTCGCCTTTCGGCATTATTTTCTCGTTCGACGAAATTGCGAATCGGCGACGTCGCAAAACGAATTAGCTGAGAAATTTTAAAAGGATCAATGCCTAATAATCCAATATCGAATGAATCGCCCGTAAATTCGTAACGGACGTGACTTGCATTAGAATAAGGTTTCTTGAGAACTCTAGAAGAGCGAGCTCTTGAGGCGTACGTATTTGGAACAGAGGGTTGCGGGCTACGTATTTTGTACGCTTCACGGAACTTTTATTGCTCCTGAAAATGGTATGTTCTAGAAATTTAGTCATACCACTAACAATACAACTGCAGTATAATAATTTTAATTCCGTTGAAAAATAATGGGACTAATATTAGTTTTTACTTTTGTTTGTAGTAAGCGGTCGTTATTTAAAAATCGTGTACGTTCTCAATTTTATTCAGTTCCAATGATTCGGTATATTTGACAAACAACCTGTAAAAGGTTCGTAGATTTGACTACTACAATTTTGACGACGAAGACGGCCGGTCAACCTGATTGGCTGTAACACACTAAAGGGCTGAACTTCGATGGAAGTTGCACCCTACATAAGATGGAACGACACCGCATCTGCTCATGGCCTACCAGCCGATTGCACGATTACAAACAGAAAAAAAAAAAGTTTTGACTAAAAAAATCAATTACAAATCACTAGCAAATTATTTGATACACATGTTTGCCAAGACATTACATTTTTGAACTAAGTCATTTCTGTCTCTTTCTTGTCTGCGAACGAATCCATAAAACGTTACTTAACTTTGTCTCGGCTGATAAACTAACATGTGAGAATCGTGCCACGAATCAAAAACAAGATTTTTTTTTCGGATGAGTAACGAACAATTTTATTGATTAAATTCGTTCTTTTTAGGCCGAAAATGTATCGAACATTTCTCTATTACGTTTTACTTGCAAAATAAGGCTACTTAAGTACTTGTATTTACAACACTTAATAATAACCTAAACATTTTAAATAAACAAGCAGATTTTGATAATGAATTGTCGGAATCACAGGAACTAGCTGTTACATTAGTATTTTCGGATTCGATTTCTGCTTATGAGAAAAACTTGTATAGGCAGATATTATGATATTATAGGAAACTCGTATAACTACACAGAATTTTTTCGTTATCTAGGCGTATTAGTACCGTATGTGTTTCTGGCATAAGAATGCCAACCTACTTAGGTTTGCATAGTCTGCTTTATTTCCTGTATTTTATGATTGACTAGCCCGTTGGTGCAGTTTGCATTGACCCTGCTTTGTGCTTCGTGGATTGAGGGTTCGATACCCGCCTCGAGTCTGGGTGTCATATACGTATTTATTTATGTATAAGTTTTATTTCTATGTAAACGTTATATGCTTCAGCTTGTAATATCCCAGTACTGGGCATAGCCCTCTTTCCCCATGTAGGAGAAGGGTCAGAACTTAATCCAACACGCTGCTCCAATGCGGCTTGGCGGATATATTCCCTACTAGGAGTATATGAGTAACGATCGCTATAAGGTGTACGTGATAACAACCGGGACCGACAGCTTAACGTCCTCTCTGAGGCACGATGGGGAGACCCATAAGGACTAACAACCAGAGCGCAAATAAATATTTGTATAAACACACATATCCACCCCGAGCGGGTAGTATTACATAAAGGTTGTTTTCATTGTCACGCTAATGCAATGACTGCTCTTGTAATGTTTTTGGGACTATTTTTAATTTCATTCTTAGCGAAACGAACAGATGCGTGTGAGTACTTTTCAATTTATTAAAGTGAAACTTTTATTACATCGTCTCAAACTTTTTCATCTGTTTATTGCATGTTGCGTGACGGTCGGCCGCGCGGTAAGATTGATAAAGCGATTTTTATACCCATAATGGAATATTATTCCAAAAATCTTTAGTTAAATGTCTATAATGTACTTAGTTTTTTTTTTATTATTTAGCGTGATTAGAAAATTTTTGCAGCTGAATATTGCAGAATAAAAATCGATGGTAATGAAGTCTTTAATGTCGTAATAAAAATAATGTTTACAGAAAAAAGTTACGGCTAAAAGATTTCAAATACAAATTTTTTTGTCTTACTAATCTTGTACAACTTATAAATATTAAGCAACAAAAAAGGATTTATACAGCATTAGGGACACATTGATCACTCCTTGGTAAGTGGATACCATAGCGTATATCCATAGGAACAAATACAAGAAAGCACATGCGAATTGCCGACCATATTCAGACTAGTGGTTACAGACGACAAAACTGCATTCTTTTTATTTTTGTTTCACTATATGTGTTTATCTTGGCCACGCATCACACTGACACTACTACATAAATTTGAATAACATTTGATATAATTTGAACCGTATATAATAAGTCTTAGCTGAAAGTACCCTTTGTCACGAAATGACGAAATATGGTTTAGGTTCCTTGTGAGAGTCAATAAAATACAAAATTTTAATTGCATATAGAGTTACGTAAAATTGCCAGTATAGGCTAGATGAGGATTGCGGAAAACCGGGATGTCTGGCGCAAACTTGGGGAGGCCTATGTCTAGCAGTGGACTGCAATAGGATGAACTGACTGACTGACTGACACGTACAGCTATTGTATTAATATACTTACATAATTTTTGATATACCTATTCATATAAACTAATTGATATATTTTTTTAATAGCATATGATATCGAATCACGTATCTATTATGGAGAAAATGTGACAATAGAGGAATATCCTTTTTTCGCCGGTATCCAAACTAATGACAACGCTTCAAATACATTTCTAGTCTGCGGTGCTTCAATTATTTCTGAAACGTGGATATTGACCGCTGCCCACTGCCTCGATGATATCAAGTAAGAACGTTTACTGCTTACAAATACAAATGCTAACATGTCATATTATATTTAATTTTATTAATTTCTAACTAATTTAATGGGAACCCAAATGCGAATACTAAAAAAAAACAAAAATAACTTTATTCAAATAGGCATCAAAACCAACTTCGAAACCTCATCTTACAAATCAAAATGTTAATTATAGTTAAAAGTGAATTTGCCACTGAGTCTACCGAAAGTTTTTTGAATCGTTATTTTTAATACAGCCTGAAAGTTTACTATCGCCTTGGAACTTATTTAAGTTTCTATATATTCAATCTTTTAAATTTTTTGCCACACATATTATTACAAAAATCAAACTATTCATTACTAGTTTTAACAAAATTCAGAGGTTTAATTCAACTTATTATGCCAAACTATTTTTTTTTTTTCGTCTTTTTTTAACTGTTTAAAAACGCTGACTGCTTCTATTAAATCGCACGATATTTTACAAAAGACAAATTGATGTAGGTAGGAAGGATTTCGTATTTTGTTACATTTTCAGTGACAGGGAATACTGTGGGAACTTTAGATACATAGTTACATTATTCTTCAACTCCTAACGACCTTCCTTCAAATGGCAGTTAGGAAACAAACGCCTTATATTATTATCTAGAAAAAGAATCACCCTGAAACATTGCTTACCCTAAAAATATATTTAACTGATTATGCTTTCAGTCCAAAAAATATTGACCCAAGGTCATTCGTTGACGTCTACGTCGGTGGAGCGACTTTCGCTGACAGTATGAAGTTTAGGTACAAGAGATTTATAAAACACGAAGGATATCACTCAGATAAAAACGCAGTTGTTCATGACGTCGCTGTTATTGAGCTCAACACTCCATTGAAGTTCTCGAAAAAAATTCAACCTATCAAACTACCCACGGAGCCAGTGACGAACTCTAAATGGGTATTCGTTGCTAGAGGAAGAACTGAGGTGAGGTATTTAAAATCTTATTTGAAAATCGAACACTTCAGAGTTTGGTTGAACTTCACAAGTGTTACTTAGTTTAAGTATATTAATAGATGTTGGTAATTTTTTCATACTAATGAAGAAGACAATATAACGGTAGTCTTCAGGTTAACTATAACTTTATTACATATAATTATCATCCATAAAACAACGTACATTTGTTTATTCGATACAAATTTAAGAGATTAATTTAAAACTGTTTTATATTTCAACTGAGGTAGGGCACAGCAATAAATTTCCTGCTCAAAATATGGAGCAGCCCGACTGGAGTAGTACCTCGACCATACAGAAGACCACAGCTAAATAACACTGTTTTCAAGCAGTCTTGTGTTCCTATTGGTGAGTAAGGTGACCAGAGCTCCTGGGGGGAACTGGAGATGGGGTCGCCGGCAACGCGCTTGCGATGCTTCTGGTGTTGCAGACGTCTATAAGCTACGGTAATCGCTTACCATCAGGTGAGCCGTACGCTTGTTTGCCGATCTAGTGACATTAAAAAAAATACAATAACAACAGTAATTTAGCTCGCGCTTTTTACATTTTTATTCTATTTTCGTAAAATGGTATATATAACTAGAAGCAGCTACTTTCTTAAATTTTTAACCAACTTCAAGAAAAGGAAGGACGTTTTTATTTCGACTGAATTTTTGTGTCTGTTACCTCATAATTTTTTACTAGTTGTAACCATTTTGATGAAACTTACTATGTTACAGGATGCATACGTAGCAGTTAATTTGCAGAAAGTTGATCTCATTAGGTACCCAATAGATAAGTGCTACATACCATTGTCGAAGGGAACTTTGCTGGACAAAGATCTTTTTAAGAAAATAACCATCTGCGCAACTAGAGAAGGGGACAGGCCTAGTATTTGTGCAGTAAGTTTATTTTAAATTCCAATAAGGTAGAGTTCCTACCGTACGGCACAGCAGGGATCTACTGGGGAAATACGTCAATATTACAGAAGATCACAGCTATAAATAATATTGCTTTCAAGCAGTGTGGTGAATCAGGTAGCAAGGGCTCCGTGGGAGATTCAGGGGTTAGCTTACGTCAGCAACGCGCTTGCAATGTTCCTGTTGTTACAAGCGTCCATATGTTACGGTGCACTCTTACTATCAAGCAAATTGTACTCTTGTTTATCTCCTTCTTAGTATAAAAAAGAGAATACTGAGAAAGTTCATGTAAACTAGTTTTGATTTAAACTTGAGCGTATAGTCTGTATCACGATTCAGCCTTTAATATCCTACTGCTGGCCATAGGCACCAAAACGCTGCCCCACTGCGGGTAGGCGAATATATTTCTTAGTTGTCCTTAGTTTTTGTTTAGTAAAATTTCCCTTAAAAATAGGATGAAAGCAAAAGGGTACAGTTAAACGTAAATGGCATCAGGCTGGCTTTCAGATGTTTTTGATAAATTAATAAAATATTTGTTTCTATTTCAGGGTGATTCGGGAAGTCCTCTAATCTGTGACAAAACTATAGTAGGCATCGCTTCGTACATGAAAAATGAACCGTGCTATGAAGCTCGTATAGGGTACTACACGAACGTGTCTTACTATGTGCCATGGATTAAAAATGTTACGGGTCTTTCTTTTTAAATAATACTTCTTCAATTTTCTGTACCTAGTGATTAGTGAGTGTACCTAGTGCTTAGTATTTGTACCTAGTGCTTGTGTCGGACCTAGTGCTAGTGAATAAAGTCTCTAAAAGAGTCAGAAGGTCTTTCTCTCCAAATCGTTCGAACCCTAACACGTAACAATATTAATTACATACTGCACATGTAACCCATTCATCAGTACGTTGGCGCTAACTGTCTGGCCTTAGCGCTCTGGCCAAGTCTGGGTTTAATATGTATTAATTTATTTATTATTATTTATTTATTAAACACAAAACTTGTATAAATGATTAAGTTGCTTACCTTAGAATGGACGAACTTTTAAAATATACCTATTAAAAAATCTTTTTCTTTTTTCATTTTTCCTAAATATAATAATGGTTTTTTCCGATGTTGTTGTTCCTCTTATGTCTCGACAATATACTACATTATTTTGTACTCAATATTATACTAGAGGCCATTGAATATAGTGCGTTTTTATTTACTTTAATGTGAAACTACAAGCTAAAGTAACAGTTTCTAAAGTAAAATGCTAACTAAAGCAAAATAATGGACCGACTGCTTAGCTCAGGTTCATTAACCGTCGGGTTAATTGACCGTTTTAATCAACACATTCATGTTTTATTTAAATGAAGATAAATAAATGAACGTCTGTATTTGCTGATTCAATAACAGGTGTCTTGTTTACATTTAATTCTAAATAACTCTAATGAATTTGTTACATTTACAAGTTTAAATGTAGACGGAATACAAATGAACTTAACCCAAGTAGATGAATTGTTTTGGTTGTATAGTGATTCGATTTCATATTTCTAAATTTTTTTAGAGATTATTGCTTGCTTTTTATTATTTTTTATTTATTTTAATACAGTAGGATTTTAGGTAATTTTGTAATTCGTTAGGATTCGGTGCAAAACTATATTGACTAACAAAGTACAGTCGGGCTGCTCCAAATTTTGAGCAGGATATTTCCTGCTGTGCACTGCCTCAGTTATGACACCCAATTTTCTGACAGGCAAAATATAAACATGTGTTGTAGATAATAAAGGTATCACTACGGCTTTTCCTAGTTTTATTTAATAGTTCTTCCTAAAACCGAACCATTAACCTAGTCCTTTGTTCAAAGAGATTATGTAGTAGATACGAGTATATTACAAGAAACGGTGCACAATTCCTTGACCCAGTTTACGAGATTTATGAAAGGGAAATGTGAGCAGGAATATTATAATAATTATAATTATAAAGTCTTAATTATAATGATAATGATATTATTTTCTAAAGTTTTAATGGAAGTGGAATTAATGATGATTGCACTCGGTGAGCTCTTGCTGTGAGCGTTAAATCCATTTTAATTAATTTGCAGTAATGTTAATGATAAACAATTTGACAGGCTGTATTTACGGAATTATAAATTAGTAAGTACTTGTTAAAGATGCAAAAGTAGCTGTTTGTTTTAAAAAAAATTAATATATCTATGTCGTATATTTATGTCAATTAATTGAATTAATTTGCACCAATGTTAATAATAAAACATGCGTTTCCGGATATATTTAAAACAAGTATAATATAATTTCAGCTTATTAGAGATGAAATGAAGGCTATATAGGGTGTTTGTTTTCCCAATTTATTATCAATCTTGATTATTTTTTGTCTTTAATAAAAATACTTCTCAGTTGTAAGTAACAGATTAGATGGCTGAATCGATAGATTCACATTAATATTAATACAATGTTAGGAAAAATTTCCCTCTTATAACTGGATGCAAATATATACCTACTAAAGGTTATTTTAAGTAAGGTTATTTTAAGTAAGAATAGGACATGATATATATTGGAGAATTCATTATTTCTCAAATTACAATCGTAATTTTAGAAACATTTATAATCGTGACTACATTAATAAGTTTTTATAATAATTTATTATGTAGAGCAACACAATAAAATTATAGAAATATTAAGAAAATATTTTTAAATATATTATATTACAAATTAAATATATAGACGAATAGAAAAGGAACAATAGTATCATAACCACTCCGCTCTCATCAAAGTAGATTCATAAATCATAATACGAAAAGCAACAATAAAACTCAAAACAGAGCGAATGTTTGTATTTGCTAACGAATGATAAAATCACTTTATTTTCATTCTAATAAATTATACGGAGGTAAATTTATTAACTAAGCAAACCTGATAAGACAGAGATTCTCAAACTATGTCCTAATAATGGATGTAATCTATATATAAGAGATTTCCACCTCATTGACTCACCACGATAATATCTCTGGAACCATAAGGCATAGTGACTTGAAATTTGGTACCATAAAATTTTGAAATTGGTACTGTGTGTGTGTGTGTGTGTGTGTGTGTGTGTGTGTGTGTGTGTGTGTGTACGTGGCAGCGTACGGTCTAAAAGCTTCGCATCTTTTTCTGTAATTCTCTAAAATTGAAATAAGTTCGAAATGAATACAAGAGAAAAATAAAGTTAAGTAGGTAAATTACTTACGGTACATATACGATGTACACGTGACCGTTATTTCAAAGTATTTTATTGGTATTTTTGGATACAAAAGGAAACATAGAGGACGCTATGTCAGCGGCATAATATATAATTTTTTAACTAAATAGCACCTCACACACCGCACACTCAACGGATCAACTAGGATTAAATACTCCGGCCCGTCCGGGCAACTAGTTAATAATAATAATAAATTGAATTTTGAAAAAGTTTGAGAAACAGCTCAACTAAATACTGTAAGGTAAATAAGTTGAATAGGAATGTAATTTCCCTCCGAAGCGTAAATTATCCTGACACCGAACGTCATCGAAGTCGGTCCCGAGTAATTAATGCGTGTTCATATTATTTATTAATTAAGCTCTGACACTCGCCTCCAATTACACAAATTATGAAGTCAATTTTCTTTGCAGACGCGACAAATGGATACTAGACTAGAAATACTTTGACTCGGTTTCATTGTGTCCGGACTTATCGTTGTCTTACTTATTATTAAAAGTATAAATATTCTTTAAAATATGTCAATTTCATTGTCAAATTTTTTTAGACTTTTTTTAACTAGCATATTATTGCAGAAGTATCTGCCAAGTTCAGTTCAGTCATTACTGAGTTCACCTTTTTGATTTGGTTTAAAAAATTAAAATTGATAGATAATCTATTCGTTTATTTCTTTAAACGTTCTAAATATTACGCTGGCACGATTTTAAACTTAATTTAGTGTTAAAATTTCGACTAGATAATAGAAACGCATCAAACTGTTACAAAAGCAAACACATTTTAAAAGCTTTTATATATAAGACTAGCTTCTGCGCGCGACTTCGTCGGCGTGGACTCCGCTCCTATTGGTCTTAGCGTGATGATACATAGCCTATAGCCGTCCTTGATAAATGGGCTATCTAACACTGAAAGAATTTTTCAAATCGGACCAGTAGATCCTGAGATTAGCGCGTTCAAACAAACAAACAAACAAACAATCAAACAAACAAACTCTTCAGCTTTATTATATTAGTATAGATTTTTTTTAAAGTTTTTTTATAATATCATTTATTTAAGCAATCAAAACTAAGCAATACACATACTGGTATTATGAAAATGAATAGTATTCATTTGAGTGCATTTCATTTGAGTGCTTTGAATTTACTCCTATTCCTACAGGACCAAAAATGTCATAGAACATCAAAGTCCAGTAACCGGTTACTCGGACGCTTTTGAGCGTAGAGAGAATCCGTAATGGGTCCAGTGACGATAATGAGAATGCGATTCCGAATTGCAGTATTTTTTAAATTATTTTTAATATTTTCTACGAGGACTTATATTTAAAAAATATGGAATGATAATACAATTTTATAGACCAATGAATCTATACTTATAAAACTGATAAGTTTGTTTGTAGAAACGCGCTAATCTCAGAAATTGGAAAATTATTTTTGTGTTGGATAGCCCATTTACTGAGGAGGGCTATAGGCTATTTTTTCTTGAAATTAACATGTGCGAAACCGCGGGGCACTGCTATTGTTATTATAAAATATTTAAAAAAAAACTCAAACAGAATGCACATAAAATACTTTTTAACAAAATAATTACAACATATATTTTTCAATTTTCAACATACATATTTGGACTTCATATTCGTTATCTACTACAGACAAAAGAATATTTGAAATAGCCCAGTAGAATAAAATTACTATTAGTAGCACATAAGGAATTTTTATAGTTTTTCATTTGTATAAATGTAGGAAAGTTTATTTTTTAAACATTGAAATGTTACTTTGTTTAAGGTAAAGTTATAAAAATGGCTTCACCTTTGATGTTGCTGAATCTGTTTTTGGTTACGTTTTTAGTGAAACGAACTTTTGCTAGTGAGTTTTTTATTTTTTTTATTTTCCTGAACAAATTTTCTGAGCGCTTTTTGCGATACAGTTTGCGCAGGTTTTAATGTAAATACAAAAGTCATGACTGTTTCATATGAGCATATACTAACATTACTGTTCACATTATGAATCACTTATTTATCGTTTATGTTGAAGAAAAAAAATCCGTAACATCCAGTTTTTATTAATTTATATAAATTATTTAAAAATATATGATCATATCTATTTGAAAAAATTAATAAATAATTATTTAAAAACATTTGTGACAAAATAAAACAAAAATTGTTTAGAAAATATATTTTAGGAGCGAAAATCGAAACGCACACACGAGTGTCTGTTTGTAATATTAAAATAACCGCTTTTTACTAAATGCATGTGGATCTATACACGGAACATATACCAAAATAACACTTTTTACAATTTTTGTCTGTCTGTCTGTTTGTTCCGGCTAATCTCTGAAACGGCTGGACCAATTTTGACGGGACTTTCACTGGCAGATATCTGATGTAATAAGGTGTAACTTAGGCTACTTTTATTTTAGTGTCTTTTTTATAACTGCGAAATGAACAATAATATTTTTATCTACACTAATGTTGTAACATTCTACTTATGTGTCCAATACTTGACTTATAATTACTACTGTTATAGCACAGACAACAAAACACTCAATTTAAGCAATTTCACATGATGGTATAATATCCACATCGATATCGTAAAATCTCATTATAACATCGCGCGCATGCGCGCAGCTGCGCTCTCATTGATTGGTTAGATTTTAATGGCGGCAAAATTACTGTGACAATACACGTACCCGTGAATTTAATTTAATATTTTATTTGTATTCCGCGTTTCTTATGTCAAAATAGATTAATTATAAATAGCAAGTCGTCATAGCAACCATACAAACAAATGCTTTTTTTAATTAAACTATAAAACAAGGCTTTGATCACTTTTAGACTATTATTAAAAATCTAGTTTTAATTAATAAAGAAAACTTTAATATGTCAATTTTCTGGTCGTGTTGGGGTTTATAATTTAATTTAAAAAAAAAGCGTTTATTTCTATAGTTGCGTTTCCGACTTGGTATTTATATTTAATATGTTTTGACAGCACAAACCCGGAATACAAATAAAATATCTTTTTTAATTAAAGTATAAACTACGGATTTAATCAATTTTAGAATATGATTAAAAATATATTTTCAATTAATAAAGGATACTTAAATATATGAATTGTCTGAACACGTCAAAGCACGTACCGGAGCACGGCTTCATAGAAAATGGGCATTATCCTTTGAACAATTATTATAAATAAACTATTGTCAGCTTTTACTCTTGTTGTTTGATTAATTGCATTAGTGAAGATAAAGTAGTGTATGCAACTGCACCTCGCAACTGCAACTGCAACTCGTTACTATTATGAAACTCGCTGCGCTCGTTTCATAAACTCACACTCGTGTTTTAATACCCTTTATTATATGACAGTTGCATAAACTACTATTGTTAAATTTGTGACGTGCCAAAAAGATTTAAAAAATTCAATGCCTCTGAGTAGGCTAATGTTTCGAGAACAAAAAACTTTAAAACCTATATTAAAAAATAAAATAAGCATAGAATATTTCTGATTCTTACATTTATAGAATATTAGTTTCCATAGAATAGTACTGTAAAATGTCGTTAAAGATAAATATACGAGTATGTTAACAGCAAGCCATGTCGAATCACGTATACTGTACGGAGAGGATGCGAAAATAGAGAATTATCCCTTTTACGCCGGTCTGGCTAACTGCGGTGCGGCCATTATCTCCAGTACATGGGTGTTGACCGCCGCACACTGCGTCGCAGATATTCGGTAAGTGCTACAATTATCATAACAATATCTATATTGTCTCTACATTTTCTGTTCAATTGTATAGATATTTTATTGGAGCTTATTGGAGTTTACTTCTTAAGGATCGGTTTTCATATAAGGCCCCCGGTATGAAAAGAAATATGAGGAGTAAAATCTACTAAACGAATGACCTCGTTACGTTTTTGTAACGCCATCTATCGGCTACGAAGCTTACGACGGTATCCGGTTTTCTAATAACGCCACCGATGGCGTTATTTGATTAGTTTATTTACCATTGTATATGGTATTAATCTTTTTCTTAGATTAGTAAGCCTTTTTATGCATACCTACCTATTTATACAGTCGATCTGAAGAAGTATTTTATATATGTTTCTTTTATTGTATATTAAATGTTGGGAAGACTTGTAAGCCTATTTTATTGTATAATGTAGAACTAAATTTGTAATCAATAAATAATCTTTTAAATTTTTTATATGAGTACCTATTGAGTTTGGCCTCGATCAGTCTTAATTAAATATATGTACTGAATCCAGTAGAAGCACCGTTAAACTAAAATACGACTTATATAAGAGACTAGCTTCCGCGCGCGACTTCGTCGGCGTGGACTCCGCTCCTATTGGTCTTAGCGTAATGATACATAGCCTATAGCCTTCCTCGATAAATGGGCTATCTAACACTGAAAGAATTTTTCAAATCGGCCCAGTAGTTCCAGAGATTACCGCGTTCAAACAAACAAACAAACAAACAACCAAACAAACAAACTCTTCAGCTTTATATATTAGTATAGATTTGTAAGTATTAAAAGACATTTCATGATAACATCTCATCAGTAAAAGTCGGTCCCTTAAAGCTATAGGTACCCAATTTGCTAATTTAACAATTTGGCTATAGCTTTACACTATCTTTGTTCACAGTTCTAAATATGGCTACGTCTGGGTCGGTGGCGAATCATTTTCTAACAGCATAAAGGTACCATACAACAGAGTCATCGTACATGAATACTATCTTACGGCACCGTTTATAATGAATGATGTAGCTGTTATCGGGCTAGCTATTCCATTGAAGTTCTCAAAGAAGATTCAACCTATCAAACTACCGATGAAACCAGTGACAGAATCCAAAGTAGCATTCGTTGGAAGAGGAAGAGATGAGGTAGTGTATATCTTAAATACTTTAAAAAACAAACGCCCAGACCACGACAAGTATCTCATCTTGTATGTTCCATAAAAATGTTTGTCGTTTTCTGGGTGTTTTGTGCTTGAGTCATATGTATTTTCTGATACTGACACAGAAAGCACAAAGAACTCTAGTAGTAGCCTCTCTAAGAAAGTACCTCAACCTTACAGAAGATCACACCTAAATAATATTTCTTTCAAAGTAGTGTTGTGTTCCTTTGGCGAGTAGGGTGGCCATAGCTACTAAGGTCTCAGGGGCAGGATCGACAAAGCGCTTGCAATACTTCTGATATTATAGACGTCTAAAAAGGGGCCTTAGTTGTATAAAAAAAGTGGCTGTGTTAGACATTTATTTTTTTAATAAGAAAGAAGGTCAAAACAAAGTATGTTCCTTGATTAATTCGAATCCACCTTTTTTTTACGTGTGAAAAAAATCAGAAAAAAAATCAATTTTTGATGACCTTGCGAGGTCATCAAGTTGATGACCTCGTAAGGTCATCAAAAATTATTACTAACCAGCTGATTTTTTTCTTTTAGTTAATTAATATTTATATAATTTGATGGTACTATTGTCCTCCAAATTGCGTGGTACGTTATCCCGGTCCTACGCTCACTGCTGCTCTATCTCCTGATAACTCTATTATATACCACAACCGAGAGTTTTCGAAGAGGAACTTTTTGTTCGTCTCATCAAAATGAAACTACTCCCAGAAAGTTAGCTTGATACTAATCAGGTGAAAAATATGTAATAGGGATCCCTACCTATTACGGTTTACCTTAACATATAAACAATTTAACACACTATAGTAAAGTCAGGTACTTTTTAATTGAATCGAATTAACCTGTTAATGAATATGTATGACTGATATTTTAAACTAACTAATAAACTGCTGATTCCACGGAAATTCCGGGTTATAGAGCTTTATACATGAGACACGGAAGGGGATAACCCGGATGGGTTGTGTGTTGATCCGGGTCCTCTTATATCCGGTTCTTTCTATCTGGTTACCAAGTTATACCGAAGACGAAATGTATTTAATGTGGATATTAAAGAACATAGAGGTCCTATTTTTTTGGCTTTTAAATGTTTTCGTTCTCCTAAAAGTAAGGTAATAACAATAAGTAATAACCCTGTTATTAGACCATATCTTTAATGTTATTTTATGTATCCGCCAACCCACATTGGAGCAGCGTGGTGGATTAAGCCTTGATCCTTTTCCTACGTGGGAAAAGAGGCCTCTGCCTACCAGTGGGATATTACAGGCTGAAGCGAGCGAGCGAGCGATTTAATGTTATTTATGTTTTTAAATTTTTTATTTATAAAAAAAATCAGGTAATATATTTTTTAATCTTTCGCAGACAGGCAAAGTATCGTCAAATTTGAAGAAGTTAGATCTTATTAAGCTGACAACAGAAGAATGCGTCAGCTTATTGCCACCACAGTACCAGTCTCTCGTAACACCGAACATCAAAGTACTGGAGATGATGACCGTATGCGCAAAGAGAGCAGAGGACAAGCCAAGTATTTGTAATGTAGGTTATATACATTTAAGTCACACAGCTTATGCTGTCATAGATGGAAACAATTAGTTTTAATTTTTATTATTTTATATTTTTACTACTTATGCTGTGTGGTTACGGCACTAAAGAATGTAGCTACCCCCTCTCTTCCCGTGGCCCGTGGGTGTCGTAAGAGGCGACTAAGGGATAACACAGTTCTACTACCACCTTGGAACTTAAAAAGCCGACGGATGGCGGGATAACCATCCATGCTGGCTTTGAAATACACAGGCCGAAGACGGGCAGCAGCGTCTTCGGTGCGACAAAGCCAGCCCTGCGGTCACCAACCCGCCTGCCCAGCGTGGTGACTATGGGCAAAACACATGAGTTCGCGTCATAATGTCGGGCGCGAAATTGTGGAGGCCTATGTCCAACAGTGGACTGTGATAGGCTGTAGTGTGTATATTTTTACTAGCTGACCCCGCAAACGTTTATTTGTCATATATGTTATTAAACCCCGCAACCCCCTCTTGTGGGTAAAATTTCGTAAAACCCGTTATTAGCTGACCTCTACTCGGCGAAAGGAATATTCCTACCAAATTTCAAGTCTCTACGCCTTATGGTTCCAGAGATATCGTGATGAGTCAATGGGTGGAAATCTCTTTTATATATATAGATTAGTCATTGAAATAAAACTTCTTTACGCACGCTTGACTTGCGGAGTAAGCCGGTGACTGCGTGACGAGAGCGTTACGAAAAGTGTGATCGGGCGAGGCGAACGGAAGTTGAGAGATAGATATAACTTAGTGAAGATAGAAAGAGTCAGAGTTACGTTTCATATATTACTGTAGATACAAGAGAGAGAGGTGAAAACACATGGAGCTAAAGAAGTTTTACTTCAGTCGTGTGGTCTAAAGCATACTCGTTTTTAGGGTTCCGTACCCAAAGGGTAAAAACGGGACCCTATTACTAAGACTTCGCTGTCCGTCCGTCCGTCCGTCCGTCCATCCGTCTGTCACCAGGCTGTATCTCAAGAACGGCGATAGCTAGACAGTTGAAATTTTCACAAATTATGTATTTCTGTTGCCGCTATAACAACAAATACTAAAAACAAAATAAAATTAAATATTTAAGGAGGGCGATAATTATTTTTGTTTTTTATTAGTCTAAAACGCCATCTATCAGAAATTACGAAAACTTCGTCGATAGACTAATAGTAGTTTTAATAGTTTTCTAATAGCGGCATAGATGGCGTCACAATTAAATAAATATTTTACAGAATAAATATTTTACAGAAAATTTACTTATATTTAGTTTAGTCAATGGTACGGAACCATTCGTGCGCGAGTCCGACTCGCACTTGGCAGATTTATTTTATTAGTTTACTCCCTTAGAAATAACATAAGGTGCGTGGATTAAAAATAATTTATAGAGAGTGAAATATTTCTTGAACCGACTTCAACAAATGAGAAGGTTCTCAATTCGACTGCTTCTTTATGTGTGTAACCTCATATTTTTTTACAAAATGTTAATTTTTCTATTACCATAATAATTTATTGCATTTTTTTTGTAATTTACAATCAGTTGGCAGACTATAAGTAAATTTGTTGAAAGGAGAATGGCGTTTAGAGTGACTGCAGAATTGGGCTTTAGCCCTCTCTTTTTGGCAGGGGATTTAATGCAATTTGAAAATAAAATATTAATCACAATTATACCTATTTCATATTACTTTTAATTAATCTACACTGGGTACTAATATTATTATCGCTTTTAATAAAATAACACTAGTTAAAAGAAGCTTCAAAAGATCGTTACTCTGTGAAGTTATAATTTCTTTTTACTGCTTTTAACTTAGTTATTCTCGCTAATCTAAAACTAACACGACTCAATAATTTCTCGTTATAATATTTATAGAAATTTTAAGTATAAACCGTCTTCGTCTACAAAGTATGAACGTATTTTTGAATAGATTACATGGAACATTATAATGTTTCTTGTTCAGTCTATAATTTATACTTTGTAACAATTTAATTTATATTAAAGCGGTTTACACACATGTAACAGCAAGTTTGAGCAGGAAAGTCTTAATTTGTAAGCACATCCCGTAAGTTCTTTTAAGTGGAATTATATTATTATACATGTATAATACATATTTTTAACATGCATATCTACTGGTAGTTCATATGAAATAAATATATTGTAAATATAAGTTAATTATAATAATTATATAATTGTTGTGATTTGACAGTCCCTTGGCGTAGATTGCAGTGACCGTGCTTTCTGCTCCGGGGGTTGTGGGTTCGAGTCCCACCTCGAGTCTCATTTTGATCTATGTATTCATATACGTAAATATTATGTATTTATCGAAAAAAACAGTGTGTAAACACACTGTTTTTTTCGACCACACTGAAGTATAACATATTTAGTTGCCCCTACAGTAATATACGAAACGTAACTCTCTCTCTTTCTATCTTCACTAACTATACATCCCTCTCAACTTCCGTTCGCGTCGCATTCATCAGTTTACTCCCCAAGTCAAGCGTGGGTAAAGAAGTTTTTATTTAATTTAGGTATTAAAGTTTTATATAGAGTATTTTAGAAAAGGCAAAGTTTAAAATTGATATTTTTGTTTCAGGGCGACTCTGGAAGTCCGTTGTTCAGTGGCAATACGTTAGTTGGTCTCGCTTCGTACATAGGAAGTGTGCGGTGTTCAGAAATACGTTTAGGATTTTATGTGAACGTAACTTCATATGTACCCTGGATTAAGTCCGTTACTGGGCTTTAATTATTATTTCCATGAATGTTCTTTTAAAGATTGTAAGATTAAATTTTTTAAATTAATAAATTATAGCAAAAAAAAAACAGTCAAAAGTTTATATTATTTTTCCTGATTCAGTCACGACGTTAGTACAAAATTACGAAATTTGTATTATCATCGGCTCATGTAGTCCGAGATCCCTGGATCATTTTTTGCACTTGATTACTATTAAGCTAAATTTCCGGGAGTAGCTTCATTTTGATGAGACACCCAACAATTTCCTCTACGAAAACTTAAAAATTATGACCTTAAAGGTCATCAAAAATTATTACTAACCAGCTGATTTTTTTTCTTTTAGTTAGTTAATATTTATATAATTTAATAGTAATATTGTCCTACAAATTCCGTGGTACGTTATTCCGGTCCTACTGCTCACTGCTGCTTTATCCCTGCTACCTCTGTTAGCTACTACAATCTAGAGTTTTCGTAGAGGAAATTGTTGGGCGTCTCATCGAAATGAAGCTACTCCCGGAAAATTAGCTTGATATTAATCAAGTGAAAAAAATGTTCCGGGGATCCCGGACTATTAACTCTGAACAAATTCGCAAGTAAATCAAACTTCTTGTAATTCGTCAAATGATGTTTTGAACTTTCTCTTACACACATACAGATTAAGCTTCTAATTAAAATGTAACCTCATTAGTATAAATATTGACATACTGTTCTTATGAAATAAGTTCTAAAATTTTCTTTGAAATAATTGTTTTAAATTATATTTGTCTTAATTGGTGTAAAATGCTCTGGATAGAAATGTATTTTAATGTTGTAACAACTTGTAAATATCTCAGTACCTAGTATGTAAAGAAGCGCAGCGGTCACAGCACAGGTTTGTGGCTATTGCGCTGGCGGTTGGGGGTCGATCCCCGCACATTACGAACATTTGTATTGACCATGATGTTTGCCGTGGTCTGGGTGTTTGTGCAGTCCTTGTGGGTCTCCCCACTGTGCCTTGTAGAGGTATATGTACATACACGTACGTACATACTCTTTCTAACAGTACAGCGGATTAAGCTCCAACGCTTCTTGACTTCATGAAGAAATCTTTACATACGCTTCAGCTTCGGCCTGTATCATCGCACTGCTGGGCATAGTCCTCTTTCTCCGTGTAGAGAAGGATTGGAGCTTAATCCACGAAGCTGCTCCACTGCGGGTAGGCTGATATGTTCCGTACTATGAGTAACAATCGCTATTATTATATATTTATGATAACTACCGGAACCGACCGCATAACGTGCTCTCCGATGCACGTTGCTCCACAAGGACAGACATCCAAGCCGGAAAGAAAATATTGTACAAATACAAATATCAATCACGAACGGGAACCGAACACGAAAACCGTATGTGGTTTAGCCGACCAATCGCAACATAACACTAGAGTGGTTGCTCATTTAGCGTTACATTATTAGTAGGTAACTTAAGTTTTGTTTACAATGAAATTGGTTGTCTGCAAAGGTGGTTTACGGACGATAGTTTAACGTGACAACGTCATAACAGAACATCTCCTCGAACGCATATACCAATCGAGTGCAAGAGAGATAGATGCGGTGCAAACGTACAATGAGCGTAACGGGACAATGAGTCATCCTTTTTCGTAACCGGCGTTCATCGATTTTTTCGCTGTCACGTCAAAATATATATATTCCGTTTCTGTTTTAAAACTTAAACACCAAATGATACTTGTTACTTGTTGTTATTGCTTAGTTAATTTTCTTCAAGTATCTATCCTATGTGCTGTTGGGGGAATCATTAATACTATTTTAATAATACTTAAAGCTTTACCTAGTAGGTAGGGATCCCTAGTACATTTTTTTGACCTGATCAGTATCAAGCTAATTTTTTGGGAGTGGCTACATTTTGATGAGGCGAACAAAAAATTCCTCTTCGAAAACTCTCGATTGTGGTAGCTAACAGAGATAGCAGGAGGTAGAGCAGCAGTGAGCGTAGGACCGGGATAACGTACCACGCAATTTGGAGGACAATATTACCATCAAATTATATAGATATTAACTAACTAAAAGCAAAAAAAAATCAGAAAAAAAAATAATTTTTGGTGACCTTACGAGGTCATCAACTTGATGACTAATTATGACTAATCAAATTAAGACTTTCCTGCTCAAACTTGCTGTTACATGTGTGTAAACCGCTTTAATATAAATTAAATTGTAACAAAGTATAAATTATAGACTGAACAAGAAACATTATAATGTTCCATGTAATCTATTCAAAAATACGTTCATACTTTGTAGACGAAGACGGTTTATACTTAAAATTTCTATAAATATTATAACGAGAAATTATTGAGTCGTGTTAGTTTTAGATTAGCGAGAATAACTAAGTTCAGCAGTAAAAAGAAATTATAACTTCACAGAGTTACGATCTTTTGAAGCTTCTTGTTAACTAGTGCTATTTTATTAAAAGCGATAATAATATTAGTACCCAGTGTAGATTAATTAAAAGTAATATGAAATAGGTATAATTGTGATTAACATTTCATTTTCAAATTGCATTAAATCCCCTACCAAAAAAAGAAAGCTGAAGCCCAATTCTGCAGTCACTCTAAACGCCATTCTCCTTTCAACAAATTTACTTATAGTCTGCCGACTGATTGTAAATTACAAAAAAAAAAAAAAATTGCAATAAATTATTATGGTAATAGAAAAATTTACATTTTGTAATAATTTATGAGGTTTTACACACAAAGAAGCAGTCGATTTGAGAACCTTCTCCTTTGTTGAAGTCGGTTGAAGAAATATTTCACGCTCTATATATTTTTTCAATTCACGCACCTCATGTTATTTCTAAGTGAGTAAACTAATAAAAAAACGAGTATGCTTTAAGGTCATAGCTCATTAGACCCACCCGGCACGGCACCCGACCAGCACCGCCTCGACTCGAGCGGTTAGTATTCTTTCTATGGACTTGTATGGATATACTACGCTCACTACATCAACGCCATATCGACACCGGATCGCCTCGCACTCAAGCTGGCGATTGGACGCCGAGCGACGAGGCGTTCCGGTGAGGGTGTAGTGAGCTATGACCTTTAGACCACACGACTGAAGTACCTAAAACTTTTTTAGCTCCATGTGCTTGCACCTCTCTCTCTTGTATCTACAGTAATATATTATGAAACGTAACTCTGACTCTTTCTATCTTCACTATGTTATATCTATCTCTCAACTTCCGTTCGCCTCGTCCGATCACACTTTTCGTAACGCTCTCGTCACGCAGTCACCGGCTTACTCCGCAAGTCAAGCGTGTGTAAAGAAGTTTTATTTCAATGACTAATCTATATATATAAAAGAGATTTCCACCCATTGACTCATCACGATATCTCTGGAACCATAAGGCGTAGAGACTTGAAATTTGGTAGGAATATTCCTTTCGCCAAGTAGAGGTCAGCTAAGAACGGATTTTACGAAATTCCACCCACAAGAGGGGGTTGCGGGGGTCAATAACATATATGACAAATAAACGTTTGCGGGGTCAGCTATTAAAAATATAAAATAATAAAAATTAAAACTAATTGTTTCCATCTATGACAGCATAAGCTGTGTGACTTAAATGTATATAACCTACATTACAAATACTTGGCTTGTCCTCTGCTCTCTTTGCACATACGGTCATCATCTCCAGTACTTTGATGTTCGGTGTTACAAGAGACTGGTACTGTGGTGGCAATAAGCTGACGCATTCTTCTGTTGTCAGCTTAATAAGATCTAACTTCTTCAAATTTGACGATACTTTGCCTGTCTGCGAAAGATTAAAAAATATATTAAATGATTTTTGTATATAAATAAAAAATTTAAAAACAAATAACATTAATTCGCTCGCTCGCTCGCTTCAGCCTGTAATATACCACTACAGAGCAGAGGCCTCTTTCCCCACATAGTAGAAGGATCAGAGCTTAATCCACCACGCTGCTCCAATGCGGGTTGGCGGATATATAATAACACTAGCTTCTGCGCGCGACTTCGTCGGCGTGGACTCCACTCCTATTGGTCTTAGCGTGATGATATATAGCCTATAGCCTTCCTCGATAAATGGGCTATCTAACACTGAAAGAATTGTTCAAATCGGACCAGTAGATCCTGAGATTAGCGCGTTCAAACAAACAAACAAACAAACAAACAAACAAACAAACAAACAAACTCTTCAGCTTTATTATATTAGTATTAGTATAACAAGAAGCTTCAAAAGATCGTAACTCTGTGAAGTTATAATTTCTTTTTACTGCTGAACTTAGTTATTCTCGCTAATCTAAAACTAACACGACTCAATAATTTCTCGTTATAATATTTATAGAAATTTTAAGTATAAACCGTCTTCGTCTACAAAGTATGAACGTATTTTTGAATAGATTACATGGAACATTATAATGTTTCTTGTTCCGTCTATAATTTATACTTTGTAACAATTTAATTTATATTAAAGCGGTTTATTACACATGTAACAGCAAGTTTGAGCAGAATAGTCTTCCTTTGTATATGCTGTAAGTTATTTTAAGTGGAGTTATATTATTATACATGTATCTACATGTATAATAGGTACATATTTTTAACATACATATCTACTGGTAGTTCACGATTCAGCCTGTAATATCCCACTGTTGGGCATAGGCCTCTTCCCCATGTAGGAGAAGGATCGGAGCTTAATCCACCACGCTGCTCCAATGCGGGTTGGCGGATACTGGTTAGTTCATATGAAATAAATATATTGTAAATATAATTTAATTATAATAATTATATAATTGTTGTGATTTGACAGTCCCTTGGCGTAGTTTGCAGTGACCGTGCTTTCTTCTCCGGGGGTTGTGGGTTCGAGTCCCACCTCGAGTCTCATTTCGATCTATGTATTCATATACGTAACTATCATGTATTTATCGAAAAAAAAACAGTGTGTTTAGACCACACTGAAGTATAAAATATTTAGTTGCCCCTACAGTAATATACGAAACGTAACTCTCTCTCTTTCTATCTTCACTAACTTATGTCTCCCTCTCAACTTCCGTTCGCGTCGCATTCATCAGTTTACTCCCCAAGTCAAGCGTGGGTAAAGAAGTTTTTATTTAATTTAGGTATTAAAGTTTTATATAGAGTATTTTAGAAAAGGCAAAGTTTAAAATTGATATTTTTGTTTCAGGGTGACTCTGGAAGTCCGTTGTTCAGTGGCAATACGTTAGTTGGTCTCGCTTCGTACATAGGAAGTGTGCGGTGTTCAGAAATACGTTTAGGATTTTATGTGAACGTAACTTCATACGTACCCTGGATTAAGTCCGTTACTGGTCTCTAATTACTATTTCCATTGAATTTTATTTTAAAGATTTTACGATTATACTTTTTAAATTAATAAATTATAGCAAAAAAGAAAACAGTTAAAAGTTTATATTATTTTTCCTGATTCAGTCACGACGTTAGTACAAAATTACGAAATTTGTATTATCATCGGCTCATGTAGTCCGAGATCCCTGGAACATTTTTTGCACTTGATTACTATCGAGCTAAATTTCCGGGAGTAGCTTCATTTCGATGAGACACCCAACAATTTCCTCTACGAAAACTCAAAAATTATGACCTTAAAGGTCATCAAAAATTATTACTAACCAGCTGATTTTTTTTCTTTTAGTTGGTTAATATTTATATAATTTAATAGTAATATTGTCCTACAAATTCCGTGGTACGTTATTCCGGTCCTACTGCTCACTGCTGCTTTATCCCTGCTACCTCTGTTAGCTACTACAATCTAGAGTTTTCGTAGAGGAAATTGTTGGGCGTCTCATCGAAATGAAGCTACTCCCGGAAAATTAGCTTGATATTAATCAAGTGAAAAAAATGTTCCGGGGATCCCGGACTATTAACTCTAAACAAATTTTCAAGTAAATCAAACTTCTTGAAATTCGTCAAATGATGTTTTGAACTTTCTCTTACACACATACAGATTAAGCTTCTAATTAAAATGTAACCTCATTAGTAAAAATATTGACATACTGTTCTTATGAAATAAGTTCTGAAATTTTCTTTGAAATACATAATTGTTTTAAATTATATTTGTCTTAATTGGTGTAAAATATTCTTGATAGAAATGTACATGTTACATGTAATGTTGTAACAACTTGTAAATATCTCAGTACCTAGTAGGAAGCGTAGCGGTCACAGCAAAGGTTTGTGGCTATTGCGCTGGCGGTTGGGGATCGATCCCCACACATTACGAACATTTTTATTGACCATGATGTTTGCCGTGGTCTGTGTGTTTGTGCAGTCCTTGTTGGTCTCCCCACTGTGCCTTGTAGAGCTATATGTAGGTACATACACGTACGTACATACTCTTTCTAATGGAAATATCCTGCTGCAGGGAAACAGTACAGCGGATTAAGCTCCAACGCTTCTCGACTTCATGAAGAAATCTTTACATACGCTTCAGCTTCGGCCTGTATCATCCCACTGCTGGACATAGGCCTCTATCTCCGTGTAGAGAAGGATTGGAGCTTAATCCACCAAGCTGCTCCACTGCGGGTTGGCTGATATGTTCCGTACTATGAGTAACAATCGCTATTATTATATATTTATGATAACAACCGGAACCGACCGCATAACGTGCTCTCCGATGCACGTTGCTCCACAAGGACAGACATCCAAGCCGGAAAGAAAATATTGTACAAATACAAATATCAATCACGAACGGGAATCGAACACGAAAACCGTATGTGGTTTAGCCGACCAATCGCACCATAACACTAGAGCAGTTGTTCATTAAGCGTTACATTATTAGTAGGTAACTTAAGTTTTGTTTACAATAAAATTGGTTGTCTGCAAAGGTGGTTTACGGACGATAGTTTAACGTGACAACGTCATAACAAAACATCTCTTCGGACGCAAAGGCCAATCGAGTGGAAGAGAGATAAATGCGGCGCAAGCGTACAATAAGCGTAACGGGACAATGAGTCATCCTTTTTCGTGTATGCAGCCGGCGTTCATCGATTTATTAGACGTTGTCACGTCAAAATATATTCCGTTTCTGTTTTAAAATTTAAACTCCAAATTATACTTGTTTATTAATCGATAGCGCTACTACTCTTAAAATCTGTAAAAAAATTACTTCGTTAATTTTCTTCAAGTATCCATCCTATGTGGCATCGGCAAAATCATTCATACTATTTTAATAATACTTAAAGCTTTACCTAGAATTGTAATATAAGTACCTATTGGTCCCTAAATGTTTCAAAAGGTAAAATGTTAAGTTACGAAATATTCAGACAGGTCACAGATTCACAGATAGGTCTTCTGTTAAGTGATCACAACTACGTGAAGTGATGTTATACTGATGAAATTCTATTACAGAAGAGAAATAAATTACTGCTAGTTTCTTGCTCTTTAACTCAACGTTCAAAATATAAACTAATATTATGAAGCTGAAAACTTGGTTTGTTCAAAGGCGATTATCTCAGAAACTACTGGTTCGAATTAAAAATTATTTTTGTGTTGGATAGCTCATTTACCAAGAAATTCTATATATTGGTATTTTTTTCTCAAATTAATGCAGATGAAATAGCTAGTACTATTAAAATAGCAATTATATTTTTTCGATTGTCAAAACAGTGTGTGATATATAAAGACTAAAACTATTTTTGCAAAATATTTATTAAAACTGAGACGTGAACTATCAACGACAAGGTAAAAAATAAATCCAATTTACATTCAAAAGTAAATTTTATTTTTAAACAAATACGCATTATTCAAATTATAAAAGAATAAATTTAAGGACGGATTTTATTCATAATCCACGTGACATAAGAGGCTACGTTGACGTAAAATGCTACACGTGTGGATTCGCACGTTGTGTTTCTTGAGTACGATGCAAGACCCACTAGAGTGTTGCCATTAAATAGAGGGCCACCAGAATCACCCTGCAAAGCACATGCGTATAAATGTAAAATAAAAAAAGAGTGTGCTTTAGACCACACGATTGAAGTAAAAATTTCTATCTTCACTAATTTATATCGTCCTCTTAACTTCCGTTCGCGTTACCCGATTACACTTTTCGTAACGCTCTCGTCACGCTTTCACCAGCTTACTCCCCAAGTCAAGCGTAAAGAAGTTTTACTTCAAAAAAAGTGTAGATTCGCTGCCGTGTGTATTTAGGTAGGCCTACACGCTATTCCAGAGCGGATGTCATTGTCGACTGTACTAGGTGTTGATACTTCTGTCATCTTGACTTTGGACAACGAACACAGAGTTTTATATTTCTACATTCAAAATGAGATATTTATGAATCTATACTAACCTATACTAATATATAAAGCTGAAGAGTTTGTTTGTTTGGTTGTTTGTTTGTTTGTTTGTTTGAACGCGGTAATCTCTGGAACTACTGGGCCGATTTGAAAAATTCTTTCAGTGTTAGATAGCCCATTTATCGAGAAAGGCTATAGGCTATGTATCATCACGCTAAGACCAATAGGAGCGGAGTCCACGCCGACGAAGTCGCGCGCAGAAGCTAGTCGGTAATAAATAATTTAATATAACTGTGTCATTTTTGAAATATATAATATAAACTTACATGACAAATACTGGGCAAGTCCCCTTTTCTTTTCGCGCAGGTAGTCGACAAAAACACCTCCAACAAGTTCATATTATGTTGCACGTTGTTCTGCATCGCCGGTAGGTCCGAACTGACGCACTGTTGCATTGTCAGCCTAATAAGATCTACCTTTTTCAAATATGTTGTTTCGTTTCCTGTCTGAAATCGATTAAATGTATAAAATAATAAAAAAGTTCTTTTTTTATACCACTAGTGTGGTCAAACATGCGTACGGTCTACATTCTACAATATGGTAATCGGATACCGCAGTGTATGTCAGCAATACTAGAAGTAAATTGCAAGCCCGTTGCCGATCCTACCTCGGACCCTCCTTAACATCATTGGCTACCTTACTCAATTTAGTAACATAAAAATATTCGAGAGCAGTATCATTTAGCTATGATCAGCAGTAATAAATAAATAAATATTAATTAATAAATAAATATCTACACAATACACACACGGTCGTCTGTTCCTAAAGTAAGCAACTTAATGCTTGTGTTATAGGTAACAGCCGACTGGTATAGCTACATATATTTTTTTTTCGATAAACATACTTATAAATATATAAATGAATATGTATATTACACCCAGACTCGGGGCGGGAATCGAACCCACAACCCCCGGAGCAGAAAGTAGGGTCACTACAAACTGCGCCAACGGGCTAGTCAAATCAGTAAGGTTGAGACTCGGGATGGATATTTGTATTTGTACAAATATTTCTTTCTAGTTTGGGTGTCTATCCTTGTGGGCTTCCCCACAATTACTCGAAGAGCATGTTAAGCCGTTGGTCCCGGCTGTATCTGATAGCGATCGTTACTCATAGTAGGGAGAATATCCGCCAGTTCGAAGTAGAGTAGCGTGATGGATTAAGTTCTGATCCTTCTTTTAAATCGAGAAAGAGGCCTATGCCCAGCAGTGGGATATTACAAGCTAAATACGAATGCAACAAGGACTAGCTTTTGAGTATAAAAAGAATCATCTCAATCGACGCACCCAGTAAAAAGCTATGAAGTAAAATACATAAAAATACGAATCGAATTGAGAACCTTTTTCTACTTTTAAAGTTAGTTAAAAATAAGTAGACGTCACCTCATCTTCTCCTCTGCCAACGAATTCCACGTTAGGGTCTGTCACGGGAGACATCGGTAGGTCGATAGGTTGAACTTTCTCGGAGAATATTAAGGTAGATGCGAGTCTGATCAAGGCTACATCATGGACTGGTAGATTATACATTCCGGATTCGGTAAAAATGTTTAACCTTTGATATTTTTCGTGTATGACAATTTCGTTGTATGAAACTTGAATACTGTTATCGAAGCTTTCGCCACCGACATAAACGTAGCCTATTTGGATTAAACTGAAATACGTACGACAAAATACAGTATACACTATTTTAAAGAACGTTAACATTATGTATTGTAGTTTTATATACAAATTGTAAATATGTAATTTCCGCCAGCCTGCATTGGATGAGCGTGGTGGATTTAGCTCTGATCTTTCGTCGTAGGGAAAGAGGCCTATGCCCAGCAGTGGGATATTACAGGCTGAAGCGCGTAACTTGAAAACGAACGCACTATTTACTGAATGTTTGGCTAAGAGAAAGACCAATTCATCAAATCTTTTTAAGTTTTAAATTTAATACGTGTAATGTTCTAGTATAAATAAAATAAAAATAAATTGGCAGAAATATATAAAAGTTCAGTAATAACAACGCTTATTTCTACTCTCTTGTTCAATTGTCAATCTAAATTTTTTTTTTTACAAAAAGGTCGGCAAACAAGCGGTAATCGCTTATGATCGGGTGAGCCGCAGCTCACCTGATGATAAACGATTACCGTAGCCTATAGACGCCTGAACACCAGAAACATAGCAAGCGCGTCGTCGACCCTATCCCCAATTCCTCCAAGAGCTCTTACTGACCAACAGGAACACAACACTGCTTGAAAGCAGTATTATTTAGCTGTGATCTTCTGTAAGGTCGAGATACTACCCCACTCGGACTACTCCATATTCTGAGCAGGAAAGGACAATGCCCAGGTACGTGCACCGGTACGTGCTTGATGTGTTGAGACAATTCATATAATTAATTATCGTTTATTAATTGAAACTAAAATTTTAATAATATTCTAAAAGTGATTAAAGCCGCAGTTTATAATTTAATTTTAAAAAATATTTTATTTGTATTCCGCGTTTGTTATGTCAAAATAGATTAAATATAAATAGCAAGTCGTCATAGCAACCATACAAACAAACGCTTTTTTTAAATTAAACTATAAACCACGGCTTTGATCACTTTTAGACTATTATTAAAAATCTAGTTTTAATTAATAAAGAAAACTTTAATATGTCAATTTTCTGGTCGTGTGTGGTTTATAATTTAATTTAAAAAAAAACGCGTTTATTTCTATGGTTGCGTTTCCGACTTGGTAATGTATATTTAACATGTTTTGACAGCACAAACCCGGAATAAAAATAAAATATCTTTTTTAATTAAAGTATAAACTGCGGCTTTGATCACTTTTAGAATATTATAAAAAAATTATTTTCAATTAATAAAGGATACTTAAATATTTGAATTGTCTGAACACGTCAAAGCACGTACGGGGGCACGGCTTCATAGAACATGGGCATTGTCCTTTCCTGCTGTGCCTGTTTCAACAATTAATTTCAACTTTCTATTGAATCAGCTGGTTGTACTAAATAAATTATATTTTTTCTCCTTTGTTCCTTGTTAATCTGTCCATCAAAGTTTGATGAAAACAGGGGCACCACAATCTTTCCACTTACTGGTGTTGCGGGATGCAATGTGCTGCGGTTAATATCCAAGTATCAGAAATAATGGCTGCACCACAGGTTCCCACCATCCATTTCGACTCTTCAAGGTACTCGATGCGAAGACCGGCGTAGAAAGGATAGTCCTCAATTTTCACATTCTCTCCGTACAGAATACGTTGTTGAAGATCATTTGCTGTAAACATTTATGCATAAAAAATTGAGACATTTTTGCAACTTATTACGATATATTGTATTATACAGGGTGTCCCGTAAAGAATGGATAATCCTGAATGTGCGTGTGCGGAGGGAGAGGTGGGTTACAAAACCAAAAAAAAATTTTTTATCTCAAATAGTTCGCGGTCTATGCCATTTTTTGTACAATTTAGAAAAATCCCAGTTTTTCTCACATTTGTGGGCACCACGTACTCTATTTGAGGCCTAGATCAGATTTTTTTCTTTAAACTGTTCCCTAATAATGCTGTTCCTTAATTATGTTTCAAAAAACTCAACTACTATGAATAGTAGTTTACAAGAAGTCGCTAAACTTAAATTTTAATTTTGAAATTTACTTAACTGCTAAGTTTGAGCCTGTGGTGTAAAAAAAATGTATCGGCGTTGTCGCGGCCAACTACTTAAAAACCTTCAGCCTACTTCATAAGGATTCTAAAACAGTACCATACTATCTACTTTATAAAGTAAAATTATTGAGCTATAGCCATTAATATGTAAAAATAGGC
This sequence comes from Melitaea athalia, assembly GCA_905220545.2. NCBI lineage: Eukaryota > Metazoa > Arthropoda > Insecta > Lepidoptera > Nymphalidae > Melitaea > Melitaea athalia. Next base: position 2,118,224 of record HG992185.1, on the reverse strand, counting down.
ATTTCATTACAAAATAGCATAATTATTTGCAGATATTTTTTTTAGTTTTTATTGAGTAAGTAGAGCTGTCGACCCTAAAAATTCGCGGTATGTCGGAGGTGCGGGTTCGAACCCCGCTGGATCGAAGAAAAATTTTGATATGATTTAAAAATTTTATAATTTCCTCTTGTAGGTAACACAAAAAATAAAAAAAAATACGAATTTAAAAAAAAAAGTATACTTACAAGACAAAGTTGGTTTCGCCAAAAACAAAATTAAAAGTAAATTCAGGAACATCAAAAGCGGAGCCATCTTCAACGTTTCCGTGAGGATAATGAAACGTTCTTATTGCTAAGCCGTTTTTATATTTACCTTTTATCTATACTAATAATGTAATAATTTTGTTTGTTTCTTTGTACGAGGTAATCAAAGGAAATAACAATTTGATTTCACATATTCTTCGAACAATAAACTGACACAATGAGAACGTATTATAGGCTGTAAAATATCACGTTGCAACTCATAATATATTCACACAAAGGGTAAGGCTGTACGACATCACATGTACCTCATGACATATCTACGCAATGAAGATGGAGGGTAACATCAGATAGTCATTCATAGTGTAACTACAAATTGAGTTAGAATATAGGCTACGACACATCACGTTTTTCCACATAAGACCGAAAATAACTGATGATTAATGCATAGTTAAAAAGCATGCAATATCGCGCGAGACTACTAGTATCAAACAAAACCAACAAATTCCTGTGATAACACATAATTTAGGTATATTTGAAGCATTTGTACTAGTATTTTGAGTAGGAGATTATTTTAATGTCACTCGCGTCCTTGTCTGCCTACATACTCTTAGACTTAGACCTTGTTGAAATCAATATATAGCTAACTGTACCCATGACTTCCTTCATTAGTGTCTTTCATCATAGTAAGCCTATAAGGTAAAGTAAGTCTTCGAGCTTAAGATGAAACGTAAGTTCAAAGATTTCTGTATACTTTCAGTTTTAAGTTATTTAGATCTTATTTTTGGGAATAGTGTCTATAAATTTTTTTTAACAAACAAAAGATTTTTGAAATATAGAGGGAGGTATGTGATAAAATTTCTATAATATATTTTTGTTAATATAAATCTATTAATTCGTATTATTAAAAAAAAATTAAATCTATAAGATAACGAATGAGTAGTTCATAAAATAATAAGTATTATTATTGTTATTATTCAAGTGAATTTTGCTCATTAAATTGCTACTTTTTTCCTCTCAAAATTAAAATATATTTAACTCAAGGAAGCTTTTCAAACCACTTGATGTATTGACGACGGGTTAGCGTAGCGGTCACGGCACTGGCTATTGCGCTAGCGGTCGCGGGTTTGATCCCCGTTCACGACAGACATTTTTATTGGCCATATAGATGTTTGTCGTGCTCTGGGCGTTTGTGCTTGTATATTGTGTGTGTTTCCGGACCCCCCACACAGTAGAGAATCCTACTGGGGGCCGTTGAGTGTGAAGCGTTTATTTATTTAGCTGAATAAAAAAACACGTTACAATTTATTATTTCAACTTCACTTATTTGACAGTATGCAAATAGAACAACATTTGCCGAAACAGCTAGTCACTAAATATATCGACCTTTTTTTTATATTTACATGTAAAAATATTCCATAGAATAACACTCTGTATTTCGTACTCTTGAAAGAGACTAATAATGAAATAAAAAAATTACTGCCACTCAAAATTACAATCTCATTATCGTCACCGGAACCCATTACGGATTCTCTCTACGCTCAAAAGGCTCCGAATATTCGGTTACGGAGCTTTGATCTCGGCGGCCATTTTTGACCCCGTAGGGAAACTTGAAGGAAAATACTTAGTGTCGAATAAAAATTGGTCATTTGATCACAATGCTATCTACTTGACAGAGGTTATGTTTTAAACAATTTGTGTTATTGTTTTTATTTACGTAAATTACTTTTACACTAGATAATATAGATGTATATTCCTCTAGATGACACGCGTGTAAAGGAAATACCTCACACCCTTGTTTTTTATGGTAGCCGGTCCGCGTTAAGGAGTCTCATTGGAATGTATTATAGCTTGTTTTGCATGCAATACATAATTATCATTAGTATTATTATCTATATATATAAAAGAGTTACCCACCCATTGACTCATCACGATATCTCTGGAACCATAAGGCGTAGAGACTTGAAATTTGGTAGGAATATTCCTTTCGCCGAGTAGAGGTCAGCTAAGAACGGGTTTTACGATATTCCACCCATAAGGGGGTTAAACGGGGGTTGGAAGTTTGTATGAAAGTCCTATGTTTTTGAAGTAAGAGACTTGAAATTCAAAATGTATGCTCTATAGATGATGTGGAGGTGTACTAATAATGTATTTTTAGAAATCAACCCTTTTTGGGGCTGAAACGGGGGGTGGTAGTTTTATGTGAGCGAGATGAAAACTTAAGTATATGTAAGTATATTATTTGCATCACAAAAATAATTAACGCCCAACGAAGTGGGCACGGGTCGGCTAGTTATTACATATAGTCTTCCTTAATTAACACTTTTTGTAACTCGACATATATTTTTTTCTTGTTTAGCGAACAACAAAAACACGCAAAAAGTAAAAAAAATTGACATTCTTTAACTAAAAATGAAGTACTTTAGTAAAATATCTGTTTTATTAACGGTATTAAGTACTTCATCCGTGAAATATCATTTCAAATTCTGCATTAAAAGCATTTAAGTAAAATATTCTGTCACATTTTGAAGTTTTCAACTGACTTCAAAAAAGGAGGAGGTTTCTCAATTCGACCGTAAAAATATTTTTATATGTGTTCGCGAATAACTTCGCGAAAGGAAATATTCCAAGGGTAGTACCATGATAAGGAAACCAGAACCTGATGATGGCATCCCAGAGAAATCGAGGGGAAACCTTCGAAAATCTTAGTGGCGACTAGTGCGTTAGTGAATTTGTTTCGACTACTTATGGGTCTTATGCCATATTAAGTACTTGTCGATGTAATTGACGTCGGTTTTTTTGGTTGCTAGCAAACACAATTCATCAATTGTAAAGAACAGATACAAAATAGTAAAAACAGACGCCAAGTGCCCATTTAACACGTCTATAAAGAAAATTCCCTGTAATTTCCTCAAAAGGAAGCGAGTGTCAGGGCTTAATTAATAAATTAAGAACACGCATTAATTACTCGGGACCGACTTCGATGACGTTCGGTATCAGAAATATTTACGCTTTTGGAGGAAAATTGTGCTCCTCTACTAATTGAGTTTCTTTACCGCAATTTTTTTTCATTGCTTCTCAAACTTCAGTAACTTAAAAAAATGTATGTGTACAATTCACACACGGCAGAAGTGAAACTTCGTCGTTGAAAGGAAGGCCGTTGCGATTTGTTTTATCAAGTATAGTCACGGTCTCGTTAAAATGTCGTAAGCGCCATGCTAAACGCGTCGCTTACGCGTTTTGAGCAGTAATGTATTGTATCTCATTCTCTCCTATACATTTATGTATTTCTTTCCTTATTCACATTCACAACGACTCTAAAAAACTATCACTTCAATAAATCCAGACATATATGTTGCGAGTTCAGTCCCCGCACATGACAAACATTGGTATTGGTCATGAAGATGTTTGCCGTGGTCTGGGTGTTTGTGCAGTCCTTGTGAATTACCGTTAGTGTGTTTTTTTATAGCCTGTCATATTGCTTACCTATGCATCTGCTTACAAATATATCAAACTCGAGTTATTCGAAATTATCGAACAAATTGCTATTAGCTTTACTGACTTTGAGACATACAAACATCGAAAAGCCTCACAAGCAGTGGCGGCCTTAGGGGGTGGCGAACGGGGCAATCGCCCGGGGCCTCGCGCTTGCAGGGGCCTCGCGCAACAACCCAAGCAAATTTAAAATAATAAAGATTTTTAACTGTATTTTTTTATTAAAATTATTAAGACATACGAGTATTTGAGAACTTCGATGACACAAGATCGGATTTCAAAGTCCTTGCTATTCTTTCAATCCAAAATGAAGTAGCTCATTCGTTACATTATTGTGCTTTAATTAAAGATTTTAGTCTTAGGAAAAGCCGAATAGTCTAGTCTACAAGTTGAAAATGGTCGAAAATAGAGATACTGCTCTTAAAATTATGTGTTATAGCTTGTTAGATTCGGAATGACGTCTAGAAAAATGCTCTATAATAATTAACACGTAAAAATTGCAAAAGTTATAAACAATTAAAAAAAGGAAAAAAATGGCATTTCGTTTTTTGCCAATATTTCATAAACTATTAATTTTTAAGAAATTTCAAAAAATTAAAAAAAGATTCTGAAAGAGGAGGATATTTCCAAGAAATAGTAAATAGTGCCAGAAAAATCATCATTTTTTTGGAAAAATCACCAGTTTTTGTTCAAGTACAAAAATTATTATAAACAAAGTATATTTTTTTAACTTTAATGGCGTGATCTTGTTAAAATCTATATCTATACACATTATAAAAAGAAGTCCCTCTGAATTCTGTCTGTCTGTCTGAACGCGATAAACTCTAAAACTACGGAACAGATTTTTATAAGGTTTTCAACAATAGAAAGAGTGATTCTTGAGGAAGGTTTAGGTATATAATTTATTATGTTTTTATGTAAATTAGCAGAAATACGGCGATAAAAGTTGAAGAGGTCGCAAAAAATCTCGCCAACTGGGAGCTTTCCACGCGAACGCCGCGTAAACTAGCAAAGATATAGTTAAGTAATGTACTAGCGAATTCAGAATCTATAAAAATGCTACAAAAAAGTCCACGATAGCATATATCTCTATCTCTAACGGTTGACTTACAATAACCACTTTTATGTTCAAATTTTTAATTAAAAACATAACTTTATTTTCAAAGCTATTTTATTTAATTCAGTATTAATCCTTATCCAAATGAATGTTAGTTAGCTTAGGCATTTAATGCAGATTAAAATTGCCCCTTACACTATATCAATCAGATGAATATTTTTTGAGATATCGTCGTTAGAAGTAGTCGTTCTTTCCTTGAGATGCTCGCCGCGAACAAGCCGCGAACTGAACAATAAGCATTTTAAAGATTTTAAATCATATCAAAATTTTCGACCCAGCGGGATTTGAACCTGCGGCCTCTGACGTGCCGTGTCAGCGCTCTGCCAACTGAGCTGGGTCCTCATCTAGCCGCGTCGAAATTCTTGATATGATGATTTTAGGCTTTTAAGCAAACCTTGGTGTTGTCTATAGCGAGTTCTTTACAGATCCCGACTACTCAAAGATTTCATATTACAATGAATTCTTCGACAAGAGACGATACCGTGCTATTTTTAATTCGTTTTTATTTTTATTTTTGTGTTACCCACACATGAGGAAATTATAAAAATTTTAAATCAACACGGCACGTCAGAGGGCGCAGGTTCAAATCCCTCTGGGTCGAAAATTTTGATATGATTTAAAATCTTTATAATTTCCTCATGTGTGGGTAACACAAAAATAAAAACGAAATAAACATTTTGTTAAATTCTACGCGGACGAAGTCGCGGGCACAGCTAGTTATGTATATGTATGTATAAGAAAAGCTCTACTGAGAATTGAGACGGAATTTCGAGAAAATTTTGTTAATTAACAATCGTTTAACTTGTTGAAAAATTTAATTTAAGTAAAATTTCCAACGGGAATTAAGTATTTATAGTGTCCAAAATACACCATATTTTTACCAAATTTATAAAAAAATAATCAATACCTTTATAACCAATGCGTCGATTTTGACGCCGCGCACGCAACCTAAAAATGTCACGTGGAGACCTATTTTCAGCATTAAATTAAAACTATAAATAATGGAGACAGAGTTCCGGGAGTCAAAAGTTTTTTTTTTTTTAAATATCCTCTTCTTTCAGAATCTTTTTTTGAAATTTCTTAAATATTAATAGTTTATGAAATATTTGAAAAAAACGAAATACCATTTTTTTCCTTTTTTTAATTATTGTTTATAACTTTTGCAATTTTTTATGTGCTACACGCTTTTAGAACATTTTTCTAGACGTCATTCCGAATCCAATAAGCTATCACACATAATTTTAAGAGCAGTATCTCTATTTTCGACCATTTTCAACTTGTCGACTAGACTAGAAGGACAAAGGGCCTCGCAAAGACTTGCCGCCCGGGGCCTCGCAATGGGTAAGGCCGCCTCTGCTCACAAGTAACTCTCGTAAGCAAGTAGCTTACGAGAGTGTCCAGTAAAAACATTCTTTCGATAAGTCCTTTAGGTAAGTAACTGAGGTAGGGCACAGCAGGAAATTTCCTGCTCAAAATACGGAGCAGCCCGACTGGGGTAGTACCTCGACCTTACAGAAGACCACAGCTAAATAATACTGTTTTCAAGCAGTATTGTGTTCCTGTTGGTAAGTAAGGTGACCAGAGCTCCTGGGGGGATTGGGGATAGGGTCGGCAACGCGCTTGCGATGCTTCTGGTGTTGCAGGCGTCTATAGGCTACGGTCTTACCATCAGGTGAGCCGTACGCTTGTTTGCCAACCTAGTTGCATAAAAAAAAAAAAAAAAAAAAAAAGTCCATTTTCCAGTTCCAGTCCAGTTTCGTTATTTACCTACTTACTACTGTTATAAAATTAATGCCACTAAGTTTAGTTACAAAAATTCCAGCAATCACTGCCTTATCTGCAACAGTGCTCATATCTTTTCCCGTGGTGGGATTGTGAATCCCACCATTGATGGGTAACAATCACGTGTCTGAATAGTCAAATTACTTCTCTTGTAATTTAATATCTATGTTCTTAATTGATATTATTATTATGAATAAGCTGATTTTAGAGTAATATTTAATAGTTGTTTACACAACTTTTTTTATGAAGGGGATAATATTGTTTGCCGCATGGGAGCAGCCAGCGTGGTGGATTACGCTCTGGTCCTTCTCCTACATGGGGAAAGAGGCTTTCGCCAGTGGGATATTACAGGCTGAAGCGATGAAGCGAAGCGAATATTGTGTGATATGACGACGCGTTTGGTCACGGTCACAGCACTGATCAACATAATATACTGGCCATATACATAGATCTTTGTCGTGTTCTGGGAGTTTGTGTATGTGTAATGTATGTTTCCAGACCTCCGACACAGAAAAAGATCCTTCTAAGGGCCGTTGAGTGTGAAGCGTTTATTTTTTTACTAGCTGACCCTGCAAACGTTGTTTTGCCATATATGTTATTAACCCCTGCAATCCCCTCTTGTGGGTGGAATTTCGTAATATCTGTTCTTAGCTGACCTCTACTTGGCGAAAGGATTATTCCTACCAAATTTCAATTCTCTACGCCTTATGGTTCCAGAGATATCGCGATGAGTCAATGGGTGGAAATCTCTTTTATATATATAGATTAGATAGTGTTTATTAGATAAAACGAAACAGAGATTCATTAATACTTATTATCATTATTCAAATTAAATTAAGAATTTTATATAAAGCTAAATGAGAACTTTGAGAAACGTTGCCTGATAGTCTGTTTAATTAATAAATTTGCCAGCGTATAATTTCTCGGGGTGAAAATAAAGCGATTTTGTTATACTTTTGTTAATTCGCAAACATCGAGGCCGCAGTTTGAGTTTTGTTTCTACTATGTGGTCCCGGGAACATTTTTAACCGACTTCCAAAAAAGGAGGAGGTTCTCAATTCGACTGTTTTTTTTTTTTTAATGTATGTTAGCTCAGAACTTTTGACTGGGTGGACCGATTTCGATCAATTTTGTTTTAATTGAAAGGTGTTGCGTGTCATGTGGTCCCATTTTAATTTAATTGAGATCTGACAAGTACTTTTAGAGTTATATCTAAATGCATATTTACTTGACTACTTTTTCGTCGACCTACGTTATATTATACCGCATAACTTTTTACTCGGTGAACCGATTTCGATGATTCTTAATTTAATCGAAAGCTAATACTTGTCTTGTAGTCTTGTTTAAATTACATCGAACTGATTACAACTTTTTGAGTAATCTTTAATAGCGCGTATTTACTTAACTATTTTTTCGTCTTATTACGTTGTATTACTTGTCGATGTAATTTTGAAGTCGGTTTTTTTTTTCGTTTGCGAGCAAACACAATTATTTAACACTGAAATCCAGGCATCAAAAATTTTCGATGTTGTGTTTTATGTAATTGATTACTTTTTTACATTTGAATACAAAAGGTAATGCGAGTGCATGGTTAATACATTTTAACCGTAGTTCATTTTCATTAATTACTTATTTATTGTAATGTTTAAAAAATAAATACATTTTGAAAATTTGTTTTCAAGTTAATCATTGTGTATGATACCAAATAACCGCGCCACTATTAGTGGATGCAGAATGCTAAATAAGTTGATTGCGAATTTATAATAAATTTTGCATTTCATTATGTTAAAATACAAGATTATTTACATTTTGTATTAATTTTCTATATCTACATAATTATATTACTTTAATTACGGTTTGTTTTGTAGATGAAGTTTATCCTGTCAATAAGTTACGTATAGCGTTTAACAGTAGGAGGTAGAATACGCCATTAGAACCTGTTTGGTTACAATTAAAAAATTATAACTCTTAGGGCCTATGCAAACCGCGTTTTTTAAACGCGATACAGACGCGATGCAAACGCGCGTGTGACGCGATACAAACGCGATGCAAACGCGCGTATGACGCGATACAAACGCGCCGTCGACGCGCGTTTGAATCAATACAAACGCCAACAAACTGCTCTGTAGGATAAAAACGCGCCGTCGACGCGCGTGTCACGCGATACAGACGCGATGCAAACGCGCGTATGTCGCGATACAAACGCGCTGTCGACGCGCGTTTTAGAAACGCGCGTCGACGGCGCGTTTAAAAAACGTGGTTTGCATAGGCCCTTAGATATACAAATTCAAATAGATATATGACATAGAAATAGTGGTATACCGACATAGCCCACAGAATTAGCAAGTTGAAGTGGCAGTGGGCTGGTCATCTGTGTCGCAGGACCGATGGCCGTTGGAGCAGACGTGTCCTGGAGTGGAGACCGCGTCTTGGCAAACGCAGTGTGGGACGTCCTCCAGCCCGTTGGACCGACGATCTTCGTAAGATTGCCGGTGTAGGCTGGATGAGGATTGCGGAAAACCGGGATGTCTGGCGCGAACTTGGGGAGGCCTATGTCCAGCAGTGGACTGCAATAGGCTGAACTGACTGACTGACTGATAGAAATAGTGGTGATAAAAAATTATATATCATAAACTTTTATCCGTCGGATACCATCATCTATAACACTATTGTTATCCACAATTGGTGAAAGAGGTCATTAGTTTGTTAGTATTCAATAGTAAAAGTGGACTTTTTGTTCACATTTATTTCTTTCGAATTCTTCAAACTGAATCTAAATTTCGTATCTAATAACATGTCATTCATTTATCATATTTTCCTAACACATAATAAAGGATTATTATGTATTAGGAAAATAAGTACGTAAAAGTAACTTTAAACAAAAAACTAAGAGAAGGTATTGATCACTAATAAAATACCACAAATCCCATGCTTAAACTCTGCAACCTTAGGTTTAGTAGCAGTAAAATGTAAGTAAAAATATATATAATGTAATATAACATATATATATATATATATATATATATATATATATATATATATATATATATATATAATAAATATATATAATGTATATAATGTAAGTAATACTTAATATCTTTAAAAAGGACACTAACTAAAATTAAAATGGCAGCCACTAGAGTTTAAAACGCAAAAGATTAATCTGAATCACCAAAGGTACAAACCGCTATGCAAATTATATAGTCCACAGATATATACATATATACCCACAGATATATACAGATATATATATATACCTAAGAATAACTGTACTAAAGCCTCTCTAAAATGCTTTACAACACCACAGATAACGTAAAGGATTGCTTGTTCTGCCCAAGGAAACTCATTTGAGATTTAAGAGAGAAATACTGCCAAAAACCTAACCATCATTTCACGTATACATGATTTATACCGTACTTATTATTTATAAATTGGATATGAATCATTTTCGGTCTACCAATAATCTCCCCGCATAAGAAATTAAGATTCAATATACTGGGCCCCTCACGTCTATGGGGAACTGATATAAGATTAATGTCAATTTCTTACAGAATCAAGATAGCTGAGGAAGTTGGAATAATATGCCAATCGACACTAGGTATTATTTTGTTTAAATGAAAACTTAAAACCTGGCGTCCACTGAATGGGAGATAGCCAAGGAAATAGAATGCGCAAATATCTCTAGCTGCTAAAATCTGGATCTAAAACCTAAAACATGCACTTCTAAATCCTATGTTTTTAAATGTAAATTGTTGAACAGTATTTTAAAATGTCAAATTAACCTTCAAACGAATACTTAAAACATTTTTATTGTATTTCCTCCAAAAAGACCTTGCCCATTAAAAGTTAGCATTATACCTCAAAACTTCAAATGTGCAGCTGTTGTTTTATTCACGACGAGACACGAATTCCGACTGAGCGTTGTTGGAAAACAAAATCCATATATGTGGTGAATTTAATGCGGCTGTGACGTCAACTACGTATTTTGAGAAATAGCCGAAGCTTGCTTTTGCATGTAGTAGTAGTTTCAAATGCTTAGGGTGCGTTCCCACTATGTCGTGACGACAGATAATCGTGTAGTTTTAAGTGTCGTGGCTTATATGTTTAAATGAAGGTGTTCACATATAGAACGACACGACTAACTGTCGTCTACTAAACTTTTTACAGTGATGACAGATTGTCATGAAAGCGGGAACGGCTAGCATGACAGTCGTAAAACGATAAAAATCGTTACGACTAAAACGTGACGGCAATCGTAGCCACGTAGAACGTAGAGGCGACTGTAGATTTGTAGCTTGCTAATGATGTGTAAACGACAAAGCGACTGCCGTGAAACGAGAAAATGTCGTCGCGATCCAATGGGAACAGCTAGATACGATAGTCGTAAAACGATAATTAATCGTTACGACATGGTGGGAACGCGCCCTTATTGTTTTTTTTGTTTTGAATTGAGAATTTTAATGTATTCACAAACTGAAACTTTTTGGTACCAGCTCTTCAGTATTACCCGCTTATGTCCCTATACCTTTTGAATTCTGGTAAAAAAGTGTCTTAGGTAATTTAAGGTTTTCAACTATTTCAAAATTCAAAATTTTTACAGTAAATAATTGAGTGATTTTAACGTGAAATTGATCAACATTCGTCCGTCCTTACACACTTTTGTATTTTAAAAAGGCTATAATCATTAAAATTGAGTATATGATCAATAGAATTTTTGGTTTACTAATACTAAATGGTAACTATCTGTTAGCGTAGCGATTTTAAGTTTACATTTCTGTGTCTAGAAGCCCACTCGACAACTGTTTGAAATTCAAACTCAAAAAATCCTTTATTCATGGTACGCTTTTGAAAAAACTTTTGAATCGCCACTACACAAAACATTCAAGTCATTTTTTCATGAAATCGTTGGAATTTATAACTGCTTATTCTTAATCAATACTTGCAGGAAAATATTTTTCTAGGTTCTATTAATTTATTCTGTAAATAACGAAACTCGTATTGTAATTGGGTTTAGTGTAGCAAAATATTTATTTAACCTGTCAACATATTTTTAAGTTGAGTTATACAAGCCTGTTACTCAATAAAAAACCGACTTCAATTACATCGACGAGTAATACAACGTAAGTAGACGAAAAAAATTAACAAACGTACTAATCGCCAGTATGATTTTCGAAGATTCCTGTCGATTTTTCTGAGATGCCATTATCAGATCCTGGTTTCCGTATTATGGTAACACCCTTGGGATATCTCCTTTCCAACAAAAAAGAGTCATCAAAATCGGCTCATAAACGACGAAGACGAAGAACACACATAAAAAAAATTTCCGGTCGAATTAAGAAACTTCCTTGTTTTTTGAAGTCTGTTTAAAACAATATCTCATACTCGCTAAATATAAATATGTAATATATTTGTTTCTATGTACTATTGAAAATTGATATATATCTCGGCATAGTAAAAGAATGCTTTATACAGATAGCTCAGCTACCTAGCTAGGAGAAGTAGGGACCATATTTAGAAATTACTTTCAAAATTAAAACAAGAAATATTCAAATGAAATAGCCACATTTTACTCATTTGGCAAACCAATTTGGCATAAAAATGTTTGATTATGTGTTTTTTGTATATTATATGTGTTGTAGTTTGTGTTAAAATAAATATTTTTCTTATTTTCTGCTTTCAACCATTAAGACCCATCAAACGATAGCAATTTGTCACCTCATCGAGTTCAGGAAAACTCATCACTTGGATTACGCTATAAAAAAATAATTTCACTCACGTTCAGTCATAAAACGTTAACCCTTCACTTCGTAAATAGAAGAAGATAAAATTTTATTATGGCAACAGTTTAGCGTCGGCCGTAAAACTGAGTTCATTTTACAAGTTGCTGCAGTTCCTTTGGAAATTGACAAGTCATCGGTAGTACAAGGTAAGGGAGTGGGATTTTAGTCAGCAATTTTGTCTTTACTAGAAACGATAATACTTAATTTGTTTTAGATTGTTTATTAACATGTCACGTCATGTAACGTGTTGAAAAACATAATAGCCTTTACCGTTATAAAAACTAGGAGAAGCTAAATACATTTGAGCGATTTGTCCTTTTATTACTTTTAAAGATAATGTAATAAAAAGTACAGTCTACAGTAAAGTCTAAGTACTATTTTTATTAATAAAAATTATGTAATTTCTTTATTCTCAAATACATTACTTTTCTTTCCGAAATTCAGAATGGTTAATTTGGAAGAGGAGATAAAATATTTATTTAAAATATCAAATAAAGTTGTGAGTACAACTAGTCTAACAATTGGATCAGATCAATGCTATCAAAGATATGACTACACCTATTTACAAAAAACATGATAACAGCTTGGCAGTTCCAGTATTCAAGGACCTCACACGACCTAAGTCCAAACAAACCATGGGCAGAATGGGCGTTGTTTGACACAGTAATTACATACGGAGACATCGAGAATTCCCGAGGGAAATTAGGTCTTGTCCCTCATATGTAAGAGTAGTTATTACTGGATTCGTCGGGCGAGAAACGTGACGGAATATTAAGAAGGATTGGCTCTCGGTAGAGATCAGAGGTCCTGTCAGGAATATTTCATTCGGTTTTTTTTTTCGTACCAAATCTTGTCTATAAATAGACGTCCTTGAACATTTTTTTCCAATATAGTCAATTTTAAATTATTTTGTATCTTTCAAATGTTGTGAGAATTTTCGATATTAACGTATTTGATCCAGCCTCAAGCTCAACCCTCGAAGGGCTTTTCATTCAATCTTCTTAGAATTTTTTTAGAAATATACATATTTTTACCATATCGGTACTCTCATACATAATGATTTCAGGTTTTTTTTTCAAGTAAATATATAAAATCTAATACAGGGGAAGACCAAAATAGTACCCGTAAGGTTAAAAATGAATAGAAACCCATCCATTAAGACTATGTACCTTTAATCACCCCCTTTTTCCGATTTAGAATTAGTTACAATCCAATTATTTCAAATATTTACGCTACTACTCTAAAGGAGGATTATTATTTTTACAAAGTTGATGTAAGTTAGAATAATTTGTCAATAGTAAATAATAGTCAAACCTATCTCTATAGGCATCTACACAGACGTAAGTCCATACGTCTTGTTATTTGTTATAATTAAATTCTAATTATGAATGTTGGATACATACTGTATTGTTGAATAAAGTGTATGTAAAACTTACGCTTTTTCTTATACTTCTGCAAATTGTTTATAATATGATTCAAAAAAGTATAAGTCACTGAATTTAACTGAGGTAGGGCACAGCAGGAAATTTCCTGCTCAAAATATGGAGCGACCCGACTGGGGTAGTACCTTGACCATACAGAAGACCACACCCACAGCTAAATAATACAGTTTTCAAGCAGTGTTGTGTTCCTGTTGGTGAGTAAGGTGACGAGAGCTCCTGGGGGGATTGGGGATAGGGTCGGCAACGCGCTTGTGACGCTTCTGGTGTTGCAGGCGTCTATAGGTTACGGTAGTCACCATCAGGTGAGCCGTACGCTTGTTTGTCGAATTAGTAACATAAAAAAAAGTCAAGATACTACATAAGATTACTGCTGATATAATCTTGTTTTAGCACAAAATAAATAAAAGCCTTAGACTCACACAAAAGATAACACTAGGATGAAAACCAAGTTCAAAACACACACAATACGAAAGCCAAATGCCCATGTCACAACAAACATTTAATGGCGAACAAAAAACACGTTAGTACAACGTCAACTGTGACCACACTCCAATGCATTTTTTAGAGACGTACTAATTAATTTTATCTTTTCAAGTGTACTACAAAACAGAAAGTCATCGATTTAGATAAACATTTTCCCGTAAGCCGTCAGAATTAACTTCTTATTACCGACGAACGTTAACTGCCGAACTAACGCTAATGGCCCGCGTCCCGTGAATGGGTAAAGGGTAACTGATGACTAGGAGAAAAATATTTAAACGCCTCGCCGTCCGGGAACCCGTCTGTTTGGTTTGAAACTTGTTAAGAGTTAATATTCAAATAAATTTTAGTTTACATCGTTAGACTTTAGTTTTAAAATCCTGTATAATTTCAAGTCATCAATCATCAAACTAGCCCCTGCTATACGAAAAACTTTTGAAAATAAAAAGACTAACTCCGGACTCCCTCTCGGAGCGGACTTTTGTACTATACAAATGTTCTAATGTCTACATACTTCACTACTGGTTCACTTGTTGTTTTCTAATTTTACGTAAATTTCATTCAATATAATGAAACAACTTTTTTCGTATTTTATCGCGGTTTATTAGGTTTTTTTCACTGAGGAGTCCTCCCGTGACCATGGTTGTTGTAAAGTATCCGAAACGTCGGGCATGTAAAAAACCTAATAAATCGCGATAAAATCTGAAAAATTTGTTTCATTATAATAATTAATCGGATATTTGTGAGTGTAATTGAAGCGAAAACACTTATATTTTACTAGGATTTGATTTGTATGTATGTTATGGCATCACGCTAAATCTGCTACAATCGAGTGAAAGCACTTTCCAATAAAATTTGCCACAATATAATCACAATCGTAAATAAATCGGTTTGCAATATCCCAGACAAGACTAGCCCCTTATAACATCTAATAAAATCGTATCAAGAGTTTGAGTTACCAATAAAAAATCGAACAATCGCAAGCATTTATCCTGATAGCCAATTTACCGGTCGATTCCTTTAAAAACATACAATACAGAAATAATTTCCCATGTAATGAGCTCATCTTTCGTTGATTCAAAATGTTAGTGATGTTTCACACGATTAAGACAAACGTTATTGCTTTGATTTACTAATAACTGCTATCTCACAATTTGTGTTAGTAAAAAATATTTGTTTCATCGTGCAGAAACTTGTTTTATTTTGACATATTAACATGGCGGTCTGTTCTTAAGCTACGTAACAGCCGACTGTTATATCTATATATTTTTTTTATAGACCTCACTAAATTCGCGCCAAATATCCCAGTTTTTCGCCATCCTTATCCAATTTAGAGTTATATTAAAATATTATAATTGGACAATCATACCTTTCGAACTCTATTATTCTTTAATAGATGTTTCAGTTCATTATATACATATGTGCGTTAAATTTATTGGCACCCATAAAAATCCCTAATATAAAAAAACCAAAGCCACTACATTAAAACAGACTACGCAACAGAAACGTCTATGAAATCTACGTAAATATTAAACATAAAAATACCACAGTTCCAACCAACGAAAATAAACTCGATAATAAAAATGTACTCTTTTACAATAAAACGCAACGACTCATAAATAAGTCTGAAACAGCTTTAGCATCGAAATCGTCGACCGGTCCGGCTCGATTTCATGCTTCAATACACATCTCCTGCGGAAAACGACATCTACCGGCATTGTTTTAAAACTACACAATGTACACATGTACCGAAGGTACGCGTAAAAAAGAGATATTTGGTGAATAAATTTTTACAGTTAAAAAACATTTCGTAAAACGCTCAAATAGTCAGCAGGTTAAGCGAATGTATATTTTTAAAATGGAATGTTTTATATTTTTCGTATTTGCTATTTTCGTCGCGTTCAATTTTGTACAAAAAGGTGAGTTTGATTTTTAGAAGGCTTGAGAGCAGTATTATTTAGCTGTGATCTTCTGTAAGGTTGAGGTACTTTCCCAGCCGAGATTTTGAGCAGGATATATCCCGTATGTAATTGTAACAATAACGATAAAAGTAGGATATATATTTATTGTTTCCTATCGTTACAATTAATCTTCAAATATTCTTCTGTATGAAGAACACTCCTTAGGGTTTTCGTCTCTAGAAGTAAATATGATGTTACAGGTCACTTCAATTCAGTTGTTAAACAGAGATCTTTGAGTGTATAATTAGTCTTAACTTTCAAGCTAGAAAAGTCAATTGCCAAGAATCACAAAAACAGTTATGGTTTACTTATGGTACACTTTTCGATGGGCAAGTTATCATAGGCAAATTTTGTTTATAAATTATATTTGATAAAAAAAATATGTTATCAGATCGGTGAAGGTCGATCTTCCATGTCTCCTCTACTATTATAAGACTTCTGAAAAAATTTAACAGTAACATTACGAATACGACAACTTATTGTATGTCATTGTAATTTCTATTGTTTCGTGTTTAGTAAACAACTATTTCCAATTAAACCTCTCGAATACGTGAAAACGATACAGAAAAAGAGAGCAAAAAGCGTGCTAGCTAACAGACTACCTTGGGGAAATTCCAGAACAGGGCTACCAACTGATACAATTGGATTTATTTAAACTACCTATATTACTTACCAATATTTTTTGTAATTTTACTGACCAAATATTTTGTATATCACGTATAAGTATTTTTCGATTGTGCAAAGTACCACTACTTTAAATCAATGTGCGTGGAAAAACACAAAGAGAGAAAGAAAATATCATCATTTAAAAAATATATAAAAAATCACATAAAAAATAATATAAAAAATCACATATAAAAAATCATATAAAAAATCACATACACTAATTCCTAGACCACAGTTGTCTATATTGTATTAGTATCCGTATACTGTATCAGTAAACAATCTATTTATTTGTTTAAATTTTACTAATTAATGTATTGCGTGAGTCGGGAAAAGGTTCTTGTTATAAAAACAAGTTGATGTGCCAATTAAAAGTGTAGTATTAATTTTAAAATCTTAGTCTGTATCTACTAAGTTTTATTATATTTATAAATTATAATAGCTACAAGTAATAAATCTCATATTTATAAAAAAAATTAAACTTATTTAATATATTATTTATTTGTTTATATGCGAAAAGAACAGAAAATACCAATTACGCTTAACAATGTAATTATTTTTAAAAAAATGTAGGCTACAAAAGTTCACTCTATGACCGTTAATAGTGGCGCAGTATACAATCTCAAAATACTGCGTATATGTACAATCTCAAAATAATTGTAGTAAAGTAATTTGATATTCAACAAACTAAAAAAAGGAAACTATTCTAACAAACCTAACAATGTCCAAGCCCTGAAACGTAAAAATGAAATAAAAACGAGTAGAAATTCAATCAGTTGTTACATCGCTGTAGCGTTGTTTATTATGCGGTTCGATTCCCAGTTCAAGATTTTAGTTCAAGCGAACTTGTGCAGCTGTCATAGTTTGCGTTTATAATATTAAACGTTTGTATAATTTTATATTTTCATCATGTTTTATTGCATTTGAAAAATTATGTTAATTTTGTAAAGACGATAAATAAAAAGATTACAAAATTCTTCGAAAATAAAATAACCTATTCTTCCAAAAAAACATAAATAACTAAAGGACTACTGGAAGAGATTCCATCATGGGATAAGTAGTGCCTTTGTACCAGCATTGTTTTGTGCTATTTGTTGTATATTGTTTTCTAGTGTACAAAAATTGTTAAATATATAAATAAATTACTCTTTTAACCTCACATTCTGTAGGGGCCAGAGCCATAATATTCTACGTAGAAATTAGTAGTACACATTAGTATTAAATAACAAGAAAATCCTGATAAATAAGTGTAATAAAATACAAGTTACAAGCACTCTACTCGTCCTACGTCTCGTTACATCACAAACAGAAATAGTCGCGGAGTCGCCGTCGTAAATCAGTACACGCAACAAAGTTCTTTCGATTGCAAATATTTCATCGGTACAATATTAGAAATATCGGTGGATATTTGCGAACAGCTGTCGTTTTGTAAGGAGTGGTATAATGCTCCGTACGTGCCGTCAAGCCAATTTCACGGCTTCGGAGTACGCTCGCCTTTGGACGTCCTTTGATCGGTCGAGGCCGAAAAACATTTTTTTTTCCTTATTGAAAGTGTATAGTGTAAGCCAGATTTGTTTTGGGATTTTGTGTCTGAAAATAGCTATTTAATACCTTAAAGTGGTTGTTTTTATTTAACAATGCTTTTTCGTTATGGCGGCTTTTTGACTAGGATTTGATTGTGACTAAGTTAAGATTGTTTATAACACTGGGTACCTACATTACGTAAGTTTGTAATGTAGAATGTACCCAATGTTAAAATATAAATTTTTATTTTATTGATATTTTGCTACCTTAACTTTCTTTTATTATTGTTGAGTTTTTTTTTTGTAAATGACTATTTTCTTTTTTTACTTTCGTTAAGTGTGTGTATCACCTTAAGGCGAAATAAATGTTTCCATTTGATTTTCGAATGAAATTAATTGCGTTTTTAGCAGTCAGGAGGTTGAGAAAAAAACCGAATAATTACTAATTATATATCAATACAATAAATTATCTTATAACTAAAGACTACTTTAGTCGAAGTGGGGCTAAAGAGTGATCGAAATAATGTTACAATTAATAAAATTAGAAATTAAAACAATGAGACATTGAGAGGCTAATACACTGAACTCGGCTAATACGGGGTAGGTGGGCCTGGGAAGCTTCCATCGGTTTGGTACGTCAGCATATTCGTGGAATTAGGGTTCCGTAACTAATCATATATTTCAGTTTCATCAGTATATTTATATTTTTGTTTTAACTACTACTGTAAATACATAATATATCTCTCTTCCTTTCTTTGTCTCATTTTCTTGTCGTTAAATAATAAATCAACAATTAAATAAATTTAGGAATTAATTTTATCTTCATCGTAATATCACCCCTACTGTAAGAAGGGTCTTTAGATCTTTTATACATCTATTTGTATAAAAAATACTACAAACACACCAGCTAAGCATATTAATTTTCCGCTTCGACCTGTAATATCTCACTGTTGGGCATATGCCTCTTTCCCCGTGTAGGAAAAGGATCGGAGCTTAATGCACCACGCTGCTCCTATGCGGGTTGGCGGATATATTCCGTACTATGAGTAACGATCGCTATCAGGTGTACATGAGAACAACTGGGACCGACGGCTTAACGTGCTCTCCGAGGCACGGTGAAGAGACCCACAAGGACTACACAAACATCCAGACCACGGCACATTTATATGTATGGCTAATACAAATGTTTGTCATGTGCGGGGATCGAACCCGCAACCGCCAGCGCAACAGCTACAAACCAGTGCTGTAACCGTTGCGCCAACGCGGCGTCGCATATTAATTTTATAAAATGTAAATAAATAATGTATTATAATAGTTGAAATCATAAATAAAAAAACGCATACTTTTAATCGTTTTTACTATTGAAAAAACAAAAAAAATCATATAAGAATTTATTGCTACCTATTTTTCAAGCAAAACATAACTCCTCTATACACATAGTGTTGTGGCAGTAATTCTTAGGAATCAACAAATACAAGTCACAAGAGACTTAACAACGCAGCTCGGCAGTAAAACCAGGAGCGCTGTAGCAATGAAAACTTTAACTAATTCTTTATATTGCACCAATATAAACTTGACCTAGGTCAGTAGGTATTAAAAACTCAAGGAAAAGAACACGATGTTCTATATAAATAAAAATGAATGTTTCTAAGCGCATAACTCGAGAATGTCTCGACCAATTCGTCTAATTTATTTTTTGTATGTTCCTTAAGGCCCACGGAAGGTCTACCTTAGGTCATGCTATTAAAATCAAAATCGAATGATGAATTTGTGATGCTTCTGATATTTCAAGCGTTCATAGGCTAAGCGGTAAAGACTACCACCTACAAAACAAACTTTAATAGCGAAATTCGACCCATGAACTATATCAAACTACCCACATCTTTATTATGAAAACCAATTGCCGAAATATATAGATACGTGCACAACTTTCAAACGTCTGTACCAATCTGTATTATTTTTGTATTTATTTTCAAGTTTCATTCAAGATTTGTATGAAAAAGAATATTGAAATGTTCATGGAAAAAAAATGGCGGCTCGAAGCTCGCTGGGTCAGCTTGTTAAATATGTAAGACAACTATAAGCTGCAACAACATACAACATAGTTTCTATTAAAAAGATAACAATGTTACGATGTGCATATTAACATAATGTTTCACATAAAACTTAGATTGTTTAGCTTCAACGTGACAAGCAACTAACTTAGTTTACCTGTTTCAGTTAGTTCGCGTAGCGTCGCGTTCCAATTTGTGGTTTACACATTAGAAGTCCTCGCTTAAGTTTCGTTAAAATACAAGTTACATACAAAAATAATGCTTTAACAAATACGAAATTATCTTTATATTAATTTTAAAATTAGGTTTATTTAATTATGATTATAACATAGATGTGTTAAGTTCTTGATAATTTTTTTTTCAAATAGGGGAGACCAGGTATGAAAGTAACACGGGATGAACGTAACAAATGAGTTTTTGAACAAATTATGTTGGTTACAAAGACGGCTACTTTACCAATATGCGGCATTTTGAATCCCCCCTTCCCTCATTTGCGCTTACGGCGCTGTGCCCCCAAGTTGTGGACGTAATGAGTCGGTGCCGAAAAATTAGGCATAAAGTAAGTTTTGACCGTTTTTTTCAACTGTGATTGTTTTAATTATGTAATGTTTTAGCTCGTGTGTTATTTGTGAGTAAAATAGCACAACCATTCGTCTTTATGTTTTGGCATCCGGAATGGCACTTTTACAACAGTTTTTGTAGGCTATAAGCACGTGTTTGTTGTAATCGGGAAAATTTATAGGTCGGGATGAAAGTAACAACTTGTTACTTTCATCCCGAAAAATACAGGCAGGCTTTGCTTGCACAGGATTTTGGCCCGTCAACCCGCAAATATTCACAGACGTGGAATTTTTGCCCAGCACCGTTAGTGTTCGACCGTTAGAAGATGTTCCAGCTTCTTTACCTGACCCTATTCCTTCAACAAGTCGTCAGATTGGCGCAATGCCCTGTTCGCCACCATCACGAGATCAAGCAATTTCGACTGATAATTTACTGACCGTACAGGGCGAGTTACGCTCACCATTACCATAAGTAACACCACCATGGGTAGGTTCACCGTCTTTGCCAGCTTCACCATTATTGCCAAGACCCCTCCTGAATTAACTTTCCTACCAACAACTACATGTTTCGGAAGTAGATGTGTCAGTATTGACATCCCGCATCGACATCAACTCATAATTTACAAATCCCATCTACTTTTTCAGCTGATTCCCAGGAAGTTACAATTATATCGTTTAGTCCCTATGAACTTAAGCCCCTACCAAAGGCAGGACCTAGGAAGAAAGGAAAGGTAAGAAAAGGTAAGAAAAGGAAATATAGCACAAAAGACGAAAAAAGATACTAGAATAACAAAAGATACTGATAAAAATTCAGATGGCGAGGATTGTTTTTGTCTAGTCTGTTTTGAATTTTTTGCAAACAACAGGTCAAATTAAAAGTGGGTACAATGCCTCAAGTGTCACCAGTGGGCTCATGAAGAGTGCATTAATAACGAAAGAAGTTCTATATGTCATAGGTAAGTCATAACTATTTGTCTGACTGAGATTTTTGACTACTTTCGAAGTTTTTTTTTTTTTTTTTTGTTTCAGAAGTGTTTAATAATTAGTTTTGATTATTATGACATAATTGTGAGTCCTAAAAGGCTGATTAATAAATAAGAACAATAATGTTGTATTGTGATAAATAATAATGTTGATTATGAAAGTTACTTTGTGTTTATTTGCATTGTTACAACCATCCCCTGATACTGTTACAACCAACCCTACCCCTAGGGATGGTTGTAACAGATTCCAGATATTTTTCTTGCTCAATTTTCTCAAAAATGCCTATATAATTTGCATTTAAGGCGATGGTTAAAGATAGCTGAAACACTAATTTATCATTTGTATTGGTTTGAATCTTGATATTCTAAAAGTTATGTGAGATATAACGAAATAACCGAAAATTGTTACGTCCATCCCTGGTCTCCCCTACCTAAGTCACAAAATAACCAAATAAATATATTACTTGCCTATTAGGTCAGCATGTTGTTTGCCTTCAATTTTCATGTTTATAATCGATTTAATTTATGTATTACTTAGTATATTATGCTGCCTTTTTAATTACTAAATAAAGTAAAATATGTAATACCTCATTACTCGGTGGAATATACAAAATTAAATTACGTAATAAATTTAACTTTACTTTCACGGTACGTAAATCGTTAATACTACTTGATATAAACGAGAATCAATATTGAAAATTCTCTTTGATACGTGTTACCAAAATTTTTATGAATCTGCATTAATGTAATCTATATATTAATACGTGAATGTGGAGTGCAGAATGCTAATATTTTTTTTGAAAATTATGCATTAAAAATATTAATTTTAGTTTTCTTTCATTTAAATTTTTAATAATAGTAGAATTTCGA
Organism: Melitaea athalia; assembly: GCA_905220545.2. Classification (NCBI taxonomy): domain Eukaryota; kingdom Metazoa; phylum Arthropoda; class Insecta; order Lepidoptera; family Nymphalidae; genus Melitaea; species Melitaea athalia. The sequence goes on along the minus strand of HG992185.1, from coordinate 2,095,275 downwards.
CCTCTGGGCGACTACTAGTTATAATAAATAAACCATTGCAGAGATTGAATTCACTTCAGACGTCCAAGAGATTCCGCGGGGATAACAAATTCTCTCACCTCACAAGAAGTAGATGTTCTGTTAAATACGTTTGCATATAAAATCCACTATATAACTACTGCAATATGTGATTCTTGTTTAGTTCTACAGAATTCTATTTATACCAGTATACCAATTGGGAAGATTCTCAGGGGATAGCCAACAAGCTCGCCGTCTAACGCTCACGTGTACTAAGTAAAATCCATTGAGGTAACTAGATAAAAATAAATCTATTGAAAGAGGTCACAGCAGGAAGTATCCTGCTGAAAATATAGTGCAGCTGAAGTCCTCCGGCCCGCTGGACCGACGATCTACCCTAACCTAGATGTCTGACGTGAACTTGGGAAGGCCGTTGTCCAGCAGTCGATTGCAATACGCTAAACAGACACTGGTATATTATTTTTATACAGTAAATATAAAATAAACTAATAAAAAAATATTTAAATAAAATCAAAAGAGAATCCTACACCGCTATTTTGTGATATGCGCGCACACGACATTGTCACTCCTACGGCAAACTTAGTTGACTTTTCAAGTGTCTAGTTTACTTTAAGTTAATATTCATGTATAAAATAAATATTAAATAAAACAATATCTCTTTTATTAATATTCATTCATACAACAATCAATGTCTTATATAAATATACTAGCTTCTGCGTGCGACTTCGTCAGCGTGGACTCCACTCCTATTGGTCTTAGCGTGATGATATATAGCCTATAGCCTTCCTCGATAAATGGGCTATCTAACACTGAAAGAATTTTTCAAATCGGACCAGTAGATCCTGAGATTAGCACGTTCAAACAAACAAATAAACAAACAAACAAACTCTTCAGCTTTATTATATTAGTATAGATTTTTCAAAACAGCAAACAATGTCTCAATCCAAATGTATCTTTTGTAATTTCCAATGTGTCCTTGGTACATTTTTAAAAACTCAAGTAATGCGATAAGGATTGTTTTCACTATAATAGTTCGGTTAATAAAACGTCACACGGTTAATATTTACTTTTTGATAACTGTTCTATCATTATGATAACAAATACAGTTGACGACAAAAGTGTTTATGATTTTTTATTAAGTATAAAAAATATTTACTGCTATTAATTTTTATGCAATAATTATATTTTAATATTTTTCTTTTATAAATAGTTTATGCATTAGAAAAAAAAATAAACTGATTTAAAAAAAATTAAAAATTTTTAGAAAAAAAAGTAATCAAAAAATATTAACGTATAACACAGCGCAAATTTAAACATTTGTTTTGATCAGTTTACACATTAAAGTTATCCACTTAATTTAAATGAACTCATATTTAATGAAGAATTCGAATGTCATATATACCTATATAAAATAGTAAATTAAAAGTCTTATATTAGCTTATAAAACCAACACTTTTTTCTTCTAAGGAACACAACTAATAACTCACAAACAATTTGTCTTTCACAATCGTTTGTAATAAATCTTCCGTAACATTGTTTCAGACTTAATAAAAAACGAATGCTACAATGCTATTCAATTAAAACGTATGTCTTCAAAGTAATTGTATAAGCTTTGCAGACACTACATCATCCCGAACTCATTACAAGAAGCGAGCACAATTAAGGCCGCAACCATACTAGATATCATAACGACAAAGCCAAGAATATGAAAATGAGACTACATTCGAAGCATCAAATAATATTTTCCTTACAAACTATGACTATACGGAATGAAATGAATTCGAAAAACACAGTATGAAATTCGCCTAGCAACGTTAAACAACGTTTCTGCCAAGAAAAATAATTTCCGCTACTTTATATAAATTTCAACGGTTATTACGCTGTTGAGATAAAATACTAAAATTTTAAAGAAAATAAAATCCTAGCTAAACAGCTAGTAAAATCTTGGCAGGGTTTTTATGTGGCTACATCACGTATAGCCAGCATAGAGAATACGAACATACATTAGAGCGGACGGGTAAGTTACACCTACAACTTACTTGGATACTTGCCATTGTTTTTTTATTAGCTTTTTATCAGTATGGCATAAGAATTATCTTGACAAGTACATGTAGATTATCCCCGGAAAATATAGAAAATTAAATATTACAGTTGTTCTGTTTATATTTATTGCGATACGATACGATTCACCCTGTAACATCCCATACAAGGGAGGGATTGGAGCTTCCACCACGCTGTTCCACTGCAGGTTTGCGGATATATTCCCTACTATGAGTAGCGATCGCTATCAGGCATTTATAATAACAACCGGGATCGACAGCTTGACGATCTCTTTGAGGCACAATGAGGAGGACCCACAATTGTGGGCCGACATCCAAACCGGAAAGAAATAATTGTAAAATTACAAATATCCGTTCCAAGCGGGAATCGAACCCGCAAGTAGTCGGTATTTTAAGCTTCTACACGCAACACTACACCATAGCGGTTAACACCTATTGCACGTTCTTAAAAGTTTATTAACTAATAGTATTTTATTTCGTCGGCTGTTCTCATTACAAAATATTCCTGATTTTTAGTAGCTTATTTTATATATCTTTTTTAATTAATCACTATTTACTAAAAATAATACTTTTAACACTAACCTATACACAATGGCAGCAAATGCCAATGAGGTAATATTTTATTGTAACACGCTATTTTTAGTCGACGGATAAACATTATACAAAATAAATATGTTCTAAGAATTAAATTCAGTAAACACGGTTTTTAAGTTTTAAATTCGATTTTTTTTTTATATCGTTTGATCTCAACGCAAAAAATATTCACCTATAAAAATAAAAAATAAAAAATTCTAATCTATTTTCCTCGCGAATGTCCTCTATTACTGCAGCAGTATAAATATTATCTAGCGCAGTTCAATCTGATAATTTAACCACCGCGTATCGTTGTCGTACTACAACAATATGAATTTCGGTTTACTGTGCGTTTTATTTATAATTAGTGAAACAAACAGTCTGTATATAAACGATAATAGTTTCCATAAAGACGTTGAAGAGAAACGAATTCTTTTGAGGAAATTACAAAATTTGCAAGAACACGATGCGAGGAACGCTTCGCAGACACCGTCTTGGAGCGAAATTTTAGCAGATATTCTTGTCAAACGAATATTCCCATTTCACAAAAAGAATAATGAGACCGCACGCTTAACCACTTTTGAAGACGAGAAGAACGTATTAGTCAGAAGTTTCAGTTTTGTCTTGAAAGTATACAAAAAATATTTGTATGACAAACTGTATCACAACCATGATACAATTACAGACACTAATAAAACTAAAGTTCAAGTTAATAATTCTGATGCTAATACTGATAACAAGCAAAAAGATGTTGAAGTAATATATCCAGAAATTATTGATAGCCCAAACGATGACGTCGAAATTATAGAACCAAAATATCACGGAAAGTTGTGCGACAATTGCAAAGAAGATACAGATATCGAATCAACTGATTGTAAAGAAGGATCGATAAAGGATGCGAATGGGATTTGCGTCCCTAAATTATCTAAATTTATTTTATCAATACCATTTCAATGCCCCATCGGTTACAAACGAGATTGGCTTGGCTATTGTAGACAAAAACTTTAAAGACTTAATAAAGAACAGCACAATAAGTGACTTATGTTGCGATTTTTTTTTTTATGTTACTAGGTTGGCAAACAAGCGTACGGCTCACCTGATGGTAAGACCGTAGCCTATAGACGCCTGCAACACCAGAAGCATCGCAAGCGCGTTGCCGACCCTATCCCCAATCCCCCCCCCCAGGAGCTCCAGGAGGAGTTTACAAAATTACAACGCATCCATCTTTAATATCAAGATATTGTTAAAGAAGTTTCTTGAAGATGTAACAATGAATACCTTAGTAAACGAGTGTGTACAGATACTGCTAGTACTGAAAATATCGTGTCCACGTAGAAGTATAGGCGAAATAGCGTAGTATAGGCGAAATCCTGATTCAAATCAAATATATCTTACATCAAAACAGTGTGACTCTCAGTGAAATCTTTTAAAAGTTTTGTGCAATTGTTACTTGAAGACGTTTGATTAAAATATGTGAAATTGCCGATTTAAAAGAGATTAACATCAATCAAAATACGTGACAATTGGCTGTGGAACCTGGAAAGTTTTCAAGCACATAATATGACGTAGGACTATGTACGCCATTCTCATTAGGAGATAAAATGTAAACATAAGGGTAATAACCTTAATGGGATATGTATCACTTTAAAAAGAATGTGTATTAGTACAAGATATTTCAAATGAATCTAAATAATAAAATAATTGCTTTCACAAAACAATTTTTGTATATAATTAGAATAACTTGTGTAATCATTTACATAACTGTAGTAAAACTGTCAGTTATTTTATACAGTATTTGTTTAAAAAATTGCTAAAACATAAAATTATTTAGATACCCCAGATGTTTTTTTTTTTTTAGTTTAAAGTATCCAATGTCGAAAATACAGCATTCACAATAAATGTAAATTCAGGAAAAACAATAACAATAATAACATTTTGTTTGTAAAGATGAGCATATTACTAAGTACTTAATATATTACACGATGTTAACGGTTACGGTTGTTACGGTTGTTTTTTTTTTAATGTATAACTAGGTCGGCAAACAAGTGTACGGCTCACCTGATGGTAAGCGATTACCGTAGCTTATAGACGCCTGTGTCAGATTATTTCATATTTTTATATAAATCCATAGTTACTTTATAATGTAATAATGTAAAATTTGATAATATTAAATTAAGTGAATAAATGAATATAGTATCTAAACGTTAGACAACAAACGAATATGTGTCATACTTGTTTGTCGTTGCCTATAAAAACGAGTGTTCCGACTCGATTGGCTCATTCTTGTTTGAGACATCGACCGGTGCGGAGCTCTCGGGAATAGAAAAGATAAGTATTATTGATATTTTGTAATATATGTAATGAATAAGTGTATACTTGTATAATAATCTATATTGACGCTGTATTTTATGCAACATAATTATGTATTACTAATTTTGTACCAAAACACTGTTTATACATTATTTTCAAAAAGAGTAACTGCGGAGTTTCTTGCCGATTCTTCTCTGCAGAATCAACATTCCGAATCGGTGGTAGCTTCACTTTTAAAAATAAATAATTTTAATTTGAATTCACTGATCAGACAATATTCTTAGATTAATAAAGTATGAATATTAAATAAATTCTTTTTTATTACTTCTATTTACATTTTTATTTCTCTACTCTAACATCAGAAGTGGGATTCTCGCCCAAATTCACCTACAATAATAATTATGTGTGATTTTTTTTCAGTTGTGCAGGTTATGGAGCTGTCCCAGCTACTAAAAGGTCTGGTGAAAGCCATTTAAGAAGCATATCGGCGCTTGGATGACATCGCTTTATCTGTCTTCGATCCAGAGAAAAAGGATAATGGTGCTGAAGACTGGTGTCGAAGCATACAGAAACTTGGCTTTGAATTCAAGTGGACCAGCATCCAGCAAGCCGCCACAGCAGCCTTTACAAAGATCTCTCACGGATTACGGTACGCCATCCTTAATAATAACCAATCGTGGAACTAATTTTTGTTCAAGACAGTTGTGACAGTTATTTAATGAATGGCAAACTAGTGTTGGTATTTAAATTTTCAATTCTGACAATTATCAAAATATTAGTTTTTGTATTGATATTACTTTTATTGTTTATTCGTTTAATACCGGAACAGTACAAAGATGTCGCCACCATCTTCCGAATGGTTATAATATTTATTTACGATTAGTCAGTTGCCATTTATATTAATTGTTTTGGAGGGTAATTACCCAGTAAATTCTGTTACCTATCATTTAAATTTATGCTTCTAATAATTTTATAAGTTTGTATTGTTCTTACTGCGATTATTATTTTTGAAGTATCCAAAGAGCATATAGATGGAGACGCCATTTTCCGAATCGTTAATACTAATTTTATGATTGGTCAGTCGCCATCTTTGTCATGTATTGGAGGGTATGTTGCCCTGTAAATATGATAATTTGTAAGTAAAGAAGCAATTATTGTTTAATTATTGTGCGGCTAACGTTGCTGCTCGATAAGTGGCGTATACGTGATTAGTGTGATAATATATTAAATGTAGTTAAAAGTGTATATTGTGAATGAATAACTATAGATTTGAAGTGAGAAATAAGTATTTCGTTGAGTGTTTTCAGTTGTTTTATCCTAGGTATGATATGATAGCGACTGGTACCGATGTGTCAGACTGGCCGAGCGTTGTGTGGAAAGTCCAACTTTCTTTGAACACTACTGTACAGCAATCAATTGGCTTTTCACTTATTACGTTGCTTATTGGTAGAAACTCTAACATCCCGTGTATACAAGCTCGGTTAGATGAGGTGATACAAGATCATAATATCATTGACGTAACTGCAGTAGGCTGAACTGACTGACTGACTGATAAATTTAAAGACCGATTTGACCAAATACGTAGAGATAACATAGATTATAGCGTAGGAGGTACCGTATATGTAAATTAAGGCCATATGCGACATGATAAATATTCGATAATGACAGATTCTCATTAAAGGGCATTAGAAATTTAAGAAACATGTACATAGTTGCAAAAAATTTGGCTATGGCCTGGAGAGTGGTCAGAGCAAAAACCTTGTTGTTAAAGATTTATTATAATTAGTTTAGAATATGTTTGTATTATTACGGATTATGGATAAATTTAGACCCTAGCTGTTGTACGATATTCACTGGCTGCAGGTGACTAAGCGTTGCGACTGCGGAGTGTTTGATCTGCACAGTGGGGTCTGAATGAATTGAAACCTTAGCTGTTGTATGATATTCACTGGCTGCAGGTGATTGAGCGTTGCGACTGCGGGGTGTTTGATCTGCACAGTAAGGTCTGATTATTTATTGATTGTATTATTACGTATTATGGTTAGATTGAAACCTTAGCTGTTGTATGATATGACGACACTGGCTGCAGGTGATGAAGCGTTGCGACTGCGGGGTGTCTGATCTGCACAGTAAGGTCTGATTATTATTGATTATAGCTATAAAACGATTAATGATGTTAAGTAAGCTAATGTACCTATAAGTATTATGTATGTAATTGATGACCATTGATTGATTTTGTGATTGTACTTCGAGAACGAAGTAATTTTCAGTATGGCCGTGTCAGATTATTTCATATTTTTATATAAATCCATAGTTACTTTATAATGTAATAATGTAAAATTTGATAATATTAAATTAAGTGAATAAATGAATATAGTATCTAAACGTTAGACAACAAACGAATATGTGTCATACTTGTTTGTCGTTGCCTATAAAAACGAGTGTTCCGACTCGATTGGCTCATTCTTGTTTGAGACATCGACCGGTGCGGAGCTCTCGGGAATAGAAAAGATAAGTATTATTGATATTTTGTAATATATGTAATGAATAAGTGTATACTTGTATAATAATCTATATTGACGCTGTATTTTATGCAACATAATTATGTATTACTAATTTTGTACCAAAACACTGTTTATACATTATTTTCAAAAAGAGTAACTGCGGAGTTTCTTGCCGATTCTTCTCTGCAGAATCAACATTCCGAATCGGTGGTAGCTTCACTTTTAAAAATAAATAATTTTAATTTGAATTCACTGATCAGACAATATTCTTAGATTAATAAAGTATGAATATTAAATAAATTCTTTTTTATTACTTCTATTTACATTTTTATTTCTCTACTCTAACATCAGAAGTGGGATTCTCGCCCAAATTCACCTACAATAATAATTATGTGTGATTTTTTTTCAGTTGTGCAGGTTATGGAGCTGTCCCAGCTACTAAAAGGTCTGGTGAAAGCCATTTAAGAAGCATATCGGCGCTTGGATGACATCGCTTTATCTGTCTTCGATCCAGAGAAAAAGGATAATGGTGCTGAAGACTGGTGTCGAAGCATACAGAAACTTGGCTTTGAATTCAAGTGGACCAGCATCCAGCAAGCCGCCACAGCAGCCTTTACAAAGATCTCTCACGGATTACGGTACGCCATCCTTAATAATAACCAATCGTGGAACTAATTTTTGTTCAAGACAGTTGTGACAGTTATTTAATGAATGGCAAACTAGTGTTGGTATTTAAATTTTCAATTCTGACAATTATCAAAATATTAGTTTTTGTATTGATATTACTTTTATTGTTTATTCGTTTAATACCGGAACAGTACAAAGATGTCGCCACCATCTTCCGAATGGTTATAATATTTATTTACGATTAGTCAGTTGCCATTTATATTAATTGTTTTGGAGGGTAATTACCCAGTAAATTCTGTTACCTATCATTTAAATTTATGCTTCTAATAATTTTATAAGTTTGTATTGTTCTTACTGCGATTATTATTTTTGAAGTATCCAAAGAGCATATAGATGGAGACGCCATTTTCCGAATCGTTAATACTAATTTTATGATTGGTCAGTCGCCATCTTTGTCATGTATTGGAGGGTATGTTGCCCTGTAAATATGATAATTTGTAAGTAAAGAAGCAATTATTGTTTAATTATTGTGCGGCTAACGTTGCTGCTCGATAAGTGGCGTATACGTGATTAGTGTGATAATATATTAAATGTAGTTAAAAGTGTATATTGTGAATGAATAACTATAGATTTGAAGTGAGAAATAAGTATTTCGTTGAGTGTTTTCAGTTGTTTTATCCTAGGTATGATATGATAGCGACTGGTACCGATGTGTCAGACTGGCCGAGCGTTGTGTGGAAAGTCCAACTTTCTTTGAACACTACTGTACAGCAATCAATTGGCTTTTCACTTATTACGTTGCTTATTGGTAGAAACTCTAACATCCCGTGTATACAAGCTCGGTTAGATGAGGTGATACAAGATCATAATATCATTGACGTAACTGCAGTAGGCTGAACTGACTGACTGACTGATAAATTTAAAGACCGATTTGACCAAATACGTAGAGATAACATAGATTATAGCGTAGGAGGTACCGTATATGTAAATTAAGGCCATATGCGACATGATAAATATTCGATAATGACAGATTCTCATTAAAGGGCATTAGAAATTTAAGAAACATGTACATAGTTGCAAAAAATTTGGCTATGGCCTGGAGAGTGGTCAGAGCAAAAACCTTGTTGTTAAAGATTTATTATAATTAGTTTAGAATATGTTTGTATTATTACGGATTATGGATAAATTTAGACCCTAGCTGTTGTACGATATTCACTGGCTGCAGGTGACTAAGCGTTGCGACTGCGGAGTGTTTGATCTGCACAGTGGGGTCTGAATGAATTGAAACCTTAGCTGTTGTATGATATTCACTGGCTGCAGGTGATTGAGCGTTGCGACTGCGGGGTGTTTGATCTGCACAGTAAGGTCTGATTATTTATTGATTGTATTATTACGTATTATGGTTAGATTGAAACCTTAGCTGTTGTATGATATGACGACACTGGCTGCAGGTGATGAAGCGTTGCGACTGCGGGGTGTCTGATCTGCACAGTAAGGTCTGATTATTATTGATTATAGCTATAAAACGATTAATGATGTTAAGTAAGCTAATGTACCTATAAGTATTATGTATGTAATTGATGACCATTGATTGATTTTGTGATTGTACTTCGAGAACGAAGTAATTTTCAGTATGGCCGTGTCAGATTATTTCATATTTTTATATAAATCCATAGTTACTTTATAATGTAATAATGTAAAATTTGATAATATTAAATTAAGTGAATAAATGAATATAGTATCTAAACGTTAGACAACAAACGAATATGTGTCATACTTGTTTGTCGTTGCCTATAAAAACGAGTGTTCCGACTCGATTGGCTCATTCTTGTTTGAGACATCGACCGGTGCGGAGCTCTCGGGAATAGAAAAGATAAGTATTATTGATATTTTGTAATATATGTAATGAATAAGTGTATACTTGTATAATAATCTATATTGACGCTGTATTTTATGCAACATAATTATGTATTACTAATTTTGTACCAAAACACTGTTTATACATTATTTTCAAAAAGAGTAACTGCGGAGTTTCTTGCCGATTCTTCTCTGCAGAATCAACATTCCGAATCGGTGGTAGCTTCACTTTTAAAAATAAATAATTTTAATTTGAATTCACTGATCAGACAATATTCTTAGATTAATAAAGTATGAATATTAAATAAATTCTTTTTTATTACTTCTATTTACATTTTTATTTCTCTACTCTAAGCGTTCCTGCACACGATGCCGTCACCGCGCCGTCGCCGCGCCGACGCCGCGCAATTACACTGTAGATACGAGTCGCGCGAAGCCCGCCACCGCGTCGCCGCCGCGCCGCCACCGCGCGCGTTCCCCTCCCTCCTTGTTTGTTTGATTCATTCCATTACCGGCCGCGTCGTGCACGTGCGTGAACTTGTTAATTAATTACCATGGATAGTTTTGATTACGAAACGTTTATAAGTTTAGTGGAGGACAGAGAAGTGTTATGGGACAAAACTTTGGAAATATATAAAGACAAGCGTAAAAGTTTAAAAGCTTGGTTTGAGATCTGCCATATAATGAATGAGAACTTTGCAGACCTACCCGATACGGAGAAAAATAAATACGGTAAGTATCTTTTTACAAAATTTTATTTATTCTTGTTAATGTATTTCTATCTAGTGAGGCCAAACGAAAAAATATATAAGTAGCTGACTTAAAGGAAGTTTGGGACAAGACACGATCAGTATGTTTTTTATTTAAATCGTAATGCAACAGTGTATTATATAGTGTGTGGATAGTATATCTCGTAAGCAATTTCGTGTGGTAGGTACCTACATTAAACAAGCAATCACTTGCTACTAGTAGTTAGTGATGGGACTCGAGCCGTGTTTCACTCGAGTTACTCGAGTAGTTTTGTTTTTACTCCCACTCGAGTCATATTTTTGATGACTCGGATTACGTGTGACTCGAATGATTCACTCGAAAAAAAAAATACTCGAGTCTCATCTTTACTCGAGTGACACTCGAGTAAATCGGTTTTCACTGGCGAGTGACTTGAGTGAAAAAAAGTCACTCGAGTCCCATCACTACTAGTAGTAGCTTGAGTATTCCCGCTAGATAGAAACATGTTTCGCATACATATTAACAATAATTATTTTGCCATGGTACACTGCCATATTCAGAATTAAAATACTCCTTATATTTGTCACGTATTTCATTAGCTGTTGTAGGAACCATTTCTGTTGAATCAAATGGCAAAAACTCCTCTAATTCACACCCGCTTAGAGATTCTTGGACCCCTTTTACGCCCTCCTCTTTGTGTATAAAATTTTGCAGTAAACAACAAGCTTTCACAACATCAACAGCCAAATCCAATGACACATTTAAAGGTCGATGAAAAATTCGCCACTTATTGGCCAGTATCCCAAAGGTGCATTCTACATATCGTCTCGCTCTTGTTAACCGATAATTAAAAACGGATTTTTCTGCATCAAGCATTTGACTATTATATGGGCGCAGTAAATTCTGATGTAATGCAAATGCTTCATCACCTACGAATACATATGGCAAGGCAATGTTGGTATTAGGTAAGGAAGTAGGTCCTGGCAAGTTCAAAGTATTGTTAATCATGTTGTGCCAGAAAGCTGTGTCTTTAAAAACACCTGAATCACAATCCTTTCCATAAGCACCGACACTGATATAAATAAAGTTGTAGTCACTATCGGCGACTGCCATTAATAGAATCGAGAAGTAATGTTTGTAGTTCAAAAACATCGATCCACTTTTATTTGGTTTTATTACTCTGATGTGCTTTCCATCTACAGCACCGACACAATGAGGGAAATTAGCAGACACTTCAAATTTATTTGCTATTTCTAGCCAATCGTTTATACATGGCATTTTCATATATTTTGGGTAAAGTTCAGACCATATTAGAGAACACACTTCTCGTATGATTACGCTTAAAGTTGATTTTCCCATTCTAAAACGATATTCAAGATCGGCTAATGAAGTTCCGGTTGCTAAATACCTGCAATCGAAAAAAACATTACAATAATAAAATGGATTATTAATATTAATTATTTCAGGTAAACTAATATCTCAGAAATGGAAGAATATAAGGGATGCGTGGATGAAATGCGACAAAAAGATACGTGAATCGAAATCTGGATCAGGTGCAAAACCAGTACATAAATATCAATATTATGATAATTTACAATTTTTGAAAAAAATTACCCCACAGCCAACCCAATCTGGATCAAACATGCCGGAAGAAAACAAATCTGAAGTTACTAATGTCAACAAAAGAAAGAAAAACGAAGAATTAAATCCTGTAGATAAGAAAATGATTAAGTTTATGGAAACGTTAGAAAAAGATGACGATAGTAGAATGATGTCTTTTTTTAAAGGTATAGCTCCTACCGTGGAACGCTTCAAAGACGAAGATATTGTTGAATTCCAGTACCAAGTATTGAATATTATAAGAAATATCCAATATAAAAATAGTTATAGCGCTCCACATCATTCACGCACAGCAGGCGCAATGGACACCCCGGCACACTACGGTTACAATACTAATGCTGGACCCAGTACGAGAGTTCAATCACAGGCTTCGAATTATAGCATTGAAAACGATTCATTACAAAGCATTCCAAGTCCATCTACTTCAAGCTTGATTGATTTTGATTTTTCTACATTACATCAGAATAATTAAATATATATTATATTTATTTTATTTACCTCAATGTAACAACCAATCTCTCCTTAGCAGATATACTTGCTCGCATATTTGTATTTGTGTGTTGCAGTTTATTCTTAAATAAATCTAATAATTTATCAAATGTCTTGTAATTCATTCGAAAATAATCACAAAATTTGGCCTCGTCTTTTCGGAGATCTTCGTAAAGTGTATGAAATTCACCAAATTGCTCCCGTGCCGACAGCATAGGATGAACCCACAACTTTCTAACTCGACGTTCTTTTTGCCATTTTCTATACATATAGTAGGCAAGCACAAATTTCTTTTTTTTCATTATATAAGACATGTTTGCGTCACGTGCGATCTCGCGGCGTGCACGTTCGTACGCGGCCGGTAATGGAATGAATCAAACAAACAAGGAGTTAGGGGAACGCGCGCGGTGGCGGCGCGGCGGCGACGCGGTGGCGGGCTTCGCGCGACTCGTATCTACAGTGTAATTGCGCGGCGTCGGCGCGGCGACGGCGCGGTGACGGCATCGTGTGCAGGAACGCTAACACCTGCAACACCAGCAGCATCGCAAGCGCGTTCCCAACCCTACCTCCAATTCCCCCCAGGAGCTCTGGTCACCCCCACCCCAGTCGGGCTGCTCCATATTTTGAGCAGGAAATCTGCTGTGCTCTGCTTCAGTTTGTTTTTATGTATCGTAAGATTTTGAAACAGGAAAATATTCAAAGGTCAGAAGCAAAGGATTCAATGAATGGTCTCTTCCGAGAATACAAGTACCTATATTGAATTGAATATAATGTGTCCTGTCGTAGCTACCATCTTTAATATCCCAATTATAGTCTATTTGTGGTTAGTAAATAGTTATTCATAGTTCCCACATAGCTTGGCCCACACCTTAACAAATTCAATTGTAGTAAATTAAAATGCTGTGTACAAATTGACCCGAATGATGCTTAGGTATCAATATTTTGCATAGCCTATGCGCGTTAAAAGTAAATAGACTTATAGTTAAAAAAACTTATAATCTACCAATATTTAGAAATGAACAAATTAAATAGTCTAAAAAATAGTAATAGTAAAAGTGTGAAACAAATGACGCTAAAACTCACAATAACAATTTATTAGTGACGCTGATACTCAGTGACACTGGCGTTCACTATATATAACGTTTTTTTTTTTTTTTAATTCAGGCACCGAAATATTTTTAACTCATAATTTTTTGTATATAAATATCAAACATACTTGATATTCCAAATAAATAAATCTGTACAAAATGAATACCCACGTTTGCCTATCGAATTGTTCATATTAATTTATAATATCATTTTAAATCTTAATTCACATGTATTAGTACAAATTTTGTTACACGAATTTAAACATGAACACGTATTACATAAAACCCAACCTTTGTAGCTTAAAAAACCCTACAAACTTTGTCAATACGAAATTTTTAAAAAGATGTTTTTTTAACAAATCTCATAATCCTTTAAAGTCTAATCCAAGTGTTTATTTAGCGTCAAGGGAAGTAATTCTCATTGCGGACCAAACAAGTGTAGCTCAGACAATCGAGAGTCAATTTCACGGTGAACTGGCCACCAAAGAAGACCGGATGTACCTGGGATCAAACGGACGTTTCGATCGCCGCAAATTGACTTGATACACGTTAGAAAGAAAAAAAACCAGAATCATTTTATTTGCCCGGGGTTTTTCGAGTTACGTTTGTTTCGTTTGCTGTTATATAATCCTTTGTGATCAATTTTGTATCAACTAACATTGTGGTTAAATAAATTATATTGTTTCTTGCTCTCTTTGTCTTTCTTATATTTATTTCTTATATTGGTTAGTATTTAGATACAGCCATTCACTTTCCTTCGTTAACCACTAAGTAACCAGGGTTGTAATTATATTCTAAGCAATTCAACTCTGCCTCATTTTAATAAAGTAAAGTTAGTAAAATTTTGACCAACTTGCCTTGAAAGGATTTGAAATAAAGTCATTAACTTCGTAAAATATAATTGAGATTTTTTTCAATTCAACAAACATAACCTTATCTTATACAATAAAATGCCTAAAATTTAAATTCAGTTTATGGGAAAATTAAAAAAATTAGTATATCCATGTCCGATATAAATTTTTAAGCGTAAAAAGTTTTAACAAAGTACTAACGCAAACAAATACAGATTCACGTAACAAAACATAGTGATCCTAGATTAACAAGATTTTATAAAGATTCTCTTAGCGACCAGACGTACAAGTAAATAAAAGACAGGAAAACTCCAAAGGCCCATAGGCAGTTGTAGCACATGGCACTCATTAAAAGTTTGTTAGTTTTGATTAATTACGCCCGCGAGAGGAGCTGCAATTTGTTACTGAACTTTGTCGCCGTCCGCGGGCTCCGCGCCGAGCCGTTTATTAACTCTCGACGTAAAAGTAAATAATTATGTTGTGAAAAACAGGCTGATTTATGTATGTATATGCGTGTATGTGTGTGAGGGTAGCGTCGAATCAAACTTTTTGAAGTGTAAATATGGGTTCCTGTTCATGTGTGCTTATTCGTTTGTTTACATGTGTATATTGTCTATCGTTAATGAGCATTTATTTTTCATGTTTAGATGTGTGTAGACAATTGATAGTATGTTTTTCTTGTATGTGCTTATAATTACCAAATTGGTTTTCCTGTACATAATCTACTAACAAGTAAGCGTGTTTGCGTGTGTGTAAGTATGAAGGTGTATGTTTTAATTTAAAAATTTTATTCTAAAATCTCTTGCATAATTACTTACATAGTTTGAACCAAAACACAAAATACCAGACACAGTACGTAGTCAGACACTACCTAATTTTGATCTGAAACGATTTTCAGCGTTAAACGAGACTTTTCCCAACCTCATAATCTTTATTAGTTAAGTGTCTAACATAGAGTCCTTTGAGTTTCAGCCTGAGAAAACACGAAAGTTATGCGTTGCGAACTTGTGGAACGCAGGTGCTAATTACGACTTCACGGCTCGCAACCACCACTGCTGACTGAACCTCATCGTTTCATTTATACGCTCTGAAATATACCGGTGAGACTAATTGCGACGCGCTTCCAGAGGTCACGTTTTAATGGTCATTGAATTATTCGGCAGGTCCTGAGTTATTATTAATTAGTTTGATTTATTTAATGTCAATGAGGTTAAATTATACTTATGTATAAAACGAAGTTTGAAAGCGCTTAAATATTTTATTAAATCATTTTAGAATTTTATTTTAATTAATAAAATTAAGGCATTAAAATAATATCAAGTATACTACAATTTCCAAGCTAAAGCCAAGAAATCAGTCAAAAATCAATATATATAATTATATATGAGAGATTTCCAACCATATATTGACTCCTCACGATATCTCTGGAACCATAAGGCGTAGAGACTTGAAATTTGGTAGGAATATTACTTTCGCCGAGTAGAGGTCAGCTAAAAACGGATTAAGCAAAATTCCACCCACATGAGGGTATTGCGGAGGTTAATAACATATATGGCAAAACAACGTTTGCGGGGTCAACTAGTAAACAATATTTAAAGTTCATTTTTATACCAATATCGTGCCTAATATCAGTACTATCCCCCATGTCTGTCTGGTTGTCTCTCAATCCACTTCCTTTATTACTTCTATAACAGCTTCCTCTTAAACTACGGCATACATTTTAGTAGTAGGCCCGTTGGACTGACGATCTACGTAAGATTGCCGGTGTAGGCTGAATGAGGATTGCGGAAAACCGGGATGTCTGGGTCGAACTTGGGGAGGTCTATGTCTAGCAGTGGATTACAATAAGCTGAACTGACTAACTGATACATTATAGTAGTTTAAGAAAATTTAATTTTAATCCAATTCTTTTTTTTATGTCACTAAGTCGGCAAACAAGCGTACGGCACACCTGATGGTAAGCAATTACCATAGCCTATAGACGCCTGCAACACCAGAAGTATCGCAAGCGCGTTGCCGACCCTACGCCCAATTCCCCCCCAGGAGCTCTGGTCACGTTACTCACCAACAGAAACACAACACTGCTTGAAAGCAGTATTATTTAACTGTGATCTTCTGTAAGATCGAGGTACTACCCCAGTCGGGCTGCTCAATTTCGTGAGCAGGAAATTTCCTGCTGTGCCCTACCTCAAATTATTAATTCATCTATTTCTAAATAATATACTACAATAATCTTGCCCTTGAAAAAGTTAGGAATAATATTTGGTCAAAGAAAATCATACATTATTATATTCCGTAACAAACCTTTGTAAAATGATTTCCCACACACTACGTAACAGCCTGACCGTTTGTGCGAACAGTAAATACTGAAAGGAACAAATTATCGTCCGAACGTTATCGTAAAAAGGTATAATGTTCGTGTACAGTTTTCCTAACATTTAACGGAAATATGAGAGGAAATTAAGTACAGCGTACATGTGTTGTTTTATGGCCTATGTTATTATTGTATTTACTTTTTTTATATATAATTACTACATTGCTATGTGATGTGATTGCTTACCTTAGGAACGAACAACCTTGTGTAGATTAACAATATTAAAGATGTACTACATCATTGCTGACGCAGCAGTGTCGGATTAGGGTTCAATATGAGTATAGACTCAGTCAGTTCAGTATAGACTGAACCCCAGTATAGAAGTTCGTTTGTTGCAACAAAATCTTTTCCATCTTTCGATTGCTTTTACTGATCGTTCTTTCAGTCGTGACAACACCGCACGTTATTCAGTGTGGCTTTCGAGGTACCTACTTGGACCACTGGCGGATCCAGTCCCCTGTGCTGTGTCCAGGTGGACCACTAATTAAAATTGTTAAACAAGATTTTTGTCGCATTATACGTATTTTTAAGTACATTACCTACATAGATTAATAAAATACCTACTTTTTACCTGTATCTATCATTATAAAAATTAAATTATGACTTCTTTTTACTTGACCACGACTATGTGACCCCCCCTGGCGCCTTGACCATGACTGTGACCCCCCTGGCGCCAAAGCTGGATCCGCCCTTGACTTGGACGGATTTTTACATCTGCAACGCCCAGAATTATATGAAATTTATAAAACTTCAGAGCAGCTATTACACTGACTTCATAGATAACAAGTACCTGGGTGACCGAGCCTAGCTCGGTATTTTCATTTTATTTTTTGCTTTTTTTTTGCTCGGTATTTTTATATTTTAATTTTATTTAAATAATAAATCACGAGTGAAATTAAAAAAAAAAAAAGAAAAAAAATTAATCTGGAGACTGAGATTCGAACCCGGGTCAACACGATTTATCACCCGCCGATTTCCTAATTACGCTGTTACAGCTATGCTGGCAAAAGTGAAATTAAGCTTCGTATTCTAATGATATTTTTTCATTGCTTAAAAACAGGGATAAAACGACATTTTTTTTTAATGAATCCTAGCTAGATCAATTTTTCGCCCCCGAAATCCCCTGCATACTAAATTTCACGAAAATCGTTGGAGCCGATTCCGAGATTCAGAAAATATATATATATACAAGAATTGCTCGTTTAATAGTATAAGAATAGATCAATTTTTCGCCCCCGAAATCCCCTGCATACTAAATTTCACGAAAATCGTTGGAGCCGATTCCGAGATTCAGAAAATATATATATATACAAGAATTGCTCGTTTAATAGTATAAGATTATCGAATAAAATAAGGAATAAAAATTAAATAACTATTTTTAATCATTCACAATAATTTTGGCGTCATTTGCTCTAATGGTGGCAAGAAAGGCAAATGAATCAGTTTATACAGCCAACAATATTTTTAATATATTTAATCTGAAACATTATTTTAACAAAGTTTTCCATAAATTTTATATTTTTAATAATATTCACTGTCAACAGAATTATGTTTAGTATTTTCTCAGTACTTCCTAACACGCAATAAACTAATATGTACAATAACCACATACATAAGAAATGGATGCGGCAATTAGTAATTTATTCGATACAAATACGATGTGGCGCTCGAAAATTCTGCCAAATCTAGAAGCACCTCTCTTCATAGATCCCGATATTATTTGGCGCCATTCCAAAATAATTACTTTACATAAACCAGACCAATCACGGAGAAATGAGACATACATATTTCAATTTCATATGGATACGGTATGAAACGATAAGAGAAATAGAATAAATATCTTACAATAGCACTATTTACAAACATAAACATTTTTTTTGTAACTACAATAAAAACAGTAATTTTCTGCTCTTTTAACCGACTTCAAAAACGGAGGAGGTGACTCATTTCGACCGTATATATTTTTATTGTTTTTTTATGTTTGTTCGGGCATAACTTCGTTCTTTTTGAACCGATTTTGATAATTCTTTTTTTGTTGAAAAGGAGCTATCCCAACTTAGGTACCATGATGAAACCAGGATCGGATGATGGAATCCCAAAGAAATCGAGGGGAACACTCAAAAATCGTAGTGACTACTAGTGCGTTTGTTAATTTTTTTTTCCTCGGCTTACGTATTACTTGTCGATGTAATTGATTATTTAATTCATCAAACTAGCATTACCTAATTCTAATGTGATATAGTATTTCTATGGCACAGTACAAAAATCCTAAGGAACTAAAGCTTCAAAATTTTGAGCTGTCCAACTGGGTAAGTACCTAATCTTTACAGAAGATCTTAGAGAAGATTTTCTGCTTCGCTCTAAAAGTCAGACATATTTCTTTTCTTTATGATCTTTTACCGTCCATGATATTTAAATGTCACGCTAACAATCCCAAAGAGAAAAAAAATACCGTATCTAAATATTACAAGCTCATCGTCAGCAACAAGCTTCCAATACGTCCATTGTATCAAATATTCATTATACCATCGTAAAGGGTATTTCGAGAGCGTATTTCGGAGCAAGAAGCAAGTAATTTGGCAACAACGTTACAAATTAAATACTATAAACCTATCAAATACCATTGTTTCTGTCTTATATGATTAATGAAGTGAAACTGTTAGACTTTCGCCGTGGTCGAGTAATAGATACTGTTACGTCATTATTCATAACCTCATTACTGTTTTGGCGAGTATATTGGTCATGAATATACATATTTTGCGTTATCATTATATTTCATTGTTTCCTTATTGAAGTGAAACTTCTTTAGGCGCATGAGGAGTAAAATTTCACGAAATTTTAAACATCCATACCACGTTGAATACACCGGTTCTCGTCCGATCACCGAAGTTAAGCAACGTCGGGCGCGGTCAGTAGGTACTTCGATGCGTGACGTTGGCTTATTATATAAATATTAACTAAGTAAAAGAAAAAAAAATCAGAAAAATCAATTTTTGATGACCTTACGAGGTCATCAAGTTGATGACCTCGTAAGGTCATCAAAAATTATTACTAACCAGCTGATTTTTTTTTCTTTTAGTTAGTTAATCTATACTAATATATAAAGCTGAAGAGTTTGTTTGTTTGGTTGTTTGTTTGTTTGTTTGTTTGTTTGTTTGTTTGTTTGTTTGAACGCGGTAATCTCTGGAACTACTGAGTCGATTTGAAAAATTCTTTCAGTGTTAGATAGCCCATTTATCGTATCATCACGCTAAGACCAATAGGAGGGGAGTCCACGCCGACGAAGTCGCGCGCAGAAGCTAGTATTTATATAATTTGATGGTAATATTGTCCTACAGATTGCGTGGTACGTTATCCCGGTCCTACGCTCACTGCTGCTCTATCTCCTTTTAACTCTATTATCTACCAAAATCGAGAGTTTTCGAAGAGGAACTTTTTGTTCGTCTCATCAAAATGAAGCTACTCCCGGAAAATTAGCTTGATACTAATATTACTAATTAGGTGAACAATATGTACTAGGGATCCTTACCTAACATGTTTGGGGGTGATTTTCATATTTTAAACAGTTTCGTTCTTTTAGATTAGAGTTTAAATATTACATATCTAACACTAAAATATTTTCTATGGTCTTCAAAATTCTATTGAGCTTGTTATCTCGACCGCACCAATCAATCACCATCTCTTCTCCATTCTACGTGACATTGGCGAAATCATCCGTGCTATTTAGGCAGTATTGAAAGCCATCATTCCAAATGAATGAATTATTGAATGAATGAAACACCTACCACACTCTACGGTGAACACTAGTTTATGGTGATATTTATTTATTATAAGTCATTTAACTAAACGCCTTAACAGCTATCCTCTGCTAACTGTATGTAGGTGTATTATTGTATCAATCAAATCATAATTGAACAGATTAGACCAAAAAAATACCTCAATTGACAATATTATTGTTACTCTTTAGTGACGTTAATCTTAAACCGAATAACCTAATACTTTAGTCGTACCTAGTAATACCTAGTATTTTAGTTAAAATACTTTCAATTTAATAATGAGAAATTTTAAAATCATAATAGGTATTTATATTCATTCGTGTATGTTGTATGTGTATCTATATATATCTATGTTGGTGTTGTCAGATTTGAACACCAATGCAAGTCATTTATCTCAGTTACCCGTTGATATCTGACAGATCTGATAGTAATTATCAACTATCTAATTAGTCGCATCTATCAGATTGCTTGTAACAGTAATGGGGATTAACCAAGACAAGAATATTGTATTATAATAGGCTTAAAAAATATATTTAACATGCTTAATACTTCATTATTGCACCTCAGTGAATATTAAGACACCGATTAGGAATGTAAATTTTGCTGAAAAATTGAGGCAAGAAACTCAACAATATATAAAAAGCGAAGCTAAAATTTCAATCCATTTTGAAAATTCATCACTTTAAAACTCGTTCCAACAAAATATAACGCCATTTTAATAATTCACGTGCATTAGCATCACATCATCGCCATCTCAGTGTCGCAGCTTCCTTGAATTAAAGCGTCGCTAAATAAACCTCGCTGCACACTTTAAGAAACCTTAATAATAATATAAATGTATTTTTTTATTTTTTTATCTACACAGTAATATTGTAAACATTACAGATCTTAATAATCTAATTCGTTTACAACGGTTATATCGAATCTTTGTTTTTTTTTATGACTAAGTCGACAAACAAATGCACGGCTCACCTGTAACTCACTGTAACTCACGATGGTAAGCAAGTACCGTAGCTTATAGACGTCTGCAACACTAGAAGCATCACAAGCGCGTTGCCAACCCTATCCCCAATTCCCCTCCAGGAGCTCTGGTCACCTTACTCACCAACAGGAACACAATTACACTGCTTGAAAACAGTATTATTTAGCTGTGGTCTTCTGTAAGGTCGAGGTAGTACCCCAGACGGGCTGTTCCATATTTTGAGCAGGAAATTTTCTGCTGTGCCCTACCTCAGTTAAAAGTCATTTACTTAATTAAATTAAAAAATTTATTTATTTTGGTCCAGGTGACTCTTGGATCAACCTCGAACTGCATCCTATCATTGCAGAGTTTGCCGTATTTGTATATATTTATCAAAAAAAAGTATGTAATGTTTGTCGGTTGTTACCTATAACATAAGCAACAAGTTGCTTACTATACGAACAGACGACCGTGTGTGTAAGTTAAAGATATAAAAAAATAAACATTTTTAGAGGGGATCAAAGATTGAATGGCCAGAAACAGCGCGCGTTTGCAATATGATTTGGTATAAGCACAGATTTAAGAAAGACTTCAATCTATGGGTACCTATAGGTCAATTGTCCCCTCTCACCGCCATAAAGAAATCTAACAATGTACGGCAAGGTTACAGCGTCTCTGAATAAAGTACTCCAGACTATTCCGCGAAGTCATACCCTGAGCAAGATGAATTATGGCAACGTTGACGTTGAAATAGATAAGTATAATCTCCTTAATAACCATAAAAATATCATACGAAAAATAATCGCCATTCTATGGTAACAAATTTTTTGACATAATAATTTATTGGAGGTTTTGTTTCATTGATTTTTAAACATTATTACATAATCAATAAATAAAGAATAAAGTACAGTGACATTATTTAAAGTAGTAAATAATAAATAACTTAATCTGTAAAAAAGGAATTTTACGTGATAAAAAATATTTTATCGAATAAAGAATTATACCCTCAAGTATTAAACAAGCCTGCTGTCCGTCTCCAGCTACGCGGTAACCATAGCTTATGGAAATTATTGCGTAAATCATTTTGAATTATTATTTATTTTATAATTAAGATCACCAAATATAAGGAGAAATAAGAAATCACCAAATTGGATAAATCCTCCAGGCTTACATCATCATCATCATCATCATCATATCAGCCTGTTGCAGTCCACTGCTGGACATAGGCCTCCCCAAGCTCGCGCCAGACATCCCGGTTTTCCGCAATCCCCATCCAGCCTACACCAGCAATCTTACGTAGATCGTCGGTCCAGCGGGCCAGAGGGCGTCCTACACTGCGTTTGCCAATACGCGGTCTCCACTCCAGGACACGTCTGCTCCAACGGCCATCGGTCCTGCGACACAGATGACCAGCCCACTGCCACTTCAACTTGCTGATTCTGTGGGCTATGTCGGTTACTTTCGTTCTCTCACGGATAGTCTCATTTCTTATTCTGTCCTTGAGAGAAACCCCAAGCATAGCCTGTTCCATAGCACGTTTCCAGGCTTACATGTTAGGAAAAATATAAATATATTATAATTTATTAACTTATATTTTTATCAAACTATTGTTTCATGGTAAATAACAATAAAAACAACTTTTTGCCAGGCAGTTAAATTTTTACGTCTTATAAAACGTAGGAACGAGAAAAAAATATTAAAACAAATGTAAGATAAAGTTTAGGGTAGGGACAATCAAAAAGGTTAACCATGATTAATTAAAAGGTACACTAATTAATTTTATTATTTCTGTAAACGTTCACGATTTTAATTTTGAAATTATGAAGGAAGTGATAATTTTAGGCTTATTTAAAAAAGTCAAGGTAAAATTACTCAGGATGTAACTGAAAGTATTTGTCAAACATAATTATGTAAATTAGAAATTAAAATTAATTTGGACGATCAATTGACTTCGCTCGAAATTTATAAAAAAAAAACCTGTGAATAGAAAAGAGAGGCTGAGAGGCATTCTGTTTAAAAGATTGGTGGAGTGAAGTTATAAAAAATACAGAACAGTTTATATACCTACGAAACGTTTTATTTCAATAGGTTTTTTCATATTTATATCACATGTTTAGGCACGACAATATTCAGTTCACGTTGTCATAACTAAAATTAAAACTTAGGCTATTATCAAACTTAAAACTTAACTTACTCAAAATATGGAGCAGCCCGACTGGGGTACTTCGACCTTACAGAAGATCACTGCTAAATAATACTGTTTTCAAGCAGTGTTGTGTTCCTGTTGGTGAGTAAGGTGACCAGAGCTCCTGAGGGGGATTGGGAATAGGGTCGGCAACGCGCTTGCGATGCTTCAGGTGTTGCAGGCGTCTATAGGCTACGGTAGTCTTACCATCAGGTGAGCCGTACGCTTGTTTGTCGACATAGAAAAACGTAAACATATTAAACTTAAAATTTTGTAAAAATCGCCCACCAAGCATTAATCCTAAGCATTATTATATTATGTCGGTTAAAATTAGCTTCATATACTGAGCCTGCTGTCACCACCTGACTTTAAGATAATCCTTGGGTAAGCGTCAAAGGAACACAAGCACTCGACCACTCTATTATATTATAATATACCTTATGTCTTTATTTACTATATAATATGCTGTTACATACTACTGTAATTAAATGTAACATCTTATCATAGAAACATAGTTAGGTTTTCCGTAACAAAGCGCCACTACATACTTTATAGCAATCATTCAAACAAAATTCCAACCGACTTATCAGTGACAAAGATTAACCGTGTTAAAGTATGTGATAATAATTAAAACACATTCACTCTAAAAATAAGAATTCTTCCGTATTGCTCACATTTCGTGTCGGTCAGTGACATTAACAAAGACGCATCGCATTTTTCCATTATTTCTAAGAATTAAGTGATCTTTTTTTAATTCTCTGACACCCATTTCCATTAATTGATAGCAATCTATAACACTTGTATCTGTCGGGTCTACCCCAACAATCTATGGAATAGTATGATACATTAAGCTTAAACCGTATATTCTGTTTGAAAAATCTGTCCAAAAAAAGATATACCACAAGTCCAGTTCAATTTTAGTTTCGTTTATTTACGAGACTTATCATGGTAATGTCAGTTAGTTTTAATTTACACTTATGCGTAATTCTGGAGACCGCTTTGTTAGCAGACCCAACAAGAGATGGATAGATGGCTTTAAATAAATTACGCAAATCAACCACTTTCTGATAGTTACGTACTGCAAAATATAGAAATTTATGAAGGAGGTATAAGCCCAGTGATAGATTACCATTGACTTACGTAAATATTGGCCTAACTTTTCAACTTTTTATTTCACTTATTCGCTAACTTAACAAATCAAATAATTTGTTTATAGTACTATGTCATTAAAATACTCAAGCTTGATGACTTCCAGACGACCGCTCTGGTGTAATGGTGCGTGTGCCGTGTCGGCGGCGTCTAAACACCGACGATCGTGGGTTCGATTCTCGCTCGGAGTGGATATTTGTTTTTATACAAAGATTTATTTCCGGTCTGGTAGTTAGTCCTTGTGGGTCCACCGTGCCTAGGAGAGCACGTCAAGCAAGGTCCCAGTTGTTATCATAAACACCCGATAGCCATGGTTACTCATAGTAGATAATATATCAGCCAACCCGCAGTGGGACAGTATTATAGAATTAAACTCTAATCCTTCTCCTACATGGAGAAGCAGGAATATGCCCAGCAGTGGGATATTACAGGCTGACGCGATAACCAAATTAACATGCTCTCCGACCGAGGCATGGTTGTATCTCGTAAATACACAATATATCCACCCTGAGCGGAAACACCCCGCTACGCAGATCATTCACTAGTTGCGGTTGTTGGTTGGCGTCAGATCTAAATACTAATAATAATTATTTAACCGTCTCACATTTTGGATATCATTACTAATAAATAACGATACTTTTAGTAAGAATAAATATCCATCTAACACCAAGAAACTGTTTTATAACGTATTTAATGTTAAATTGTTCTTGACAAAGTTCAAGCTAGGAATGAAAACTCTTTGTCAAATGCAGCTATTTATATAAGCTTAGTCAAATCAGCAATCATTTATCAAAAAAAAATAATCTAAACCAATAACATTGCCAATGATTTTTTTATTTAAACCATAAAAAATAATCTATTTTTGTACATAGCAAGTACAATTATTCAAACTATTTATAAATTGAAAATTTAAACGTGTTGCGGCGACCGGCGCGTGTAGCAGTCACGCTTGAAAACTACTTTTTGACAAGTTGCCATGTTATCGAACTACTTTTGATGTATCAACGAATTCAATTACATCTCTTTTGAATATTTTACTCTTATATCTGCGAAATAAATTTATTTTAACGAAATTAATGAAACATTACCAAAATCGTTTTTATGGACAAATAAATAATTATAAAAAAAATAACTTTAGACCATACGATTGAAATAAAACTTCTTTAGTTCCATCTAACTTATATCTCCCTCTCAACTTTTGTTCGCCTTGCCCGATCACACTTTTCGTAATGCTCTCATCACACATTCACCAGCTGACTCCCCAAGTCAAGCGTGCGTAAAGAAGTTTTACTTCAAAAAGATTTTTGTTACTATTTAAAATTCAAGGTCCCACACTCAAAGGCTTTCTTCTCAAGGAAGACATATGCAATAATTTGTCTGTACCAGCGCATCAGTAAAGAAGAGAACCCACTTGAAACCACATAACTTAATACGAAGTACCTTGTATAATACTATAATATCCTTCTTTATGTATAAAGAAAAGTAATTTTGTTTTATCAAATTCAGTTGTTACTATCCGCTCATAATTAATGAACGGTCACAGCGTTGAAAGATTGACAGCTACATACTTAATTAAGTTTTAAAATATAAGCTTAATCCCACCAAAAACATTCTGTAAAAAAACTAGCCAAGTCTCGATGGAGCTGCTTGTTTATCTCTAAAAAGTAATGAAATCTAGACAAAGTCGTACCAAGTCTAAGGTTCATTACTGCGATTTCTCTATTATTATAGTTAATGTTGTGTGACTTGGCCGTTAAAGGGTAGGTACACAAGGGTACAAAACTAAGAATAATATCCCATACTGGTATTGGTAATTGGACACTAGTGTCTCATTTTAGGCGGTTGTTGATAACACACGAATTTAGCATTGACAATGCTGACTTCTGTTCTCTTATTTTTGGAGCGTTAAATCGACCACCGATCTAACATAAAATAGACGTACAGACGGACTTCTATCAATGATTAGAAGTCCGCTGGTACTGGAAATAATTTTTTATACAGTTTGTTTCAGGCTTGCCTATACAAAAGTATTATTGAAATACGCAGCTTTATCAAGCCTACAATAGACTGGTTATTCAATCAACGTTTTCCAAGTGGCAATTTTCCATCGTCAATGGGTAGCGGTTCTGGCGACAGATTGGTGCAATGGTGTCATGTAGCACCTGGTTTTGTACCCTTGTGTACCCTTCAACGGCCAAGTCACACAACATTAACTATAATAATAAAGAAATCGCAGTAATGAACCTTAGACTTGGTACGACTTTGTCTAGATTTCATTACTTTTTAGAGATAAACAAGCAGCTCCATCGAGACTTGGCTAGTTTTTTTACAGAATGTTTTTGGTGGGATTTCACTTCTTTTTGTAGAAAGTAGAAACGTGGGCATATTCATGCATATTGATTTATTTTTTAGAATTTCTTATTTGACACATTTTTTTTTCTTTTTAGTAACAGTTTTTTTTATTATTACAATACAAATATTCCTTTTCCTTTCTTCCGGTTCTGATTCTTGTACTTGACGTGTTGGTATCACCACCACTCTTAGTCCAATGCATTATATTTTGACCAAATTGTGAGCGAAATTAATATTTTAGTGTAATTTGTGTAATATTCGAGTAGAATTGAGTTAAGAGAGCAGGCAGAGGGGAGGCATTCGCCCAGCAGTGGGACGCTATAGGCTAGATTAAATTAGAAGATGTGATCTGATTTTTGCAATGACAGTCGATTTTTTTATGTACCAACTAGCTAGGCCTCGCGGTTTCACCCACTGTGATTTGAGGAAAAAAATAGCGTTCCTTCTTCTTAAAGCATAACCTTTCTCTTTAAATAGGCTATCCACCTCAGAGGAATTTTTCAATTCGAATCAATAGTTCTTGAGATTAGCGCGTTTAAACAAACAAACAAACAATTCAACTTTCAGGTTTACAATATTAGTATAGATTAGTACAGATTAAGATATATAAAACATATCTTTTACACTTCCGCGGCGAAAATATTTATATGGTTTAAGACTTTGATTGTATTGACAGAATAATCTGGAATTTTTCAAGGAGACCAATCAATTGAACTTTTTTTTGTATCTAATTCAATCAATTGAACTTTCTTTTTTTGTAATCTAATTCTTTTGTACATTTATTATTTATTGTATAATTAAGTAGCTTGATAATTTTCCTTAGTTTACACTAAATAAATTTCTGAACGCTCGCATAAATAAATATTTGACAACCAATATGTATAATGTCAATCCGTTTTCATTACTGACATTATTATTAATTTTTAATATCTAAAATACGCCAATATCCGTATATTGTGGATATATGTTGTCGATTCGAAACCTTTATTTAAATACGTTCTTTAATTTAAGGGTAGAGTTTACCATATCGACGAGATGAACATTAAATGTTTGACAGTTACGAAACTCGAACATTATATACATATACTTCCATACGAATTTTCATTCCCACCTTTCAACCCCTTACACCCTGTTTTTCGCATTATATTTTATGTAAAGGTGGTATATCGATCTCTTCTAATAGTTTGATTGGGCTCTTGTGTTTTTTAATCAGGGTCACCAGGTACTCCAGATCTTCGATTATCCTAGTTTTTATAGTTTTCCCTTTATGTAGCCATTAAACCCTAACTCTGTACCAAATTTCAGCTCTCTGAGTTTATGGGAAGTACTAGTTCTATTTTGATGATCATGAGTGAGTGAGTGTCGTAAATGCGAAACTTTGCTTTCGCTTAACTTCTGAACTAAATGACCTACAGACTTGAAATTTTGGATTTTAAGTACGTGATTATAGCTTACTCGATGACGAAAATTTCAGCGTTCTGGTCTTATCCAGAGGTTCTCAAATAGGGGCCTGAAAATGCAGCGAAATGGTTCGGGTAAAGGATGGTACGGCAGTGTTTGCTTCGCGCTCGACTTGGCGGGGGCACTGCCGTGCCCCCCGATTGTTATACGGCTATTATTTATAAAAGAATAATTGTGTTTGCTCGCAAACGAAAAAAAACCGACTTCAATTACATCGACAAGTAATACAACGTAATAAGACGAAAAAATAGTCAAGTAAATACGCGCTATTAAAGATTACTCAAAAAGTTGTAATCAGTTTTCGATCTAATTTAAACAAGACTATAAGACAAGTATTAGCTTTCGATTAAAGTAAGAATCATCGAAATCGGTACACCGAGTAAAAAGTTATGCGGTATAATATAACGTAGGTCGACGAAAAATTAGTCACGTAAATACGCATTATTAGATATAACTCTAAAAGTACTTGTCAGATCTCAATTATATTAAAATGGGACCACATGACACGCAACACCTTTCAATTAAAACAAAATTGATCGAAATTGGTTCATCCAGTCAAAAGTTCTGAGCTAACATACATAAAAAAAAAAAAAAAACATACGTGTCGAATTGAGAACCTCCTCCTTTTTTGGAAGTCGGTTAAAAATATAAAAGTTCGGTATAATGTGTTTTTAATTACTTTTGTATGTCGTAACTGAATGTGCTTTTACTAAACTAAATACATATTGTTATGACTAGGTACTATACAGAACACAAACCACCCGAAGTATTACCAAGATCATTCACAATAGTTGTTCGTTGCTAACAGTACCTAATTTTGTCTGTTATGTGCAACAAAAAATATATCACTATATATAATAAATATAAAAAATATATCGCCATAGAAGTATTAAAATTAGGACGATAGCAGTACACCCGTACGTAAAATATATCGTATAGTAGTACGTAATACGTAGTGGTACGACACCAACGATATACAACCATTATGATACCAATAATTCCTAAATCTAGTCTAGCAGCCATGTTTTCTCACAATATCAGTCACGGTGGTCAGTCAGGCTGTTGTCACGAAATTTAAAATTTATTTTACAAATGTCTCAACATAAATTTAAAGTGTATATTGAAAAGAAATTAATAGATAAAGCGTATTATTCGATGCGGGATTACATAGTTGATAAATGTGTGGACTTAGAGACACTGTATTTCATGTAAGATATTACTAATTTTTGTATTAAAACACAGTTTATATAGTATTTCCAAAAGAGTGACTGCAGAGTTTCGTACCGATCTTCTCCTCAGAATCTACATTCCAAATCGGTAGTAGCTTCATATTTAAAAATAAAAAATTATGTTTCGAAAATGCTTTTGAAGACTATTTGAATAAAGTTGTTTATGATTTTGATTTTTGATTTGTCAGGACAAAGTTTGTATGAAATAAAAGCAAAATAAATATAGTAGTACGTCTGATCAATCTATTATATATCTATATATAATTGTGTTTGCTCGCAAACGAAAAAAACCGACTTCAATTACATCGACAAGTAATACAACGTAATAAGACGAAAAAATAGTCAAGTAAATACGCGCTATTAAAGATTACTCAAAAAGTTGTTATCAGTTTTCGATCTAATTTAAACAAGACTACAAAACAAGTATTAGCTTTCGATTAAAGTAAGAATCATCGAAATCGGTACACCGAGTAAAAAGTTATGCGGTATAATATAACGTAGGTCGACGAAAAAGTAGTCACGTAAATACGCATTATTAGATATAACTCTAAAAGTACTTGTCAGATCTCAATTAAATTAAAATGGGACCACATGACACGCAACACCTTTCAATTAAATCAAAATTGATCGAAATCGGTCCACCCAGTCAAAAGTTCTATACATAAAAAAAAAAACATACGTGTCGAATTGAGAACCTCCTCCTTTTTTGGAAGTCGGTTAATAAAAGAGATTTCCACCCATTGACTCATCACGATATCTCTGAAACCATAAGGAACGGATTTTACAAAATTCCACCCACAAGAGGGGGTTGCGGGGGTTAATAACATAAATGGCAAAACAACGTTTGCGGGGTCAGCTAGTTAATATATAATCGTCCATACCTGTTTGTAAATTCGTAAAGGTAACGCCGTCACATACTCAAAATACCCTAACGAGGACCATAATGAACCCGAAGCAAACTAACTAACGAATGCACCTGGCACGGCTCCAAGCAATTAAGCCATTTGATTGTTGCTAAGCTATTTTGCCGAGGATTCTTCTGATGGACCTGAAATTATTTGACTGTCGCACTGCAGGGCTTTATCTTTAAGCTGTTTGTCTCGTCTGACCTAACTTTTAAGTTTAACCTGCAGCAAAAGATCTGGGTTATGCTTGAAAGTACCTGCTACTTGAATTTAAAACAGTTTCAGGTTTTTAGTTTTAAATGTAATAAAACCTTGTTTGAGTTAGTCGTGATGTGACACTTATCTATAAATACAACTCGCCAATAAACATGCTTAAGATTCTTTGCACATTTTTAGCTTGGATAAATCCTAAAAAAATTTGGAAAATCCAAAACTGTACGCCTCCACGCACTCATTTAAAACGATTGTTTGCAGCTTTTGCCTTGTACCACCCTCTAGTAGCTTGCTTAAAAACTAACGATCGATCATATAACGATAATCAGTTCGATTAGTTGATTTAGTTGTTTGTAAAAAAGTGAAGAATTTTTCAGCCTTTATATTCAATAGGCTTCTTAGTTAATGGTTTCCTAACAAAATAAAAAAACAGCTTATTTCGTTGTGGTTCTCGCGTTATTTTGCTATCATTTCATCAACGTTGATTTCCGATATAATATTTTTTTAATCGATCCTTTTTACTATAACAGTATTCAAAAAATAAAAACAGAACAGAACTGGAACAGCCCAACTGGGGAAGTACCTCGACCTTAGAGAAGATCACAGCCAAATAATACTGCTTTCAACCAGTGTTGTGTTCCTGTGTTAAGTAAGATGACCAGAGCCAAGGTGGGATTTGGGGTAAAGTTGGCAACGCGATTGCAATGCTTCTGTTGTTGCAGGCGTTTATAAGCTACGGTAACACGCTTACCATCAGGTGAGCCTAGCGCTTGTTTGCCGACCTAGTTGTATTGTACTAGTAAATACTAGTAATAGTATCTCTTTATGTCTCTAATGCTTCTATGTTTGTTTTGTTAATTGTAAGACAATCAGCTTATACATTTAAGCATTTCTGCAGTTTTACCTATTTTCATAAAAAAAGGTCATGAAAATAAGTTAAATTGAACTAACATGTAATATTTAATCTTCCCCTCCTCTATATAACTAGTCTATAAAATATCACGTTTGACCTGGTTCGGGGGACTTCTTATTTCAAACGTTACCCTAGCACAACTGTTTATACCTTCCAATATAATACCCTGGTGTAATAAATTCTAACAGTGGGTAAGCTTCTGCGGTCTGGTATAAAATATGGTCCGAAAAATTAGCAACTCCCAATCCCAAGAAACGTATTGATTGCAATAAAAAGTATATTAATAAAAACTATACAGTACACTAGCATACACTAGTGGTACCCAATTGCGGTGTAAATTGCGGGCTTTGTTATTGTGACAACACTAAATGTTTTTTTATACAAAATATAATTATATATTGATTAAAATTCTAAAATCATATAAAATTAGTATGTAACGCATACAATATACAGTCAAATAAAAGTTGTATTATTAAATTAATGCTTACATAAAACAATTCGAATCAAAAATTAACAAATTACAAATAATCATATTTTTTTATTGACTTACTCCTAAAACTTATTCTAATACATGTTTGTATACAATTTTTACCTAAATCACTAGCGTTTAAACGTGACCGAGCTTGTAGCTTAAGCCCTAGCCTATTCCAAAGTCACGAATTTTAACAAAATAACAAAATTAATGTCCAACTGACAAAATATTCCTTACTTTGTCTTGATGTGTCATTGTAATGAGTGCCTATATACGAGTACATTCATGATACACGATTCAGCCTATAATATCCCACTGTTGGGCATAGGCCTCTTCCCCATGTAGGAGAAGGATCGGAGCTTAATCCACCACGCTGCTCCAATGCGGGTTGGCGGTTATATTCCCTACTATGAGTAACGATCGCTATCGATATATCTATATAGGCTTAACGTGCACTCCGAGGCACGGTGGGGAGACCCACAAGAACTGCACAAACACCCAGACCACGGCAAACATCTGTACGGCCAAGACAAAAATGTTGTCGTGTGCGGAATCGAACCCGCAACCGCCCGCGCAACAGCCAATCGCAATCCAGCGCTGTAACCGCTGCGGCAACGCGGCGTTGCCTATATACATACACATATTCAATTTTCATTTGAAAACGATGTTATACATATTATGTAGTATATGACATATACATATATATTTCAAGAGTTATATTGACGATTCCAATTTCAGCCAAACTCGTAACGAATGAAATCGTCAATAAAATATTGTTACCCGTATTTTATAACTAACAAATTAATTTTCATCGGACGTAATAACATATAAAAACAAAAACATCGCAAAAATCCGCCATTCCCGATCCGCTGTAACATAATTCCGCTTTATAGTCAATACAGAATTGTAATATCATGAAACGAAGCACAAATAAATTGAATTTGTACAAAGCAATCAATATGAAGCCCGGCTTTCTTAATCCGTGACCCGGAGCTATTGTGTTTTGACGGAACTCGACTGCCGAATCTGAAAGCGCGTGGTAGTGGACAGGATGGGTGGTGTAAGTGACGAGAGAAAAGACTTATGTGATGTAACAAAAAGCCGCTAAAAATTAAACACAAATTTCTAGCACTTAATGATTTTATTCACTTTTTACTGAGGTAGTGCACAGCAGGAAATTTCCTGCTCAAAATATGGAGCAGCCCGACTGGGGTAGTACCTCGACCTTACAGAAGACCACAGCTAAATAATACTGTTTTCAAGCAGTATTGTGTTCCTGTTGGTGAGTAAGGTGACCAGAGCTCCTGGGGGGATTGGGGATAGGGTCGGCAACGCGCTTGCGATGCTTCAGGTGTTGCAGGCGTCTATAGGCTACGGTAGTCACTTACCATCAGGTGAGCCGTACGCTTTTTTGTCGACTTAGTAACATAAAAAAAAACTCATATGTCGTAATTAAAACGTAATTAACCTCACATCGTCGCTACACTAAGTCCGCAATCTGTGAACATAATCTAGATAAAGCTAGCCATTATATTAGATTTGATGAACCACAGGTCCTCGCAAAAGAACACCGATTCCAACCAAGATCCGTGAGGTTATTGAAATTAAACAACATCCAAATTTCAATAGAGAAGATAACTGGCTATTACCACCTGCTTGGGATCTAATTATGAAAATAAATAAATAAACCAAGCATAAAATGCCACAGATTAAAGACTCAGTTAGCACTTTCTGCGTAGAGAGAACTAATTAAAATATTGATGTATGTAGAGTACTTTCGAATAACTTTGTAACGTTATGACGTCTGACACCTCAGCCCTCCCATGACCATGGCTGCTGTAAGGTTTCCGAAACGTCGGGCATCTAAAAAACTTAATAAACCGCGATAAAATCCGAAAAAGTTGTTTGATTAATTAAGATTTCTGCCAAAACTACTAGTCTTATCAAAAAAGTTACATGGGAAAGTTGTAAGTAATAAAAAGATCTACAATTTTTGTATTTGCACTTTTTTCACATAACTTCGAAAATTATGCGAAAATTTTATTTTTATTTCCCACGAAAAATAAATTATGTTCACGTGGTGAAAACTTACATTACTTTAAAGCAACTATGGTGACGTCTGGTCTACATTGTCCTGGTCTACATAGGCAATATCAAATCACTTATGACTTGTACCATTTTTAAAACCTGGATTACCCCGGATTTTTTCCCACTAAGCTGAACGTAATTGGATCCTAAATTGACCGTAGTCCGAGCCTGTTTGGCAACCAATACCTAAAGGATTGTGATTTTGTGTAGAATTTGTATCTTTTCGTGAACATTGAAACAGATACTTTTTGTTACGTTGAAACTTTTTTAATACTTCCGTGTACGTTTGAGTTTAGTATCCGCGTATTAAGGTCAGACCATTTTATTTATTTTTATGTTATTTTGTTCTATACGAGATTATATTTTATTATTTTGAAATTTTTTAAGCTAAGTTGTCTGTTCGTAAAGTAGAAAATTTTAGTATTTATGTTTGAACTAACAGCTGACTTTAATTTTTTTGTATAAATAACTTTGTCCAGAAATTCAAGGATGTAATCAATCTCTACTGAAGTCAGAGTGTAGTACAGTAGAGAAGTACAGTACTGAAGAGCAGAAAGCACGGCCAATTGAGCTAACGGCTTATTATTTTAGTGTGAAAATTTGCGTCCTTCGCGACCAAGATACCGGTACGAATAAACACATAAAATATTTTAATTTGATTATATAGATTTATACGTGTTGCAGTTTAATCAAGTATCACAATTACGATTAAGCCTGTAACATCCCACGGCTGGGCATAGGCCATCCACGGCTGGGCATCTTTCTCCATGTAGGAGAAAAGGCTTATTGAGAGATTGGAGCTTAATCCACCACGCTTGGGGATTAATAAGATTAATCAAGTATAGATAAATGTTATAGATTTATTTATTTATTTATCAAGTTTTAGTAACAAGTCTCGCACCAATACAAAAGAAAATGTACAATCCAAAAAATTGGATAAGTGTCTCCTAAATTAAAGGTACAAAGTACGTTAAGTGTTATTGACATTTCAGTAAAAACTACTAATAAACGTAGGTATATTCAATAACATTACACTCATCACCCTCATTATATATAATAAGAAACAAAAAGGACAAACGAATTTAATTAATACTAAATGCAATTTTAACGAGAGCACTAATTTAATATTAATTGTGACGCTCTGTAATTATCGTTGTTTTATATTACAAACGTATCGGATGTCCGTGTCAAAACGTGAAATAATATGTGTAAAACATTTCTGTACTAAATCTTATACTATTAAACGAGCAATTCTTGTATATATTATATATATATATATATATATATATATATATATATATATATATATATATATATATTTTCTGAATCTCGGAATCGGCTCCAACGATTTTCGTGAAATTTAGTATGCAGGGGATTTCGGGGGCGAAAAATTGATCTAGCTAGGATTCATTAAAAAAAAATGTCGTTTAATCCCTGTTTTTAAGCAATGAAAAAATATCATTAGAATACGAAGCTTAATTTCACCATTTATTAATATAGCTGTTACAGCGTAATTAGGAAAGCGACGGATTTCAAATCTTTTTGACCCGGGTTCGAATCTCAGTCTCC
Source organism: Melitaea athalia (assembly GCA_905220545.2). Taxonomy (NCBI): domain Eukaryota; kingdom Metazoa; phylum Arthropoda; class Insecta; order Lepidoptera; family Nymphalidae; genus Melitaea; species Melitaea athalia. The sequence goes on along the minus strand of HG992185.1, from coordinate 2,058,902 downwards.
AGATTACTTTTTTTTCTTTTTTTTTTTTAAATTTCACTCGTGATTTATTATTTAAATAAAATTAAAATATAAAAATACCGAGAAAAAAAAGCAAAAAAATAAAATGAAAATACCGAGCTGGGCTCGGTCACCCAGGTACTTTATTTTAATTTCAACTAACGATACACCCCTGTTTCGCTTGTTGGTCATCGCTATTTCATTTTTATCACTGTGACAAGTGTGTCAAAACTGAAAATTACTTAAAGTGTAATATAAACAAAACATACAATTTAAATTAAAAAAATATATATTTCATATATCTAGTAAATAACTTTTGTTATTTTTATTTAACCGACTTTAAAAAGGAGACGGTTCTCAATACGGTTAGTATATATTTTTTTATCTATGTACACCGATAACGCTGAGATTTCTGATCCGATTTACGTGATTATCTTTTTGTTCGATGTGGAATAGTGCCATTTGGTCCCGTAAACATTTTATTCAATTTGGCTCAGTAGTTTTTATTTTATGAGCACTTTTGTTTTGACAATGTAATTTTTACGTGTACCTCATAACTTTTTACTGGGTGTACCGTTTTTAATGATTCTTTTTTTAATCAAAAGCTAATCCTTGACATGTGCTACCATTTAATCAAGATTTAAAAAGTACTTTTTGAGCTACCACTAATACTTGATATTTACTTGACTACTGTTTCATCTACCTACCTTGGATTTTATTTGTAGACTAGCTTCTGCGCGCGACTTCGTCGGCGTGGACTCCGCTCCTATTGGTCTTAGCGTGATGATATATAGCCTATAGCCTTCCTCGATAAATGGGCTATCTAACACTGAAAGAATTTTTCAAATCGGACCAGTAGATCCTGAGATTAGCGCGTTCAAACAAACAAACAAACAAACAAACAAACAAACAAACAAACAATCAACAAACAAACTCTTCAGCTTTATTATATTAGTATAGATATAGTGGAAGTCGGTTTTTTTTAATTAACGAACAAACACAATTATATCACATTAAATTATACGAAATAATCTTGTAGGTATACTACCTACGTAAAATGTTTGAAATGGCTTCACAATTTCATTATAATTCATGTCAAAACTGCCTTTATACGGTCTAAACATCGATCGTCAATGTTACGAGTAAAAGTTCTTACAGGTCTATTTACATCACCAGAAAAACTGAAACTAGTTCAAATATTCAAAGAAAAAGACGACGAAACGACGAAATATACATAAATATTGCGAAACTTCTTTCATATAACCGCCCCCTAAACACCCCCAACCCTCTCATCACCTCACCATGATCGGTTACTTGACATACTCAATAGTTTTGAGGGATTTCCTTTCGAGTTTCAAGATTAATCTAAACATTTCAACAAGTCATCTAAGTTTAACTATAATTTTTCTTGATTTAGGTATAAGATATAAGTCAAATAGTCCGACGTTGAATTGCTGGGTTACTTAATATCAAACTACTTTGAAGTATTTCTGAATAAACTGAAACTTATCCTAAAAAAATATATTAAAATAAACTTATTTTAAACGAAAATAATAATATCGAAATTTTTGATATGATTTTATTCGGTTTTATGCAACTCACAGCCACTCCAGGACACGTCTGCTCCAGCGGTCATCCTGTCCTGCGACACAGGTGACCAGCCCACTGTCATTACTTCTTATTTAGCTACAATAGCGAGTACAAATATCAAAATTAATAAAGTAATTTAAAGTTAAAAACGTAACAGAACCCTCTCCCAAACCGCGTCTCGACCAAATCCCAGCTGCCCCAGCCGAAACTGAGCAATTATAAAAATATACGTAATCCAAAATAATTTTCACCAATTAAACGTTATTGCTCGACTTTGTCCTACACCTGGGCTCGGATAATTGCTTCGTATCAATTTAGGCTCTGTCTAATCTCTTGCCTCTTTTTAGGGATCGAATACACCTGCCCTGGAAAGTGACTTGATGACCGTAAAAGTGCTTTAACGATGGTGTGTAAGGGATGTATTTGACAGTGCAGGATATAAATTAAAAAAGGCCAACTCCTTACATGAAAAAAATAATTGGTTTGCATAAATACTTATGTGGTAGATAGTCTTTTTAGTAGCCTTAATCGTTATGGATTTAAATCTCTCCCCGTACTGAAACAGATTTAGATTCAAAGCTATTTACACCGTGTGTGTGTGTGTGTGTGTGTGTGTGTGTGTGTGTTTGTGTGTGTATTATGTCATGTTACCAATATTTTCTTTATAGACAAGGTTTTGTCTATAAGAAATAACTATTTATATACACTAGTGGTCGCCGAGTGGTCGAAATTCGACCATATTTAATTTAAACGATAAGTTTGATCTTTAAACAAAATAGTATATAAGGGTGTGTGTGGTAGTGTGTGTAATGTTTTTTTTTTATTTCTTTTTTTAATGTTGAATTTAAAAAAATTGCGTTTTGCACTCCTTCTCTATATAAACTATAAGTGTGCAAAATTTCATGATCCTCCCTCCGCGCAATTTTCGTAAAAAAGGGTACAAATTTTTTGCTTCACGTATTAATATATAAAAATTATTATTGTGAATCAGTTTTGACGTAAATGACCTTAGTAGTATTTTAATCGTATGTGCTTTTTACTTTTAGTCCCCAAAGTTCCAAGAGTTCTGGTCACCTTACTCACCACAGGAACACAACACTGCTTGAAAGCAGTATTGTGGTGGCCACTAGTTTCCTAAAAGGTTTAACAAAGTAACCTTCATCTGATTGGCTCATGTTTAAAACTGAACTTAGACTATTTATCTTTCTTCCCTATAAGTCTAGACAGCAGTCTAGACGGGCCAAAGTGTTTATCCTAATTAAAATACTAAACATACACGAAATTGAAATTTGAATACATATTTCATTATCAATAATAATAGACATTCTAATACGTTTTATTACGATTTCATTCATATTTTTTTATTATTAAATTGAGATGGACAAGTGAACAGAACACGTGAGTAATAACCATGCGATTACGTTTCAAAACGTTCTGCTGTGTGGCTACGGCAAAGAATGTAGCCACCCCCTCTCTTCCCGTGGGTGTCGTAAGAGGCGACTAAGGGATAGCACAGTTCCACTACCACCTTGGAACTTAAAAAGCCGACCGATGGCGGCATATCCATCCAACTGCTGGCTTTGAAATACACAGGCCGAAGACGGGCAGCAGCGTCTTCGGTGCGACAAAGCCAGTCCTGCGGTCACCAACCCGCCTGCCCAGCGTGGTGACTATGGGCAAAACACATGAGTTCACGTCATTTTTGGCGCGAACTTGTGTAGGCCTATGTCCAGCAGTGGACTGCGATAGGCTGTAATGATGATGATGAATGATGATACGTTTCAAATCTAAGTCACAGATTAGTAAATAGTAAGTTAACAGCGCCAGTTTTATAGAATATCTTTAATAATACGTCGTAAATATATTATTAGAATAATATAAACAACATATCGAGAAGAAATTTTGAGACATCTAGCAGACAATCTTTGTTCTTATCTTCAAAGATATTAACTATACAATGCGAAATGGTGCAGTAATATCTACAACTAACTACTAAATAAATTAACGTCTATCAAGCATACAGGTTAGGTTAGTTCGACGCACTGCTACGGACACAGAGCCTCGGGCTAACGTTTGATATAGATATGGACGTATAACGTGAATATTAAACTGAAATTGTGGAATAATATAGAGAAATTATTATTATAATTTAGTGATATTTTTAGTATTACTGAATAATGCGGTAATATTTCTAGTAATAGGTAAATGTCTCTTTTTTTCGCCATTGTGGCTTGGTGGATAACTTCGCAATCACGATGATTGATATCAGGAGTTCTGAATAATTCGTTCATAAAGCTACTATACTTTGTTAAAAAATGTAGTCTGTTTTAAATTAATATTAACTATCTACGATCTACCAGGAACAGTCTTGTTAACATTGATTTAGCCCGTAAGAAAATTAATTCAAACAACAAACACAAACAGGTCGAAAAAAAATGCAATGTTCTGACAATACATTGACACTGCGATTTTATTTATTTCTATTTAAAGTTAATGAACCAAATGTATAAGAATAAACAGTACACAGAAGAAGAATTCTTCTATCGCAATAGGCATTACTACATCAATATGAATATTCAGCCACACTAATAACTTACACAAAGCACATTCTTAATAAAACCAGAAACAATAAACAAAAATTTAATATGCAAAATAAACAATAAACGAGCAGATATTTCAAAAGACACGACGTCAACCGCAAAGGAAATTAAAAGGTAAAGTAAAGGATTTAGCGCCACTGTTCGCCGAATGCCCATTGAGGCGGGAATATTCCTACGGCCCTCCACAATTTCATTATAACGGGGCGACTTTATGAAGCCACGTAAAAAACATAACAAACGTCCGCGAACAAACCAACAGGGATGAATCTCGTTAAAGCAACACCGTAATGATATTTGCATTAAGAATTACTTCGTTCGGAATATACGGGGGCGGAATGCGCTGCGATTATTTGCTCAAAAATTGAATGTGACCATTTTTTCAGAGTGGATTTTAGTTTGTACATCACTTCAGCCTATCGCAGTCCACTGCTGGACATAGGCCTCCACAAGTTCACGCCAAAAATGGAGTGAACTCATGTGTGTTGCCCATAGTCACCACGCTGGGCAGGCGGGTTGGTGACCGCAGGCCTGGCTTTATCGCACGTAAGACGCTGCTGCCCGTCTTCGGCCTGTGTATTTCAAATCCAGCAGTTGGATGGCTATCCCGCCATCAGTTGGCTTTTTAACTTCCAAGGTGGCAGTGGAACTGTGTTATCCCTTAGTCGCCTCTTACGACACCCACGGGAAGAGAGGGGGTGGCTATATTATTTACTGTCGTAACCACACTGCACTTTGTATAGTTTGTATATATTTGTATTGTAGTAGTTGTTTGATGGTATATAACTAGTAAACTGAAATAGTTTAATTAAAGTGAAAGACCAGTCCGGTTTCACCCGTATTTATGGTCAATAATTCGTAACTGCGTCGTAGGATGATGTTGTATGATCTTTTGGTTCTTAAATAAATAAGCTTTCTATGGCAAATGATGTATTATATTGTGTTTAAAATCAATTGATTAGAATATTTTACTATTTAGCAACAGAATATCACACTTCTCAAAACAGATTTTCAGGTTTCTTAGGAAAAATTATTTATTTAATAAATTAATTGATTTTACTTTCCATTAGATGTGCTTTACTGTTTTGTTAAAAATATTTCCCCATGTTCTGGAATTCAATAATAGGTTATGTTTTAATCTTCAACTATCAATTGCATACTTTTTCTTAATAGACATCTATCCAGCCAGACATCTTTACAACCTTACTCATTTATAAGTTTAGTTAACCTAAAAAGACAGATGCATTCTATAAAAAAAAATAACTGGCAAATGATTATAACTTTATTTTTCATAAAAAAGCGTGAGCATTTTTTATCTGTATGTTTTCGCGCCCACTTTAAGGAGTCAGATTTTTGTCGCCCCGCTTAAAAATTAACACTTTCAGTTTCAACGACCTTCTTACACTTCCCGAAAAATCTTGAGCCTCTTGAATAATAAAAACGGCTCGCGACCCGCAATTTTTGATATTTCTCGACTTTAATAATGTTTTAATCATATTTGTGGCTTTATAACTTTTTTCTAACTTCCCTCTGAAGTAAAATGATACAAAAGTTATTACTTGGTCGAAACATTTCTGTCCGTGCTCACAGTTATTTGTAGACGATGTCGACAAAATTTGTTTGAACAAATATTATACTAAACTAAGATGAACCTAAGCTTTCTTCGAGTCATATTTAAAAAGTTGCGATATATCACATACTATCTATGCATATACTCCTCATATTGTTCGGTTCCTAGTGCGAGAGAGTAAAAGAATGAGAGGAAAGGATGACATGATAGTCAGAATAAGAATCCGCATAAGGAATCCGGAACACGACCGCTCTGGTGTAATAGTGCGTGTGCCGTGTCGGCGGCGCCTAAACACCGACGGTCGCGCATTCGATTCCCGCTCGGAGTGGATATTTTTTATATATGTAACGAGTTCGCAAAACAAGCGTACGGTTCACCTGATGGTAAGCGACTACCGTAGCCTATAGACGCCTGCAACACCAGAAGCATCGCAAGCGCGTTGCCGACCCTATCCCCAATTCCCCCCAGGAGCTCTGGTCACCTTACTCACCAGAAGGAACACAATACTGCTTGAAAGCAGTATTATTTAGCTGTGGTCTTCTGTAAGGTTCAGGTACCCCACCCCACCCCACCCCACTACCCCAGTCGGGCTGCTCCATTTTTTGAGCAGGAAATTTCCTGCTGTGCGCTACCTCAGTTGCAGGTAAACTGTGTATTTTCGCATACGAATATTTCTTATACTAATTATTAATATTTAAATATTTAATATTAATCCACAGCCAGTATGTAATGTATTTTTATTCACATTGTAAAATTTAATTATTATAATTATGTTGATAAGATTTTATATTTCTTTTTCTACATTTATCATTATTTTCTTAATTTGACATTCCTGTGTTTTTTCCCTTTTTAGGGTTCCGTACCTCAAAAGGTAAAAACGGAACCCTTATAGGATCACTTTGTTGTCCGTCTGTCTGTCAAGACCCTTTTTCTCAGAAACGCGTGGAGGCATCAAGCTGAAATTTATATTAAATACTCAGATCTGCTGCCTCTTAAAGCTGTGAAAAAATGAAACTTCTAAGCCAAGGCAATCAAAAGATACAGCCGTTTATGCTGCAAATTTTCGACACTCTCAAGGGAATCAAAACCTACAGGGTACTTCCCGTGAACTAAGAATCTTAAAATTTGGTACGAAGCAACGTTTTATAGCACAGATACAGGAAAAATTGCGAAAAGTGTAAATTTTTAGTTACTACATATAAAAAAAAATATTTTAATAATTTTACACTTAATACCACTTTTCTCATAAACGCGTAAAAGTATTAAATTGAAATTTATATCAAATAATCAAGTCTATAATACCTTTAAGCTGTAACAAAATCAAACTACTATGTCAACGGTATCAAAAGAAAAACCAAGTTAAGCCGCATATTTTCATCGAAAATAGTCGCAAAGGAATCAAAACCTACAGGGTACTTCCCGTGAAGTCAGAATCTTGAAATTTGGTACAAAGCAACGTCTTATAGCACAGATACAGGAAGAATTGCGAAAAGTGTAAATTTTTAGTTACTACATATAAAAAAAAATATTTTAATAATTTTACACTTAATACCACTTTTCTCATGAACGCGTAAAAGTATTAAATTAAAATTCATACCAAATACTCAGGTCTATAATACCTTTAAGCTGTAACAAAATCAAACTTCTATGTCAACGATATCAAAAGAAAAACCAATTTAAGCCGCATATTTTCATCGAAAATAGTCGCAAAGGAATCAAAACCTACAGGGTACTTCCCGTGAAGTCAGAATCTTGAAATTTGGTACAAAGCAACGTCTTATAGCACAGATACAGGAAAAATTGCAAAAAGTGTAAATTTTTAGTTACTACATATAAAAATTTTTTTTAATAATTTTACACTTAAAACCACTTTTCTCTTGAACGCGTAAAAGTATTGAATTGAAATTCATATCAAATACTCACGTCTATAATAACTTTAAGCTGTAATAAAATCAAGCTTCTATGTCCACGATATCAAAAGAAACAGCAATTTAAACCGCATATATAGAAACTAGCAAACAACTGACAAGGGAATAAAAATCTAAAGAATACTTCCCGTCGACCTAAAATCTTCAGGTATGAAGCAACGTCTTATAGCACAGATACAGGAAAAATTACGAAAACCTAAATAAATTACATACTAAATGTATAGTTACATCGCAACCACAGAAATAGTATGTGTAATGTTGTTTATTTCTGCTTTGTTTTTCAATTATAAAACTTTGCAAAGTAATATTTATTTACTAACTCTTTTTGCACACCAATACACAAAAGAACAATACATAGAATTTATAACAATAAACTTGCATCAATTGCAACAGGCGGCCTTATCGCTAACACAGCGATCTCTTCCAGGCAACCTTTGGGCAGAGGACTTGCATATAAACTAGGGGAAGGGCGCAAAATTTTGTAAAAAAAAGGAACAATATAAAATAAAAATCAGATATAAATAAATAACTATATAACAATAGATGCTATATTTAATGACACATATGTACATATAAGTTTACTCATATGTATACACAAATATATAAATACATACATACATACGTATACAGGGTGTCCCGCGATAATCTGCAACCCCGAAAGAGGGTGAAACTAGACCATAAATTATCGACAAAAAACAGAAAAAAATTAAAAAAATTAAAAAAAAAATTTTTATTTTTTTTACTGACGAATTGAGATTTTTATATAGCTTACGTAGCCTCTTTGTACAAAAAATGATGATTTTTGTACGTGTTTTTTGGGATACAGGCGTAAATTTTTTTTTATTTGAATGGCAATATGGTAAGAAATAATAATAAATCATAAAATTTCCTAGTATTGGGGGCATAATTCTGAGAAAATTAGAGATCATTGAAAAAAACAGTCATAAAAAATGGATTTTTTTTCACAAGAAGCATAGTTAAAGACATAATGCCACTTTTTTGCCAGCTAATTTTTATTTTATCCTTACCGCCAAGTACGTGGCGTAATATTTTATTTTATTTTAAAGTAATCGACCCACTACTTTGGAAGAAATCATCATTTTTTGTACATAGAGTCTAGGTAAGATATAAAAATCTTAATTCGTCAATAAAAAATAAAATATTTTTTTAAAAAGGTTTTTTCTATGTTTTTTGTCGATAATTTATGGTCTAGTTTCACCCTCTTTCGGGGTTGCAGATTATCGCGGGACACCCTGTATATACACTATAAGCAAATTGATAGATTAAGACGAATGACATAACAACATAACGTAACTTCATGAAAAATAATAAATAATAAATTAAAGTTGCTTAACATAATTTAATATGATAAGTACATTTCCTTAACAAGTTTTTCAAATGTCATTAAAGATTGAGCGCGTTAGACAGTGGCAATAAGTTCCAAAGACGATAAGCTTCAATAGTGAAAGATTTAGAATAAAAGGAAGACGAATGTGAAGGTATCTTCAAAGTTAGGCTATCATTTAAGCGAAGAGGTACATATTATATATTTATCTTTAACGCCAGCGTTGATTCTAGACGAGAATGAAGAAAGTTCTTCAATATGTATTCGTAGCCGGCGACCATGCAAGTAACTATGAAACCAGTCAGACACCTTAGGAGATATGTTAAGAGAACCAAGTATAGCTAGTAGTAAGTCAAAATCAACAGTATTGAAATGATTAATGAAATCAAGTAATATTAACACTGTAATGAGAATTCTAGACATTAAAAAATATATATGTTTAAACAATAGCAGACAATAATAAAAATAAATTTAGGAAAACATGTTTTATACAAACTTGAAAACAGGTACAAAGGTCAAAAAGGCTCGAATTAAATTACAAAATAAATGTTACATCATCTGTGGGATCTATTTAAATAAATAAATAAATAATAAATAAATATCTACTATATATAATATGGTTCAAATTTAATACTTAATAGTAATAAAGTATTTTTGAACCAGATTTCTAAATAGTGACTAAAAAATTTGTAAATAAATAACTTCGATAAAAGAACTTTCGTACCAAGAGACAGGTCAAGGAAAAAAGGGAGACCAATTAAAAGGTGGAGAGATATCTTCAACCAGATAATTATGTGGACCACTGTGTATACAGAAAGCACGGGAAAGGGATACATGGAAATGTTTAGGAGAGGCCTACGCCGCAGAGGCGACTATTACTATTACCAATATTAAATAAGTGATGTTATAAACATGTAGACGAGTTAATTATACGATTATAGAATAAATATATACATAGGTTAATATACATACATATGTTTAAACTAAGAATACTTACGCTAGTATTAATTGAAATTTTAATAGTAATAGAAATAAAGGCGATTTTTATTTTATTTATTTATTTTATTTTATATAAATTAAAGGATTAATGAAAAGATAAAGATACCTTTGTCTTAAATTTATGCCCCTCCAACTTTCCATATTGTAATGTTACGGATTTCATTTAGCAGCAAAATACCATAACTTTTACTTATATACCTGCAGGTTTGTACGGAACCCTCGGTGCGCGAGTCCGACTCGCACTTGACCGGTTTTTTTTTCTGATTGACTTACTTGTATCTGGAGTAAAGCTCTATAAACTTGTATGTATGGAGAAAATAAATAAAAGTGGCTTTATGTAATGCTTCTTGCTTGTAACCATCTTGTACATTCTTAGGAAGGTGTAATAAACTTTCGTACTTTACGAGTCAAAACATCTCACGTCATTTTACAACAAAGCTGTTAACATTGGTGGTGTTTATGGAAGCTACATTGTGTACAAAAACAAGCAATGTATTACTTTCAGCACAATGTAGGTATTTTCAAAATTAAACTAGTACATGTACTTATGTTAAGAGTTCACATTGCAACGACTAATTATGGTTGCTCTATACTCGTATATCAGTTGTCAATGATTGTCTCCATTTAGTGTAATGAGAAAAATCCATCTTTTAGATCTGTAGATAAGCGTCTGGTACAGCGCCCACTGTGATTTTGTTATGCCTTACGGTAACATACGTCTCTGTCAACACACAGATTTTTTTCTCCAATAAAGACATAATTATGTACTTTGAAATAACGGTATCAATAACATTAAAATTAGGTTTATTTTAAACATTTTTAAAATCATATCAAAATTTTTCGATCCAGCGGGATTTGAACCCGCGCCTTCTGACGTCAGCGCTCTGCCAACTGAGCTATGGATCCACATCAAGCTGGGTCGAAATTCTTGATAATGATGGATTTGGTTTTTTAAGCAAACCTTGGCAACCTAGGTTTATTTTATTTATCTTTTATGTCTTTTTGTCTTGTTGTTAGATGACCCATTGACACGTGTAATAAGAACCTATTTCCATTGATCACACCATCACTTATGTCTATATATATATATATATATATATATATATATAGGTCTATTTTAGGATTTAGCGCTCCTATAAAATTTACCACCCCATAAAATTATAACCAATTAATAATATATAGATAATTATCGGTTTATTTTGAAATTTGACGGCTGACCCTTTTTTTGTCGGCCGAATCCGTATCATCAATTATCAAACATTAATTATTTTTTCACATCCCCTACGCCACCCCTCGTACTCGATTTGCACCGCCCCTTGCAAAATGCCGCCCCGGACCATGGCCCTTTTGGCCCTAGAGTAAATACCCCCATACGTATGGCCGTATGACAGTTCGCAAGACAGGGAATATCTGTGTAGTCAGCAATTCTGTAATATGTTTAAAACAGAGATATATTAAAACATACACTTCGTAATGATTATACAAAATTATCTATATATATATAAAAGAGATTTCCACCCATTGACTAATCACGATATCTCTGGAACCATAAGGCGTAGAGACTTGAAATTTGGTATGAATATTCCTTTCGCCGAGTAGAGGTCAGCTAAGAACGAGAGGGGGATGCGGGGGTTAATATCATATATGGCAAAACAACGTTTGCGGGGTCAGCTAGTAACAATATATACGTCACTATTCATAACAACTTCTATTGCACCCGTCTACTTATTCAAACCTATATAAATAGAATATTTAACTGAGGTAGGGCACAGCAGGAAATTTCCTGCTCAAAATATGGAGCAGCCTGACTGGGGTAGTACCTCGACCTTACAGAAGACCACAGCTAAATAATACTGTTTTCAAGCAGTATTGTGTTCCTGTTGGTGAGTAAGGTGACCAGAGCTCCTGGGGGGATTGGGGATAGGGTCGGCAACGCGCTTGCGATGCTTCTGGTGCAGGCGTCTATAGGCTACGGTCTTACCATCAGGTGAGCCGTACGCTCGTTTGCCAACCTAGTTACATAAAAAAAAAATGTATCAGGCTTTTCATTCTGCCTCTTAGTGCCGAAAGTATTAGTAGAACATTGGAAACGCTGCTAATGGAAAGACCTTTAGTAAATAAGCCAGATTCGTATAACTTTCGAATCGAATTATTTCACCTTCGAAGGATAAAAGCAAAATTAACTTAAAACTTTTGAATCCAGCACTTACTTTATAACTTTATTTTTCGCAAGCAAAAGTGAGTTTCTTAGACTGTTTCTTTGATACAATAATTTATTTTGTGTGATACTATTGATAGCTTTGTGGATTACTTCTTTTTTTTTCTTTTGAAGTGAAACTTCTTTAGGCGCATGAGGGGTAAAATTTGAGTGAACGCTAACGTGGCAGCGTCAGGGACGGTCAGTACTTGGATGGGTTAGTTTTTTACCGCCTGGGATTAGTTTTTTTGCATTTTAAATTTGTTTTATTTTAATTAGTTTTTTTAAATAAGTTTGCCAAAGAAGTTTCACTTCTGACATGTGTACTATATACGCATTTTTTTTATAAAACTAGCTCCCTTGGACCCAAGCCACCCCCAGGAGCTCTGGTCACCTTACTTACCACAGAAAAACAACACTGCTTGAAAGCAATGTTATTTAGCTGTGATCTTCTGGAAGGTCGAGGTACTTCCCCGGTCAGGCTGCTCCAGATTTGAACAGGATATTTCGTGCTAGGCATCTGTCAAACATATTATTTAGTTTGTAATTATCGATGTATTTTGAATTTTCTCAGCTGAACTTTTTTTACGACTAATTAATAAAATGACTGCTAAGACAAGACTAAAATATAGTAGTGATTTAATTTGTAAAAAAAGTTGCTTGTCAAAGGAACACTCAACACTAGGCATAAAAATAAAATTACTTGGCATAAATAAACTACAATGTCTGTCAAGCAAAATTCTTACGCAAGAGTTCAAAGAAGACGCCATCTTATCTCAGCTCGACACCTGAAGGTATTACCTAGGAAATGTATGAAACTGGGACGTGGAACAAAAGGTTGGATAATTTATGTACTGCATACAGCTTGCTCCTTGTGAATATCCTCGCAACTTTACTGTGAAGAACAAGATATTTAATGCTTTTTATCATTTTACGTTTTTTGAAGTAAAACTTCTTTACGCACGCTTTTGGGGAGTAAGCTAGTGAATGCTTAATGAGAGCGTTACGAAAAGTGTGATTGGATGAGGAGAAAGGAAGTTGAGAGGGAGATATAAGTTAGTGAAGATAGAAAGAGAGAGCACACTCGTTTTTAGGGTTCCGTACCCAAAGGGTAAAAACGGAACCCTATTACTAAGACTTCGCTGTCCGTCCGTCCGTCCATCCGTCCGTCCGTCCGTCCGTCCGTCCGTCCGTCCGTCCGTCCGTCCGTCCGTCCGTCTGTCACCAGGCTGTATCTCAAGAACGGCGATAGCTAGACAGTTGAAATTTTCACAAATTATGTATTTCTGTTGCCGCTATAACAAATACTAAAAATAAAATAAAATAAATATTTAAGGGGGGCTCCCATACAAAAAACGCAATTTTTTACCTATTTTTGCTCGATATTTATAAAATACATATATTTAATTATTTATATTCTATATACATTTATTTATATTACCTAGTCAATGGTACGGAACCCTTCGTGCGCGAGTCCGACTCGCACTTGGCCGAATATTTTTTTATATTTTTTTATATAAACCTCGAACCACTTTAGTTTGCTTAAAAAAGTAAGTTGAGTCTTTACTATCTTGCTGAGGAGACCCACAAGGACTACACAAACACCCAGAGCACGACAAACATCTATATGGCTAATACAAATGTTGTCGTGTGCGGGAATCGAACCCGCAACCGCCCGCGCAACAGCCAATCGCAATCCAGTGCTGTGACCGCTGCGCCAACGCGGCGATTAAAATTCATAATTATATATATAAAAAGTTAAGTGTAAATGCTGTCATCTCAAATTTCAACTAAATCTGTCAACTACTTTTTCAGTTACACAGCCATAAACGTAAATAATCCGTATTTTGACTATCCCGTTGGTGCACTTTGTAGTGGTCCTGCTTTCTTCTCAGCGGGTTGCCGGTTCGAACCCGTCCGAGTCTGGTTGTAATATCTACATATATATGTATCATTTATATGTAAATTTATCAAAAAAAATAGCTATAACAGTCGGCTGTTACCTATATTACAAGCATTAAGTTGCTTATCTTAGGAACAGACGACCGTGTGTGTATGTCAAAAATCTTTACCTATTATTATATCCAAAGATATTATTAATCAAACTTCACTTCGATAGCTATAAAAACAATCCTAGTTAGAATTAATAGAGTACAGTCTTCGCCGAGTAACTAAATGGTTTGAATTGGACAGGAGTTGAAATGACTTCAGACGTTGGAGCCGTTATAGAATCACGCTGAAATAGCTTACTTAAGTAACTGAATACATTTCAATAATACATTCCTGCTCCGCTTCTGAAAATCGAAAGATGAAACTTGCTCAAGTGTTAAGATTTAGCGGTTATGCATTTAATTTCTTGAGTATTTAAATTAGGAATAAAAATATGTAGTAGAAACACAAGTTAACGGCCTTAGTTCTGTAAGCACACAAAGCACAAACATAAATGCCCAGACCAGCACATGACAACTACGACCATTCTGTCATGAATATGACTTAAGAAAATTGAAGAATTAATGTATTCTAGGGTGTCAAATCTAAAATTATTTGTCAAAAGATTACAGAAACATGTCTTGTAAAGAAAACATTGTCCCAAAGCTCAGTTTTAAAATAATGTATCATCTGGCATAATATTATTAATAAATATTACGAGTCAGTCTGTAACATCCCACTGCTGGGCATAAGCCTCTTTCTCCATTTAGAAGGACTAGAACTTAATCCACCACGCTGCTCTACTGCAGGTTGGCGGATTAATATTACCTATTATATAATCGGTTCTCTATTTAAATTGTGAAACTTTTACTAATCTATGCTAATAAATCGGGAGCCGGTTTTTTTGTTCGGGTGTAATGCGAAAACTACTAAACCGATCGGAATAATACTTATATTATAAGATGCAGCGTGTTTCGGAGAAGGTTTTAGTATATAATATGTCGGTGATTACTTATCGTGTAAAAAATATGGACGGACAGAGATCGCTAGGAGTAAATAAATAATTAATTATTCATTATTAATAAATAAAATAACTAATCGCCAGCTGTCGTAACTTGAAATGGAAGAGTCTCATGTAACGGTCAAAGTTGTTTTCGTTATGCGTTTGCGTCAATTATGCGAGTGAGGTGAACCGAGCAAGTAAACTTGCGACTGAAAATATTACTCTAATATTATTTCACTTTTTTTAATTTTCACTTAAAAAGATATGAAGTTTAAATTTAGAATAAAAATAAATTCTTTTTTGCTGTCAGTATTTTTTTGTAATATTAAATTTTGTGTCAAACTTTGAAACAAAACATTCTTAGCGTCGTAATTTAAAAAAAAAACGTAGCTATTATGTTTTTTTTTACAATTTACGCTTACCTATACTCAAATAAAGAATCGAATTTTGAATAGAATTAATTTACTTATGCTGATAATTCATAGTTTATAATTTTATTTTTATTGTTACTTAAAAAGAAAATCGCGTTATCTTTTAAGAAAAAAAAATAATTAAAGACATTGTACTAATATTTACTCAAAGGACAGATTATTTAGTCTGGTCAATCGCTCGTTTGCAAACGCCCAGACCAAGTTGGTATCATGCAAACTTTTTCAATAATTCCTTGCTTTCCGCTTTATACCCACGATTAAGGGAGAACAAAAAGGGAAATAACAAAAGAAACGTTTTATGAGAACCAAATCGGTTTGAGATTTTTTTGGAAAATTTTAATTTAACAAACAAATTAGTTTAGTGCCATTTATATGCAATTGCAATTAGTTGTTAAAATTGTTTAAAGCAACATTATGAATAGCTAGCTAATCGCTTAGCTAACGCTATACCTTAAAATAATTTGCGCTCATTAGAACACAAATTAACAATTATGTTTCAAATAAATATGATTCATGATATCAAACGTTGTTATTGAACTCAAAAAAATATTTTACTTAAATTTGATATGTTACATTGGTTTTATGAAATAAATAAATAACTGGTAAGAATTTTGGGGGAAAATATATGAGAACCTTACAATAAATCGTATCACTAAACTGTACCTACCTTTAACTACAGAAGCATGAGAAATCTGTATCATGAATGAGAAAACACATAACCCTCACAAAGCCAGCAAAAAAAGTAACAAAATTTATCCATAGTCCATACTCACCATTTTCACAGTTATACCATAAAAGGATAATATCAATTATTGTTTCTAAGTAGAAGGTAGATTAATACAAAACGTAATTTATGCTAAATTTCAAATTACTATTTCCCCAATAAACAATAATTATTCCTCCTTTGTGGAGTGACCGAGCCATCGCGACAAAATAATCGAATATATTATCATACAATCGAGGTGAAATCTACCACTAAATCGAACTTGCTCGAAGTTATCGTTAATAAAGGCCCATCAATACTTAATTTTCAGCTTCGATAATTTCGTCGTATTCGTTAATAACCGTGTAATTATCACCATAGATATTAATCAACTTTAGGTCAACATTTTGTGGATATAGATATTTAATGACTACTAAGTACTTTTATATTTAATTTATTTTTATTTTTATACTTAATACATCATTTGGTACCTCTGCATAAAGCGTAAATCGATTCGAACTCTGTCACAGAGCGCTCATATTCCGTGCCGAAACCCGTACTGAAAGTATGTATTGTTTAATACAATGAAAAAAGATATCGAATAAAATATATGTTAAACGAAAATATCGTGTGTTAGTAGTGATTAAATAGTACTTTTAAATATTAATAAATAACATATCAAAGCATTACGTCAGTATAATAACAAGTTTTAAGTTAGTAGGTACGTGACAACTTTTATTAACTGTTGCCTTGCTTTCGGATTATTATATGGAGATCTTCTTTAGACTATACTAAAATTATGAAAACCAAATCTAGCTTATTTGTTTAACCCATTTTCAAGAACCAGCCAATAAAGAGGAGTGGCGACTTGTTCTAATGTCACCAGACCTTAATATATGAATGTCATTTCTGTCAAAAACGTACAGGTTGATAAGGTACCTACATCAAAAATTTATAAAGATACAAATAGAAACTCCTTTCTTGTTCGTTAAAAGTCAACACCTTTTATGATAGTCTAATACTTCCTGAACTTTTTAAACTATCATTACACCTTTAAAATTATCTTAATAGAGTAGAAAATAAATTAAAAAGTTAAGTCTTTCACTGTAAAACGCCTAGAAAGCTGTTAGCAGAATATTCTGAGAAACTAATTAAGTTTGTAATATAAGAAAATTGCTGACACTTCGCAACCTCTTTACGTTTAACGATTAAAATTTAATTAGTTGTTATTATTATCATTATTAAGTTATGTTTATTTAGGCATTATCATAGTCAGTATAACTTAAAAATTTTAAGTTATTTTAAGTTAGTAGTTTTAAGTTTAAGTATTTTAAGTTAAAATACTTTCCACACAATTCACGTTAAGTCTCAACACGTAACAATTACTCGTAAATAACAAAGTCAGTAACAAACACTTGTTTGCCGACCTGGTCGTATCAAACAAAGTTAGTATGTTTGATACAACCAGGTCGGCAAACAAGTGTACGGCTCGACTGATGATGATAAACGAATACCGTAGCCTATAGACGCCTGCAATACCAGAAACATCGCAAACGCGTTGCCGACCCTTTTTTTTACGTGGGGAAAATCCATCATGGATACCTTCGGCGCGGGGGCGCCAGCGGGTCATGTCAGACTGCTACTGACTAAAAACCACCACGTGTGAACCGTCGTCCGCCTGGGTGGGGCGAGATGGGGTCGCGCTAGCAGTCGCCACCTCGCCCCGGCGGCAGGCCCGGACGTTCAAACGTCCGGGCCTGCCGCCACAAAGTTGGGATGGCCTCGCTCACAATAAGGCCACCCCGCACGCGTTGCCGACCCTAACTCAAACCCTCCCAGCAGCTCTGGTTACCTTACTCACCACAGGAACACTAAACTACTTGAAAGCAGTGTTATTTAGCTATGATCTTCAGTAACACCGAGGTACTTCCCTAGTCGGGCTGCTCCAGATTTTGAGCAGGATTTCCTGCTGTGCCCTACCTCAGTAAAAAATCTGTGCTCGATTTACTAATTTTTAAACCTTTCAAATAACTAAGTATTTTTTAAATATAAAATCGATAGACAAAACATGCTATAGTTGTATATTTTTGAGAGCAATTTAAAAGCTTCATTGTCCAGTTGTTGTTCCAAACACATATTGTCGTTAAAGCTCTTGACACTAACATAAGTATTTTTGCCAGTTTTGACATTTCGATACCATTCACTGTAAAATCTATGCGTCATTTTAGCTAATCAGAAACAGGCACCGTCTAGTAAAAACTTGTTGAATAAAGAAAGAAATTTTTTTAAATCAAAATTGATTTTTTTAAATCTTAAGCTGGTAGTGCGTGTCATGTGGTACCGTATAAATCTAATTGAAATCTGACGACTATTTTTTCGTTGACCTACGTTGTATTTAATATACCGCATAGCTTTTCACCAGATATACCGATTCTGATGATTCTTGTTTTAATCGAAAACTGATACTTGTTTAGTACCTAGTTCCATTTAAATTTGATCGAGATCCGATGACTACATTTTGAGTAATCTTCGATAACGGTGGATTACTTTACTATTTTGCATCTACTTAGGTAGTATTACTTGTCGATGTAATGAATTTTTTTTTTTTTTTTGTTTGCGAGAAAACACAATTATTCTCTGCAGAATCTACACTCCGAACCAATGGTAGCTTCACTTTGAACGGTAATAATAATGAAAATTTTAATTTTTAAGCTCACGATTCTTAATACGGTGCTTTTGAACCCTTTTTGAATAAAATTATTTTTTATTTTCATTTTGATATAAAATTGTCTAGAAAGAAAAGAAGTTAGACGTACCTACAAATCTTCTATAAAGTTATACAACAAAAAAAATTACTGATAGTAAGAACTTTTTATATACGCTACAAAAAATTACGAGTAAATTTAACTCAGGTAAGCTGGCGCCTTCGCTAAAAGCCATTCTAGTGTTTCCTCGAAGAGTGCTTCTCTGTTGATATTGGAAATTTTAGATACATTACTCCAATTATGATTGATCAGGTTCAGTGGAAAATTTATGAAAACCTTAACTTAGGCACAGACAACTGTGTGTGTGTGTGTGTGTGTGTGTGTGTGTGTGTGTGTGTGTGTGTGTGTGTTTGTGTGAAAAAATTGTTTATATTTTTTTAATAACATATCACATACCACTATTTTTAATTTATCGTGTGTAAGTGAAATCACAAAAATAGTATTAACTACATCGAAATAATAAACTGGTATTTGCGTAGGGATTGCAATACCGCAAAGCGAATCCCGCAATCCCACGGGAAAACAGTATTTATGGCCAAACTATGTATAATAATAAGATTCACTGTATTTGAAGATAACTAAGAATATGAAAGCTACGTTTTAACTACCACAATTAATTAGTTTTGTTCGAGATTTACCACGTCTACGACTAGATAGCGCAAGTAGTAGATTAAATCGCGGTGGCAAAATTATTTCGTGTTAGTATAAGGCCACTATACATTTGAGTAATTTTTGAACAATGCAATATATCAAGTTTAAGCATCTCTAGTACTGGTTTTATATGTTCTCCTGGTTGGGTTGGATAAGGTTTTGGGAATTAACACTGATAAAAAAAACGAATTTAAAAATACAATAAAAACTAGTTGAAAAAAGTGGTCACCCATCCAAGTACTGACCGTCACGACGCTGCCGCGTTACCGGTCACTCAAATTTTCCCCCTCATGCGCCTAAAGAAGTTTCACTTCAAAAACAAAAATAAATGAACATTTCCATGAAACCGTTAATTAGTGCTGGCGTCGACGGTCCATCGATAGCGGTACTTCACAACTCACTGATTCGCATTAAAAGTGGTGTTTGGACACAGAATATCACTGATACAAACCAATATCAAACGATTTGATGTGGAATACGTAACGATACGTGCGTACCTAATATGTTTAAACTAGTCGCTATGTATCAATTAGTAGGATCTCTTCTACCTCGTATTTGCAATAAATTGTAATATTGCAATAAATAATATTAAAAAAATAAATATCTTATAACATACACTGAGGTAGGGCACAGCAGGAAATTTCCTGCTCAAAATATGAAGCAGCCCGACTGGGGTAGTACCGCGACCTTACAGAAGACCACAGCTAAATAATACCTTTTTCCAAGCAGTATTTTGTTCCTGTTGGTGAGCAAGGTGACCAGAGCTCCTGGGGGGGATTGGGGATAGGGTAGGCAACGCGCTTGCGATGCTTCTGGTGTTGCAGGCGTCTATAGGCTACGGTCTTACCATCAGGTGAGCCGTACGCTTGTTTGCCGACCTAGTTACATAAAAAAATATATATACACACGGTCGTCTGGCCCTATGATAAGCAACTTAATGCTTGTGTTACAGGTAACAGCCAACTGTTATAAGTGCAGTGACCCCGCTATCTGCTCCGTGGATTGCGAGTTCGTTTCCCGCCCCTAGTCTGGGTGAAATATACTTATTAATATATGTATTATGAATATGTATTTATCAAAAAAAAAAAACAGTAAATACCTTTAACACAAGCATTAAGTTGCTTGCTTACCTTAGTAACAGATGACTGCGTATGTTAAAAATATTTATTTATTTAATTATTTACATCAGAGGTATATTATCCTGACCAACCTGCAAAATATTAGAACGACACAATTAACCTTTATAGAGAAACGCTTCAGTTCTTCCAACTTTGGCTCTTCTCCTAAAGAAGTACCTAACTATAAAGTTATCATATTGTATTTTACCTTAATTTTTAAAATGGTTTTTGAACATAACTATGACATCTCTCATGTACACCTGATAGCGATCGTTACCTACTCATAGTAAGGAATATATCCACCAACCCGCATTGGAGCAGCGTGGTGGATTAAGCTCTGATCCTTCTCCTACATGGGGAAAGAGGCCAATTACAGTGGGATATTACAGGCTGAAGCGTAAGCGTATGACATCTCTCTCTTTGTTTAAAAAGTCGTCTCCTTTTTGTAACAAACCAACATTCGACAATTTGTTAAATATTTATGATAATACTAGCGACCCGCCCCGGTTTCGGACGGTTACAAAAACTATCAATGTTCCTCTTCTATATTATGTATGTATTATAGATATAAACCTTCCTTTGGAATCACTCTATTTACTAAAGAAAACCGCATCAAAATCCGTTGTGTAGTTTTAAAGATCTAAGCATATATAGGGACAGACAAACAGCGGAAAGCGACTTTGTTTTATAATGTAGTGATCCTCACATCTTAGATTGCATTTGTGATTATTCAGCCAGTTATGCGACTTGGAGATCGGATCAAGATTTGACTCTTTATTGGCGTAAGCATTTCAAGCGAGGTTGCTCTTTGATGTGATTTGTCGCTTCTTGATACCTTAGATTCAGAATCAAGACAGGAATAAACAAAAACAACCTAAATTAGACTCTAAAACCATGTATTCTGGTCTATTTTTGATTGCACATGTGATTGAAATGTTACTGAGCTTACTCAACTTATCAAATTATTAAGACTAATATTTTGATTCATCAATGCAAGAGGAATGTAAATTAATTAAAACATGGTTTCAAATATCCAGACGTTATATGATTTTATGTATTATTTGACTAACGGATCGGTATTGACTTTTAGCTTATGGAATAAGTGAAGATCATACATTATGTATTATAATAAAGGAATATTTCATTCTTTTTCTTTTATACCTATTCATATTTTTCAATTGCTTCAGCCTGATTTAGACCAAACGAACAAAGAGCTAGAGCTAGAACAAGAGCATTCTTTCTTGATCTTCAAACACTCGTATTCATACATATAACAACGAAAGAATGCTCTACGCCTGTTTACACTAAAAGAATTTGATAAGAATTTGATATAGTGGGGATAGAATGAGCATTCGCTCGTCTGATGTAAATCGACCATTAGATATTATTATCTTTGACAAATGTTTGTTTCTCGTCATAAACAAATATATTAATATCAGTGACAAACAGAAAAGGTAATACATTGACATACCTAAATATTGTATAACGATTCAGCCTGAAATATCCCACTGCTGGACATAGTCCTCTTTCCCTATGTAGGATCTAGGAGAAGGATCGTAGCTCAATCCACCACGCTGCGCCACTGTGGATTGGTGGATTTTAGATCCATACATGGATAAAATAGATAATGTTTTAAGAGTGCGCATAATGCAAAATTACCATCTTCTATTTGTTTTGACATGAAAAGTTCCAGACCAAATCTTAAAATAAAAATATATGACAAACTACGTGATATTTGCAAGGGTTGACCTTTATCAAAAACATAAAATAAGGAAATTTCCTCGATAAAATATAATCACGAAGTAACCTCTAATTTTTATATTTTTTCTATTTATACTCGATATGGTTATGACCATTAAGACAAAAATTTGATAATTAATTACATTTAAATATGAGTAAAGGCTATGCTTAGGCATTTAATGTAATTACTTTTAGTTTCGGAATTATATACAAAATAACATATTTGTCGTTTTTTACATTCGTAATGCGCTCAAAACTATATCGTCTATCGCACTCTGACACGAGGCTTTGTGTATATTTTGTTTCATCGGGCGCGCGGGTGAAATCTGATTTTTTGCTCGCCTTATGCACGCTCTTAACATACTAGCAGGTTATAGATTTTATGTTTTTTTTTTTTAATAATAAATACAGATTTTTTAAACGAACACTTTTGTGCCTACCTTTGAACCTTGTCCAAAAACTGTTAAATAAAATTAAAATTGTCTTCAAATATAAGTAAATGTTCTTACGGCTGGTTTACACGGTGCGAGCTGCTGCGTGGCGAGTTAGACAGCTACTCGGTTTGCAACTCGCACCGAGTAGCTCGGCTCGCCTTTGCTGTCTACACGATACCAGCTACTGCCCAGTCCGAGCCGAGTCGCGATGTCGATTGAATTTATAATTTTATCATTTATTACTTATCTTAAAAGAAGTTTAAACGTAATAGAAAAAAAACCGGTCAAGTGCGAGTTGAACTCGCGCACCGAGGGTTCCGTACAAACATGTAGGTATATAAGTAAAAGTTATGGTATTTTGCTGCTAAATGAAATACATAACATTACAATGTGGAAAGTTGGAGGAGCATAAATGTAAGACAAAGGTATCTTTATCTTTTCAGTAATCCTTTAATTTATATTAAATAAAATAAATAATTATATAAAATAAAAATAGCCATTATTTCTATTACTATTAAAATTTCAATTAATAATAGCGTAAGTATTCTTAGTTTAAACATATGTTATCTATAATATTAACCTATGTATATATTTATTCTATACTCGGATAATTAACTCGTCTATATAATTATTTATAACATCCACTACAGCCTATCACAGTCCACTGTTGGCCTCCACAAGTTCGCGCCCGACATTATGACGCGAACTCATGTGTTTTGCCTATAATCACCACACTGGGCAGGCGGGTTGGTGACCGCAGGGCTGGCTTTGTCGCACCAAAGACGCTGCTGCCCGTCTTTGGCCTGTGTATTTCAAAGCCAGCATGGATGGTTATCCCGCCATCCGTCGCCTTTTTAAGTTCCAAGGTGGTAGTGGAACTGTGTTATCCCTTAGTCGCCTCTTACGACACCCACGGGAAGAGAGGGGGTGGCTACATTATTTAGTGCCGTAGCCACACAGCACTTAATTAATATTACTAATAGTAATAGTCGCCTCTGTGGCGTAGGCCTCTCCTAAACCTTTCCATGTATCCCTTTCCCGTTCTTTCCGTTTACATAGCGGTCCACATCTCTGGTTGAAGATATCTCTCCACCTTTTACTTGGTCTCCCTTTTTTCCTTGACCTGTCTCTTGGTACCCATTCTGTTAGGCAATCCTTTAATTTATATTAACACATAATTATCATTTATTTTATATTTTAAACAACTTTGTTCAATACATTTTTTCTCGTAAAAAAGACAATTAACGTGATAATACAATGATAAGATTTCATCCCCTCGCACATATTCTCGGGTATAAAATTATAAATCGAAAAATATAGATCCTATAAAAAAATTGATAAGAACCAAAATTGTAGGAAATTTAATTTTAAACAACTTTTGTAATAACAATTTTTCGTGTAACATTGAAAATAAACGAGTTATTCAAGAGACAAAAAATTAGCCTGTAAATCAAGATGAAGCAACAAGTCTGGTAGCCCTACTTTTTAAATTTAAACTACCAGTGACCTCCCCCAACGAATTCCGAAGGAAAATTCGGCTGCCCCATTTCAAAACCTAGTAAGTGTGACTGACAAAATTTTACAGGAGACCAAAAAAAACATGTTTTGTGCTAGCCCTTCTGAACTATTCAGTACCTGTTGATGAATTGATGTTTCGTAAAAAAGCTACTATGAAAGCTATTATTTGATATATTTATTAATTTGCTAAGCCATTTAGGACAAGTTTTATAAGTCTTACTAATTTTGAAAATAAACATCTATTAAAATTTAAATTTCTTGTACAACTTTACAACCTAGTAAGAGCTCTCACTGTGTTCTAAAATGGTTAGCGTGATCAACAATGTATCGATTTTTGTAGACCAAAACCTAGCAAGATCTATTACTAGGTTTTGACTGGGTTCATCTAAACGCAATGTGACGATTTGTCTAAATTAAACATAGTAAGTATATACCCATCTGTCATAATGATAAGTTTATTGTACTATAAGAACGGTATTGTAAAGAAAACCATAATAAATATTTAAAAAAAATTTAATTGTACCTAATTAAATAAAAAATAAAGGTTGACAGACAGACGGACAACAAAGTGATCCTATAAGGGTTCCGTTTTTTCCTTTTGAGGTACGGAACCCTAAAAAGGTATTATATAACTTTGTTTGATATAAATTAAACACTTAAAAATTCTCCACAAATAATATGATAATTATAAAAAATGTATATATGAATTTTTCAACTAAAATCGAACTCATTTTTATTAGTGTCCGACCGAAAGTTCGGTTTCGGCCGAGTTTCGGCCAAAAATCAAGTTCCGGCCAATTTTATTATGTCGGGTTTATCTCAGGTTATTGTGTTGGTTTTTTTTTATTTTTAATTTTTTTTTTATTAATTAAATTTGATGGCGCTCTATTTCTCTCTTCTCGCCAATTTAGATTCATTACTGAAAAAACTCTTTCATCTAAAGCTTAAGTGGTGGGAACGGAGATTAAATAAGAAATATATTTTTTTATATTTATATACATTTGGTTTATTCAGTAATTATAAATCGTTTCCATCATCCGTTTTAACTTATTTGTACCGTTAAATAGTTAAGTACCCTTAATGAGTATTTTCAATTTTGTTTTACGCATCACAGTAAAGATTGAAAATAAAGTATTTTCACATGCTTTATTTGTATGCAAAAGTATAAAGTATATTTACCAAAAATAAAGGAGGATACATTATTATAAAGTATAGTCGACAGACCTATATACACGTGTAAGTTTTTTATATCTAAACTACATAAATATCTAGCTTATAGAAAAACACTCGATGTATGGAAAACATCGATGTATTTTTTGATATATAGGTATCGATATTACATCGATGCCACTATCCGATGCATTGAATCAAAAAAAAAAATTAATGTATTTTTGAAGTGAAACTTCTTTAGAATCGTTGTGATTTCAAACCGGATGCAACGACAGGGAAGGCAGCGCCGCGCTGCGGCCGGGCCGCGCTGCACGCCGCTAATTTTAAATTAATTTTTTTTTAATTAGTTTGGCAAAGAAGTTACACTTCTATCGTGTGTGAATCGCACACACACATTTTTTTTCAATGTCCATCACTGTGCCGAACGCGTCCAAACGATGCGAGCGACGGCCGAGCCGCCGTCATGTGCGAGATGCTGCCGAGCGAGCAGGCGAGTGATTGAAAACAAAAAAGTTTGAAGTAACTCGGTTGCGAGCTACTGACCAACTCGCACGTGCGAGTTACTCGTAATTCCCGTTCACACGGTGCGAGTTACTGCAGTGCAGCTACTCGGAAGGCTGACTCGTACGCTAGCTCGCACCGTGTAAACCAGCCGATGCGAGCTACTGACCAACTCGCACGTGCGAGTTACTCGTAAGTTCTGTTCACACGGTGCGAGTTACTGCAGTGCAGCTACTCGGAAGGCCAACTCGCACGCTAGCTCGCACCGTGTAAACCAGCCATTAGTAAAAATATTTTTACGCACTAGAACTTAGAAACAATAAGGTATATTATTTGAATAAAAAAGCTCGCTTTTTTAATAAAATGCATAAGTTTTACTCATACACATATGTTTCTTATACATATATTAATATATTTTATTTAAAAAAATAAGGATCTCAAGTTTAATATAAAAAGGTTAGTTCAACACCAATTTTGCATCATCTACTATCTATAAAACGAGTCTAATTGCTGTTATCTTCAAATCATGTCATCTTCACGCACTGCAAAGCGGAGAGTTACAAGTAAGACGAACAAGAAAATTAATAACGAAAAAAAATTATGGGATGTAGTTGTGTTTTTCCAGCATAAAGTCCTAAGATGACCTCTATTTCAATTTTAGCGAGTGGGCAAACAAGCGTACTGCTCACCTAATGGTAAGCGATTGCCTTAGCCTATAGACGCCTGCAACACCAGAAGCATCGCAACCGTACTGCCTAAGCAACCCTCGACCCTCTTCAGGAGCTCTGGTCCCCTTACTCACCAATAGGAACACAAAACTGCTTAAAAGCAGTATTATTCAGCTGTGATCTTCTGTAAGATCGAGGTACTACACCAGTCAGGCTGCTCCAGATTTTGAGCAGGAAATTTCCTGTTGTGCCCTACCTGAGTTTAACATACGTATCAAGTGTAAATGACTTGTTTTGCGACTACTCTCCGCCTGCACAAATATATTATATGTCATGCTATGCTATAATTATTCAACACTAGCCGACCCGTGCCCACTTCGTTGGGCGTTAATTATCTTTTTCTTTGTGATGCATTACCTATGTTGTGTAGTTCTTAGTATTTACTAAGTTCTATTAGGTTCATTGCTTATAGCAAGTATTGGACGTATACACTCGTAATAATATCATGTATTTATTATTTTCAAATTACAGAACCAAATAACATACTAAATTTTATAGCACTTATACGCCGTCCGGCGACTAATTAGCTTTTTGACAGCTCACGCCTATAAATTAGTTTTTTTTTCCGGAATAACGTACTAAAAATTTTACAGTAATGTCATACTTTATTGACGATTTGATTGATTGAGTGAAGTACCCTGTGCATAACAAACAACCACAGACTATGAAAGAGTTCTTGAAATAATAAATCGTTAATAAATCGACCATATGATAAAAATAATTTTACGTCATGTGATTATTGTTTCTATAAATTTAATACAAAAAAGGAAATAAAAATAGTATCTATGACCCCCAAGATTGATTACTTGCAAGGAATTAAGTCGAAATCTTGAAATTTAATTGCAAACCAAGAATATAGAGCAATAACTCTGTTAATTCATTTATTTATTATTTATATATTTCATTTATAATTAAAAAAACTAATAATCGCATAAATAAATAATATTTTTAAATTAAATGTATTTAATTAATTCGATTGAAAGTTCTTCTTAAATAAAATCGATTATTATTTCGAATCGAATAAATAACGTGTGAGGCAGTCACTAATGTCAAAATTTCTTGAAGTGTCAAAAAGATCATTAGTCGCCGGACGGGGTATAAATAAATAATATGTTACTTCAACGCCATCTATCAAAAATCCCGAAAACGACGTCGATAGACTAATAAATAGTCTTCTAATGGCGATAGATGGCGGCGAGAGATGGTAGTAGATTTACCATTTTTGAGTTATATTTTTATCTTTTTCCTTTTATCTTGTCACTCCTGAATAGTGTAGCTTTCTGTTAGCGAAAGAATTTTCATGATCGGATCAGTATTTGCGAAGATTACCCCGTATACACAAACAAAGTTATAAACTTTACCTCTTTATAATATTAGTATAGATATAATAGATAATCACATGACGTAAAATTATTTTTATCATAATTATGATCGATTTATTATCGATTTATTATTTCAAGAACTGTTTCATAGTCTGTGGTTGTTTCTTATGCACAGGGTGCTTCACTCAATCAATCAAATCGTCAATAAAGTATGACATTACTGTAAAATTTTTAGTACGTTATTCCGAAAAAAAAAACTGTAATTTATAGGCGTGAGCTGTCAAAAAGCTAATTAGTCGCCGGACGGGGTATAGTGCACGTGACGATATATTTCAATAATGCAATTTGCTTTCAGATCGACGAAGTGTTAGACAAAAATAAAATAGAGAAATATTTGTATTGTAATATTGAAAAATCGAAATAAATATCCCGAAATTTTAATTACCTGTAAGTAATGTATCTAAGCCGATAAAATAAAACAGAAAGTAAAGAGAAGAAAGTAAGACTGAAGCTAAAGATACAAAAAATTATGATAAACACAAATTAGAATTATTTCTGAAAAGACTAAACAACAAATAATAACTATAAGAAATATTAAAACAGAAGTAGTTATAGTACTTAGTAGAAATTAAAATGCAAAAATAGTTTTGAAGAAAACTTTTGACCAAAACTACGTCCGGAGTACCGATAAAGTAAAACAGAAAGTAAAGAGAAAATATATAAAATAAAAAATAAACGGCAGCGGGCGCCTACAGCGATGAATAAAATCGTAATAATATCGTGTATTTATTATTTTAAATTACAGAACCAAATATAATACTATAAAGAACAAATTTTAAACCACTTATATAAATAATATGTTGCTCCAACGCCATCTATCAAAAAGCGTAAAAACTTCGTCATCGATAGATTCAAATAGACAGTAAATATGTGTGATGTGTGGTTCTTCCTGGCAGGTCCAAGGGCCTGTCTGGGTGCGGGCATCCAGGCTTTGCCTGCTTACCCGGGCCTGTCCTCTCCGGCAGAACCACTGCCGGGTGCTTTGTTTTCGGTCCAATGGGCCGAGGATACGCCGACCTAAGTGAGCGTTACCCTATGAGTTAATTGTTTTGTAGGTTGTTCGTCAGTCCGGTTATTTACGCAGTCTCCCCTGCGTCGTCCTCCTCGTCGCCACTGTCACCTGCATTGGTGTTCTGCTGCATCTGCAGCAGGAGCTCACGAGGTAGTGGACGCCCGTCCGGCGGTCTTGCGTGTAGCGGGGCAATTCCGTGGAGGTGTACGCACGCACCTTTGTCCGCGCGAGCGAACATAGTGCGCGCTAGGTTGCGGACATACTCCTCCACGGTGGGCGTCCTGGTGTCTCTGTGGATGACGTCGTTTCTGACGTACCTCGGAGCTCCTACTATCAGACGCAAGCAGCGGTTCTGCTGGACCTGCAGCCTCCTGGCCTGGCTCGCGGAACAGAGTGCGTACCAGGCCGGGGCCGCGTACGTCAGGCGCGAGCGGACGTAGGCACCGTAGACCATCAGCTTGGTTCTGAGGGGCAATCTCGATGTGAGCACGGGGCGGAGCATCGACCGGGCAGCCGCTGCTTGGTTCACCGCCCGATTAACGGTGGGCACCATGTGCAGCCTCCGGTCGATGTGGCACCCCAGATACCTAACTGAGGTCTTCCACTCTACGGCCTGTCCTCGTAGCTTGAGTTGGCGTAGCGGCCTGGAGCCACCGGTCAGCAGAGCGGCCGTCTTCCCCACATTGACGGCCATCCTCCACTTGTCCAGCCACTCCGGTAACAGGTCCAGCAAACGCTGCATCTTATTGGTGGCGACGATTTGATGGTAGGACGACGCGAAGAACGCACTGTCGTCCGCGTAAAGGGCCAGCAGCACGTCCTCCTCCCCCTCACGAAGGTGTTCTCGGAGAGTGGGAACGTCGTCCGTGTACACCGCGTATAAATGCGGCGACAAACAGCTGCCTTGGGGTACTCCAGCTCGGATGGGGCGGGGTTGGGAGTCCTCGCCTTCCACCGAGACGTAAAACTTTCGGCCTTCCAAGAATGACGCTACCACCCGCACATACGCGGGCGGTGCTGTCGTATCGATGATCTTGGCCAGGAGGCCGGCGTGCCACACACGGTCAAAGGCCTTCTCCATGTCGAGAAAGACCCCGACCGTGCAGTGCCGGTTGTTCCACTCACTGGCCAAGTGTCCGATGACCCTCGCCAGCTGGAGCGTCGTCGAATGACTGCTGCGGAAGCCAAACTGCTCTTCGCGCACGGGCAGATGTGGCGCAAGTCTCCGCAGCAGTAGACGCTCGAACAGCTTGGCGATGTGCGAGAGTAGCGTGATCGGCCGATAGTTTTGTGGGTATCTCCTGTCCTTCCCCGGCTTGGGGATGACAACGATTTTCCCGTTCTTCCACGCCTCGGGGAAGTGTCCGGTCTGGAGTATCCCATTGAATGTCCTCGTGAGCGCTGCGAGGCATCCCGTAGGCAGCTGCATCAGCGCAGCAGTGGAGATCCCGTCCGGTCCTGGCGCCTTCCGCTTGGGTAGGCGGATGACTGCCCTTCGTAGCTCAGACAGGGAGATGAGCTTTTCTCCCTGGAGTGTCGGAGTAGGGTCGGATAGGAATCGTTCCACGGTTTGGTGGACTGCTGCGTGATGTCGGACGACGTTCTCATCCGTCGTGTTCGGGGGATTCGGGGTGAACTGTTTTTCCATATATTCCGCCAGGATCTCCGCTCTGTCGCTGGCGGAATATCTTCTGTTACCCTCTTCATCTAGCAGAGGGTACACAGGTACATCTTGTTTGGTGAGCTTCTTACAGAGGCTGTATAGATTCGTGTCGTGCTCGGATGCTCGATCGATGGTCGTCTCCCATTCCGACTCATCGAGAGCCACGAGCGCACGAGATACCTCCTCTGTAAGGCGGTTTAGGTCACGCTTCACCCTCGGGCAGCGAGTGCGCGCCCAGAGCTTCCGCAGTTGGCGCCTCCTCCGGATCTTCTCGCGGAGTGAGCTCGGCAGTGGTTCCCTATATCCCGGCGACGGGTTCGTGGTTGTGGAGGCCGCTTCTTTGGCCTCCTGTATTGCAATGGTAATTTTTCTTGTCGCCTCCTCGACGTCGGCAGGCTCGGTTATAGGAACAGTGAGCTCAAACCCCATGAGTTTGGAGGTGAAGCGCTCCCAGTCCGTCCGCGTTCTGGATGGACGGGGCACTGCGAAATCTCGATGTAGGGTGAGCGTGACTAGCACCGGCAGGTGTTGTGTGTCGAGGTCGTACATGACCTCGACATCAAAGGGCCATTTCATGTGTTGATGCAGCACGATGTCCAGGACGTCCGGCTGCATGTTGGGGCTGGTTGGTATGTGGGTCGGCGCTCCCGGCCCTACGACCCCGTAGCCCAGACTTTCGCTGTGCTCGAGCAGTTGCCTTCCGGCCGGGGTGATGACGCGAGATCCCCAGACTGGGTGTTTCGCGTTTAGATCACCCACGACTAGTGTAGGCTTCTGCGAGCTAAAGAGCGACTGGACATCCGTGCCGCAGAAGGTCTCGCCGGGTGGTTTGTAGGCGGCATAAAGTAGGAGCTCCTCATCCTCGGCCCACACCCGTACGCCCTGCGTCCTCACGCTCATGTACGGTGTGTGGACTAACTCTTCGTGGACTACGTCTCTCCGCACCAGGGCCGCCGTACCCCTATAAGGGTAGCCCCGGGGTGAGACCTCATCTCGTCGGTACACGAAGAAATTAGGTATGAGGAGCTCGACCTCTCCAGAGAGTTTTGTCTCGCCCAGGAGGATGACATGGATATCCTGCGACCGGGCGAGACGAGTCAGCTCCCTGACGTGGCCTCTAATGCCGCCTGGATTCCAGTAAAGAATTCTTAGCTGGAACGTAATTGTGTAAGAGCGGCGATTCCAGCTGTGATTGCAGGTATAATATCCTGGCCCTGTGTATAGGCAATCAGGATTTGGCTGAGTGCTTCTATAAAAATTTTGACCAGCTCCTTGGTTTCTGGAGCTGGTCTTTGGCGAAAAGCCACTGTATCACGACCTCCGTCCGATGATTGTGGCTTGGGTAGGGGTAGTTTCTCCTCGGACGCCTGTTGCTGTTGTCTCGGCTGAGGTGTTGAGGCAGCCGCAGGTTCGGCGCGAGCGGGCCTCGGAGCCCTTTTGCCTCTCTTCTTCTTTTTCTTTTTTGGGGCCTTTCCTCTTTCTGTCGGTGGGTTGGCCAGCGGAGCTAGGGTGGTATTCTTTGCGGCATCTGCTGTCACCTGTACTGTCGCAGCTCCATCCGTAGCGGGCTGCGGTTCCGTCGCCTGTGACGGTACCTCCAGCTGTATTGGGACAGACGCCGCTTTTGGGGGTGGCTTTTCGCTTGTCTTTTCTGGTTTCTGGCCTTGCTTGGGGATATTGGGTTGTCGAGGTGCCACCTTTAGCCCCCTCCGTCTGGCTTCTTTTTTGAAGACCGGGCACCTTCGGTCTTTGGCGGTATGCCCCTTTCCGCAATTGGCACATGTCGGCGTGTCTTTGATTGGGCGCGGGCAGTCCCTGGCGAGGTGATCGCCGGCGCAGCGTACACACCTTTGATTACGGTGACAGTTTGCCGATGCGTGGCCAAACGCCTGGCATCGGTGGCACTGGGGTGGGGCCTTGTTTCCGCGCCAGGCCTCGATGGTTAACCCCGGCATATACAGGAGCTCTGTGATCTTATACAGCTCCTGAAGTTCCGAGGCTTTTTGATGGGCCAGCTGCACAAAGTAGATGCAGCCGTGGCGACCCTTCGTAGGTGGAATCGGCTTGGCGTGTTCCGCAGGGAAGCCTAGCGACTGGAGTGCCGCTATGACCTCCTCTGGTGGCGTATCGTATGGGAGTCCACGGATTGCCACCTTGGATGGCAGGTCGGCGTCTGGGCTATAGCAGTACCAGGTGATTGATTTGTCCTGGTTCATAGCTTCTGTTAGGTATCTTTGTACTGCCCGGAACTCCTCAGCCGATCCGGGCAGAAACCTCACGCCCTTCCCCAATGGGCGTGCGTTGGGGGCACGTCCGAGTAGCTTGCGCAGATTGTTAAAATGGAGTGTCCACTTAGGCAGGTTTTCCACAGTGATAGGTGGGTAACCCGACCTTGGGGTCTTTTCTGGCCTTTGCGCCGCCGGTTTCTCTGCTTGGCTTCGTGGTGAGGCCGGAGCAGCCGCTATTGCGGCGTAAGAGGCAGTGGACGGTCCTGGCTGTGGTGTTGAGGGACGTGAGCCACTTCCTGCCATTTCGATAGAGGGTAGTGCCGCGTAACTCGTTGAGTCACGCGGCCAGGTCCCTTCGGGGTTAAGGGTCGGGTTGCTTGTACCCCGATCCTCTTGAGGTGGTGTTCGTAGCGGCGAGCTATGAGCTATGGCGAGCTGTCGGCGTTCCACAGCACTGACGTCGCTGTCGGCCATATTTTCATCGCTGGTCGATGGGGTCGTCTCGGTGCGTATTTTTAGACGCTTTTCGTCTTCTTTATTTGTTGGCGATTCCGGCGAGGAGTACTCTGACCGAGTGCGCTTCGGGCCTTCTGCGCTCGCTGTAGACTCAGCTACAGCGGCTGCGAAGTCCAGGTCGGCGCCTCCGAGATCCTCCTCGGGCGCCTCGGATGTCCGGGCGGGTAATAGTACTCTAATTCGGGGGCGGGGTGCAGGGGGGGCGGCAACACGTTCGACTGTATTGTCGGACATGTCGCGCCTCACCACCGTGCGGGGTATTCCCGATTTTCCGCCGCGTACTCGCGGCCTCTGTTCTAAGGGTGGGGGTGGTTCTCCCCCCTCAGACATGGTTTTAGAGGTAGTCCAAGCTTCAACGTGTCCCTATACGCTTCCGGTAGAAAACCTCCGCGTAAGGTAATCCTAATGCTTGGGCTTAACTCCTTGTAATGGATGCTGCAGGAGTCTTTGCACAAGAAAGACGTGCAGGATCCTATAGCGTCCACTTCCCTGCGGGGACAGTGCACCACGCAACTGCGCCGGCCGCTTCCTCAAGTGGAGTCGGGGACTCCACGAGTACAACTGGCACCGGGGGGCTGCGAGGGGCGGTGTAAAACACAAGAAAGATTATAGACGCTTGTTCCAAGTATAGTTCGCGAGCTTCGGTCACCCGCCTGCCACCTGCGTTACCGGGGTCAGGACGGGGTCCAGGGGAGACGACGTGGACGTACTCAGCAAACACTTGGAACCTCCCCCAGTAATAAAATAGAGTATTAAATAGTTAAATCTAACAGCGATAGATGGCGTTCGTTTCTTTGTCATTTTCATAATATATTTTAATATTTTTCTTTTTTACTGAATTTTTTTGTACAATTACAATTAAATATAGCCTATGTCACTCCTGAATAGTGTAGCCTCTCACTATTTTCAGCAAATCAGATAAATATAAATGTTTTAAAATCACCAATTAATTTCTAAGGCAAATAATAATGCTTGATTAGATTGAATTGTTGACACGGCACGTCAGAGGACGCAGGTTCAAATCCTGGTGATTTAAAATTTTTATATATTTTTATCTTTTTCCTTTTATCTTGTCACTCCTGAATAGTGTAGCTTTCTGTTAGTGAAAGAATTTTCATGATCGGATCAGTATTTGCGAAGATTACCCCGTATATACAAACAAAGTTATAAACTTTACCTCTTTATAATATTAGTATAGATTAATTATAACGCTACTTATTTTATGCGAATCCGAAAATCTAGATAACGTCTTAGCATTGATTTATGAATCGACATGACAGCGTTTTTACATTTAAACGAATGGAGAGATACAATAGATGTGACAGATGAAACTTTTTAAACGTTGTTATCAACGACTACAATGTATTGAAGTAAATTGACTAAAAAAACGAAAAATAAATTGATAGTAAATCTAAAAATATCGATGTCAATTGTTCACTTGTTATAAAACCCTGATCAAAAAATGCCACGATGTTATTTAAATCGTAGCGATATACATTAAACACTTCCCGTGTTTAATTTATACGACGTTCCGTGCTCCATGATTTGCCTAATACCCCAATATCGTTTAAAGATTAACGATTAACAATTTTCCCTACCAAGCTTGGGTGAATCGATCCCGTACTAAATTAGGCAGCGGCTGGCTCACGCCTTAAAAAGTCTAACGATAACCTAACTGCTATGAATCGCGTAAAAAACCTGTAACTGACGCTCGTAATTCATTCGTAAAGCACATTTTTCTGCAGTGAACTCACTGTTATTACTTTTTTATCGCAGTTTTCGATTTCTTGGAAAATGTCGCCATTTTTTTCGTTCGTAAAAATAAATCTGACAGTTGGCAAACAGCGTCACCGGCGTCGAAAAACGAAAATTCAAATTGAGTACGCGATGGGGCCATAACAACTGGATGATGCACTGTTTCCATGCTGCCTAATATTTGTAAAGAATACACAGACTTTCTCATGCTTTGAGCGTTTTATGAGTTCGGTCAAATCTGTCACACAAGCTTTTTTGATACTAGCCGACCCGTGCCCACTTCGTTGGGCGTTAATTATTTTTGTGATGCAAATATATAGTAAAGTTTTCATCTCGCTCGTATTTCTGCGACTTGATTTACATATACTATTAATTTTCACTGATTTTTTTGTTTAATAACAATAATATACAGTCTATGTCACTCCTGAATAGTATAGCTTTCTGTTAGTGAAAGAATTTTCATGATCGGATCTGTATTAGCGAAGATTACCCCCTACAAAAAAACAAAGTTAAAAACTTTACCTCTTTATAATATTAGTATAGAAAAAAATGGCCGTTACTGAATGTATATGCCAACCTGTAGTGGAACAGAGTGGTGGATTACTCTCCGATCCTTCTCCTAAATGGAGAAAAGACCTATGCTCTATGAGCACTAGAATTTTACAGACTGAATAATTAAAAAAAAAAACAATCAATATGACGACTTTACTAAAAAAACTACTTATCTGTGTATGTATCCTGACCTGCCTTTCAGTTTATTTACAAAGTATTTTAGTGGGGTTTATAACAGCAAGCCTCTTCATTTCCGCGAGGTGGTTAGTCGACAGCTGGCTTTTATTTAATTCCGCTGTAGCTCTTCTCTGTATTGTACACAGCCTCCGGGCTCGAAGCCTCTCACTGATGAATCTAGATTAAAATTGTCTGGACTGTTATATTAATTACCTAAGAAATAAAATTTATTTGTTACACTTATTTGTTTTAGTGGTAATGTATCTCTCCTTTCAGTAATTTAAGACGGAGTTTTGTCATGTTTTTTAAAATGTTAGATTAACACGGGATTCATCAACTTATTTCTTTGTCGCTTCTCTCCAACATCTAATGGTATCATTCGTATTCCATGGTCACGGAAGAACTTCCGTGTTCTTCCGTGAACATGGCGCATGCAACTGCGCCGAAATATCGGAGCCCCAAATATAAACAGGTAGGTACATGATGACGCCGCGTTGGCGCAGCGGTTACAGCGCTGGATTGCGTTTGGCTGTTGCGCGGGCGGTTGTGGGTTCGATTCCCGCACACGACAACATTTGTATTGGCCATACAGATGTTTGCCGTGGTCTGGGTGTTTGTGCAGTCCTTGTGGGTCACCCCACCGTGCCTCGGAGAGCACGTTAAGCCGTCGGTCCCGGTTGTTATCATATACACCTGATAGCGATCGTTACTCATAGTAGGGAATATATCCGCCAACCCGCATTGGAGCAGCGTGGTGGATTAAGCTCCGATCCTTCTCCTACATGGAGAAGAGGCCTATGCCCAACAGTGGGATATTGCAGGCTGAATCGTGATCGTGATCGAGGTACATGATGTAAATCCCTAAAAAGTGAATTCAAATAATACTATTCAAAACCTACAAATCAAATATTGTTCAAATA
The DNA here is from genome assembly GCA_905220545.2 of Melitaea athalia. Lineage (NCBI taxonomy): Eukaryota > Metazoa > Arthropoda > Insecta > Lepidoptera > Nymphalidae > Melitaea > Melitaea athalia. The sequence continues at coordinate 2,021,783 of HG992185.1, read as the reverse complement.
TTCAATAAAGTTTAATTAAAACCGCAACAAGCACGGACATGCTGAAAAAAAATCACAAATAAAGTCATGTATTCCTGTGTATATGCACCAGGCAGTGCATTTCAAGCAATTATAGCTGTCATCCCCCGGTTGCCGGGATACCGATTAAACCACCCATTAACACCGGCCGATACCATCCGCAGCTTTCAATAAACACAAGACACGTCTCTCTAGGGATTTGATAATCCAGTATGGCACATACATCCACTACATGTGTTTAATTTCGTGTAATTGATTTTATTTAAATCAATATTATAAACATACTTTACTGTAAGACAAAAGAATAACTACTAAAAGATGTCAAAATGGCTGTCTTATTGCTAATAAGCATTATCTTTCAGACAATCTTTGGGCAAAAGATATAAAGGGAATAACACCTATTGGTCTATTTTTACTTTTTTATGTATCAAGTCAAAGAAATACGTAAAACTACTGTATATGTAACTTGACGTTTTAACATAAGCAACGATCTCATATACAATATCTCATATACTAATTCCTATTGTCTTTAATAGACCAATATAGAGAGATAGCATTTTCATAGAAAATCTAAAAGTCAGTGATTGACGACCTGGATACCAGTTGACCTATTCGTAACGTTTTGCATACTAAACGAACGATTTTCAGTTGAACGGTTTTTCGAAAAAATTTCAGGATTGCAATTTTTTGCTATTCGACATTTCACACCAAAAAATATTAATTATTTATCTTTGAAAGTAGTTCAAAACATTTTGATATTTTTATTAGAAGACGGTATACACTATAAGACGGTACATATTATAAAACTGAATTGTTGTTAATGAATACTCAAATTCAAATCTAAAATAAATATTTTTTGTAACAAATGTAGTAAGAACGTTTAAAATTACCAAACGAAACACTACATTTTAGATTTTGTGAATTATCTTGGCACAGATTATGAAGGTTAACAAAATAATTTTTAAGTTCAACTAAAAATACCTGCAGTGCAGCAATGCGGCTTGAAATACATTTTTTTTTCTTAAATCTATTAACCTTAAAGCCAAAGTCTATCGGCATTACGAAAAGAAGACAAAAAATAATTGAATGCCTTAATGCTGGCCAACGAGTAATCGAAATCAATAAAAAAATAAGTTTGACATTTATAATGCTTAAAAATAGTAAGCAGAACGTATATAAGAGCTGGAAAATCAAATTCAAAATCAAAATAACTTTATTCAAATAGGCTTCGAAAGCACCTTCATATCGTCATCTATACATATAATAAAATGGTAGGAATCAATGTATGTCCGGGATAAACTCAAAAAGTACTGCATGGATTTACTTCAAATTTGGCACGAATATTAAGATTAAGAAGTCGGGTCAGAACATAGGTTACATATTATTACGCTATCACCTACGGGGAACGAGCAGTGAACGCACGCAGACGACGTCGCGGGCAGCAGCTAGTCTTACAAATAAAAATTTTAATTAACGCTTGAGTTAAAACTGTCATTACACAATTTACACTTTAAAAAAAAATGTGTAATTTTCATCATTGTTTTAGCTTTTTGGCGCCAAAAGAGAACAGATAATTTAGCCCATGTCACGTAGAATGAGGTATATACACGAAAGAGATTGATGAGGTCTGCTAAGATTAACCTTCTATTGATTATTAAAAAAAATTAAAAGAAAGTAGATGTATTATGATTGATAATCGTAATTAATACATAGATAATAATCAATATTTTTTTGTTTATAATTACTTTAGTGAAGGAGCGAGCGTTAGGTGGAATAAGCTCCAACCCTCCTCCTACATGGAGAAAGAGTTCTATGCCCAGCTGTGGGACGGGACAGGCCCAATCGTGAAATTGTTTTTACCGACCACATAGTATGCAATATGGTGTATACTTTGGTGGTATTCATTAAATAAATATAATTTGTTTCATTTTACCTTCGTTATACTTGAGAGTTGAGAGTATCATGTGTTCCGAGCGGGAATTTAACCTACGACTCTACACTAGAACATTTGTTATTATCATTTTTACTTTTCCTAAACTTTTCTTTTGAATATCTAAAATCCTATAATATAAAACATTTATACATAAAAAGTAGTGAATTACGAAGTAAAAAAATATCCCAGCAAATCTTCGAAATCAACTAAAAACGCCATATTATCGGGTAAATTTGAAGGAACACCAATCATTCACAAATGAGGGGAATTTTTTTCATTGCCACGCCGCGTGCCCGTTCCTATCCAATCCCGTTGACAAAAGATAGATTAGCGAAGACACGGCCGTGCCTCGTGATTTTAATAATTCAACAGGGTCCAAGGATTCGTCGCCATCTTGTTCACGGCTGATATTGAAAAAATGTCAATGAAATGTTTTTTTGCCTCACATAAATATTCCTTATTTCGCTTGAACATTTCTTAATTGTTTGACAGTTTGAAACGCATCGAGAATGTTATCAAAGTCTTTTTGTACTTACTTTTACTCTAATACTAGTTGCGCTTTGCGGTTTCACTTGCGTTATTATCAATCGTGTTGCATTATCGGGATAAAAAGTAACTTATGTGTTATTCTTCCAAGTTAAATTACAATTAATTTAGTAATTTTTGCAGAAAAGAGTAATAAACGTCCATGGGTTGTCTGGAACAGATTGCTTAAAGCAATAGACCGCCTTTGCTGTCAGCGTATCTTCTTTTTTTAATTTAATTTTTTTTTTTTGTACCCATATGTTTTTTTTTACTATATGAATGTTTTTTAGTATGTCTATGCAATACAGAATGAAATAATAAATAAATAATAAACATCCATCCACACTCACTAACTTTTGTATTTATGTATAACATTAGTAAAACCAGTCCAGGTGGATTGACGACCAAAAGAAAACAGCGGGAAGCCGCTGGATTCAGAGGTCACAGGACCGATCGGAGTGGCGAGCATTAGAGGAGGTCTACGTCCAGCTGTGGACTTCTAAAGGCTGATGAATGGATGGACTAGTAAAACTCAAAAGTCAAACTCAAAATTTAAACTTTATTTTGGTAGACTTAAAAATAACTTTTGAATTTTGACTTTATACATATTAGTATTTAACTATTTTATTAATTTAAGCTATTGTTAAAATATCGCCGAATCGAAATATCTGCTGAGAAGAAACGGCTAGAAAGTTAACACTCTTTCAAAAGACTTCAATACGTACATTGTTCAACCATTATGAAATCAGTCATACGTCCTCCAATAAACCAGCGTTATTGTACACACATATTTAGTGTGTATGTAATCCTGTATCGAATGACTTAATAAAAGCTATGGTAAATTAAATTTTTATTTATTTATTTATTTAAAAATTAATTAAAATTCACTTCATCAATCAATAACTCATCAAATAATTGTATCAATTTCAAAATATTTTTCTAAACTTATATACTGTCAAGGACTTTTTATGTTAACACAGTTTTTTATTGTACCAATGTTATTTCATTAATTAAATGTAGTTGAGTAGCGTTAGTTTTATTTGGAAATCAAAATACTTATATGAAAAGCTTCTAGAAAATCCGAGAAAATAGAGTTGAGACATCGACAGAGAATTGCAGTTGAATTTTCATTAAAATCCCCATTTATCTGTAGCCTGCAAGAATCTCAATCGCGCTTTGCGAAGCTAGTGATTGATCATTGAATTTAAGATAAACTAAACAAAAGGTATCTAAAACAAAGCTGTACTAAACAGTTTAAACGAATACCATATACCAAATCCGTTTAAACTAAAACAGTATAATACAATTAAAATTTTCGCATCAAAAATAATAATAACGCATTACGCATTCAGCCTGTAACATCCCACTGCTGGGCATAGGCCTCTTTCTCCATGCAGGAGAAGGATTGGAGCTTAATCCACCACGCTGCTCCACTGCAGGTTGGCGGATATGTTCCCTACTATGAGTAACGATCGCTATCAGGTGTACATGATAACAACCGGGACCGACGGCTGAACGTCCTCTCCGAGGCATGGTGGGGAGACCCACAAGGATTGTACAACACCCAGACCACGGCAAACATCGGTATCACCAATTCAAATTTTTGTCATGTGCGGGGATCGAGCCCGCAACCGCCAGCGCAACAGCCACAAACCAGTGCTGTGACCGTTGCGCCAAAGCGCGTCAAGAGATATTATAATATATTAATTACTAGCGAACCCGGCAGACGTTGTGATGCCCGGAAAACAGCTACCAAATTTCACCTATCGGGTCAAATTAAGATAAAAAATTCCCTATCTCTCGAGTTGGACCAAATTACAGATGCTTACAAAATTTGATACAAATTGGTTCAGTAGTTTCGGAGTTACATACCTATAGCAGCGCTACCTACCGGGTCTAATTGAGAAAAAAAGTACCCTATCTCCCAAGTTGGACCAAATTACAGATGCTTACAAAATTTGATACAAATTGGTTCAGTAGTTTCGGAGTTACATACCGATAGCAGCGCCACCTCATCATTTCATCATCATTTCAGCCTATCGCAGTCCACTGGTGGACATAGGCCTACACAAGTTCGCGCCAAAAATGACGTGAACTCATGTGTTTTGCCCATAGTCACCACGCTGGGCAGGCGGGTTGGTGACCGCAGGACTGGCTTTGTCGCACCGAAGACGCTGCTGCCGGTCTTCGGCCTGTGTAAGTTTCGGAGTTAGATACCTATAGCAGCGCCACCTACCGGGTACAATTGAGATAAAAAGTATCCTATGTCCGTTTCCTGGTTCTAAGCTTCCTCCCCACCAATTTTCAGCCAAATCGCTTCAGCCGTTCTTGAGTTACAAATAGTGTAACTAACACGATTACACGACTTTCTTTTATATATATAAAGATTGTTAGATAATATATTTATATGTAATTAAAAGAGTTGCTTTTGAGTTTTTGGTCAAATCTTATCAGCAGAATCTATATCTGAATTAATTATTGTAGTGGTAAATAATTAGCTTGTAAGATGATGATTTGAAAGTACGTTTGAATTTCACATGAATAAAACTAATTTTTTATTTGATTTGAATTGAATTTTACATCGATAGTAAATATTATAATAACAAAGTTATACATACATAGTAGGTACATTTAAACAACCATTTTTATAGACATTACGAGTGACATTTTTTCATTTATATTTTCAACAACAATTCCGTTGATATTATATAAAAACTTTTTACAATATTAGTAGTGTGTTTGTACCAGTTCTGGCTCACGAGCCAGAACTGGTACAAACGGTCGGTCCTCTGATCGAGTGATCCTAAAAAAAAAAAAAAAAAAAAAAAGAAAAAAAAAAAAAAAAAAAAAAAAAAAAAAAAAAAAAAAAAAAAAAAAAAAAAAAAAAAAAGGTTTTGGGGTCATCTAAATCGATTGCACGCATCCATTTTGTGCTAACTCTAACGATTCGCGACTTAGGTTTCTACATTTGCAAACTCCAGTACCCTTAATTACCTCTATTGTCCGCTTATCTATCGTTCCTCGAGCATCGTCGCTATTGTGCTCCATCCATTGTTTCTCGAAAAAGGTCGTTGCCGCTCTTATCTGTGCTATTGTATTATATTATTATCATTCTTTGTTATTCTCAATGTATATATATATAAAAATAAATAAAATTGGAGTGTCTGTTTGTAATATTAAAATAACCGTGTTTTACTAAACTCATATGTATGCATACTCAGTACATATACCAAAATATTTATTTATAATTTTTGTGTGTCTGTCACTGAACAGTAACTATTTTGTAAAGCTCCACGCGGATGAAGTCGCAGGCACAGCTAGTCATAAATAAAACTCATACTTTTTTTGTTACAATTTTTATTTCCAAAATGTTATTGCTGATTATGTATAAAATAGGAGCGAAACATCTCATCCACTAAAATATCGTTGTACAATGTGTTCCCTGTAAAAATGCTCGTAAAACTGTGCATTGAACATCCCCGAAACTTATACAGCAAATACATTAAACAATATTCGCCACAAACTGAAGTCCACTCATTCTGAATCATATCAACATTCCAGTCCCATCTTTTACAATTCCTTTTTAAAAACTCTAGATGATATCGTGCAGGTGTGGTGGAACCATAAAAAGAAAGGATGGGAGAGCGAGATTGCGTGGACTGTATTTTAATAGGTTTGTAGGCGGGAAGAAGAAGTTCAGAAGAGAAAGAAATGTTTGCGCACTATTTCACTGAATTTATTACTTGGTACAACTACAACAGAAATTACACGTTCGCCGTTGGCAGCTATTCGATTAAGATCTAATGACAGTTAGTAATATTGCCAGTATACATTACAAAAAAATATTTAATTAATTTATTTATGTTGTTGCCAACATAAGCTGCGGCCTCGAGAAACAATTCTCAATTAAATAATAAAAAAAAGAACAACAAATGGCATGTTAATTGTCTGCAAACGACATTACTATCATTGCATTATAAATCAATACAAATATACACAAAAAAAAATTGAACTTATACACTTTAATGTGTCTAGATATAAGTTAGCGGTAAGTATATAGTTTTAAGTTTGCTTACACAGATATGCCTATGTACTTTGATAATTATTGGTACAATAATTTGTTTTTATATTAATTATAATCTTTGCTTACACAGTAATATAATAAATTTTTACAACAATTATAACTTTTGCATGAGTAATATTTTAAATATGCCTATAAAACAATAGGAAAGTAACATTTTAAAGAAAAGTTTTAAATTTTTACAACATTTGACACAGTAATATTTTAAATATACTATCTTAAATATAATTCCGTTTATAAGTACTACAAAAAGAAAGCAATATTATAACGAATAGGGCTTCACCCACCTAAAAAATAAAGAAACATTAGATTTAAGTAAGATAAGTTCCCTATTTCTTACATTTACAATATATTACATTGGTCTTATTTTGACATTTCAGCTAATGAAATAGTTAACATAGTAAATGAACAAACAAACTATATGTATTTATAAAATAATAGTCTGAAAAAAAAGGTAGCAATCAGACCTATCTTATATTTTAGCGTCTATAGGTAAAGGGCAGATCTTTGATATAGACCTATTATGAATATGACCATTGGGAGTTTTAAGTGCAACAGCCCTGACACAACCATCTTTACCAGGAAAAGTACCTGTTACTCTAGCCATGGACCAGTGGAGAGTTGACGAGTTGTCATCACGCAGTAGTACTAAGCTACCTACATTTATATTTGATTTAATATCGCGCCATTTTGGCCTGCTTTGCAACAGAGACAGATAGTGCTTACTCCAGTACCTCCAAAAGTTTTGCTTCATATGAACGGTTAACGTCCAGAATTTTAATAAGTTTATTGGCCTATCTTTGACGTCATGTTCTGGGTACGTATTTAGAGGAGCACCTGTTAGAAAATGTCCTGGGGAAAGATAAGAAAAATCATTAGGATCTGCGGATACGGCAGTCAGTGGCCTTGAATTGAGAATACCTTCTATTTCTGTTAAAACCTTATTTAGCTGTTCGTAAGTAAGTAACGCTTTACCAACTACTCGCTTAAGGTGGTGTTTGGTACTTTTAACACCACTTTCCCAGAGTCCTCCGAATATCGGGCTGTAACTTGGTATAAAGTGAAAATTGATACCTCGCGCCGATGCGAAAGATTGCACCTGATATTGATGACTCTTAGAATTTTGCAATCGGTACAATTCATCTAATTGGTTCCTTGCCCCCTTAAAGGTAGATCCATTATCGCAGTGTACATCACTGGGCAGGTTTCGTCTCGCGATAAAGCGCTTGAAACAAGCAAGGAACGTTTCGGTCGTCAGATCAGAGGCGAGTTCCAGATGAATCGCTTTCGTTACAAAACAAACAAACAAAACAATGTAACCTTTTCCTATAATTGGTTTCCTTATGTGACTGTTTTTTACTGATACCGGCCCAGCGAAGTCTACACCAACCTTTTGAAACGGGCGGCATGGATGGACTCTATGCGCGGGCAAGGAACCCATTAGCTGAGTTGCAGCGACAGCCTTCAATCTGAAACAGGTTACACATTTATAAATTATCTTTTTTACTGTACGTAATCCATCTATAATCCAAAATCTTTGTCTGAGGGAAGAAAGTAATAATTTTTGCCCTGCATGTAATAACTTTATATGTTCATCTCTAATAATTAAAGCAGTAATTTCTGAAGCTTTAGGTAATATTGCAGGATGTCGGCCTGTGTAGGGGATTGATGCGTTTTGTAAACGGCCACCTACTCGCATCACACCATTCGCATCCAGAAAAGGAGTCAATGCTTTTAAATTACCTGTTAGCCCCTTTTGACACTTAAGAGATTTAATTTCAGCAGAAAAATATTGCTCTTGTTCATGTTTAACTATCATCATCAATGATCTATTAATTTCAAAGGCCGTTAAGAAACCTTGTTGCTTATTGGCTTGAGGTTTAATATTTTTGCAAAACCTAACTACATATGCAAGCACACGAGTTATTTTGTTTATACTAGAAAACTTTTTTAGCCTTTCAAATATATTGGAATCAGTTGTGGTAGTAGCAGCACATAAAAGACTATCATTGGTCTGCAAGCCAGGCAGATGTGTTGGCGCTGCTAATGCACCAAATGACTCAAATGTATGACATTTGTTTTGCAAGAAGGGTGGACCGTGCCACCACAACTTGTGGTCCTTGAGCTCATGGGGCTGAAGACCTCTGCTAAGGCAATCAGAAGGATTGTCCTCAGTATTTATATATTGCCAATGGCAGTTGTTTGAAAGTTCCCTTATTGCTCTAACCCTATTTGCAACATAGGTTTGTAACTTTGCGTCGTCGGTTGTAAGCCACGACAAAGCTATTTGCGAGTCAGAGAAGAGGTAAGTGTTATTAATATTTATTTTATTACTAAGAGTATTAAGTACCTTTTTGCATAACTTAGCCAGTAATAGCGCTGCGTTCAACTCTAGCCTAGGTATTGTTAGCTCTTTTCGGAGTGGATTTATCCTCGACTTCGAACATAGCAACTGGACGAGCACATTGCCTTGAGCGTTGATGGATCGTAAATATAAGCAACACCCGTAAGCCACGGAAGAGGCGTCAGCGAAACCTATCAGCTGTGTGGTGATGGTGTCTGGTAGTTTAACACAGCGGGAAACGCTGAGTGGCTCCATCTGTGTCAAGCCCCTAGCAAAATCGACCCAAGAATGTCGTATGTCATCTGGGGGAGTAGAGTCCCAGCTAGTATTAGTAGCCCACAATTTTTGCATAATTACCTTTGCATGAACGAATATTGGCCCAATAAGTCCTAATGGATCGTAGAACTTACTTATGTAACTAAGTATATCGCGTTTCGAGTCGTTTTGACTAATATATGAATCGGGGCATGTACTTTTGAAAACATCCTTTTGAATATCAAATGTGATACCTAATGTTTTTACATACGTTTCATGTTTTTGCAGGTCTAGCTCATTTACATTTTGACAAGTTTTATTTACATTCTTTAGGACTAAGTCGCAGTTGGATGCCCACTTGTGGAGTTCGAACCCTCCTATAGAAAGTAACTGAATTAATTCTGTTTGCATATGGAGCAGTTGTTCTTCTGAACAGCTGTTTGCCAATATGTCATCTACATATGTGTTATTTTCTAAAATTGAAGATGCTAGTGGAAACTGATCTTTATACCTGGCAGCGAGCTCTATTAAGCAACGAGTGGCTAAGTATGATGATGATTTTAGCCCATAAGTGACAGTTTTAAGTTGTATGCACCTAATATCTTGTTCGGGAGATTCACGCCACAAAATATTTTGTAGTGATCTATAAGACGGGTCTAAATCAATACACCTAAACATTTTTTTTATATCGCAGATAAAGAAAAAATTTTCTAGTCTGAATGCAATAAGCGTATCAAAAAGATCCTTTTGCACCACTGGACCGTTGAGTAAAATATCATTCAAAGAAATTTTTTTACTAGTTTGCATCGATCCATCAAAGACAACTCTAAGTTTGGTGGTGACAGCATTTTGTTTTATTACTGCATGGTGTGGTAGAAAATAAACTGGGTCCTTAGACATATCATAAGTATTTATATTGCAGTATTCACCATGATTTAACTCTAAATATTGATCAATAAATTTTTTATACTGATAGAAAAGGTTTGGATCAGTATGTAATCTTTTTTCTAAGTTAAGAAATCTTTTGTAGGCCAAATGAAATGACTCCCCTAGCTCAGAGTTAACTTGTTGTAATGGAACTTTAATAGGCATTGAAACTTGAAATTTATTATTCTCGAGTTTAGTAGTTTCATTAAAAAGTTTTTCACAATATTCATGCTCCGGCAATTTATCAGGAAATATTTCAGGCACCTGTTCGGTTTTCCAAAAAGAACTCAAAGAATCGCTTAAACTATCGTTACATTTATGACAAAATAAGGATACAACCTTGTTAGACCTTTTAACGTTACTTGCTGCACTACAACTGCGGCCAGCAACAATGTGTCCGAAGGATGTGTGGACTACGGTTGGTACATTGGAGTGCAGGGTGTCCACTGTTGCAGGACACTGGCCAGAGGGAGAAGCTTTCCCTTCAGGCTGTGATAGCAGGACCTGGAAGAAGACATCTGCTCCTAGTAAAAGATGCACATCACCGGGTTTATTGAAGCTGTCATCGGCCAGTTTGCAGTTTACAGGCAGTGTTAGTTTTGTTATGTCTATTGGTGCTTGTGGCAATTTGGTTGTAATATTTTTTACTACATGACAGTTGACATTGACCTTGAAGGGATAAACAGTAGAATGCACATCAAGGCGTATGCTTTGGTCAACTGTTTGTTCAGCATTTGTAATACCTACTATTGTTGTGTTACTAGCGTTAGTATTTATGCCTAGTAAATCGACAACCTTTTGTGTGACAAACGAAGCTTGTGACCCGCTGTCAAGCAGTGCCCTAGTAAAAATAATTGTACCCGACTGAGATATTAATTTTACACGTGCAGTCGGCAATAAGACATGACCCTGAGAAGCATTTGACAAAAGAGTGACAAAGGGTGTTAGGGATGCTTGTTTATGGTTATTAATATTATTTTGATGCAGCAGGGTATTGTGCTCCTGTTTGCATTCCGCACATCTAAAATGAAATTTGCATTTATATTTATGTGGAGACAGACATATTTTGCATAATTTGTTGGCAGTAGCGAACTCAATACGCTTACTTAGTGCTGCCATTTTAAAAGAGGGACATTGAAAAAGCTTATGTGCACACTTACAATAGATGCATGTTGCAGAAGCAGGATTTGCAGCTACGGCGTGGCTGGCAAGCCGCTGTGGCTGTTGCTTCTGTTGTGTGAAGCCGCTCCCCATTGAGAAGTTGTCCAAAGCTAGCGCTCGTTTTTCCAGGTAACTCAGAAACTCTTTGATAGTGGGACGAGACTTGTTATCCCTGTCCATCTGGAAAGCTCGACTAGAAAAGGAGTCCAGCTTCCGGGATAGAATACATACTATAATGCTGTCCCAAGAGTCCACTGGTTCGTCCAGGTTTTTGAGTGCAGCCAGGTGTTGCTTCACCTCCGAAATCATATTTCGCAGAGTTGAAGTAGTTGACTTCGTCATAGCAGGTAAATCTAAAAGTGTGTAAACATGTTCATGAACAATTTTTGTTTTATTGTCGTATCTTTCCTGTAAAAGTTTCATAGCTTCGGTGTAACTTACATCTTGTAACGGTAAATTGTTAATTAATGCATGTGGCTCCCCACTTAAAAAACCTTTTAAATAGTAAAGTTTTTGCACTGGTGTTAGAGAAATGTCGTTATGTATCATAGCGTTGAAAATGTTAATGAATTCGTAGTATTCAGTGTACTTACCAGTGAATGTAGGTATGGTTACATTAGGAAGCTTTATTTTGGAGGTACATGGAGCAGCTAATTGCATTGCAGACTTGTTTAATAAAGTGTTAAATTTAGTTACTAGGTCCAGATAGGTATCCTCAATTAAACTAGAATCTTCGGAGTCGTTTATGTCGACAGCTAATATTTTAATACAATATTCATTGTATTCAGAGAATACTGACTCTAGTCTGGCGAGTGATGCTCTAATTTTCTCAGGAGTAGCATCATTGTATATGTCTGCGTCCATGTTTTTCTTAAATTTCGTTATAGAGGCCTTTGCGTAGCCCCTACCGGCTACTAATGCTTTTAATTCGGCCATAGTGCCGAGTTACACTGATTAACCTACTATTGAATTTATAATGAATTACAATTTACTAATATTACACTTTTACAGTCTCTAATAGAAATAATTTAAATAAAGAACTTGCAACAATAAAAATTAGCAAATTACACACTTTTTTTTTCACTCACGATCGGGAAGCTAGATAGCACAAAATGGCGAAATGGCGTGTTTTGAGCGTCGTCGTAGCGTCGTTGCGCTTGCGGTGTCTCACGGTCACGAGAGTAGCCGAAGTACGCCGAAGCACAGCCAAAGGTAGTTATCTCGCTTGCACTCGCACTCGCTTCGTAGTATTTCTCTGTCTACTTGTCTACGTCGCGTCGCTTCGTGATTGGATCGTGGAGACTGGAGACGAAGTATTGCCAACTGAAGAAATTCCTTTGTTCGCAGTTGGTTGTTTGTTATTGCTGCGTGGAGTGATTTGCACGCAGTGCTGCCAACTAGAGAGTACCAATCTATCCAATGAACTATTAGGTGAAATAAACAGCGATTGGTGCATTCATCAATCCTGATTGCGCGCGAAATTTGAAAATCGACGCGTATGATTGGTGCTCGAATCTCGATAGATTGCGAGATCCGAGATCGATTGAAGAACCAATATGGCTGACTGACCTTTGATAAAATGGATGATTTTTTGCAGTGATGAAAATGCGATGACTTCTTTTTTCAGACTAAATTTATTCTGACTTTTTTCTTCCAATGAGTTCTTTCGATTTGTTCTGGTCGCCGAAGAAATTTCGCGTAGATTGCGTGGTTGCACGGAGACACGTGGCTGCGCCGCTGTAGTAGAAATTAATACTTTTTCTTGCAGAGCACAGGCGGGCGTATCTAATTGCGTGGTAGCACGAAGACACGGGTATTTCCTCTATTTTCCTCGGATTTTCATGAACGGCTCGAAGAACCAATTTCTTATGACGGCTCGAAGAACCAATCTTTTATGGTGGAACCATAAAAAGAAAGGATGGGAGAGCGAGATTGCGTGGACTGTATTTTAATAGGTTTGTAGGCGGGAAGAAGAAGTTCAGAAGAGAAAGAAATGTTTGCGCACTATTTCACTGAATTTATTACTTGGTACAACTACAACAGAAATTACACGTTCGCCGTTGGCAGCTATTCGATTAAGATCTAATGACAGTTAGTAATATTGCCAGTATACATTACAAAAAAATATTTAATTAATTTATTTATGTTGTTGCCAACAAGGTGATCGTCCGTATGAATCAAAATATTGACCGATGCCATTCGTATCGATATGTAAAGCTATCCAATGTGAGCCTGGTTTATCATCTGTATCTAAATTGCATATTATATACGTTGGTACGTGGGTATACATGGGTAGTCTATTAGCAGCATAAACATTATTTTCTAGACTGGGGTGAATCTTTTTCAGATGTTGTTGTACATCTAGTGTATCCATGATATTACTGCTATTAGTAGATTATTACTGTACCAATCTATTCAATGGTTAACATAGGAATGATTAATTATATTGATTTCTAAATATTAAATCATATTCCTTAGTGATAATTTGTATGATTCATCAGCGTAGCGCGTCTCGTCGTGTCGTCAATACGAAACATACTTTCTAAATATTAAATCACATTCCTTAGTGATAATTTGTATGATTCATCAGTGTAGTGCGTCTCGTCAATACGAAAGAATGCGAGATAAGCTTGTTGACTCATAAAGTTACATCAGTTTCACTGTGGAAATACCTTAGATAAGATATATCCTATCGGTGCTTTATAAGGGCGAGCAGCTGCCATTATGGAATCAGTGTATAGTCGTTTGACTGCAGTGGATCTACCAATACTACGTTTGTATTACTTCAACGCTTCAATGGACCCGGACGTAAGTGTTTATTCTCTTGACAAACTTACTTTTCTTTCTGTTGTTTTCTTACGTGTGTGTGATTAAGTGTAAACAAATTGATATTAACATGATAACTGTGTTGTTGCAGAAATCATTCAACTTCGATGAAAATACCTATAAATATTACTACTCGCCACTCTCCCCTCAAGAAGAGAGTGATAACATCGTCATTAATAATGGTGAAAAAAGAAAATCGCAATCGATTGATCATTTTTTTGAAGCTCAATCAAAAATAAGAAAGAGGAAGCTGTTATCGTCAACCGTAGCACGAGCCGCTAGAGATGGTGTATCATACATTTCTACTAATTCCGACGACGGAGATCAAGCGACGCATCTCATAAAAATTGAAATATACGATATGAAGAAGCTATGCAAGATTCCAACTACTGATCATTGGAAACATGCTTCCACGAGGATTAAATATTATGTGAAGAATAATGAGGATAGCATCTACGACAACACAAACACCCTCGTATACAATATTACGAAGACAATAGCAGAAAGTGAAAAAGTTAAAAAATACTTTTTTAACAATGACAGTCATTAGCTGATCATTAGTGAATTCTGTTTACTTAAACATTCCTTAGTGATAATTTGTATGATTCATCAGTGTAGTGCGTCTCGTCAATACGAAAGAATGCGAGATAAGTGAAAAAGTTAAAAAATACTTTTTTAACAATGACAGTCATTAGCTGATCATTAGTGAATTCTGTTTACTTAAATTACTTCTTTGTACTCATTATATTCTTTTTCTAATCATTTGTAAATCTATAAATATTGAACATTATTCGAAATTGGGTATCAGTTGGTGAACCAACACTGAACAGTAACTTACTCGGCTACCTATTTTTCTCTTTACTATAAAGATGGAAAACTTCAGTGAAGTATGCACCAGTGCTTTCTTTTCCACACCCATGGAAGAGAATATGGAACTGTTCAATAGTGAATTGAATCAGGAGCTGTCTAAAGTTTGTGATGAAATGGAGAAAGGTGAACTGTACGATTCATCATATGATGCTGAGTTGTATAATCACTGTGCAATGGTTGAAACACAGTTTATGTAAGTAAAATAAATTACGATCATAATTTACACATTGTCTTATATCGTCTTTTTATAAATTTAAACATTTTTACAGTCAACCACTACAACTTGGAAAAGGTATGGAGCGAACGAGTAGCGAAGAACTCAAGATCATAAAAAAACCAACAATTGAAGGAGGAGCATCTACCTCTGCAGGGAACAGTGTCGGTAGCGACAATCAAGTGGAATGTCTAACGTGTCATATATTTATCAAAAAAAGGTATTTAGCTAATCATTTTAAAAGTAATGTTCACAAAAATAATCTTTTAAATTCCCATAATACTTTATCAAACGTTAATGTTATTGAATCTGCTTTTGGAAATAGAATTTTAACTTACAAAATCAAGAATAAAGTAGATCATTCGACACGAGTAAATTTTGAAACTCCTGAACTATTTTTAGATTCTATTAAGGATGATATTTTATTTTTAATACAAGAGTGTATTCATCAACACATAATTTTTAAAGTAAATTTCATATTGCATGCTGATTTTGTTCAACAAACTAAAGATATTCATGATACATTCGATTTTCAAACATTTAACTATATTATTTGTCAAGGAGATGACTTAAATATTTTTCTTTCATCTTTAAATGATACAATTACTAGTAAAATTAGTGCATTTGAAAAAAAAGATAGTGGATGGAGTCTAAAAAACATAAAATCTATAGACATGAATGTTAATAAATTCAACCCCCTACGCGGTACTTCATACTTAGATCTGCCCATTGATATCAAATTAAAAAAAGCTGTTATAAATGTAAAAAACAAAGATTATTTTTGTTTTAAATGGGCGTTACTCTCAGCGTTATATCCAGTAAACAAAAACGCGGATCGAGTATCATCGTACGTTAAACATGTAAATAAGCTTAAATTTGATGGTATTTCCTTTCCAGTTAAAATTTCTGACATAGCAAAAGTAGAGAAATTAAATGATATTAGTATTAACGTTTTTGGATTAGAATATATTAAAGAAAAACGGTGTAATTCTATCGTAGGCCCATTATTTTTAACAAAGTGTCGTAAAGCTAGACATATAAATTTATTATTTCTTTCTAAGGATATGAAAAATCATTATTGTTACATAAAAAATTTATCGCGGTTAGTCAGTAAACAAATTTCAAAAGATGGTCACATCATGTACATTTGTGAAGCATGTCTACTTCATTTTCCATCTCGGGAAAGGTTAAATAACCATGAACAATACGATTGTGCACACATTTGTACAGAATTACCAAACAGTGAAACTTTAAAAAAGAATTGGTTTGGTCAACCTATTTCAAATGATAAAATTAAATTTGATAGTTATGAAAAGAAGTTAAAGATACCATTCGTGATTTATGCTGATTTTGAAGCATTTTTAAAACCAATAGAATCATGTTCTAACGATCCATCCAAACCTTTCACGCATAATATTCAGAAACATGAAGTGCATAGTTTTGGTTATTATATAAAATGTTCATTTGATAATAAATTATCAAAATATGTAACATATTGCGGACCCAACTGTGCACAAGTGTTTATGGAAAGTTTATCTAACAATTTAAAAGAAATAAATAGACTTCAAAAATGTCCAGTTCCGCTTACAAATCAAGACAAAAGTCATATTTCAAATGCAACCATTTGTCATATTTGTGAAACAGAGTTAACAGAACTTTTTTATGATTTTGATTATTACACTGGTAGTTTTATAGGTGTTGCTCATGAATCATGTATCTCGAAGTTCAAAACACCACGTCATATACCAATATTTTTACACAACCTTAGTCACTATGATGCTCATTTTATTGTTCATGCATTAAACTTTTGTGATGGTGAAGTCGAAGTTATCCCTCAAAATAAAGAAAAATATATATCCTTTTCCAAAAAAATAAAAATAAATAACCGTGAAATTATATTGAGATTCGTAGATTCATTTAAGTTTTTACCATGTAAATTAGAAGAATTAGCCAAAAATCTCAGTAATGATCAATTTCAAGAATTACGTAGAAGTTTTCCAAGTGATGAAGATTTCATTCGTTTAAAACGGAAAGGGGTTTATCCATATGAATTTATGACTAATTATGATAGTTTAAACCTAACGTCGCTCCCTGAACAAAAAAATTTTTATAGCTCACTCACAGATTCACATATTTCAAATGATGATTACAATCATGCTAAAGATGTTTGGGAACACTTTGGTTGTTGTAATATGTTAGATTATTCAAACTTGTATTTAAAAACAGACGTTTTACTTTTATCCGATGTATTTGAAAACTTTAGAATGCTATGCATTAATACTTATGATTTAGACCCTACCCATTATTACACAGCCCCAGGATTAAGTTGGGATGCAATGCTCAAATATACAAAAATAGAATTAGAACTTTTAACAGATTATGAGAAAATTGCATTTATTAGATCAGGTATCAGGGGTGGTGTATCTCAATGTAGTAATCGTTATGCTAGAGCTAATAACAAATACATGGAGGATTATGATGCAGGGAAACCAAATTCGTATATCACATATTTTGACGCTAACAATTTGTATGGTTGGGCTATGTCTCAATATCTTCCTACTGGTGGATTTGAATGGGTAAATCCGAAAACAGATTTTAATGTGTCTGAGACATCGGACTTCGGTTTCATTTTAGAAGTTGATTTGGAATATCCAGATGAGCTTCATGATTTACATTCGGACTTTCCTTTATGCCCAGAAAACATTTGTGTAGGCAATACTAATGAGAATAAACTAGTGCCAAATTTAAATAATAAAGTTAAATATGTAATTCATTACAGAAATTTAAAGCAGTGCATAGAAATGGGGGTTAAATTAACTAAAATTCATAGAGTATTAGAATTTAAACAGTCTCCCTGGTTGAAAATGTACATAGATCTAAATACAAAATTCAGAACGTTAGCAAAATCAGATTTTGAAAAAGATTTTTATAAGTTAATGAATAATTCAATCTTCGGTAAGACTATGGAGAATATTGAAAAAAGAGTTAACGTAAAATTAGTTACACACTGGGAGAACCAGGGTAAAGCTTTAGGTGCTCAAGATCTAATCGCTAAACCACAATTTCATAGTGTTTCAATATTTTCGGAAGACCTTGTTGCAGTTCAGTTGCGAAAGACTAAGTTAATATATAACAAACCAATTTATTTAGGGTTTTGTATTTTAGATATTTCAAAAACATTAATGTATGATTTTCATTATAACTATATGATTAAAAAGTTTAGTCATATCAAATTATTGTATACAGATACGGATAGTTTAATATATCATATATTTACAGATGATTTTTACATTGATATAAAGCCTGACCTTTCCTCATACTTTGATACCTCAGATTATGATACAAATAATATTTTTGATTATCCAAAATTAAATAAAAAGAAGTTAGGTTTTTTCAAAGATGAAAATAATGGTAAAATCATGAAAGAATTTGTTGGTTTAAGATCTAAAATGTACGCTTTTAACTTAGAGAATAAGACTATAGCCAAGGCAAAAGGAGTAAATAAATGTATCACTAAAAAGATGACAATGAATAGTTATAAGTCTTCTCTATTTAATAAAAAAGTGCAATATTATAGTATGCTTAGATTTAAATCAATTAAACACACAATTTTTACACAAAAATTAAATAAGATTGGTTTATCGTATAATGACACAAAGAGGCATATTTTAGATAACAATATTGAAACATTAGCTTGGGGTCATTATAAATTGTGCTAAATGTTAATAGTTTTTACTTTTATGTCTGTGTGTGTAAATAAAATTTGTACTGATCATAAAATTATGTAGTTTGTACTGATTGTAAATAATGTGACATAGAGTTTATTACATATTTAATAATTGTTTGATTGTATATAACTTAAGATAATTGTTTAAAATTCTCATGTACTAATTGTGTTAGAAATAATATACAAATCATTCTGTTTTATATATATTAATTGTTTAAACCAAAACTTTCATTTTTTATTTCACCCCCTAGAACCTTAGACGTGTGTAATGTTTCACTTTATCCATCCGTTTACTGCTATTGTAGCAGGACCAAGTGGATGTGGGAAGTCAAATTTTGTAACAAATTTCATAAAATCAGTTACAGAAATATGTAATTGTGATTTTAATCAGATCACATGGTGCTTTGATGAAATGCAACCTTTATATAATTTACCAAATGTTAACTATCATCAAGGAATTCCAAATCTTAATATGTTTGATGGTGAAAACCCACATCTTGTTATTATTGATGATCTGATGAGAGAGTCTGATGGAAGAATTGTGGATATATTTACAAAAGGTAGTCATCACAGGAATCTTAGTGTATTTTATTTAACACAAAATTTATTTCATCAGGGTAAAGGTCAAAGAGATATTTCTTTAAACTCAAGTTATATAATATATTTTAAAAATCCTAGAGATAAAACTCAAATAAGATATTTAGCACGACAAGTGTCACCGGATAACCCAAAGTTCATTGAAGATGCCTACAGGGATGCAACTCTAGAAGCACATGGATATTTAATGGTAGATTTAAAACAGAATACCAATGATTTTTGTCGTATCAAGTCAAATGTCTTCCCATTTAATGGTTTCTGTACAGTCTACGTCCCCACAAAAGAGTTTAAATACACCAAGAATCAAACAATTCAAATCATTTCTAAATGATGCATCGTCGAGTCACAACGCATAAGCATTTGCTAAACGCTTTGCATACGCTTAAACCAAAATATCAAAGAGCATTACTTAAAACGTGTGACGAAGAAGAAATAAATTGTATTTGTGAATGTATTCATATCGTTTTACAAGGAAAGGTACCTCTTAAAGATCAAGATAAACAAAAATTGAATAAACATAAAAATATACTCCGTAAATTGGTGCGTAAGTGTAAACATAAAATAAGAAAAAACATAATTATACAAAAAGGAGGAGCTTTCTTACCAGTAATATTAGGTGCAATATTGAGTGGATTAGTAAGTGGACTAGTCAGTTAACATGGAAAATGCAAAGAAAATGATACTAATTGAACCTGGATTGATTGAAAAATTAAAACAAGAAAATAAGGTTAATAGTAATTTGTCTCGATTAGATATGGAAATGCAAAATATTATGAATAGTAAGATAGAAGACCGAAAGAAGTGGATGTTATATTTACAAACACTACAAAGATATCTTCACTTTGCCGAAGAGGATCGTCAACCACTCAGATTACCAATTTATTCTGATACATCTAATGAAGATTCAAATGAGTCTAAAATTGGATTTAAAAATAAAGATAGAGATTTAAAAAGTTCAGTTGATGCTGAATCTTTGTTGGAAGAGAATCGTTCCATTAAAAGTAAAGAAAATGATACAAAACCACTTTATACAACAGCTCAAATACTCAGTTTAATACCAAAAACTTATAATAAAAAAGGTGAGTTATTATTAAACTTAGTTGAAACAAGTAAAAGTAAAATAAATTGGGATAATGAAGGCACAGTCATAATTGATAATGAAAAAATTCCTGGAAGTAATATTGTTGATTTAATAAATGATTCACTAAGACCCTTAAAAAGAAGTGATCCGATAGGGTGGGATAGATTTGCTAAAGCATTAAAAGATATTAAAGTACCACTTACTTATATTGGAAATCCAAAGAGATGTGAGTTTATTAACCGGCTTCAAGTAAAAGATCTAAACAAATCCTCTGAGACTGAAGTTCAAGAGTTTTCTACACCAAGAAGTGGAGATAAAAAATCTGAAACTAAAATACGTAAAAAGTTTGATTGGGAAAAATGGACCCCGTACTAGAAGAAATTAACAGGATTTATTATGATCCATCTAACCCCGCTGGTTTTGGTAGTATTGATAAATTATCGAAAGCCATGAATGGTAAAATGGATAAAAAGCAAGTAAAGGAATGGTTACAATCACAAGAAACATACACATTACATAAACCCATTCAAAAAAAATTCCCACGTAATAGGTACATTCTATCAAATATTAATGAATTGTGGCAAGCTGATTTAAGTGATATGCGAACTTATTCTCAATATAATGATGGTTTCAACTATATACTTTGTGTTATTGATGTATTTAGTAAATATGCTTTTGCAAGATCAATGAAAAAGAAAAACTCAGAAACTATTAAAGAATGTTTTGAAAGTATATTTACTGAAAGTAATTTAACACCTACTCACATACAATCTGATAAAGGTACAGAATTTGTTTCAAAAGATGTACAAAAATACTTTAAATCCAAAAAGATTAATTACTATACCACTAACAATCCTGATATTAAGGCCAGTATTGTTGAACGATTTCAAAGAACTCTAAAAATGAAAATGTGGCGTTATTTCACTCATAATAATACTTATAGATATATAGATGTTTTACAAGATTTAATATATTCTTATAATCACAGCTTTCACTCTAGTATTAAGATGTGTCCATGTGATGTGAATTCCAACAATATTATGACGGTTTGGACTAATCTTTATGATAGACGATCAAACAAACTTTCCAAAATCAACTTTCAAAAACCAAATTTCAATGTGGGTGATTATGTTCGAATAACTAAATATAAACATGTTTTCCAAAAAGGATATGAATCAAACTGGAGTGATGAAATATTTATTATATCTTCAATAATTGATAGATCTCCATGGGTTGTTTATACAATAACAGATTTACAAAATGAACCAATAGTTGGTACTTTTTATGAAAGGGAATTACAGAAAATCACTTACAACCCCACCTCACAATATAAAATAGATAAAATAATTGACACTCGTTATTCAGGTAACAGAAAAGAAGTATTAGTGAAGTGGAGAGGTTATCCAAATAAATTTAACAGTTGGATTTTAGCTTCTAGTTTAAAAGAAATATGAATAAAGAAAGTTTTTATTTAACATTGCTCAGCAATAGTTCAATGGAATACTTTCCTGATAACAAGACCACAAATTTTTCAACGAAATTACCAAAAGTTATAAAATTAGAAGGTGAATGGTCGGTTGGAGTTGTTGAGTTTCAATATCCATGTACCATGTTTACTGTTCAAGATCATGAAAATGTTATATACATTACAAAATCCATGATAATGCCTAGTGAAGATAAACCATCCACAGTGCACTACAAAAAACATATTCCAGCTACCAGCTATGCTAACGTTGAGCATATTTTAAAAGCATTAAGTGGTATCGGAGAGAGCATAAAATTTCGTTATGATGAAATAACAAAATTTGTTTCTGTTTCTGCTTTGGATAAAAATATAACATCTATAACATTATCACCCAAATTAAGTTTACAACTAGGTTATGAACCAAATAAAAATCTCCTAGACAGAAATTTCGGAAAGTGTCCTGCTAATTTACACTTAGGGTTACCATCTCAACTATTTCTATATTGCGACATTATCGATCCTCAGATTGTGGGTGATGTTATGACTCCCTTGCTAAGAGTAATTTCATTAGATCCTTCAAAATACATTTATGGAGCAAATAAAATGCACGTTTTCTCTCCACCTCACTACTTACCTGTTATGCGAAGAGAGTTCGATACGCTGGAAATAGTTATAAGATCGAGCACAGGACAGAAAATACCATTCCAGTTTGGAACCGTGTGTGTTAAACTACATTTCCGAAAATTGTGATAATGAATTCTCTTCGTGACCATCATATATGTCCATATGAAAATTATTATACACATCAAGCTGGTTCGGGGGTAGGAGTAATTTATAAGGGTTCACCATACCAACGTGGTCATGGTATTGGAAGCTTCTTAGGGGGGTTATTTAGATCAGTTTTACCTTTACTTTCAAGTGGGGCTCGAGTGGTTGGTAAAGAAGCATTAAACGCTGGAGTAGGACTTTTATCGGATATGATTCAAGCGCGTCCTATGGAAGCATCAATAAAAGATCGTCTAAAGCAAGTTAGTACGAATTTAAAACGAAAGGTTGATGGCAAAATTGATCGATTAAACATGACAGGTTCTGGGTATATAACTAAAAGAAAACGATTGACCTCGCTCATTCCACCATTAACTGCTAAAGTGAAAACCGCTAAAAAACTTGGTATAAATCCAAAAAATATCAAAGATATATTTTCAAATTAAATATGTCTTTCCTTCATAATAATTCTTGTGAGTGTGCTAAGTCAGAATTAGATTTGTTTGCACTACCGTCTACACAAACAAGCATTGAAAATGGATTGTGGATTCACTATAAACCAATTTCGTCTCTTGCTGATGATGGACCTATAGAGTTTCAAGTTCCTGGGACAGGCGATGACTACATAGATTTGTCTCATACATTACTCCACATAAAGGCAAAAGTATTAAATCAAGATTCAACTAAATTGACATCGACCACAGTAGTAGCACCTGTAAATAATTGGATGCATTCACTTTTTAGTCAACTTGATGTTTATTTAAACCAAAAACTTGTATCACCACCTAATAATACCTATGCATATCGAGCATACATAGAAACCCTTTTAAACTATGCTCCTGCTGCTAAACAATCTCACCTTACTTGTAGTCTTTGGTATGAGGATACATCAGGAAAAATGGATTCTACAGATGATAAAAACTTAGGATTTGTTAAAAGACAGGATTTGGCTAGTGAAAGTAAGGAAATAGAAATGATTGGACATCTTCATGGTGACATTTTCAACCAAGATAAATTTTTAATTAATGGTGTTGAAATGAGTGTAAAATTAGTTCGGTCAAGAGATAGTTTTAATTTAATTGCTGGATCAAGCGATGTAAAGATCAAAGTTTGTATTACGGATGCAACTCTTATTGTTCGACGAGCAAGAATTAATCCAAGTGTATTACTCGCACATCAGAAAGTTTTAGCTGCTACTACTGCTAAATATCCTATTACTCGAGCCGAAGTAAAAGTTTTAACAATTCCATCGGGTGTTCAAGGAAAAACTCTTGATAATATATTCCTAGGACAGGTACCCAAAAGGTGTATAATTGGATTTGTGAACAATTCTGCATTTAATGGTTCCCTTACTAAAAATCCATTTAACTTTGAAAACTATGGTATTAATTCTTTCAGCTTATATATTGATGGTCAACAAATACCTTCAAAAGCTTTGCAACCATCTTTTAATAGTAGTATATTTACATCAACATATCATACTCTATTCTCGGGAACTGGTATTCACTTTCTTAATGAAGGAAATGGAATCTCTTGTGAACAGTATGC
Source organism: Melitaea athalia (assembly GCA_905220545.2). Lineage (NCBI taxonomy): Eukaryota > Metazoa > Arthropoda > Insecta > Lepidoptera > Nymphalidae > Melitaea > Melitaea athalia. The sequence continues at coordinate 1,997,446 of HG992185.1, read as the reverse complement.
CAAAGGTTACTGTCTATTAGCATTTGACTTAACTCCTGATTTATCAGCTAACTCATCAACTCATTGGAATCTCATAAAGCATGGTAGTGTAAGATTAGAAGTACGATTTGAATCCGCACTAATACAAACAATTAACTGTATAGTTTATGCTGAGTTTGATAATATTATTGAAATAGATAAAAACAGAAATGTTAATGTAGACTATAGTAGTTAAAGTTATAATGTGTGTTAGATTTATGTGTAATGCATTTTTTTGTGTATGTAAAAATTATAAATTAAATAAAACAAATTATATGTAATATATTATTTTTTATTTCTTTATAAACCCCTATTAAACCTTATACAAAATCATACAGAAGTAATTTAAGTAAACAGAATCACACATGAATGAAGTAATTTAAGTAAACAGAATTCACTAATGATCAGCTAATGACTGTCATTGTTAAAAAAGTATTTTTTAACTTTTTCACTTTCTGCTATTGTCTTCGTAATATTGTATACGAGGGTGTTTGTGTTGTCGTAGATGCTATCCTCATTATTCTTCACATAATATTTAATCCTCGTGGAAGCATGTTTCCAATGATCAGTAGTTGGAATCTTGCATAGCTTCTTCATATCGTATATTTCAATTTTTATGAGATGCGTCGCTTGATCTCCGTCGTCGGAATTAGTAGAAATGTATGATACACCATCTCTAGCGGCTCGTCTGGAGTTTGCAAATGTAGAAACCTAAGTCGCGAATCGTTAGAGTTAGCACAAAATGGATGCGTGCAATCGATTTAGATGACCCCAAAACACTCGATCAGAGGACCGACCGTTTGTACCAGTTCTGGCTCGTGAGCCAGAACTGGTACAAACACACTACTAATATTCCCTTGCACTTCTTAAAATTAAAAATGTGTTATGGTCTAAGATCCGGAATATAACAAAATCTTCCCTCATATGTTAATTAGATGAAACAATTTTTTATAGGCTGATTTCAATATTGTGAATTTATAAAAACAACCTCTGCCACCATAAGCCTGCTGCAAATAATAATACTTAAAAAAAAAATTTTTTTTCTACTAAATAATCTTTTCCCTCTCGTGTTAATTACATGTAGTAAGCTAAAACCGTCAATATTTTACATTATCTACCTGACTATAGTAGGCACCCATCTCTATGATTGCTATACTTACCTGCAGCCAGGTTACTCTGACTGAGGTTACTGACCTGGCTGCAGGTAAGTGTAGCAATCATAGAGATGGCTGCCTACTACAGTCAGGTATATAATGTAAAATATTAACGGTTTTAGCTTACTACATGTAATTAACATGAGAGGGAAAAGATGAAAAAAAAAAAAAAATTGCAGCAGGCTTATGGTGGCAGAGGTTGTTTTTATAAATTCACAATATTGAAATAAGCCTATAAAAAATTGTTTCATCTAATTAACAGATGAGGGAAGATTTACCTTCTCGGATCTTAGACCATTAATTACGCAGTGATGAGCAAAATTAAATTTAAACATCAACGTGTCATTAAATGAAGATTAAATTCATTAAACTGTGCAGTTGCAGTTTGTTACGAGGAATTAACGCAGTCGTCTCTCAACGTCGTTCGAACCAGTCATTACCTTAGATGCTGTAGTGTTTAGTATGTGACAGCCAGGTAGGTTACAAAGTCTTCTGATCTTACATTTAATGACTAATCAACTGCACTTGAGTAATCCCTTTCCAGTAATTAGCCTGTAAAATGTAAATGCTACACTCTACACAGCTAGGCATAAGGACTTCTAATAAGATAATAATTGGAGCTTAGGATTAAATTAACTTCTGGATAGGAGTTAATTTTTTATGTAACTAAAGCACTTGAGAACTTTTTTTATGTAAAAACACACCAGAAGCATCGCAAGCCCGTTGCCGACCCCATCCCCAGTTCCCCCCAGGAGCTCTGGTCACCTTACTCACCAACAGGAACACAACACTGCTTGAAAACAGTATTATTTAGCTGTGATTTTCTCTAAGGTCGAGGTACTACCCCAGTCGGGCTGCTCTATATTTTGAGCAGGAAATTTCCTTCTGCACCTACCCTACCTCAATTAAAACTTAGATTTACTTAGCAGCATTTGCTAGTTGTCATTTGCATATAAAAATACAACTTTCATTTAGATAGGGCACAGCAGGAAATATCCAGCACAAAATCTGGAGCAGACCCTCTGGGGAAGAACTTCAACCTTACAGGAGATCAAAGTTACATAATACTGCTCTAACAACAGTGTTGTGTTCCTGTCGTGAGTAAGGTGGCCAGAGCTGCTAGGGAAGGGCAGGGATAGGGTCGTCAACGCGCTTGCGATATTTCTGGTGTTGCAGGTGTCTATAAGCTACGGTAACCGCTTGCCACCAGGAAGCCACCCTAGCCGTATAAAAAACACGATCGTATGCTCCATCCATAACGTTATTTTTATAATCAATTTTTTTTACTTACTTTATACTAACTTACATACTATATTTGACTCTACAACATCGACCAAATGAATCCGTGCGTTGGCACTTTTTGAATTTATTTATATACTAGCTGACCCCGCAAACGTTGTTTTGCCATTTATGTTATTAACTCCCGCAACCCCTCTTGTGGGTGGAATTTTGTAAATTCCGTTCTTAGCTGACCTTTACTTGGTGAAAGAAATATTCCTACCAAATTTCACGCCTCTAGGCCTCATGGTTCCAGAGATATCGTGATGAGTCAATGGGTGGAAATCTCTTTTATATATATAGAAGATAGATTTAAAACTAGCTGCCCGGACAGACTTCGTTCTGTCTGTTGTTTTTTTTGTTGTTTTTTTTTTAGTATAAAAACCTTTCGTGGGATTTTTAAGGAACATACAAAAAAAATTAGCCGAATCGGTCGAGCCGCTCTCGAGTTATGCGCTTAACAACATTCATTTTTATTATATACTAGCTGACCCGGCGAACTTCGTACCGCCTAACAGTCGATTCTTTAATTTATTTATTTTTAATACTTATCCTTTCTAATACCTAAACTTTATGGTATGGTATTAAAGCTCAAATTGACTTTTAAGTATTATTACGAATCTTTTGTATGGGAATATAGGAAATTGTTGTTTTTAGACTTTCATAGGGAATTTTTTAAATTTTTCTCTCCGTAAAAACCATCCTCGTACTTCAAGGAATATTATAAAAAAAGAATTAGCGAAATCGGTTCAGCCGCTCTCGAGATTTGCGCTTAGCAACACATTCAGCGATTCATTTTTATATAAATAGAGATAGAGATTATATCGATTATAGCATCCTTTAGTTACTATTGAAAACTTTTTATTCATCTAAATCAATGTACAATTTAATCAATTTATTTATTTAATACAAAATCAGCTCAGAAACGAAAAATGTCTATCGTAAAATACATTTCATTTTATCACCTAACGAAGTCTGAACTGCAGCGTTAATTGTGAAACTTTATTCAAACCCCAGCTCGGGCCAAAGTTCAGAATTATTGCAATTAAATATCAAGTTAACTATAACTGCTATCTCCTGAAAAAACATTTCAACAAATATACATACCTTTATTAGTTACTAACTTTATATTCGAATAATCTTTTTAAATACTACTTTATAATACTTATTAAAAACGCAGTTATGTAAACTACTAGCTGTGACTCGTGCTTTCACCCGCGTTAATTATATAACCTACTAGCGACCTCTATCCGTCCATATTTTTTTACACGATAAGTAATCGCCAACATATCATTATACTAAAACGTTCTCCGAAACACATTGTTTATGGTATAAGTATTATTCTGATCGGTTCAGTAGTTTTCGCAGTATAACCGAAAAAAAAACGGCTCTCCATTTATTAGTATAGATAGCATTTTTCGGTAAATGGGCTTATACAATACAAAAACAATTTTTGAATTCAAACCAGTAGTAGTTCCTAGAATTAGGGCGTTCAAACATACAACCAACCAAACTCATCAGCTTTATAATATTAGTATAGATTTACGGCATTGTATAATTTATTTCTTTCCTAAAAAAACTTTGCAATGAAAAATAACATTACATTTATACTTCTACCATATCAATCTTATACGAAAAAAATACCGCAGTATAAAAATCTATCCAACAATTTTCCAGTTTCTGCGCTATAAATACATGTTCTAAAAGCCATTATCCATAGCCGAAGACAGAGTAACTCCTCAAGCTGGTAATAGCTTAAGCAATTAGCAAGTATGTACAACTATTATCCAGATCTAGGGCGTGAACGGCCGGCTGTAGATTAGAGCCTGAATCGGGGAATTCCTTTGTCTGCACGTCAAGCTATGAAATGGCCGCTAGCTTAACGGAATGGCAGAAAAAATGTAACGGCTTTTCGATTTTATGTAGTAACCTATAACCTTTGTGGGAGCATCCACATTTTGATTTTTTTTTTTATTTGTGTATTTTTTTTGAAGTGTAACCTCGTATAAATGTTATTGTAATATATTTTTTTGACGGTATCATCGTTACTTTTTTTTATTATTATTATACTATGGGCTTACTCTTGACCCCAGTCTAGCTCAAGAGCAGAGACGAGGTCGAAGATGGAGCGAGCTCGCCAAGAAAACTATTTTACTTGATTATTACATTTAACAAACTAAAAACCACTCTAGTCTAATGGTGCCTTATCCCGTTGGTTACTCATTGGTCATGGGTTCGATTCACGCTCAGGGTATAACTTTTTTCCTGTAAAGGAAAAAGGCAAATATCCTTATAGCGATGTTTTGCTTCGACTGAAAAATGTAAAAAAAAAATCTGATCTATATCTGTAATAAATTTAATTTTTCGTTATAAGCAATTTCCGAACTGAGTGTCATCGATTACCATTCAGTGGCCTGTGAAATCAGTTTCTACATCAAAATATGTCCGTTGGGAGTTCCCCGTCCTAATTGTCAGTGATTCGTCAGCGCGTTAGCAGATTTTAATCAACTTAATCGAATCCACGTTGTATTAAAGAGGTTCATATTTTTATGTAAAAAATGAATAATGGCCAGTAATATTTTTTGTTTGAATATTTACAATATTAAATATATATTAAACAATTTTTAAATAATGAAAATAAAAAATAAATAAAGATAATGAAAACGTTATGAAATTAAAATACTGTAACTAATTCCTAAATTTAAAACACGATTAAATATCACTTAGGTATATCGTGTTTTATATTTTCCAATCTAATACATAAAATTCTCGTGTCACGGTGTTTTGTTACCAAACTCTTCAGGAACGGCTGTAGGTACCGATTTTTATGAAATTTTGTGTGCATATCGAGTAGGTCTGCGAATCGGCCAACATTTATTTTTCATACCCCTAAATGATAAGAGTGACCCAACCCAAAAAAAATTAAACCCAAATAATTAAATAAATTTAATACGTATAATGACGTAACAAAAAAAATAACAACTGAATATAGAACCTACTTTATAAAACTTCACCAAAAGAAAAATATATGTGTAAACTAGTAAAATATGTGTAATATAAAACAATAGTAGAGCCGGCAGCCGGTAATGGCAGACGGGGGATGAAAGACAGGACGGAGGCAGAGCGGCGCCGCAGCGGAATCTCGCACTTGCCACTCAATCGAGCGTGAACGCGTGAAAAGTTTGTTTTGGAAGATTCGAGATAGCAAATTTTTTTTTTTTTTTTTTTTTCTCTAACAGCCTTCGACCTCTATATGTATTGAAGTTATTCGAATGATAGATTAGACAGACTACTGCTCTTATGTTTACAGACTGCTTTTTTTCATATTACAAAATTAGTACTTAATATTTTTTAGATTAATTTATAACTAACGTTGTAAATATTTCGTTTTATAATTTAATAACAATAATTTAATAAATATTGGTTAAAAAAATTAAAAAGTTAGATATAACTTAATAAAGATAATTATTGTAATTAAGACGTAAATCGTAACTACGCTCTCAAGGGTTCTGCTTCTGATATTTTTTTTTACTCTACAGTAATAAAATCGATAGGGATAACTTACTTCATCTACGAGTATAAAAAATAAACTTTAAACACGTTGTTACTATTAAAATTTGTTCTTAATAAACTTAAGTTATAAGACTTATAAGCTAAAACTCCATAAATACAAACTTCAATCAATCATTGCGACAATCGTTGCGTACAAATGCCCGATTTCATTACAAAAAAAATCTTGCTACAGGAATAAAACTAACATCATTTAAATATTTTTATTAACATATCAAAATTTCGATTTGCTCAAAAAGCGAACAAAATCATCATATCAAAAATTTCGATCTAGCGGGTACATCGTTCCATAGCTTAATTGGTTAGAGCACTGACACGGTCGGTCGGGGGTGCGGGTTCGAACCCCGCTGGATCGAAATTTTGATATGTTAATAAAAATATTTAGATTTTCCTCATGTGTGGGTGACATATCATTTAGTCAAAAGTTTATATATATTCTAATTTTACAGTAAAATATCTGTCACAGTTTTGACGTGACAACGTCTAATAAATCGAAGAACGCCCACTACATGCACGAAAAAGGATGATTCTAAAACGTAGTGGTTATATACTCTTTGGATGATTCATTGAAGCATTACGTTCATTGTAGCGTCATGCTCATTGTCCCGTTACGCCCATTGTAGGTACGTATGCTTGCGCCGCATCTATCTCTCTTCCACTCGATTGGCCTATGCGTCCGAGGAGATGTTTTGTTATGACGTTGTCTCTATCATCCGTGCACCAACTTTACAGACAACCAATTTTTACTAAAACTATAAATAATAGTGTAAAGATATGTATCAAAATACCCTTCGTACAACGAAGAAAAGAAAACGAAAACTTTATCATAGTGAAACTACTGCAAAGTAAAAAAAAAACGAATTCGCAATATCGCCTAATAAGTTTGTTTACTGCATACATAATGGCCGAACAGAAAAGGGGACGAAAATGATCTGCTGTTATCGTTCACGAAATTTGTAACCGTCTCTTAATATCAAGATACGTGAGCGAGATTCCGATATCTACGGGTTAATGTTACGTTTCCTTGTGTATTTTTCGTTGGATATATTTTATGTAATATTTATAGCACGACTCGTGTGATAACTCGCCTCTTTCCAGTAAGCCCTATCGTTAACTAGGTTTTTATAGCCGTTGAGATGTTTGGAATAGACAAAGGAAACTGTAATACTCTGTTAGGTAAAGGTGCTTTTGAAGAAAAGGGTTGGAGATAAATCTATATCGCTTCTCTACTAAGAGTTAATGGATATAAAGACGTAAGTAATTTTTGAAGTAAAACTTCTTTACACACCCTTGACTTGGGAAATAAGCTGGTGTACGCGTGACGATAGCGTTGCGAAAAGTATGCAGATCAATCGAGGCGAACGGAGTAAGAGAGAGAGGTATGAGCTCCTGGGGGGATTGGGGATAGGGTCGGCAACGCACTTGCGATGCTTCTGGTGTTGCAGGCGTCTATAGGCTACGGTCTTACCATCAGGTGAGCCGTACGCTTGTTTGCCAACCTAGTTACATAAAAAAAAAAAAATTTTCTTTCTCCCTTTCTCTCACAGTCTCATAATTATATTGCTAAAGAAGTTTTACTTTAGTCTTGTGGTCAGCACAGTCGTTTTTTTAACGTTATTAAAGTCACATTAACCTGCCTTAATGACTGTGAGACAATTTTTCAAAGATAAACTAAGTATTTGTAAATTCTACCGAGCCAATTTGCACGATCTACCATTTCCAGGTGGCTCGGGATGGATATTTGTATTTGTACAAATATTTGTTTCCAGTTTGGATGTCTGTCCTTGTGGGTCTCCTAATCGTGCCTCGGAGAGCACGTTAAGCTGTCGGCCCCGATTGCTATCATAAATACCTAATAGCGATCGTTACTCACGGAATTTATCCGCAAACCCGCAGAAGAGCAGCGGTGGATTAAGCTCTAACCATTCTCCTACACAGGAAAAGAGGACTATGGCCAGTTGTGGGATGTTACAGGCTTAACCATTGTACAATATTTAGGTATCTTAGTGTATTATCTTTTATTTTTCTTTTTTCTTTCAATTTTTATTACATCTTAAAAAAGATATAAATAAAATTAACTTGGTAACGATTTGTAAATTTACTGTAGTTATATCTTTTTTGTGTGTTAATTATAAATGACCCCTTAGTATGTAGACCTATATAAGTACTTTTGAGTAGGTACTAGAATATATAAAATATTATGCTTCATTGGCTGCCACACGTGATTTTAACAGTGTCGTCCTTCTCTTTACTACATTCTACAAAGAATCTTCAGATTTAAATAAAGCAACACGTCCCGTGTCACAATTATCTAAAAACTAGCTTCTGCGCGCGACTTCGTCGGCGTGGACTCCGCTTCTATTGGTCTTAGCGTGATGACATATAGCCTATAGCCTTCCTCGATAAATGGGCTATCTAACACTGAAAGAATTTTTCAAATCGGCCCAGTAGTTCCAGAGATTACCGCGTTCAAACAAACAAACAAACAAACTCTTCAGCTTTATATATTAGTATAGATTTAAGCAAATATAACTCCCCCACAACCTGAAATATTTCACCACTATTAACAAGCAATAAACCACAATCCACAACTATTTACCATAAATTATTTCACGCCTCTACTCGACTATCTATTGCTTATCTGTGTAAGTTTGTAAGCGTTGGAAAGGCTCTATTCCCTTCCAAGTTGAGGCGTTCAGACAATAGAAACGTTTAGAAGCGCGAACAATGAGGTGTCTTCACTGTGAATAAGTGTTTGTGAATACGCGACTGCGAATCCCAGGTCGCTTTCAACTCTGATTTGATGGAGTGAAAGCAGTTGCGGCGTCGTTCGTAGACAGTTCAGTTCCTAGATTATTTTACGAACATTTTTTTCTTTCAAAATGTATTTCGTAGTCGTGTAATATATATAAATAATAATATTTAGTTTTTATTTTGCTTCAATACGTCCCTACAAAAATCTGTCATTTTGCCTTTCGCCGATAAAATACAATACTTACCTATAACTACTATGACGCACACCAATTTGGATCATTTTTAGGGTTCCGTACCCAAAAGGTAACGGGACCCTATTACTAAGACTTCGCTGTCCGTCCGTACGTCTGTCACCAGGCTGTATCTCAAGAACGGCGATAGCTAGATAGTTGAAATTTTCACAAATTATGTATTTCTGTTGCCGCTATAACAACAAATACTAAAAACAAAGTAAAATAAATATTTACCGCGACGCGATTTAATTCCAACGCCATCTATCCAGAAACCAAGAAAACGTCGTCGATAGACTAATATAATAGCTTTCCAATAGCGGCATGGATTGATAGATAGATGGCGTATTTGACTAGTTTATTTTCCATTTTTATATGGTATTAATCTTTTTCTTATTTACTAAGTATTTTGTTTAATAACAATAAAATATAGCCTTTTCGCTTAGTCAATGGTACGGAACCATTAGTGCGCGAGTCCGACTCGCACTTAGGGGTCGTTCAAGTATTACGTAACGCATATTTTGAAGATTTTTGACCCCCCCCCCCCCCCCCCCCATGTAACGCGCCGTAACGTTTTCCTGTACCCCCCCCCAGCCCATAAACGTTACGTAACACCCCAACTGACCATTTTTACCCAAATGTCACAACTTTGTTGCGAAAACTACCGAAAAGTCGCTTATGAAAATCGCGTTTGCGGTAAGTATAAATATATAATATATATACAAAAAGGGATATAAACGAAAAGGGTTGCCAATTTGGGAGATTTTAGTACACTAGTTTTTTTTATTTAAATAAAAAACAACGTTACGTAACGCGTTGTTCGAGACCCCCCCTCCCCCTGTAACGCATCGTAACGTTTTACAAGACCCCCCCTCCCCCCCTAATTGCGTTACGTAATACTTGAACGGCCCCTTAGCAGATTTTTGCTATTACTATTTGTTATATCATACCATTATACTATGCGACAACTCGTTAGGACAATAATCATAGCACTGGCTTATGGCTATTGTGTTGACGGTCGTGAGTTCGATCCCTGCACATTTTATACATTTGTATTGGCACTATTATCCAGATGTTTGCTGTGGTCTGGATGTTTGTGCTTGTGTGTTGTGTGTGTTTCTGAACCACGGGAGTAAACCCTAGTGGGGACCATGAGTATGAAGCGTTTATTTATTTACTATACCTATCATATAATATTCTATGCCACTCCAATTTTTCGTCGACGTACATAAGTACTTGGTCAATCTGAAAAGGGTATTTTATAAAGAATGCAGGGTACCTACTGAGGAATACTAAAGAGTAGCGTTTATTAGCCTTTTTTTATATACAGTGATTGTAGGCCTGTTGAAGGAGCATACTTTGGAGGTGATAAAATAAATTTGGATGATTAACAAACAGTTCGTGTATTATTGATCTTTTCCCGGTACTTTCTTGACAGAGTAGTACATATAGATATTACTTTTTTTTATTAATATTATCTCGAAATTCAGTACGACTTCGCACTAGAGGGGATGACAGGCAGGTGTGATTCGAACAAAGTCGAAGGAGCAGCTATTATTGAAATAAAACTACAAAGAACAGATCAACAATATAGTATAATTATATCGACATGATCACAATAAATATTCGAAAAATATACTTTTGTACATAAACAGCATGTCTCGCGACATGGCCACAACGCCAATAAATCTAACATATTCATAAACATGTCATACAAAACAATAGTCTTTTAACAAGCGATATAACGTCCAAATTACGTAAAAAAAAAAAAATAGGAAACTTTATCCTTAAAACTTTAGAATAGTCGAAACATAAACATCAAATAAATTCTTTAAACCCATATTTGCACTAAAACGTTTAAAGTACGCCATTTTGAATAAAATTTACTGAAAACGTAACTGTAAATAAAATATGAATTTTGCTTTTAACTTTTTTTTCTATAGGTACAGTATTCATAATAAATATCTATGTCTTTTTTTAATTTGTTTAATATTAACAAGTGATATTTACTATAACAAATATTAAAATATAAAATATTATATTCCGAATTTCCTAGATTGTGTAGTTTTTAGATCTTAGGTAACATAGTCCGAAACATCGTGCAATTACCTACATTATACATATTATGTTCGTTACTGTTTCAATTAAGATTAGATTAGATATTTATTTTATTTTTAATGCAAATATAAATAAAATATTAAATTTCCTACTTTACATACCTATAACAAAAAATCTGAAAAAAAAGACTTTCCATGCATATTTTCTTAATTATATATTCAAAAATTTTGTGCTCAAATTAATCTGATTGTGAAATTTTTAAATTCCTATTTTCAATACCTACTTATTTCAAAAGACTAATTATTCAGTATTGGGCATCGTACTCTTGATATATCTAGAAGTATGATTAATTTGGCTATTCTAACTACGAAATTCGCTACTTGGCAAGCTCTATTACAAATAACTCTCGTTACAACCTCAATAGAGCAATTATACAATTATACACGTATTATACATCACAGATACCTATACATTATACAAACGCTGTGGCCACTTGAACAATATTATTGGACCTATAATAATCCTATAATTACCTGCAATATAAAACTGTCTACTATATTTATTTAAGGCTTGGTTTCCTTAGACTCGTTCTTCTCAGCACCTTGTATGTAATAGTAGTTTATGAAGCGAGCACCTTGCGTCAGCTGTGCGCATTCGTTGGTGAAGTGGCAAGCGAATAGCAGGAGATTACGTGGCTGGACCTTCCACGCGAATCTCATGAACATTAACGAATATACCGAGAGAGCTGTAACAATGGAAATATTAATTAGTTAATATAATTATGACGACCAGAGGCGTAGCATAGTTAATAAACGTAGGCTAAGTAGTATAAGCGACAATCATATTCAAAGCACTTCTAGGGCCTCATTTACGGAGACGCGGGGCGTTGCGCGTCGCGTGTGGCGTGGCGTCGCGCGTGTGTCAAAATGTATGAAAATGAACCCGTGCAAAATAAAACGCACTCATAGTCTAGTCAACAAGTTCAAAAACGTGTTAAATAAAGATAAAGCTAAAAATATGGGCGATAGCTCATTCGATTCGGAATGATGTCTAGAAAAATGTTTTTTAAGGGTTTATTAGCACATCAAAAATTGCGATTGTTATTAACAAAAAAAAGAAGAAAAAAGAAGGTATTTAATTTTTCGTTAATAATTTCTTAAATAATGATATTTGAGGAATTTTAAAAATTGTTGTTGACTAGACTAGCAGCCAACGCTTTACATTTAAATTTAGTGCGTTCCGCCACGCCACACGCTACGCGCGACGCCCCGCGTCTCCGTAAATGAGTCCTAAGGTTGCCTCGAAAAGATAAGGTTGCCTGGAAGAGATTGCTTTTAAGCAATAAGGCCGCCTTTTGTACATTTTTCTATTAATTATTGTTTTACTAATCTACTAATTAGTGCTTTCTTTGAATCTGCTCAAGTAGGTATCGTATTCCGTCAATTGGACTGACGTGTAGGTAAAAGTGATCGCATTAATTAGTTGTATTCAGTGGCGTAGCGTGCCTTGGAGGGGCCCCGTATCAAAATCAGTTGGGGGGCCCAAATGAAGGGTAATGATTTCACACAAAATAAACAAAAATGCTTGCATTTAATTAAAATAAATATTTATTTAATATAGGTTATCACTTCCTCCTAGAATAGACAATAGTGACAAGTCTGATAGCCGTTCCTGTCTCGTTGAAGTCCTTAGGTAATTTTTGTTCAGTTTAGTTTTGAAAAACTTCTTTCAGCTGTTGCGGTTATAACTGGAAGGGTCAAGAATAGAAAGCATGATGTAATTACCAAACGTAAAACTGGTTGCAAGACTATTGAATTTTATCAGCAACAATTCCAGGAGTTCCTTAATGGAATGAATTTTTTGAATTTCGGATTTTACATTTTAAGCATGTTTTCAGAGAAATTGTTTGTTAATGAAGATTAACTGAATCCTGCAATAACAATGAAGGATGTTGCTAACTTTTGGGCGCACGCTTAACTCGGGAAAAAGGGGGTTCCCTTTTTTTTACTTTTGTCATTTCTGAAGTGAAAACTCTATAGGCACGTTTGACAGTTATTTTGTATGTTTTTTTACCAAAAAGCACGAGATTAAGTGACATCGTGGATAACATTTTACTAAGTTTGCTTAAACACATTAGGGGCCTCTGTAGCCCGGGGCATCCGTACCATTGATACGTCTGATACGGTGGTAGCTACGCCCCTGCATTGCAATCTAAATCACTCACAAAAGCTGACTGCTGAAAAAATGAAGAAATTTTGGATATTTTTTTTTTATAACCTACTCTCTTTTCTGTCTACTTTTTCTTTTCATAACTCCACTGGGATAATTTCTTTTCCTTTCACTCATTCTTTTCACAAACCACAGTAATTAACCAATAAGTAATGAGAAGTACAAGATTGTATTGTATTAAAATGTAATAACGTAACGGCGTTTGGCAGGCTTCGTCGAGTCTTCACTTCGAAGATTCCGCAATGCTTGAAAACAAAAGTCTTCGAGCAATGCGTCCTGCCTGTGTTAACATACGGAGCCGAGACGTGGACACTGACAAAGGGACTGGTACACAAGTTCAAAGTCGCTCAACGTGCAATGCAATGGGCTATGCTTGGGGGCCTTGGGGTTTCTCTCAAAGATAATATTAGAAATGAGGGTATCCGCGAGAGAACGAAAGTAACCGACATAGCCCACAGAATTAGCAAGTTGAAGTGGCAGTGGGCTAGTCATCTGTGTCGTAGGACCGATGGCCGTTGCAGCAGACGTGTCTTGGAGTGGAGACCGCGTCTTGGCAAACGCAATGTAGGACGTCTTCCGGCCCGCTGGAGCGACGATCTACGTAAGATTGCCGGTGTAGGGTGGATGAGGATTGCGGAAAACCGGGATATCTGGCGCGAACTTGGCGAGGCCTATGTCCTGCAGTTTACTGCAATGGGCTGAACTGACTGTCTGACTGACTGACTGTGATAACGTATGAACCGGAATGAAATAAAACACGTAAATATTCTTCTCGTAATATGCATCTGTTATTGCGGGATTCCCCCGTTTAAGTCACTCACTGATGTAGGATGTTGCCAACTTTTGGGCGCACGCTTAACTCGAAAAAAAAAAGATTACTTTTTGATTTTGTCATTTCTGAAGTGGAAACTCTATAGGCACGTAATGACAGTTTTTTTATATGCTTTTTCCCGGGAAGCATGAATTTAAGTTTCATCGTGGATAATATTTTACGAATTTTTTTACGAAAATTTTCGAAATTTTTTTTTGCTTATAGACGTTGGGGGCCCCTGTAGCCCGGGGGCCCCGTATCATTGATACGGCTGATACGGCGGTAGCTACGCCCCTGGTTGTATTCAAAGTTTAGGGGTATCGCAAGGCCTTTAAATACAAGGTCATTGATATCATGAGCGAGGGTCTACTTAGAAAAAAAAAGTCTTTAGTTGGCTTCTTGTTAGAATAAAACTTTTTTTTTTCTTTATTACCATAGATAGCTTTTTTCTAGAATATACCTACCATCAAATTTTCTCCTTTTTAACCGACTTCCAAAAAAGGAGGAGGTTCTCAATTCGACACGTATGTTTTTTTTTTTTTTTTATGTATGTTAGCTCAGAACTTTTGACTGGGTGGACCGATTTCGATCAATTTTGTTTTAATTGAAAGGTGTTGCGTGTCATGTGGTCCCATTTTAATTTAATTGAGATCTGACAAGTACTTTTAGAGTTATATCTAATAATGCGTATTTACGTGACTACTTTTTCGTCGACCTACGTTATATTATACCGTATAACTTTTTACTCGGTGTACCGATTTCGATGATTCTTACTTTAATCGAAAGCTAATACTTGTCTTGTAGTCTTGTTTAAATTAGATCGAAAACTGATTACAACTTTTTGAGTAATCTTTAATAGCGCGTATTTACTTGACTATATTTTCGTCTTATTTCGTTGTATTACTTGTCGATGTAATTGAAGTCGGTTTTTTTTTTCGTTTGCGAGCAAACACAATTATCATAAGTTCGCTTCACTCAAGTAGGAGACAGTTTTACATATCAAAGACACAACATGATTTAGTTATCAGAGATAACAATAATTATACTGGTACACATAATCTATACTAATATATAAGGCTGAAGAGTTTGTTTGTTTGGTTGTTTGTTTGTTTGTTTGAACGCGGTAATCTCTGGAACTACTGGGCCGATTTGAAAAATTCTTTCAGTGTTAGATAGCCCATTTATCGAGGAAGGCTATAGGCTATGTATCATCACGCTAAGACCAATAGGAGCGGAGTCCACGCCGACGCAGTCGCGCGCAGAAGCTAGTAAAATTATATTAAAGGTGTTTTGATAACGTTAATTACTAAAACGATGATTTTTACATTTTTATCTTTTGATTAAATACGAAATAGGTATGACGAAATTTTGGACGAATTGACATAAAATAAAAGATAAAATGAATCATGTGACACCTTAATATAATATTTATAGAATTTTTTGTACCTAATCGTGATAAATTATTTTACTATTAATACTAAAAAATAATTCTGGTATTTCTGGAAAACTTTCGGTGTTATAAATTAGGTACTTTTATTTTTTTCCATCATTTCGAAAAATTAAATTAATATTTTTTTAAATTTTGTTTTGTTCGCAAACTCTGCTAAACCGCATGTTTTGTTTTGTTTTGATTTTGATTTTTATTATTGTGAACAATAAATATATTTTCTTTCTTTTCTTTTCTTTCTAAATTTAAAATTATTCAATATTATTGCAAATCTTTCGATATACTCAAAAAAAGTCGTTTTTTTTTTGTTATGTTTTTTCTATTTCACTATCATACGCAAGCAATTCAGTTTATTTCAATTACCATTACAGAGCAGTCATGCAGTAAATACAATACTAAATCATAGCTATATTTGATTTTACAACCCACTCGTATTTATCTTGAGATAAGATAAAACTTCTCAAACGAAAAATATATAATTATGATACGAAGGAAAGATTATATTTGGCAAATGCTACAGTTATCATACAGAAAAAACATAAAACTGATTATTTTTTTTGTTGTGTGGGTTTCACTTAACTTGACATTCAAATTAATATAAGCTACTGTTCCTTATATTCATAAGAATCACATTTTAATTATTTTAGCATATGCTATTAGTTGAAAGGGTACCTTTATAGAAATCTATCTAATTTAAACAAGAGATTTCCACCCATATTCATCACGATATCTCTGGAACTATAAGGCGTAGACTTGAAATTTGGTAGGAATATTCCTTTCGCCGAGTAGAGGTCAGCTAAGAACAGATTTTACGAAATTCCAAAAAAGAGGGGGTTGAGGGGGTTAATAACATATATCCATAAAACAACATTTGCGGGGTCAGCTAGTAATTGATAAAAGAGTTATATAACAAATTAATAGTCATATAAAGAGAGATAATTCGTATTTGTAATTTTAAAAAGATTTATTTTTATTTTTCGAAATTTATATATTATAAAACAATAATTGTGAAATATTTGATCAACCAATATACAATATTAATAATAAAATATGGGATCAAGACAAGTTAGTTGATGTACTACTATGTATATAAAAGTCAAAAGATAAAAATTTCAGTTCAAAAATGATAACATAATTATAATTTCACAATTAATTTAATAGTCGCGCTGTTACGTGCTCATATACAGGATACTTATACAGATTTTATTATTATAAAGAATTTTAATTAAATTTTCTTTTGATATATTAACTATAAATGGATGGATTTATCGAGAAAATTATTTAAGAGCGGGTGGGTCGTGATTCGTGCAAAACACGTTTCTATGAATTCAGTTTTGAAATAGTAAACAGTGAAATTTTAATGTAATAAATTTAATTGATATTGTTGAGGGTATATTCTAGTTCACCCTTTTGTCGGAAACATGATTTGATAAATTTGGCTCGATAGAATAAATTCACAAAGTTACCTCTTTTCGGGTCATTTTATTTACTATGATTGGGTTTTATTCTTAAAATAACTGATTTGATATTATAAATAAATTACCAAAATAAAGTTCATATATAACTGGAATAATTTGATCAAGTGTTTTTTTTTTTAATTCCATAATTTTTTTTTAATCGATTATTCAAGGTGATTTTCGAAGCGCTTGGGCACTCGCGTTACAATCGCAGACCTGGCAGTGTGCCGCGGGGCCTTATAGACGTCGGACGTTAGTGGAATTTTTTGGTATTTTTAATATTAGTATGCATTCAATATCTGTACCTACTGACCACAGTCGAAATATTCGCTATTTTTAAATTTAAATTAATATATTTTGTCGCTGTTTAAGTTTTTGTAAATAATACCTATTTATCTGTATACAAATAAATAAAATTGGAGTGTCTGTTTGTAATATTACGGCTTTTAACTAAATTCATATGTATGTATATTGTTGTAGGGTGCTTGAGCCTTAGCGAATTGTTTTGTTTAAATGTTAAATTAGAAAGAACTAAAAGGTTCAAAAACGAGCAAAAATGTTTATTAAAATATTTATTTCTGTTAATGTTATGGTAATGAGCGCATCCGATGAAATACACGGTAGAATATAAAAAAGGTAAAAAATTATAATTAATCACCGCACTACACTCACAGACACTATACTGACACTGTAGTTCACTCATGCTGGTGGAGCGGGCCGGCGGCGGCGCCAGCGCGTCGGTGTGCGTGACCGCCGCTGCAGGCTCCCGTCGACTGCGCCGCATCCTCCGATATAGTACGAACGCGCCTGTTAGCTGCTTCCGCCATCACACAATACGTTACGAAAAGTGTGATCGGTCGAGGCGAACGGAAGTTGAGAGGGAGATAATATAAGTTAGTTAAGATAAAATTTGAGCGACCTGTAACGCGGCAGCGTCACTACGGTCAAAACTTGGATGGGTGACCGCTTTTTTTCAACTAGTTTTTTGAAGTGAATCTTTTTTAGGCGCGCTAAACTTTTGGAGTAAACAGGTTAATGCGTGACGAGAGCGTTACGAAAAGTGTGATCGGCCGTGGCGAACGCGTTAGTTAAGATAAAATTTGAGCGACCGGTAACGTCATTCCCCTCGATTTCTCTGGGATCCCATCATCAGATCCTGGTTTCCTTATCATGGTACCTAAGTTGGGATATCTACTTTCCAACAAAAAAAGAATTATCAAAATCGGTTCATAAACGACGAAGTTGTGCCCGAACATACATAAAAAAATGTATACGGTCGAATTGAGTAACCTCCTCTTTTTTTGAAGTCGGTTAACAAACAAAGTCGCTTCCCGCATCTCTCTGTCCCTGTGTATGCTTAGATCTTTAAAACTACCCAACGGATTTTGATGCGGGTTTTTTTAATAGATGGAGTGATTCACAAGGAAGGTTTATATGTATAATACATGCATAATATAGTAGAGAAACATTGATAATTTTAAAGGTTTCTAATGTGATGTCTTACATTGCAAACGCTGGCTGAACCCTACGAGATAGATCAAAATAATGTACCGCATTTATAGTAAGTACAATAGGTTGGATAGGATTAGACTAAAACCATGATTAATTCAAGAGTAACCTCTAAAGAAAACATGTTTGTATTGTCTAAAAAAAGCTGTGAACGATGTATATAAAGACATTCTGTATTATATATTTAGTATCAGCATTTCACCCGTGCGAAGTCGGGGTGGGTCGCTAGTAATAAATAACCCTGAAGTCCTTTAATTATTCAATTTATTTACGTAAGTTTTTTGGAAATTATATTTAAATACGAATTACATATTGATAAAATATATATTAATAATATTTTTCGATTTTACCGACATAATAATAAAAAAGGTGTGTGTGCAATTCACACACGATAGAAGTGAAACTTCTTTGGCAAAGTAATTAAAAAAAAAACTAATTTAAAATTAGCCCGTACTGCGGCCGCTTCGCCGAAAATATGAAGTGGTTGTATATAAATAAAAAATCATGCAATTAGAAAAAAAAGGAAAAATAAAACAAAAAAACATGGAGAAACGAGGATTTGAACCATGTTCTAATCGTTCACTCGACATTTCAATTCGGGCGATTTCCCACTGAGCCACTAAAACTTCATTAAAAATTGTGAAATTTATCGTCGTATTATAACTATGTTCATTGTAGACATTTTTTCGTTGCTTAAATAATAGTTATTTTAAAAATATGTGTTTTGATAGCCTTTATTCTATTTATGTCAAACAAGTATTTATAGGTAATAAATAACACTGAAATCCTTTATTTATTTAATTTATTTACGAAAGTTTTTGGACATTATATTTAAATACGAATTACATATTGATAAAATATTAATAATATTTTTCGATTTTAGCGACAATAATAAAAAATATGAACTGGTTATATATAAATAAAAAATCATGCAATTAGAAAAAAAAGGAAAAAGAAAACTAACAATATGGAGAAACCAGGATTTGAACCGTATCGTTCGCACGAAATTTCCGTCCAGGCGATTTCTGACTGAGCTATTTTAACTTTATTGAAATTGCGTTTGTCTTCGTATTATAACTACATTGCAGACATTTTTTCATTGCTTAAATAATAATTATTAGGTATTTTAAAAATATGGTTTTGATAGTCTTTATTCTATTTATATCAAATAAGTATTTATAATAAATAACACTGAAATCCACATCCACATCCATCCACAAACATTTATTTACGAAAGTTTTTTGGACATTATATTTAAATACCTACGAATTACATATTGATAAAATATGAATAATAACTAAAGACGTGTTATAGACTATAAACGATATTTTTCTAGTATATACGTTGTTTTATGCGCTATAATAAATATATTTATCAAGTTGTTACAAAACAACTCGTACGTAATCATACGTAATAATAACAAATACCGCGGAGCGTTGAAACCTGAATTAGAAACGTACACAGCGAGGCTAGAGCGGGATAGCATTACAAACTTTTATTGTACATGACTGGCACACTGGATTTTATGCTCTGCGGCCTCGGGGTCACGGAGAAGTTCAACTGATAAGTCCGCGTGAAGTGTAATTCACAGAGGGGCGAGGAGAGCGTTAAATACCTATTTTATTAGAACGACCAAGCCTTAATACTAAACGCCACACACTCAACGACAATCAGGATGAATTTCTCCTGTGTCAGAGATAAAAACACACAATACACAAGCATATACGACCAGACCACGACAAACATTTGTATGGCTAATACAAATGTTCGCCACGATCGGCTAAACAAAGCATTGTAAGCAATGATATTGAACAAGCAACACTTGTAGTACGTGTGTATTTATAGGTGATATACACTATTTCTTTTCACTTTTCTATTAATTTTCTTTAAAATTCTTGTTAGTTTCAATGTAATATTCAACATAATATAATATTATAGAAGTGAAATTTGTTTAGAATCGTTAATTCAAAATTTAAAAAAGTCCAAATATTTATTTTTTCCTTAATTTTTTTGAGAATATAATATAGCCTATGTCACCCGCGGAGAATTTATTTATTTATTTATACTTTATTGTACATCACAACAGACTACAAATATCATTTTACAGACTGTGAAGTACAATGGGCGGACTTATGGCTATTTAGCCATTTCTTCCAGACAACCCAAATATATATTTCCTACTATGAGTAACGATCGCTTTCAGGTGTACATGATAACAACCGGGACCGACGGCTTAACGTGCTCTCCGAGGCACGGTGGGGAGACCCACAAGGACTGCACAAACACCCAGACCACGGCAAACATCTGTATGGCCAATACAAATGTTGTCGTGTGCGGGGATCGAACCCGCAACCGCTCGCGCAACAGCCAATCGCAATCCATTGCTGTGACCGCTGCGCCAACGCGGCGTCAGAATATAGCATCCCAACAGTGAAAGAATTTTTCAAATCGGTTCAGTAGTTTCGGAGCCTATTCAATGCAAACAAACAAACAATCAAATCTTTCCTTTTTTAAAATTAATAGTATAGATATCATCATCACAATTTTCGAGAATTTGATTTCTCCCGTGTGTGAGCCACACACATACACTTTTTTTTATTCATTAAGTTTTTACTACCACTACTGGCCATCAAATCTGCCAATTATTAAAATAGTAGATATCATACCAACACAGGCAATGAAATACTTGTAAATACACGTCTTTAAAAATGCATTAAAGTAAAGTATATCCTGAATACATATATCTTTAGTTATAAAAAAATATCATTTACATTGCATAATTATTTATGTCAATAAACTTCTGTAAAGATGTTGAGTGTAGAATGTTGGTTTTAATATATTCGTTTTAATATATTCTGTGAATATAATAAGAATCGAGTTACAGTGTAAACCAGTTTTTAAACAGTTTTTAGTTGAATAATTTTATCATTTAGCATTTTAAGAATTATTTCCGAAAAAAAGGTATGGTTCTACTTCTACATGATGGTAAGCAACATCCATAAGCTATGATTGCCTGCAACATCACAATTATCGCGAGAGTATAGGCAACCTTAGCCCTCCCCAGGGACAAAGGGCAACTGAGGTAGGGCACAGCAGGAAACTGAGGTAGGGCACAGCAGGCAACTGAGGTAGGGCACAGCAGGCAACTGAGGTAGGGCACAGCAGGAAATTTCCTGCTCAAAATATGGAGCAGCCCGACTGGGGTAGTACCTCGACCTTACAGAAGACAGCACAATAATCACAGCTAAATAATACTGTTTTCAAGCAGTGTTGTGTTCCTGTTGGTGAGTAAGGTGACCAGAGCTCCTGGGCGGGATTGGGGAGAGGGTCGGCAACGCGCTTGCGACGCTTCTGGTGTTGCAGGCGTCTATAGGCTACAGTAGTCACTTACCATCAGGTGAGCCGTACGCTTGTTTGTCGACTTAATAACATAAAAAAAAGCTACTTTAAACACAACAGAAACACAACACCACTTGAGCGCAGCATTATTTAACTGTGATCTTCAGCACTTACGCTTCAACCTGTAACACCCCAGTGCTAGACATAGGCCTCTTTCCCCGTTTAGGAGAAGGAGTGATCATCAGTAGAAAGAATAATTTAAGAATATTTTTTTATAGATAAATTTACTATTAGTAATATTGTATCATAATTTTTTCACATACCAAACGTCATTTTACCGCTAATGAAGCTTGGATCCTTTCTAGTATCAGCAATAGCAGCTAAAGGTATACCCCAATTTGCTACTGGCCCCCAAAAATGGGTGCTGAAAAATATAAAAATTTATTTTGAAAACACAACAGATTAATAATAATTAAATTACAGATAAAATACATAAAAAGTTACTAACAAGTATGACATAAAAACATTTTATTAATTAATTACCTCATTAAATATTCTCTAAATTCTTTGCTTTTTAGCTGATTTAGTAATTTTCTTGCCATACCACTCATCTTGCTGAAAAAAAAAATACTTTTGATCTCAAACACAAATAAATTAACTGTGTCAATTAGTCTTTTAAAATAATTCTCAATTATTCATGTCGTAATACATTTTCCTTTGATGAGTTTTTGTGTTACAAAGCAATTATGAGAGATATAGGTACTATGCTCTATTATGTAATGGGACGACAATCTATAACATATTTTGTTTTATATTATGGTTCTGATGTCTTTAAGCTTATACAAATTAATTCTCTCGAAGTCGAGCATAATTACGTGTTCAACGCTACAATGATGTCAAGGTTACGATATTCCCAATGATTTAAAATTAAAAAATTGAATGAAACTATAATAACTGTTTCAAAATTGTTTACCTTTCTTATATTTTCTTGTATGTGTTATTCTTTTTATTTGTTTATCGTAATCTTTTAAAACTTAATTACAGTGGGTGCTTCATTAAAAATTACATTCAACTGAACAGTGAACAATGTCAATGTCACTGCGACAGTGCGACTGCACTCTTTTGGTTCTGTCTGTCACTGATAATACTGATAACAAACGTCATTTGTGACGCTCGCATACTAGGATGAAGAATACTCTGGATCTGACAAGCGTGCCACACCCGAAAGGGACAAACATAAAAGTAGGGCTTGGAATACCGGTAAAAATTCGGTACCGGTACTTTGTCTCGGCAGACGTATCGTTATTTATGGAGTACCGGTACTTTAAATACCGGTACTTTGGAGCCCTTTTACCGTTAAATTTTTTACCGGTAAAAACTCGTTTAACGTTATTTTTACCGGTACCTATCCATACCGGTACCGTTAATTGCTACTGTTACCTTTATAGGTACCGGTAATTATTACGCTAATAGAATACTACCTATGTACTTTTTTTTTATTTTTGATCTCACAGCGTTATAATCTAATGTCACGCGCTGTTGTCGCTCTTATCAGCCCCCCCTCCCCCGCGCAGCTTCGAGTTGAACATTTTTTCTTTGCACGGAGCGGCAACGTCGTAGAGGTACCGATAAAAATATCGTTAATCGTGACGTCAGAGGTACCGGTACCAGTATCGTTAAAATTCTATTTACCGTTAAAAATTACCGTTAAAAATCGTTTCCGATACCGAATTACCTTTAAAACTTTTACCGGTAAAACAGGTATCGGATAAAATTAACGCTATTTACCGGTATTTTATAAAGGTAATTGGTACCGGTAACAAGCCCTGCATAAAAGTATATAAGATGTCAGGGTTGCCAGCCCTACCAAAATTTCCCCGTATTCTTCAGGAATTTTCGATAAACCAGTAACACCTGATATTTCTACGGGTCTGTTAACTGTAAATGGTCTTGAGGTAAAACAAAGAAACTGCAAACAAGAACTTAAAAATTTTAAATAAAGTAAATTAATTAAAAAATATAAAAACGTAAAAACTGAAAAAAAAACCGATTTTAACAGTCGGGACTGGTCAGGACCCATATTATTATTTAAAATCAATCTATATTCTTTCTAATAGTTATACTGGGTCGTGACTGTTAAAATCGCACTTGTTTTTGTTTTAAGTTTTTATTTTACACAGTCGGGTTTTTCGATTTTTTATTTTATTGTGCTTTTTACTTGAGTTTTGATTTTGTAAGATGTGGCATGAAAAAATGTTCTGTTTATCTCTTAGTCGAACCGGGGAGTTGAAAGGAACTTCTTTAGCATATAATGAATAAAAAATGAAACAAGTTACTCCAAATTTTAGTTTTTATTGTCCTTTGAATATATTTAATTTTGTCGCCCAGTGGCAGGAATCCGTGGCTAAAATCCACATCCTGGACCGTCGAATTATGGGGTTTTGAGGGGTGCAGGGGGGAGGGGGGGGTGGGGGCTACCCCCAGTACCACTCCCACGCAACAGAAACCCATAGTTATGGAGATATCCATTGTTAAAGTTTTGAGATATATGTATTATATGTTATATATGAAATATATATATATATTATATTTTTTCTATATATAGTACTCATAAATAGAAAGCTTTTTGTGAATTCTCAGGTTGCAGAAATTTACATTTTAAAAGATATAATTTTTTTAATGTTGCTATGGAATACGAATATAACACGCCTTTGTACCCTTTTTTTTACTTAAATATATTTTTATTTTTAGTTATTTACTATCATATACGGAAAATATTCAATATTTTGTTTAATTTTTAATAATTGTTAATGAATTATTAATTTAATTTTTTTATAAAACCGAATCGGAGCACCCCACTATCCACCTGGTCTTGGTCTGTCCTACCCCTAGAGTGTTTTTTGTAAGCCGGAGGCGCGGAGGGAGGGCAGCCCTTTCGCCCTTGCGTAACAAAACGCAGACACCCACGCTCACCTCCGCAGCCTCGGCTTGCTGGTCGCCTTCGGCGACCAGCCTCGGCCTCTCCGGCTCGCCCGGGTGTCTGCGTTTTGTTACGCAAGGGCGAAAGGGCTGCCCTTCCGAAGCGCCGGAGCCGTCACGGAATGAAATTATACCGATAAACTGTCAAATATTGAGGTTAGGTCTATGAGATTTATTTTTGTATTTTGTCAAGAACGGTGCATTACCTTGTATCGCGAGTGGTATGGGGAGTTGAGGGTGTCCGCCGCCTCCCCCTCCCCCTCTCGCCCTTAAATTCGTGTAAAACGATCTATATTCTTCTTATAATCTCAGAACTTTAACAATGGATATCTCCATAACTATGGGTTTCTGTTGCGTGGGAGTGGTACTGGGGGTAGCCCCCACTCCCCCCTCCCCCCCACACCCCTCAAAACCCCATAATTTGACGGTCCAGGATGTGGATTTTAACCGAATCCGTAATTGGCGAATTGCAGAGTCCTTTGGAAATCTGTAACAAGTAACAACAGTTTCATTAAGTAATATGAAATTTAAGATTGAATAACAAATACCCCACTTTTAGGGTAATTAATCAGTAACCTTAGCTAGTATCCCTAAAAAATCTATAACCTGAGCAAATTATAAAGTACTTAAAAATGGCGGACCAGCCTAACGTTTGTTTCGAGGATGACAAATTAACCTTACCACTTAATTTTGTCGGTTAATATATATTTATTATTATGATGTTAAATACCGTTTTCATAAATTATTTCTGTTTATAATAACTTGTTAATATACTAGGACTCTCATTCTGTTAATATTTTTGCCTAACAAGTCATATTTTTATCAAAAAAATTGTACTTACGTATGAAAGGTTATGTCTTGTGATTTCGTCTCGTACGGCTTTTACAGCCGATTATATAACATATAACCATGATAACTCTTATACAACATTCAACTACGTCTTAGTTTCACAACTTAAATTACTGTAAATCACTTAAATCACATATATTCACGAAGTAAATATCGGTCTCAACTGATTTGTTGGTCGCAACTCGCAACTTCAGTTGTGACCAACAGAAACTCTGACAAAGACAAAAAATGTTGTTTGTGTCCTTTTCACCCCTTACAGTTTTCGTATGTTGTGGTTTCGTTCACACACGGTAATAAAGCCTGATTTACACCAAGGCAACAACGTGCGGCATTGTCGCATGCGACATATTGTGGCGTGCGCCATCTTGTGGCATGCGACCAATTGCGGCATATGTGGCATGCGACAGCGTATTTTATGCCAAGGCAACAGTTTTTAAGCGTCGTGCTGTCAAATTTTAGTCTGCCTACTTGATTGATAGAGATAGGTTAGAATTTCTTCAGACAAAAAAACAAAAAAAAAGTAGATTTTATATACTTATTTTTTAGATTTTCTGTAGTAAGGGTACAATTTCTAGAGATACCAGACGATTAGTGAGTTTGTTAATTTTTTTCGTCTACGTAGGTACATTGTATTACTTGTCGATGTGATCTAAGTCGGTTTTTTTCGTTTGCTAACAAATATAATTATCATTACACCACTCCATGTCCGATTTATCTCATTTTGTAAATAAAATAAATAAGTACAATCAAAACATAACCTAGAAACTGGCTTGACGCATCAAAAATTGTCGCACGGAATCCATCGTGATCGGATACAAGCTGCGACACCCTGCCACATGACGCAAGGTGTTGCCGTGCCGCAAGGTTCTTGCCACAACGTGCGACATTTTTCATGCGTCAATGCCGCATGCCACAATGACGCACATTGTTGCCTCGGCGTAAAACAGGCTTAATAATTGCGTAGCGTATCCACAGTATTCTTCATCCTAGCTCGCATACGTTTGCAATAGACTAAAAAAAATTAGTAAACTAACAGCAGTGACAGCTACCAAACCTGGATCTTAAGCCTGATTTACACCAAGGCAACAACGTGCGGCATTGTCGCATGCGACATATTGTGGCATGCGCCATCTTGTGGCATGCGACAAATTGCGGCATATGTGGCATGCGACAGCGTATTTTATGCCAAGGCAACAGTTTTTAAGCGTCGTGCTGTCAAATTTTAGTCTGCCTACTTGATTGATAGAGATAGGTTAGAATTTCTTCAGACAAAAAAACAAAAAAAGTAGATTTTATATATTTCTTTTTTAGATTTTCTGTAGTAAGGGTACAATTTCTAGAGATACCAGACGATTAGTGAGTTTGTTAATTTTTTTTGTCTACGTAGGTACATTGTATTACTTGTCGATGTGATGTAAGTCGGTTTTGTTCGTTTGCTAACAAATATAATTATCATTACACCACTCCATGTCCGATTTATCTCATTTTGTAAATAAAATAAATAAGTACAATCAAAACATAACCTAGAAACTGGCTTGACGCATCAAAAATTGTCGCACGGAATCCATCGTGATCGGATACAAGCTGCGACTAGGGACACGAAAAAAGTATCGATACTTTGTGGTATCGAGTACATTACCATTCGATACCGATACTTTTGTACTCGATACTTTGCATTCGATACTTTTACTCAATGAGTACTTTTTTGCAGGTATCGTATCGAAAGTTTTAAATGAGTACTTTCATCTTAAAGTACGATAATAAATTTCTGGAGTAGTAACACTGCATGATATTCACGATGGTCGTTGCCCATAGGGTTGCCAGACGGGAAGACTAAAATGTCTGGACAAATTTTCAAAAAGTCGGGGGGGTTTTTATTTGAATTTTTTTCCTCTTACAGAATCTTTTTTTGAAATTTCTTAAATATTAACAGTTTATGAAATATTGGCAAAACACGAAAGGCCATTTTTGTTCTTTTTTATTGTTTGAAACTTGTGCATTTTTTAATGTACTAAATACACGCTTTTAGAACATTTTTCTAGGTGTCATTCCGGATCCAATAAGGAATAAGCTATCCTACATAATTTAAAGAGCAGTATCTTTATTTTCGACCATTTTCAACTTATCGACTAGACTGTGGTGAATGAAATGATTTTCACTTTTTACGGAATTTTAGATAGTTTGAGATTTTTGATTTGTTGTTATTTGTCGGGACATTTAGTATTTTTTCGGGACTCTGGACATCATACGAAATGTCGGGACAATCCCGACGAATCCCGACCATCTGGCAACCCTAGTTGCCCATGAGTGACTTAATGTAAATGTCAAAAGTTTTCAAAACGAAAACGCGGTTAACGGATATTTATACTTATATTCATTTTTCAAAAATCAAGTGTAGGTAATCTAAAAGTACTCAGTAGTCAGTACTCACTAATCTGAAATCTCAAAGTTGTAACTGTGTTGTCTACTTGTCTTCAACAATGCTGTAGTCCGTTCTTGTTCGAAAGTTACAACATTATACGACTGGCAAATCCTTTAAAAAGTCGTATTTTGGTTATTTTTTCACTTTGAATGCATGAATAAGGCAAAATTAGGATAGTTTTTAGTAAAAACGACAAACGTCATTTTTGTGGCATACAACAACTTACGTTGGAGGTATCGATATAATATATTGACTTTGACTGGATTGACAGAATAATCTGAAATGTTTCAATGAGACCAATCAATTGAAGGTTTTTTTTTTGTATTTAATTCATTTCTACATATTTCATTTATTGTATATTTAAGTGGTTTGATATATTTTCCTTAGTTTACACTAAATAAATTTCTGAACGCAGGCATAAATGACAACCAATATAGGTAATATTTTATGTCAATCCGTTTTATGCCGTTTTCATTACTGACATTATTCTACATTTTTAAAATCTTAAATACGCCACAATCCGTATATTGTGGATATATATTGTCGATTCGAAATCTTTATTTAAATACGTTCTTTAATTTTAGGGGAAAGTTTACCATATCGACGGGATGAACATTAAAAAATGTTTGACAGTTACGAAACACACGAACACTATACCTACATATACATACTATGTACTTTCATAGAAATTTTCATTCCCACCTTTCAACCTCTTAAACCCTTTTCTTAACCTATGTCCTTTCTCAGACTCTAGACTATCTGTATACCAAATTTTATTAAAATCTGTTGAGTAAATTTGGCATGATTGCGCGACAGACAGAGTTACTTTCGGATATTTAGCTTAAATAAGGTCCCCAGGCCTCCTCCAATGATGCCTACTTCTGTCTGTCCTATGGTATTAGCCAACACTTGAAAAGAAAAAGTAATTTTATATATATATTTAATTTGTTTGTTGTTTTTTTTAAAGTGAAAGTGTGACGTGTGTTTGACGCAATTTTTGTTATAATATTAGTAAAATGTTATAAAAATTAAAAATATAATGTAATAACTGTAAAGTTTTTTTTTTGGAAGTCGGGATAAAAGTACTCGATACCTAGAAGTACTCGATACCTGGGAGTATCGATACTTTTGTTTCGATACTTTTGTGAGTACGATACTTTTTTTTCGATACTACTCATGAGTACAGTATCGATACTTTTTATTCGATACCGTGTCCCTAGCTGCGACACTCTGCCACATGACGCAAGGTGTTGCCGTGCCGCAAGGTTCTTGCCACAACGTGCGACATTTTTCATGCGTCAATGCCGCATGCCACAATGACGCACATTGTTGCCTCGGCGTAAAACAGGCTTTATAATTAAAAAAAATCTTCATTATTAGGGACCGGATTATATGCATTTGCATATTTGCATATGCATTTGCTTATTTAAGCCATTCTCAGCGGTAATAGCATATTTTACCTAAGATCTCGTTATGATGCATATTATCGGTACATTTACAATATTACATAGCCGTGATTTGCACTCATTTTTCCTACATACCTAAAAGTAGTAAAAAGCTTGAAACTCGCGGTCTGCCATTGACTGAATCTATCTAAACAATGCAAAATTTGCCGCATAAACTTTAAAAAAAACTTTGAAAACATATTGAACATGAACAATAACAGAGGTTTGGAAAGTTTTGTGTATAATTGATAGTTTTATTAATGGGACGGCAGAACTTTTGCCAGAAACTATAAGTACTAACATAGTACCCAAGGGGCCGTCTCCACGAGCGAGCGTATCGCCGGCGATAGTATCGTCGAGCCACCTATTTCTATACACTCTCTATGGAGCCGTCCAGAGCCGTCTCCACGAGCGAGCGTATCGCCGGCGATGCGACGAGTGGCAATAAGCGAGCGTATCGCCGGCGTATCGCCGCGCTAGCGTCGCGACTCGATATAGTCGTGGAGACGACCCGACGATAGTTGGGCGTATCGCCGGCGATACGCTCGCTCGTGGAGACGGCCCCCAAGTTAAAATTCTACCCATAGTTACCTCAGTCGATGTGGAGCGAACCTTTTCCACTTACAAAAATATTCTAAATGAGGGAAAACACAATCTCACCACTGAAATTTTGAAAAAATACTTGATTGTTTACGTTTACAAAAAATTTAAATAATTTTAATGTCATGTTACGATACTTATTTTCGCCTATCAAAAAGTAATTTACTTATTATATGCTGATTTTGAAATAAAAAAATGAAAACATATTTTTTTTTTATATAAAATTTATCATTTAATTTTGCATATTCTGCCTATTTCCATGCATATTTCAAGCATTTTTCATGCATATTTGCATGCATATAACAAGCTTTTTATGTTGCATATAATCCGGTCTCTATTCATTATAATAGGGTACTTTCCGTAGTGAAAAATAAATTATAAATTTTGATAAAAATTAAAATTTATATAGAAATACACCTAAATATACTGATTTAGATTCATAAAAGCACATTATTGATTTATTATATTGAAATTAAAAGTCGTATATTTTAATCTGTATATCACGTGACCTAAAACACGAGCCGCCATGGTGTGACGTCATACGGGCAATAACAAAGTTCTGTCAGTGCTGTCAACAGCTAGTGTACATACTAATATCTATCAGTTTTAACTTCAAGGAGTAATAGTTGTGTTCTTTCGTATAATAACTCTTCATATCTTGTTCCAACTGAAATAATATGCATTCATTACTAATTTGTTGATGGCTGTCACAGTAATTGTAGGTTATGTTACTCTCTTACATATAGTGCGTTTCACGAAAGAGTTCCCTTCGTGGTTATATTGGCTAAACAGATTTTAATGTTGCTATACCTTGATATACAATTCCCTTACTAATTATTTAATATTAATACTTACTTATATTAAATTTTAGTTTTACTAAAACTTAATTAAATATCAATTGGTTTGCTATATTTATTTATTCTAAATTGTTCTTAGTTATTTAAAAAACTAAAACATTAATGAAACATGACAGGCATGTGATGGTTAAGAAATTAAAATTTGTATATACTGATGACTAACCATGCTACTGACAAAATCTACTAACTACTAAAAATATTTTTTTTCTACTGTTCAAAAATAAATAGTACTAAATTTAGTGGTAAAACTACTGAGTTGGCAACGCTGACAGTACGACAACCGACAAACAGAGCTACCAACATTTAAAACAGAAGGGAACTCTTTCGTGAAACGCACTTTACGTCATACACTTTTGTTATTGCCCATATTACGTCACCAAAATGGCTGTAGCGTTTTCGCGGTAATAAAAAAGGTTTAAAATTTAATTTAATTTTATGGCATGAAAACGTGTTTATTTTGCCGAAATATATTTTTTTTTGTGGCTTTTTATTAGAAAATCAACATTTTGAAGTACTTTTTCAAACATAGTGGAATACCCTATTTATATTTTTTTTAGCTGACCATGTTATAACGAAGAAATTTAACGACGAATAATTAATGAATTTTAGTAACGAAAAAGATATTTACTTCCAATGGTGGCTTTGCTTCCCACGCCTCTTCACTCTCGATTTCGAGTTTTGTAACTACCTACTAAAGAAATGAGATGCCTGATGGTAAGGGATTACCGTAGCTTATAGACGCCTACAACATCAGGAGTATTGCTAGGGCTTTGCCGAACCTAACACTCCACAGGAGCTCTGAGTTCTGACTACCTCACTTACTATAATTATTAACCCGACTGAGGTATTACCTCGACCTTACAGACCACAGCTGTATACTGTTTTTAAGCAGTATGCTGTTGTATACTGTTTTTAAGCAGTATTGTGTTCCTGTTGGTGAGTAAGGTGACCAGAGAGCTCCTGAGGAGGATTGGGGATAGGGTAGCAACGCGCACTTGCGATACTTCTGGTGATGCAGACGTCTTATAAGCTACAGTAATCGCTTACCATCAGGTGAGACGTACGCTTGTTTGCCGACCTAGCTAGTTGTATAAAAAAAAGGAACACAATACTACTTGAAAGCAGTACTATCATTTACCTATCTGTGATCTTCTGTAAGGTTGAGATACTTTACCCATCGAACTGCTCCAAATTTTATTTTGTGCAAACAGATTTTCCTGTGCCCGAGGCTGAAACACAAAAGCCCTTCAAATTTATTCGTTTAGAAAAAAAGCTTAAACAATATGCGAACATAGTAAATAATTAAACAGCTTTTTGAATTTGAATTACTGAGTTGACTAGAGTTGGTTTCGAGTTCTGATAATAGAATGATTCTCCTTTACCGCCTCCGGATATATTTATAACGAAAAATCCCAACTCAACAGTTCCTACAGCACTCGATTCCGCTTGTTTGTCGCCAACCAATAGTAAAGTGCAAGGGGTAAGGGGCTGTCTCCACGAGCGAGGGTATCGCCGGCGATAGTATCGTCGTGCCACCTATTTCTATACATTCTCATTTTCATTCAATCTGTATGGAAATGTCTGTGTCCTAAGTGTTCTGTGGTAAAGCGAGAACTTGCAAGAAATAAATTAAGTTACCACATTATTACAAGATTATAAAATAAATAATCATGAATTGAAACTAAGTAATACAATATTTTTATCGTCTTTTCCACTGGTAACATAAAATAAATAAAACGAGTGTGCTTTAGGTTTAGACCACCACACGATGACACGACAGAAGTAAAACTTCTTTAGCTCCATTTAACTATATCTCCCTGTCAACTTTCGTTCGCCTCGTCCGATCACACTTTTCGTAACGCTCTCATCACGCTTTCACCAGCCTACTCCCCAAGTCAAGCGTGCAAAAAGAAGTTTTACTTCAAAAAAACTACAATTGTCTTTGAAATTGAAACCTTTCTATAATAATATTATAGAGGTAAAGTTTATAACTTTGTTTGTATATAGGTACGGTATAAAATATATAAAGATTTTAAATCAGCAGGATTTGAACTTGCGCCCTCTGACGTGCCGTGTCAACAATTCAATCTAATCAAGCATTATTATTTGCCTTAGAAATTAATTGGTGATTTTAAAACATTTATATTTATCTGATTTGCTGAAAATAGTGAGAGTGTATTGGAACATATCAAATTTCACCGTACCCTTCTTATGTGAAATGGATTATAACGCCCAACGAAGTGGGCACGGGTCGGCTAGTACATAATAAATTAAACTAAATTCACCAAATAAATGAAAACTCTTTTAAAGTTCAACTTTTTTTTCAACTACTAATACACTTGACAAACCATGCGTCATTTAAGTATATAATTATTATCTTTTAACCACCACCTGCCCTGACAGACTCATCTTAACTAAAATGTAAACAAAAAAAAAGAAAAATGTAGGGCTCAAAATTATGAGTTTACTCCGTACTATAATATTGATTTACATGCTTATATATGTAACCGTTTATATAGCATTGGTCGGAGCTCTCGTTTATGTGCGGAGTGTAATTATAACGAATCACAAGTGAGTTCATATTTCTTCATATAATATTGTAATCAGTTTTACAACCAGGATATTCGCTTTAAGAAAATAGTGACTCATCACTCATTTGTATATTTGATACGTAAAGGCGTTCACGCGGGCTGAAAATTGCAGCAAAAATTTTATACAATGATTATTGTAAAATTTAATCATTCATAGTTATCATCAACATTTTACATATCTTTTTATTTTTAGTTCTATAACGTCGTTTAATTCTCTTATCTTTGTTTCTCTTTCAAATACGTGGTCATCGTATTTCTTAGATTTGTTGTTCTGCTATGAATTAATGAACCGCAAATTATTATTATTATTACTAGCTGCCTAGACAGACTTCGTTCTGCCTGGTTTTTTTTAGTGTAAAAACCTTCTTTGGGATTTTTAAGGAACATACAAAAAAAAATTAGCCGAATCGGTCGAGCCATTCTCCAGTTATGCGCTTAGCAACAATTATTTTTATTATATAGATTGGTCAAGGTTTATCACTCATATATAATTTATTTTCAGTATACCAGAAGAAATGTATATTCAAAATGGGTAAATAAAACAGCATATACTTACATCAAGACATTT
This sequence comes from Melitaea athalia, assembly GCA_905220545.2. NCBI lineage: Eukaryota > Metazoa > Arthropoda > Insecta > Lepidoptera > Nymphalidae > Melitaea > Melitaea athalia. The sequence goes on along the minus strand of HG992185.1, from coordinate 1,963,281 downwards.
ATTTAAAAAAAAACTGTAAAAAGGCACATACATGGACGGAATCATGGAGCAAACAATTTACATTTTCAGTTCAAATAATAAGTAGTTATTGCCTACAATTGCTTACAGTCAAAAGTTTTGTATAAAATTGTATAAACGGACAGACGACATATAACAAATATAAAAAATGCACGACTTAACTAATCACAGTATTAAACGGACAAATATACATGTATAAACCCAAAAAAAAGTTTCATTCATGAAGGTACAATTTTTTTTTGCTAAATGTCTAGTTTTCATCTACTTAAGAACATTAATATGTATTCATTATATTACAAAAAATTGAGAAAATATTGATGATTTGATTTGCAAATAAAAAATATTCTATTTATAATATATTACTGTAAAAAAGATTTATCAATATTGCGATGATTAATTAATTATCAATACAGTACATAATATCATTATTTACAAGTATAATATCTAAATAAAGTTATAGACATACTATAGAAAATATGAGAGATTCCTATTTACCCCGATTTATATATAAAAAAAAAATGTTTGTCAAATAGAATTAAAAACTATAGTGTATATAAAAAATTAAAACATCAAAAGTCAAAAATATTTCTTGAATATCAAAGAATAAAAAAATAATAAATTTTATCAACATAAATATAGTCAGTATTTTTCGGCTTTATTTTACAATATTGTATAGATATGCTCAATTCCGAACAGTGACTTTATTCTTACAAATATTAATTTCTTAAATACTACCCATTTTTTTTGCGTGGAATGCCCAAAAAATCTTTAAAAAAATTATAATTATTATATATCTTATGAAACTATTTGTAATTTTATTGTAATTAAGGAATGGTCCTAAATTCCGTAACTTTTAGCTAGTGTTCAGGCTTGAATCAATTTACCCTATTTAATTAACTTTTTGTCTGATTTTTTTTTTTATACTTACAACATTTAAAAGGATGCGGTATTACATATAATATTAAATTAATTTTATCTGGGGCCATCCATAAATTACGTCACACGTTAAGAGGGCGGTAGGGGATCGACGAAGTGTGACAATGTGTGACAAGGGGGAGGGAGGGGTCAAAATTTTGTGACGTCACATTTTCAAATATAATAATATCAAAACGTAAGTACAAAAACATGATAAACAACTACCTATCAATAACTAACTTCAAAAATTAAAGTTTTATTAGTTTTATAGGTGAACTGACTTTTATTAAAATGAAAATACAAATAATGTCGAAACTGTCATCAGTTTGCTCATGCAAAATTGCAAAATATGTGACGTCACACTAGGTAGTCAGTAGGTAGGTAGTAGAGGGGGTCTCATAAATGTGACCATCTGTGACAAGGAGGGGGGAGGGGTCGAAAAGTCGAGAAATTCGTGTGACGTAATTTATGGATGGCCCCTCTATGATTACTTCTTTGTATATGAGATTCATAAAGTTGCGATGTAACTTTAGCTGCCATATTCTATCACAATGAAATCAGTGAAAAAATCTCTAAAAAAGTTATTATTTTACTGTTCCCAATATTGAGTAAAAGAAATAGCAATGAGTTAAAATACCGGTAAATTAGCTAAAGCTGCCACAAATTACACATTTAAATATGTTTTGAGCTTGTTACGCCTTTGAACGTGTATCGTGACGTCACTGTACACGATAAATCTATCTATCCCTTTCACACGCATGCAATCTTACGACCGTGACAGAGACAGAATGTTTTGGTCAGAATATTGTTATGATATAATGTTCTTCGAAGTACCCTCTAAGTAGCGATTTCATTGGTCTTGTTCCATTTAATAGAGAATGATTCCTTTCAGAGACTACATAATAATGCTTTCCTGAACTCATAGCAATGCGTATTTCATATTTTCGCACAAAGATTTACTATGATTAAACCTTCTTATTAATTAGTTCATCAAAACTTGCTACAATTTTTATTTAAAAACCATTAATAAAAAAAAATTATAATAATGATTATGAACACTAGTGGCAAAACTTTTACGAAATTAATATTAATTCATATTACATTACATAGCTATCAGACCAAAAGTTACAAAAAGTTACAATCGATTAAAAAACCTATCTATATCTCCACAGAAACACCAAAACAGTGAATATTAGAGTTACACTACCTTGAATGTTTGCAACCCCTGCCAATCTACATCTGAACATGTCAATCCTAGTCTCTTTGTCTTCTATTATATTCTGGAACTCTGCTTCAACGATTTGACCATCGTAGTACGTTATTGGATCTTCGAAAGGATATTCAAAACCTTGTAGACACTCGCACTTGTAACCGCCGGCTTCGAAACCACGGCCTTGGATTGGTACACACTGAAATCGAAGTACATTATTAGTTACATTATTGTTGTAGTCACGCTGGTATGTCTTATTATACACACAGAAGCAACGCACATACAACATAGACAAACACATATAGAATAGAATATACTTCATTGTACAACGATTTTCATTCATTTGATTGATTGATTAAACATATGGATAATAATGTGCAAAGAATCAATATTATATGTAAACAAATCAATATCATATACTTAAAATCCATATTAAATAACGCATACTCATGAATAAGCACACAACCAGACACAAATGTAAAATTCATACCAACACACACGCACACAAACACACAGGCATACACGCACAGACAGACACACATAAACACACACATGAAAAATTTTTTAATAACAATTTGTACTCACATAAGAAGACCCCCTGTCACATTTATCAGTACCCTTGAACGCGTTGGGAATGTAATACTTGTCCGGACATTGATTGATGTCTAAGGACATCAAAGACATAGTCACTGCCACTACGCCCCTGAGAAAGAAATTTTAAATTATACACGTGGTACGAGATCCCACTGCAAATTAATGCATGCATCGAGGTTTTGCTAAAAACCAAATTTTTATGTATATTTATGATTAGGAGAATATATATCGACCAGGTTGCCTATCAAAATGTGGCCGCTAGTATTTTCAATAAAATTTTTGTTAATAGTAAATATTTAAACGCGTATTTATGTAACGGTGCGTACGCGTCTTTGTCGTAACGAGAGACAAAAGACCTGCAGTGTGATCTTAGACCAACAATTGAACATCAAAAATTACTTTATTTAAGCAGTTTTGATTCATCATTTTACAAATATCTATTTATTTATAATGAGACATTCATTAATATGGTTGAAAAATGAACTTTGACACTAAGATACAAATCGACCTTCACATGTCGGACAATTGTAAAGAAAAACTATTAAAACTAAGATTACACGGTAGCTAAGGTCTCTCTTAAGGCTTTAACCACCACGCTACTCCAGTGCGGGTTAGCCTACTATGAGTACTGATCTTTACCGGGACCGACAGCTTAACGTGTTCTCCGAGGCACAGTGGGGAGACCCACAAGGACAGACATACAAACCGGAAAGAACTATTTGTACAAAAACAAATATCCATCCCGAACGGGAATCGAACCCGCAAACCGTCAGTGTTTAGGCGACTACTCACACCACTAAACCAGAGCGATTGTTATTTATTTACTTATCACTTATTATGAAAAAAAATCAAAACACTCACTTAAACTCCAATTTCACTTTAACGCTGTCCCATCCGAAGAAAGGCGATGCATACGTAATGACCCATTGTTTGAGAGGACCTTCGCAGTCATAATACGGCCTAGTCCAATGCCCGTGTTTAATATTAGCCGCTCTGTAGAATGTCGGATATTTCTCATATTGCTTCAAATATTTGCCCAGTTCACCGTCACGAATCTTCATTTTGAGGAAATATTTTTCAAGGCTGTCGAAATTTGTCGACCATCGCTGCTTCAGGAATTGGAACCACGGTTTTTGTGTGTAGACCGCTTCTGTAATTAATACATACTACTGTAGTCTGTTTTTTTCTTTATTTGTAAAAAAGGCTTTGGTCGCTTAGAACTACTACTATAGTCACTGTTTTTGAAGTTAAACTTCTTTACGCACAATCGACTTGGGGAGTAAGCTGGTGAATGCGTGACGAGAGCGTTACGAAAAGTGTGATCGGTCGAGGCGAAATCCAAAGCTTTAGATTTCCGTTCCAGCGCCATCAAGTTAGTTTGCAATGTAATACTATCGATATTAATATAACAACCTTTGTAGTTTCTATAGTACACGCTAGGTGGCTCTACCTACTAAAAACAACATAGATTAAAAACGTTGCCGTTTCATCAAAATGTTGCATGTTTCATCCGTAAACATTTTATCCTCATTCGCTTAAAGAAATCTCACTTCAAAAACTCCAATAAATATAACTAATATTAACATCCAAAACAGTCGTACCAGTATCATTAATCCTCGCCAAATCCTCCAATTTAAACTTCCTCGTGTTAAGTTCAGTCTTGTGAGCGAACGGTGCAAAGAAAGTTCGGTTTGTAAATTTATTTCTGTCCCAGTATGTACCTGAAACAGTTGAAACAGAAGACATTAGTTATATGTTCTTTTAGATAATTTTTATTATTAATTAATTACCTTTGGGTATATCACTACACGCTGTACAACGCTGTCTGTCTGTCTGTATATATGCTTAGATCTTTAAAACTACGCAACGGATTTTGATGCGGTTTTCTTTAGTAAATAGAGTGATTCCAGAGGATGGTTTATATGTATAATACATGCATAATATAGTAGAGGAACACTGATAGTTTTAAAGTTTTCTAATGTGATGTCTTAAATAAACACATTTTTTGCGCTTAGATTGCAAATATTTATTTTATATTTTATATTTAGTGTCAGCATTGCACCCGTGCGAAGCCGGAGCGGGTCGCTAGTTTAGATATAAATCATACTCGACTGACATAGCTTATAATTATAATACTGTGTCAATATTAAATGCCTAATTCAGCTTAATTATATTCTCTCTATAACTATTAGAATTTTTAAATTTATTATGAAAAATATAAAAAAATCATTAAAATCTTATGAAAAATATAACATAGCATTATTATTTAATAACTACTTTGGAGTGCTTCTTAAATAGTTTTAATAACTTGTTTTTTATAATTACTAGCTGTGTTCCACGGTTTTGTCCGCGTTAATTTGAGGAAAAAAAAATAGCCTACAGCCTTCCTTGGTAAATAGGCTATCCAGCACAAAAAGAGTTGCTCCTGAGTTTAGCGTGTTTAAACAAACCTTTCAGCTTTATAATATTAGTATAGATAAAGATCTGTTTTATTACATAACTTATTTATTGAGTTAAGTTATAAACATTTTAAATCATATCAAAAAATTTCGATCCAGCGGGGTTTGAACCCGCGCCTCCGACATATCGTGTCAACGCTCTGCAAATTGAGCTCTGGATCTGCATCCCGCTGGGTCGAAATTCTTGATATGATGATTTTTTATTTGGTTTTAAGCAAACCTTGGTGCCGTCTATAGCGAGTCCTTTACAGCACCCGACTACTCAACGATTCATATTACATACTAGCTGCTGCCCGCGACGTCGTCTGCGTACGTTCACTGCTCGTTCCCCGTAGGTGATTGCGTGATAATATGTAGCCTATGTTCTGACCCAACTTCTTAATAATATTCGTGCCAAATTTGATGTAAATCCATGCAGTACTTTTTGAGTTTATCCCGGACATACATTGACTTTCCTATCATTTTATTATATGTATATAGATTTTATTATTATTAAAATGTTTATAATTTCCTTATGTGAGGGTTACACAAAAAATAAAAATAATACGAGTTAAGTTACATTAATACGCTATGAAACTCACCGGCTGACCACACTTTCGTATCCCCGAGGACTAAAGCAAGAGTTTCGCCCAGCATCTGATCCTCCGTCAGAGGTTTGTCCGCAACCCTCCTGCCGCTGAACACTTCTTTAGGATCTGATATCTTTAATGAAATATATCAGATTAAATGTTATATTAAATTGCTTACATGTTGTCAAAAATATAAATAGTCAAGTGGCAGGGTTACTTTTTTTAACTATGAAATTTTGAACTTAACTATACGGACATTCAAACTATAGTAACCACTAAAATACAAATAAAACTAGTTGACAGTTGCAAATTTTTGATATACCTATATATGTATTTTAGAACATTTAAATGATTAGTTGTTTGTAACTAACGTTAGTGTGTGTATAATACAAATTCTAAAGGTGCGTACGGATTGCGCGTACCCTGGTACGCGTACTCAGTTTACGCGTATTCGGAACGCCTAGTCCATACCTGCAGCTACGCGTTCACTCTAGGGTACGCGTACCGCGCGAGCCAACTCGCAGCGCGAGCCATCGTCGGTCGGTTTTTGGTCGCGCGTCAAAGAGGACTCGCGCGGCCGGCTACGCTATATTTGGACGGCAAAATGAATAAACACGCGTGTTCTTCGAGTTTCAATAATGAAAATATTATCAGATTGATTCAACTTTATGAATTTCACCGAGTCTTGTGGGATAGCACACTAACTAATTATCGAAATAACGATTTACGCCAAGATGCATGGAAGGCAATTTCAAATGAACTGAAAATTCCAATAGGTGAATTAAAAAAAAAGGAGTCATGGCGAATGACTGGGGCTCGCGGAGCGCTCTGGATCGATTGACCTCGCGTACAGGTTCGCGGCGGTCCGTACAGGAGCTGTACGCGTATCCAATGTACGCGTGGACAGTGTTTCCCAACTACGCGTAACACAGGAACGCGCAATCCGTACGCACCTTAACAAGGAAAACAAAAACAATATAAGAGCTATTTTTATCTTTGGCAACTTATGAGAAATCTTTTTATAGATATAAAGGAAACGCTATCAAAAATATTTAAAAATAAATATAATTTTTAATAATAATAATTTTTAATTTTTAATAATAATAATTTTTACTAGCTGACCCCGCAAATAGGGGTATGGAAAATAGATGTTGGCCGAATCTCAGACCTACCCGATATGCACACATAATTTCATAAAATTCGGTCCAGATGTTTCGGAGGAGTATTGTAACTAACGTTGTGACACAAGAATTTTATACATAAGACAGAGGAAATATGTAGTACATACCTGTAAGAAGGCACTGATGAAATTAGCCAATCTGACTGCCATTTTGGCCTGGTTTTCTAATTGCTCTTCCGCCCCGAAAGCTATGTCTCCGTTTAGGATTAAATCAGTTGGTTTGTACCTGAAGCAATTAATTAATTAAATCACAATTGGTTTCATAGAAAGATCTCTATGATGAGACTATCAATTACTAAGGAGTGATTATACAGGAAAATAGAAATAGGATCTCAACGATAGGTACATAGGAACGAGAAATTGAATTTTTTTTTCTTAAGTAAGTTTATGATATAGCCTTTTGGTAGATCGTTATCATAGCCTACTTTTGTAGGCTATGATCTATAGACAAACGCAACAACAGGAACATCGCTTGTCTCAATAGACGAAGGTAGATAGTTTTTGAGACCAAAAAATCTAGAACAATATTTTTTTTTTACCATTTTCGAAGTCCTGGCCTCAATTAATACAGATAATAATAATTACTCACTGTAAACAATTCCACGGGCGCACTCCATTTATAAAGTCGAGTACTTTATAAACATTAACTCTCTCCGAATGCAGTGCCGCTGGGCCACTTGAACCATTAACGTACTCATAGTAACGATCCATGTATAAGGCCCGAATGAGTGGGTGTGCCTTTTCCCACTGGACGGGGAGCCTTTGAATCCCTGAGGGATAAATAAATATATTTTAATTCATTAACCAGCATTCACGACTTAGAACATGTAATAATTAAAATTTTATTCGTAGCTACATAGCTTTTTTTACACATTTTAAGGTAAACCCTAATTCTTGACCTAAAACCAATTTATTATTTGAAAGTATTTATATATCTAATATAGTAGTAATTTATTTATTTTAATCATTTTAATGAATACCCCAGATATTGTGAACCACTTGAGTCACTAACACAACACACAAAATTGTAAAATGAGCACTTACATCCAATTTCCATGCAGTCAAAGTTATTATAGTATTGGTCAGAGGTGGCGCGCTCTATAATCTCTCCTAGATAGGGTCGACGGACAATGCTCGGTAGTCTGTACCCTGGTCTGCAGCGGCATTGATAACCGCCTCTCCGGAAACCCCAACCATGGATTGGTTCACACTGAAAACATTAAACTCTATATCAGGGGTCATCAAGTGGCTAACCGCAGTCCGCATCCGGACCACCGACCCATTTTGTGTGGACCGCGAGAACACAGGAACTTAAACTACAGAGTACATCTATATATATATATATATATATATATATATATATATATATATATATATATATATATATATATATATATATATATATATATATGTATGTATATATATATATATTGGGTTGTCTGGAAGAAATGGCTAAATAGCCATAAGTCCGCCCATTGTACTTCACAGTCTGTAAATGATATTTGTAGTTGTGATGTACAATAAAGTATAAATAAATAAATAAATAAATATATATATATAAATGAAGCGCTGAATGTGTTGCTAAGCGCAAATCTCGAGAGCAGCTGAACCGATTTCGCTAATTCTTTTTTTATAATATTCCTTGAAGTACGAGGATGGTCCTTACGGAGAGATAAATTTAAAAAAAAAACCTGAAAAAGTCTGAAAACAACACTTTTCTATATTCCCATAAAAAAAGATTCTTCGTAATAATACTTAAAAGTCAATTTGAACTTTAATACCATACCATAAAGTTTAAGTGTTAGTGGAGGGGTTACGGCAAGGATAAGTACTAATTAAAGAATCGACTGTTAGGCGGTACGAAGTTCGCCGGGTCAGCTAGTAATTTAATAAAAATATATCCCACGCAAATTCAAACTTCAGACAGATAGTCCACAATAAAAAAATATCATTTTTCTCTTTTTACACATTAATGTGTAAAAAATACCTTTGTTATTTCGTTTTTTTAATAAATATTTTTGTCTATAAAATGATGTGCGGACCACGATGGTCATTTCATTTCTTTAAAACGGACCCCGAGCGAAACTAATTGGTGACCCCTGCTCTATATAATATCACTAAACATTAGTTCAGCCTATTGCAGTCCACTGCTGGACATAGGCCTCCCCAAGTTTGCGCCAGACATCCCGGTTTTCCGCAATCCTCATCCAGCTTACACCGGCAATCTTACGTAGATCGTCGGTCCAGCGGACCGGAGATAACACTATACAATTCATGATGAAATAATTATTATAGATATCCACTGCAAGCGAGAATTAAATTAGCTTTGATAAGAAGTTCACACAGCACCAAAACAAAATCTCAAAACCGAAAATTACTGTAATCAAGTAGGCTTAAAAGCACTTTTGATTTATTATTTTACAAATTAAAATAATATTTACTTTTAATGAATTTATTATTGTTAAAGTTAAGCTATCACCAATTCAAAATATAAAATCTGCAGACTGAAGTAGGGCACAGCAGGAAATTTCCTGCTCAAAATATGGAGCAGCCCGACTGGGGTAGTACCTCGACCTTACAGAAGACCACAGCTAAATAATGCTGTTTTGATTGGGGATAGGGTCGGCAACGCGCTTGCGACGCTTCTGGTGTTGCAGGCGTCTATAGGCTACAGTAGTCACTTACCATCAGGTGAGCCGTACGCTTGTTTGTCGACTCGTCGTAACATAAAAAAAAAACTGCTCAGTTACTATTTTAAAAAAACCTGTCAGTTATTATAAAACTCACTCTCTCTCAAACTCACCTCGGTGGTCTCTTCTTTACATCTCGCAGTGGAAGCAAATCTATTTGGTCCGTCGTTGCCTGGACTCGGCGGACATTGATTTATATCAATCCTATCGTAATCCATTTCCATGACAACTGCTGCTGTGTATCTGTAAACAAAAGTTTTCATCTTAGGCACCAAGCTGACGGAAATTGTTTCCTTAATTGACAATACGCATTGATAAATAGCCGAATGTGTACCTATAGCATGTGTAACAAAACCATTGTATTTTTACTTAAAAAAATGATTTTGCCAATATTACATGACATATAATTTAGAATACATAAACCAAGGAGATGGTCAGTATATGAAAACCATGACAAAAAAAAATTCCCATAGGATCAATAAATAATTTATTATATAGCCTAGCTTCAATGTGTTATGGAACCCTGACCCCACGAATATGCTGACGTACCAAACTGATTGTATCTTCCCAAGCGAACACCTGGCGGCCACCCTACGATTTTTCTACATTAGCCCATTTCCTCGTATTAGCATTTCAATGCCCCACTGTTTTAATTTCTAGCTTTATTAATTGTAATATTATTTTTATCACTCTTTGGTCCCAAATCCACTAAAGCAGTCGTTAGTTATAAGATGTAGTTGTAAGATAATTATTGTATTAATATCGAATTAATACATAATTAATAATTATGTGGTTTCTTTTTGACCTCCTGACTGCTGCAAAACGTAATATATAAACAATATTAATAAATAATAATATTTAAAAATGTGATAATAATAATATTCAAACTAATGATACATATAATACATAAATAATATCGTGCATCTTATACATTTCTCTCTCTACTGTGTGTGTGTGTGGCTTCATCATACAAATATAATTAAAATTTTAAAGATTTATAAAATTGTGGTTATCTTAGTAAGATAAAAAAATTATAATAAACAGGCCTTAAGCTTTAAAATATATAATATCACAATTTATACTTAATAATCTAACTGTATCACAATGACTTTTGACTTGATCGATCTTTGACCTAAGAGATGTTTCTTCGAAAAAAGTTATCTTTCCAAAGCCAAAAATGTTGAAAACAAGTCCTGATAAGCTGTTAATTAAGTATATACAAAATTAAGATAAATCATTATTAATAATATAATCTTCGTTGTTAACTACAGAGAGTACAAAATAATCTATATAATAATAATGAATGTTGCTAAGCGCATAACTGAAGAATGGCTCGAAAATGTCGAAGATGGCTTTAAATCGCACGGAAACTACTTATGCTTAAAATTTTTTTTTTTGTATGTTCCTTAAATCTCACGGAAGGTTCTTTATATTTAAAAAAAAAAACAACAGGCAGAATGAAGTCTATCTGGGCAGCTAGTCTATATAATAAAAATGAATGTTGCTAAGCGTTTAACTGGAGAAGGGCTCTACCAATTCGGCTAATTTTTTTTTTATGTTCCTAAAATCGATTGGAGTGCTATTCCTCCCGTCTTTACTGTTGCACACCTATTCCTTATTGTGACAAAATTAGGAACTTGGGCTTGGTTATAGACAACAACTTATCTTGGATGGATAGCTCATGTCAGCGAGATCAGCAGAAAAATGCACCACATCTGTCACTCTCTGAAGCGTCTCCAATTCTTTTTACCATTTAAAACCAAAATTTTGCTTGCGCAATCCCTTCTCTTACCCATTCTCTATGCAGATGTGTACTATTTAGATGTGACACAGGAGCTACTTAGTAAATTGGAGCGTCTACAAAATCTTGCTATACGCTTTATTTTTGATTTACGCAAATATGATCGCATCTCTCACTCTCGTTGTGTGACATTTTATTATAATCTAACTAACAATAACTAACATCTATACATATAATAAAATGGTAGAAAAGTCAAAACTGTACATTGAATATTTTTTTAAAAGAATACTTGGGGTGTGATCTACAATCGATACCGAGTCTGTTTGTCTGTTTGTCTGTATGTATGTCCGGGATAAACTCAGAAAGTACTGCATGGATTTACTTCAAATTTGGCACGAATATTGTTAAGAAGTCGGGTCAGAACATAGGCTATATATTATCACACTATCACCTACGGGGAACGAGCAGTGAACCTTTATTTCTTCAAATGTATGTCCGGGATAAACTCAAAAAGTACTGCATGGATTTACTTCAAATTTGGCACGAATATTATTAGGAAGTCGGGTCAGAATATAGGCTACATATTATCACGCTATCACCTACGGGGAACGAGCAGTGAACGCACGCAGACGACGTCGCGGGCAGCAGCTAGTAGTTTATAAGTAAATATTGTTACTAACACACTAATACTCTAAGGATGTACAGTCTGAAATAAAGTACTTTTATTATTATTTTTTTATTATAGAATGCAGAATGAAGTCTGTCCGGGCAGCTAATATAAAATAAAAACCTAATTAAGAATAATTGTACATATAATAATACCACCGCGTTGGCGCAGCGGTTACAGCACTGGATTGCGATTGGCTGTTGCGCGGGCGGTTGCGGGTTCGATTCCCGCACACGACAACATTTGTATTGGCCATACAGATGTTTGCCGTGGTCTGGGTCCTTGTGGGTTACCCCACCGTGCCTCGGAGAGCACGTTAAGCCGTCGGTCCCGGTTGTTATCATGTACACCTGATAGCGATCGTTACTCCTAGTAGGGAATATATCCTCCAACCCGCATTGGAGCAGCGTGGTGGATTAAGCTCCGATCCTTCTCCTACATGGAGAAGAGGCCTATGCCCAACAGTGGGATATTACAGGCTGTATCGTGTAAGAATAATTGAATGTGTTGTAATAAAGGAATCATATTTGAAAATTATTTCCTAATACTCACTGTGCGAATTCAATGTGTCTGAACTGAGTATGACGCGGATATATGTCAGCTACGGGTGATACTGCGGCCACCAGCCACTTGTTCAATCTACCGCAGTCGAAGTATGGCTTCGTCCACTTCACAGGTCCTGGCACCTAGAACATATAAATATTATGTACAATATTAATATTTTTGTTGTTAAGAAAAAGTTCTTGTAAGGAATAAGTTAATATAAAAATTAAAAAGATGAACTAAGATTTATTATAGCAGAAGGCAATTTTTTAAAACTTGTGAAGTTGACTTGTCCATAATCTTATGAAAACTTTTTTAAAGTGAGCTTATTTGTATGTATAATTTTTTTTTAAATAAAAAAGGGGCGCTTAATAAATACTTTTCGGGAATTTATATTATATTAGGTTTGAAACGATTTACATTGATTTCAATCTTCAGTAGAAGCGTTTTGTTAATTTTGTTTAAAAAATTTCGTGATAATCACTAGAAAATTATCACTTGAATTATAATAAAATCTTAATAACATTACAAAATAAAAACAAATTATATGTAACATTTAAAAAAAACTTAATTAGAACTGCAATAATTCTTGTACACATACCTCATCATTACCAGGAGGTCCGTGGAATGTAAAAGTCTCGTTAGTGTTATTAGCGTATCTTATTTCAACTTGATATGTGGTTTTAGTGTCGTGTCTATTTGTCACTTTGTCGGGCAACCACAACGAATACCATTCATTAGTACGATAGAAATCAGACGTATAATCCTTTGATAAACTTACAGGACCGAATGCACCAAGATCTTCAACATAGAATGTATTTAGAGTAGAAATCTTCTGTAGATGTACTGGGTCGTTAAAATCGTCAGCTCTCAAAGCTCTTGGCGCGAACCTAGGCATTGTTTTATTGAAGAAACCTCGGTACGACGACGTGTATGACATATTCGGTGAGAAATATATAGAACTAGCGTTAATGTACGGATTTGCGGCCACATCAGCTACGGACGATAGGAAGTAATACATCATTCCAGGATCGTAAGTGTCGTTTATTGCGGGTCGTATAAACCTCGACTGGAGGATGTAACTCCAGAAAAACGCTCTCGTCATAGCCATATTGTGTAAATGTAACATAGCGGTACGATTCGGGAACACGGGGTTGATGTTAACTTCTTTAACGTCTGGATGGTGAGACACAGAGTCATCAGGAAGGAAGAGATCATCTAAATGGGTAATATAACAGTTGTCGAAGTTAACTCTATCCATTTTTCCGCGAATCTCGTCAACGGCATCGCGTATTTGCCATTCATATTGACCGGCCACACCCCACAGCAATGCACACAAGGACACCACAAGTAAAGTACAGTTCGTCTTCTCCATTTTTACTTAAATAAACACCAAAAGATATCATAAAGTTATGTCATAAACAGAAATATAAATAAGCATGTAAATGCTTATTTTCTAAAAACGTTTGACTCCATCCGTAACCGAAACAAATGTACGATTGTTTTGATTTGACAGTACGTTATTTTTTTTGTTTTTCATTTTGTCCCCTTTCGGGACAGGCAAAGATCTAAGACCATACAGCCTATTCTGACAGTACGTTAAATACTCTTTGTTTGACAGATAAACAGAAACAAAACAGAAATTTCAAATGACAATTCTAGACTCTGTTAGTATAAATGGATAGGTACCTATGGAAAAGATTGTCTACGGAAAAGGGAAAAGATAAAAGAAATAAAGAATTATATTGTCTATTCTTAACCTAACATATGTTTTTAAAAACATTACTAATAAAAAGGCTATATTTATAAAATATGGCAGGAACTTTATTTCGTAAGTTTATTACGACATAAATGCACATTAAATTTGATACATGGTTTATATTTAAAGTAATATTTGTTACAGGTTCCTTGTTTAATACTGCCCTAACTCTACCTAAATCTAACTTCACTAGTTTAGTAAGTACATTCTTGTATTATTTAATAAATATACAATTATAGAGCTAAATAATTAATAAATTAAATAATATAATTCATATTTTATTACATTTCATACAATTAATATAAATAAATACAAAAAATGGATAAAAAACTTGAATTTATATTATTTTAGAAATCCATTCACACTGGATCAGTCTACTATGCTGCTCGTAAAGGAACTAGAGCCAAGGCTCGTGCGAAGAAAGTTAAAGTCGAAATCACAAAAATTGGTTTCATACCACATAACCAAAGAGGAAAAAATAAGTAAGTAGAAAAAAGTCCTTAATAAATAACTGTATAATCTTATAATTAAATAAACAAGACGGGACCGGATTTGAAAGACTGAAAGACCTGGGGCTACGGAGGAGCAAGACCTGAAATTTGATTACTTTTTTCTGAGAAATCTGTATTATGGTTACCCCATTCTTGTAAATGCTTTCTCAGTAGCATGTCACCCTTAAAAAAACTGCCTTTAATTCATAAAAACTTATATTTTTAAAATTTCCAGAGTAACTAAAGTGCATGTGAACAAGCATTTAGACGACTCCTTCAAGATGGAATCTAAAGATGACGTGTACCCCATGCGGTATTACCGCAGGCTGACGTATTCCACTGAGGACGCTATCAAGGCCCACAAGGAGACTCACGACCCCACTATGTATAATTCCTTAGATTCATTTGTGTTCGCCCAAATAGAATTTAATATGGAAGCTGTTAAAAAGGTATAACAACTAACTTTCCTGATAACTAAATGATGTAATTACTAGCTGCTATGCCCGCGACTTCGTCCGCGTGGAATTTAACAAAAAAGTTATTGTTCAGTTCACAGTTATAAGTTACACCTTATAACATCAGCTATCTGCCAGTGAAAGTACCGTCAAAATCGGTCCAGCCGTTTCAGAGATTAGCCGGAACAAACAGACAGACAGACAGACAAAAATTGTAAAAAAAATTATTTTGGTATAAGTACCGTTACCCATATGCATTTAGTAAAAAGCGGTTATTTTAATGTTAAAAACAGACACTCCAATTTTATTTATTTGTATAGATAATACTAGCCGACCCGTGCCCACTTCGTTCGAAAGCCACACTATTCAGGAGTGATATAGGCTATATTTTATTGTTATTAAATAAAAAATTCATTGAAAAAGAATAGTATATGTAAATCAAGACGGAGAAATGCGAGTGAGATGAAAACTTTACTATATGTATATTTGAATCACAGAAAATAATTAACGCCCAACGAAGTGGGCACGGGTCGGCTAGTGAAATATATAATTATTAGAATTATGTCAGTCACTTGTAAAAATTTTAAAATGCTGTAACATAAAGGGTTAAAGTCAGCGGTTCAATATAGTAATCTCATAACAGTATCCAATTAATGGAGGTTTCTGATATATTTATTTTGGTGTCAACATCAAACTACTTTGTTAGATATTTTTGTTTGCAACATTACATGCAATACATGACAAATGACAAATATCCTGAGCGCCTGTTCTACATCTTGTTAATATAGTTACTGACAACAAATAAGTCATAAAATGGGCTCTAATCAAACTAAACTTGAAACTATATAACACAAAAATTTATCATAAATATGGATCTAAGCTGCATCTTGCTGTGTGGCTACGGCAATAAAAAATATAGCCAACCCTCTCTTCCCGTGGGTGTCGTAAGAGGCGAGTAACGGATAACACAGTTCCACTACCACCTTGGAACTTATAAAGCCGACCGATGGCGGGCCTATCTCCAGCAGTGGACTGTGATAGGTTGAAGTGATGATGATGAGTGATGGATCTAAGCTGTTACAATTAGTTCAATCAATATTTGCTACATCTACTCTACTAAATTTAAAACTAAAATTATGTACGCATTGAAAGATAATGAGAATTTTCAATTTTATCTCTAATGTGTCTACAAAATATATATTGTATCATACAAAAATTATTTAAACAAGATATTTACTATGTTTTTTTTTTGTTTTTTTTTTTGTTCCGTGAACAAGACATTCGTAGATAATGTCGAAATATCAAGCTCCAGAAAATAAAAATAAAAAACATGGTAAATATCCTGTTTTAAATAATTTTAGTTATGAAAATAACCATGTTAATTTAAAATCTTATATGTACATCATTATCATACAAATTAATCAATTAAAAAAACTCTTACAGAATCGTTATTTAGAGAATGTAGCGCGTCTAACTCTACTCCCACACTTCTTTCCTCGTGATGAAGAAAGAACAATCCTGGCCTTCTGCAAGGGACCCGAGCTCGTCAAGCAGGTTGCGGAGGCCGGTGCCACGACTGTTGGTAGCACGGAGTTGGTGAAGAAAATACAGGTATGAAGTTGGTTTTGTTTTAAACTATCATAAAGTTGAGAATGTTTCACGTGTAATTGTATATTCAATTTGTCTGAAAGAACTTGATTGTTATAATATAATCCTTTTATTTATTTAGTTTTACTGGTAAAAAATTTATATAATCTACATAAATTTTAGTTAGTGGTTTATTACCTTTAAAAAAAGAAATTTCGCATTCAGCCTGTAACATCTCACTGTTGGACATAGGCTCCTTCTCCATGTAGGAGAACGATCGGAGCTTAATCCACTACGCTGTTCCACTGCGGGTTGGCGAATATGCCTCTACTATGAGTAACGATCTCTATCAGGTATTTATGATAAAACAACTGGGACCGATGGCTTAGTGTGCTTTCCGAGGAACAGTGGGGAGACTCACCAGGACAGACATCGAAACTGGAAAACAAATATTATTTTACAAATATAAACATCCATACTGAGCTGGCATCGAACGCGCAAACCGTCGGTATTTTAGGCGACTACTCGCACCGCTACACCAGAGAGGTTGTTGAGATATTATAATCAGAATCAGAATCAAAAATATTTTTATTTAAATAGACTTCAAATGATGCAATAGCAATTTTAGTATGTTCTAATTTATGACTAGCCCGTTGGCAAAGTTTGCAGTGGCCCTGCTTTTTTCTTCAAGGCTTGTGGGTTCGATTCTTCAAGGCTTGTTGGTTCAATGCCTGCTTGAATCTGGGTCTTCAATTTTTGTATTTATATGTGTATTATTTCTATGTATATTTATCAAAAAAAATAGAAAAATATCTATAACAGTCGGCTGTTACCTATAACACAAGCATTAAGAGTGTGCATAATGCAAAATTACCATCTTCTATTTGTTTTGACATGAAAAGTTCCAGACCAAATCTTAAAATAAAAATATATGACAAACTACGTGATATTTGCAAGGGTTGACCCATATCAAAAACATAAAATAAGGAAATTTCCTCGATAAAATATAATCACGAAGTAACCTCTAATTTTTATATTTTTTCTATTTATACTCGACTAGCTTCTGCGCGCGACTTCGTCGGCGTGGACTCCGCTCCTATTGGTCTTAGCGTGATGATATATAGCCTATAGCCTTCCTCGATAAATGGGCTATCTAACACTGAAAGAATTTTTCAAATCGGTCCAGTAGATCCCGAGATTAGCGCGTTCAAACAAACAAACAAACAAACAAACAAACAAACAAACAAACAAACTCTTCAGCTTTATATATTAGTATAGATATGGTTATGACCATTAAGACAAAAATTTGATAATTAATTACATTTAAATATAAGTAAAGGCTATGCCAAGGCATTTAATGTTATTACTTTTAGTTTCGGAATTATATACAAAATAACATATTTGTCGTTTTTTACATTCGTAATGCGCTCAAAACTATATCGTCTATCGCACTCTGACACGAGGCTTTGTGTATATTTTGTTTCATCGGGCGCGCGGGTGAAATCTGATTTTTTGCTCGCCTTATGCACGCTCTTAAGTTGCTTATTTTAGGAACAGACGACCGTGTGTGAATTTTATAAGATATTTAAAAAAAAAATGTGTATGTCAGCTCCGACGCTCGACTGGAGTTTACTCCTTCAGATCGACTGTCTAAATAGGCACAAAAAAAGCTTACTAGTCTAAGAAAAAGATTAATACCATATCAAATGGTAAATAAACGAATCAAATAACGACATCCATCGGAACCCAATATACATAATTATAATGTTTCAAGATGGCGTTAGTAAACGTAACGAGGTCATTCGTTCAGTAGATTTTACCCCTCATATTTTTTTCATACCGCGGACCTTATATGAAAATCGATTCATCAGGAGTACACCAAAAAAAATGGAATAATAAAACAATAATTCTCATTTCCAGGAAGGTGAAATAAAACTCGGCGATTATGACTACGTCATAGCTCATCCAAACATCATAACTGATCTCGTACCAATACGTGGTCTGATGAAGAGACGGTTTCCCAATGTACGTTCCGGTACTTTAGACCCTAACATATGCGAGCTAGTGAGGAAGTTTGCTGCGGGCGTCCAATACAGGGTCACTAAAGATGAGCATCAGCAAAACTTTGGTTCCGTTGAGGTCCCCGTTGGTAGGGTAAGTATAATCTTTTAAACTTACTCAGTTACTATTAATACTTTCAATGAAACGGGATTTATATTATGTTCATTTAATGATTAATGACTTTTTAAAAACTTGTGTTGTGAATGACGCTGGAACCACTGACGGTTCTCTACAGATACTTGTTAACAGACTCTCAGAAGAGTTGAGATATGAAAAATTAAGAGAAATGTAGACTGTAATTGATAATAAATATATGAACTAAACTTTATTTTATTATTTCTTATTCTACTAGTTTTTTTTTTTTTTTTTTTGAAGTGAAACTTCTTTAGAATCGTTGTGATTTAAAACCGGATGCAACGGAAAAAAAGACATGGAAGAACGAGCCGCTCTGCGGCCGGGCCGCGCTGCAAGCCGCTTATTTTAAATTAGTTTTTTTTTTTAATTAGTTTGCCATAGAAGTTTCACTTCTATCGTGTGTGAATAGCACACACACATTTTTTTATTATATTTACAACATCCATGGGCTCTTAGTTACCCATGTCATTTTTAGTAGGTACATAAAATATTTGTTACAATACGGCATGCGTTTTTTTTTTTTCTTTACAACTTTACACTAACTAATTTTTTTCTTTCTACTACTTGTAGTTGTATAGTTATCACTATCAGGTATGGTTGCTTTTCCAAAAAGGAACTCATCGGAAACAAACTTTTCTTATTTACTACATCCCCTATGTAGTAGAAGACGTTTCGTTTCGCTGTAGTTGCAGTCCTCCATTATAACGACTGTATTTGCATGTGTAAAAAATCCTTGAAAATTACACTAACTAGGCCATTTGAGCTACTGAAATTAATTATAACTATCATGTGTAGTAATTCATAGCTTTAAATTCCCCGATTTCGATGTGAAGAAATCTTTCATGGTCTATTAATGATGATGACGCCTCGTGACTTTGCCATCATAATCCCTTAGAAATTTAATATAATACCTACTATCGTATAGAAATATATTAATGTTAAAAAAAAGAAAAAAAAATCGCATACGACTCAGTACATTTTGCGTAAAATGGATCATAAATAATCTCACAAGACAAATAAAGCATTTTAGCATTTTCGAAAACTTTATTCCTTAAGATATAATTCAAGATTTTTAAGGAAAATTTGTTTAAAATACTTTCTTTAAAAAAATTATTCTAATTTCTAGTGTAACCAATACAAGTACAATAATTCATATAAATGTTTATCTGTTTCAGTTGAATATGGAGACTAAACAAATAGTAGAAAATATCGATGCCTTGTTGAAAGATATACAATCAATAAGGCCTAAACGAGACGGACTCTTTATTACAAGGTTGGTATTTGATATTAGTTCAAAACAAAAATTTATTTTTGTTTATTATAATAGATTTTATATATGTATGTGTATGTGCATCTTTACCTACTTATTAATAAATAAATTATTGTAATGAAGTTTTGTTAAAATGCGGTGACTGTTGTTTTAATTAAGTACTTTTATCATTTGTATTGTTCTCATGTAAGTGGATTGAATGTAATCTTTTTATGAGAATAAATTCTTTAAACCATAAACCAAGATTTAATTTAATAAAGTTTATTTTTTTCTTTTGTTTGAACAATTGTGAACTTAATATTTACGTAAAACAATATTTAGCTGGTAGACAAATCTTGCAATCATTTATTTATTTATAATTAATAAATATAAATTTAAAAATATAAATATTTTATAACACACACATACACGCACGGTCGTCTTTTTACAGGTAACAGCCGACTGTTATAGCAATTTTTTTTTTATAAAATAATACATCTATAAATATATTAAAACACATATACACACACATATACATACACACAGATAGGAATGAATCGAACCTGCAACCCGCGGAACAGAAAGCAGGGCCACTACAAACTGCGCCAATGGGCTAGTCAATTTACTATTCAGTATCTGAAAATAGCTTCACGCTTATAGCCCAAAACATTCGTTGTTAAAAAGATTATTATCAAAGTAAATATAATTGAAATTATTTCCAGGTGTTTCCTAGTGAGTCCTCCATCCTCCGAGAGGCTCAAGATAGACCCTTTCATCCATGTGGACCGGTTCTTGTCTAAAGAGGTCCAGGCAGAGAGTGACGATGAAGACGACGTGGTCGCAGCTAAAGCTTGAATGATTGTTATGGTAGAATAGTTGATAATAAAAGTTATTAGTATTATTGGATTTTTATTTATTATCATCTAAAAAAATATTTATTTTATTTTTTATAAAACAGTACCATCGACAAATGAGAAATTAAATTTGAAACTAAAGAACTACTTTATTGACAAAAAATTATTGAAATCCATTTATAAAATAAATAAATAAATATCTACAAAATTTTATCGAAATTTTCAAACAAGAATCGTCAAAATCGGTACACCCAGTGAAGTTATGCGGTATAGTACAACCTTAGGTTGCCAAAAAATTAGTCAAGTTAATAAGCATTATTAGATATAACTCTAAAAGTACTTGCCAGATCACAATTAAACTTAAATGGGACCACATGACACGCTCCACCTTTCGATTAAAACAAAAATCATCGAAATCGGTCCACGTAGTCAATAGTTCTGAGGTGCAATCCAGTTGAGAGTAATTGGTCATATTGAGTGACGTTTCATTGTAATTGGTTGTGTTGAGTGACGTTTCATTGTAATTGGTTGTGTTGAGTGACGTTTCATTGTAATTGGTTATATTTTAGAATATAAATGTGTTACTTGTGATAAATAAAGAGACAGAATGCCATTCTATCTTCGTTGCACAGCACACCCATCGATCGTCATGTATCTGGTGGCCGTAAATTGAAAAGAAAAGCGCAACCATTAAGCCGACGACACCGACGTACCCCACTACTGCAGTTGCACGACCTGTGTATCAAAGAGTATATGCTGTGTATAAGACCGTGGGTTAATGGCTTTCAATAGTGCCAAATGAGAAATGAGCACAAATGATTAAGAATTTATAAATTAGTTTTTACTTAATGAGACCGCGTTGGCGCAGCGGTCACAGCACTAGATTGCGATTGGCTGTTGCGCGGGCGGTTGCGGGTTCGATCCCCGCACACGACAGCATTTGTATTGGCCATACAGATGTTTGTCGTGGTCTGTGTGTTTGTGCAGTCCTTGTGGGTCGTCCCACCGTGCCTCGGAGAGCACGTTAAGCCGTCGGTACCGGTTGTTATCATGTACACCTGATAGTGATCGTTACTCATAGTAGTAGGGAATATATCCGTCAACCCGCATTGGAGCAGCGTGGTGGATTAAGCTCCGATCCTTCTCCTACATGGGGAAAAGGCCTATGCCCAACAGTGGGATATTACAGGCTGAATCGTAATGAACAGGTGATATATATATATATATATATATATATATATATATATATATATATATATATGAATATTTTTAAGACGAAGGTGCATGATATTCATTCATTAGAATACCTATTATGTATTCTGCATCCTACATTAAGCATTTAAGAGATCATTAATTTCATTCTTCGTTTAATGCTTTATTTTATGAGTGTCTATTTTTAATATCTTTAAAGTATAAAATATAATTTTTTTAATAAAGATTGCTTTAAAAATGTTTGTATGTGTATACGAGTATTTCGGTAGTTCTGAAATAGAAACGTCATTCGTATGTAAATTGGAAACGTCATCGTCGTATCCGTAAAAATAGAAGCGAAGATAAAACAAACATTTCTGAACGCAGCGTAGGGGCGTAAAACAATCCGCCATTTTGTTCCAGTGACAATTTAAGATTCAAATTAGATTTTAACCCGTCTTTTTTTAATTAATCCGTTAAATAAAGTGATATTTTGTGAGCTGTGTAGTGTTTAAAAAGCCTGTGATATTTTTGTGTACAACTATTTTGTTTACGTTACGGATATCTTGACGTTATTACTTGACCGATTTTGACGTCGGACGTACAACTAAATCAAAATGGGTACAAGAGAGGACGAATACGATTATTTATTCAAAGGTAAATTTTTCTCATTATTCAAATAATATAATCCAAATACAATGCAATATATTACTGCCGAATACGCCTTGAAACTTATAAATTTACGTATAAACTAAAAATCATTAATTCA
The DNA here is from genome assembly GCA_905220545.2 of Melitaea athalia. Lineage (NCBI taxonomy): Eukaryota > Metazoa > Arthropoda > Insecta > Lepidoptera > Nymphalidae > Melitaea > Melitaea athalia. The sequence goes on along the minus strand of HG992185.1, from coordinate 1,940,144 downwards.
TCATAAATGACGTAGAATATCGTACAGTGTATTAGATTTTTTATCTTATTTTCAATGAGAATATTCTAGTATCGGCCGTAAACGCAATATCCTGTGGCCCATAGGTGTTTTTATGATATAATTTATAGTTTTTGCTTTGTTGTTTCATCAGCTGATTGAAAGCCAGTCGATCGATTTTACAATAATTTCTCTCCCTGTGACTCATCCTCAAATAATCATGTTAGATTTAATAAATAATGCACTTATCTACTAAAAATCGTATCATACAAGATTTAATTAGTCCCACAATGTATGTAGTCGGGTTTATTTACTGTACGTTTCTTTTGTTCCAGTTGTCTTGATTGGTGACTCTGGTGTGGGTAAAAGCAGTCTTCTCTCGCGATTCACTAGAAATGAATTCAACTTAGAATCAAAATCAACAATAGGCGTGGAATTTGCAACAAGAAGTATAGAGGTAAACAGTTATTTCTAAATAGATTTAATAAAATAACACAATAGTCAGATGGTTTACATTCCTTTGTTTCGAAACTTATAACTGTTATTTTCAGTGTTATGAGTTTGTTATTATTTTGATAATACAATAAATTTAAAACACTTTTATATTATTATTAAGAATTTAACCTTATTAATTATATTATTGTTTTTTTTTTAACAAGATTCATTTTCATTTCAAAATGAAGTTTGAATTCAAATGATTAAAACAATAAAAATAAACTAAACAACAATAGAATTCAGTAAAGTATTCCAATTAATGAAAAAGGTTTTTTTTTTAAAGTATTTTTATCACAAACCAATACGTACTCCTGAATACTTGATAATGTGTTATCAGTACTTATCTGCTCAGCTAATTAGAATGTGAATCAGTATAGTTTTAATTTCCTTTTGAAACTTTTAGAACATATTAAAGCTATTTTAAAGATTTTAAAACGGTTATCTTATAATTATAATTGATTTTTTTGGCTAATCATTACATAAAACAATGTCGCTTCCCGCCCGCTGTCTGTGTGCTTAGATCTTTAAAACTGCACAACGGATTTTGATGCGGTTTTCTTTAGTAAATAGAGTGATTCCAGAGGAATGTTTATATGTAGGTATAATACATGCATAATATAAGTAGAGGAACACTGATAGTTTTTGCAACCGTGGGAAGCCGGAGCGGGTCGCTAGTTAATATTATTAAATATAAATAAACTAAATGAACGAATAAATCATAATAATTTTAATTATATTTCCCTGTATGTAATTATAGTAGTATGTAGTAATTTATACTGTCTAATAATATAGTCAGCCGGTATAATATTACATTATGTATTAAATTGTGTGTATTTAATTAATTTTGATATTATGTATTAAATAAAAAAAGTGAAAAGCCACAAATAACAAATAACTATAAATTAAATAATATTTAAATTTTTACTGCTAATAAATCATTTTATTTTATCTTTGAGCATCACTAAGGTGCAGCTGGCCATACTCCTTATTTATTTATATTATTGTAGAGAAATAAAAATGCATATTTAAAATAGTTTTGTATTACATATTACTAAATATTAATTTAGAAAGAATTATAATATTCATAAAATGTTAACAAAGATTTTATAATACCTAATGCAATATGATTATGATGACACGTTGGCGCAGCGGTCACAGCACACACACACAGGCACGCTTTTGCACTGGTGGTCACAGGTTCGATCCCTGCCCACAACAGACATTAGTATTGACCATATAGATGTTTTTTGTCGTCTGGGCGTTTGTGCTTGTATATTGTGTGTTTCCGGACCCCCGATACAGGAGAAAATGCTACTGGGGGCCGTTGAGTGTGAATCATTTACTTATTTATTATTTGTGATTATTATTTTAAGTTTAATTTTATTAATGCTGCTTTTTTTGCTATGAAATCATAATTTAAATAGACCAGAATGTTTTTTGCAAGGATATTTGAGTTTACAATAATTATGTTTCTATCAGTTTTAAATATTGTTTAGTTTATTGTTTTGGGAAAATTTTGTGAATTATAAAACTGTAATCTGCTAAATTTATTATACATTAGTATGATCGTTGATATCTGTTGATTTTATTTGATTATTCTTGTGAAATATTTAATAAAATGGCTGTAGATAGCTAAGATCATTTGAAAGTTTAATACAATTTAAGTCTGTAAAATGTGAATGAAAAGTTTGGATTTAGATCCAAATCCAACCCTAACTCATCTTTGCTTTGTTCTGCTGCTATTTCTAAAGAGAGAAATTTTAATTTTGTAATTGAATTTCTTGATCGTAGTATTCTATACATATTATCCATATTTTAGAAATATTGATCGCGTCGCCTCACCCGATCACACTTTTCGTAAAGCTCTCGACACGCATTCACCTGCTTACTGCCCAATTCAAGCGTGCATAAAGAAGTTTTACTTCAAAAATGTTTTAAGGAATTCGATAAAATGCCCTAAGTTTTGTGACCAAGGGACTATTTCCGTATACCTATGTCCTATATATTTTTCTTATTATTTTAAATTCAATACACTTGATTGAATGATAGTACACAAAATTGAAGAAGAGCTTCTTTATATCTCGTAAAGAGACCTTTAATATATCATATATACCATACTAAGTCACCTAAAAGCTTATTTTATTCTGTTTAGTAGCAGTTTTGACCTCATCAAAACTTTATGATACATTTGGCACATTTCCAAGTTGTAGGTGATAATATCGAGCGTAGTAAGATTGTCTTTTATATTATGAATGAATGGTTTACATTAATTTATTAAACTAGCTGTGCCCCCGTGGTGTGACACGCGTTAATTAGAGGATAAAAATAGCCTAAAGCCTTTCTCGGTAAATTGGCTATACAACACAAAAAATAATTTTCCAATTCAATTCAATGGTTCCTGAGATTGGCGCGTTTAAACAAAAATAATCATTACATAGTATTATAGAATGAAGCGTAAATTAGATTCTTTTTTCGTTTTATTATTTAATGCTAGTTTTCTGATTTTTTTCCAATTGTGCGCAATTTTTTTTTAATTATTCATTAAGTACGTAAGAATTAGGTAGAAAATATTACAAAATTGAAAAAAAAAAAGATTACTGAATCGTTCCAGCCATTCGCGAGTTATACGCTTGGCAAAACATTTAGCGATTAATCTTTATTTATATAGAATGTGTGTGGATCCCGTGCTTTTACTCTTGTTTAACGTTGTAGCCGAGCTCAGTTGTTTTAAATATTAAAACCTTTTTACGATGAATTAAGGCTCAAATTGAAAGTTCCAAAAAATAAAATAAAATACGTTTTATAAATTTTGGCAACAAGCTATTGCGTTTTGTCTTCTTTAATTTGCAGATACCAAGATATTTATAGATACAATATAATTATCTACATACATAAATAGTTTTTGAGGTTGCCAAATCGATATTTAGATTATAGATTTTGTCTAGAAAAATGTACATACGTGTATCAAACTTATTTAGATAGGTATATGAGCGTAAAAAAACCAATTGATATCTCGCGCTAAAGTATGGTATTACGAGGACATTTGAATTGTACATTAATAATAGGTACCTATCGACCTAGTTAGTTCATGGACTGATGATTTTATAATAAAACTAGCTGACCCAGCAAACTTTGTTTTGCCATATAAATTATTAACCCTCTAAATCCCCCCCCCCCTTGGAACTTAGGGGTATGAAAAATAGATGTTGGCCTATTCTCAGACCTAACCGATATGCACAAAAAATTTCATCAAAATCGGTCAAGCCGTTTCGGAGGAGTATGGCAACGAAAACTATGACACGAGAATTTTATATGTATATTAGATTCGTCTTTGTGTTTACGCTCGAAATTTGCTTAATACTATAATAATAAGCAAAAAAAATTCCGTATACATATGTATAGGTACTAAAAGAAATTCGCTTTCAGCCGATAATTTTCGTATTGACTAATATTTCCTCACGGCTTATGAGACTCATAGAATGATATTAAGAATCCTCTAGAACAGGGGCTCCCAAACTTATTTTGTCTACTGCCCACTTTGAGAATATTTTTTTTTTCGTGCCCCAATTTTTTCACCTTCTTAAAAACCACTATAACTTCAAATTAAATTAATTATTGCGAGCTATATTAGCGGAGATTAAACATTCTTTCCAATAAACCCCAAGCCTCTAAACAACGCTCCCATTTCTTTTCTGGGTCTTATACCTCTAAATGGGGGCGTCCTTTAGGCCCGCAGCGCCCATAAGTGGGGAAAGACTGCTCTAGAAGCTTTTATTTAACTATCTGAAAGAGTTTTAAAAATGGCATCAGTAGATTCTTGAATGCATTTAAATAAACAAATAATTCTCTATAGTTCTATAAAGTGTTGTTTTTTATTGTATTGTAAACAAAATGATAAAATGTAAACTAACGATCCTAATTACAATTAGATTTTAAATTCCATTACCAATCATTTTACAACCACAGTAAGGTAATCCAGTGGACTTCATATTGACTGCCAATCCGCTTGCTACGTTTTTAGTTGAATCTCTAAAGTATAATATTCTACATTTTGGATTATGCGCTTAGTCAAAATAACTTTTGTTTATCATCTTCTGTTCTATTTACACCGTCTCATACGCGTCATAACAAAAGCTGCCAATCAATATTACTATTGAGCACGATGTGTTCAAAACTCACAGCACTGGTTTGTGGCGGTTGCGTGTTCGATCCCCGCACATGACATACATTTGTATTGGCCATACAGATGTTTGCCGTGGTCTGAGTGTTTGTGTAGTCCTTGTGGGTCTCCCCACCGTGCATCGGAGAGCACGTTAAGCCGTCGATCCCGGTTGTTCTTATTTACACCTGATAGCGTTCGTTACTCATAGTAGGGAATATATCCGCAAGTTCTAATTCATATCCTACATGGGGAAAGAGGCCTTTGCTTAGTAATGGGATGTTACAGGCTGAAGTGTTCAGAATAGTTGAATCTTAACAGGTATTCTGCAATATTGCAAATTATACTCTGCGATTGTTTAAATATTTATCATTTAAAATAGTAAGACGTAAACATAATTATGTATGCGTCATAACAAAAATATTTTTAGCCGCGATATCATCGAAAGGTCGAATTGTTCAGACAGTATTTGTGTACGTTATGTGTAATATAACCAGAAATGTTAGAATGACCGCATTCTAATGCTGCTCCATCGATGCTCACTTATATGTATAATGTAATGTTTGATACAGTTCCGTAGACTTTGTAGCTAAAGTCTCACGCGATGTCGATTTTATTGATTTCTTTGGTTTATTTACATTTTTTCAAAGGCTGTTGTTGCGTTTTATAAAATACTAGCTGCTGCCCGCGACGTCGTCTGCGTGCGTTCACTGCTCGTTCCCCGTAGGTGATAGCGTGATAATATGTAGCCTATGTTCTGACCCGACTTCTTAATAATATTCGTGCCAAATTTGAAGTAAATCCATGCAGTACTTTTTGAGTTTATCCCGGACATACATTTGAAGAAATAAAGGTACACTGCTCGTTCCCCGTAGGTGATAGCGTGATAATATATAGCCTATGTTCTGACCCGACTTCTTAACAATATTCGTGCCAAATTTGAAGTAAATCCATGCAGTACTTTCTGAGTTTATCCCGGACATACATACAGACAAACAGACAAACAGATAAACAGACAAACAGACAAAAATTCTAAAAACTATATTTTTGGCTTCGGTATCGATTGTAGATCACACCCCAAGTATTCTTTTAAAAAAATATTCAATGTACAGTTTTGACTTTTCTACCATTTTATTATATGTATAGATGTCTATTAGGTAGGGATCCCTAGTACATTTTTTTAACCTGATCAGTATCAAGCTAATTTTCCGGGAGTAGCTTCCTTTTGATGAGACGCCCAACTATTTCCTCTACGAAAACTCTCGATTGTGGTAGCTAACAGAGGTAGCGAGGATAATATATGTCGATTTGATGAGTCTCAAAAATTTATTAGTAACAGGTTTTTTTATTGTTAAATCTCAAGATAATTATCTAAATTATTCGAAAAAATATTTGTCCTACAAAATGTATGGTTTGATCAAAGAGTCCCCCTCTTCCAACATGTATGGATAACGAGGTCATCAAAAATGATTACAAACCAGCTGATTTTTTTTTATTTACTTAGTTTATATTTATATAACTTAACAGTCATGTTGTCCTACAAATCACGTGGTACGTTATCCCGGTCCTACGCTCAAAAGTAGTAGTACAGACCCTGGATGTAAATATAATTACTATCAAGCTAATATTCCGGGAGTAGCTTCCTTTTGATGAGACGCCCAACAATTTTCTCTATGAAAACTCTCGATTGTGGTAGCTAACAGAGGTAGCAAGGATAATGTATGTCGATTTGATGATGCTCAAAAATTTATTACTAACAGTTTTTTTTTTTTTGTTAAATCTCAAGAAAATTATCTAAATTATTCGGAAATATTTTTGTCCTACAAAATGTATGGTTTGATCAAAGAGTCCCCCTCTTGCAATATGTATCGATAACAAAGTAATTAAAAATGACTAATAACCAGCAGATTTTTTTTATTTACTTAGTTTATATCTGTATATTAATACGTGAAACAAAAACTTTGTACCCCTTTTTACGAAAATCGCGAAGAAAGGAGTATGAAATTTCGCACACTTGTAGTTTATATAGAGATCCAAAAATTGTAAGTATTTTTTAAGCATTAATTTAAAAAATAAAATAAATCAATAAAAAAATAAACATTACACACATGCACATATACATATAGTCTTTTGTTAATTATTATAGAAGTTATAGTCTTTGACAACAGAACCTTAATAATGTTCAAACTTATAGTTTAAATTAAATATGGTCGAATTTCGACCACTAGTTTATATAAATAAACATTAATATGTTATAAATGTATGTAATAGTTTATACATATAATTTAGCAGGCGTCTATAAGCTACGGTAATCGCTTACAATTAGGCATACGCTTGTTTGCCGACCTAGCAATATACAAATTTAAAAAAAAGTTGTCCTACAAATTGCGTGGTATGTTATCGTGGTGCTTCAATTGAATACATATTTGAAATTCATGAAATTAAAAATCAATTTATTGTCTGTATTTTGCTACTACAGCTGAATCACACCGTTACGCATGCGCAGAGCGTAATAATATATTATATATATAAAGGACCCTGTAAACCAGGGTTTCTTAACCTGTGGTCCATGGACCCCTAAGGGGTCCGTGTTATGAAAGCTGGGGGTCCATGGCAAGCCTACTTGTTGTGAGTAAATATTTTTACTTTGCGCGTAATCAAAAACAACTCCTCAATTTGATATTCTAATCCCGCATAAGCAGCAGCAACCGTCACACAAGTTATTTATATGTAAAGTTTGATCGTAAACAATAAAAGGTGATTTAAGTAAAGCATCGTTCTGTTTTTTTTTTTTTTCTTTATTTTTGGAAAGGGTCCGTGGACTCTATGAAATTTTTAAAGGGGTCCATGACTAGAAAAAGGTTAAGAAACCCTGCTGTAAACGATCAAATAATTTGTTAAATTGTTCGTCAAACTTCATATTTTTATACAAGAAACACATCAAATAAGCTCGCAGACGTTCAAATAATTTGACAAACGCGTTTTTCCAAGAAAATTTAGACAAATTATTTGATCGTTTACAGGGCCCTTAAGTCTTACTAGCTGATTCCGCGTGGAATTTAACAAAAAAATTATTGTTCAGTACGCAGGAGTTATAAAATAATTAAATTTCTGAAATAAATTGACAAACACAAACAAACAAACAACAGGAACAAACAGACAGACAGAAAAAAATTGTAAAAAATGTTATTTTGGTATATGTATATATAGTAAAAAGCGTTTATAATAATACAAATAGACACTCCAATTTTATTTATTTGTAAAGATAAGGATGAATCTGATGAAGATTAATTTTTTTACCTTTTTTTTTAAATAACATAATTTTTTGTACCTACATAGTTTACTAAAAATAAAGTTATTTAAATTTTAAAGACATGTTTTCACTGTATCTCATGTTACAAATAGGAAAACGAAAAAATTAAAAATCTTGTCGGACTAGTGATACATACCCGTTTTCTTGTAGGACATTGTTACATTTGGGCAGAGAATACACTAACCTATTATGTATATTTTTGTCCTACAGTTAGCAATGAGAAAAATGGTCTTGTAGTATTAACAATTTCTGAGCGTAGGACCGGGATAACGTACCACGTGATTTGTAGGACAACGTGACTGTTAAATTATATAAATATAAACTAAGTAAATAAAAAAAAATCAGCTGGTTAGTAATCAGTTTTGATGACCTCGTTATCCATACATGTTGGAAGAGGGGGACTCTTTGATCAAACCATACATTTTGTAGGACAAATATTTTTTCGAATAATTTAGATAATTATCTTGAGATTTAACAATAAAAAAACCTGTTACTAATAAATTTTTGAGACTCATCAAATCGACATATATTATCCTCGCTACCTCTGTTAGCTACCACAATCGAGAGTTTTCGTAGAGGAAATAGTTGGGCGTCTCATCAAAAGGAAGCTACTCCCGGAAAATTAGCTTGATACTGATCAGGTTAAAAAAATGTACTAGGGATCCCTACCTATATGTGAAGCTTCCCGGTGAGGGAGAGAGGTGATCTCGTAGTTCTTATTAGTTTGATGAAGATTTGAAGTAGTCTATTGTTGATTTAATACAAAATATTTCATTACCTTAAAGGCAATAATGACTAATATAAAGGCTAAAATAATAAAGCTCCGTCTTCAAACGTTTCTTCCCATGTTACTAATTAACGACAAACTATTTGGTTGTTCTTGTGGTATTATTCCATTACGCGAACGGTGGCAAATTTAATTTCTACTAACATGTTTGTATTTGTTTAAGTGTTTGAACATTAACGAAGTGTTGAGGAGCAGACATAATTATGTACACTGATCAATACAAACAGCTGAAATAATAAACTGATAGCGACCTCTTACGTTGAACGTACACTGAGAAATTATATGAACGCTTCACACTCAACTGTGTGTCTGAAAACATAAAAACTAACAAACTCCCGACGTTTGTGGCTGTTGCGCTGGCGGTTGCGGGTTCGATCCCTGCACACGATAAACATTTGTATTGGCCATACAGATGTTTTCCGTGGTCTGGATGTTTGTGCAGTCCTTGTGGGTCCCCCCATCGTGCCTCGGAGAGCACGTTAAGCCGTCGGTGTCGGTTGTTATCATGTAGACCTGATAGCGATCGTTACTCATAGTAGGGAATATATCCTCCAACCCGCGTTGGAGCAGCGTGGTTGATTAAGCCCTAATCCTTCTCCTACATGGGGAAAGAGACCTATGCCCAGTAGTGGGATATTACAGGCTGAAGCGTAACCTCAACAGCCAGTTGGTATTACTCTGCGTCAAACATAGAAAAAAGAAGAATCGATGTAGCACTATAACCCATTTATCATATATAGGCCTTTTATTTTCGATTTTGGATAGAACAAGCTTGCGGTACTCATACACAAATTCACTAATTCTTACTTTACCTTTGTTTGCCACTGCGCTATTGCTTGTCTCAACATACGTTGAACTAAATTAGCGCTAACGTCGTGTAGGCCTTGAAATGATATCAGCGTTTTGATTAAAGTCAAACATTTTAAGAATACTTAACAAAGAAAGATCTATTGTTTGTATTTAGTTTTTTGATTGTTTGATATGAAGTTGATGACACACTGCTGCTGTTGTCACGTGTCATATCAGTTCTACGAGAGGTAGCCGTGATACTTTTAATTTTGTATTTTTATTGAGGTAGGGGCACAGTGCTCGCAAGTAGTGGGTTTTTGTGGTGAATAATTTAACCAGGGCTCGTAGGAAGAGTTGGGGGTAGGCTCGACAACGCTGCTCTGATGTGTGATTACGGCAGTAAAGAATATAGCCACCCCATCTCTTCCCGTGGGTGTTTAAAGAGGCGACTAAGGGATAATACAGTTCCACTACCACCTTGGAACTTAAAAAGCCGACCGAGTGCGGTATAACCATCCAATTGCTGCCTTTGAAATACACAGGCCGAAGACGGGCAGCAGCGTCTTTGGTGCGACAAAGCCAGCCCTGCGGTCACCAACCCGCCTGCCCAGCGTGGTGACTATGGGCAAAACACATGAGTTTACGCCATTTTTGGCGCGAACTTGTGGAGGCCTATGTCCAACTGTGGACTGCGATAGGCTGAAGTGATCGGCAACACCCTTGCAACGCTTCCTGTGTTGCAGGCGTCCATACGCGTTATCCGCTTACGGTACGTTTCTTTGCCGTCGTAGTGAGATAAAAGAAATTCTAGAAAAGGTTTACCTTTTCAAAATAAATAATCTACTTATAAATGTAACTATGTCGTACATAATACTGCTCAGTGTGTTCATATCCTACTTTTGTATTATTCTTCGATATCGTGTTCAAAAGTCAGTTATAAAACCTAGGAGACCTTGAACGAACGCTATCAAACCGTGTCGTGAAGGAATACTATTTCAATGAATAAAGTTACGTTATATAATATTTCGTGTGTATTTATTATTATACGTCTAATCGTATATCTAAATTAAATTTTAAAATAGTAAATTAACGGAGGTAGAGCACAGCAGAAAATTTCCTGCTCAAAATATGGAGCAGCCCGACTGGGGTAGTCCCTCGACCTTACAGAAGACCACAGCCAAAAGTGTGTATTTTTTCAAGCAGTTTTGTAAAATACAATTCGTGTCTTTCTGAGGACTGCTGTTTTAAAGTTTCATAATAAAATAAAAAAGGGTCTTGACAGACAGACGGACAACAAAGTGATCCTATAAGGGTTCCGTTTTTTCCTTTTGAGGTACGGAACCCTAAAAAGCACAAAGATAAAATTAATGCATAAAAATTGCAAGATGTTTAAAAAATTGCGTGTGTACAAAGTACACATGTCAGAAGTGAAACTTCTTTGGCAAACTAATCTAAAATTATTTACATAGATTTACAAAGTAGCGCGGCGCGCCCTTCCCTGTCGTTTTTCATTGCATCCGGTTTGAAATCACAACGATTCTAAAGAAGTTTCACTTCAAAAAGGCACGCACGCGCTACTATGAGCGCATGGATGTGGTATCATATAATTTAAAAAAAAGTACAGTTCATACTTGACCTTCATTCCTATTAAATCTTACACCCTTAACGACAGATAAAATAAGGCTTTTACGTAATCTACGTAAAATAAACTTTCCAGATATATCGCGAGCTACAATCGTTAGCGGTTTCGATTTCTGTTGATAAATCATATCTGAATCAGTGCTATGATTCATATCTCAAGATATTGCTATCGCTATTAGTAATCGAGTAAGTTTCCGATTGTTTCTGTGTATGTTCGTTAAACAAATATGTATTTGAATTGATTAAATAAGACGAGCGAATGCTCATTCTATCCCCACTACATCGAATTCTTATCAAATTCTTTTAGTGTAAACAGGCGTAGAGCATTCTTTCGTTGTTATATCGAGTGTTTGAAGATCAAGAAAGAATGCTCTTGTTCTAGCTCTTGCTCTTTGTTCGTTTGGTCTAAAGCCACCCATAAAGATACAGTAAAATAACTGTCGTTGCGAAGCGATGAGAACTTAACGGAAAGAAAGGTTTACATATAGTCAAAAGAAAGTCTTTTGAAAGTTGTAGATTCTTTAATTATGAATAACTTTTTCCTCAAACTTTTTTTTCTAACACCAATATCTTCGGAGTTATACCTTACTTTACCGAGCGAGATCCGCGCCAATGTCGAAATATCATCGACCTCAGTGACTATTCAGTACTGTATAATTTAATGTTTTTTTATTTCGTAATTTTACTGGACTAATAACTAAAATAAGGTTCACTATTTCTATACAGTCCTTTCTACTGCTAATAAAATGCTTTGTTGTATACCGCCAATAAAGGGACAAATAAAGATGTATAAAGACGGTTTTATCGCTGTAAGAGCAATCTTTTCGAGTCTACCTTAGAAAATGTAAATACTGAATACATATTAAATTATTAATAGTAACATTTGGTGAGAGAAGTTTCTATCCGATTCTTCTCTGCAGAATATACATTGCCAATCGCTGACAGCTTCACATAAAGTATAATTAATCAATTAAAAATCGGCCAAGTGCGAGTCGGACTCGCGCACGAAGGGTTCCGTACCATTGGCTAGGTAAACACCAGTAGATACATTGATTTTAATATCGGGCAAAAATCGGCAAAAAAGTCATTTTCGTTGTATGAGCCCCCCAAATTTTTTATATTTTAATTTTATTATTTATTATTAAAGTAAATAGAGTAAATACACAATTAAGTATTTTGTGAATATTTCAAGTGCCTACCTCTTACCATTTATTGATATCGAGCAAAAAAGGGCAAGAAAATCGCGTTTGTTGTATGGAAGCTCTTAAATATTTATATGGTTTTGTTTTTAGTATTTTTTGTTATAGCGGCAACAGAAATACATAATTTGTGAAAATTTCAACTCTCTAGCTATCGCCGTTCTTGAGAGACAGCCTGGTGACAGACGGACGTACCGACAGCGAAGTCTTAGTAATAGGGTTCCGTTTTTACCCTTTGGGTACGGAACCCTAAAAACGACTATATTAGTTTTAATTTGGAGTGTCAATTCAAACTTGCTTTTAATGTCTATTTAATAAGGTCTAGAATATGAGTTTCAATTTGAGAATTTATTCGATGAGTATCTCGTAGAATTATTCAAAGTTCCTTCCACGATCGACTAGCGGATGTGTCAATGACCCTCAAATAACTCATATGACCTCCTCGCACTCGTTCGTATCGTAATTATTAATAGTTATTTATACATCGTACGTCGATACTGTCTGTACCGAATTGAATGTTTTTTAGGGTTCTATATTTTTTAAAATTATAAGATAACATTGGTTATTCAAAATTATTTTTATTATTCGGTAAAAATAATAAACTGTTCAGTTATACTATAGTTATTTTATTTAAATCAAATAAAATACTAAGCAAAAACTAAATGATTTTAATAGCCATGATATTTATTTTAGCGGGCAAAATAAACACTCAAAATATTTTATATTTTTTTGAAGTTGAGGTGAGATTTTCCCTCGGTTTAAGTAAATGAGATTTGGTTAGATTTCACTGAGCTCACATAATTAATGGATGTCCCCATATCAGTAACTTTATGCGAGCTTATCAACTACTAGCTTCTGCGCGCGACTTCGTCCCCGTGAAATAGGACCAATTCTGTCATACATGATTTGTGCGAAACTTTAACCGTTTACGCAGCGGAAGCTCTCAAATGGAAAAAAAAACGATTTTGAAACATTCTTCGTTGGTGCTACTCTCCTATTGGTCTTAGCGTGATGATATATACTCTATAGCCTTCCTCGATAAATGGGCTATCTAACACTGAAAGAATTTTTCAAATCGGACCAGTAGATCCTGAGATTAGCGCGTTCAAACAAACAAACAAACAAACAAACAAACTCTTCAGCTTTATTATATTAGTATAGATTAACCAGCGAAATAGGACCCTAGTGATATTAAATAATATAACGTTATTTTATTCCCACTTCAACATTTAAGCACTACTATTGTTACTATAGGGTCTATAGGTCTATATGAATTAGACGTATTTAATGGTTAGGAACCCCCAGAGCGCAAGCTGTATCATTCATTTCATTAGTCAACTCGTAACGTTGTCCATACGTAATGAGGGAGTTGTCTAGTTGATTTTAATTAATTTTCATTCGAGTTCCTTCACCCCAATCGTAGATACTAGACTATCGTAGATTCAGATTCACAGTAAAATATGTGGGAATATATCAACCTTTGAAAATATGGGTACCTTTGAAAATATGGGTATAAGCAACAATAATTTTCAATTGAAGAAAATGTTTGACAGTTTTTATGGCACAAAATTATTTTCCAAAATAGGTACTAAGTTCCCACTTTATGCATATATTTATACTTTATGCTTTATACATATTTTTGCTCATTCCATTGACCTAATTGAAATGAATAAATTCTTTCACGCTTGCACATATCTACGTAATGTTGATTGGAATTAATCTATATCTATACTAATATATAAAGCTGAAGAGTTTGTTTGTTTGGTTGTTTGTTTGTTTGTTTGGTTGTTTGTTTGTTTGTTTGTTTGTTTGAACGCGGTAATCTCTGGAACTACTGGTCCGATTTGAAACATTCTTTCAGTGTTAGATAGCCCATTTATCGAGGAAGGCTATAGGCTATGTATCATCATGCTAAGACCAATATGAGCGGAGTAAACGCCGACGAAGTCGCGCGCAGAAGCTAGTTTCTTAATAAATTTAATTGATATTTTACAAAATTACATGAAAAATATTCTTCGTATATATTTTGAGTTGATTTTACGTATCTGTCTGTAATTTTTTTAAGGATATTACAGTATTTTGACTAACGCCCACATTATAATATTATGTACATTCACATTCTAGCGATGTGCATAAATCATTATTGTTGATTTTATTGTTTGTATAGTGTATGCATTGATTTTGTAGTGTAATTGTAAAGGTTAATTTACCTATTTACTAGCTGTTAATATGGAACAAAGCCTTTATTGCTATAGATATTATCCCCAATTTAAATGCTCTTTGTAATACCCGTATGTTTTTCTCATTGTTATTAATTTCATTGTTCATTCATAAAACTACTCGTTTAGCTCACGAACCGTTCAATTTCGAATACTTCATGTTAAAAAAAAAGTGTATGTGTCAGCACCGATGCACGACTGGAGTTTACTCCTTCAGATCGACTGTCTAAATAGGCACAAAAAAGGCTTACTAGTCTAAGAAAAAGATGAATACCATATCAAAGGGTAAATAAACGAATCAAATAACGCCGACGAACCCTATTGGGTTCCGATAGATGGTGTTAACAAAAACGTAACGAGGTCAATCGTTCAGTAGATTTCACTCCTCATATTTTTTTCATACCGGGGGCCTTATATGAAAATCGATTCTTAAGGAGTAAACTCGAAATGTAAAACAACATGAACACGAAAACGTGCTTGTTGATCCAGTCACTGACCCCGCAAACGTTGTTTTGCCATTTATGTTATTAACCCCTGCAACCCCCTCTTGTAGGGGGAATTTCGTAAAATCCGTTCTTAGCTGACGTCTACTCGGCAAAACGAACATTCCTACCACAAGTCTCTACGCCTTATGGTTCCAGAGATATCGTGATGAGTTAATATATGGGTGGAAATCTCTTATATAATATACTAGCTGACCCCGCAAACGTTGTTTTGCCCTATATATTATTAACCCCCGCAACCACCTCTTGTGGTAATGGAATTTCGTAAAAGCCGTTCTTAGCTGACCTCTACGCGGCGAAAGGAATATTCCTACCAAAATTTCAAGTCTCTACGCCTTATGGTTCCAGAGATATCGTGATGAGTCAATGGGTGGATATCTCTTTTATATATATAGATATAGAATATAGATTATATAGATTAGCTGTCACAGCGCTACAAATGACCTCCTGTTTTTCAATCGCAGGTGGATGGTAAAACCATAAAGGCTCAAATATGGGATACCGCGGGGCAGGAGAGGTACCGCGCGATAACGTCCGCGTACTACCGCGGCGCGGTGGGCGCGCTTCTCGTATACGACATCGCGAAGCACCTGTCGTACGAGAACGTGGAGCGGTGGCTGCGCGAGTTGCGCGACCACGCCGACCAGAACATACTGATCATGCTCGTCGGCAACAAAAGTGATCTTAGGCACCTCAGGTGAGTGTGGAGACTAAGGCCGCGGTCACGAAACTTGCGACAGCCGAGCGACGGCGACAGCGGGGTGACATACAGTCGGCGGAAACGTTCAAAACTACGCGCGAGGCAAAATCTAATCCAAATGATTACTGCCTCGCGCATAGGTTTGATCGTTTCCGCCCACTGTGCATCGCCCGCTGTCGCCGTCGCTCGGCTGTCGCAAGTTTCGTGCCCGCGGGCTAAAGACCGATCTTAGACACCTTAGATGAGAATGAATGCGTTTCGGCGTGATATTTACTATTCCAAGTGATCGAATGCAGGGGTAACCTGCTGTTTCTTGTAGTTTGAGACGCCTGTCATGGAATGTCCTTTTCGTATTTGCAGCTGCGATTATATCCATATTTAAATGTACTATTCCTTGTTACTTAAAAATACTAAAGAAATAGAATTCACATTATTCCGTCACGTTGCTTCAGTGAATGTCGGATATTCGTACATGCTTCAGTTATCGCTGAACATAATATGACGATTTTGTAAATAAATTTCACTTTAGTTTAGTCAGTCTAGTCTACATTTGAATCTGCGAAATTTCGCTTATATGTCGCAAATGTATTTCGACTGTCAAAATGTTCCAAATAAATAAAAGAATTTTGCTCGTATTTCAGATCTATTCCAACAGAAGAAGCGAAGGCGTTCGCGGAACGGAATGGGCTTAGTTTTATTGAAACATCCGCCCTCGACTCGACCAACGTGGAACCGGCATTCCAGAACATTTTAACCGGTAATTACGTTTTTATTAACTTATAAACTAACTTTTTTTTTTGAAGTTATACTTCTTTTGGCGCGTTAGGGAAAAATTATCAGAGTAAATTTTTACGACGCGCGCGCACATCGTCACGAAAAAAACCGACACCCTGAAGTTTTAGTTAGTCAACGATTAAGTTAGCAACGTGAAGTTACTAGCCAGAAGTATAACTTCTTGCGTGCGTGTAAAAGTACACACACACTTTTTGTTTTTGGCACCGCATAGGAACCCATTTACGGGTGATATCCAGGAAGCCCGGGTAGGCAGTCCTAGACTGTATGTCGGACTCAGCAACTGAACAACATAATGTTGTTGCACATAAAAAGCAATTTTTCTGCATTTTCACGCTTCAAAGAGTGTCGTATAATTGACCAGCTCTGCTAAAGAGCTGTTCATTCGCTACACTAATAGGCGATGCTGATAAACACTTTTTTTGCTACAGGCCTAAGGTACTTTGGAGAAATATATGAGCGAAACGAGCTTGATATACCTAATATATTCGCAAACCTCCGTAGACTTTATTATGAATAATAATGATGATATATAAAAAACAATGTACTTCTAGAAAATATATAATATATTTATAAAAACACAACGTGCACGTAAAAGATGTAACAAAGAACTGATTGAAAATTGTAACATAAATTATAAAGAAAGAATTTTAAATATAAATTGACATCTATCAAAAAATATTTTTATAAAACAAATAAAAAAGGTTTCACTATTATTCATATTAAAAAAAGTCTATATATGTGGAGACGCCACAGTACTAATATGGTGACGAATACCAATACTCAAAAATATTTGCATTTCTTTGCAGTCTTGCCTCTATAAGAAAGCTATCAAGCGCTATTTCTATCACAGCACTTAAACTGCTTTCGTCACTGGTCATTGAATCATCTCCCAAGTCTATGAAATCATGAGCTGCCTATAAGTTGGATTTATCTGTTGCGGCCATGTTTGACCAATCACAATCGATAGCTCTCTCACGCACTGACACTAAGTGACTATTGTGGACACGCGCGTTAGATTTGAATTCCATTATTATTTCCATCATTATTTATTATTCTCGGTTATGGCCGAGAATCTCGGCTATTTTTGGCCGAGAACCGAGACAGTTCTCGGTAGAATTTGTGGCCGAGAAGTTATGTGATATAACTTCACAACAATCTCATTATTGGTATCAAATGAAAGGGCTTGGTTGGTAGAATACAGCTCACTATGAAAAATCCAAGATGGCCGCCGCCATAAAATGGCGGATTACACATTTTCCACAAATACCTCAAAATGGGTATCAAATGAAAGGGCTCGATTGGTAGAATAGGGCTGACTATGAAAAATCCAAGATGGCTGCCGCCACAAAATGGTGGATTACATATTTTCCACAAATACCTCAATATGGGAATCACATGAAAGGGCTTGATTAGTAGAATACAGTGTATTAGACTGTGTAGGTATATTTATGACTAATCTAAAAACTACTCAACGAAACTAAAAACTTGAAAATAAAATAAACTAAATAGATTTCATTACAAGTGCGGAAAGACTGTCATTGCAAAAACGGTTTGCAAAGTTGCAATGACGGTTCCGCACGTGTACTGAACGACTATTTTTAATACAGTTGCGAAAAAATGAAACAATTTAATAAAATAAACTCGCTAAGAAAGTTTCTGAAAAATGGCGCCAACCGTAGAATATAAGCAGAGTTTTTTTTTCTTCACCCATTCTGGTAGGTAGGCAAAGGGAAACTATGCCCATACAGCCAAGTCTTCAGTAGAAGTTTTTTATTGATATGAAATGAAAATGAAATTTAATGTGATGAAATGAAATGAAACCTAACCAAACTCATTAAATCTGATATTGAAACAAATTAGAAGCTTCTTTTAAGAAATATACGTATTTGCATGAATCATAAAAACTTCTATGAATTTTTTAGTAAAAACTTCATGGTTGGTTTTTCTTTTTAATAGACATTATTTTGACAGTTGGGAAAGAGGACGAGTGCGGGAAAGGTAAAAAAAAGCACGAGTGTGTAATAGCCCACTTTCCGAACGCTATACGTCCCTGCAATACGCCACTTTTTGAGCAACTGTATTAAAAAAATGTTTTATGCTAAACGGTTTTATTGCAATAAAAATGATGTATTTAGGTTATGGACTAAAAGCTAAAAAATAATTCGGTAAGTCCTAGCAACCAGATCGCACCAATCTTCTCATCAATCTGGGGTATTGATCAGACAAATATAAAATCGTTGGGTACGTGAAATTTCTATCATAATGTTTACTCTGGATACGCTATACGCCCAACGATTAGTAAGACTAAGTATAATGCTTCTCATTGTTATATGGCTATGTTTTTGTTGTTGTCATTTTGTATAATTTCTGGGTGACATAATCACTAAGTGATTAAACTTCCATTAAATAAAAGATAAAAAAAGGTGTGTGTGCGATTCACACACGATAGAAGTGAAACTTCTTTGGCAAACTAATTTAAAAAAAAGTAATTTAAAATTAGCGGAGTGCAGCGCGGCGCGCTATTCCCTGTCGTTTTTCCGTTGCATCCCGTTTGAAATCACAACGATTCTTATTAAGTTTCACATCAAAAAAAGAAAAATAATAAACTTCTGAGACACATATGTTTATTTTGTTTAACAAGTATGTAATGTACGTTTTCAGAGATCTACAGGATCGTGTCTCAGAAGCAGATGCGCGACCCGCCCGAGGGCGACGTGATCCGGCCCGACGCCGAGCCGGCCGACGTGCGGCCCTCCGGCGCCGACTCCGTGCGCAAGCAGTGCTGCCAGTAGCCGGTACTACGCACACACTACTTGACTATACTATTGCAGAGATCTACAGGATCGTGTCTCAGAAGCAGATGCGCGACCCGCCCGAGGGCGACGTGATCCGGCCCGCCGCCGAGCCGGCCGACGTGCGGCCCTCCGGCGCCGACTCCGTGCGCAAGCAGTGCTGCCAGTAGCCGGTACTACGCACACACTACTCGACTATACTATTGCAGAGATCTACAGGATCGTGTCTCAGAAGCAGATGCGCGACCCGCCCGAGGGCGACGTGATCCGGCCCGACGCCGAGCCGGCCGACGTGCGGCCCTCCGGCGCCGACTCCGTGCGCAAGCAGTGCTGCCAGTAGCCGGTACTACGCACACACTACTTGACTATACTATTGCAGAGATCTACAGGATCGTGTCTCAGAAGCAGATGCGCGACCCGCCCGAGGGCGACGTGATCCGGCCCGACGCCGAGCCGGCCGACGTGCGGCCCTCCGGCGCCGACTCCGTGCGCAAGCAGTGCTGCCAGTAGCCGGTACTACGCACACACTACTCGACTATACTATTGCAGAGATCTACAGGATCGTGTCTCAGAAGCAGATGCGCGACCCGCCCGAGGGCGACGTGATCCGGCCCGACGCCGAGCCGGCCGACGTGCGGCCCTCCGGCGCCGACTCCGTGCGCAAGCAGTGCTGCCAGTAGCCGGTACTACGCACACACTACTTGACTATACTATTGCAGAGATCTACAGGATCGTGTCTCAGAAGCAGATGCGCGACCCGCCCGAGGGCGACGTGATCCGGCCCGACGCCGAGCCGGCCGACGTGCGGCCCTCCGGCGCCGACTCCGTGCGCAAGCAGTGCTGCCAGTAGCCGGTACTACGCACACACTACTTGACTATACTATTGCAGAGATCTACAGGATCGTGTCTCAGAAGCAGATGCGCGACCCGCCCGAGGGCGACGTGATCCGGCCCGACGCCGAGCCGGCCGACGTGCGGCCCTCCGGCGCCGACTCCGTGCGCAAGCAGTGCTGCCAGTAGCCGGTACTACGCACACACTACTTGACTATACTATTGCAGAGATCTACAGGATCGTGTCTCAGAAGCAGATGCGCGACCCGCCCGAGGGCGACGTGATCCGGCCCGACGCCGAGCCGGCCGACGTGCGGCCCTCCGGCGCCGACTCCGTGCGCAAGCAGTGCTGCCAGTAGCCGGTACTACGCACACACTACTTGACTATACTATTGCAGAGATCTACAGGATCGTGTCTCAGAAGCAGATGCGCGACCCGCCCGAGGGCGACGTGATCCGGCCCGACGCCGAGCCGGCCGACGTGCGGCCCTCCGGCGCCGACTCCGTGCGCAAGCAGTGCTGCCAGTAGCCGGTACTACGCACACACTACTTGACTATACTATTGCAGAGATCTACAGGATCGTGTCTCAGAAGCAGATGCGCGACCCGCCCGAGGGCGACGTGATCCGGCCCGACGCCGAGCCGGCCGACGTGCGGCCCTCCGGCGCCGACTCCGTGCGCAAGCAGTGCTGCCAGTAGCCGGTACTACGCACACACTACTCGACTATACTATTGCAGAGATCTACAGGATCGTGTCTCAGAAGCAGATGCGCGACCCGCCCGAGGGCGACGTGATCCGGCCCGACGCCGAGCCGGCCGACGTGCGGCCCTCCGGCGCCGACTCCGTGCGCAAGCAGTGCTGCCAGTAGCCGGTACTACGCACACACTACTTGACTATACTATTGCAGAGATCTACAGGATCGTGTCTCAGAAGCAGATGCGCGACCCGCCCGAGGGCGACGTGATCCGGCCCGACGCCGAGCCGGCCGACGTGCGGCCCTCCGGCGCCGACTCCGTGCGCAAGCAGTGCTGCCAGTAGCCGGTACTACGCACACACTACTCGACTATACTATTGCAGAGATCTACAGGATCGTGTCTCAGAAGCAGATGCGCGACCCGCCCGAGGGCGACGTGATCCGGCCCGACGCCGAGCCGGCCGACGTGCGGCCCTCCGGCGCCGACTCCGTGCGCAAGCAGTGCTGCCAGTAGCCGGTACTACGCACACACTACTCGACTATACTCCGCTCGCTGAAGAGAAACTATTTCGTACACCGACCTGTCATCTTTTATCTTTGTCGCTTCTGTATAAACATGTTGCGGTTGCGCTCACACAATACGGCAGTCACTTCACCTGTGTGAGCGCAACCGCAATATGTTTATACGCGAGCGACAAAAACAAAAGATGACAGGTCGGTGTATGAAATTCTTTGTCTTCAGTAACCGGACTTGAGCCCGTTGGCACAGTTTGTAGTGACCCTGCTTTCTGCGCCGGGTGTTGTAATCGGTGTTCGAATCCCACCCCGAGTCTGGGTGTAATATACATATTCATTTATATATGTATTATTTATAAGTATGTTTATCGAAAAAAAAATGAAGCTAGACCAGTCGGCTGTTACCAATAACACAAGCATTAAGTTGCTTAATTTAGGATCAAACGACAAAAACCTACACACAAACTGCTGACGTGCTTTGTTTCCCGATCGTGCGCACACCACACATACATATTCACATATACGTACACATTTATTCACGCATATAGAACACACACACAAACATTTACGCACGCACACCTACATACGGCTGCACGCATACACGCACAGAGTTGTAGTCGTACAATCACACGCACGTACACAAGAAATTCAATGTAATTATGTATAGTTACGATTTTACATTCAATCGTAAAATTTCAGTGTCGCGGTCCGGACTCCAGACATCTGTTTGGCCTATAAAACCATTTTTTGTAACTATTTATGCTATATTACTCGTTCTGTATAATGTTAGATATCATCAAGTATCATTGATAAAATTTGTTTCCACTAAAACTTGTTATATGAAAATTCGTTGTTTCTCTTACAGAAAGTCCTGTTAATTTTTGGAGTGGAAGAGATAAATGAAAAGGAATATAAAATGCAAGAAAATGAATCATTCCCAGACAAGGTCTAATCTATAAAACAGAACTAAAGTTGCCAGATCACAAATAAAAATAATAATTGAAAACCTGCCATTAAAAATCAATTTATATATAATAGACAGTGTTATCTGTGTGTCTTGAAATTGCTTGTTGAAAAAAAAAATTAATTAATCAATTTATTTTTGACTGGCAACACTCAACTCAGAAGCAGTTACGAGCGGCTCATGTAGATAGCTTTGTGTAATTATTGATATTTAGTGTCGGAACTATTAAAAGGTTAAATCTATAATTATAATGTGGAGATGCAATTTATCACGTCGTAGGAGTCCAAAGCTATGAACGCACTCGATTTTTACTTGGCGCTTCTAGTAACGTACACACCTGAATGTTTTTTTTTTTTATTTATTTAAGAAAAAGGAATATTTGTTTCGACTTAGTGAATAATTCATATATCTATTTATTTAGTTAATAAAGAAAATGTTTAACTAGCCAGTTCATTATTTGTTATTTAAATAAAATGCATTGGCGTTCGTTTGCGGTTTATTTCAACTTGTCATACGAACGACGCTAGCGTCACTTTTTTTACTAAAGTACCCTCAGATTAATCACCTTTTTTACGAAGTAACAGAATTATAAGCAATAATGTTTCGATTGGAGAAACCATGAACAATGATAGCTTCATATCGATTTAATATTTCGCATAACATTAGCTAATAGTCGTATTAAGAGAGATAGCTTTATTAAATTTTCTTTCATTAAGGATATTACGTGCCTTCGGACATGGTGACATGTTTTTTTATTAGAGCTTTTCTTTTATTCCATGTTGAAATGACATCTCCTTATATTCGTTTTAGTGTTCCAGTAACTTCAATAATGAACCGTTACATAATATTTTCAAAACAATGTTTTTTATCTGTAAAAATTTTGTTAAAACGGTGTTGCTACATGAAATAATAATGTCACTAGTCTCAAATTAATAAAAAAATCAGTATGTTTAATAATTTCAAATCTTTTTGTTTTCTATTAGTAAAAACCTATTTGACTATGTCACAACGAAGTTATTGGTCGCTTGATAAATAATAAGGAAAACAATATTGCTTAATAGACAAGTAAAGTTGCGTTTGGTCGATGAGAGCTACATTTGAACTTAAATAGTGAGAATACTCAAGGTTGAGTTATGGTCAAATACCAACATAGTTCAATGGCTCCAAGGCTCGGCGTCTCAACAGGCGGTGTTCGTTGTATAAGGAATATGTTATTGTATTATGATCTTCATATGCATGGTTATTTTTTTAGTGCCTATCTGTAATTACTTTATTAAAGACAAAGATAATAAAATATAATGTAAATTTCGTTGTGTTTGATTGATAATTTTAAGGTACCAAATAATATTTTCCTAAAAAATCTTCATCAACCCTATTCTTTGCTAGATATAAGCCTCATAGCTAAAGGATTTTTTTTCGAAATCACTTAGGTAGAGCATTTTTAAATTAGTAAGATAGCGAACTGTGGCTGATATTGAGCGCCATGCCTACAACACCGAGAATACTCTCGGTTATATCAGGGAGCATACGCACACTACGTGACCCGTTTTTACAATTTTTACCCCCCCCCCCCCCCTGGTGACAACCCGTAGTTTTTGCTAAGACTCCTCCGAGTTTTCGCGTAGTAACTCGGTAGTGTGGGGGCGTTCAAGTATTACGTAACGCAAAATTTGAAGATTTTTGACCCCCCCCTCCCCCCATGTAACGCGCCGTAACGTTTTCCTGTAACGTTTTCCCCTACCCCAAAAACGTTACGTAACTCCAAACTGACCATTTATACCCAAATATCACAAGTATGTTGCACAAACTGACCGGAAAGTCGATAAATTACTTTTGTTATTGTTTTAATCGCGTTTGCGGTAGTAGTTAATAAATAAAACAATAGATTTTAATACCCTAGTTTATTTAATTAAATAAAAAACAATGTTACGTAACGCGTTTTTCGAACCCCCCCTCCCCCCTTGTAACGTTTTACAAGACCCCCCCTCCCCCCTAATTAGCGTTACGTAATACTTGAACGCCCCCTATGGTTCAAAAAATTTTTTTCAAACAGAAACAACAAAACTATAAACAAGTAAAAAAAATATTTTAAAAATATTTTACTTGCTTGTCATCTTCACTGCTCGGTATTCAGTATACTGTCATTTTATAATCAGCTGACGGTGCGTCAGTGTTGCCACTTGTAAGTTTAAAAAGTGCCATATTTGAATGTAGCTTGAAAAAGCGTGAGATTTTTCCAAAGATTATTGACTACGTGACAAAAACCTAAGATCAACCCCCGCCTCTGTCTCCAAGCGTGTTATTTTTAAAGACAGATAGAGCTACTTTCGCATTTATAATATTAGTATGCATTATAAACCTGAATGTATGTTGGTTTGTTTGTTTGTTTAAACGCGCTATTAATCTCAAGAACTGATTCGAATTGATAAATTCCTCTGAGGTGGATAGCCTATTTAAAGAGAAAGGTTATGCTTTTAGAAGAAGGAAGGCTTTTTTTTCTCAAATCAACGCTGGTGAAGTCGCGGGGCATAGCTAGTACGGAAATAAATATATCAGAAAAATTTCGATTTTTATAGGTACTTGATATTTTACAATATAAACCAGTGGTCGGCAACCTTTTGGTAGGCAAGGGCCACGAGGTGGCCAAATAAACTAAAGGCGGGCCGCGCTTACGATTTAAACCCTAGACTCTACCTGATACCTACAATATAATTGGTCATATCCCATAGAAAAAATGAAAATACTATTAAAATTTTTAAAACATATGGAATTTAATACGTACACGTAATACTTACATTATACATCACAACAGCATTTTTGTTGTATGGAATTTTTTTATGGATCTAGCTGCATTTTCTACCCTAATTATAAATTTGTACTCAGATTTTTGCTAGCAGCTCTACATTTTGAGATATGAAGGGAAGCTATTTTTGTCAAAAAAACATGGTTTCCCGTCATATAACAATTTATTTAAACAACATTTTCTTTTATGTAACTTTCTTGAATAAGTTGGAGTTTCACAACTTTTCTGGATAATCCAACAGTAGTCAGCCATCATACTTTCACTCCAATAGCCCCGGTAGCGCTCCTCCATGACGCGAATATCCTGATAAAAGAGTTCTCCCTGCTTCTCGCTTAAATGTCCAAGATTTACAGAAAATCGATCAAGGTGGCTATAAATGAAATGCATCTTAATGCTCATGTTGTATCCAAGGTGCTGAACGTATAATGGTAACTGCTTGACGTGGTCAGGAAAGTCGACGGACTTCTTATTTCCCGAAAAGTTTTTTACAAGCCAAAAAAACTTAATTCCAGGTATTTTTTCAGCAGTTGTCATACTTTCAGTAAAATTTACATCGTTTATTAATTTTCTAATTTGTGCTCCTTCGGAAATTCCAGCTTTTAATTCTCAGCACTCAATTTTGGAAACGATCTGGATATACAGTGGCGTGTAAAAGTTTTGGGCCACCCTGTTTTTTCCATATAACTGACAAAATATTTTTTTCTTTCACTTGTTCTTTGTTCGAGTTGTTTGAGAGGACCATAATAAAGATTATAACGTTAATAATTATATAAAATTTAATATAATATAGTATTGTATTGTAAAATATAATGTTGCCGGACCTTACTGCACAAGATTTTTTGAAATTTTTTTCTCATTGGTTTCTAAAAACGCTATGCACAAGGAATATGTTAATAATTACTAATATTTCTGCCTCAATGCCGAAAATTTTTAACAATAAAACTTGACATATGAAAACATTAAGCTCTGTGAAATTTTGTTCAAACCACGTTCAAACTTCATTCAGAAAAAAATTTCACACGTTTTACACACTATATTGGGTATCCAGTGCTTGTTGTTTGTTTCCAATGGCCGTTGATAGTACTCCATGTAAGCATTTTTAACGAAGTCTGACACATTTAAACAGAATTTTTTGAATATATATTTGCCACAAATGTAACAAAATCTATTTGGATTGTTTAGTGTTTACACAGGTCTTTCTAGACGCATGTTGTGATTGATCTGCAATGTAATGACATTGCAGATCAATCACGTTCATTTGTAAATGACTCTTAGGCTAGTAAAAATAGACGTTTTTTTTGGTCAACCTCGCACTAAATTTCCGATCTAATTTTAGTTTTTTATTAGGTTAAGGGTCACTTACTGACCATAAAAATATAAAATGCTGACAGATCCAGGTGGAGCTTCGATCGCAATCTTAAAGAAAAGTTTTTAGCCGATATCTCGAAAACTATCAACTTTAGGGCAAAAGTTATTCAGACCTTTTTTGTAGACAATAAAATTTCGCATCTTTTATTTTCTTTAAACTTTTTTGTAAAACTTACCGTTTAAAATTTATGGCCCATTTAATGAGCCCGATTTTCATTTTTGGCCACTAACTCTTCAAATATTGGATTAATCAATAAAATGCATATACCCTTTTTTTTAAGATGACTTTATCCTCTACAACTTTTGTTTAAAACTTTTTTTCTAATGTCCATACTTTTCGAGTTATAAAACGTTTAAAGTTTGACTACCGGGCGTAAAGTCAAAAATTTCAAGGTACGCATAGAATATAATGGCACAAATTCAACAAACTAATTTAAAAAAATATCCCGATTATTTATGTACTTAAAAATTGATAGTTCATTTCCTTACCTGCAATAGTAATTAACTTTTTATTTTTTATTTTATTATATTTCTTACAACTAAACTTCTTCGTTAATCGTTACACTCTTCGGAGGAATACAAGGAAGACTGTAAAGCTTCAATGATCTCTTTATCTTCATGATCAAACAGATCAATGTCAACCGACTCTTCGTTGGAGGCGAGGTTCACTGTCGATTAATTTGTACATGATTCTGCCGTGCAATTCACGCAAATCACATTGCACTCTAATGGATGGGGGTGGACACGAACCTCTCAGGGCCTTCTACCGATTGCTTCAACATCTCCTGCGGCACCTCCCAGTCTACTCGAGTTAATTTCTTGCAAATGCCGAACTGGCTGTGGTAGTAGAGCATGTGGGTGCAGGAAAGCAGGTTTAGAGTGCACTGTGATTTGCGAGAATTGCACGGCAGAATCATGTACAAATCAACCGACAGTGAACCTCGCCTCCAACGAAGAGTCGGTTGACATTGATGTATTTGATCATGAAGATAAAGAGATCATTGAAGCTTTACAGTCTTCCTTTTATTCCTCCGAAGAGTGTAACGAAGAAGTTTAGTTGTAAGAAATATAAAAAAATAAAAAATAAAAAGTTAATTACTATTGCAGGTAAGGAAATGAACTATCAATTTTTAAGTACATAAATAATCGGGATATTTTTCTTAATTAGTTTGTTGAATTTGTGCCATTATATTCTATGCGTACCTTGAAATTTTTGACTTTACGCCCGGTAGTCAAACATTAAACGTTTTATAACTCGAAAAGTATGGACATTAGAAAAAAAAGTTTTAAACAAAAGTTGTAGAGAATAAAGTCATCTTAAAAAAAGGGTATATGCATTTTATTGATTAATCCAATATTTGAAGAGTTAGTGGCCAAAAATGAAAATCGGGTTCATTAAATGGGCCATAAATCTTAAACGGTAAGTTTTACAAAAAAGTTTAAAGGAAATAAAAGATGCGAAATTTTATTGTCTACAAAAAAGGTCTGAATAACTTTTGCCCTAAAATTGATAGTTTTCGAGATATCGGCCAAAAACTTTTCTTTAAGATTGCGATCGAAGCTCCACCTGGATCTGTCAGCATTTTATATTTTTATGGTCAGTAAGTGACCCTTAACCTAATAAAAAACTAAAATTGGATCGGAAATTTAGTGCGAAGTTAAATGCTTTATTGACTGGCCTATCTGTACTTCATGAATATCACAGGAAAAAGGGTTTGCAAAAATTTTCTTTGCTTGAAACTTTTCAAACTCACCAAATCTGTCGCTGAATGAAAAATGTCACATCATATATCTGCCAGTTTCGTTTTAATTCTACGTGTTACGCGATCGCGGTTCGTTCATGCATTTATGTTGATATTTATAACTTATTTACAAAACATTCGCGGGCCGCAAGTAAGACCTCCGCGGGCCGCACGCGGCCCGCGGGCCGCGCGTTGCCGACCACTGATATAAACTATGACTGTACAATGTACATCTAATGCTCGCATTCAGTTGTGTTGACTGCGTAGGTATATCGTATAAGAAAATTGAAATACTCGTCCTTTACTTACTTTTAAAAATTTACGACAAGATTTTATTTGTGAATAGAACTAGCCCGTTGGCGCAGTTTATAGTGGCCCTGCTTTGTAATATATATTAAAAATATTTTATGAACAAGCTTTTATTTCAATAAAGTGCACTGAAAAGAAGAAAATAAACTTTTGTAACAGACAAACCCATCATTTTACTGCACTGTACAATTTTATTTTATATAAAAGCTTGTAGAGAGATTTTTCCCAGATAAGTTTTATTCAAATCTAGGTCTGAGATTTCCAGATTTGTGCTCCAATAATATAATACAACCAAATAACCAATGCAACTTTTCTTCTTTTGACTGTATATAAAAATGATGTCGATCAGAACTTATAATGCCCCGTCCATACGCTTGGTGTTCGCCACGAACACGAACAAAGTTCCAAACATCGACCACAATCATCAAACACAAACGTCGTCCTCACGCTTGACGAACGCGTTTAACAACAGTATCACAAACCATTTTCGGGGTTTACTTTTTGTGTTAGTTTAATAGTTGATCGCCGATAGATGGCGTTATTTAATTCGTTTACATATTTACCATCCCACCAAAAACATTCTGTAAAAAAACTAGCCAAGTCTCGATAGAGCTGCTTGTTTATCTCTAAAAAGTAATGAAATCTAGACAAAGTCGTGCCAAGTCTAAGGTTCCTTACTGCGATTTCTTTATT
The DNA here is from genome assembly GCA_905220545.2 of Melitaea athalia. Taxonomy (NCBI): domain Eukaryota; kingdom Metazoa; phylum Arthropoda; class Insecta; order Lepidoptera; family Nymphalidae; genus Melitaea; species Melitaea athalia. Next base: position 1,910,834 of record HG992185.1, on the reverse strand, counting down.
ATTATAGTTAATGTTGTGTGACTTGCCCGTTGAAGGGTAGGTACACAAGGGTACAAAACTATGAATAATATCCCATACTGGTATTGGTAATTGGACGCTAGTGTCTCATTTTAGGCGGTTGTTGATTGTGCAACATATTCATTCAGCATTGACAATGCTGACTTCTATTCTCTTATTTTTGGAGCGTCAAATCGACCACCGATCTAACATAAAATAGACGTACAGACGGACTTCTATCAATGATTAGAAGTCAGCCGGTACTGGAAATAATTTTTTATACATTTAAATTATATTATTGAAATACGCAGCTTTATCAAGCCTACAATTGACTGGTTATTATTCAATCAACGTTTTCATGGTTTTTGGTGTCATGTAGCACCTGGTTTTGTACCCTTGTGTACCCTTCAACGGCCAAGTCACACATCATTAACTATAATAATAATGAAATCGCAGTAAGGAACCTTAGACTTGGCCCGACTTTGTCTAGATTTCATTACTTTTTAGAGATAAACAAGCAGCTCTATCGAGACTTGGCTAGTTTTTTTACAGAATGTTTTTGGTGGGATTTCACTGCTTTTTGTAGAAACGCATAATAATAATAATATAATATAACGTACATAATATTCAGGCATATTGATTTATTTTATTAGAATTTCTTATTTGACAATTTTTTTTTTCTTTTTAGGAATTGTTTTTTTACAATTGCAATACAAATCTTTCTTAATTCTTTTCCTTTTTTCCGGTTCTGATTCTTGTACAGTAGCAACGAACGTAAGCGCGTTTTAAAATACAGTCAGCGCCACGGCTCTTGTGTTTTCTAATCATGGTCACCAGGTACTCCAGATCTTCGATTATCCTAGTTTTTATAGTTTTCCCTTTATGTAGCCACTAAACCCTAACTCTGTACCAAATTTCAGCTCTCTGAGTTTATGGGAAGTACTAGTTCTATTTTGATGATCATGAGTGAGTGAGTGTCGTAAATGCGAAACTTTGCTTTCGCTTAACTTCGGAACTAAATGACCTACAGACTTGTAATTTTGGATTTTAAGTATGTGATTATAGCTTACTAGATGACGAAAATTTCAGCGTTCTGGTCTTAACCAGAGGTTCTCAAATAGGGGCCTGAAAATGCGGCGAAATGGTTCGAGTAAAGGTGGTACGGCAAGTGTTTGCTTCGCGCTCGACTTGGCGGGGGCACTGCCGTGCCCCCCGATTTGATATGGTATTAATCTTTTTCTTAGACTAGTTAGTAAGCCATTTGCACAGAGTACATTTTATATATACAGGAAGCCATTTGCGTGCCTATTTAAACAGTTGATCAAAGAGTAGTATAATTATAAGGTACAGTTGATCTGAAGGAGTAAACTCCAGTCGTGCGTCGGAGCTGACACACACTTTGGTCACTCTATGTTGTCATTCCTTATATCGATCACATAAAATATGAATTTGGTATACCTACGTGAAGCAAAAACTTTGTAACCTTTTTTGGAGGAGTATGAAATTTCGCTCACTTATCTATAGGTAGGTATGTACTTAATGTTATAAAGAGGAAAGATTTTATTGTTTGTTTGCATTGTATATACCTTGGCTTCGAAACTACTGAACCGATTTGAAAAATTTTTTTCATTGTTGGGAATAAGCTACACTATCCGCGGGTGACATAGGCTGTATTATATTTTAAAAAAAATTAGGGAAAAATATTTTGAAATTTTGTTAAATACCCGTGCGAAGTCGGGGCGGGATGCTAGTAGATTATACAGAGAAGGAGTGCAGAATAGCATATATATTTTTTTTAATTATGCATAAAAATACATTAAATCAATAAAAATAAAAACATTACACACACTACCATGTATTTGACAAACACACGCATAGGTATATTATACCTACCTACTCTTTTAATTTAAATTAAATAAGTCGAATTTCGACCACTGGGTGACCTCTAGTATAAAATAAAACACAAAATAAAGATAGTATTTCAGTTCGTTTATTGTGCCTTAATGTCTACAACTTATATTACAACCATAAGTCAAATAGCAAGCGGTGTTGGACTTAAACTTAGTGAATTGAATATATTTTAGTTTTAACACGAGTTAAGATTACTTCTTGAGAATGCTGTTAACGAGAGCCTTGAACGCGTCCAGGCCCTTTTCGTTGGCCTCTTGGTATCCTGGTGCTGTCGACTTCACTGTTTCGTACCACCTGAAAGGAAAAGTATTTTAAAGTAGGCGTTTTATTATATTTTACCTATGAATCTATACTAATATTTTAAAGAGGTAATGATTCTAACTTCGTTTGTTTGTAGGGGTTACCACCTAAAAACAAACAAAGTATTCGCAAATGCTGATCCGATCATGAAAATTCTTACACTAACAGAAAGCTACACTATTCAGGAGTGACATAGGCTATATTTTATATAATAAAAAATTCAGTGAAAAATAATAGTATATTATGTAAATTAAGTCGGAGAAATGCGAGCGAGATGAAAACTTTACAAGTGGGCACGAGTCGGCTAGTTATAAATAACAATTGATAAAGATTGAATAAGATTGAATTGTTTGTAATGTCTAATACACACCGTCAAATTATGAATTTACAAAAAGTGCGCAATCGTAAAAGGCAAAATGGATCTGTTGTTTTTAAACCGCATTAATTAAAATGTCAAAAAATACTCGTAAATGTTTTGTTTTCGAAAATTTGAGACGGTTCATAATTATTCAGTTGTAAACGACCTATAAAATATTGCAATGAATCTATACTAATATAATAAAGCTGAAGAGTTTGTTTGTTTGTTTGTTTGTTTGAACGCGCTAATCTCAGGACCTACTGGTCCGATTTGAAAAATTCTTTCAGTGTTAGATAGCCCATTTATCGAGGAAGGCTATAGGCTATATATCATCACGCTAAGGCCAATAGGAGCGGAGTCCACGCCGACGAAGTCGCGCGCAGAAGCTAGTTATTCATAAAGTGGAAATATTCATGGCATTAGTGTTATTTAGTAAAAAAAGGTACACAATTAAAAAAGGATAACAACCCCTCCGGTGTAGCGGTGCGAGTAGTCGCCTAAAATACCGACGGTTTGCGGGTTCGATATCCGCTCGGGATGGATGTTGTATTTCTACGAATATTTATTCCCGGTTTGAATGTCTGTCCTTGTGGGTCTCCCACTCTCCCCACAGTGCCTCGGAGAGTACGTTAATCATCGGTCCCAGTTGTTATCATAAATGCCTGATAGAGATCGTTACTCATGGTAGGAACAATTTGTTGTGTTTTCTTGTATTAAAAATCCTTATAAATTTGAACTTAAAAAGGAAAAAATAAAAGATTATGTCAAATAGCGAAAATATTTATGTAGGTAAACTGTGTATTATAGTTTTTGTTCTGAGTAATGAATTGACACATCCTATAATAGTGTGAAATTTAATTAACACAATTTTGTAACAAGCTTAAAAAGGAGGAGGTTCTCAATTCGACTGTATTTTTTTAAATGTATGTTAGCTCAGAAATTTTGACTGGGTGGACCGATTTCGATCAATTTTGTTTTAATTGAAAGGTGTTGCGTGTCATGTGGTCCCATTTAAATTTAATTGAGATATGACAAGTACTTTTAGAGTTATATCTAGTAATGCGTATTTACTTGACTACTTTTTCGTCGACCTACGTTGTATTATAATAACTTTTTACTCGGTGTACCGATTTTGATGATTCTTACTTTAATCGAAAGCTAACACTTGTCTTGTAGTCTTGTTTAAATTAGATCGAAAACTGATTACAACTTTTTGAGTAATCTTTAATAGCGCGTATTTACTTGACTATTTTTTCGTCTTATTAGGTTGTATTACTTGTCGATGTAATTGAAGTCGGTTTTTTTTGTTTTCGAGCAAACACAATTATTTTCGTTTGCGAGCAAACACAATTATTTTGTTTACACCGCATTACTCACCTCTTAACATTTGCGTATTTCTTGAAGTCGATATCAGACGCCTCGAAGCTGGAGACGCCAGCGATGATGCTCAGGTCGGCCACGGTTAGGTTGGGGCCGGCGACGTACTTCTGGCCCTCAAGGAATGTGTCTAGAAGTTGGAGGGCGTCTTCTACCTTAGTTAGCTTGTCCTTATCTGCGGGCGCGTTGCCGAAGACTTGTGGATACTGTGAAGATATTGCTTTGAAAGTTATGTGTTTAAGAATTAAATAATAATTATTAGGTATATAGGTATTATTCTTTAATATACATCAGAAAAAAATTGCAAAGACAAGAAAAGTACAAAAGGTGACCTTATCGCATAGAGCAATTTCTTTCAACAACCTTTGGATGGAAACGTAATTCGGTAATTATAAAAATTTAGTAGGTAGGTAATATTAAAATTAATACAGGAATGAAACAAGGTCTAAGATATAGATCATTAATATTTTGATTTCACATTAATCTAAGCTAAAATGTATTATATAAATATCTGGCTACAACATTTATTACGACGACAAGAACACGTATAAATAAGGTTCGAGTTTACGATAGCATTTCTGCCTTATTTGCTGTCCTCTTTTATCCATATAAGTCCATAACTCTAGCTATTCCTCTTTTGCGGCAAGCGTTCATTGGAGATTACTAAACTTCCGGTGACTCAGCTACTCGGTCGACATATAGTAAACTTTTCATAGAAACCTTGGTATACTTACGAAATAGTCACTGAACCTCTGGTACAAAGTTCCGATGTCGAAGTAAAGGCGTTGGTCGACGAGTGCTCTCGCCTTTGGTTCCTCGGGGTAGAGCGCGCTACCCTTGCCGTACTTGTTCACGAGGTAGGTAATGATAGCACGTGACTCGTAGATCGGGTAGCCGTCATCTACTAGAGTCGGGACTGTGTGTTGGGGATTAATCTGAGAACAATTAGTAATTGTTAGGAAACTATTAACCGCATGTATAATAGTTGTGTGTAACTTTGATGAAGTTATTCTATATTTAAATAGCAATCAGAAATGTTTTTAAAATTCATTTTTATCAATTCAATTCTGTCGATATACGAGGCTACGAGCAGACAGTAGAAAATTGATTGTATTTTCATAGGTATTATGTGGCTTTTATAATTATTTTAATAAATCTAATATTTGCGAAATGTAGCGTTACGAAAAAGTACGTCCATGAGTACGTCTTTAGGGTGCGTTTCCACCAAGGATGTGCGAGGATGCGTAGCGAGGGATGTGTTTTTGAAGAACCAATAGAATTGCTTCATTTACATGGAATTTTGGCATTGGCATTTATGGCTTAGCGGAGCGAGGTTTTTTTACGAACAAAACCAGCGAGAGCGTGTGCGAGAAATGTTTTACGAGGGATGTGTTGCGAGGAATGTGTTGCGAGGATTGTGTTGCGAGGAATGCGTTGCGTGGTTTGAGTCACTGTCAGCCTGTCCATAGACGGTGTTTGTTACCACTACATCGCACCCCCCGCCTCGACACATTACACAGTTTCGCAACGCATCCTCGCACGGATCGCACCGCACATTGAAATTGAAATTATGTATAATACTTTAATAGTCTTTAGTCTAAAAAACATTTAAAATCACTTATTTTCTGATATGTAGCTATAATATAGCTACAAGGATCGCGTGACCTAGTACTTAACTTAATTGATATTTTTAATCAAACCTCGTTACTTTGGAATGTAACGAACGAAACCGGTCTGTATTCAGTTCACGTTGCCGGTGTAGCTCTAGACTCTGTCATTGCTGTGTTACAAGCTTGTGGTTACAAGAGTGACCACAGGGCTAACTTATTGATGATTAATTTGTTAAACGAATTAAATTACATATATTGCTAGAAATTTGTATGTTTCTATTTATATTAACACAAACCTCAAGAGATAATCATAAGTGAACTGTAATGTCCTTGAGAAAATAAAGTTCTTTAAACCTAGATTACCGTTATGCTTTAGGTTTTATAACATCAACATTTATAAAGTAATTTTAAGTCACTAATAATGAAAAGACTATATATATATTCTATAAGATATATACGGGTTTGGGGGCGTGAGGAACAGGGTCTGATGTCCTTCATCCACCATCGCAAAGGGAGGATCCTTCGAACAGACGGGTGTTGTGTTTGGTGGGCTACTGCCCCGACAGTTGTTGTCGGTTTCTTGTACAGTACTACCTCGGTTTACGCGACCTCACTTTGCGCGATTTCGTTATAACGCGGTTTTCAAAATTCGCGCTAATTGATCTCGCTTTACGCGAACGCATTGATTGGTTACTTAATAATTAGTTTACATATACATGTATTATTCAAAAAAATGTCTACACCGGCTAGTAAAAAAGAACGTAATAGTTTAAATTTGGAGATGTAGATAATTTTTTTAAAAAAAGATGGAGAACAGAGGCAAGGCTATAGAAGTTAGACTAGACGTGAAACGTGATCTTTAATCGATATACAGAACCTCCATTTGAAGGAACGCAGTTAGGGAGTCGAACATCCTATATATCTAACCTATTTACTATAGATGTATCTATTTATTTATTTATTCAAGGCAAATTATCATAAACATAACACAATGATGTAGGACTTAACTAGTTCAAGAGATTTAGCTTATTTAAATAACTTTATGTACATAATCTACACAAAGATAAACTCGTAAAATAATGGAAATAAACTCGTTCTCAATGGAGTTCAACGCCACCGTTAAATTACATCACTCATGCAACGGTTGACCTTCGTCTATGTTTGATTCCAATTCAGTCATTACTACTTTGTTTTAGGACTTTTAATCCTGTATCAAGTCGGAAAAGGTTTTATTCGGTAGACGGAACTGGCTGAATGCCATGGGTTTTGAAATTGTTTTAATTTTTCAATCCACTACGAGTAAACAACTTCGTTATTTAGTTTTAAACGTTATAGAGAATCTTTTATGTCTAGAGTCTAGTAGTTTGAATTCACTTTGCTTCTTAAGAGCGTGCATAAGGCGAGCAAAAAATCAGATTTCACCCGCGCGCCCGATGAAACAAAAAATACACAAAGCCTCGTGTCAGAGTGCGATAGACGATATAGTTTTGAGCGCATTACGAATGTAAAAAACGACAAATATGTTATTTTGTATATAATTCCGAAACTAAAAGTAATTACATTAAATGCCTTGGCATAGCCTTTACTCATATTTAAATGTAATTAATTATCAAATTTTTGTCTTAATGGTCATAACCATATCGAGTATAAATAGAAAAAATATAAAAATTAGAGGTTACTTCGTGATTATATTTTATCGAGGAAATTTCCTTATTTTATGTTTTTGATATGGGTCAACCCTTGCAAATATCACGTAGTTTGTCATATATTTTTATTTTAAGATTTGGTCTGGAACTTTTCATGTCAAAACAAATAGAAGATGGTAATTTTGCATTATGCGCACTCTTAATAACTTTTTTAAGTTATAAACCTACAGATTAAACTGAATAAAATTATAATACGAATATAATAATTAATAACAAGTGCACCAAAACAACAAAAACTTAGTGTCGATATATTAATACATCAGAATCATTACCTACGAGAACAAAAATATAACAATTATATTGAAGAAATATTATTATGCTTATCGGCAAGCCGGACGGATGTAATATGTTATAGGTAAATAAATTAAATATTTGTTGAACAATCTACATGAAAAACGAATAATTAAATCATTTATAAACTACGTGAAATTAACAGTAATAAGCAGTATATTTATTTATTAAACATCAAAAAATGAAACTGAGAAAGCTTTTGAGGTCATGTTGTGAAAAATATTTTGATACAAAATTCCCTTCCATTCCTATATCAAGTTATGTTAATTAAGCGTCGTAATATGTTTAAATAAATAATTAGGTACTAAATACCGACTAAACATTTATTTGTAGTCTTTCATTTCTTAAAATATATTTTTATTAAAAATTAAGTCACTAGAAACTCATCAGGCAACAAGTTTTAAAATATTTTTTTAATATAATACATAATATTTGGACAGCTTTTGTAATTGAATTTACATTATGAATAGCTGTGATAACACCATAATGAAAATAAAGATAACATTGTTATTACCAAAATATAAATATAGGCATATGATTAACTGGTACAACTCCATTTTGATTAGGTAATATATAGTTTTGGTTGGTGTTATTTTAATATGTAAATAGTCCCATATCAACTGAAGTAGGGCACAGCAGGAAATTTCCTGCCCAAAATGTGGAGCAGCCCGACTGGGGTAGTACCTCGACCTTACAGGAGACCACAGGTAAATAGTGCTGTTTTTAAGCACTATTGTGTTCCTGTTGGTAAGTAAGGTAACCAGAGCTCCTGGGGGAGATTGGGGATAGGGTCGGCAACACGCTTGCGATGCTTCTGAGTTCTGGTGTTGCAGGCGTTTATAAGCTTACCATCAGGTGATCCATACGCTTGTTTGCCGACCTAGTTATATATAAAAAAGTCCTAACAATCTTACCTTAAGGTATTCAGGTTTAAGGTGTTCCCCGTGGTGCAGGTCTACCAGTTTCAGGTTGAGGTTGAGGTTGAGAGCACGCGCAGTGAGCAGCACCGCTCGGCAGGGCGCGGAGCCGGGCACGTAGTACAGATCTACTGGCATTTTGCTATAACAAAATAATTTATATTGATAAATAATGTATCGATGATAAATCATACTATCATTACTGTTGTATATAGTAAAGTTTGATTTGATGTTTGTTACGAGAGAACGATATTTGGATGAAATTTAGGGATGTGATATATTGAGGAACATTACAAAAGTCCTACTTTCTAGAAATTTTTTAAATTGAGTTAAAAATAATTGTAAAACAAATTCTAACTAAAATATACCTAACTACATATTAACAATTCACAACTTAAGAAGTAAATATTTATATACAGTTATGGTACAAATCATGTCCGCGTCATCCGCGTGGAATGGTGCCAAGAATGCTGGCAGCATTTCCCCCTTGAATCGCTATGCCGATTCTTTGGGCAAAGAATGCACCAGCCCTCTTGTCACCAGTGGATCCAATAAGGCGAGGTGTTATCTCTTTTAAACATTTTTAGCACTGCTACTCCAAAGTCCAAGTGTTTCGACTGCAAACGGCACAAATATGTAATTTGGAATTAATGACAAATATTTGAGCCGTTTCAGCTTTTTCCGCTGTAGCTCCCGCTAGGCTGTTTCCCTGACATGAGCAACTGATGGAGCAAGTGTGTCAACGCAGGTTGCGTCCCACAAAAGCGCCCGTCCCCTTTCCCAGGGAACCAACGTCAATTCATCAGCTCTTTTTATGGTATCATTTAGGGAACCGTGGCGGGAAAACCTACCTGAACTCTTGTTGCAGTAAAGGCCGTGTAGTCCGAAAGAATCAACTTCCTTTTCGTATAGACATCTGTGTTCAAAGCACAGTGTAGCTCCCAACCGGAGCCCGACAGCAATTCTAAAACTTTCGTTGTCTAAAAGTGTACCAAAATTTTTTGACGGGTGACCTGAGTCTTTATTTGACACAGCTAGAAGCCTGGCACGGTTTTTGTCACATGTAAAATTTTGCGTTAAATTTTTATGAGTATTGTGAACTATTGGCATAGCCCAAAGTTTTTGTTTTGTATACAGATACCCATGTAATAGTTAGTTGGAATAACGGAAACCGGAAGTGCATTCCAAATTTTTGCGGTGCGTGCGAGGAAGCAAAACAAGTAAATAAAAAAAAAGCGTTTTGTGCAGTTTGTGTGTGATTATGTTTAGGTTGTGTGTGTGCAGTTTGTGTGTGATTATGTTTAGGTTGTGTGTGATGGCAGTTCCACGAATTTTCACCAAAAGATAAATTTAGAATTTTTTAAACGACTTTTTTAAAGTGGCATCATGTTTTTCGGTCAGTCCAGGGAATTTCCAAATTGGGGTCGCTCGTATAATATACCTACATTAATTTTGGGACAAATAGACAGCATTTTAATATAGTATAAGGAATATGACGCAATTTAGTAAAGTACCCAATTTGTCAGTGTTTTCCGAATATTTTAATTTTATTATCCAAAATTGGCTGTATGCCTTTGTCAAAATGTATTGGACCTATGCGACAAATTTTACTTCTCTGAAGTATTTTTAAGTTAGGTGCAATTTTATTAAATAATTCCGTTGCCAAATTAATTTTGGAAAGTGATAGAAGAACTGTGAAAAAAAATTTCACATTTCGAAAAATTTAATTTGAGACTGATTTTATCAAACTGTATTTTCACTATCTTAAATTTCATATCTTTCTTCATAATTATAGAAAAAAAATATTTTCGCCAAAAAGTAGTTTAGATGGTAAAGTGTGACATTACCAAACATAAGGGTAAGGGTTTCAGGAAGATGTGATGCGACTTCGTTAAGCAAGGTTGCTGTGTCTAAAGAATTAATAGCATTCTTTCAAGCAACTTTCAGCAGAACTTCAGCTTTACTTTTGAAAAAGTACGAGCCGCTCGAACTGTTGCTTCACAGCCTCCTATACTTCCAAAGCCCACTTGTATTGGTTGAAATTTTGTTTTTAGGGTGGAGTGGAGACTGTGTTTACATGCCAATTTAGACGCCAGGCGGCGAAATGTGGTCCCAATACCAATTGGACGGATCTTGGCGCCTTTTTTGTTGAAGGCACATAGTCTAGCACCGTGAATATGAGGCAAAAAAGATGAAGTTACCTTGCCAGATAACATGAAATTACACAATTTGGTTATGTCATGTAAGAGACCCCTGCGGCCCTGCCAGCGTGATTAGCAGACACTCACAAGATCTTTGAGATGTTGTGGTGTGATGCCCTTAATGCCGTTAGCAGAGGCACTTGTGAACGACATAATTGCAGAATAGGTGTCTTCATCTTTAACCTGTAAAACATTATTGGAAATAGGTGGACTTGGAAGTGAGGACGCTGGATTCGGTAACGGATGCTTTTCGCGTAAGGCTTCGAGCGTTTTATTATCAAACGGAGGTATCACTAGAGAAAAGAATGCGAGCTGCGTTCCTAAGATCTCCATCCATTGCTTTATTTTCAATAATTTTATTAGTGTCAGAATCAGAATATAAATGTCATGGTCAGTTTTTAGGAATAACGAAATCATCAATATAAAACTCATCAATTACAATTTTAAATGACTGACAGACGAAATGAAATGAAAATGAAAACATTTATTTCGCCATAAGGTCAAAAATTATATCATTTAAAGAAAAAAAAATCTACGCAATTACGCATCATCATCATTATTTCAGACACATCAAATAATTCTAGAAAGATCAGATACAGAAGTTCATTACATATCATAGTTAAGATGTACATATTTTATAGGTACTTACTATTATATTTGACCTTTAAGATAACAAACAAATATTAAAAACGACTAAGTATCATCATGATTCAGCATAAATAAAATCAATTACACTAGTCTTCTAATAAATTATTTTTAATAAAGCAGCCTTTAAGTATAATAATAATTTATGTGCGTTTCTATTCACGTTACACAGAGTACCTATATCTATACATATAATAAAATGGTAGAAAAGTCAAAACTGTACATCGAATATTTTTTTAAAATAATACTTGGGGTGTGATCTACAATCGATACCGAAGCCAAAAATATAGTTTTTAGAATTTTTGTCTGTTTGTCTGTTTGTCTGTTTGTCTGTTTGTCTGTATGTATGTCCGGGATAAACTCAAAAAGTACTGCATGGATTTACTTCAAATTTGGCACGAATATTGTTAAGAAGTCGGGTCAGAACATAGGCTATATATTATCACGCTATCACCTACGGGGAACGAGCAGTGAACCTTTATTTCTTCAAATGTATGTCCGGGATAAACTCAAAAAGTACTGCATGGATTTACTTCAAATTTGGCACGAATATTATTAAGAAGTCGGGTCAGAATATAGGCTACATATTATCACGCTATCACCTACGGGGAACGAGCAGTGAACGCACGCAGACGACGTCGCGGGCAGCAGCTAGTATATTATACTAGCAGACCCGTGCCCACTTCGTTGGGCGTAAAATCGTAATAATATCGTGTATTTATTATTTTAAATTACAGAACCAAATAACATACTATAAAGAACAAATTTTAAACCACTTAAATAAATAATATGTTGCTCCAACGCCATCTATCAAAAAGCGTAAAAACTTCGTCATCGATAGATTCAAATAGACAGTAAATAAAATAGAGTATTAAATAGTTAAATCTAACAGCGATAGATGGCGTTCGTTTCTTTGTCATTTTCATAATATATTTTAATATTTTTCTTTTTTACTGAATTTTTTTGTACAATTACAATAAAATATAGCCTATGTCACTCCTGAATAGTGTAGCCTCTCACTATTTTCAGCAAATCAGATAAATATAAATGTTTTAAAATCACCAATTAATTTCTAAGGCAAATAATAATGCTTGATTAGCGTCAGAGGGCGCAGGTTCAAATCCTGCTGATTTAAAATCTTTATATATTTTTATCTTTTTCCTTTTATCTTGTCACTCCTGAATAGTGTAGCTTTCTGTTAGCGAAAGAATTTTCATGATCGGATCAGTATTTGCGAAGATTACCCCGTATATACAAACAAAGTTATAAACTTTACCTCTTTATAATATTAGTATAGATTTATTGATTTCAAAGCTAATAATAATGAAATAAAATAAATAAATATTTACTAAAAAGTAATTTATTGTCTCAATGTTAGACAAATGGCTACGCAATATATTTGAATTGAAATGAAAATATTTATTTTGCCATTAGGTTATTATAATAGGTAGGTATATTATGTTATCCACGTTGCAATATGTGTGTTTGTGTTGTGCGTGTTTCCGGACACCAAACACAAGAATATTTTTACCCTACAGGAGCCTTTTAGCGCGTAACGTTTGTTTCATTATATTTAATGTTATTTATTTTATTTTATAGCTTAAAAATAGTAAATGTTGTTGTCGTACCTAAAGTAACGTCATTTCAAATCCTATTCTAATGCAAACAATTAATTCAAGTAATTAAAGTTGGATTAAAGTGATGTTGATGAATTAATTTCTATCTAGCGTAATAACAATTAATTTAATGGTTTTTAAAGTGTGTTATTTACAACATAAATGGTCTAATATTAAATAAGTTATGTATATAAGATAGAAATGAGAGGAACTAAACTAAATAACATAATATGCTACACACTATTTCTCACCTAAAGTCAAATAAGTAGAAGTTTTAGTTAAGTTGTAGTGTAAGTTGATAAACTTTTGCTACCGTTTAATTTCTTTTTATATTGCAGCTTTCAATTAGAATTAATTTGTGTTATATGTATTATGTTACTTTTACCCATGCTATATAATTATTAATTGTTGTATAATTTTTTCGTTTTTACCAAATGCATATAGATGTGTACCTATACACACGGTACAATACTAAGGGCCGAGTTCACCGACTATCATTTAACCAATGTTTGAGTAATCAGCCGATGAATTTCTAAACATCGGTTATGCACCCGGTCAAGTATTAACTGTTCACCACGAATATTTTAACCGTGTTTACTAAATCAGGCAATCACCATACGCTCAGAGTGAATGAACCAATAATGAACGAATGCTATAAGTCTACTCATTAGGAAAGTCACATAGTTCTATTTAGTCGACACGAGTTTGGATGACATCTATATTTAGTAGCATAAAATAAAACGCTTTCAACTTGAGAAGGTCGAGAACGCATTGGAAACTGTTAACTCAGCATGTCGTGTCCAATTTGACTGGGTAATAACGTCATGGCACGGCGCTGTGATTGTCAAAAAAAAATGTTATTGTTTCTTTGCACGCGTTTATTCTCTCGTCTATTATATTCTCCGTGTTGATTATTATTTTGTTGTGTTGTGAGCATTGATGTATAAATAAGTTGTGAGTGTTTACTTTTTAAATTACGGTTTCATCCCAAATTAGATTAGCCATTTTGAAAGAACAATTAAAGCAATAAGAAATAAAGACCCAAAAACTTATGGATAGTTAGTAATTTTTTTAGGTGTTATACCTGCATGTAGGTATATTGTATTGGTAATAAAAATGTTCAGGGACAAGAAAAAAATTATTTTATTGTTGGTATTATATTTTATTTGTTTATTGTTACATACATTACATACTTTTTAAACAAGACTTTGGTAATAATTTGATATTAATGATCTCCTGCTGGGATTTAAATTTCTAACATTATTACATACAGAGCGCTGTATTTTTCCCTGGTGTAATATTTCTTCCCATGGTACTGGCAAGTCTAGACTCAGGACGTCTAAAGGCATTAGATCTCCTCTCATTTGTAGGATGTTGTGTAATACTTACTGTATTGAGACTGCATGTTTATCTATTATCAAAAACTCTTTGAACTAATAACGTAATGTTGCAACTGTTCTAAAGTCACAGCAATCTGTTGAGCAGATGTTAAAATATGGCATTAACGGACGGTTAAACGATGCTGTAGAGCTCGGTTATAGTAATCGGCTGTTTAAGGGCTGTAAACACTGGTTAACGTGTGGTGAACATTAAAAATTGTTTAATCAGTTGTTTAAATGATAAACGGCCGTTTTAAAAGTCGGTGAACTCCGCCCTAAGATAACATTTTTACAATTTTTGTCTGTCTGTCTATCTGTTTGTTCCGGCTAATCTCTGAAAACGCGCTGGACCGATTTTGACGTGACTTTCACTAGCAGATAGATGATGTAATAGGGAATAACTTAGGCTACTTTTATTTTAGAAATATATTTTATAACTGCGAACTGAAGAATTTTTTTTTTGTTAAATTAAACGTTATTAAATATAATTAAAGTTTTAAATATATTTTGTAGCTACTGGCTATGATGATAATAATAATAAAAAACAACAATAGATAAATGCACAAAATCACAAAAACAATAATAACATTAAAAGGAATTAAATATTCTTTTTGTTTGTCTCGTGAGAAAATATTATACAAGTGTGCCTGTGCATGCATGTAGTGGGTAACTACTAACTAGGCCTGTAATTAGTAATTGCGTTGAAGCATTACTGTCGTGCATATTGATTGCACGCGGACAATTCTACAACTATAGACAACTATCTACAGCTAGTTGTAGGTGTATTTTTTATACATTATGTAATTATATATTATATTATATTCACATAAACTTTACAGTAGACTTCGATCAGCCTTAACACTGCCTAGAATAGTTAGGTTTAAAAAAAATCGATCTTAATCTATACAAATAAATAAAATTGGAGTGTCTGTTTTAATATTAAAAAACCCGCCTTTTACTAAATGCATATGGATGTATACCTACACGGTACACATACCAAAATAACATTTTTTACAATTTTTGTCTGTCTGTCTGTTTGTTCCAGCTAATCTCTAAAACGGCTCGACCGATTTTGACGGGACTTTCACTGGCTGATAGCTGATGTAATAAGGCGTAACTTAGGCTACTTTTATTTTAGAAATTTTAAATAACTTTTTTGTTAAATTCCACGCGGACGAAGTCGCGGGCACAGACAGCTAGTTTAATATAATATCAAAAAAGTGCCTACTTAATAAAATCAGGTGATGTTTTTTAGTTGATGTTATACCTATTACAGTTTTAATATTTTTTTGCTATCTACGTAAACCAACAAGAGTGGAATTATTAATCAAAAGATAAGTAAGATAAGTTATAAAACGATACCCAAGTAGAGTTAGTACAAACATTATTTTTTAAACAATTATAATGTTGCTATTTAAAAAAGTCGAAAAAACTAATTTAAAATTAAAAAACTAACGCGCCAAAAGAAGTAACTACCTATAACTTCAAAAAATGTGTGTCCTTTTTTGTGTTCCTGTGTAAAAGTATTAAACAAAACCATCGGTTACCGGTGGCGACAAATTACCAGCACCATGTGAAACACACCCTAGGGCAGGGATGGCGAACCGTTTTTGATGTCCGTGCCACAAAATCATAAAAATTATTTTTTAAATAGTTAACGTGCCACTATAAAAGTTCATTCGATATGTTGGCGTGGTGAAACTATACATATTTTATCCAATAATCGATTACTTTCAATAATTTCTAAATTATTTCTTAAATCAACAAGTTTTTGGTTCCATATGATACTTGACGGAAATTCAACTAATTTAATTTCTAATTCATTAAAATTTAACCACTCAAGGACTTTTAAAAGTATCAGGATATAAAATAAATTTTAAAGTTTCTTCGAATTCTTTAAACTTCATTACTCATACAAAAATATCCTGAATCAGGGATTGAATTACTATTGAAAATTCTTTCGTTTATTTTATTTTAACATTCACTTTCAGAAAAAAAATTGTATTCGCAAAATATTTATATGATTTTGAAAGAATATTACAATTAGAAATCTGTAATTTGACTTGAACGCTTTGATTAAGTCAAACATTATAATGATTGTTTTATTAACATCTTGTATGAAGTTTTATATTTAATTCAATATAACTTTGCTGGCTGTAGAATACATCCAAAAATTGATTGTATTGATCAATAATGTTCTGATTATTTAGAAGTAATCTTATTTCCTCCAAATAATCTACAAATCTTTGCAAACATTTCCGCGGCTTAACCAGCGTATATTATTGTATAAAAGTAAGCTATTGTACGATGAGTTTACTTCGTTTAACAATTCTTGAAATTTTCTTTTATTTAGTGCTCGCGCTGATATAAAATTGACTAATTTTGTTACAAAACTCAAAATATCATCAAATATTTTAAAACCTGTTTTGGCACATAGGTAACGCTTGTTGGTTAATAATTTAATGAATCAATGTAATGAAAATCAAGAATCGTGTGTCCAATATGTTTTGCCCACCTTCGAAATCTAAACCTTACCCTAACATGTCATATTTAAAGTCATGGTTACCTTACCATATACTTTCAATATCATTGAAGTAACACGGTACAAAATTTCGAATTGATAAGACATATGGAAGATAGTCAGATCCCCTCATCCGTTATTAAAGAGCTGAATATCTTCGAACGGCTGATTAGGTCATGGTTACCTTACCATATACTTTCAATATCATTGAAGTAACACGGTACCAAATTTCGAATCGATAGAACATATGGAAGGTAGTCAGATTCCCTCATCGACTATTAAAGAGCTGATGATTTTCAAACGGCTGATCAGTTCATGGTTACTTTACCTACTATATAGTTTCAACATAATTGAAGTAACGCGGTAACAAATTTCGAATCGATCGGACATAAGGAAGTTAGTCAGATCCCCTCATCAACTCGAAAGAGCTAATAGTTTTCAAACGGCTGAACAGATTTTCATGAAACATGGCTAAGAACACTTGGGATAAAATTATCTATGACAAAAAAAGACTAAACGAAAATCGGTTCATCCGTTTGGAAGCTACGATACCACAGAAGATACACAGACAGACATGTTAAACTTATAACACCCTTCTCTTTTTGCGTCGGGGCTTAGAAAACAAGAAATAATTATAAACGTTTAATATTTGTCTCACATCTTATTAATTTATTCACAAACACATTTCTATTAAAAAAGGTAACTGATACAAAAAATTTTTGTGCGTGCCATCAAAATTTTCAAACGTGCCACTTGTGGCACGCGTGCCATTGGTTCGCCATCCCTGCCCTAGGGTCACTTTCATTTCAATCAGTAAACTGTATTTTGGCTTCTCAGACTGTGAATCAAAGTACGAGTATTTGACAAATGAAGTAGAGTAAATTATATAAAGTTTAATCTATTGGATACATCATACAGTGGCGGATTTACAAATATGCCGCTAGTAGGCTATTCAATTTTTGCCGCTCCTACCAGCTCAACTCTGACACTCGATACCCTATATCCTAGTACAGTCACGTAGTACAGTTGAGATATATGTACGTGTACTGTAGATGTCGATAAATTAAAAATAAATAGAAACAAAAAACTTTAACTAAGGTGGGCACAGCAGGAAATATCCTGCTCAAAATCTGGAATAACCCGATTGGGGAAGTACCTCGACCTTACAGAATATCACAGCTAAGTAATACTGGTCTCAAGCACTGTTGTGTTTTGTATAACGTTTCAAAAATAAAATTGCTGCCCCTAGAATTTGCCGCCCTAGGCTCCAGCCCACTCAGCCTATTGGTAAATCCGCCACTGGATACATAGCTAATGTATAAAAAATACTCCAATTTGGATTCATAAAAAATCAGTTCAAATAATGAATCAATTGAATGACTTTATTTAATAATTTAAAAAGTAATTGTCACGACTGAATCATGTATCTAGTTCTAGGAAACTAGAATTCGTATTTTTATTTATTTTACGTTTCCTTATAACGCGGAATGGAAATGTAATGAACAATTGACACCGTTCAATATTACTAGGCAACTGACAAGGCCGAAACAATTGCTTTTTTTGATCAATAAAAAAAAATAGTAAACGGTGTTACGGTTTGTGAAAAACCAACGGAAATCTTATTTACGCAATGACTAGCTACGAGCTTTTTGTGGTACGTTGGTGGCTCTTTCATAAAAAATAGTAGGTAGTATTGCGTAATCATAACATACTAAGGCAATTACGTATATTATTTTCATAGATATTTAACTGAGATAGGGCACAGTAGGAAATTTCCTGCTCAAAATATAGAGCAGCCCCACTGGCGTAGTAACTCGACCTTACAGGCTTACAGAAGATCACAGCTAAATAACACTGTTTTCAAGCAGTGTTGTGTTCCTGTTGGTGAGTAGTAGTTTGGCAGGTTTCTTCTGTGGTAATACTGGTATCTCTTTAAAATTGTACAAGATTAAAACAATTCTTCTATTTATTATAGGTATCAGTATCTCCTAAATTTTATTTTGAATTAGAATTGTGTAAGAATCTATACTAATATATAAAGCTGAAGAGTTTGTTTGTTTGTTTGTTTGTTTGTTTGTTTGTTTGTTTGTTTGTTTGTTTGTTTGAACGCGATAATCTCTGGAACTACTGGGCCGATTTGAAAAATTCTTTCAGTGTTAGATAGCCCATTTATCGAGGAAGGCTATAGGCTATGTGTCATCACGCTAAGACCAATAGGAGCGGAGTCCACGCAGAAGCTAGTGTGTTATATATTTCTTTAGTCTTATTTGTATTTGTAATTGCAATGTCGTACGTTAAATAATCTTTGACAGTGTTGTAATGAAAACGCGCCTTCCGACGAGGTTGAAATAAATTTCCGGCCGGCGCGCGCGGGCGTCTAGAACTATCTACAATTCTGGCTAGTTTTGTATTTACTTCTCAATCACGATTCTTTATTTTATTATTAGATAAAATTTGTAATAAATTTTTGCCTTATTATCTTGAAACATTTTGAATACAATATTGAATTTTTTACTAAATCTCTAGGTCTTAGGTCTGCACTCCATAGTCCTAGGGTTAAATCCTAAAAAAGGTTTTTTAAGTGTCAAATTAAATATCTGGTAAGGACACCAGTATAATTTTTTGGATACCTACTGAAATCAACGCGTCTTTATAGTTGAGCTATACTTAACAGTCTATTTACTAGTACCTACATATAGGTATGTATAGGTATGTATGTATACTTGATAGTTTTATTTTTATTATTTAAACATTTAATTACCACTCATAAATGTACCTACCTATTAGTCGTAGGAGGTACGTAGTGGTTCTACACAAAAGAAACCATTAGGTATGATTACAATTACCCACCATGATGACAATGTAAAGCTTGAGAACCTCGACAGTTGGCGAAATTAATATGTAATTTATACATGTTTTTTCACTGTAGCACATTTCATTTCATTTCACTGTAGCACAACAATTCTATAAGCCTGAGAAAAAAATATTTACCAAAAATACTTACTGAAAACCGGATGTACGAACAGACTACGAAGCGATAGTATCTTAAATTTAGAATATTAATTTTTTTAAATTAGCTTAAATTGTTAGAATTTTAATTAACTAGGTACCTATTATTTTTAGTAGTTATTAAAACTTTTATTCATACTAATAATTATTTTTGTTAATATTCGTTTGCAATTTTATATATTAAAAGATGCATAAAATTTTATCTTCCGAATTATAATTAAAATAGGATGATATATCACTACATAATTATTATAAAACAAAGTCGCTTCCCGCTGTCTCTATGCTTAGATCTTTAAAACTTTAAAACTATGCACCATGCGGATTTTGATGCAGTTTTTTCTAATAGATAGAGTGATTCAAGAGGAAGGTTTATATGGTATGAAGGTAATCAATTTTTTTGATTTGTATTCCTTTGTATTACTTTACTTATATTAAAAACAACTGTGACAATACTATCCGGAACAAAATTTTTGTGGCAAACATAAAACCGGTATATTGAACAGGTTTCGAGCAATAAAAAAACTAATTACAGACTGATAAGCTATATCAAAAAAGATAGCTGGTATCAAAAATTCGGTAATATGAGGTGAATAACCGAATGTTTTTAATTTGCCATTAATTTAATTACACAAGATAATTTGCTGTAATTTGTTTCACTAACAATAGACAGATACCTGCGGTTTTAAAATAAAAATAAATAGTTACATATACGTAACAAATTAAGGATGCGAGAGTTTTAATTATTACTATTTAACCCTATAGTTGACATTGTATCCTGGCGGATACGTTAAACAAAAAAAAATATTACACTCGTCGGAAGTCACATTATTTAAAACTAAACAACTAAAATAGTGGATATTTTTGTGCTTTAGTAGTGTAAAAATACTAGACTATTTCTGGTAGCCACAAATTGTCAGTAAATTGCAAAATGGCAGACAGGGTGTACGCGTCTACTGCACGCATGGTAAAAAAAAAAGATATTTAATATTATTTAGTCGTAATTGGATCAAAAAAGTTGCTTATCTTGTAGATTAAAGATTTTACTTTATGTAAAAGTGCTTTTTTATGTTATGATACTGTAAGAAGAGCATGAAAATAACACATTTTTGTGATAGTATCTCCTGATGCACATTGCTCGTCTGGCTACAAATTACGCTTTATTTGTTATGTATCTGTGTGGATACACTGTCAAATATGTAGTGAAATTTAAAGCCTATTAAGCCTATCTGTAGCTTATTTGATAAAAATGTGTTTTTATGGGTGTAGGTACCTCTTCTACAACGACATTGACTTATCATCTGATGAGTTACAATTTCACCAGCCTTCCACACTTCGAACTAACGTATCAGACAGCAGCTCTACATCGCCATAATTGCCGTCCTCGTTTTAAAAACTAAATATTCTCGACTCAGATAACAAAGATGAAGATTTGAATGTGGTTCTAGCCTCAACATCATTACAAACTTTCCAGTCTTCGTCATTAATCACTGGATCTTCATCCATTTTGCAACTAATTACTAATAACATCACCACCTGAGCATTCCCCGAGTCCCACCGCTTTGGGAAACTATCAACAGGTACCATCACCATTTAGCATATCTAGTATATCACTACGATCCAGTGCACCGAGGAGCTCTGAACACGTGCCTTTGCCACTGAGCGTACCGTCACCTGGCACTGGTACTCGGTCTAAATGTAGTTGTAGTAACGAAGAGAAAGCCGCAAAAAACATCAAGAAACTTGAACCCAACTGGGCAACAAAAGGTTCGCTAGTGTAGCTGAAATCGAAGACGATTTGGTTGAGAGCTTGAATATAGGATTAACGCCTATTGAGTACTACTGACGCTGCTTTGGCGCAACGGTTACAGCACTGGTTTGTGGCTGTTGCGCTTGCGGTTGTGGGTTCGATCCCCACACATGACAACCATTTGTATTGGCCATACAGATGTTTGCCGTGGTCTGGGTGTTTGTGCAGTCCTTGTGGGTCTCCCCACTGTGCCTCGGAGAGCACGTTAAGCCGTCAGTCACAGTTGTTATCATGTACACCTTATAGCGATCGTTACTCATAGTAGGGAATATATCTGCCAACCCGCATTAAAGCAGCGTGGTGGATTAAGCTCCGATCCTTCTCCTACATGGGGAAGAGGCCTATGCCCAACAGTGGGGTATTACAGGCTGAATCGTGAGATGATGGTGCCTCATAAAGGTACCAGAGCAGAAACTCGTAAGCAATATATTAAAAACAACCCATTCGCCAACCCGCATGTAAAGTTATGTGCTTTGATAACTTTTTTACATCGATTGAATAAATAATATGTTGAAAAATGTTACATATTTTAATGTGGTCTCGTTATTTTGTAAAGTTTTAAATGTTTAAAGAATAATGTTATATTGACAGTGTATCCGTGTGGATACTTAATTTTTTATTGATATTTGGACGTATACTTGGCAATGTATCTTATAAGATACTATTAATAATAATAAAACTAAATAGTGTAAATTTTTTTTATTATTTTTTCACCTGTCCTTTATGTACCTAGAACCATAATCAATTCAAAAAATTATAAAATTTTAAGAAAAAACTTCTTGCCAAGTATAGGGTTAATATCTGCGGTTAAAGTTTCAATAATTGTATGCATTAAAATATAAAATTGTAAATGAAACAAATTTTCCTCATACGAATTCAAACGTCTAAACAAAAAATATTTAAACAATATTTTATAAAAAACAAATACTTGATAATCGTGTTTGCTCGCAAACGAAAGAAAAAACGACTTCAATTACATCACCAAGTAATACAACATTAGACGAAGAAATACTCAAGTAAATACGCGATATTAAAGATTACTTAAAAAGTACTTATCAGATCTCAATCAAATTTTAATGGGACCACAATTTAAATTGACCACAAATTTTAATGGGACAAGCATTAGCTTTCGATTAAAAAAAGAATCATCAAAATCGGTCCACCCAGTAAAAAGTTCTGAGGTAACCTATGATATATTAAATAATAGGTCGTTGGAGGTAACATACATAACATCACTACATATTATAAAATAAAGTCGCTTCCCGCTGTCTGTCTGTCCCTATATATGCTTAGATCTTAAAAACTACGGAACGGATTTTGATGCAGTTTTTTTTAATAGATAGAGTGATTCCAGAGGAAGGTTTATATGTATAATAATTATATGCATAATATAGTAGAGGAACACTGATCATTTTCGCAACCGTGCGAACCGGGGCGGGTCGCTAGTATATACATAAAATAATTACAATCGAATTGAGAACCTCTTCCTCTTTTTGAAGTCAGTTAAAAATGTGCCACAAGTACACACAGTTATAATTATTCTATCATTATTATCATATCGTAGACCACAATAACAAAAAAAATACTTCAAATAGCTTGCCCAAAGGTTATCTGGAATAAATTCTCCTCTCAAGGCGATCATAACGCTCCTTAGCGATAAGATCGCCTTGTACATCTTGTATTGTATGATTGTATCTTTTTTTATGTGTCTGTATTTCGGCCTACCTTAATATAAAATTAAATTTATTTTGTGGCAATTGTAAAATCGTTTATGGGATTTGGTTGTTTACATGCGAGTACCATAATCTAGAATGATAAGCCGTACACCGTAGTCCGTACAGGCAATAACATTAGGAATAGACTATAATAACACTTACCGGTAATTGGTAATATTATGAGATAGCACAACACTATTAAAACTTACTTTTGTAAGCGAGTTGTCAGCACGGTGTAACTGCTCAGCCGAGAGTGAACGGCTATGGTGGGAGGTCTCGGGCTTTATACTCGCAATACGTTTGCACCGAAATGACCAGTTTTTCCTATAACACGGCTCGCGTGATATGTAGTTTCGTATCGTAGTAGGTGGGTTTAATTTGTATGATAAAACTAATGTCTAATGGACTAACTTCGAAGTAATTAATGCTATTGTGACTTTTAATTTTTATCATCTATGGTTTCCATGATGTAATTATTGAATAATCTACTTCTTTAGTCTTCACCTTTATTTACTAACAATTTATTACATCATGTACAGATTACCAAAAGATAAACGCTTCATAAGTTCGCACTCAAAGGCCTTCAGTGGGATTGTCTCGACCTGTGTCGGGGGTTCGAAAATTATAAGCACTTCAAACGATCAGCGTAGAATGTAGATCGAACCCGCTATATCTATCTATAATCGTAAGCTATATAAATAACAACAATTTTCAAACAAAAATTAATCTATACTAATATTATAAAGCTGAAGAGTTTGTTTGTTTGTTTGTTTGAACGCGGTAATCTCTGGAACTACTGGGCCGATTTGAAAAATTCTTTCAGTGTTAGATAGCCCATTTATCGAGGAAGGCTATAGGGCATAGGCTATGTATCATCACGCTAAGGCCAATAGGAGCGGAGTCCACGCCGACGTAGTCGCGCGCAGAAGCTAGTAGATAATAATTATGTATGTCTTTGTGTCGTTTGCAGTCGAAACACTTGGACCTTGGAGTAGCAGTGCTAATTTTTTTTTTTAGAGATAACTCCTCTTCTTATTGCCTCCAATGGTGACAAGAGGGCTGGTGCATTTTTGTCCAGACAATCGGCAAAGCGATTAAACGGGGTACGCTGTGTGGTTACGGCAGTAAAGAATATAGCCACCCCTTCTCTTCCCGTGGGTGTCGTAAGAGGCAACTAAGGGATAACACACCAACTGCTGGCTTTCAAATACACAGGCCGAAGACGGGCAGCAGCGTCTTCGGTGCAACAAAGCCAGCCCTGCGGTCACCAACCTGCCTGCCTAGCACCATTGTGCATTGTGGTTATGCCACCATCCAAAAGTTGACCAACTTTTTAAGTTCCAAGGTGGTAGTGGAACTGTGTTATCCCTTAGTCCAGGGGTTCCCAAACTTATTTTGTCTACTGCCCACATTGAGAATAAATTAATTTTTAGTGCCCCCATTTTTTCACCTACTTAAAAACCACTATCTATACATATAATAAAATGGTAGAAAAGTCAAAACTGTACATTGAATATTTTTTTAAAAGAATACTTGGGGTGTGATCTAAAATCGATACCGAAGCCAAAAATATAGTTTTTAGAATTTTTGTCTGTTTGTCTGTTTGTCTGTATGTATGTCCGGGATAAACTCAAAAAGTACTGCATGGATTTACTTCAAATTTGGCACGAATATTGTTAAAAAGTCGGGTCAGAACATAGGCTATATATTATCAAGCTATCACCTACGGGGAACGAGCAGTGAACCTTTATTTCTTCAAATGTGTGTCCGGGATAAACTCAAAAAGTGCTTCATGGATTTACTTCAAATTTGGCACGAATATTATTAAGAAGTCGGGTCAGAACATAGGCTACATATTATCACGCTACCACCTACGGGGAACGAGCAGTGAACGCACGCAGACGACGTCGCGGGCAGCAGCTAGTAGCTTAAAATAAATTAATTATTGCGAGCTATATTAGCGGAGATTAAACATTCATTCTAATAAACCCCAAACCTCTACACAACGCCCTCATTTTTTTCTGGGTCTCTTACCGCCCCCCTTTAGATATGCAGCACCCACAAGGGGGCGTTATCGCCTACTTTGGGAAAGGCTCCCTTAGTCGCCTCTTACGACACCCACAGGAAGAGAGGAGGTGGCTATATTCTTTACTGCCGTAGCCACACACCTAATTTTATAAATATTAGAGTTAAAATAATATTAGGCTTTACCTATTAACGTGATCAAGTATCACTTCATGATGACTTGTAAAATTAAAATTGTTCATCTATTTTTAACGATTGCATCATGAAAAATAACTGATAATAAACATAAATGTTGATAACGCATCAAAAGTTAAATCAAAGATAAAATATTACGTCCCGTTTACAAAACTTAATATTACGTAGATTTTATTAAACTAATGAAAAAAGTGTGTGTGCATAATATTAGCCTACAAATATTTTTTTTATAGATAATCTATACAAATAAATAAAATTGGAGTGTCTGTTTGTAATATTAAAATAACTGCTTTTTACTAAATACATATGGATGTATACACGGTACATATACCAAAATAAAAAATTTTACAATTTTTGTCTGTCTGCCTGTCTGTTTGTTCCGGCTAATCTCTGAAACGGTTGTACCGATTTTGACGGGTCTTTCACTAGCAGTTAGCTGATGTAGTAAGGAGTAACTTAGGCTACTTTCACTTAATATATTTATTTATTTCGTAACTCTGCGAACTAAACAATTTTTTTTTTAATTCCAACCGGACGAAATCACGGGCACAGCTAGTATAAAATATGTGATTCCTACAAATATATTGTGTGTATTCTATCTCATTTTCTCCTATAGATTTATGTGTTTGTTTCTTTATTGTGATCCATTTTTATTTCATTAAGTTTTAAGTCATCCTTGAACTTATAAGAATTAATAAAAATGATCGTCAATTTTGTAGATATAGTACCTAGTAGGTACTACCTACTATTTTTATGAAAGAATCATCTACACAACATAAACATGTTTTCTTGTCTTAGATTGAATCCGTATGTGGTTTCTGTCT
Source organism: Melitaea athalia (assembly GCA_905220545.2). Classification (NCBI taxonomy): domain Eukaryota; kingdom Metazoa; phylum Arthropoda; class Insecta; order Lepidoptera; family Nymphalidae; genus Melitaea; species Melitaea athalia. Next base: position 1,884,430 of record HG992185.1, on the reverse strand, counting down.
TACATTCAAAACGAGTTACAGCAGTAGGTTTTCATTATTTTTTGTTATCATATTCACCAGTTGAGTAGTCATCATAATCAAGACATATCATACGTGTCGTATCACATAGATAGGTGTACCTTATCATTAAAATATTGAATCGTACAAGTGCTATTTCTATTTGCGACAAGAATTTGACAACAGCTATAATAAAAATATCGCTGTCTCTTTCTTTCATCTTTGGTCAGTGAAATAAAATCGCGTAGACCACATTATGTGGCTGAATATTACAGCATGTTTACCTTTACTTTTTATTATTGCAAGCTTTAATTATGGAATAAATGCATTTTTCAGCAGGCTAAGTTGACAGGTTCATTGAAGATATTAGACATTACTATTTAGTACTTAAAACTTAATTGTGTAAAGAGGTTTCATTTAATAAAGTTTTATTTTTAAAAGAACTATAATCCACTAAATTGTTTTTGGTAACACTTTACCTTACATCCCCTTTTACCTGCCTTTATTCTGCATCAGATATTAGAAGTAGGCTAACTTATCACCAAAAAGATAACAATTACCAAAAAGTTGACATACTTGGTGACTTTAAATTGAACTTACCACTGTAAGTTGCTCCAGGTGAAACCACAATACGCATCTAGTACTATTGTACCCGTATTTTGTTTTCAAATTGTTGTTATAGCTTTGGACATGTATCTTATTCCTACGTAAGATTGCCGGTGTAGGCTGGATGAAAATTGTGGAAAACCGGGATTTCTGGTGAGAACTTGGGGAGGCCTAGTCCAGCAGAGGACTGCAATAGGCTGAACTGACTTACTGACTGACTGCATGTGTATCTTACAGTTACTTATACCTATCTTTCATATTTATTATTAAGCAAAATAATTATTGGTGTGGATTTTTATCTTGATAGTAATTATTTTATTAAATGTTTATTAACTTAAGTAATATTTAAGTACCTATTGTATTTTTTTTACTAAGTATACATTTATTTTTCATACTTATCTGTTTTTTAATTGATCGTTATTAGAGTAAATATTGAAGTATTTTTTATTTCTTTAATACCTACATATATTTTCATTTTACATAATGATGTACTAGGATAACATAACTATGTTGCAAGATTAGTAAAATATATTTTAAATATATGTAATATTCTTATTTACATACTGCAGGCATGTTGGCAGGAAGAAGGTAGAAGTTAAAGCATGACAAAATTCATTAGTGACGTTATGCGTTACCGCGAGATGAATCAGAACGTATTTGCCCAGTTCCCGTAATAATCTTATGGGTTTTAGAATTTTGACAATTTATAACCTAATTCAAAAAACTACGGGATAAAATTTAATATATTTTTACATCACTAAATTGACAACATACGTAACATCCGTTTGATGGTAAGCGGTTGTACGATAATACGATAAAAATTAAAAATAATTTGGTTTTTTTATTTCAACCCGTTACCCTTCATTCGGTCATTCCGCGAACATAAAAATTCGGCCAAGTGCGAGTCGGACTCGCGCACGAAGGGTTCCGTACCATTGACTAGGTACATTGATTTTAATATCGGGCAAAAAGCGGCTAAAAAAATCACTTTTGTTGTATGAGAGCAAAAATAGGCAAAAATGACGTTTTTTTGTATGGGAGCCCCCCTTAAATATTAATTTTATTTTAATTTTATTATTTATTATTAAAGTAAAAATAGAACTGAGTATTTTGTGAATATTTCAAGTGCCTACCTGTTGCCATTATTGATATCGAGCAAAAAAAGGCAAGAAAATCGCGTTTGTTGTATGGGAGCCCCCCTTAAATATTTATTTTATTTTGTTTTTAGTATTTGTTGTTATAGCGGCAACAGAAATACATAATTTGTGAAAATTTCAACTCTCTAGCTATAGCCGTTCTTGAGATACAGCCTGGTGACAGACACACGGACGGACGGACGGACGGACGGACGGACGGACGGACGGACGGACGGACGGACGGACGGACGGACAGCGAAGTCTTAGTAATAGGGTCCCGTTTTTACCCTTTGGGTACGGAACCCTAAAAACGCTCCCTCGAGACAGGAGGACAGAAAGACGCGGCCGGGGGACTTATTTTTATAATAAATTAATAAGTATAGATAGATTAAGCAAACATACGAGTAAATTATTTTAAGTAAATCATTATTAAACTGGAATTTTAATGGCTGTCTAGGTGCAAAAACGTCTGAATTAGTCTTTTTTTGTTTGTCCCCCAGTAGCTTAGTACAATGAAACATTACTTTATACAAAAAAAAATACTATAACGCAATTACTTTCGCTTGTACATAATTATTCATTACAATGTCTACTATGAGGCTAGCATATAGATTTTTGTTTTGTTTTTCATAATTTTAACGAGTTTTTTGGATGTTCATTTTTGTCCCTATTATATTTTATTATACTGACTTACACCGGAAAACGGTAAAAAAGTTCCGAAACCAAAACATACATGGAGATCAGTGCCTTGGAGAACAAGTCGATGGATTTGGTGACAAAATTCATCCAGCCGCCATTCTGATTTCATCTTTGCTGCGCCGTCATTTGGCCAAGTGTAGGCCAAGTAAACCTAAAAAAAACTTACTAAGAAACTAATTAAGAAAAAATAAATATACAAAGTTATAACTCAATATAAAATTCTTAAAAGACTAAAAAAGAACCTAACAAAATTAATGTCCAATAAAAGTTAAAAGTGCAAGTCCACCGCTAGTCGTACTTGAATCCTTGCTTTGTCTCGTATTTTATTGTTTTGACAGACGTCTTCGAGACTTCTTTGAGTCGTTTTCTTTTATTTGGTTTCATTTTGATGTAATTTAATGAGCCATTCGCACTTTCATTGAAAAGATGTTTGTACCAATTTCAATGAATGCGGCGAGTAAATTGACTATCCCACGTAACCACATTTGACCCTACATACTCGTATATCCCCAAGGTTGTCTGGAAGAAATCGCTCTTTTGGCGATAAGACCGCCTTTGTGTTATCTTTCTCTAATTGTATCTACTACTATTTGTATCTTTTAATGGCGTGCCTTTATGAGCTATTGTTTAAAAAAACAGGAGACACGTAATAAAAATTAATTAATGTAGATTGTCAGAGCTCTTTAGGCAAATATTGGTAACTATATCTGTAAAATGTCTAGGAAGTACACGATTATGAAACTGGAGTTCAATTGATCACATGAAAAACTCAGTAGTAAGCTCCGTAGGTGATATCGGTCTTGACGATTTCTTTGTAATTAAGTAAATAAAGTCTTACATAAATATATTTTTGAGATGGCTCTGGTGTAGTGAGTGGCGCTTGCACTGTGTGGGCTCTCACACGCCGGTGATTGCGGGTTCGATTCCCGCTCGGGATGGATATTTATATTTGTACAAATATTTCTTTCCGGACTACTTGTCTGTCCTTGTGGGTCTCCCTACTGGACCGGGGGCCAGTGACAGGTTGACATGACCAATAACCTCTCAAACAAAACTTCGTAACATGAATGAGGGATTTTTTTAATGAATTTTCGTTTTTGTCAGCTGCCACTTCGTGGGTGGGTTGGGAAGTGGCAGCCTCCGAAACATCGAGAAAAAAAAATTTTTAGTCATTTCCTCCCACCTGAAAATTTGTCGGATTATAGTTTACCTAATATCTTGAAGGGAAAATAACGTCAGCTGACTATAACATGGTGGATTATACGTCAGCTGGCTGCTTGAACATGTAAAAAAATTTTTTTTCAGTGATTTCCTCTCAACTAAAAATTTACCTGGCGATAGTTTACATGCTAGTAACTGGCTATATCGCGGTGGAAAGTTTGTCAGCTGGTACCTTGAAATATGTAAAAAAAAAAATTAGTCATTTCCTCTCACTTCAAAATTTGTCAGATTATAGTTTACCTAATATCTTGAAGGAAAAATAACGTCTGCTGACCGTAACATGTTGGATTATACGTCGGCTGGCTGGTTCAACATAAAAAAAAATTTTTTTCAGTGATTTCCTCTCAACTAAAAATTTACCTGGTGATAGTTTACATGCTACTATGAATGAAAATTAACGTCAGCTGGCTGTATCTCAGTGGAAAGTTTGTCAGCTGGTACCTTTAAATTTGTAAAAAAAAAAATTAGTCATTTCCTCTCACTTCAAAATTTGTCAGATTATAGTTTACCTAATATCTTGAAGGAAAAATAACGTCAGCTGGCTATAACATTGAGATAATTGAAGGAAATGATTGACCGAATTTGAACCTGGCTCCCGAGCCATACCGTGCCTCGGAGAGCACTTTAAGCCGGCGGTCCCGGTTGTTATCATAGACACCTGATAGCGATCGTTACTCATATTTGGGAATATATCCGCCAACCCGTAGTGGAGCAGCGTGGTGGATTAAGCTCCGATCCTTCTTAAGAAAGAGGCCTATGCCCAGCAGTATATAATATACTTATATTATAAATATATTTTTATTTCATATGAAATTTCATTTACGTTAGCCCCTATTAAGTACCTAATCTTTCGGCTTATCGGCTAAATTTTTTATCCTTTGATATTGATAAATAATATTGTATACCTTTTTTTTCTTTTTTTTTATCGTTGGGAAAATCCATCATGGATACCTTTCGGCGCGGGGGCACAAGAGGGTTATGTCAGACTCTACTGACCAAAAACCGCCACGTGCGAGCCGTCGGCGTCCGCGTCGTCCGCCTGAGTGGGGCGCGAGATGGGGTCGTGCTAGCAGTCGCCACCTCGCCCCAAATATTGTATACCTACTGTTCCAATACTTACGTAGTCGTAGCGTTTGTGGGCATAAGGAATTAACCTTATATGTAGTAGTTTTAGCGTGAAAGAGTAGGAAAGTAGCCTTCATATATAGATACTAGCTTCTGCGCGCGACTTCGTCGGCGTGGACTCCGCTCCTATTGGTCTTAGCGTGATGTTACATAGCCTATAGCCTTCCTCGATAAATGGGCTATCTAACACTGAAAGAATTTTTCAAATCGGACCAGTAGTTCCAGAGATTACCGCGTTCAAACAAACAAACAAACTCTTCAGCTTTATTTATATATATTAGTATAGATAGGTACAGGTGTACCTACCTATCCTCACAAACTATCGCATTGATAAAAAAAAGAACGATAAGATATTAAGAAGAAGGTTGTAGACAGTATTACTTTTAAATAATTTAGCGAATACTCTGATAGTAGAAAGGTTCTTAAAATACATTGTAGTCGTTTAAGTATTTTTAGAATATATTGGTACGAGCATCAATATAGGAATGGAGGCGTTCAAGTATTACGTAACGCTAATTTGGGGGGAGCGAGGGGGGGTGTCAAAAATCTTCAAAATTTGCGTTACGTAATACTTGAACGCCCCGTTAACAACCTACAGTTACGAACGTAATTTTGCTTTCAATGGTTTTAGTATACAAAGCTTTTATATCTAAAAACTATAAAATACGAGACAGAACCTGGACATAGGACAGTTTTAATATTAAGTTAGTTAAAAATACAATATGAATGTACAAATAGGCCAGAGAGAGGTCAAAGTCTGTCAGATCTCAAGTGTCATAGGAACTGAGGCGCGCCGGCAGGTTTCAGATCCTCGAATCGTCAAGCGTGACCTGCTAGAACAATAGCTATCGTTTACATTGCTCTTGCCGCTCAGGTACAAGGTTTATAATCAGATGATACTAGATTCCGTTTTTCATTATGAAAAAATCCTTTGTATAGGTGTGAATATGCGTTTGTTGGTAATGTAAGCAGACGCTGATATGGGGTTTTTGCTGATGGGAACCGCTAATTACTTCGTGTGTAGGTACCTATACTTATATCTTTATTATATAAAATTTAATATGCTTGTTTTATTTCAATGTTGTCTGTATCGGCCGGGTGTTAGCTTAACTAAATGCACTAAGTTGCCTACTTCAGGAAAAGACGCAAAGTAAACGTCTCCTTTCTGATTTTATGAATAGCCTGAGAATAAATTTAAAGTTTGTATTAAAAAGAAATTAATGGCTAAAGCTCATTATTCGGTAACATATTACCAATTTTGTATTAACACAGTTTTTTTTAAGTAACTGCGGATTTTATTGCCGGTTTTTCTATGCAGAAATTCAGTGGTAGTTTCAGTGTTAATAATGATTAAAATTTCAATTTGTAAGATGACGATTTGATGGTGCTTTTGAAGAGCCTATTTGAATAAAATTATTTTTGATTTGATTCGATTTATTTTTCTATACTACGAGTACCTATAACATTCTTCCTGTAAGTATCCTTTCTGTTATCATTATTAATTAAATGCTTAATCACCACAGATTTTAACAATATTCTGTGATGTGAAACCATTCATCAACAATTACTTAATAATTTACCTACATATTTAAATAATCTCTTATTGATTTGTTTTTGAGCTTCGAAACTCATCTATACATATAATAAAATGGTAGGAAAGTCAAAACTGTACATTGAATATTTTTTTAAAAGAATACTTGGGGTGTGATCCCAAAAATATAGTTTTTAGAATTTTTGTCTGTTTGTCTGTTTGTCTGTATATATGTCCGGGATAAACTCAAAAAGTACTGCATGGATTTACTTCAAATTTGGCACGAATATTATTAAGAAGTCGGGTCAGAACATAGGCTACATATTATCACGCTATCACCTACGGGGAACGAGCAGTGAACGCACGCAGACGACGTCGCGGGCAGCAGCTAGTTCACTAATAAAGTCACAAAGAGTGGTAAACACCATTTTTATACGCTATTCTCATTTTATTGAAGTGAAACTTCTTAATAGGTGCATGAGGGGTAAAATTTGAGCGGCCGGTGACGCGGCAGCGTCATGACGTTCAGTAGGTATTTGGATGGGTGACCGCTTGGGAACACCGCGTAAGGTTAATGTATGGTGACCTTAAATTAACAAAAAATAATTTGCCAGCGCGATTTAATCTACTACTAGCGCCATCTAGTCTTAGGTGTGGTAAACCTCGAACAAAAAACAAAAAACTTAAATAATTGTAAGTTGCAGCGTTTAGGATTAGTTTTTTTTTTATTGACTTTGCCAAAGAAGTTTCACTTCTGACATGTGTACTTTGTACGCACGCAATTTTTTTCTTCTTCCTTAAATGCTTGTAGGAGACAGTATGGGTGCGTAATATACATACTTATGACGTGTGTCAGAAGATACTGGTCAGTCTATTGCTAAGCAAATCTGCTTATTCAATCGTATCTTAATGACGTAAAATTGACGTTTCATATGTAATTTTTTTGTAAAAGTTTTGAGACTCCCTATTATGGACTCCATAAAGCGCCTGCACGAATTGTCGACATTTTAATGTCGGATAAGCGATATTTTGCAATTTTTTTTTTAGGTCGAAAATGTTTTTTATTATCATATCAAAATTTTCGACCCAGCGGGATTCGAACCCGCACCTTCCCGACAATCCGTGTCCGATGCTCTAGCCGTTAAGCTATGGGCCTATACCCCGCGGAATCGAAAATCTTGATATGATTTTATTCGGTTTTAAGCAACCGTGGTGCCATCTATAGCGAGTCCTAGTCCAATTCTCATTAGAAGCATTTTTGAAAACTAACACTTGATTTATGGTGATATAAAATTGAAGTATTTTATTTTAAAAAGTTTCAATTCACTATCAAACATCGTTGTATAAACAAGTAAACCCTTAAATTAATAATCTTGTAGATCAAAAACCTATATCACTATCGAAAAATTAATAAGCACCTTATTACATACTCTTTTCCATCTATAGGTACTAATACTAGCAGCGAAACCCGGCGTTGCTCGGGTTAAAATACATTGCACTGCGACCAAACTCCCTTACTACCACCTGGAGACCAAGGGGTATTTACCACCCCAACGGGAAGTTGATTCAGGTTGGTAGTGATACCGTGATAGAGAAATTTGTGTATTTACGTACTAACAAAGCATATTTAGATTTAGATTATAAAGCTAAAGTTTGTTTGTTTGTTGATCCGATTTGAAAAATTCTTTCATTGTTAGATTCATCCATTTATCGAGGAAGGCTATAGGCTATTAAGCTTTTGGGGGCGGAAGGAACATGGATGTTAAGTTCTTCATCCACCACCGCAAAGGGAGGATCCTCCAACCAGACAGGTGTTGTGTCTGGTAGGGCTACTGCCCCGACAGTTGTTGTCGGGTTCTTGTATATATAGTTCATTCGCTTTAAAAACTTCGATAGCGTGATTTAGAATCGTAATTTCGTATGTGGCTCGATAGATGTCGCCACAAGCTATTGTATAGCTTCTATCGCGGGCCTTGAGCGCTGGGACCGAATCCAGAAATTCCGTAACGAAAAAACCTCACGCTCCCCACTCCGACGGGCACGGAGGTGTGGCTTGAAGGCCGTGCATCGTCTAACGTCGTTTCAGTTTGGCAGTCTTCGACACAGGGGCGTAGCTACCGCCGTATCAGCCGTATCAATGATACGGGGCCCCCAGGCTACAGGGGCCCCTAACGTGTGTAAGCAAAAATTAGTAAAATGTTATCCACGATGTAATTTAATCTCGTGCTTCCCGGGAAAAAACATATACATAAGCAGCTGTTTATGAGAAAGTATATAGGTGTATAGGTATTTATGTACACCAGTGAATAGCTGTACTTGTAAAATTTTCATTTGAATAATGTGTTTTGAATATGAATGAACAAAGTGCATTTATTATTAACTAGCTGCTGCCCGCGACGTCGTCTGCGCGCGTTCACTGCTCGTTCCCCGTAGGTGATAGCGTGATAATATGTAGCCTATGTTCTGACCCGACTTCTTAATAATATTCGTGCCAAATTTGAAGTAAATCCATGCAGTACTTTCTGAGTTTATCCCGGACATACATACAGACAAACAGACAAACAGACAAAAATTCTAAAAACTATATTTTTGGCTTCGGTATCGATTGTAGATCACACCCCAAGTATTCTTTTAAAAAAATATTCAATGTACAGTTTTGACTTTCCTACCATTTTATTATATGTATAGATGAAGAAAGTCACGAAAAAATAGATAAATATTCCTGAATAACCAACAGCTACTGTAAGATAATAAAACCCACATGTATTGTAAAATAATAAAAATATTTTAAACAATATTAACTTTTTATTTATTTAATAAAAGAAAAAAATTTGTTTTCTTATCGCATCACCACCAAGTCACCACGCTCAAAAAGTGTAACTTGAATTAATCTATACATATAATAAAATGGTAGAAAAGTCAAAACTGTACATTGAATATTTTTTTAAAAGAATACTTGGGGTGTGATCTACAATCGATACCGAAGCCAAAAATATAGTTTTTAGAATTTTTGTCTGTTTGTCTGTTTGTCTGTTTGTCTGTTTGTCTGTATGTATGTCCGGGATAAACTCAAAAAGTACTGCATGGATTTACTTCAAATTTGGCACGAATATTGTTAAGAAGTCGGGTCAGAACATAGGCTATATATTATCACGCTATCACCTACGGGGAACGAGCAGTGAACCTTTATTTCTTAAAATGTATGTCCGGGATAAACTCAAAAAGTACTGCATGGATTTACTTCAAATTTGGCACGAATATTGTTAAGAAGTCGGGTCAGAGCATAGGCTATATATTATCACGCTATCACCTACGGGGAACGAGCAGTGAACCTTTATTTCTTAAAATGTATGTCCGGGATAAACTCAAAAAGTACTGCATGGATTTACTTCAAATTTGGCACGAATATTATTAAGAAGTCGGGTCAGAACATAGGCTACATATTATCACGCTATCACCTACGGGGAACGAGCAGTGAACGCACGCAGACGACGTCGCGGGCAGCAGCTAGTATCAAAGAAAAAGAAATACTGCATAAATAAAATAAATAATAATAATTGCATAAGTTGATACAAAATGCTATGCAATAGCTTATAGCTTTACCGCGGCAGTCCCCGAGTGCCACACGTTTTTTTTTTTCAAATTAACGCGTTTGAAACCGTGGAGCACAGCTAGTATTTAATATGAATCAAATTTTTTTATGTTTGTGAAAAAGCCGTGAACGCAGCGCCTACTTGCGTTTTTTAATTACGTACTTTAAAAAATTATATAGGTACATTTAAAAATGACTAATTTAATTTAGTATTCATAATATTATGCAAATGATTTTTAAAAGTTGTTCATATTTATTTTGTAGTACGAAACACTATAGTTATTCTAACTAGAATTGGAGATTGACATTAACTATGTAAATAATTATATTATCACAATCACACAAGTTTGTGGTGTTGGTGATAGCAAATTCTAAAAAACTAATACACATAATACCGAAAAATAACCAAATAAGCCTACGTTCTTATTAAAAAAAAATAAAAAATAGACACATGTTTATTTAGCTCAATTTAGAAATAATAAATAATACTATTAAAATAGAATTAAAATACCTAATAATTTAAGCATTATCTCAGCTAGCTATCTACCTAAAAGCTTCTGTCGCGCAGCTGACTTTTTGACATCTGACATTGACAGTGAAGTATTATATTGTTGAAGATGGTTGAACGATTTAATATCAACTTTCTTCGTTATTAGCTTACAAAATAAACAATGATCTAATATCTCTTGTTTCCATATTGTTACACGCGTCAAGTGTTACATATATTTTTATTATAAAATGGGTGACAGTAGCGATTCGGAGGAGTTTTACGACGCTGAAGAGTTCACACCCGTAAAGGGATCAAAGTGAGTACTGTTTAGCTGTAATTACCTTGCAATATGTTTCAGGGATCATTTTTTAGTATAATGACTAAGTGCATGTCAAGAATTTTCCACCTGGTATTTTTCTTTAACATTTCGTGTTGTTTATGTAATGTTTTGAACCAAAAAAACCAGTTTGGCTTGACTATTTAGTTCAACAGATGTTTTTGGTAGTTATGTACGTCCTTGGTACAATCGGCAGGTGATTACCTACACAAATTGTTGTTACTGGCGCGAGAGTGATTAGTATTAAGGATCTCTTGTTATTTTATAGTTGATACATAAAGAGTTGGACTCTGGAGTTACATTGTTGTGTTTTCAATAACTTAAAGTAAACTCTTGGCGAAAATGTCGAAATCGGTTTTGTTATTGTGTTTGCCTATTAAGTAAGTACTTCAGTTTCTTGTATTGAGAAAATAAATAATAATCTCAACTTTGGATTCTTACAATACTAAAAAAACTCATATTTCATTTATTTACCAGTCATAAAAATCCTATTAGTTTTTAGTTGTAAATTTATAAATATACAAATTAATTTCTTTGAGATTAAATTAAATATCTTGTTATGATATTTTAAAATATTAGGTAGGTATATTTCTTATATGTAGATTTTATACTGTACACTTTTTGAATTTCTAATTAGATAATAATCTGCAAACATATTTATATGGAAAAAAACTTTTTAAAGATTAAAAAATGTGTATATTTTATTACGATAATTATTATTATTGTTATTTTATTGTTTATTTGGTTGTTCAACAATGTTGTACAATAAACATAAACAATTACAACACAGTAAAACTTGAAACTAAGTGTCACTAATGCTTATAGTAAAACATAACATGCAATACTTTAAAATAAACAACACAGTGTCATTGTAATAGAATTTAAGTTAAAAAAAAAAAAATGAAATGAAACTTTTATTTGACTTGAATTTTATTTTAATTACTTAATGTACTTGGTACTCGTGACTCAACTTCCGACTTTTATGAAGAATTAATGAGAGACAAATGTCCTCACATATTCCAGTTACCATTTTTAACTTACAATATACTTGAAATTAATAAGTGTATTTGTAATCTACACTAATATAATATTATAAGGAGGAAAGATTTTTTTGTTTTTTTGTTTGTTTGTATTGAATAGGCTCCAAAAGTACTGGACCGATTTTAATGATTTTTTCACTAATAGAAAGCTACATTATTAGGAAGTAACATAGGCTATATTTTACCTGAGCGAAGCCGGGGTGTGCTGCTAGTAATAGTAATAAAGGTAGTATTTGTAATAATAAATAATACTAATTAATAAGTGTATTTGTAATAATAATAATAAACAAAAATATGTTTCTTCATCCATCATCATCACATTTTCAAAGCCTATATGCTAAGCATATTTATAATAAACAGGAAAATTGTATTTATATTCCAGAGTAATAAAACACAATTAATATGTAGAAGATATAAAGTATTACATCATAATATTATGCATTATTTAACAGAGCCAATATTTTGGATTGATTTTAACTGAGTTAGGGCACAGCGGGAAATATCCTGCTGAAAATATGGAGCAGCCCAACTGGAGTAGTACCTCGACCTTACAGAAGACCACAGCTAAATAATACTGTTTTCAAGCAGTGTTGTGTTCCTGTTGGTGAGTAAGGTGACCAGAGCTTCTGGGGGGAATTGGGGATAGGGTCGGCAACGCGTTTGCCGCGCGCGGTTCCGTTTTTACCCTTTGGGTACAAAACCCTAAAAACTTGATTTTAATAAAGATATTTTTTTTGAGATAATAGTAGTTCCTTTTCAATAAAGGCTAGGTGACTAAGTAATGTAACTCTATAGTCAATATTATTTGAATCTATCTAGTGCTTACCACGTCTATCAATTTGTATGTGTGTGTTCATTGTTTAACTAAAACTAATTGTTACTTCTCTTGTTTACAGGAGATCATCAATATGTAAAAATATAAACATTTCGGACATTTCAAATGAAGAAAAGGATAAAACACAAAACAAAAGCAACGATACACAGTTCAACAACACCGATGTGGCCACCAGTACTCCATCTTTAGAGAACACAGCTTTACAAGATGATAGGAATAGTATAAAAAATGTTTGTATAAACTGCATTATTATTTCGACTGCGCGATGTAAAAGTTTCCTTTCTGAGTTATAATATAATATTTGCATCTATAATAAAATCCTACAAACGATTTTGCAATTGTCTCAACATAAATTTAAATCAAGTATTTATCAAAAAGTAACTAATAGCTTATTATTTGGTGCATTATAAAGATGTGTGGACTTAGTGACGCTGTATTACATCCAAGATATTACTAATTTTGTACTAAAACAAAATTTATTTATTATTTTTAAAAGATGACTGCGGAATTTCTCGCCCATTCTTCTCTGCAGAACCTGCATTCTGAATCGGTGGTAGCTTCACTTTTAAAAATAATAATCACTTTAAAATTTTAATTTGTAAAGTTCGAAAGTGCATTGGACGCATATTTCAATAAAGTTATTTTTGTTTTTTTTTTTTGTTGTGTTAAAGAAAAAACTTAAAAATTAAACTTTGCTGTAACTGTTTTTATTGTTAGGTATATGAAAAAAGAGAAGTTAAAAAAGTTTTTAGTTTGGCAAAACGAATTTGTAGATGAGTATGTCAGTGAATATTCATTGCATTTTATTTTTAGGGGGCATCCATTAAGAACGTGAGGTGTTTAGGGGAGGGGAGAGGGTCGAGCGAAATCTCACTCAGTCTCATTTGGGGTAGAGGGTGGTCTCGGCAAAATTCACGTTTTTTTATAATTAATTAATTCAAAACTCGCAAAAATTCTCTCACGTAGTTAATGTGACACGTGTGTCACGTGACACATTAATTACGTGATTAATTACGTGTGTGTCACGTGATTGGATGCCCAGCTAGAAATTACTGTCGACAGCAAATATGGTAACATAAAAAAACAAGAATAACAATAATTGTGTTTGATAGCAAACGAAAAAAACCGACTTCAATTACGTCGACAAGTAATAAATACAACGTAAGTAAACGAAAAAAATTAACAAACACACTAGTTGTCACTACGACTTTCGAAGGTTTCCTTCGATTTCTCTGGGATTCCATCATCAGAACCTTGTTTCCTTATCATGGTACCTAAGTTGGGATATCTCCTTTCCAACAAAAAAAAGAATTATCAAAATCGGTTCATAAACTATGATATATTAAAACAATAGATACGTTACCCGCTGTCTATTTTGGCAAGAAAAAACTAAGGTAATTGCCTGAGTTTCACTTAGTTACGCACCATTCAGTGTCGTAGCTAGACGTCCTTTTGTTTAACGCATATTATCATAAAAAGTGTTCACAAAATGCCTTCGTGTGTTTTTAGACGCTGCAGGAATTATACTGGAACTGTTAGGGGAAATAAAAACATTTCATTTCATAAGTAAATACTGTAAATTTATTTATTCTAACCGAAAATGTAACTTTTTATATTTTAATCGGCAGTTGTTATTACGAAGTACATGAGTGAGACATGTAGTGGACTCGTGCGTCAGAGTGAAAGAGAGAACAGCTAATTGTCACTGCTAGGGGAAGTTGGGTGAAATGGAACTAGTCTTCATTCACCTTCACAAAATTATATAAAAACCTGAAATTGTTTGTTTTAAAATCATGTTACTAAATATTCATAAATTCGATGATTCAAAAGTACTTGTAATAGTTTATTTTAATAAAAAACGCTTGAATTTTAATTACTTATCATTTAAAATGTTCATTAATTTAAAAACATGTTTCAATTAAGATTACCTAAAGACGCATCGTACGACACAGTACCTCCGTGGTGATGTGGAAAGCTGTGTTATTTACTATTTTAACTCATGTAAGTCGATAAGACCCTGAGTAGTTAAGTGTGTGTTAATTTCGTAATATCCATCTATACTAATATTATAAAGAGGTAAAGTTTATAACTTTGTTTCTATGTAGGGGGTAATCTTCGCAAATACTGATCCGATTATGAAAATTCTTTCACTAATGAGGATCCGTAACGTTTTTAGTTGAGAATGCAGATTTATAGAACTAAGAAATCCTTAACATACAGTGCAAAAATTTTTGTTCTATGCAAAAATTTTTGTTCTATGACAAAAATTGACGAAGTTATGATCAAATTACTAGCGGAGTTTACTAACCGGCCGGCGCGGAAGGCTGTGACGTCACTCCGACGTTCCATGCCAGTTAGCCCATAGTAGCGACAAGATGCGATGATGTTTTCTTTTAAACTATGTGTCCTACAAAAAATTTGTAAGGACATAATTTGTAGCAAATTGCTTTGCCTACAAATATGTTCATATAACTTTGCCGAAATTTAAAAATTAAAGAAGTTATAAGCAAAAAAGTGACAAATTTTTTATAGAAATTTTCTTTATTGCTCTATAACTTTTTTTTTATACATTTCACAAAAAAATACCTCAGACCTGTCTTGTAGATGGTTTTTTGAGGAAAATTTTTCTCTACAATTTTTTGAATTTCATTAATTTCAAACGCTGTTACAGCGCTCCAAAGGTGACCGGGTTCGTCAATGGTCATGAGAATTCGGTCAAAACGAAATGTTTAACTTAGTTTTATGATCCGGAGTGAGTTTTATGAGTCGGAGTGATGCCACACGCATCCCGCATACACTGATCCCGCTTACATGACGACGCGTTGGCGCAGCGGTCACAGCACTAGCTGTTGCGCTAGCAGTCACGGGTTCGATCCGCGCACATGACAAAAATTTGTATTGGCCATACAGATGTTTGTCATGGTCTGGGCGTTTGTGGTTGTGTATTGTGTGTGTTTCCGGACCCCGACAAAGGAGAAAATCCTACTGGGGGCCGTTGAGTGTGAAACGTTTATTATTTATTATTATTATTACTGACGTAGCGGCAGGAACGGCATAATGTTTATAACTTAATATCTTCGTAAGTAATGGTCCGATTTGGATAATTCAAAAAGAAATATCTTTCTTATATCATAGAGAATAACGTGGATACTAGTTTTATTGAATTTGCTATAACTTTATTGATCCTCATTATACATATTATGTGTAGAAGAGTACTTTTGAGTCTCAACCAGTTTCGGAAATACTAATGTTTTCCAAAAATGCGTTGACTTCTCTTAATCTTCTTCGAATGTATCTACTTAGGTAATCAAATATCTCATAAATCATATTTTTTTAACGTGGTATTCCCAGTAGGCCTACTCCACAGACAGCTTATGCTAATGAATAAGTAAAGTTGTAGGCAGGGATTTAACAAAAAAAATTTAAGAATATATCTCTATATATATAAAAATGAATCGCTGAATGTGTTGCTAAGCGCAAATCTCGAGAGCGGCTGAACCGATTTTGCTAATCCTTTTTTTATAATATTCCTTGAAGTACGAGGATGGTTATTACGGAGAGAAAAATTTAAAAAATTCTCTGAAAAACTCTAAAAACAACAATTTTCTATATTCCCATACAAAAGATTAGTTATAATACTTAAAAGTCAATTTGAACTTTAATACCATAGCATAAGGTTTAAGTGTTAGTGGAGGATTCCGGGAAGGATAAGTATTAAAAAAAAATTAAATAATCTACTGTTAGGTGGTACGAAGTTCGCCGGGTTAGCTAGTTTACAATAAAAAAAGGATCATAAAACTAAGTTAAACATTTCGTTTTGACCGAATTCTCATGACCATTGACGAACCCGATCAACTTTGGAGCGCTGTAACAGCGTTTTAAATGAATGAAATTCAAAAAATCGTAGAGAAAAATTTTCCTCAAAAAACCATCTACAAGATTGGTCTGAGGTATTTTTTTGTGAAATGTATAAAAAAAAAAGTTATAGAGCAATAAAGAAAATTTCTATAAAAATTTTCTCACTTTTTTGCTTATAACTTCTTTAATTTTTAAATTTCGGCGGAGTTATATGAACATATTTGTAGGCAAAGTAATTTGCTACAAATTATGTCCTTACAAATTTTTTGTACGACACATAGTTTAAAAGAAAACATCATCGCATCTTGTCGCTACTATGGGCTAACTGGCATGGAACGTCGGAGTGACGTCACACGCATCCCGCGTACACTGACGTAGCGGCAGGAACGGCATAATGTTTATAACTTAATATCTTCGTAAGTAATGGTCCGATTTGGATAATTCAAAAAGAAATATCATTCTTATGTCATAGAGAATAACGTGGATACTAGTTCTATTGAATTTGCTAGAACTTTACTGATCCTCATTGAAAGCTACACTATTCAAGAGTGACTATGCTATATTTTATTGTAATTGAACAAAAAATTCAATAAATAAGAAAAAGACAAATTAAAATAAAAATTGGTAATGGCACTTTTTTTTCGTGAGTGTACATGCGCAAAAGTTCGCAGAGCCTATGTTCAGTCTCGCCAAGATTCGTCGCGCGTACTATAACACTAATAAATTTGAAAAAGAAAAAAATTGTTTTTTTTTTACCTAATCTATAAATAAATTAATAAATTTATTAGTCTATTTTGAATTAAACTCGATTGTTCACTTTTGCCCAACCTCCTCTCGTTACGTGATTGGCTGCTGATGATACTCGACCGGTGTAACTAAGATCCTATATTCATCTCTTTCTAATAACAGATAAGGCGTATGTTGACACCTATGTTCTTTTTCATTCTCCGCTTACGAAGTAAAAAGTATTCTCTGTCCTTTTAAAATATTATTAGGTAATTTTTAATGCAATGATGTTGGCGTATGCCGCGTCTATTAGTATAATAGGTCGTTGTTCATAAACGACGAAGTTATCCCCGAATATACATAAAAAAAACAAAAAATATATATACGGTCGAATTGAGTAACCTCCTCCTTTTTTTGAAGTCGGTTAAAAATTTAGTATGCTTGAAAGAATTGTCAAAATCGGTTCATAAACGACGAAGTTATCCCCGAATATACATAAAAAAAAACAAAAAAAATATATACGGTCGAATTGAGTAACCTCCTCCTTTTTTTGAAGTCGGTTAAAAATTTAGTATGCTTGATTGTTTTTTTTTATTGGGCATTGGCCTCTTTTTCCAAGTAAAAAGGTCAGAGCTTAAATCATCACACAGCTCCACATCAGATAGAAATATCTTCAATTTGTCTTAATAATTTTAGTAATTTGGATTTTATTTACTGATTTAAAAAAATAAAAGAGATTGTCAATTTGATTGTATTTTTTTAATACTTAAGGTCGTACAAGGTCGTAGACGGTTTCAAGAGCTACGCCGATGTATGCAGACTGAAGAGGAAGATGAGCCCGACCCTGGAGCGCCTGTTTCAGCGCCTATGGAACACCCCTTCAAGTAAGAAGTATATTTTATATTAAGTAGTTTTGTGGCTAAATACAAAAAAAAAACAGTAATTTTTTTCTGTGGCTGTGCATGGGGGTGGGTGTTGGTTCCGACACTCATGTACGGAAGTGAAAGTTGGGTATGGCAGAAACATGAAAGCAGAATAAATGCAGTTGAGATGAGAGTGTTAAGAAGTATGATAGGAGTTAAACTGAATGACAGCATAAGAAATAGTGAGATAAGGAAACGTTGTGGTCTGAAACATGATGTAGTGACAAAAATTGAGAAAGGTATGCTGAGATGGTTTGGCCATGTCGAGAGAATGAATGAAGAACGATTGACGAAAAAAATTTGTATACAGCGAGTGTGAATGGAAGTGTTGGAAGGGGTAGGTAGACCTAGACGGACTTTTCAAGACCAGATCAGAGACGTCTTGAAAAAAGGCCAGGTCAAGAGTACCCTAAACCGAAGAGCATGTATGAAAGGAATAATGAAAGTGGACGAAGCGAAACAAGTATGTAAGGATCGTAGCAAGTGGAAAGAAGTGGTCTCTGCTTACCCCTACGGGAAAGAGGCGTGATTTATATGTATGTTTATAATTTTTTTTTCTATTATGACGAAAAACTTTTAAGACTGGAAATTAAAATAAGGACGAATATTTTTAAAGCATATTTTTTTGTGCTTTTTCAATAATGAAAGTATATAAAAAAGGTGTTCATTTTACAATGCAGCATAATCGAGTTTAGTCTGTAGTTGTTTCAAATTGATCCTGAACGATGTTTTCGACTGAAATTTATAAGTCAGGATGGCCGAGCGGTCTAAGGCGCTGCGTTCAGGTCGCAGTCCACTTCTGTGGGCGTGGGTTCGAATCCCACTTCTGACATATGTTTTTGCACCTTATTATTTTTTAAAGAATCGTTTATTATTATTTTGGTTAATTTATTTATATGTTAATTTTAAGGGATATTATATTTAGTGATAAAGTACACTTAAAGTTTTACTTCTGTGAGCGTGGATGGAATGGGATATACTTCTGACATTATGTCATAAAAATTAATTTTTTGTACTGAAAAACTAGTTTACTATCTTTAATTTTAAAATTTTGAATAAATGAATGTGTTATAAAAAGAAATATTATTGATTTTTTTACATATTATTTGCTCGTAATGCAATATAGTGTTTGATTTTTGTTTTTTGTTATTTCAGGATTATATCTCACGATACGATGAGCCTACAGAGTATGACGTCACTCGGTAGAATTGGAAGAATTTTGAGTGGAGCGGCGGACTCACACCGTGAGTACATTATGTTCTATAATTATCATACCTATAAATATAATATATAAATAATAGAGAGGAATGGAAGAGGAAAACATGTTGTGCCGACCCTATATAAATAGGATAAGGGCAGGGAGATGATGATGACCTATAAATATATATAAATATCATATCATACCTTATAGCCTACAGCCAAAATTACTGTTAAAAAAGTAAAGCCTTAAAAGATCCACTATTAATAAATGCTGAATTTTGCTTAAATCGTTTTTATTAGATTAAAAAAAAGTGCGTTCGTACAAAGTAGACATGTCAGAAGTGAAACTTCTTTGGCAAACTAATTGAAAAAAAAAAGCCAACGTCACCCGTTTTTCCAAGGCGGTCACCCACCCAAGTACTGACCGCACCCAACGTTGCCGCGTCACACTTTCTCTCAAATTTTACCCCATCATTTTACTAGAATTTTCACTTAATTAAAAAAAATCTGAGTTGGTTAGTGGTATGTAATTGTCTTTGTTGCAGTTTACTTTTGTACAAATAAGTGAGAAATACGTTCTAGAATGACCTAATAAACTGAATTGTTTAAAATATCGTTATAATATGTATGTTTCCGTAGAAAATATCCGTGATCCAACATTTGCCCCGTCCGCGTCTTCAAGGGAACCTTCCACGATATCGGACGATCCTTTGAGCGTCGACAGAAACCAGACAGTTGGTAAGATGTGTTATGTACTTTTGAAGACTAATGAGAGGGATTTATATTAAACCACGTGTACATACTATTTTTAAGCTATCTACAAACAATTACTTACTTTAAGCTATTAATGACTAGCCCGTTGGCGCAGTTTGTAGTGCCCCTCGCTTCTGCTCCGGGGGTTGTGGGTTCGATTCCCACCCCGAGTCTGGGTGCATACCAGTCGGCTGTTACCTATAACACAAGCATTAAGTTGCATACTTTAGGAACAGACGACCGTGTGTGTGTTGTAGATAAATAAAAAAAGGTTCGAACGAACTGAAGTAGGGCACAGCTGGAAATATCCTGCTCAAAATCTAGAGCCGCCCAACTGAGGCAGTACCTCGACCTTACAGAAGACCACAGATAAATAATACTGCTTTCAACCAGTGTTGTGTTCCTACGTGAGTAAGGTAACCAGAGCTCTTGGAGCGAATTGAGGATAGGGTCGGCAACGCGTATGCGATGCTTCTAGTGTTACGTCTATATAGGCTACGATAATCGCTTACCATCAGGTGAGCCGTACGCTTGTTTGCCGACATAGTTGTATTAAAAACAAAAAAAAATAATGTTCAATTGCTGTTACTAACTTTCTTTAAGGAGAGGGGGGCTTCTGTAGGTCTTATGGGTCACATTCCCTTTTAGAATTTTACTTTATTATCTTTATAAATGAGTTACGCTGGCAAGGTACTTCTTCATAAACCGAAATGAAAACCGTAATTAAAATATTTGAAGGACCGCAGTTAGCAGCCGAACACCATAATTATATTTGTATATATGATATTTTAAAATCACTTGTAATTCTATCATATTGATTATGATTATATACATGAGTTATTCTATTTGACTGACTTTTGTACATAGCTTAAAAATAGTATGTATATTTATGTGGTTTGTTTTTTTTAATTGTTTGCACCCTGTGCTCTATTTTTTTTTTAAATTAAATAAATTACTACTTAAATGTCATTATGATATTTTGAAATTCCAAAAATTGCTGCATATTCTAAATTTAAAATTTTGGTAGGTCAACGACCTAAACAAATCTTAAATTTTTTAAAGTCATTTAGACTTAGTTCTATGATGTGACTAATTTTCAAGGGCAACTAATACTGCTATTTTTTTTTTGGCTTCGTCCGTATGGGGATAGCGCTGTTCTTTGGAATTATTCTAGTTATTCTCATAAAATGTTTTACAATACAAATTAAAAAAGGAATAATTTAGTGATTTTTAAATAAATAAATTAAATATATTATAATATATTATAATTACTACAAAGTAACAAGTATAAACTTGTGTTGTTTATTGAAAATGTTTCTATCTTGATGTTGTTTAGATGATAATCTGTGCTATATGATCCTGATTGGCTTTAATATTACTTGTATTTAAATAGGCCTACTTTTTATGGAAAACGTATGGGTTCCCAAATTGTGTTTTACAACTTTTTTCCAGAGTGCGTGTTCCCAGTTGCTTATTAAAACGCTTGGTTTGCGTAACTGATCGTAAAAGAAATGGCGGGAAAACATGGCGCCATAGATTGTCTAACCATGTTATGCGAACGGAAAAGCACTCACTCTCGACAAAGTAATAAGGAAGTGTTCGTCCTGAGCGGCAGTTTATTCAAAATTCAGACTAAATATTTTACTACTTAAGTAGTCATACTTATCCCTGTCCGGAGTTAAGAAGTAAAAGAAAAAAAAAATGGGGTTCTGTATAATACAAGTTGATAAGCGTTTATTCCACCGATAAACTGTCACACGGTTTGGCGGGTTAAGAAATTGTATTGAAAATTAGTATTGTATAAAGTATTTGGTTCAAATAAAGAATTTATTATTTATTTATTTTATTAAAACAAATCGTGTCAACTTTCAACAATACCTCTCACCACAACATTTGAAAGTGAACTCTTTTGTGTTAGGCTATTGTTTTTTTTTAAATAAAGACAAACTTTAAATATAGTACTACAGGCAAATAACGCCCGCTTAACTTTAAACTATTATTTTTTTTATTAATACAAATAAAATTAATAAAATAGTGCGATAACAAATAAACCATTCTTTTCTGAACCGAAACATATTGATTGAAAATACAATTCTTTAAAATTTTCGTACTTATGACATCTTTTTAAAAACTATGTCTTTGGGCGTTATTAAAAATACCATGTTTAATAACGCCCGTTAATTTAAATGTCATCCTAGACGTAGAAAACATATTCCTGGAGGATAAATGTATAATAATACACATCAGTCACATCCAATATTTTTATTAGAAATGGAAAATATAGAAGAAATCAAAATTTAACACAAAAATTATCAAATTTCCTAACGTAGTAAAATTACTGTTAAACTGCTCTTTATAATCATTTTAACAAAACTTTTTCGGTCATATATCAACACCTTTTAATTGTTATGCATCAAATAACAATTAAAATGTTTTTCTGTCTAAAAAAATAACATAAATATTACCCTACATTGGGCGTTATTAAACAGAAAAGGGCAATTACGCCCTGAGGTAGGTGAATAACGCCTGTTCGTGGTAACAACAACGAAAGGTACATAAGTAAGTACATAATATCTCTCACAAAAAAGGTAAGCCTCTTTTCTAATGAATTTTGGTGTGAGAAGTACTCCGATGGTTGCAAATCGTTTTATTCTTCAGCCAAATCATATTCGATAGTATTAATTTATTTATCTGTGAAAACAGGTTTTCGTCCCAAACTTTTATCCACGACTCTCCTCCTCTTTTTCTTTTATCCATAGAACTCAGTGGCGCCATTACAAATCCTAAACAAAAGATGAAAATTTATCAACTGCTTAAATACATAGAACTGGGTCAATAACGCCCATGAAGGGTAATATCGCCCAACGGTTATTTGAAAAGGCGTTATTAGCCGAGTCGGCGTTATTGTCCTTTTTTATGCATTTTCACTAAATTATGTACCTTACCTAAAAAATAATAGTGCCACATTAAGAACAGTCACTTACAACACGACGCATAACATAAATATAATAAAAGAAATATTAGGAAATAATTAAAAACTTACAATTTCGTCCGAGCAGTTTTTATAACAGCAACGTCCGTGAGCGATACCCACAAAGCGCGGCCTGATATTGGCAAGATAGCAGCTCGAGAAACTCACTTTTGGGCTAGACGCATTCCTATTGGTGTTAACTATGTGTACGTGCGCTGTGATGCTGCTCATTCGAATTAAAGTACGTTTTCTGGGTTCTGGGCGTTATTTGGCAGCGGGCGTTAATTGCCATACCTACTATAATATTCTCGAGTATTACAATAGCAAGCCCAGCTTGATGGGAATTAAATTAGTTCCAAGCCATAGAGAAGCATTAAAAAATTTGTTCATACAATTTTAATTTTAAGATGACCAGTTACAAATATTATTTCCTAGTATGGGATATGTATGACTTAAGACAATTCGTATACTATACGCTGTCACTCAGGACGCACACTAATATATTATGGATCGTTCAATTTGGCCCGCCTTACTATGTGTGCATGTTCTAGTGCATATAAAAAATTGATTCTTGTGCCATTAACAGCCTAGACGTAATCCAAGTAACACGCGTTCGTGTTGTTTTTCCATGCCTGTGTTTTCAATAAAAATAAAACATTAATTTTAATTAAGAGATGTGCATTATTTTTATATTTAGAAAAACAAGAAGAATTTCATGTCTGAATTTTTTCTTGCTTTAAGAAACAAAATTGACCGCAATTGATTACTTATCGTTTCAAACATGTAGGCTGTAGCTGTTGTATTCACAAATACGCGCAAAATCACGCGTCAAGATATTATAAAGGTTTTAAATACCTTTATATGTATACATTTATACAGTATACAACGTGCTATGAAACTGGCGTCCTTCCATTTATCTGTGATATTAGAATCGATATTATAACCTAAATATGCAATTTACTTGCCCTAACGCCTTAATAAAAATAATATAATTAATTTTTAAATAATTATTATTTATAAAAAGATTACCGACGTGTGTACGCAGGGCCGGACCGAGAGGTCAGGGGTCCCTGGGCTTATACTAATTAGGGGCCCACCCCACCAAATTTGACCACGATCGAAATAAATGTGTAATGGCAGCCGAACATTTTAACTGTCAGTTCGAAGTAATATGTAAGAATAAAGAATTTAATAACATTATTATTGATTCTTTCGCGTTGTCGTCTATTTCTGAGTTTGAATTGACTTAGCTGGGGGCCCTCTGGGCTGAAGCCCAAAAAGCCATATGGTAAATCCGGCCCTGTGTGTACGTTAGTGTCGTGTCAATTGCCGAGTTACCTGAGTTTTACAGTTTAGTCGGTTTTTATAGCTAATTTTCCCTCTTCTCAACCTTTTTTTACGAATAAGTCGATTTTAAAGATACGTAGTAATGAGCTGTGCTTAGAAGTGCTTCAATTTTTCACGTATAATTTGGACTATGTTACGCCTTCATGTATCTCTATATGGCCCTAAACGGAAGGACGTCAGTTTAATAATATGTTGTATGGGCGTTTACTAGGAGTTTGAGAGCTAACTGCGGTCATTCGAGTGAGGGGTCTTGTAGGTGTTTAGATCACGTTCAATGTGAAAAGAAAATTTCTAGCCCTTTTTTAATTTAACTTGCATGATCATCCTTTCATTGTAAATTATAGCCGTGGTTACGCGCTTATTGGAATGTAATCGTAAACGTATATCACCTACAAGACCTCCGATCGAACCGTTGAGTGTGAAGCTAAAATATATTTGAAGGACCGCAGTTAGCAATCAAACACCATGTATACATATATGTGACGTATATACGGTATATGTGTATACATATGGCTAAGTATGAAGTCGATCAGCTCTAGCGATGGAGCCGGACGTGATCGCCAGTACGAAGGCGAACAGCCTCAAGCAGAACCGCGGCGGTTCCATAGTGTCGGTCAGCGGGGAGCCGCGCCCCGTCGCTCCGCCTAGAAGGAAGAAGAGAAGTTAGCACTGTTATATGGGCTCTTATATCTTAAACTAAGGAAGTTTTATATTTTTAGAAGTTTGAATAACTGTGTAGTGCCCAAAGTTACAGTTGTGATTAGACGCTGCGCATTTTTATTAAAAAGTTGACGAAAAATTCAGCATTTTTGTATTCGTTAGGTGTGTATAATCACCTTATGGCAAAAAAATATCATTTCATTTCCAAATTTTCAAATAAATAATTCATTTGTTCACGTAAAAACGTTATTAGGCAAAATGAAATGAAAATATTTGTTTCGATGATGATACAGACCTAACGAATGTAAAAAGTTTACAAATTACATTTACAGTCAAAAGAAAATTTACATTTACAATTCACAACAAAACAAGTAGCACAGCGTCTACTCAACAGAGTGATATAAGATAGAGTTATATAATGATTGATTGACGATGTATTGCAAATCCACGTTATGATCACGGCTCTTATAGCTATTTAGAGTAATTTTGTTAGCTAGCTATCTTGTAATTAAAACGATAGTTTCTGATTTATTGCAAACTAGCCGACATGTGCCCACTTCGTTGGGTGTTAATTATTATTTTTGTGATGCAAATATATAGTAACGTTTTCATCTCACTCGCATTTCTCCGACTTGATTTACATATAATATTATTTTTCACTGAATTTTTATTCAATAACATTAATTTATAGTCTATGTCACTCCAGAATAGTGTAGCTTTCTGTTAGTGAAAGAATTTTCACAAACAAACAAAGTTAGAAACTTTACCTCTTTATAATATTAGTATAGATGAACTCTCTTCTCGTCTTTCTAGTTAGCGCGAACTAGGCATAAATCAAGTAAATTGTATTAAAATTTATTGATAATTGTATGGGATTGCATAATAACTGCTCTTATTATTTCTTTGTTGATATAATATTACCAGATTCAGAAAGAGCCGTGATGGTAACAGTATTGCGGTACAGCTTGTAATTTACGCCGATATTTTTTGTCAAGTATTTTGAATTGTTTAGAAAAGTCGTCGTCAATTTTGATATAACTTTTTCTTAATTTGTACTTTAGCTGAATGAGCGTTGACGAAGTTAGGAAACTGCTAAGAAATTATATATTTGAAAGTATAGTAAATTGTCTTACTTAAGTCTCTTACTTATATTTCTGTAACGACAATGAATGATTCCTTAATCATTACCTAACATCGTCAACGTACAAAAAATCTACCTCGCTTCTTGACGATCAACTGTTTCATGCCAAGTACATCATAAAAAGTTATGTAGTATAAAAAAATTATATGTTTTCTAATAAGTATATTTCCACTATATTTTTACCAATTTTTCCTAAAATGTCTTTTGGACAGAATTTTTATGGCAACAGTTGCTCGCTCAAACTTAGCTAGCTGAGTAGCTATCTAACGGAGTGTTCATAAACGTGGTTCAATTTTAGCTCCCTTTTCTACCCAAGATATGTAGCCCTATTTGTTTACTTTTACCCCGCTATACCCCTCGGATAGAAGTCTTAAATTCCTTACTTGCATGTCTGTTGTCTTAAGTGTATGATGAATCAGCTTGAGTATGACTTCTCTTCTTCTCTGTTCCTTCCCGCAGCTTAATGATACCAATAAATTCAACTCTTGACAAAAATTTATGTAATTATAAGCAATATTTCACCTATCTCTCTCCACTAACCCTAATGAGCCACACAGTTTATGAATGCTCCTTTACGCTGCTTGAATTCACTTTTAAGATTTTATCTGTGGCACAAAAATATTTATCTGAAAAGTAATGTCTACATTTGCGAACTAATGGCCAAACTCTCCTCAAGTTAAATATAACACTTTTATATAATTGGCTAAGTCTACCAAAAGCTTGAAAGATGCTATATATCGCAAGTGTGAGAAACGCTTTACAGAACTTTTTACCTTATTGGTTAGACCCTAAACATCCGATTACAGAGTTGTATTTGTTTGTAAAAGACAAGCTCCATGGATCGCAATCGCTGTCGACAACCGATGGCGACAACCTTAGCGTTTCGGAGTCGCACAGGCTTGATGCTTTGATGGTAGAGGTAGGTGTCTTATTCATACTACAAAGGTCGCAAACAAGCGTACGTAGCCTAGGAACGCCTGCAACACCAGAAGCATCGCAAGCGCGTTGCCGATCCTGTCCCCAATCCCAGGAGCTCTGGTCACCTTACTCACCAACAGGAGCAGTACACTGCTTGAAAGCAGTATTATTTAGCTGTGATCTTCTGTAAGGTCGAGATACTACCCCAGTCGGGCTGTTCCATATTTTGAGCAGGATATTTCCTGCTGTGCCCTACCTCAGTTAAAAAAAGTAGGTGTACTTTTTATACTACAAAGGTCACAAACAAACGTACGGTCCATCTGATGGAAAGAAGATACTGTAGCCTATGAACGCCTGCAACACCAGATGCATCGCAAGCGCGTTGCCGACCCTATCCCCAATCCCCCCCAGGAGCTCTGGTCACCTTACTCACCAACAGGAAAACAACACCACTTGAAAGCAGTATTATTTATATCTTCTATAAGGTTCAGATCTAGTACTAAATGTAATATGTGCTCGAAGATCTTGTGATATCACCGGCTTTTATTCTCTCCTATTGGCCATATTGATCTGTCATATCAATGTGTACATTCCAGCCCTTATCTCTCGCATCGAATCAAACAATGGCTCTACCAAGTCCGGCCAGTACGATAGAATCGTTGACCAGGGAGTTCCAGGACTCGTTGGAACTATCACAATCTAAATATGGTAAGTTTATAATTTTTTTCTCGTTGTCAAATATAGTATTATTACACAAGATTTATGGGCAACAAAACTTGACTAAACCACATTGAATTGAGATAATTGATACTAGTTTGTGACCGCTTCTCTTCTGGGCTAAGCATATGTTGGAATAAAAGTTTAATTCACTACAATTTTCCACTGATTCTTGTCTCCCAACGTGCCTCGGAGAGCACGTTAAGCCTTCAGTCTCAGTTGTTATCATAAATACCTGAAAACGATTGTTACTCATATCAGGGAACATATCCGCTAACCCGCAGTGGAGCAGCATGATGGATTAAGCTAAAATCCTTCTCCTACATGGAGAAAGAGGCCTATGCCCAATAGTGGGATGTTGCAGGCTGAATGGGAATGCGTTCCACTGATTGACACATTTCACCAACGTTATTAACCTGACGATAAATAAACGAAGCCGCCGCGCCGGGAAGCTTTCATCTAAAACTCCATCTACACATAACAAAACAATTATTCCCTCTGTGCAAAATTAAATAACTTATTAATTACTATTTGACCTTATATGAAGGTCAGAGATGCCAAACGTCACCCTAGAGGCAATTAGTCCTCCAAAACTTAATTTATAAAAATAGTATTTCCATTTTTTTTTTCATTAGCAGCAGACTTGTCAGCGTTAAGTGTACACGAGTCTCGTTCGAGTGAGCGAGCGAGTACGTCTTCTAGAAGTAGCAATACTGCGACCTCTAGGCCTCACCCTCACCATTCAACGTTGGACATCAAAGAAGCTGTTAAAGGTAAATGATTTTTGAATTAAAACTTCTTTAAGCACGCTCGACTTGTAGAGTAAGCTGGTGAATGCGTGATGAGAGCATTACGAAAATGTGTTATCGGGCGAGGCGAATGGAAATAGAGAGGGAGGCATATGTTAGTGAAAATAGAAAGAGAGAGAGAGTTACATTTTTACGAAGTTTTATTTCAGTCGTCTGGTCTAAAGGTTTTCTTTTTTTAGGTAATTACAATTTTATTTTTTAGGTTAGCAATACAACAGCTTCTAACTAAACAAAATATATACGAAAGACTATATTAAAGTATAAAGTAATAGTAATGTAAATTTTTGTTTATTTTATGGTTATTCATAGAGGAATTGTTTTTTTTTTGTCGTTCACATCGTGATACAGCTCCGCTTTAAAGAAATACTCCGTAGCTTGTTACACGATGTAATTTTCTTTGAGAATGTCTGTATTTAAAATCATAACATGGGTTCATAAGATACGGCTTTATCATTGCTTACTGATCTTATCCAAGTAAGCTTAGTTAGTGGATAGCTATAAAAATGCATTATATTCTGTTGCAGAAAGTTTCGGATTTTTTTAAATTAGTGGTTACTAGAAAGCTGTGACCAAATTTTTTCCTAATTAGGTGACTACGTGGTGCGTCCTCAAGATGAAGAGAGGTCTCGCGGAGGTACGGCAGACGTTGACACGGAGCACGGCCATCGAACACACAGCGAAGGCCGTCCGCCCACTACTGGCACCTCTAGCCTCGGATCTGCTACTAGGTAAGATCTGAGAGTATTAATTACTACTATCGTAAATCCGGCTTGAAGGACCAACTATTATATTATTGGTCCCATAAGCCGGACAGACTTTTGTTATCATCATTTTAGTTTTGTTAAATCAATACCGTTTATTACAAATATAGGATGTACAACTGCTAAATGCGATCCTTCAAATGTCGAATGAGAACAGTGTATGCAGAACTACCTTGTCAGACTAGCTCGTATGTTAAGACAAAATAGAATTTAAAAAATAGCTAGGAATTTTTTTTACGTGGAACCTGATCTATACCACCTAAAGAACCCATTTGAAGGACCGCAGTTAGCAGTCGAACAACCTTTATATGTATATCATTGTCTCTTCAGTATAAACTTGTAAACGCTTTCTATCAATTCCTCGAGTGTTTGATAAATCCCAAGAGCATTTTTCGACCTATAGGCATATTAATAAAACTATGTTTTTATTAACAGACGATCGGAGGGATCCCGCGCGCGACGTCGCTCGGCCGGAGACCCGCCGCAGGGCGACGCACTCGGCGCGCAGCTGTCCGACATCGAGATCCTGGAGCAGGTCACCGTGCTCAACCTCGACACGGGTGAGTAGAGCGGTCCGCGCTCAGTGTGTCGTGTCGTGTGACATCGAGATCCTGGAGCAGGTCACCGTGCTCAACCTCGACACGGGTGAGTAGAGCGGTCCGCGCTCAGTGTGTCGTGTCGTGTGACATCGAGATCCTGGAGCAGGTCACCGTGCTCAACCTCGACACGGGTGAGTAGAGCGGTCCGCGCTCAGTGTATCGTGTCGTGTGACATCGAGATCCTGGAGCAGGTCACCGTGCTCAACCTCGACACGGGTGAGTAGAGCGGTCCGCGCTCAGTGTGTCGTGTCGTGTGACATCGAGATCCTGGAGCAGGTCACCGTGCTCAACCTCGACACGGGTGAGTAGAGCGGTCCGCGCTCAGTGTGTCGTGTCGTGTGACATCGAGATCCTGGAGCAGGTCACCGTGCTCAACCTCGACACGGGTGAGTAGAGCGGTCCGCGCTCAGTGTGTCGTGTCGTGTGACATCGAGATCCTGGAGCAGGTCACCGTGCTCAACCTCGACACGGGTGAGTAGAGCGGTCCGCGCTCAGTGTGTCGTGTCGTGTGACATCGAGATCCTGGAGCAGGTCACCGTGCTCAACCTCGACACGGGTGAGTAGAGCGGTCCGCGCTCAGTGTGTCGTGTCGTGTGACATCGAGATCCTGGAGCAGGTCACCGTGCTCAACCTCGACACGGGTGAGTAGAGCGGTCCGCGCTCAGTGTGTCGTGTCGTGTGACATCGAGATCCTGGAGCAGGTCACCGTGCTCAACCTCGACACGGGTGAGTAGAGCGGTCCGCGCTCAGTGTGTCGTGTCGTGTGACATCGAGATCCTGGAGCAGGTCACCGTGCTCAACCTCGACGCGGGTGAGTAGAGCGGTCCGCGCTCAGTGTGTCGTGTCGTGTGACATCGAGATCCTGGAGCAGGTCACCGTGCTCAACCTCGACACGGGTGAGTAGAGCGGTCCGCGCTCAGTGTGTCGTGTGACATCGAGATCCTGGAGCAGGTCACCGTGCTCAACCTCGACACGGGTGAGTAGAGCGGTCCGCGCTCAGTGTGTCGTGTCGTGTGACATCGAGATACTGGAGCAGGTCACCGTGCTCAACCTCGACACGGGTGAGTAGAGCGGTCCGCGCTCAGTGTGTCGTGTCGTGTGACATCGAGATCCTGGAGCAGGTCACCGTGCTCAACCTCGACACGGGTGAGTAGAGCGGTCCGCGCTCAGTGTGT
Organism: Melitaea athalia; assembly: GCA_905220545.2. Classification (NCBI taxonomy): domain Eukaryota; kingdom Metazoa; phylum Arthropoda; class Insecta; order Lepidoptera; family Nymphalidae; genus Melitaea; species Melitaea athalia. The sequence goes on along the minus strand of HG992185.1, from coordinate 1,853,263 downwards.
CGTGTCGTGTGACATCGAGATCCTGGAGCAGGTCACCGTGCTCAACCTCGACACGGGTGAGTAGAGCGGTCCGCGCTCAGTGTGTCGTGTCGTGTGACATCGAGATCCTGGAGCAGGTCACCGTGCTCAACCTCGACACGGGTGAGTAGAGCAGTCCGCGCTCAGTGTGTCGTGTCGTGTGACATCGAGATCCTGGAGCAGGTCACCGTGCTCAACCTCGACACGGGTGAGTAGAGCGGTCCGCGCTCAGTGTGTCGTGTCGTGTGACATCGAGATCCTGGAGCAGGTCACCGTGCTCAACCTCGACACGGGTGAGTAGAGCGGTCCGCGCTCAGTGTGTCGTGTCGTGTGACATCGAGATCCTGGAGCAGGTCACCGTGCTCAACCTCGACACGGGTGAGTAGAGCGGTCCGCGCTCAGTGTGTCGTGTCGTGTGACATCGAGATCCTGGAGCAGGTCACCGTGCTCAACCTCGACACGGGTGAGTAGAGCGGTCCGCGCTCAGTGTGTCGTGTCGTGTGACATCGAGATCCTGGAGCAGGTCACCGTGCTCAACCTCGACACGGGTGAGTAGAGCGGTCCGCGCTCAGTGTGTCGTGTCGTGTGACATCGAGATCCTGGAGCAGGTCACCGTGCTCAACCTCGACACGGGTGAGTAGAGCGGTCCGCGCTCAGTGTGTCGTGTCGTGTGACATCGAGATCCTGGAGCAGGTCACCGTGCTCAACCTCGATACGGGTGAGTAGAGCGGTCCGTGCTCAGTGTGTCGTGTCGTGTGACATCGAGATCCTGGAGCAGGTCACCGTGCTCAACCTCGACACGGGTGAGTAGAGCGGTCCGCGCTCAGTGTGTCGTGTCGTGTGACATCGAGATCCTGGAGCAGGTCACCGTGCTCAACCTCGACACGGGTGAGTAGAACGGTCCGCGCTCAGTGTGTCGTGTCGTGTGACATCGAGATCCTGGAGCAGGTCACCGTGCTCAACCTCGACACGGGTGAGTAGAGCGGTCCGCGCTCAGTGTGTCGTGTCGTGTGACATCGAGATCCTGGAGCAGGTCACCGTGCTCAACCTCGACACGGGTGAGTAGAGCGGTCCGCGCTCAGTGTGTCGTGTCGTGTGACATCGAGATCCTGGAGCAGGTCACCGTGCTCAACCTCGACACGGGTGAGTAGAGCGGTCCGCGCTCAGTGTGTCGTGTCGTGTGACATCGAGATCCTGGAGCAGGTCACCGTGCTCAACCTCGACACGGGTGAGTAGAGCGGTCCGCGCTCAGTGTGTCGTGTCGTGTGGCATCGAGATCCTGGAGCAGGTCACCGTGCTCAACCTCGACACGGGTGAGTAGAGCGGTCCGCGCTCAGTGTGTCGTGTCGTGTGACATCGAGATCCTGGAGCAGGTCACCGTGCTCAACCTCGACACGGGTGAGTAGAGCGGTCCGCGCTCAGTGTGTCGTGTCGTGTGACATCGAGATCCTGGAGCAGGTCACCGTGCTCAACCTCGACACGGGTGAGTAGAGCGGTCCGCGCTCAGTGTGTCGTGTCGTGTGACATCGAGATCCTGGAGCAGGTCACCGTGCTCAACCTCGACACGGGTGAGTAGAGCGGTCCGCGCTCAGTGTGTCGTGTCGTGTGACATCGAGATCCTGGAGCAGGTCACCGTGCTCAACCTCGACACGGGTGAGTAGAGCGGTCCGCGCTCAGTGTGTCGTGTCGTGTGACATCGAGATCCTGGAGCAGGTCACCGTGCTCAACCTCGACACGGGTGAGTAGAGCGGTCCGCGCTCAGTGTGTCGTGTCGTGTGACATCGAGATCCTGGAGCAGGTCACCGTGCTCAACCTCGACACAGGTGACCAATCTACTTCTATCTGTTCGCGTAACTACCTATTATTAATTTCTAACATAGCTACCTAAAAACTACAAAAACTACCAACCTACTCCCCCCTAAATTCTCTATAACGCGACAGTTATGCAGACGGCCGCAGGGCGCTGAGTCAAGCACTTGTATTCACGAAAACTTGTTTGTGTGAAAAAATTCCGCTTAAAACCACATACAGAAATACGGAATCATTAAATTTTTATTTCATATTTTTCTATTCCAGGCGAACGAATGCCTCTAAGCGTGGCTGAACACAAGCTACCTCAATGCATTAACCCTCTCAGTCTGCACATAATGCGGCTAACATCAGAATACATCGGACGCACCAACGACGATGAACACACGAGGTATTTATTATCTGTGTACATGTGTCAGAGAGATAACACATGCATGATTAGTATCTATGTTGAATGTCAAAACTAATTACATAATCTGTAGTTCAAAGAATTGTCTTGCTAGTTCTAATGAATTGTCTTCTAACAGATATTTACAATTTCAGATCATTGAAGGATATGTTTTCATTGATTTATTTAATTGCACGCTAGGGTAGAGCGTTAATGCATGGTATTTAAATATTAAATTGTAAAAACCTGAAGTTATCCTCCTTTAAAATATTTTTCATTCTAGCAACTCTATGAAACTATAAATTCGTCATAGACTCTATTTTACACCGCCCATTAAATCGGAAAAATCTTGATGCCGTACACTATTATATTTTATACGTAATACTAACTCATTTTGACACTTGTAAAATAGTAATACTATGGTCTGAGATCCGGAATATAACAAAATCTTCCCTCATTTGTTAATTAGATGAAACAATTTTTTATAGGCTGATTTCAATATTGTGAATTTATAAAAACATCCTCTGCCACCATAAGCCTGCTGCAAATAATAATACTTAAAAAAAATTTTTTTTTTCTTCTAAAAAATCTTTTCCCTCTCATACTAATTACATGTAGTAAGCTAAAACCGTCAATATTTTACATTATATACCTGACTGTAGTAGGCAGCCATCTCTATGATTGCTACACTTACCTGCAGCCAGGTCAGTAACCTCAGTCAGAGTAACCTAGAACAAGAAAAGATAAAAAAAATTGTAGCAGGCTTATGGTGGCAGAGGTTGTTTTAATAAATTCACAATATTGAAATAAGCCTATAAAAAATTGTTTCATCTAATTAACAGATGAGGGAAGATTTAGCTTCTCGGATCTTAGAACATAATACTGTAATATAAAGTTGAAGAAGAAAGGGAACACACAGTAGAACTTTGGAAAGTAACTATAAAGTTACTTTATAAGTAATCTAATAAAGATATAATGAAATACATAATTATAGTAAATTCTTAATTTCGATTTTAAAAATTTGTAATAATTTGTAGTTTTAGTTAAACTTTTTATAAACGTTTAGTTAGTTCTATTAAATCCTAATAGATGGCGGTTTGGCATCTAAGTTGCATGGATATCCGGTAGATGGCGCCGTATTTCTATTTCTCTATAAGATTGCGTTTCGGCATCTAAGTTGCTTAGATATGCGGTAGGTGGCGCCGTATATCAAAAGAATTAGTAAAAAAATTGATTCGATCTATTATAATTACTGAGCCACAGCAACGCGTGGCTGGGTCAGCTAGTATTCTATTTATTTGAGCGTATTATTACGACTTTGATCTATTTAGATAAAAAAAACTAGGTACAGAATGGATAAATTATTATAATAAAAATACTTGAGAAAACGTTCAGTGACAGATTTTTTTTTTTACATTATTCGCTACTGTACATAAAACGTTTTGAAATTGTCATCATGTTGTCACAAATAAATTGTTATTTTTTCTTGATTTATGTTAGCTAATTAGCCATAAATACGCGAATTGTACCATACTATCTGTAACTATATTCAGAGCTATGTTGCTAAGTATATCTGGCTTACAATAAATAAATTTAAAAAACAACAACAAAAATGAAACGACCTTCACGAATATTTGCAGTCTGAAGACCAAACCAAAGATATGGAAGCGGGCCTCGTTCAGTCTATCCAGTACTTCCTTCAGCCTTTTGAAACGTTCGCCGTCCACGCCTATACAACCTGCAATATCTACCCTCAGTATAGACACTAGGTTCTATTTTTTATAACTACCCTCTATGCCCGTTGTTATTTTGAAGGTGTTTTATCAAGCTTATTTATTATTATGGAAAGTGTTTTGCTTCTGGTCTATTACGCGTTGCACGCTTTTAATTTTTGTGATTCGGTGCCTGTTTCACCAGTTGTAAATAACGGTATTTGACAGATGACAGTATCCGACAGTAAAAAGTTTTTGATTAATTATTATTTTTTACCGTCGAATTGTACTATCTATATTTTCTGAAATATTTTTATTCTCATATATTAATTTTAAAGTTGTAGTTTATTAATTGAGGAGAAACAGGCCTAGTGACCTATTCTACGCACGCTATTCGCACCACGTGACCGCACACATCGATAGCAGTGAAGTACAGCGGCGTTGACGCGAACGCAAAGTTATGACACTATCGTACTAATCTCTCACCATTGAAGTTGGGCTCCGTTGCATGACCTGTATATAAGACCATGATTTGTATCGTCATCCACAATTGGTGGAACAGGCCCTCGGTGTTGTAAATTTTGTTGTATAGTGTGGTAGTTTTGTATTGTTGTTGTTTCGGCTTGAGTAGTATACAAATATTAAAGACATTATTTCATAAAACTATAGATTAGATTAATTTTTTTTACACACATTTTTTTTATCATTGACGATGTTTGTCACAAGTTCTCAGTGATGTTTTAAAAGTAGTACTAAAAATATCAATTTGTAAAATTACGAATTTATAATATATTTGTTTGCAAATTCGTAAAATAAAAATAATATATATTAATTTCTTGTTATAATAATTTTAGCTAAAATATTTGTATAGCTAAAATTATTGTTTTTAATAGATTTTCATTATGAAAATCTACATAAATTTTAATAAAGTGACCATTGATAAAACGAATTGAAGTAAATGTGTGTAGTGTGATATTTTTAAATTAATTTCGTTCTGCGTTATAAATTGCTTTTATGAAATAATGTAAACGTAGTCATAATTTTATGTGTACGTTTTACAGGGTCAAATCTTTGATGCATTAGTTTAAAAAAAAAATGTTCTTGTATTTTGTGCTACATTTGTTTAGAGTCTAAAATTATTTACTCCGGAAAAAAATATACGAGTACCTATATAATTATATCACAATATTTATATTTATAGTATGTAAATATTTACTGCAGAATTTTGAGAAAGTAGACAGTTTTTGACTTAGAACGATTTATAAAATAAAACAATAAATAAATTCTAGGGAGACCGATGAAGAGAGCGAAAGTGTGTGCGCAGGAGGAGCCGAGGATGAAACTAAAGAGACTAAGAAAGAAGGCACGGACAGACAGACCACAGCCATCAAGAGAAAGACTGAAAAGTAAGTCTAATGTAGATATGTTTTAGAGTACTCGTTTGAAGTAAAACTTTTTTACGCACCCTTGACCCGGGGAGTAAGCTGGTGAATGCGTGACGAGAGCTTTACGAAAAGTGTGATCGGTCGAGGCGAATGGAAGTTGAGAGGGAGATATAAGTTAGATGGAGCTAAAGAAGTTTTACTTCAGTCGTGTGGTCTAAAGCACACTCGTTTTTTGAAGTTAAACTTCTTTAGAATCGTTGTGATTTCAAACCGGATGCAACGGCAAAACAACAGGGAAGGACGGGCTGCGCTGCAAGTCGCTGATTTTAAATTAGTTTGCCATAGAAGTTTCACTTCTATCGTGTGTGAATCGCACACACACCTTTTTTTTAATTAAGAATGGATAAGAAATTTTTTTGTTTTTTTTTTCTCTTCATTTTTCCTTAGTTAAGTGAATTGACGAATTTTTTTTTCAAAACATTTGAAATAAGTACTCCTGTAACACAATATATTTTAAAAATATAAGTTTTTCGAAATGTTGTATTCATATAGGTATAGTAGGAGATCTGAACTACAGACGAACTTCACCCATTTGCTTAATGGATATTAGGATATATCAAAAGCTACAGATATCATGGAAATCCATAATAAATACACATTGAGGTTAACATTATGACGTCATTAATAATGAGATCAAAAATTTTCATCAATATTTTAAGTTAAACTAACAATATATTCGTTAATCTAGACTGATGCGCGCAGATCTAGTGAAGTGTCATTCCCAAGACAACATAAACATCAGGTGACAGCAACGCGACTAATTACGATGCTTACGATTTACTTTGCCCTTAATGAAAATATGCGTGCATTTCATTTTATCCGTTTAATGTAAGGTGTTCGACTGCTAACAGCGGTCCTTCAAATGGGCGGTCCTGTAGGTGTTATAGATCTTCCACGTAAAAAAAAGTGTGTGTCAGCTCTGACGTACGACTGGAGTTTATTTCTTCGGATCGAATGTCTAAATAGGTACAAAAAAGTCTTACTAGTCTAAGAAAAAGATTAATACCATATCAAATGGTAAATAAACCAATCAAATAACGTCATCTATCGATCGATTGATGCCGTTATTAGAAAACGTCGTCGTCTACCGACGACGTTTTCTTTCTTTCCGATAGATGGCGTTGGAGCAACTTAATATTTACGCCTGAAAAGTGAAAGGTAAAAAAACGTAATGAGGTCATTCGTTCAATAGATTTTACACCTCATATTTTTTTCCTACTGGGGGCCTTATATGAAAATCGATTCTTAAGGAGTAAACTCCAAAAACCTAGCCCTTTTTTAAAACTTACTTTGTTAACCGACTTCCAAACAAGGAGGAGGTTCTCAATTCGACTCTATTTTCATAATATACGAGTACTCTGACGAGGTAGGTCTGCATAAAACATCCAATGAGCGCGTAACACGCCTATAATGGGCTATCCTTAAATTACGTCACACGAATTTCAAGATTTTTTGCCCTTGACACAGCTCGTCACGCTTATGAGACCTAGTGTGACGTCACATAGTTTGCAATTTTTATCAGTTTCGACGTTATAATATATTTTATTTTTCAATAAATTCAACATCAATCAAATATAGGCATGAGAATTTATAAATTAGTACAGCTAGTGTCGATTTATAAATAAAACAATTTAAACTTGAGTTTTTTTAAAGTTAATCGTTAATAGTTTTATTTTGAAATATGATCTCACAAAATTATCAATCCCTCCCCATCCCTTGTCACACAACGTGACGTAATTTTAAATTACCCCCAATTTACAATGTAAGGACGATTTAACTACCTTGCGCGTAAGTAGCGAACACCTTATATTCATATAAAAATGAACTTGTGTTCTTTTCAGCATACCTGAGTGATTTTGTTTAAGTGCTAATAATTTATAATAACATTCTTTTTGTTAATCGATTTTATTGACTAAGTAAAAGTATTGAGACAACCGCTATTTCGGATTTGTTATTTAACGCTTTCAACTGTTTTTATTTTTTTTAATATTTTGTAAATAACATAATAATTCTTGTACACAGTGGTTTAAATGTAGGAACAAAAGTTAATTTCTAATAAATTGTCAAACATCATGTATGGAACGTTTCATCGATTATCTATAAAGCTATCACATATAGCACTGAATTTTCGTTCTTACATTTACACCACAGAGTAACAATTAAAAAAAAAAGAAGTTCTTCGTAATTTTGTAATCGTGATGATTCTAGATTGAAGCGGTTTTTCGGAAGCACGGTAAAGAAAACCGTTGACGCGGCAAAGTCGCTAGCGCAGGAAGTATCTCACGCGAGGCACAAAGAAGACGTTGCGGACATCGTCGACGACGTGCGCGGAGAACATAACATCAAACTGAAGGCGTCCAACTCGCACAAGGGGCCGTACGACTTCGATGGCTGCGTTCGTTATGTACAGGTTTGTGAATGATAACCCTTTATCGGACTTTTTTTTTAATTGTTTCTATTTGTGTATATGTTATATTTTTGTTTTCTGCCCAGCGTGGTGACTATGGGCAACACACATGAGTTCACGCCATTTTTGCCGCGAACTTTCAGTAGTGGACTGCGATAGGCTGAAGTGATGATAAGTGATGAAATTATAGCAATATTTGCGCGGTCATTCGACATTAGAAGGATCGCAGTTAGCAGTTGTACACCCTATATTTGTAACAAAAAATATTGTTTTAACAATACTAAAATGATAATAACAAGTGTGAACGGCTTATGGGACCAATAACATAATAGTTGGTCCTTCAAGCCGGATTTACAATAGTAGTAATACTCTGTTCTTACCTAGTAGCGGATCCGAGGCTAGAGGTAGGATACGGAAACTTGTACCCAGAGACCTCCGCTGCTCAAATACGAGAGATATTACAACTCTTATAGAGTAGAATAGGGGGTCAAAAGTTTTCCAAAGACTTCTTGTGAAGCTCAAAACAACGCATGGGCATTTGCTCTTGCCCTCAAATCCGATAAGAGATCGAGAAATTTTATGGACAGCTGTATTCGTCGAGCGCACACAATTCTGAGACTCAGGACACAGAAGATCCACGTGCACCATTGTTTCGCCATTTTCGGAAGACATGTCGGATATCGAACTCGACGAGATTAGTGAAGCGCTTGAGCAGCTTAAAAACGGGAAGACTCTGGAAAATGACGGAGTTACGACGGATCTCGTTAAGGCCGCAGGGTGACCTGTCCTAAAAGCCTTGGCCAGACTCTTTAACGCTGTCATCCACCGGGTTGCCACGTTGAAGGCGTGGTCCAGGAGCGTGGTGGTGCTGTTCTACAAAAGAGGCGATAAGTCTCCATACATGTCTAGAAGAATTCCAATCACTGGAGCAGGCTGGGTTTCGAAATGGCTACAGCACCGTAGACCACATCCACATAATAATAATAAAGCCTTTTATTTCCGAGAACCAAAAAATAGTAACATAATAAATTCGTTTATAAAATATCCCTTATCTCGGCGTGCCTCTTGGCATAGGCCTCCTCCAGTGATTTCCATTGAGCTCTGTCTTGCGCAACTCTAGTCCACAGATAGCCCGCTGTCATTAAGATATCGTCCACCCATCTTGTTTTCTGTCTTCCGCGCTTCCTCTTTCCGTCTCTTGGATACCATTCTGTCACCGCTTTAGTCCATTTTCCTTTTGTGTCACGCATCATATGACCTGTCCACCTCCATTTCTGCTAGTCTATTTTGTTCAGGATAAGGTAAGCATGGTTTTACTGCTGAGATCAGAGTTTCTCACTTTATCTTTTCGCTTACAACCTGTTATGCTTCGCTCCATCGCTCTTTGGCACTTGGCTAGTTTCTCCCTTAAAGTTTTAGTTAGCGACCATGTTTCACATCCGTAGGTTAGGCATGGAAGGATGCATGTGTTAAAGGTTTTTCTTTTCAGAGCCAGAGAGGTCTGGAGCTTTCATAATTTCCTTTAGGGACCAGTACATCTTCCATCTGTTGGAAATTCTTATATTTATTTCTTTAGCAGTTTGGTCATTAGGGGATATTAGCTGGCCCAGATATGTGTATTCCTCATGAAATTCAAGGATTTGTTGAGTCACAATGATGTTTGTTTTGGTGGAGTTGGTCATTAATTTAGTCTTACTAGGGTTCATTTCCAGTCCTACTTTTTGGCTTTCTGCGTGTAGTTCTTGAATCATCTTTTCCAGGTTTTCTGAATTTTCTTCGAAAAGTACTAGATCATCAGCAAACCTTAGGTTGTTTAATTTAGATCCGCTTATGTTGAGAAAAAAACGTTCCCAGTTTAGTTTACGAAAAATGCTCTCAAGAACTGCTGAGAAAAGTTTAGGAGATAGTGGATCGCCTTGTCTGACACTTCTTTTTATGTAGAATTTGCTACCCAGTGATTCTAATTGGACTCTATTCACATCCACCACCACCACACTGTACAACACTGACCACATCCACACTGTTCGGCAAATTATACAAAAGACTGAAGAGTATAATCAGCCGCTGTGTATGGCATTTGTCGAGACGCGACACTGACAAAGGGAACTGATTCACAACTTAATGCATAAGGAGGCTATGCATGAGGTCTCTCTCAAAGATAAGATTAGAAAATGAGACTATCCGCGACAGAAAGAAAGCAACTGACCGACATAATCCATGGAATTACCAAGTTGAAGTGGCAATGGGCTGGTCACCTGTGTCGCAGGACCGATGGCCGTTGGAGCAGACGTGTTCTGGAGTGGAAACCGCGTCTTGGAAAATGCAGTGTGGGACGTCCTCCGGCCCGCTGGACCGACGATCTACATAAGATTGCCGGTGTAGGCTGGATGAGGATTGCGGAAAACCTGGATATCTGGTATGAACTTGGGGAGGCCTGTGGGGGTGCTGCAAGATTTTATTATTACGGTCTTAACCGCCGATTATGAGATAAAATATTACCATTTCTATTAACACCATGGGCTATCGGACCACATGGTAGCCCTCTGTGATTCCCGCGTCTTAAAAAAAAATTTTTTTGGAAAAAAAAACATTACGATAGAAAAAAATGATAGTCCCGCTGAGTTTTTTTCGCCAGTTCTTCTCAGGTCAGAGGCTTCTTTTTTCCGAACTGGTAGTGGACTCGACGTACAGTAAGAAATTGTAATAATTTTATGCTGAATAAAATATTTTGATATTTTTTAAAGGTTTACTGTTTTCACTGACCAAGTATGTGTTTGGCGTGTTACAGGAGATGTGCGCCGGTGATGGCGCGGCTCACGCTGGTGCGGTGTGGTGTTGCAAGTTCAGCGTGTGCGGCCGCCTGCTGGCCACCGCCGGGCAGGACCGCCTGCTGCGCGTGTGGGTCACGCGCGACGCGCACCGCATGTTCCAGGTGTGTTCTGTAGCACCACACACACACACTCACACACACACACGTGTGCGGCCGCCTGCTGGCCACCGCCGGGCAGGACCGCCTGCTGCGCGTGTGGGTCACGCGCGACGCGCACCGCATGTTCCAGGTGTGTTCTGTAGCACCACACACACACACGCACACACACACACGTGTGCGGCCGCCTGCTGGCCACCGCCGGGCAGGACCGCCTGCTGCGCGTGTGGGTCACGCGCGACGCGCACCGCATGTTCCAGGTGTGTTCTGTAGCACCACACACACACACTCACACACACACACGTGTGCGGCCGCCTGCTGGCCACCGCCGGGCAGGACCGCCTGCTGCGCGTGTGGGTCACGCGCGACGCGCACCGCATGTTCCAGGTGTGTTCTGTAGCACCACACACACACACTCACACACACACACGTGTGCGGCCGCCTGCTGGCCACCGCCGGGCAGGACCGCCTGCTGCGCGTGTGGGTCACGCGCGACGCGCACCGCATGTTCCAGGTGTGTTCTGTAGCACCACACACACACACTCACACACACACACGTGTGCGGCCGCCTGCTGGCCACCGCCGGGCAGGACCGCCTGCTGCGCGTGTGGGTCACGCGCGACGCGCACCGCATGTTCCAGGTGTGTTCTGTAGCACCACTCACACACACTCACGCACATACACACACGTGTGCGGCCGCCTGCTGGCCACCGCCGGGCAGGACCGCCTGCTGCGCGTGTGGGTCACGCGCGACGCGCACCGCATGTTCCAGGTGTGTTCTGTAGCACCACACACACACACTCACACACACACACGTGTGCGGCCGCCTGCTGGCCACCGCCGGGCAGGACCGCCTGCTGCGCGTGTGGGTCACGCGCGACGCGCACCGCATGTTCCAGGTGTGTTCTGTAGCACCACTCACACACACTCACGCACATACACACACGTGTGCGGCCGCCTGCTGGCCACCGCCGGGCAGGACCGCCTGCTGCGCGTGTGGGTCACGCGCGACGCGCACCGCATGTTCCAGGTGTGTTCTGTAGCACCACACACACACACTCACACACACACACGTGTGCGGCCGCCTGCTGGCCACCGCCGGGCAGGACCGCCTGCTGCGCGTGTGGGTCACGCGCGACGCGCACCGCATGTTCCAGGTGTGTTCTGTAGCACCACACACACACACACACACACACACACACTCACACACACACACGTGTGCGGCCGCCTGCTGGCCACCGCCGGGCAGGACCGCCTGCTGCGCGTGTGGGTCACGCGCGACGCGCACCGCATGTTCCAGGTGTGTTCTGTAGCACCACACACACACATACACACACGTGTGCGGCCGCCTGCTGGCCACCGCCGGGCAGGACCGCCTGCTGTGCGTGTGGGTCACGCGCGACGCGCACCGCATGTTCCAGGTGTGTTCTGTAGCACCACACACACACACTCACACACACACACGTGTGCGGCCGCCTGCTGGCCACCGCCGGGCAGGACCGCCTGCTGCGCGTGTGGGTCACGCGCGACGCGCACCGCATGTTCCAGGTGTGTTCTGTAGCACCACTCACACACACACACACACACACACACACACGTGTGCGGCCGCCTGCTGGCCACCGCCGGGCAGGACCGCCTGCTGCGCGTGTGGGTCACGCGCGACGCGCACCGCATGTTCCAGGTGTGTTCTGTAGCACCACACACACACACTCACACACACACACGTGTGCGGCCGCCTGCTGGCCACCGCCGGGCAGGACCGCCTGCTGCGCGTGTGGGTCACGCGCGACGCGCACCGCATGTTCCAGGTGTGTTCTGTAGCACCACTCACACACACTCACGCACATACACACACGTGTGCGGCCGCCTGCTGGCCACCGCCGGGCAGGACCGCCTGCTGCGCGTGTGGGTCACGCGCGACGCGCACCGCATGTTCCAGGTGTGTTCTGTAGCACCACACACACACACTCACACACACACACGTGTGCGGCCGCCTGCTGGCCACCGCCGGGCAGGACCGCCTGCTGCGCGTGTGGGTCACGCGCGACGCGCACCGCATGTTCCAGGTGTGTTCTGTAGCACCACACACACACACTCACACACACACACGTGTGCGGCCGCCTGCTGGCCACCGCCGGGCAGGACCGCCTGCTGCGCGTGTGGGTCACGCGCGACGCGCACCGCATGTTCCAGGTGTGTTCTGTAGCACCACTCACACACACACACACACACACACACACGTGTGCGGCCGCCTGCTGGCCACCGCCGGGCAGGACCGCCTGCTGCGCGTGTGGGTCACGCGCGACGCGCACCGCATGTTCCAGGTGTGTTCTGTAGCACCACACACACACACTCACACACACACACGTGTGCGGCCGCCTGCTGGCCACCGCCGGGCAGGACCGCCTGCTGCGCGTGTGGGTCACGCGCGACGCGCACCGCATGTTCCAGGTGTGTTCTGTAGCACCACTCACACACACTCACGCACATACACACACGTGTGCGGCCGCCTGCTGGCCACCGCCGGGCAGGACCGCCTGCTGCGCGTGTGGGTCACGCGCGACGCGCACCGCATGTTCCAGGTGTGTTCTGTAGCACCACACACACACACACACACACACGTGTGCGGCCGCCTGCTGGCCACCGCCGGGCAGGACCGCCTGCTGCGCGTGTGGGTCACGCGCGACGCGCACCGCATGTTCCAGGTGTGTTCTGTAGCACCACACACACACACACACTCACACACACACACGTGTGCGGCCGCCTGCTGGCCACCGCCGGGCAGGACCGCCTGCTGCGCGTGTGGGTCACGCGCGACGCGCACCGCATGTTCCAGGTGTGTTCTGTAGCACCACACACACACACTCACACACACACACGTGTGCGGCCGCCTGCTGGCCACCGCCGGGCAGGACCGCCTGCTGCGCGTGTGGGTCACGCGCGACGCGCACCGCATGTTCCAGGTGTGTTCTGTAGCACCACACACACACACTCACACACACACACGTGTGCGGCCGCCTGCTGGCCACCGCCGGGCAGGACCGCCTGCTGCGCGTGTGGGTCACGCGCGACGCGCACCGCATGTTCCAGGTGTGTTCTGTAGCACCACACACACACACACACTCACACACACACACGTGTGCGGCCGCCTGCTGGCCACCGCCGGGCAGGACCGCCTGCTGCGCGTGTGGGTCACGCGCGACGCGCACCGCATGTTCCAGGTGTGTTCTGTAGCACCACACACACACACACACTCACACACACACACGTGTGCGGCCGCCTGCTGGCCACCGCCGGGCAGGACCGCCTGCTGCGCGTGTGGGTCACGCGCGACGCGCACCGCATGTTCCAGGTGTGTTCTGTAGCACCACACACACACACACACACACACACACACTCACACACACACACGTGTGCGGCCGCCTGCTGGCCACCGCCGGGCAGGACCGCCTGCTGCGCGTGTGGGTCACGCGCGACGCGCACCGCATGTTCCAGGTGTGTTCTGTAGCACCACACACACACACACACTCACACACACGTGTGCGGCCGCCTGCTGGCCACCGCCGGGCAGGACCGCCTGCTGCGCGTGTGGGTCACGCGCGACGCGCACCGCATGTTCCAGGTGTGTTCTGTAGCACCACTCACACACACTCACACACATACACACACGTGTGCGGCCGCCTGCTGGCCACCGCCGGGCAGGAACAAATATAGGAAATACTATTTTAAATAGCCCTAAAAAGGCCATAAAGCGGAAAACTAGCTACTGCTAACGGACAAATACAACAAAAGAACTGCGTATTGGAATGAATTTTGTTCTTTGTAAAATGTTATACATTGCAATTTGAAGGAAATTTAAACAGTCAAATTTAAAAATGAGCTAGAATTTTTTTTCACGCGGAACGTGATTTATCACACCTACAGAACCCTCCATTTGAAGCCAGTTAGGATTCGAACATCTTATATAAATTAATATAAAAAATGTTTGGTTCAACAGGACATGCGAACGAAATACAACGCGAAGCAGAAAGCATCTCCTACTCCTTCCCAAGAATCTCTCGCTTCTCTGGCGCCCCCTCCCCCCTCTCCGGAAGATCAGCCCCTCGGTCCGTCTGCACCCTTCTGTCCCAAGCCCTTCTGCATTTATTCTGGCCATACTTCTGACCTCCTAGACGTATCCTGGTCGAAAAACAACTTTATCCTTTCAAGTTCCATGGACAAGACAGTTAGGTTATGGCATATTTCAAGAGGAGAGTGCCTGTGTTGCTTCCAGCACATAGATTTTGTGACCGCGATAGTATTTCACCCACGTGATGATAGGTATTTCCTGTCCGGAAGTTTGGACGGCAAGTTGAGACTTTGGGACATACCGGATAAAAAGGTGAGGAAACAATTTCCTTGTTATCGTGTTAATTTTTAATGGAATGATATTTTGTTTTTGTGCTATCAATTTCGTTCTAGATCTGCATTAATAATTCCTATGTAATGAATGATATGGCTCACAATAGGTTACGTAACTAATCTAATAAATTATTAATTTTATATTTTCAAAACGGTAGAATTCAGAGGTTTCTTTAAATATCACAATAATGGAATGTTTCCACTTTTATTAATTTCAAGACGGCAAATAGTTTTACGTAAAATCAATTGTCTCAGGTGGCAGTATGGAACGAAGTGGACGGCAAAACGAAACTGATAACTGCCGCGAATTTCTGTCAGAACGGTAAATTCGCTGTCGTTGGTACATACGACGGTCGATGCATTTTCTACACCACCGACCAATTGAAGTATCACACTCAAATAGACGTGCGCTCCACTAGAGGGAAGAACTCCACTGGCAGAAAGATCAGTGGGATCGAACCGATGCCCAACGATGATAAAATCCTAGTCACATCCAACGACAGTCGGATCCGACTGTACGACTTGCGAGACCTAAACTTATCCTGCAAATACAAGGGTTACGTCAATGTCTCCAGTCAGATCAAGGCGTCCTTTTCCCATGATGGTAAATACATAGTTAGCGGGTCGGAGAACCAGTGTATTTATATATGGAAAACTTGTCACGATTACTCGAAGTTCACGTCAGTTAGGAGGGATAGAAACGACTTTTGGGAGGGTATTAAGGCTCACAACGCGGTGGTGACTTGTGCGGTGTTCGCGCCCAACCCCGATCACATGATTCGTATGATCACTGAGAGAGAGGAGAGGGCGAAAGCCACTAACAAGAATATGGACGAGAAAGATGAAGTGGTAAGTGCTTTATTTTATTACCTTCTACAATCTACATCTGCAAAAATAATAATCTCTCAATGTTTTTTCCACCCTTGTTTGTTGTTTTGTTCGATTATTAAAAAAATACGCACTGTTCGTTTTCATACTGTGTTTCCCTTCCCATACACAAATTTTCAACTAATTAGAATCGATCGACAAAAAATTCTTTTGATTAAGTTCTTCTATTGTATAGTCAAGCGTTAGCTCAGTTAAAACTTGATCACAAGCATCATTCCAGCAATCACAAATAACCTTTTCATGTATAATTTAATTAAACAGAAGGCAGCCGAAGGCGGTATGGTGTCCTCATCGCAGACGGGTCACGTCCTAGTAAGTGCAGATTTCAACGGCTGTATCAAAGTGTTTGTACACAAAGCAAAACCCAAACACAGCTCGCTGCCTGCTTCCGCCCTCGCTTAATACAATTACGAAACTTCGAAGCAATTGCAGTTGTCTATTGTACGTTGACACAATTGTAATTGTCAATTCTAAGCGATTGACAAGTACAATTGTTTGCTGACAAATATGATTGAATCGATTGTCAATCGTGATTGAAAGTCATTTTGTAATAGTTTTCATTGATCTTAATACAGGTGGTATTGAAGATAAAACTTCGATTATATGGAGTAATTGATAAATTGTCAATCAATTAGATTAAATATAAATGAGTCAAGCAAAATTGCAACATTAGCATTTCAATCAAATTTGTAAATAACATAACAATAAAATAGATAAAAATGGTGTCTGCAATATATGAATTCGTTTTAATGACAATCTTGGATTGTTTTGTGTAAAATATTGATCGCAATTTTGTACCTGTCTATGAGTCGCATACTTATACCATTATTTATATTACAATACCTTTTGAATTATATAATCTCAAACTATAGTTCTCGTTTTCGAAGGACCTGTTACCACGTTATGATCATTTTGATAGTTTTAAAAATATAGCCAATTCTGATAATTAATCAGTCTTGATCGTAATTATTTTTTTCGAACAAAGTAGTACTACTTTCAATCCCTTAATATATAGACTGAAATTAGGTACCGATAAATTCTATTTACTATGACGATGTAGGGAAACAAAATATCATGTCTTAAAACTATTGACTAAGTAAACTAAGTTTGATCTAATTATAGTGTTATTATTTTATTTATATAACAAAATTCTTCCCAGTGCTATAACTATAGAAAATACATTTGTAGTCATAATGTATCGAGAAAGAAAGATATTAAAACATAACATTTTATCTCAAGTATTAAGATGTGGTGACAGGTCTATTTTCATTCATTTGAAATCGTACAAAGGGTTTACAAATCTCATTAAAGAAACCTTTAAGACAAAATGTGCAATAGAATCTTAGGACACCTAAACCTTTATGATAAGTGTGATTTTTTATTTAACTTTAATTTAATTATAATAATATATTGTAAAAATGACAGAAAAATACGCGGGAAAATTTACAAGTTAGACAGATAAAATAAAAAAATCGAAATATTAGTTATCAAAACAATTAAGTTATGTAGCTTACAATAAATAAAATAAGTATTTCTTTTTATTTATTAATCCTCACACGTGATAACTGTGCGCAAAATATATGTATATGTTATCAAAAGTATAGGCGATCTGACATAATTATGATGTTATAAAGAAATGAGGTGCAATTTAATATTTAATAAAGTATTTCCTTTCTAATATATTACAAATCATGCATCTTTTTTTAAATATTAATTTGAGATTTGTTTAATGTGCTATAATTATTAAATCTTGCGAGTCTGTCAATATTTATTAAAATTTAATTTTCTTGTGTTATGAAATTTTTCTCAATATTAATTCTAAGAGCTAGTTACACCATTAATGTAAAAAGTCGTACCGATTTTGTATGATTTAATTGTTATTTATCAATTCAATATTACCGGATAATGGTGCTGGTTCTAATGTCTTCTCAAAATTTAACTAAACTTCTTATGTTACTCTAGTCTATATGTAAGATTTTTTCAGCATATTTGAATGTTTAATTAAAAGCTGTAAAATTGTTTATTATTATTACGTCCTAAATTAAATTCAGAAATTATACCCTTGGTATAAAAGTATCAAGACTTATGATCGAAGAAATTGATTGTTAAATCAAAACGTATTTATGTCAACCTATTGTTTTCTTATCTGTATAAAATTTTGTATGCTATCAAAATTTGTAACCTTGACTGTTTAAAGCTCGGTTCCTATTTTTTATCGTTTTCTTACATTTTTAAACACGATATGTTTGAAATAGATCACTTTGACAGCAAAACGAAAAGTTTTTGAATATAGCAACTCGGCTTAAATATTTTTAACCGTCTAAATGTATGTCTATACTTTTTTTTAATTAATGGGCATGACGACAGTATCAAAAAATCGTCAATTTAATGATTTCAGGGGAACGCTCATATTTAAAAAATTCAAAATACTGGTTTAGTTTTATGTAAAACAATAAGATTATTGTGATTTTTAATAAAATAAAACATTAAAATACTGCAATCGGCCATTTTGAATGAAACACAAATTACAGCGCCGACGTCACAACATAACATAATACGTCAGGCGCGCTTCAAAGAGTAAAGTAAAAAGTAAGGCCCAGATTATTTTGTGACGTCAGATTCGACGCCATGACACCTGCAGCCGTTTTGCCGCTCTCATTGAAAACATATTAGAAAAATAGTTTTAATCTTCCTTAAACTTAAGTTTATTACCGAAATATAGGTATTTTCGTAAATAGTAAATGTATAGCCACATTACGGAAGAGGTTTTGAAAATCTTTCGTCATGCCCATTATATCGTAATGGTATGTTTGTATTATGAAATTATCTTGTGTAAACTGTGTACCTTTTTTTTCGAATAATGCACATTTATAAGTCAAATGCTTTAAAAATTAACGATAATTATTTTATAAACTTAATATATTTTATTATTATCTGTATAGTTGTTACTTTTTCTTTAATAAATAATTCCAATTTCTAATATTATTCTTGCCTTTGTTACAAAATCATGTTAAAAAAATAAGGTCTTACAAGTAACGTGAAAAGGATTAGCTTTTTTCGCTGTATTGTGGGAATTAATTAGTAAGACCGTGAGTATTGTACAGTTATTGATGCCATTTGTAAGGTCATATAAAGATGTATATTTTTAATTCGCATTTACAGGTAATAAATCGTTATTTACTAAAACTTTGTTTGATTTATTTGTATAATTATATACTTGAAAGCACTCTACAGCAGTACGAAGGTTGATAGTTATGACTCGGGAAAACCTGGTGGAAATATTTGTTTAAAAAAAAATCTTAAAAAGATTTTTCTTTTCTTCTTTAAATTTCTTCATTTTTCAGATAATTTTAGACTTTTTTTAGTCTTATGCAGTTATGAATACAATTTTTTTTCAAACAAGCGTTTCCACCAGGGAAAATAGGGGTAAAATTATATTTCGCTAGAGGGTTTCATAAATGTATGAAGTGGAATTCAAGGTTTCATCGGAAATATAGCCGCTAATGTTATTCGTTTTTATTTCATGTTTACTTGCTAAATATTGGAGTTTGAAGCATTTTTGTTAAAGTAAAACTTATTTATGAACGCTTGACTTGGGGAGTAAGGTGGTGAATGCGTGACGAGAGCGTTACGAAAAGTTGATCTGGGAAGGCGAACGGAAGTTGAGAGGAAGATATAAGCTAGTGAAGAGAGAAAGAGAGAGTTACGTTTCGTAAGTTTTACTTCAGTCGTGTGGTCTAACTAAAGCACACTCGTTTTTAGGGTTCCGTACCCAAAGGGTAAAAACGGGACCCTATTACTAAGACTTCGCTGTCCGTCCGTCCGTCCGTCTGTCACCATGCTGTATCTCAAGAACGGCGATAGCTAGACAGGTGAAATTTTCACAAATTATGTATTTCTGTTGCCGCTATAACAACAAATACTAGAAACAAAATAAAATAAATATTTAAGGGGGGCGATAATTATTTAATTATTTATTACTCTTCAACGCCATCTATTAGAAATTTGGAAAACTTCGTCGATAGACTAATAAGTTTTCCAATAGCGGCATAGATGGCGTTACAATTAAATAAATGTTTTACAGAAAATTTACTTATATTTAGTTTAGTCAATGGTACGGAACCCTTCGTGCGCGAGTCCGACTCGCACTTGGCTGATTTTTTTTTCTTATCTCGTTAGACAGTTTTTTTGTCTATGGAAGCGTTCTTGGAACTTTCTTTGTCACGTTTCGAGAGCACGAGAAAAGCTTCGGTTCCGATTGCTTATTGATAGCTGATAGTAATCTCTCATGGTAAAGATATTATCCGCCAACTCACAGTGACGCAATTTGGTGAATTAAGTTTAAACTCTCCTCCTATGAAGAGGTATTTGCCTACCAAGGATGTTTATAGGGCTGATTTAGTTCATTCATTCATTTTTAAAAATAAAACAACATGTAGGCAAAATATTTTTTTTTAACCACGATGGAATGTTTCATATTTATTTATAACTATTTACTATTATTTACATCACAAAATCCACAACAACTATAAAAATTCATTTGCATACAACTCAATTCTTATTTCTTTCTATTACTTTTCAAACCATTTTACTTGCTAATCTAATCAGGATATTGGGCTACTAAATTTTGGAACAGATTAACATCTATTCTAGGTAATTATGTACTAATAAGTCTAGACTAGCACAATTTCTCCGCTAATAATAATTAACAATAATTTTCTTTTATGTTCTAATAATTGTAACCCTGAGTTTGGACCAAGAATTATTTAAAATTTATTTCCAAAGTTTCACACTTCAAAAACTTTTCAAAACATTCATAATATTCCTTTTATTTTCTTGTCATTCAAACAAAATCAACCTGCCCACTGCAAACAATTAAGTGCTTACCGAGACAACGTACAACCTACAATTACTTTAACAGACTTCATATTGTATCTATTTTACAATGAAAAAAAAAACGTGCTCTTTGAGACACAGGTGGGAGACGTTGTAAAGCTTTATTAAAAATAAGTAAACTATATGTATTCGATTTTGTAATTAATGAAGTTAAACGCACATAATATGGATGTCATCGCCCGAAAAGTACTACACTGACCACTTTTTTCAACATTTCTTTAATATCGTCTATGAATATTAATAAAGAAAATACAATTTATATGACACAGAATTTTGTGAAATTAAATAAAGAAATGGACTAAAAACAGTAATAATTACATACATCAATAACATGTTCATAATTATCCATTAATATGTTTTGTAAACATTTCTAAAGTATAGTTTTACGTTAAAAATTCATTTATAAAACAATATGATAATTACAACACAATGACATAAATGCAAGTGAAGCCGAGGAAAACAGCTTATTAATATTAACCAGAGATATTTAACAATTATTGACTAATCCAACAACTAGAATTGACTAAATATTAACAATTTGTATGTAAAATTTGAGTATTAAAAAGTTACAAGACTCATTTGTTAGTTTTTGGATTGATAAGTTAAAATGCCGGTTTCTTTATTTAAAAAAAAAATCATTTTTCTCTCGAACACTTTTCTCGCGTTTAGTTTCGAACAGACCATATTAAAAATTTAATGGTGCGTATTTTTTTTTTTAATATAGTAACCCCCCTTCGCTAAAGGCCAGTTTCAATATTCAAAAAATGATTCGAACATGTTGTGTGCGCACGCATGTGTGTGTGTGTGTGTGTGTGTGAGTGTATATATGTGTGTGTGAGCGTGTGTTCGGTTCGTAAACGAATATTTTTTTAATAAAGAAACCAGGCTTAGGAGTATAACAGAAACATCCAGCCAGTGATTCAAACTTCACTTGAGAGGATGTAGACTAGAACATACAGAAGAGCAATAAAACACAAAAAGTCAACGAATTTTCTTTCCAAAACTGATGTAATGCATCAGTTTTAATTTATTAATTACTAGCCTGCACGGACAGACTTCGTTCTGTCTGTTCTTTTTTTTTAGTATAAAAACCTTCCGTGGGATTTTTAAGGAACATACAAAAAAAATTTGCCGAATCGGTAGAGTCATTCTCGAGTTATGCGCTTAGCAACATTCATTTTTATTATATAGATAAAACATTGACGGATATGTAATAATTTTTTATTAATATTTATAAATGCACATAATTTATTTTAAATAAATAACTATTCTTGCCGTTCTCAGTAGACTATACATTCCTATCCAGTTGTAGCTTCACTTTGAACTAAAAATAAATGTCTAAAAACACCTAATCATCATTAAAGTATACATATATTTATTTTGAGATATTATAAATAAACGACTAAGTTTCTTATCAAATATTCTCAGTTGACACTCCTAATCGATGGCGGCTTCACTTTGACCAAAAAATAAAGGTTCAAAACACATTAACACCTAAAGCTCATTTAAGTATGTAATATATTTTTTTAAGACAATATTTGAAGTTAAACTTCTTTACGCACGCTCGACTTGGGGAGTAAGCTGGTGAATGCGTAACACAAAGTGTGATCGGGCGAGGCGAACGGAAGTTGAGAGGGAGATATAAGTTAAATGGAGCTAAAGAAGTTTTACTTCAGTGGTGTGGTCTAAAGCACAATCGTTATTTATTTTATCATTTTTTGTTTTGTTTTTGAGATGACAATTCTAGCTAGGCTTTCCAAGGCGGTTTCCCTCCGGTAAGACTCCTCCGGACCCGGCTATTCCGGTCGTTCCGGTCCATCCGGTCGCTGGTGGGCTCCTCGTTTAGTTCCTTGGGGTCGCTCGGGTTAGGAGGAGAGTCAGTATCGAAGTTTGGAGGTTTGGTTAGGAGCTGGAATCAATATTAAATATAATTATTTATAACGAGATACATATTTACCATGTTTTTAGTTGTATTTACGGAGCTCGATATTTATATATATATTATCTACGACCTGAATAATTTATATTTTTTTCTATTTTCATCCTATTTTTTTAGTAGATACATCGGTTGTAGTTAATATATTCTTTTTACCTTAGCCTTTAATTTAAACAACCGCTCTGGTGTAGTGGAGCGTGTAGGCGCCTATAACACCGACGGTTTGCGGGTTTGATTCCGACTCAGGATGGATATTTGTACAAATATTTCTTTCTGGTTTGGATGTCTGTCCTTGTGATTCTACCCATCGTGCTTCGGAGAGCATGTTCAAATTCAAAATATTTTATTCAGCATAAAATTATTACAATTTCTTACTGAACGTCATGAGTCTACTACTAGTTCGGAAAGAAAAAGCCTCTGACCTGAGAAGAACTGGCGGAAGAAACTCAGCGTCGTTAAGCCGTCGGTCCCGGTTGTTATCATGTACACCTGATAGCGATCATAACTCATAGAAGGGAATATATCCGCCAACCCGCATTGGAGCAGCGTGGTGGATGCTGAATCATGATCGTGAAGTATATATCCTTACCATTTTGACGTAGTGTTGTAGATCGTGATCACTGAGTGCGTCCAGGGATGGTTCTTGAGCAGGGGTGGCCGCGGGGGAGGGGAGCGTCACTGGGGGGGGACAGATTATATTTTGATTAATATGATATTTTTTTAATAATTATCTAGTACCTGGGTGACCGAGCTTTGCTCGGTATTTTTAGTAAATCATGTTTTTTGGAAATCATATTCAAATACGAATCAAAATCAAAAATAACTTTATTCAAATAGGCCCCAAGAGCACTTTCAAATCGTCATTTTACAAATTAAAATTTTAAAGTGTTTAGGTAGGTATTATTTTTGTAAAAGTAAAGCTACCACCGATCGGAATAAAATATTTTTGAAAATAATATATTAATTGTGTTTTAGTAAAAATTAGTAATATCTTGCATGAAATACAGCGTCACTAAGTCCACACATCTTTATCAACTATCCTAATCTTGCACCGAATAATACGCTTTATCTATTAATCTCTTTTTAATAAAAACTTTAAATTTACAGAAGATATATAACACTGTTTTCAAGCAGTGATGCGTTCCTGTTGGTGAGTAAGGTGAGCAGAGCTCATGGGGGATCTTTGGATGGGGTCGGCAACGCGCTTGCGATGTTTCTGGTGTCGTAGACGTCTATAGGCTACGATAATCGCTTACCATCAGGTGAGCCGTATCCTTGTTTGCCGATCTAGTTACATTAAAAAAATATGTTGAGATAATTCCGAATTTGTTCGTGGGATTTTATTATAAATGCGAATAACATAACCCAGAAAGGAGACGTTTACTTGTCGCAGTCGGAAACTTGGAGTTACAATTTTGTTATTCCAATTCAATTCATTCAATTTCATTTATTTTGTTTACACTTCGATTATTACTATTTATTCCAAAACAATGAACATTCTGTTGAATATACATAATCCTATTGAGAAGCAATTGTTAATATGTCTAAAGAACCTTTGAAAAACATCCCGTAGGGAGACTCGAGCTCCCAGGTCGTAAATGCCGCGAATAGCCCTTTTTTGAAAAATAAATACAGTCTCTATATCTGTAGCATTAACACAGTAATATTCAAGTTTATTTAATAAAATCCCGTGGTCCACGCAATCAAATGACTTTGATAAGTCACAAAATACACATACACATTTTGTAACCTCTCCCAAGTGTCATATTATATATTATGCTTGAGAAGTGCCACACCAGCATCTGTCATAGAGCGACCTCTTATCTAGTGAAACCATATTGTTCACTATGAAAAATTCTATGAACTTTAAAATGGAAAATAAGTTGATTTAGTATATTTTTTTCAAAAGTTTTACTTAAGGACGGTAGGATTGAAAAGAGTCTATAATTACTGGGACTGGGATCACTACGATGTCCCTTTTTAATAATAATTATTATGTTTGCTTGCAAACGAAAAAAACCGACTTCAATTACATCGACAAGTAATACAACGGAGGCAAGATCAAACCAATCAAAGATTTCACAAAAAGTTGTTATCAGATCTCGATGAAATTTAAATTTGACAACATGGTAAGCATCAGCTTTCGACTAAATTAAAAATCATCAAAATCAGTACACCCAGTAAAAAGTTATGCGGTATAATACAACGTAGGTCGACGAAAAAATAGTCAAGTAAAAATGCATTATTAGATATAACTCGAAAAATACTTGTTAGATCTCAAATACATTTAAATGGGACCAAACGACATACACCACCTTTCGATTAAAGAAAAAATTATCGAAATCGGTCCACCTAGTCAAAAGTTCTGAAGTAACATACATAAAAAAATACAATCGAATTGAGAACCTCCTCCTTTTTTGGAAGTCGGTTAAAAATTGGTTAAAAACTTTACTATATTTTAGCAAATCTAAAAAAGAACCCATTTTAATAGCATTGTTAAAAGTTAAAGGTAAGTACGGAGCGAAGTAATCAATGATAGTACTAATTAATTTAATGAAATGCTCCACATATATCATTTTGCATTGTTTTTTGAAGTGAAACTTCTTTAGGCGCATGAAAGGTAAAATTTTTACGGATCAAACGCGTCATGGCGTCACGATATTTAAACGTTCATAGCACGTTAAATACACCGGTTCTCATCCGATCACCGAAGTTAAGCAACGTCGGGCGCGGTCAGTACTTGGATGGGTGACCGCCTGGGAACACCGCGTGATGTTGGCTTTTTGGTTTTTTTTCAATTCGTTTTTTAATTAGTTTTTTTTTTTTTAAATTAGTCTGCCAAAGAAGCCTCATGTGTAGGTGGGTCAATCAACTTTTAAGTGTACATCGATGGAAATTTTTTATTTTTTTATTTTATTTGACAATTTTTATATTTTAACATTTTTGCTGTAGATAATTAATTATACTTTAAGAATTCACATAGAGCAGAACGATTTATTTAAGGGGGTCCTCTAGTTTCTCGGGTCGGAAAAATCGTTTTTTTTTTTTCATAAATCACATCTACAACATGTGTATAAAATGTGTGCCAAAGGATTTTTCGATATTCAAAGTAGTTCACAAGTTACGGACCTGGAACGGAGCAGGTATACGGAGCGCGCGCCGGGCTGACAACAACCACAGACTATGAAACAGTTCTTGAAGTACGATAAATCGATCATATGATAAAAATAATTTTACGTCATTTAATTATTGTTTCAATAAATTTAATTCCTCTGCTCTATGTGAATTCTTAAAATATAAATAACTAGCGGACCCGGCAGACGTTGCCCTGCCCGGAAAACAGCTACCAAATTTGATTGCTTACATACCGATATAAGCGCCACCTATCGTGTCCAATTGTGATAAAAACTACCCTATCTCCCAAGTTGGACCATATTACGGATGCATACAAAATTTGATACAAATTGGTTCAGTAGTTTCGGAGTTACATACCGATAGCAGCGCCACCTACCGGGTCCAAATGAGATAAAAACTACCCTATCTCCCAAGTTGGACCAAATTACGGATGCTTACAAAATTTGATACAAATTGGTTCAGTAGTTTCGGAGTTACATAGCGATAGTAGCGCCACCTACCGGGTCCAATTGTGATAAAAACTACCCCATCTCCCAAGTTGGACTAAATTACGGATGCTTACAAAATTTGATACAAATTGGTTCAGTAGTTTCGGAGCTACATACCGATAGCAGCACCACCTACCGGGTCCAATTGAGATAAAAACTACCCTATCTCCCAAGTTGGACCAAATTACGGATGCTTACAAAATTTGATACAAATTGGTTCAGTAGTTTCGGAGCTACATACCGATAGCAGCGCCACCTACCGGGTCCAATTGAGATAAAAACTACCCTATCTCCCAAGTTGGACCAAATTACGGATGCTTACAAAATTTGATACAAATTGGTTCAGTAGTTTCGGAGTTACATACTGATAGCAGCGCCACCTACCGGGTCCAATTGAGATAAAAACTACCCTATCTCCCGAGTTGGACCAAATTACGGATGATTACAAAATTTGATACAAATTGGTTCAGTAGTTTCGGAGTTACATACCGATAGCAGCGCCACCTACCGGGTCCAATTTAGATAAAAATTACCCCATCTCCCAAGTTGGACCAAATTACGGATGCTAACAAAATTTGATACAAATTGGTTCGGTTGTTTCGGAGTTACATACCGATAGCAGCGCCACCTACCGGGTCCAATTGAGATAAAAACTACCCTATCTCCCAAGTTGGACCAAATTACGGATGCTTACAAAATGTGATACAAATTGGGTCAGTAGTTTCGGAGTTACATACCGATAGCAGCGCCACCTACCGGGTCCAATTGAGATAAAAATTACCCTATCTCCCAAGTTGGACCAAATTACGGATGCTTACAACATTTGATACAAATTGGTTCAGTAGTTTCGGAGTTACATAGCGATAGTAGCGCCACCTACCGGGTCCAATTGTGATAAAAACTACCCTATCTCCCAAGTTGGACCAAATTACGGATGCTTACAAAATTTGATATAAATTGGTTCAGTAGTTTCGGAGTTACATACTGATAGCAGCGCCACCTACTGGGTCCAATTGAGATAAAAACTACCCTATCTCCCGAGTTGGACCAAATTACAGATTCTTACAAAATTTGATATAAATTAGTTCAGTAGTTTCGGAGTTACATACCGATAGCAGCGCCACCTACCGGGTCCAATTGAGATAAAAACTAATCTATCGCCCAAGTTGGACCAAATTACAGATGCTTACAAAATTTGATACAAATTGGGTCAGTAGTTTCGGAGTTACATACCGATAGCAGTGCCACCTACCGGGAATATATATATAATTTTATTCAGTAATTTATATTAAACAATAATAAATGCTCTAGCCTTTGCAAGAGGCTCTTCAGTGACTAATTATTAAAAGAAAAAGTATTGCTTTATGCCGATTCTATCATTATTGTCTCTCGGACAACCAAAATGTCTCCTGGACAACGGTTGTCCGAGAGACATTTATCAGTATTTGTGCTTCCTGGTAATAAATAATGATATTTTGAATTAGGTCTTACGCGCAGTGGTAAATATAGATTAAATAGAATATATTTCACTTCAATTTACTACGATACATCAAATAGTTACGCTTTTGTGCTGGTTGTCCGAGAGACACACAAAAAAGCCACGCACTTTCTCAAAACACACTCGGCCAAAAGACGCCGCAGCCAAGATGAAATCAGAATGGCGGCTGGATGAATTTTGTCACCAAATCCATCGACTTGTTCTCCAAGGCACTAATCTCCATGTATGTTTTGGTTTCGGAACTTTTTTACCGATTTCCGGTATAAGTCAGGATAATAAAATATAATAGGGACAAAAATGAACATCCAAAAAACTCGTTAAAATTATGAAGCAAACAAAAATCTATATGCTAGCATCATAGTAGACATTGTAATGAATAATTATGTACAAGCGAAAGTTTGCCATATAGTATTTTTTTGTATAAAGTAATGTTTCATTGTACTAAGCTACTGGGGGACAAACAAAAAAAGACTAATTCAGACGTTTTTGCACCTAGACAGCCATTAAAATTCCAGTTTAATTATGATTTAGTTAAAATAATTTACTCGTATGTTTGCTTAATAAGAAGACAAATGCGACATATGCCAACAAACCACTTAATTTTCTTTAGAACTGCGATTATTGGTCAGGGACAAAGCATAGAACTCACAGGACAAACAAAAGTTGATTGAGCCAGGTACTCTTTTGACATGTGTAGGTACTTTGTACGCAAGCATTTTTTTTTTAATATTAAGACTTAAATGCTTTTAGAATATCTAAAGAATCAACCCGCGAGAATGAAAAATCAACATTACATTTGCTAACGTTATTTTTAAGAAGTTGGGTAGAATTAGTTGAAGATGAATTCAGTCGAGAAGTTAAGTCAGTGGGTATTTTATCGTAAGAGGCTTCAAAGACGTATGCCAACTTGTCATCAGATGAGCTTACACTTACAACAGAACCATAAATTCAATTGGTATAGTCATTTTCTTTACCGTTATTGGTCTACATGTAATTCTTCGAGTGTTCATATTAATTTTCTCATCAAGAGAAAATTTTGACCGCAGTGATCAGAAGTTAAAACAGCTATAACAGATTTATCGTAAATTTCAATAAGTATTATAAATAAAAATATTATTACTAAATACGTTATCTATTATAATTGATAAAATATGAATAATATTTTTCTATCTTACCGACATAATAATAAAAAATATGAACACGTTATTTAAATAAAAAATCACGAGTGCAAATAGAAAAATAAGGAAAAAAAAACAATCGATCTGGAGGTATGGGGATTTGAACCCGGGCCCACTCGATTCGATACCGGCCAATTTCCTACCTAAGCCATTACAACTATGTTACGTTGTAACAAGTATAATACTTATTAAATTATAATTATATTATTTTTTTAACCCGAAAATATCATATAATTTAATTAAAACTATTTTTTTTAATTAAAACATCGTTTTTACATACAAACAAATCGAACGGTTGATTGTTATTAGCAAACGGGGCCCGCGCGCGTTAACTAGTGTCAGCACTGAGTCCAATTTCATTACCATTTATGGTAATGGTTGCACGGCAGAAGCGATATTCTTTCGAGAACATTGTACATCTTCCTTCCCCCCCCCCCCCCGCGGCTAGTAGCTACTACGTCGTTTTGGCCCTGTGGTCCAGGGATAGTCAAATAATGGGTCGTGTTACGATTTCGTTTCATCGTCATATTCTTGCAGACCACTAGTTCACGAATACTGTTAATACTATGCTATTTCAACCTTTAGGCCGATGGTCCGTATAATCACTTATAAAATGTAATTTTCTCCTTTTGGTGTGTATTAGTTAAAGATAAAAATACAATCGCTTAGTAGATTCATTTCGGTTAGTTTAGCCTTACGATTGTTGCAATTTATTTACAATAGAATGATGAGTGGTCAGGGAATTTCATTTCTCCACGCGACCGTACACTTAGTTGTCCCTGGAGTTGAGTAGCAATGCTTTGTTAGAACTCTCCTGATTGGTCAATACGAAAGTTCTAGAATTGGGTGTGGGCAAGCCCCTTTCCCCCGCGACGGATAGCAAATTCATAGCGATTATATATAAAGCATTTCTGCCGTACGAAATTATTTTCTGTCGACGCCGCAGTTAATAACTAGTTAAAGTATTTAAGAAAAAGTTTGTGTTTATTTTCCGTGAAGTGAAATTTTACGTGCCTTGTTGTAAACCCCCTTGGTAAGTTTAATATAATTAATTTCGATAGGTTCACGTAGTTAATTAATTTTCGTGTCTGGCTTATTTCGTTTATTATACTAAAAGTGATTCTTTGCCTTGTTTTGCTTTGAATTGCTATAGCTATATATATTTCTTAATAGTGATTTATCGATGTACGAAATGTGACAATGAATATCTTGTAATTGTTAAATAATTTAACCTTTTCTTGATTTAGTCATTGCAGTGATTAATTCCCATTTGGTATTCCACGCGTG
Source organism: Melitaea athalia (assembly GCA_905220545.2). Lineage (NCBI taxonomy): Eukaryota > Metazoa > Arthropoda > Insecta > Lepidoptera > Nymphalidae > Melitaea > Melitaea athalia. The sequence goes on along the minus strand of HG992185.1, from coordinate 1,822,851 downwards.
TGTTTTTATATCGGTGGCTTGTTCGTATATTAATAAGAACTAATTATTCTAAATTATTTACTTAGTTAAAATTCCCTACAATATATTTTCTGTCTTTCTTGTTGATAAAAATTGCCACCGTGAATTTTTATACTAGGCTGTACAAGGTTATGATATTAAGTAACTTTGATAAATAATATCTTATTAATGTAATTAAAACGCTTGCATTATCATATATCTTTAATTAGTTAGTTTTCGAAGCAAATTGCATATTTAATTTAACGTAGAACATTAGCTTGTTTTTTTTTCTTAAAATTCGTTAACGAGAATTCTCGATGTACCTGCAATTTAAAATTATAAAAATTATTGCTTCATTTGCTATTTAAAATTATAAAAATTATTGCGGGTTGACGAAATCTCCGTATTGCACCCTGCGGGTTCACTACCGACGCCTGCACATCATCCAACGGGACGAAGTCCGACCTTGCGCTCCACCGTAAGGCGGCGTCAGCGGCCACTGTCTACAGCTGAGGGTCCTTCTACAAGGTCACCGGGACCCGCTACACATTCCGAGTTTCCGACGGCATCGGACAGCCGTAACCGTGCCACGCGTCACCGGATCGGACCGTAATAAGATAAGTCCCCAGTGCACGTCGGTTTATTGTACAAAGTGCCAAAAGAAAATTTCCTGTTGCTTAGGACCTACTCCCTGAGAGTCAATTAATTTGTTAGATTATTTTGTCAATTATTTTGTTACATTATTGTTTTTTTTTTATATTGTAATTGTGATTTTTTTTTATTAATTAATTTTTACAATATACATTGTAACTTTTAATTGTGTTTTTTTATTGTTACCCCGCCGTCAGGCGGACGTAACAACTACATTGTTAATAGCGAAAATTAGCTTCGTATTCTAATGATATTTTTTTATTGCCTAACAGGGATAAAACGACATTTTTTTTAAATGAATCTAGGATTCAATTTTTCTTCCCCGAAATTCCCTGCATACTAAATTTCACGAAAATCGTTGGAGCCGATTCCGAGATTCAGAAAATATATATATATACAAGAATTGCTCGTTTAATAGTATAAGATAAACAAAAATTTCATATGGTTGACGTTAACTACCACAGATGATTTATTTATAAGTTATACATTATATACAAAGATTACAGTACTTTTACAAAATCGTATTTATTTCAAACAAACAGGCAGACATATTTTTGTAAGTTGCATTTCTGTGACAAATGACATATAAAAAGTTTAAGTATTATTTCTAATATTCTTGTAGAATGAGATAATTGGCTAGTTTAATTTTGTAAAGGTCGTTACTCACACCCAAACTATGGTCAAATTATCACGGAGATTATAATTACATACATAAAATTGAACCATCTCGCACGCAGGTTTGACGACTTCCAGCCTCCCGAACAAGCCGGGTTCCGTAAAGGCTTCAGCAATAGACAACATACACACGCTGCGGCAGGTTATACAGAAGACCGAGGAGTATAACTTGCCATTGTGCTTAGCGTTTGTGGACTATGAGAAGGCCTTTGATTCAATTGAGACCTGGGCTGTGCTGCGGGCTCTCCAGAGGTGCCAAGTGGACTGCAGATACGTCGAGGTGCTGAGGTACTTATACCCTAACGCCACAATGTCGGTCCGATTACAGGACCGGAGCTCGAAGCCAATACCACTTCAGCGAGGCGTGAGGCAAGGGGATGTTGTATCCCCGAAGCTGTTTACCGTCGCGTTGGAGGACGCTTTCAAGCTTCTGGACTGGAAAGGATTCGGCATCAACATCAATGGCGAGTACCTTACCCACTTCCGTTTTGCCGATGACGTAGTCCTCATGACTGAGACCTTCGAAGACCTGAGCACAATGCTCGAGCATCTCAACAGTGTTTCCCAAAGAGTGGGTCTTAAACTGAACATGGACAAGACGAAAATTATGTCGAACGTCCATGTCGCACCCTCTCCAGTTTGCATTGGAAGCACTGTTCTCGGAGTTGTTGACCATTAGATATACCTAGAACAGTCAATACAGTTAGGTAAGTCCAACTTCGAGAACGAGATCTCTCGTCGAATCCAACTCGGATGGGCAGCGTTCGGGAAACTACGGAAAATCTTCGCGTCCAATATCCCGCAGTGTCTGAAGACGAAAGTCTTCAACCAGTGTGTGTTGACGTGGTCGCTAAATATGGGCCTCATAAAGAGGTTGAAAGTCGCTCAGCGGGCGATAGAGAGCAATGCTCGGTATTTCCCTGCGTAATAAAGTCACAAATGAGGAGATCCGTAGGAGAACCAAGGTAACCGACATTGCTCGAAGGATCGCACAGCTGAAGTGGCAATGGGCAGGGCACATAGCTCGAAGAGCCGATGGCCGATGGGGCGGAAAGGTTCTGGAGTGCCGCAGCGTTGGCAGGTGGACCAACGATCTGGTCCGGGTCGTCTTGCGCAGGACCGGTCGTCGTGGAGAGCATTAGGGGAGGCTTATGCCCAGCAGTGGGCGTCCGCGAGCTGACATGATGATGATGATGACATGATGGTTGTAACAGCTACTTTGTCTAGATACTTCAAAGACAAACTTGGCTTGTATGTATAATATTGCCGTGTAATATATGTATATTATTACTAATACTTGCTAGTTGTGATTGCCTATCCATGTGGATGAGCACTGTGAGAGTATTTTTTGTACAATGTTTTGTATCTTTTTGAAGTAAAACGCGCGCTTTAGAGAACGTTACGAAAAGTGCGATCGAGCAAGGCGAACACAAGTTGAGAGGGAGATATAAGCTAGTGAAAATAAAAAGAGAGAGTCGTGTTTCGTAAGTTTTACTTCAATCGTGTGGTCTAAACTTCTAAAGCACACTCGTTTTTTGTTGTTGTTTATTATACTATATTGAGAGGCAATGGATCAGAGGCGAGATACGCACGGTCGTGGGAGGGTCGCGCGGGGTTCGATGCCCCGGTGAGGATGCGCAGCGCCTGCCGCCACTGCGCCTCCATCACGTTACACTATATTGAGAGGCAGTGGATCAGAGGCGAGATACGCACGGTCGTGGGAGGGTCGCGCGGGGTTCGATGCCCCGGTGAGGATGCGCAGCGCCTGCCGCCACTGCGCCTCCATCACGTTACACTATATTGAGAGGCAGTGGATCAGAGGCGAGATACGCACGGTCGTGGGAGGGTCGCGCGGGGTTCGATGCCCCGGTGAGGATGCGCAGCGCCTGCCGCCACTGCGCCTCCATCACGTTACACTATATTGAGAGGCAGTGGATCAGAGGCGAGACACGCACGGTCGTGGGAGGGTCGCGCGGGGTTCGATGCCCCGGTGAGGATGCGCAGCGCCTGCCGCCACTGCGCCTCCATCACGTTACACTATATTGAGAGGCAGTGGATCAGAGGCGAGACACGCACGGTCGTGGGAGGGTCGCGCGGGGTTCGATGCCCCGGTGAGGATGCGCGGGGTTCGATGCCCCGGTGAGGATGCGCAGCGCCTGCCGCCACTGCGCCTCCATCACGTTACACTATATTGAGAGGCAGTGGATCAGAGGCGAGACACGCACGGTCGTGGGAGGGTCGCGCGGGGTTCGATGCCCCGGTGAGGATGCGCAGCGCCTGCCGCCACTGCGCCTCCATCACGTTACACTATATTGAGAGGCAGTGGATCAGAGGCGAGATACGCACGGTCGTGGGAGGGTCGCGCGGGGTTCGATGCCCCGGTGAGGATGCGCAGCGCCTGCCGCCACTGCGCCTCCATCACGTTACACTATATTGAGAGGCAGTGGATCAGAGGCGAGACACGCACGGTCGTGGGAGGGTCGCGCGGGGTTCGATGCCCCGGTGAGGATGCGCAGCGCCTGCCGCCACTGCGCCTCCATCACGTTACACTATATTGAGAGGCAGTGGATCAGAGGCGAGACACGCACGGTCGTGGGAGGGTCGCGCGGGGTTCGATGCCCCGGTGAGGATGCGCAGCGCCTGCCGCCACTGCGCCTCCATCACGTTACACTATATTGAGAGGCAGTGGATCAGAGGCGAGACACGCACGGTCGTGGGAGGGTCGCGCGGGGTTCGATGCCCCGGTGAGGATGCGCAGCGCCTGCCGCCACTGCGCCTCCATCACGTTACACTATATTGAGAGGCAGTGGATCAGAGGCGAGACACGCACGGTCGTGGGAGGGTCGCGCGGGGTTCGATGCCCCGGTGAGGATGCGCAGCGCCTGCCGCCACTGCGCCTCCATCACGTTACACTATATTGAGAGGCAGTGGATCAGAGGCGAGACACGCACGGTCGTGGGAGGGTCGCGCGGGGTTCGATGCCCCGGTGAGGATGCGCAGCGCCTGCCGCCACTGCGCCTCCATCACGTTACACTATATTGAGAGGCAGTGGATCAGAGGCGAGACACGCACGGTCGTGGGAGGGTCGCGCGGGGTTCGATGCCCCGGTGAGGATGCGCAGCGCCTGCCGCCACTGCGCCTCCATCACGTTACACTATATTGAGAGGCAGTGGATCAGAGGCGAGATACGCACGGTCGTGGGAGGGTCGCGCGGGGTTCGATGCCCCGGTGAGGATGCGCAGCGCCTGCCGCCACTGCGCCTCCATCACGTTACACTATATTGAGAGGCAGTGGATCAGAGGCGAGACACGCACGGTCGTGGGAGGGTCGCGCGGGGTTCGATGCCCCGGTGAGGATGCGCAGCGCCTGCCGCCACTGCGCCTCCATCACGTTACACTATATTGAGAGGCAGTGGATCAGAGGCGAGACACGCACGGTCGTGGGAGGGTCGCGCGGGGTTCGATGCCCCGGTGAGGATGCGCAGCGCCTGCCGCCACTGCGCCTCCATCACGTTACACTATATTGAGAGGCAGTGGATCAGAGGCGAGACACGCACGGTCGTGGGAGGGTCGCGCGGGGTTCGATGCCCCGGTGAGGATGCGCAGCGCCTGCCGCCACTGCGCCTCCATCACGTTACACTATATTGAGAGGCAGTGGATCAGAGGCGAGACACGCACGGTCGTGGGAAGGTCGCGCGGGGTTCGATGCCCCGGTGAGGATGCGCAGCGCCTGCCGCCACTGCGCCTCCATCACGTTACACTATATTGAGAGGCAGTGGATCAGAGGCGAGACACGCACGGTCGTGGGAGGGTCGCGCGGGGTTCGATGCCCCGGTGAGGATGCGCAGCGCCTGCCGCCACTGCGCCTCCATCACGTTAAACTATATTGAGAGGCAGTGGATCAGAGGCGAGACACGCACGGTCGTGGGAGGGTCGCGCGGGGTTCGATGCCCCGGTGAGGATGCGCAGCGCCTGCCGCCACTGCGCCTCCATCACGTTACACTATATTGAGAGGCAGTGGATCAGAGGCGAGATACGCACGGTCGTGGGAGGGTCGCGCGGGGTTCGATGCCCCGGTGAGGATGCGCAGCGCCTGCCGCCACTGCGCCTCCATCACGTTACACTATATTGAGAGGCAGTGGATCAGAGGCGAGATACGCACGGTCGTGGGAGGGTCGCGCGGGGTTCGATGCCCCGGTGAGGATGCGCAGCGCCTGCCGCCACTGCGCCTCCATCACGTTACACTATATTGAGAGGCAGTGGATCAGAGGCGAGACACGCACGGTCGTGGGAGGGTCGCGCGGGGTTCGATGCCCCGGTGAGGATGCGCAGCGCCTGCCGCCACTGCGCCTCCATCACGTTACACTATATTGAGAGGCAGTGGATCAGAGGCGAGACACGCACGGTCGTGGGAGGGTCGCGCGGGGTTCGATGCCCCGGTGAGGATGCGCAGCGCCTGCCGCCACTGCGCCTCCATCACGTTACACTATATTGAGAGGCAGTGGATCAGAGGCGAGACACGCACGGTCGTGGGAGGGTCGCGCGGGGTTCGATGCCCCGGTGAGGATGCGCAGCGCCTGCCGCCACTGCGCCTCCATCACGTTACACTATATTGAGAGGCAGTGGATCAGAGGCGAGATACGCACGGTCGTGGGAGGGTCGCGCGGGGTTCGATGCCCCGGTGAGGATGCGCAGCGCCTGCCGCCACTGCGCCTCCATCACGTTTCACTATATTGAGAGGCAGTGGATCAGAGGCGAGATACGCACGGTCGTGGGAGGGTCGCGCGGGGTTCGATGCCCCGGTGAGGATGCGCAGCGCCTGCCGCCACTGCGCCTCCATCACGTTACACTATATTGAGAGGCAGTGGATCAGAGGCGAGATACGCACGGTCGTGGGAGGGTCGCGCGGGGTTCGATGCCCCGGTGAGGATGCGCAGCGCCTGCCGCCACTGCGCCTCCATCACGTTACACTATATTGAGAGGCAGTGGATCAGAGGCGAGATACGCACGGTCGTGGGAGGGTCGCGCGGGGTTCGATGCCCCGGTGAGGATGCGCAGCGCCTGCCGCCACTGCGCCTCCATCACGTTACACTATATTGAGAGGCAGTGGATCAGAGGCGAGATACGCACGGTCGTGGGAGGGTCGCGCGGGGTTCGATGCCCCGGTGAGGATGCGCAGCGCCTGCCGCCACTGCGCCTCCATCACGTTACACTATATTGAGAGGCAGTGGATCAGAGGCGAGATACGCACGGTCGTGGGAGGGTCGCGCGGGGTTCGATGCCCCGGTGAGGATGCGCAGCGCCTGCCGCCACTGCGCCTCCATCACGTTACACTATATTGAGAGGCAGTGGATCAGAGGCGAGATACGCACGGTCGTGGGAGGGTCGCGCGGGGTTCGATGCCCCGGTGAGGATGCGCAGCGCCTGCCGCCACTGCGCCTCCATCACGTTACACTATATTGAGAGGCAGTGGATCAGAGGCGAGATACGCACGGTCGTGGGAGGGTCGCGCGGGGTTCGATGCCCCGGTGAGGATGCGCAGCGCCTGCCGCCACTGCGCCTCCATCACGTTACACTATATTGAGAGGCAGTGGATCAGAGGCGAGACACGCACGGTCGTGGGAGGGTCGCGCGGGGTTCGATGCCCCGGTGAGGATGCGCAGCGCCTGCCGCCACTGCGCCTCCATCACGTTACACTATATTGAGAGGCAGTGGATCAGAGGCGAGACACGCACGGTCGTGGGAGGGTCGCGCGGGGTTCGACGCCCCGGTGAGGATGCGCAGCGCCTGCCGCCACTGCGCCTCCATCACGTTACACTATATTGAGAGGCAGTGGATCAGAGGCGAGACACGCACGGTCGTGGGAGGGTCGCGCGGGGTTCGACGCCCCGGTGAGGATGCGCAGCGCCTGCCGCCACTGCGCCTCCATCACGTTACACTATATTGAGAGGCAGTGGATCAGAGGCGAGACACGCACGGTCGTGGGAGGGTCGCGCGGGGTTCGATGCCCCGGTGAGGATGCGCAGCGCCTGCCGCCACTGCGCCTCCATCACGTTACACTATATTGAGAGGCAGTGGATCAGAGGCGAGACACGCACGGTCGTGGGAGGGTCGCGCGGGGTTCGATGCCCCGGTGAGGATGCGCAGCGCCTGCCGCCACTGCGCCTCCATCACGTTACACTATATTGAGAGGCAGTGGATCAGAGGCGAGATACGCACGGTCGTGGGAGGGTCGCGCGGGGTTCGATGCCCCGGTGAGGATGCGCAGCGCCTGCCGCCACTGCGCCTCCATCACGTTACACTATATTGAGAGGCAGTGGATCAGAGGCGAGACACGCACGGTCGTGGGAGGGTCGCGCGGGGTTCGATGCCCCGGTGAGGATGCGCAGCGCCTGCCGCCACTGCGCCTCCATCACGTTACACTATATTGAGAGGCAGTGGATCAGAGGCGAGACACGCACGGTCGTGGGAGGGTCGCGCGGGGTTCGATGCCCCGGTGAGGATGCGCAGCGCCTGCCGCCACTGCGCCTCCATCACGTTACACTATATTGAGAGGCAGTGGATCAGAGGCGAGACACGCACGGTCGTGGGAGGGTCGCGCGGGGTTCGATGCCCCGGTGAGGATGCGCAGCGCCTGCCGCCACTGCGCCTCCATCACGTTACACTATATTGAGAGGCAGTGGATCAGAGGCGAGACACGCACGGTCGTGGGAGGGTCGCGCGGGGTTCGATGCCCCGGTGAGGATGCGCAGCGCCTGCCGCCACTGCGCCTCCATCACGTTACACTATATTGAGAGGCAGTGGATCAGAGGCGAGACACGCACGGTCGTGGGAGGGTCGCGCGGGGTTCGATGCCCCGGTGAGGATGCGCAGCGCCTGCCGCCACTGCGCCTCCATCACGTTACACTATATTGAGAGGCAGTGGATCAGAGGCGAGATACGCACGGTCGTGGGAGGGTCGCGCGGGGTTCGATGCCCCGGTGAGGATGCGCAGCGCCTGCCGCCACTGCGCCTCCATCACGTTACACTATATTGAGAGGCAGTGGATCAGAGGCGAGACACGCACGGTCGTGGGAGGGTCGCGCGGGGTTCGATGCCCCGGTGAGGATGCGCAGCGCCTGCCGCCACTGCGCCTCCATCACGTTACACTATATTGAGAGGCAGTGGATCAGAGGCGAGATACGCACGGTCGTGGGAGGGTCGCGCGGGGTTCGATGCCCCGGTGAGGATGCGCAGCGCCTGCCGCCACTGCGCCTCCATCACGTTACACTATATTGAGAGGCAGTGGATCAGAGGCGAGACACGCACGGTCGTGGGAGGGTCGCGCGGGGTTCGATGCCCCGGTGAGGATGCGCAGCGCCTGCCGCCACTGCGCCTCCATCACGTTACACTATATTGAGAGGCAGTGGATCAGAGGCGAGATACGCACGGTCGTGGGAGGGTCGCGCGGGGTTCGATGCCCCGGTGAGGATGCGCAGCGCCTGCCGCCACTGCGCCTCCATCACGTTACACTATATTGAGAGGCAGTGGATCAGAGGCGAGATACGCACGGTCGTGGGAGGGTCGCGCGGGGTTCGATGCCCCGGTGAGGATGCGCAGCGCCTGCCGCCACTGCGCCTCCATCACGTTACACTATATTGAGAGGCAGTGGATCAGAGGCGAGATACGCACGGTCGTGGGAGGGTCGCGCGGGGTTCGATGCCCCGGTGAGGATGCGCAGCGCCTGCCGCCACTGCGCCTCCATCACGTTACACTATATTGAGAGGCAGTGGATCAGAGGCGAGACACGCACGGTCGTGGGAGGGTCGCGCGGGGTTCGATGCCCCGGTGAGGATGCGCAGCGCCTGCCGCCACTGCGCCTCCATCACGTTACACTATATTGAGAGGCAGTGGATCAGAGGCGAGATACGCACGGTCGTGGGAGGGTCGCGCGGGGTTCGATGCCCCGGTGAGGATGCGCAGCGCCTGCCGCCACTGCGCCTCCATCACGTTACACTATATTGAGAGGCAGTGGATCAGAGGCGAGATACGCACGGTCGTGGGAGGGTCGCGCGGGGTTCGATGCCCCGGTGAGGATGCGCAGCGCCTGCCGCCACTGCGCCTCCATCACGTTACACTATATTGAGAGGCAGTGGATCAGAGGCGAGACACGCACGGTCGTGGGAGGGTCGCGCGGGGTTCGATGCCCCGGTGAGGATGCGCAGCGCCTGCCGCCACTGCGCCTCCATCACGTTACACTATATTGAGAGGCAGTGGATCAGAGGCGAGACACGCACGGTCGTGGGAGGGTCGCGCGGGGTTCGATGCCCCGGTGAGGATGCGCAGCGCCTGCCGCCACTGCGCCTCCATCACGTTACACTATATTGAGAGGCAGTGGATCAGAGGCGAGACACGCACGGTCGTGGGAGGGTCGCGCGGGGTTCGATGCCCCGGTGAGGATGCGCAGCGCCTGCCGCCACTGCGCCTCCATCACGTTACACTATATTGAGAGGCAGTGGATCAGAGGCGAGATACGCACGGTCGTGGGAGGGTCGCGCGGGGTTCGATGCCCCGGTGAGGATGCGCAGCGCCTGCCGCCACTGCGCCTCCATTACGTTACACTATATTGAGAGGCAGTGGATCAGAGGCGAGACACGCACGGTCGTGGGAGGGTCGCGCGGGGTTCGATGCCCCGGTGAGGATGCGCAGCGCCTGCCGCCACTGCGCCTCCATCACGTTACACTATATTGAGAGGCAGTGGATCAGAGGCGAGATACGCACGGTCGTGGGAGGGTCGCGCGGGGTTCGATGCCCCGGTGAGGATGCGCAGCGCCTGCCGCCACTGCGCCTCCATCACGTTACACTATATTGAGAGGCAGTGGATCAGAGGCGAGATACGCACGGTCGTGGGAGGGTCGCGCGGGGTTCGATGCCCCGGTGAGGATGCGCAGCGCCTGCCGCCACTGCGCCTCCATCACGTTACACTATATTGAGAGGCAGTGGATCAGAGGCGAGACACGCACGGTCGTGGGAGGGTCGCGCGGGGTTCGATGCCCCGGTGAGGATGCGCAGCGCCTGCCGCCACTGCGCCTCCATCACGTTACACTATATTGAGAGGCAGTGGATCAGAGGCGAGACACGCACGGTCGTGGGAGGGTCGCGCGGGGTTCGATGCCCCGGTGAGGATGCGCAGCGCCTGCCGCCACTGCGCCTCCATCACGTTACACTATATTGAGAGGCAGTGGATCAGAGGCGAGACACGCACGGTCGTGGGAGGGTCGCGCGGGGTTCGATGCCCCGGTGAGGATGCGCAGCGCCTGCCGCCACTGCGCCTCCATCACGTTACACTATATTGAGAGGCAGTGGATCAGAGGCGAGACACGCACGGTCGTGGGAGGGTCGCGCGGGGTTCGATGCCCCGGTGAGGATGCGCAGCGCCTGCCGCCACTGCGCCTCCATCACGTTACACTATATTGAGAGGCAGTGGATCAGAGGCGAGATACGCACGGTCGTGGGAGGGTCGCGCGGGGTTCGATGCCCCGGTGAGGATGCGCAGCGCCTGCCGCCACTGCGCCTCCATCACGTTACACTATATTGAGAGGCAGTGGATCAGAGGCGAGACACGCACGGTCGTGGGAGGGTCGCGCGGGGTTCGATGCCCCGGTGAGGATGCGCAGCGCCTGCCGCCACTGCGCCTCCATCACGTTACACTATATTGAGAGGCAGTGGATCAGAGGCGAGATACGCACGGTCGTGGGAGGGTCGCGCGGGGTTCGATGCCCCGGTGAGGATGCGCAGCGCCTGCCGCCACTGCGCCTCCATCACGTTACACTATATTGAGAGGCAGTGGATCAGAGGCGAGATACGCACGGTCGTGGGAGGGTCGCGCGGGGTTCGATGCCCCGGTGAGGATGCGCAGCGCCTGCCGCCACTGCGCCTCCATCACGTTACACTATATTGAGAGGCAGTGGATCAGAGGCGAGATACGCACGGTCGTGGGAGGGTCGCGCGGGGTTCGATGCCCCGGTGAGGATGCGCAGCGCCTGCCGCCACTGCGCCTCCATCACGTTACACTATATTGAGAGGCAGTGGATCAGAGGCGAGACACGCACGGTCGTGGGAGGGTCGCGCGGGGTTCGATGCCCCGGTGAGGATGCGCAGCGCCTGCCGCCACTGCGCCTCCATCACGTTACACTATATTGAGAGGCAGTGCATCAGAGGCGAGATACGCACGGTCGTGGGAGGGTCGCGCGGGGTTCGATGCCCCGGTGAGGATGCGCAGCGCCTGCCGCCACTGCGCCTCCATCACGTTACACTATATTGAGAGGCAATGGATCAGAGGCGAGATACGCACGGTCGTGGGAGGGTCGCGCGGGGTTCGATGCCCCGGTGAGGATGCGCAGCGCCTGCCGCCACTGCGCCTCCATCACGTTACACTATATTGAGAGGCAGTGGATCAGAGGCGAGATACGCACGGTCGTGGGAGGGTCGCGCGGGGTTCGATGCCCCGGTGAGGATGCGCAGCGCCTGCCGCCACTGCGCCTCCATCACGTTACACTATATTGAGAGGCAATGGATCAGAGGCGAGATACGCACGGTCGTGGGAGGGTCGCGCGGGGTTCGATGCCCCGGTGAGGATGCGCAGCGCCTGCCGCCACTGCGCCTCCATCACGTTACACTATATTGAGAGGCAGTGGATCAGAGGCGAGATACGCACGGTCGTGGGAGGGTCGCGCGGGGTTCGATGCCCCGGTGAGGATGCGCAGCGCCTGCCGCCACTGCGCCTCCATCACGTTACACTATATTGAGAGGCAATGGATCAGAGGCGAGATACGCACGGTCGTGGGAGGGTCGCGCGGGGTTCGATGCCCCGGTGAGGATGCGCAGCGCCTGCCGCCACTGCGCCTCCATCACGTTACACTATATTGAGAGGCAGTGGATCAGAGGCGAGATACGCACGGTCGTGGGAGGGTCGCGCGGGGTTCGATGCCCCGGTGAGGATGCGCAGCGCCTGCCGCCACTGCGCCTCCATCACGTTACACTATATTGAGAGGCAGTGGATCAGAGGCGAGATACGCACGGTCGTGGGAGGGTCGCGCGGGGTTCGATGCCCCGGTGAGGATGCGCAGCGCCTGCCGCCACTGCGCCTCCATCACGTTACACTATATTGAGAGGCAGTGGATCAGAGGCGAGACACGCACGGTCGTGGGAGGGTCGCGCGGGGTTCGATGCCCCGGTGAGGATGCGCAGCGCCTGCCGCCACTGCGCCTCCATCACGTTACACTATATTGAGAGGCAGTGGATCAGAGGCGAGATACGCACGGTCGTGGGAGGGTCGCGCGGGGTTCGATGCCCCGGTGAGGATGCGCAGCGCCTGCCGCCACTGCGCCTCCATCACGTTACACTATATTGAGAGGCAGTGGATCAGAGGCGAGATACGCACGGTCGTGGGAGGGTCGCGCGGGGTTCGATGCCCCGGTGAGGATGCGCAGCGCCTGCCGCCACTGCGCCTCCATCACGTTACACTATATTGAGAGGCAGTGGATCAGA